>CM071847.1:25802530-27002530 GCA_036507275.1 Sicyos edulis
GTTTGGTTTCTTGGTGAGGGGCTCGGCAAGGAGAGAGAGAGAGAGAGAGAGAGAGAGAGAGAGAGATTTTTCCAAAACAAGGGGAATAGGATTTCTTTTCCTTTTCCTAATTTAAATGGGTCTAAAATCCCTTCCCAAGGCTTTCTCTTGCGGGTCCCGGCTAAAGAAATTCTTTTCTTTTTATCTAAATCTTCTTTTTCTAAAAACTCCAATTTCACCATTAGGGCAAGGGTTCAAATCTCAATGGGACCAATTAAATTCCAATTAATTTTGCTATCAACCGGAATGTCTCCAAACTTCTAATCAACTAACCCAAACTCCTTGGGTCTTGCAACCAACATTAATCAAGTCTCAACGAAGGCCGGAATGACCTCGAAGCCACAAAATCCTCAACCTCTTACCGGGAGCAAAATACCAAAATACCCTTAAAGGTTAAAAGCTCTAACGGCCCATCCGAACATCCGCATAATGTCCCGAAAACTCCTGGGAAACCGAAATAGAAAACTTGGCCGTTACAATACTCCCTCCTTTTAAGACTTTCGTCCTCGAAAGTCCTAAGACGAAAACAACTCTATGAAACTCCACTGATTCTTAACCAACCAAGCTCCTGATTAAGATAACACAAATCTTTCTTTGAAACCGAACCCTTTTGGGTTCCCAAAGGCTCAAGCCCAACAGACACCGAAGTCCGCCACGAACTATCTCAACCTAAATCGAACTAACACTGAGCTTCGAAGAAAACATGCGATAACTAGTCGGTGAGCCACATCCTCTGATTCGCACCAACTCTCAAACGGTCTTACGACTCTAGGGCTCACTTATCCCTGCTAACCCAACTCGTGGACGGGTCACAAGCTCTAAAACTCAACGCCCACGCTGCGCGTAACTTCTCTCGAATGCTCATAGTTGTTATCAAACAGTCTCGACCCTTCACCATGCTGACCAAACAACTGAACCTCCCAGGTTTAAGAAACTAAACGGCCTACTCATACTTCGCAAGAGTCCTGCGAACCCCACTGGTTGCCTATAATCCTTAACGAAATCCAATTCGAACCGCCAACTGGTGACTGATCCCTAGGCAACCTTCTCCAACTAGCATGCGTCCACAACACTAAAGCAACCATCTTACGAGAAATCGAAGCACCAAAGCCAAGGGCACTTTTCTGGTTCACCAAACGGCTACCACCACTCACACTAGCTGATACTTCGGCCGGCAACCCCGAATAGCGTGGTCCAAGAACAGCTCCACTCACCAAACTAATGGCGGAGCCCCTCAACGGCCGACAACAAACTTTCCAATGCAATCCGATCAGCCACTGGCCTAGGTGAACATCGCCAGACAGGAGAACAGACAACATTCCTCTCACGGAAACCTCGAGCAGCAAGGAATAAAACATTACGTGGCTACTAGCAACACGATAGCTGGAGGATCGCAACTCAAGGGCTTTACCACCCAATGCCACGGCACCTCTGTGCCAACTCACTCAACTGTGGCTCAGCTAAAATGCCAACTGCGAATGCACAACGACTAAAAGAAGAGCCCGAGAAAGGCTTGCTTAGCAGAAACTCAAACCAAGCTCATAACGAGCAAAGCTCGCCTCCAAGCTGCCACTCAACTCTTAAGCCCATCTGGCTGCTCCAAGGACTTCCTCCTTAAATCTTAGACCTAACTCTTTTTTTCCAATCCAGAAACTCCACCCACGAAACATCGTGTAAGAACCCGACCCAAAACATGGTCCTAAACCTGGGTTCTCACTCAGCATGCAAGTTAAATATGATAACAAGCGGTTTAGAGCTCATATTTAAAAACCTTTCAAAACATATGAGAAGGGGGAGCCCTTAAAACATAACCAACAATTTTCATTTAAAACAATCCAACAAAGTAAAACAACCTGGCCAGTGTTTAATAAAATGTACAATACAATTTAAGCAACGTTTTAAACAATATTCCCCTAGGACTCCTGTCCATCTACATGCTGAATAAACAATGCAATAATAAAAGACAGAGTGCCGGTGGTTCCCCATGATCAATCAACTCCCTCCGCTAGCCCTCCTCCCGGTGTTGTCCCAAGTTACCGAAAGATAAATAAGGGTGAGTATAAACATACTCAAGAAGAATCCCAACCGGGGTACAATACGATACATCAGTCATCTAGCACCTCAACATGCAAGCAAACAACTATCAACACAGATCATAACTCAACGAGCTCATAAAACAAGATCTGGAAACATCGGAAGTCTCTTACTTCCGGAATCATCGGAAGTCTCCTACTTCCGCCTAATGATTGGTTCTCATAACCAATCCCGGACATCTCCGAAGGTCTTTCTCCTCGGCCAATTGATCACCTCAAAAACCGATCCCAAGATGTCCGACACCCTCGAGGGTCTTTCTCCTCGACCAATTGATTAGCTCAAAAGCCAATCCCAATGGGTGTCCTCAAGGGCCTCCTTGCCCTCGCTAACAATCTAGACTATCGGGAGAGTACCCAAGAAGTCGGCTCTAAATCGAAGGAACGGTGTACTCACGAACATTAGCCCCGGGAGCTCTCCGAACCGGCGATTAACGCTGTGCTTGCGCGCACACCGCATGCTCATCCGCAACCGGCGTAAATGCGGGGCCTAAGGGCAAACTACACGCGGTCGCACGCATGCCTAAAGACTCGGAGGCGGTGTCACCGAACACGGTGAGTGCGAGGCCCTCGGCACTCATCTGCAGCACTGCACCACCGACTGAAGCTAAGAACCGCCAAGGCAGCTTGCACCGCTGGCGTGGTTCCGCCTAGCAGCTACAAACTAGGCTTATGCCGATGTGGTAGCTAAATCCACATCGCCGCCGGGGAAGCAATGTACGTTATGCTTCGCTCTACTCCCGACCGGTGGGGACAAAGTACGTTATGTCCGCTCGCAGACCTCTCGGATGATGACAAACCCTACTACTCTATCTAAGAATACCGAGTAAATCAATGATTCTCGGCTAGTAAGCAATGACCGACTTCAATCACGTTTACCTAGCATGATACTACAACTTAAACAGAATCACAAGCATCTTTGGAAGAACAAACCTAGCATGGCACTAACATGTGAAATCAACAAACATGCTAGCAAGAGATCAAACAAAGCCGCCTATCACTATCATGCTCATAACAATCAAGCAAACATACAAGGCACAATCGAGATATATCGCAGGTCCACACAACCACGGTAAGAAATCCTTACCAGGACAAGCGAAAATAATCACAAATCAACCAAGCAATCCTCGAGTCTCTAATCGAACCCAAACAACCTAAACATAAAATAAAGCGACCCAAATCAAATACATAAAAGCAGCCCAAATAAATCCCTAAACAAAGAAGACCAACAAATCGGGGCCCAACGAAGAAAAGACTCGGGAAATACCATCCGAGAAGCCACAAGGCTCGGGCCAACCAAAGACACAACAGTGTGCCGGGCGCAGTAAGAGCACTGGCCGGGCGCTGGGCATGTGCGCCGGGCAGGGGGCGCAGGAAGGGCGCCGGGCGCAGCACGCGCGCGCTTAGGCGAGGCAAGGGCGCACGGCGCGGCTCGAGCTCTACTGGCGGCGACACACTGGGCGCGGCTTGGCAGAGGACGGCGCGACGGGCACGCGCGGCGAGGCGACGCGACGCGACGGGCTCTGGGGCGCTCGGGAAGGCACGGCGACCTCTGGGGGCGAGCTTCGGTGCGCTGGGCTCGGGCGACTCGACACGGACCTGGGCGACACGGAGACGGCTTGGGCGATGCAGATCTGGCGCTGGGGTGGCTCGGCACGGCGCGGGCATGGGCGACCTAGGCGACACGGAGACGGCTTGGGCGATGCAGATCTGGCGCTGGGGTGGCTCGGCACGGCGCGGGCATGGGCGACCTGGGCGGCCTGGTGCGAGGCGCGGCTCTACTTTGGACATGGTGCGACTAGGGTCGGGCATGGTGCGGCTAGAAATTTCGCTCGGGTGGAGGAGAGAGGAAGGGAGAGAAAAAGGAATTTTGGGGATTTTGGAAAATAAAAAGGGAAAATAAAAGGAAAAAGGGAATTAAAAGGAAAAATGGGATTTTATCCTCCTTTCCATTCTTAACCAATTTAAATAAGCCTTAAAGTCCTTAAATCCCACTTCCCGGCTTCCTCCTCGAGACCCGGCTGAAGCAACCTTTTCCGATCAACAAATCTCACTTAAAAATAAACTCCCAAATCATCTCTAAGGGCCAGGCTCGAATCCCAAAGGAAACACCCAAACAACGATCACTTTGCCCAAAACCCAAATCACAACCGAACTCCCAAACGAATAGCCCAAACATCTCGGGACTCGCACCACCAACAACATACAAGCCTCGACAAAGCGAGGAGCCGCCTCGAAACCACGAAAACCCACAAATCCCGCCCGGGAGCAAAAGACCAAAATACCCCTAAGGGTCAAAGCGACTCTAACGGCCCAACCAGAACCATCAATCTGAACCAGGAAGCACCTCGAGAACGGAATAGAAAAGCTGGTCGTTACAATACTCCCTCCTTTTAAGACTTTCGTCCTCGAAAGTCCTAAAACGAAACAAAACTCTATGAATACTCCACCGATTCTTAGCCAATGAACTTCTCGGCTAAAACAACACTAGCCCTTCTCTCGATAACCAAACCTCTTGGGTTCTCAAAGGCTCAAAGCCACAATGCTCTCCACCGCCACATACTATCTCAACAAAGAGACGAGGAACACAAAACTTGCATCTTTGTCAAAGACGGGGCAAAGCTAACCATCGCTCCAATCCGCTCGGGGATCTCAAAAGCCCTACAAACTTGGGGCTCGGCCAAAACCCCGCTAAACCAACACGGAACACCTCTCAACAAGTGTTACTCTCAAAGAAATCGCGCATCGGGCACAAGCTCCAAAACTCAACGCCACGCGATTGGCGTAACTTCTCTGAATGCCCACAACCGATAACAAATCGCCTCAACACAACGCCAAGTCGGCCAAACAATGAACCTCTCGTGTTCCAGAAACCAAACGGCCTACTCTTTCTTCACAAGAGACTAAATAACCACAAGGCTTGCCTAAAGCCTTAACGAAAAACAATCGAACCACCAAGTGGCGATTGATCCAAGAAGGCAAACTTTTCCCACTAGCACAAGCTGAAACTTCAGCTACGGCCAACCCTAAATGGCCAAAAAAAAATAGGCACAAGCTCCACTCGGCCAAGCCAACAACTGGAGCCTCACAACGGCCGAACACAAACTTTTCCATGCAAACCTACTAGCAATCGCCAAAGAGAACATTGCCGGGCAAGGAAGCAAACCAACATTCCTCTCATGGAAAATCTCGTGAAGAAGGACCAAACCCTCACGGGGCTACCAAAGAACTCACAACAAATTTTGAGGAAAAAGCCCAAAGGCTAACCAACCAATGCCACGGCACCTCTGTGCAACACACTCAATCGAGGCTCGGCTATTCGCCAATCGCGAAAGCTCAACAACTAGAAACAAAGCCCGAGAAGGGCTTGCTCAGCAGAAACTCAACTCAAACTCATAACGAGCAAAGCTTGCCTCCAAGCTACCACTCAACACCTAAGTCCCACTGGCTACTCAAGGGACTTCCTCCTTTAGCTCAGCCTAACTCATCTTGCGACTAGAAACTCCACACTCGAAACATTGCAAGGAAAATGAACTGATGAGGCTATCTCCAAAGATAATACTCGAGGCTGGCATCCATGGTGCAACTAGGGGGAAAAACTTCAAACCCCAAGAACCAACAACTTACCAGCAAAAGCTCAACTCTTAAACTGGTTGGCCACCGCTCTTGCGGGGACAAACAATTTCTTGCTTGCTAACAACACAATGCATGCAGGACCCCTCTTTGGGCTAACCACTGCGCGCTACTCGATCAACTACACAACTCAAAAGCTACGCCGACTCCTCAACGGAACGATTTCCAAAGCAAGCGAACTCTGAAGGGCGCGAACATCACACATGCTCACGACTAGCTCAAACCCAAGGGCAAACAACAACCAACACTCTTGGAAGCAACACCTGCTGGGAAACCCAACCGATTGGACCACCAACCGAAACAAGCGTAACTTACTCAATCGCCGAGGGAGGGGTCAACTCCTAAACAACCCGACTAGGAGCAGATCCTCGTGGCAACGCCCGCCGCGAGGCGAGCTAGCTCTTGAAACATCAAGAGAACCAAAACTTGGTCAACACCAAGCACCAACTAGCCTCCAAACCGGAACCAATCCGGGCTCTACTCCAAACAAGCACTAGCTTGCTAGACTGCCAAATCTGCAAGCAACTCACCCAAGGAACACTGCCTAGGTCTAACTGAGCTCTGGAGAGGCTCTCCACAAACTAGGGATCCTCCGATCACCCTCCGACACACACTGCCGTCAAACAATCTAACAGACAACCGCCACACACGGGCACAATCCTCTCCAAAGATCTCAACTAAGTGGCTAACTCCAACTCTGAAAACCAAGAGGACCGGATACGCTACAGAATGCGTCATCCTCCTACTCAAAGCTCAACCACAACAAATCTTCTACCCAAGGCAAGGATCCGAACAGCTCTCACTTAGCCATAACGATCAGAAACTACGTGGCTACTACCACCGCTCTTGTTCAGATCCTACTGAACTCTGACCAGGCTAAGGACCAACAAGCAAAACTTGCTCAAACAACAACCCGGCTACGAGCACGGCATCCTTACAACCAAAGCTAGGGCGCTTGCCAAGAACCAAAGCCTTGACAACTCCAAGACTGAGCACTGGCTCCTCAACACGAACCCTTCGTGGTTCTCCAACATAACCACAGAACGAGCTACAAAAAAAAAGTACACTGGGGTGTACAGCTCCAACTAGATCCAATGCCAACAAGGGCTCTCACACAGGGCAACTTTTGCCTCCAACAGAGCCACTACTAACTGTGGAGTAACAAGAGTCCAAACCCACTGGGTCGACTCACCACGGAAAGCCACATTGGCAAACTCACTCTATAAGAGCAAATCCAACCAAAGCTAACATACCTCAAGCCAATGTGCTTGCTAAACACGCCCGAGCGACAGCCAACCAACTCATGGCTCTAACATCGATCACCACGCATCCATCGATGCCAACACTACCCATACTAGGGTAACTCAAAGGGTAGCCAAACATGCTACCACCAAGCGGCTCACAAGCTCACAACAGAGGCGCGAGAACTCAAACGCGCGCTAGCTCTAAGCGACCTACAATATCCTTTGCACCCAACTCTCGGTGACCAAGGAAAGCTCCTACTTTCCTCGAAAACCTCATACTTGTAGTCCTCTCGACTACCACCGAGCTAGATCTCTTATGCAACCAAACAGTGCAACCTCGTGAAAAGGGTACAAGACAAGCGGGGATGCTATACTGGCGACCATGGAACCACACGCACCAAAAAGTGCCAACGGCCCGAATCTAGGCCTCCTCTCAAAGCTTGGTGCCAACAGCACTACATCCATTACAACACGAATCAGCCTCAAACGAGCTTTATGCCCCTCGAGAATAGGGAAGTCACTCTCCAAGTGACGGGGCAATGGCACTCAAAGACAGAGAGTCCAAAACACTCGAGCGGCCTAAACTCGCATCTCGCCAACAGACTTGCCACGGCCAACTCCCCGCATCCCACTCGATGCTCAACAAAAGCTCAAAGCCAACTCCTCGGGTGGCAACAACTAGTTCCACACCGGGAACATCCAAATAAAAGAGTGTTCCACTCTACTAGCCCGCCGAAATCCACAGATGGATAAAACCCCGGCAAGCAAACTCCACACTACACCACAGCTACGAGGGTACAAAGAGGACTGGGTTGCAAAACAACAAAGAAGCTTGCAAGGGGGCACAGATGTCTCTACATCCGCTTAAGCCACTAACACGGCAACTTGCCAATCAATCGGGCGATGGTGGAGACTCGCTAGTCCCCTCTCTCAAGGGACTACCACCACCAGCTCTTTGTACCAAACAAAGACGGGCAGCACACCTCGACCTCTCGAACAACAGGACATCCCAACACACGGATGTTAAACTCAAAACTCGCCAACCGCTTTACTACTAGCTAAGCAGGGACTTTCTAATACATCGAGCTCTCTGAGGCATCCACTTGCCAAATCGGGCGGCTCCATCAACGCCAACAAACTCAATCGCATAAACCTGCTGATCATGCCCTCCCGGGAACCTCCGGGCTACAAGAGCTCTTTGGGGAAAAATCTTTGAAACAAACTCATCGGTTGGGCTATCTGTGCCCGAGACTCCTCACTACGCGCTACAAATCGCGCACTGGTCTTTGCTCTCGATAGCTAAAGACCGCCATCAACCCCTCTCATGGTCAGAGCACACTCTGCTCAAGGAGTCATACTACGAGGCGTGCTAGCCTCTACCCCCTCCTCTAGGCAACTCAATCGCCGGGGCCAACTCGCCAACGGGCTAAACAACCCCGGGACGCGGCCTCAACATCAACACGATCATCCGGCTCCTACGAACATGCCAAGCGTCCCGCTCCTGCGGGTGCGATCAACACATCGGCGACCGCACAAGGCACCTCCACCCTCTCACTAGGGGAGAAACCAACAATCGGGCCACAAATGGCCTATGGGAGTCTAATCTCTCGCCTCTCCTGCGAGTGCGATCGACACCTTTGGCGATCCGCACAAAGCATAAATGCCGCCCACATGGGGCTCTCACCGCTCAACAAAATCGCCAGATGCGAGAAGTTGGCATGATGGCTCTCTAAGCCCAAACCAACAACGAGTCGAACTCGCTCGTCTCCGCTCCACTGACTCTACACGGGCATAAAAGCTAGAAGAAAAGTATTGTAAATTCTTACCCCTTAACTTAATTGAACTCGGACAAACCCGCGGCCGTGGAGGCCGATGATCATGGGAACAACAACCTACAAAGCAAAGTTAGTCTACAGAATCTATGACTCGTGCTCGATACCAATCAGTAAGAACCCGACCCAAAACATGGTCCTAAACACGGGTTCTCACTCAAAGATGCAAGTTAAATATGATAACAAGCGGTTTAGAGCTCATATTTAAAAACCTTTCAAAACATATGAGAAGGGGGAGCCCTTAAAACATAACCAACAATTTTCATTTAAAACAATCCAACAAAGTAAAACAACACGGCCAAGTGTTTAATAAAATGTACAATACAATTTAAGCAACGTTTTAAACAATATTCCCTAGGACTCTGTCCATCTACATGCTTTGAATAAACAATGCAATAATAAAAGACAGAGTGCCGGCGGTTCCCCATGATCAATCAACTCCCTCCGCTAGCCCTCCCGGTGTTGTCCCAAGTTACCGAAAGATAAATAAGGGTGAGTATAAACATACTCAAGTAAGAATCCCCAACCGGGTACAATACGATACATCAGTCATCTAGCACCTCAACATGCAAGCAAACAGCTATCAACACAGATCATAACTCAACGAGCTCATAAAACAAGATCTGGAAACATCGGAAGTCTCTTACTTCCGAGAATCATCGGAAGTCTCCTACTTCCGCCTAATGATTGGTTCTCATAACCAATCCGGGACATCTCCGAGGGTCTTTCTCCTCGGCCAATTGATCACTCAAAAACCGATCCCAAGATGTCCGACACCTCGAGGGTCTTTCTCCTCGACCAATTGATTAGCTCAAAAGCCAATCCCAATGGGTGTCCTCAAGGGCCTCCTTGCCCTCGCTAACAACTGGACTATCGGGAGAGTACCCAAGTCCGCTCTAAATCGGAAGGAATCGGTGTACTCACGAACATTAGCCCGGGAGCTCTCCGAACCGGCGACTAACGCGTGGCGCGCACACCGCATGCTCATCTCGCAACCGGCGTAAATGCGGGGCCTAAGGGCAAACTACGCGGGTCGTCGCACGCATGCCTAAAGACTCGGAAGCGGTGTCACCGAACACGAGAGTGCGAGGCCCTCAAGACTCATCGTGCGGCAAAACTGTACCATCGACTGAAGCTAAGAACCGCCAAGGCAGCTTGCACCGCTGGCGGGGTTCGCTCTAGCAGCTACAAACTAGGCTTATGCCGATGTGGTAGCTAAATCCACATCGGCCGCGGGGAAGCAATGTACGTTATGCTTCGCTCTCTACTCCCGACCGGTGGGGACAAAGTACGTTATGTCCGCTCTCACCGGATGATGACAAACCCTACTACGCTATCTAAGAATACCGAGTAAATCAATGATTCTGGCTAGCAAGCAATGACCGACATCAATCACGTTTACCTAGCATGATACTACAACTTAAACAGAATCACAAGCATTTGGAAGAACAAACCTAGCATGGCACTAACATGTGAAATCAACAAACATGCTAGCAAGAGATCAAACAAAGCCGCCTATCACTATCATGCTCATAACAATCAAAGCAAACATACAAGGCACAATCGAGATATATCGCAGGGTCCACAACAACCACAGTAAGAAATCCCTTACAGGACAAGCAGAAAATAATCACAAATCAACCAAGCAATCCTCGAGTCTCTAATCGAACCCAAACAACCTAAACATAAAATAAAGCAAACCCAAATCAAATACATAAAACAGCCCAAATAAATCCCTAAACAAAGACCAACAAATCGGGGCCCAACGAAGAAAAGACTCGGGAAATACCATCCGAGAAGCCACAAGGCTCGGGCCAACCAAAGACACAACAGTGTGCGGTGGCGCAGAAGAGCACTGGCCGGGCGCTGGGCACAGCGCTGGGCACCGGGCGCAGGCGTGGGCGCGGCGCGCAGCACGGCGCGCGCGCTGGGCGAGCAAGGGCGCGCGGGCGCGCGGCTCGAGCTCGGCTGGCGACGACACATGGCGCGGCAGCAGAGGGGCGGCGCGCGGCGCGCGCGGCGGCGAGGCGACGCGCGACGCGACGGCTCGGGGCGCTTGGGAAGGCACGGCGACCTACAGGGGCGAGCGACTCGGTGCGGCCAGGGCTCGGGCGACTCGACACGGACCTGGGCGACACGGAGACGGCCTGGGCGATGCAGATCTGGCGCTGGGGTGGCTCGGCACGGCGCGGGCATGGGCGACCTAGGCGACACGGAGACGGCCTAGGCGATGCAGATCTGGCGCTGGGGTGGCTCGGCACGGCGCGGGCATGGGCGACCTGGGCGGCCTGGTGCGAGGGCGCGGCTCGGCTGGACATGGTGCGACTAGGGATGGGCATGGTGCGGCTAGGGGGCTGCTCGGGCTGGAGGAGAGAGAAAGGGAGAGAAAAAGGAATTTTGGGGATTTTGGAAAATAAAAGGGAAAAATAAAAGGAAAAAGGGAATTAAAAGGAAAAATGGGATTTTATCCTCCTTTCCATTCTTAACCAATTTAAATAAGCCTTAAAGTCCTTAAATCCCACTTCCCGGCTTCCTCCTCGAGACCCGGCTGAAGCAACCTTTTCCGATCAACAAATCTCACTTAAAAATAAACTCCCAAATCATCTCTAAGGGCCTGGGCTCGAATCCCAAAGGAAACACCCAAACAACGATAACTTTGCCCAAAACCCAAATCACAACCGAACTCCCAAACGAATAGCCCAAACATCTCGGGACTCGCAGCCACCAACATACAAGCCTCGACAAAGGCAGGAGCTGCCTCGAAACCCTGAAAACCCACAAATCCTGCCTGGGGAGCAAAAAGACCAAAATACCCCTAAGGGTCAAAACAGCTCTAACGGCCCAACCGAACCACTGAATCTGAACCGGAAGCACCTCGAGAACTGGAATAGAAAACTGGGTCGTTACACATCGCGAGGAATAAGGATAGATACGACCACAAGCTTGCGGATCCTGAACAACACGGGTCGGCAAGACTACCTCAAAAGTTAAAACTCGAGGCCGGCATCCACGGTGCAACTCAACTACCCAAGAACTAAGGGGTTCTACAAACTCCAAAGATCCAACAACCTTCCAGCAACAACTCAAGCCCTTGAACTGGCAGGCCTCTGCCCTTGCGGGAACAAACAACTTTCCGCTTGCTAACAAACAAACGCGCGAGGACACTCTCATTTTGGTGGCATCACGCGCTACTCTGATCAACTACACAACTCAGGAGCTAAGCTGACTCCTCCTCAACAGGAACGATATACCAGCAAGCGGACTTCCGAAGGACAGCGAACTTCACACACGCTCGCTGTCTTGCCCAAACCCAAGGGCAACAACAACCAACTCTCTCGGAAGCAACATCTGAGGATCCTCAATCGCTTGAACCCCCAACTTGGAACTGGCAGTGCCTACCCAATTGCCGAGGGAGGGGTCAACTCCCAAAACTTCCTGACTAGCAACAAGTCCTCAGGGCAACGCCCGCTTGCTCGAACCGAGCTAGCTCACAAAACAACATGGGAACCAAACCTTGGTCAACACCAAGCACCACCTCGCTAAGAATTCTGAAAATCAACGTGGAGGTTACCAAGAACAGCTCTAGCTTGTTAACCGACAACAAGCATCCAAGCAACTCAACCGAGGAACACCGCTCGGGTCCGACTAAGCTCGGTGAGGCTCTCCACAACTTAGGGTTCCACCGACGCCCTTCGACACACATCGTCGTCAAACGGTCTAATGCATAACAAGCGGCTAGCGAGCACATCTCCCAAAGCATCTCAACGTGTCTTTGGCCAAAAGCTCTTCCTTGCCACATACGCAGCAAGCGCAGGCGATGCTCCACACAATCCGAAAAGCGCCTTACCACACTTGATGCAATGAGTCGTTTGCTCGCCCCGCCTGGCGGCGATCTCGAGCTCTAACTCGCGGTCGGCGACGATCGCGACCTAGATCGCCTCGTCGGCGATCGCCATCCACTGGCGGGAACAACGAGAAGACCCAAAATTCCTCTTGCTCAAAGCATCAGCCACATCGTAGCTTCTACCGTGGTAAGGATCCGAACAACTCTCTTAGCCATGGCGCGGAAACTCCGCGATTTTACTACCATCGCCTGGATCGGTTCCAATCGAACTCCAACCATCGATCAACAAGAAATGCCTCTACCTGTGTCAAGGGCCAACTAGCATAACTTGCCACGCAACAACCAAAGCTACGCAAGACGCGGAACCTCTCGACCCAAGTTAGGGCACTTGCCAAGAACTAAAGTCCTAACTCCTCGAATCGAGCGAACTTTGGTTTCACAACCCGAAACCCCTCGTGGTTCTTGAAAAATACACCACGGAACGAGCTACACAAAAGTACAATGGCGTGTACAGCTCCAACTTGGTTCCTTAAGATCCAAACCAACAAGTATTCTCACACAAGGCAACTTTTGCCTCCCAATTGAGCCACTTCTAGCAAAGGAGCAACAAGAGTTCAACCCACTCAGGGTCAACTCACCACGGAATGCCACATTGGTCGACTCACTCTTACCAGAGCATAACTACACCAATCTGACATACCTCATACCAATGTGCCCACTAAATGCTCCACTCAACCATCCAACTCATGGCTCTAACACTGGGTCAACCACGCATCATCGATGCCTACCCTACTCATATTAGGGTAACTCCAAGGGTAGTCGAAACACACTACCATCAAGCTGGCTCACAAGCCCACACACAAGCGCGAGAACTCGGACGCGCTAGCCCTCACCAACCTACAACATCCTTTGCACCCATCTCTCGGTGACCTGAAAAGCTCCTACTTTTCCCTCGAACGACCTCACACTTGGTAGTTCTCTGACTACCACCGAGCTAGATTTCTTAAGCAATCCAACGGATGCAACTTCGTAAAAACGGGTACAAAGGTGGTGGGGTGCTATACTCAAGCGGGCATGGAACCATCTGCATGCGTAGTGCCATCCGCCCGAATCTAGGCCTCCTCTCAAAGCTTGGTGCCAACAGGCGCAACATCCTTTACAACACAAATCAGCCCAAAACAAGTTTTATGCCCCTCTAAGGATAGGGAATGTCACACTCCAAGTGACGGGCAAAGGCATTCAACACAAGAGTCCAAACACTCGAGCAGCCTAAACTCTGGCATCTCGCCTAACAGACATGCCACGGCCTACTCCTACATCCCACTCGATGCTCAACGAATACTCAAGCCAACCCTCGGGTGGCAGCACCTAGCTCCACACCTAGAACATGCTAACAGAAGGTGCTTCTCTCTAATAGCCAGCTGAAAACCACGGACGGATTAAGTCTCGACAAGCAAACTCCACACCACCGCACGGCTACGAGGGTACTAAAAGAACTGGTTGAAAAGCATTGCGGGCTTGCAGGAGGACAAGATGTCTCTACATCTTCCTCAAAAGCTACTAACTTGACAACTTGCCAATCGACCGGGTGGCTGGTGGAGACTCTGCTGGTCCGCCTCTCACAGGGGACTTCCACCACCACACTACCGCATCAAACAACACGAGAACGGCACGCCACAACCTCGAACATCAGTCATCGGCCTCTGAACACCGAGTCATCCCAACACTTGGATGATAAACTCGATCTGGCCAACCACCTTGCTACTAGCGAGAGGTCTCAAAACATCCCACTTACAGCTTCCACTTGCCAAACTCGGCGGCTTTATCAACGCCAACTATCTTATCAAAGATAAACCTCTTGATCAAGCCCTCCCAGGAACCTCGGGGTTTTTGGAACTACAAGGAGGGGTGTCTCCTAAATAAACTCTACAGTTGGGCTATCTATGCCCAAGACTCCTCACTATGCGCGCTACAAATCGCGCTCGGGTCTCCGCTCTCTGTTAGCTAAAAGACCGCCATCAACTCCCTCATGGTTGGAGCACACTCGCTCAAGGAGTCTCACTGAGGCGTGCTAGCCTCAACCCCTACTCTTGGCAACTCATCCGCGGGGCCAAAGGTGGCCTACGGGTCTAGACAACCCTAGACGTGGTCTCATGATCAACATGAAGCAGTCCAACTCCTCGGTTGGAAATACCAAACGTCCCTCTGCTCCTCTAAGTGCAATCAACCTACTAGCGATCCACACAAGCATAAAAGCTAGCCCACGCTGGGCTCTCACCGCCAAACAAGGGTAACACATGTATACTAGATGCGATGATTGTAAAATAAAACCCTTAGCTTAATGAACTCGGACAAACCCGACGGCGCGGAGTGCCGATGATCATGGGGGCAACAAACCGCAGCAAAGCGAGTTAGTCTCTGAGAATCTATGACTCGTGCTCTCGATACCAAGCTGTAAGAACCCGACCCAAAATACGGTCCTAAACCTAGGTTCTCACTCAAAGATGCAAGTTAAAATACTTCATCAAGCGGTTTAGTGCTCATATTTAAAACCTTTCAAAACATTTAGAAGCGGGAATGCTTAAAACATAATCAACAATTTTGTTTAAGAAAAACCAACGAAGTAAAACAAGCTCTGCAAGTATATAAAAACATTCAAAAGCAGTTCAAACAACTTTTTATAATGTTTTCCCCTAGGACTCTGTCCATCTACATGTCGAACAAATATGCAAACAATAAAGACAGAGTGCTGCAGCTCCCATGATCATTCAGCCTCCTCCCTAAGCTAGCCCCCCGGTCTTGTCCCAAGTTACACGTGGAAAACCACGAAATAAGGGTGAGTATAAACATACTCAGTAAGAATCCCCAACCGGGGTACAATACGATACTTCAATCATCTAGCACCCTAGTATACATGCAAACAGTTACCAACACAGATCATAGCTCAACGAGCTTACAAGGCAGAATCTGGAATCCTCGGAAGTCTCCTTCTTCCGACCTAATGATTGGCTCTCATAACCAATCCCGGGACATCTCCGAGGGTCTTTCTCCCTCGGCCAATTGATCAGCTCAAAAACCGATCCCAAAGATGTCCGACACCCTCGAGGGTCTTTCTCCCTCGACCATATGATCAGCTCAAAAGCCAATCTCAATGGGTGTCCTCAAGGGCCTCTTACCCTCGCTTATAAATCACGGACTATCGGAGAGTACCCGAAGTCTAGCTCTAAACAGGAAGGGCTGGTGTACTCACGAACATTAGCCGGGAGCTCTCGAACCGGCGACTAACGCTGCGTGCGCGCACACCGCATGCTGCTGCAACCGGGTAAATGTGGGGGCCTAAGTACAAACTACGCGGGCCAGGTACGCATGCCTTAAGACTCGGAAGCGGTGTCACTGAACACAGTAGTGCGAGGCCCTCGGCACTCATCTGTGCAACCTGTACCACCGACCTGAAGCTAAGAACCGCCAAGGCGGGCTTGCACCGTTGGCGTGGTTCCGCTCTAGCAAGCTACAAACTAGGCTTATGCCGATGTGGTAGCTAAATCCACATCAATTTGCCGGGGAAGCAATGTACGTTATGCTTCGCTCTACTCCCGACCGGTGGGGACAAGGCACGTTATGTCCGCTCTCACCTCTAGATGTTGATGAAACTCTAACACACTAGCTAGAGTATAGAGTAAACGATTCTGGCTAAACATACATAATCATCATCAATCATACATAACCTAGCATGATACTACGAACTTAAAGCAGAATCTCAAGCATCTTTGGAAGAACAATCCTAGCATGGCACTAACATGTACAAACAAGCAAACATGCTAGCAGGAATGCAATCACAAGTCATCCTATCCACTAATCATGCCCATAAAAGTAAACATGCATATAAGGCACAATCAAGAAAGCATCGCAGGTCCACACAACCACGGTGAAGGAATCCTTACCGAAACGAGCAGCGTAAATAACCTTCACAATCAAATTAATGACCCTCGAGCTTTAAAGCGAAACCGAGCAACCAACCGAGAAGGCACGGGTCTCGGCAGCAAGGGGGCAAGGTGGCGCCGCTTTGGTGAGTGCAATTTGGGCGCGCGTGCGCGCTGGGCGGCAGGCGCTGGCGCTGCTCGGCGCGCGCGGCAAGGCGAGACGTCGGGTCAACGAGGACAATGTGCGCGGCGACGCGTCTGGCGCGGGGGCAATGAAGCGGCGCTGGCGACGCGTCGGGGCAAGCAAGCGGAGCGGCCTTGGTGCGTCTGGGCGGCGGCTGGTGCGGAACGGGCGCGACGCGCGTCTGGCTGGGAGGCAGCCCACCGGGCGCGCTGGCATGGACGATGCAAGGCGCTCGGGCATGGGTGTTCTTGATGCAGTGCGGGGATAATGAGCAAAGACTAGGGTTTGGTTTCTTGGTGAGGGGCTCGGCAGGAGAGAGAGAGAGAGAGAGAGAGAGAGAGAGAGATTTTTCCAAAACAAGGGAATAGGATTTCTTTTCCTTTTCCTAATTTAAATGGGTCTAAAATCCCTTCCCAAGGCTTTCTCATGCGGGTCCCGGCTAAAGAAATTCTTTTCTTTTTATCTAAATCTTCTTTTTCTAAAAACTCCAATTTCACCATTAGGGCAAGGGTTCAAATCTCAATGGGACCAATTAAATTCCAATTAATTTTGCTATCAACCGGAATGTCTCCAAACTTCTAATCAACTAACCCAAACTCCTTGGGTCTTGCAACCAACATTAATCAAGTCTCAACGAAGGCCGAAATGACCCTGAAGCCCTGAAAATCCTCAACCTCTTACCGGGGAGCAAAATACCAAAATACCCTTAAAGGTTAAAAAGCTCTAACGGCCCATCCGAACATCCGCATAATGTCCCGAAAACTCCTGGGAAACCGAAATAGAAAACTTGGCCGTTACATTGATTGAGGTGTAAGACCCCGATGGGCATCCATGTGTGTAAGACCCCGATGGGCATCATTGATTGAGGTGTAAGACCCCGATGGGCATCCATGTGTGTAAGACCCCGATGGGCATCATTGATTGAGGTGTAAGACCCCGATGGGCATCCATATGTGTAAGACCCCGATGGGCATCATTGATTGAGGTGTAAGTCCCCGATGGGCATCCAGGTGTAGAATCTAGGGCAGGTTGTAATTGTAAGCCCTTGGTAGGCCAGCTCTAATGTTAGTTCTTAGCCTAGACAACTGGTTGTCCATTGTCATTGTATGGTTGCTCGTAGGTGTGCTAAATGCTATGTTTGAGTATTGTACCCCGGTTGGGGAATTCTTACTGAGTAATACGTTGCTCACCCTTATTTTTCTCGTGTCCTTCCACCGGGTAACATGGGACAGAGGCGGGATGGCTAGGAGGAGGAGGTCTTTGGATGATCATGGATGGCCCAACTCTGAAACTATGTCACCTTATTATGTTTTTGTTGGTTTAGCATGTAGTGGGACTGGAGTCATTAGATCATCATTCATTCAAAAAGAAAACTTGTTTAAGACTTCTCGGACTGTTTCCTTGATTTTCTTGAAAGTACCGAACAGTCACTTTATTTTTGGTTTTACTTAATGGATTTTATGCTTGAACTTAGTTGTGTTGAATGAAAAGTTTAAAATTGATACTCTCTATAAGTGATTTCATATTTTATTTATGCATGCTAAGAAAGGATCTAGGTTAGAGACCATTAGTTTGGTCGGGTCTTTACACAAGAAAACCAAGATTAGGGACACAATGTAACGGTCCAGTTTTCTATTTCGGTTTCCCAGGAGTTTTCGGGACATTATGCGGATGTTCGGATGGGCCGTTAGAGCTTTTTAACCTTTAAGGGTATTTTGGTCTTTTTGCCCCCGGTCAGGGTTTTGAGGATTTTCAAGATTTCAGGGCCATTCCTGCCTTTGTCGAAGCTTAATGGTTGTTGGTTGCAAGACAGAGAGAGGTTTGGGCAAGTTGTTTGGAAGTTTGGAGGTGTTTTAGAAAATGGCAAAATTAATTGTAATTTTGGTGCTTCCATTGGGTTTTGAGCCCTTGCCTAAATGGTCTTGGGGAGTTCAGTAGGAAAAGAGAGTTTTATTTTTAAAATAAACTTGCTTGTAGGGTTTGGAAAGAGGAAGCTTTGGGAAGGGATTTTTAGACCTATTTAATTAGGGAAAAAGGAAAGAAAATCAAGAAAATCCCTTTTCCCCTTGTTTTGCAATCTCTCTCTCTCTCTCTCTCTCTCTCTCTCTCTCTCTCCTAGCCGACCTCACCAAGAAACCCTAGCGCTCTAGCCGCACCCCCGCAACCGTACTGCCACTCAGCACCAGCGCAATTTTCACCAATTTGCCTCAGCGCAGCGCACAGGCAATGACCACTCCGCGACCAGTCGCCAGACGCGCGCCACACAGAACGACCAGTTTTCATCCGGTCTTCGGTATGCCCTAGGGTATTTTAGTAATTTGGTCGGGCCGTCGGGACCGTTTATGTCTTTTTCGATTGCTAAAATTATTGGATGGATTTATGTAAGTTTTTGAGGCTTTGTGGATGTGTTTGGGCATGGGGAGATGCAAAAGGAAAATTGTGTGTTAGAGTGTGTTTGGTGGGTTTCAACCCTGTGGTCCGAGAAGTCGGTGGGTGGTGTAGCCAGTTGAGCTATTGAGAGCTCTTGTTGCTCTTTCTGCATCATTTTATGGTTAGCCTTGGATTTTGGGAGTTTTGGTGCATTTGGTTAAATGAAATAGAAGCTAGGTTTTGTTCTTCTTCTCCAACACATTCTCCTAGCCGCCCAAGCTTGTTTCCCCGACTTTCTCTAGCCGAATTTCATCCCCCCTTTGCTCCGTAGTTCGATCATCATTCGGGTAGGTATTCATCTTCTTCATCTTCTCGATAGGTTGTTTTCTTTGGCCGAAGGTAAGAGGAGGTGCCCATGTGTGTGTGTGTGTGTTGTTGTTGAGTCCGCCCAGCGCGGATCGCCCACCACCAATCGAGATTCGCCGGCGAGCAAAGACGCCCGAGATCACACCGGTGAGCCGTCGCGCGCCAAAGCGGCCGTCCGGATCTACCCGAGCAAAGACGCCGAACGCGAAGCGCGTCAGTCGACCATCGCCGTCGCACACCAAAGGCCGCCAGATCCGTCCATCGCACTCCAAGTTCTCGCAGAGCGCCGCGCGCACCCGCGCGCGCAGCAGAAGAATCGCCAGCGCCCGCGCGCCTTCACTCCGAGCCGCCGCCGCGCGCCAGCCCAGCGTCTGCGTCGCTGTCGCACTCCAGCGCGCGCGCGCGCCGCCAGACGTTGCGCGCGCGCTCGTCCTGCGAAGCCGCTCGCCGTGTCCGCATCGACGCACGCCAGCGCCGCGCGCGCGCGCGCCCGTCACCGTGCTCAGTAGCGTGTCCGCATAGGCGCTGCGCGCCCAGCGCGCCCACGCCAGCCTGCCAACCAGCACCGCACCAGACTGCCAAAGAAAGACTCGGCCTTCGTGTCGTCGTGCGTGCGTGTGAGTGCCCCCAGTCGAGCTCGCTTGTTTTATTATATTTTAGGGCTATGATTGTGATTTCTATTGTGTTTGTTAGGTTCTCGTTAGCTAGCTCGGGATCGATCGCAGCGTAGGATTTTGTGTGTAGTTGCCTCCCGACCAAGGTAAGGATTTCTTACCGGAGTTGTGTGGGCCCTGCGGTATATTTGTGATTGTTGTTTTGTATGCTGTGTATGATTATTAGCATGTTTAGCCCTAGGTGCTCTCTGCTCAATTCTCGGTGGCATGAACTCTCGTATTGTTTCTCATGTTAGCCCATGCTAGGTTGTTCCATTCTGGCATGTTCGTTATCTGTTCTTGCTTCGTAGTATCATGCTAGGTTCCTTGTATCTGTTGAGCACGTATTGGACTGCATTGATTGATTTATTATTATTGCTATGGTTTAGAGTTCAGGTAGGTAGCATCATCCGGCCGGATGCATAACGTAACTTGCATCCCCGAGCGAGGGCGCACGAGATGGTACTCCGTCCCGATCCCGTTAGGGTTTAGCTAACCCTAACGGTGGCCCCGCAATCTTGGGTGAGGGTGGCAAGCGTTTATTGCCCCAACGGTCGGGATGATGACTTGGCATTGCCTCGCGCCCCGGCGATCGGCACGTCCTCGGCGTGTTCGGCCGTAGCCCTTGATTGCCACCTGTTAGGGCAAGGACCGCTTCACGGTGTAAGCCTACCACGACCGGTTCCTTAGCCTCAGTGCGGTGGTTCAGGTGACATAGTTCACGTGTCAGGTCTCACACCCCTATGTCGGTGACACCGATCCGAGATTTAGTTAGGCGTGGTGGATGGACATGGGCAACTTGCCACTAGACCCGGCACCCCATAGTCCGCAGTGAGCACGCAAAGGCGCGACACGCTCATTACAAGCGCCACACCGGAGAGCTCCTCGGGATCTTGAGCTAGTGCACCTTTCGTATCGACAAAGAGGCAGTGCCGAGGCCGGGACTCGTTTCTCGTATAGGGCGTATTGTGTGGTGGATTTATTTCCGGACTAAGACCACGAGTTGGCATCCGAGGTCCAAGTGTGGACTTAAGCTATGTGCTCTATTACGTGTTTATACTCATAGCTTGCATACATTCTTCTAGATGATCATGTATATCGTATTGTACCCGGTTGGGGATTCTTATTGAGTAATTCGTTACTCACCCTTATTCTCGTGGTTTTTCCACGGTAACCAACCAAGCGCGAGACAGGATGGTGAAGGAGGAGGCGTGATCATGGAATCCTGCTTTGTCATCTCCGACTATTTTATTTTATCATGACTCTTGACTTTTGTTATTTCCCCTGAATGCATGTAGGCAGGCGCAGAGCCCAGGATGTTTTCTTACGTTTTATGGATTCCGGCATATTTGTACTTGTGGATTGTTTTAATGGTTTAAATAAATCTCGATCGAGTATGCTTTTAGAAATGTATGTTTTGGTTGTTGAATGTTTCTGTTTTTACTTGGAATCGAAATGGGTTTTTCATAATGTCTTCCATTTTCAATACATGCATTGGGGTAAAGGCCATTTAGAGCCCCTTTAGGGTCGGGTCTTCTGATTGGTATCGTGAGCTCGAGTCATAGATTCAGTAGATCGACCTTTTGTTGTAGGTCATCCTTCCATGATCACCAAAGACTCGGCGGTCATCAGTACGCCTAGGTTTATTGTTTTAGAAAAAAAAAGGGTTAAGAATTTACAACACTGTCATCTTGTGTATGCCTTGTGTAGTGTTGTGGGGCTGAGACGAGCGAGTTTCGACTCGTTGTTGGTTTGGGCTTTGTGAGCCATCATGCCAACTTTCATGATGCGCAGCAGTTTGTTTAGCGACTTGTTGAGGTATCCAGATAGATTCGGATGCCCCGGGACATCGCTCCAGAGAGGAGGCAGAGCTTAGACTCCCGTTGGCCATTTGTGGCCCGATTCTTCGCTTTCCCCTAGTGAGAGGGTGGTGGTGCCGTGCGGATCGCCAAGTATGTTGAATGCACCCAGAGGAGGAGCAGGCGCTTGGCATGTCCGACCGAGGAGTTGGACCTATCGTGTTGATGTTGAGGCCGCGTCCCGGTGGTTGTTAGGCCCGCATGCCGATTTGGCCCCGGTAGTTGAGTTGCCTAGAGGAGGGGGTAGAGGCTAGCGGCGCCTCAGTGAGACTCCTTGAGCGCAGTGTGCTCCACCATGAGAGATTTGATGGCGTGTCTTTAGCTATCGAGAGCGGAGACCCAGCGCAGATTTGTAGCGCGTAGTGAGGAGTCCTGCACCGATAGCCCCGGACATGAGTTTGTTTCAAAGCATTTTCCCCAAGAGTAGCTCTTGTAGCCCCGGAGGTTCCGGGAGGGCATGATCAGCAGAGTTTATTCGGAT
Organism: Sicyos edulis; assembly: GCA_036507275.1. NCBI lineage: Eukaryota > Viridiplantae > Streptophyta > Magnoliopsida > Cucurbitales > Cucurbitaceae > Sicyos > Sicyos edulis. Next base: position 25,825,046 of record CM071847.1, read on the forward strand.
GAGTTTGTTGGCGTTGATGGAGACGCCTGTGTTGGCAAATGGATGCCTGTAGAGCTCGATGTTTTAGTAAGTCCTCACCGCTAGTAGTAAAGTAGTTGGCGAGTTTGAGTTTAGCATCCGTGTGTGGGATGCCCCCGCTATTCAGAGGCCGAGGTGTGCCGTTCTCAGGCCGTTTGGTTCATCGGATGGTGGTGGAAGTCCCTTGTGAGAGGTGGACTAGCAGAGTCTCCACCCGATCGCTTGGATTGTTTGGCAAGTTGCCGTGTTTGTGGCTTGAGGCGGATGAAGGGTCATCTTTGCCCCCTTGCGAGCTCTTTGTTGTTTAACACCCGACTTCCTCGAGATGTGGATTTGGTTGTAGTAGCACTTGGGGTGCATTGGTTGGTGTGCCACTTTGGCACTAAGTCTGGTTCAGGCTTGAGTTTGGCTTGGGCATAGCAGATGGTTCTATTCCGTTCGGAGTTCAGCGTACTCCTTTAGCCTTGGATCTGTTTATGGCGCTTGCACCCGTTTAGGTCGTGCGGAGGGCTAGTTCGGTGGTAGTCGATGGACTACAAGCGAAAGATGCTCGAGAGGAGCCGGAGCCTCTTCCCAGTGTTTCTGGAGGTTGAGTAAGTCAGCAGGTTGCCGGTTGGAAAATATTGGTGCGCGTGAGTCTTGCGCTAGTGTTAAGGCCAAGAGATTTTCCTTATGGTTGGTAGTGCGGTCAACTACCTTCGAGTGCCTAAATCTGAGGAGAGTTGAGCATTGTAGATGCGAGTTGGTCCAGCTGAGGGACCATGAGTTGGATGCTTATCAGATGAGCTGGATGCCTATGAGGCGAGTTGGATGCTTTTGAGGCGAGATGAGCTGATGCCTTGCGAGAGGTTTTGGATGCCTTAGGGGTAAGCACCCTTGGTAGAGGCTTGGTACAAGTAAGTTTGGTTTGGCATGATTATATTTTGGTAGAGCAAGGTTGCCTCAGCTTCGAGTATCGTGTAGAGATGGAACTTTTGGTGTTCCTTGGATTGTTTGTATCATTTGCCGGGAGTTATCGTTGCTTTGTGGAAAAGCGCTTGTTAGTCTTGGATCTCTAATGGAAGGTTGGGAGTTGTGCACACAAGTGTGTTTTGTGTGGTTCGTTCCGTGGCGAGAGTTTGAGATCCATGTAGGGTTTGCTTTGGAGATCTCGTGCTCGGTTCCTTGAGAAGTTGGACTCGGTGGTTGTTGTAAGGCTTTGGTTGAGGTGGTAAGGATACCGTGCTCGTGGTATCAAGTTGTTGCTTAGGCAAGATTTGTTAAGTTAGGCCTAAGCTTGGTTGGCGGATCTTCTTGTTGATCGTTGGTTGGAGTTCGATTGGAAACCGAACAAGAGCGGTGGTAGCTAAGCGCGTGGTTTCGATCGTCATGGCTAAGAGAGTTGTTCGGATCCTTCCTTGGGTAGAAGTTATGTTGTGGCCGATGTTTTGAGTAGGAGGATGATGCATTCTGTAGCGTTTGGGTCCTCTAGGTTCCCAAGGAGTTGGAGTTGGCCGACATGGTTGGGATCTTGGAAATTGGAGTTGTTTGTTCAGCGATTGTCTGTTAGATCGTATCTTGGAAGGTGTGTGTGTGTCGAGGGTTGCCGAAGAACCCTAGGTTGTGGAGAGCCTCTCAGAGCTCTCGATCGAGCCCAGCTAGTGAGTTTCGGATTGGCTATTGGAGGCGTGTAGTTTGTAGCCTCGGTGGAGTTGCTAGTAGTCTTGGTAGACTAGCAAGCTAGTGTTTATTTGGAGTAAAGTCCGGAGTGGTTTCGGTGTGGTGGCAAGTTGATGCTTGGTGTTGACCAAGGTGTGGATTGGGGTTGTTAGAGTTTAGTTTTGCTCGTGGGGGCGAGTGGTTTGTACCATGTTGGTTGTTTTTCCCGTTTCCCGGGATGTTGAGTTGCCCCGTTTGGCATTTGGAGGTTCACCGAGATGGACCCTTGTTGCGCCTCGTGAGATTAGATGTTGTTGCTTCGGTGGAGCAAGACAAGTGAGCGTATGTGGAGTTCTCTGTCCGTTGGTTGTCCGCTTGTAAGAGCCGTTTCCTTTCGGGAGTTGTCGTTACTCCCTTGGTCTTGGAGTTAATGGTGGAAGCGCTAGCTTGTAGGAAAAGTTTGTTGGCCGCTTGGAAGTAGTCGTTTGTCCATTAAGCGGATTCTTGGATGGTGTTCTAGAGGTTGCAGAAAGGTTGTTCTCGCCTCTTGTGAGTGTTTGGCCAAGATTTGGTTCGTTTGTTGTTTTGAGAGCTAGTTCGGTTCTAGCCGAGGGCGTTGCCCTAAGGTCTTGTTCCTAGTCGGTAAGTTTTGGGAGTTGACCCTCCTCAGCAGATTGAGCAAGTCTTTGTTTGTTTTGGTTTGGTGGTCCGATTGGTTGAGTTTTCTCTTGGGTGTTGCTTCCAAGAGAGTTGGTTCTTGTTGCCTTGGGTTGAGCAAGTCACGAAAGCGTGTGTGGAGTTGCCCTTTCTCGAGTTTGCTTCTTGCGGGAAGTCGTTTCCCGTTTGGCGGGAGTCACCTTAGCTCCCGAGTTGTGTAGTCGATCGAGTAGCGCAATGGTCACCCCAATGAGAGGGTCCTCGCTTTGTGTTGTTAGCAAACAAGAGTTGTTTGTTCCAAGAAGTATGAGGCCACCAAGTAAGAGTTGAGTTGTTCGGCAAGTTGTTGGTTCTTTTGGGGATTGAAGATTTCCTTTCCCTCTAGCCTCTCGTGGTGGTTGAGTTGCTCCTTGGATGCCGGCCTCGAGTGATAGCTTGCGAGGTAGTCTTGCAGATTCGTGTGGCCCAGATCCGTAAGCTTTGAGGTTGTCGTTATCCGTTTTCCTTGTGAGGTTTTGGGAGTGGAGCTTCAGTTGGAAGATGAGTTAGGCTTAGGCTTAAAGGGAAGTCCTTCGAGTAGCCGGTTGGATTTTAAGAGTTGAGTAGTAGCTTGAGGCGGCGTTGCTCGTTATAAGTTTGGGTTGAGTTCTCACGAGCAAGCCCTTCTCGGGCTTTGTTCCTAGTTGTTGTGAGTTTCAGTTGGCGTTAGTAGAGCGCGTTTGAGTGAGTTGGCACAGAGGTGCCGTGGCATTGGTTGGTAAGTCGTTGAGCCGTTTTCCTCAAGGTGTTGTGTCGCAGAGATAGTGCGTGATGGTTTAGTCCTTGCTTCCCGAGTTTTCCTTGAGAGGAATGTTGGATGTTCCTTTGCTCGGCGATTTTCTCCTTAAGATGGTTGCTTAAGTGTTGTGGTCGTGTTCTAGTTGGAGAAATCTGTCTTTTTGGATCGATCGCTTGATTGGTGGTTCGTTTGTATCTCGTTAAAAATTTTGTAGTCAAGGTTTGAGGTTTGTTGGTCTTTTGTGAAGTAAGAGTAGGCCGTTTAGTTTTGGAATCTGGAAGGTCCAGTTGTTTGCTTGATTTGTTGTAGGGTTGAGTTTGTTTGTTGACAATTGTGTGCAGTGTTTTTATGTATCGATGTTGGGGCAAAGCATGTGCCGGACCCATTGTTCATTGTGGACTTTGAGCCCTTGCGGTGATTGAGGGTTTGGGCTTCGAGGAGAAGCCTATGAGTATTCTGGTCTTGAGTCGAAGACGTTGCGTAGAAGTGAGATCCGTTGGTAAAAGTTTAGTGAAGGAGTCCGAAGTTCGGGGAGGCCGCTCGTGAGCGGAAGGACGGGATGAGAATGCGATATCTCGTGTTGTTCCAGTTTTAAGGACTTTCGAGGACGAAAGTCATAAAAAGGAGGGAATATTGTAACGACCCAGTTTTCATCCCGGTCTTCCGGTATGCCCTAGGGGTATTTTAGTAATTTGGTCGGCCGTCAGACCTGCTTATGTCTTTTTCAGTTGCTAAAATTATTGGATGGATTTATGTAAGTTTTGAGGCTTTGTGGATGTGTTTGGGCATGGGGAGATGCAAAAGGAAAATTGTGTGTTAGAGTGTGTTGGTGGGTTTTGAACCCTGTGGTCCGAGAAGTCAGTGGGTGGTGTAGCCAGTTGAGCTATTGAGAGCTCTTGTTGCTCTTCCTGCATCATTTTATGGTTAGCCTTGGATTTTGGGAGTTTTGGTGCATTTGTTAAATGAAATAGAAGCTAGGTTTTGTTCTTCTTCTCCAACACATTCTCCTAGCCGCCCAAGCTTGTTTCCCAGACTTTCTCTAGCCAAATTTCATCCCTTAACTTTGCTCCGTAGTTCGATCATCATTCCGGGTAGGTATTCATCTTCTTCATCTTCTCGATAGGTTGTTTCTTTGGCCAAGGTAAGAGGAGGTGCCATGTGTGTGTGTGTGTGTGTGTTGTTGCAGTCCGCCCAGCGCGCGGATTCGCCCACCACCCGCCCAGATCTGCCGAGCAAAGACGCCCCAGATCACACACGGTGAGTCTGTCGCGCGCCAAGCCGGCCGTCCGGATCTACCCGAGCAAAGACGCCGTAACGCGTCGGTCGGCCGCCTCATCGCCGTGACACACAAGAAGCCGCCCAGATCCGTCCATCGACTCAAGTTCTCGCGCAGCCCGCCCGTCGCACCGATTCGCAGGCAGCGAGCAGACGCCAGCGCCCCACGCGCCTTCACTCCGAAGCGCGCCGCGCGCGCCAGCCGCGTCTGCGTCGCCATCTGCGCGCGACGCAGCGCTGCGCGCGCGCCGCGCCAGACGTTCGCCGCTCGCAAGGCGCGTCCTCGCTGAGCCGCTCGCGTGTCCGAGATCGCGACGCCACGCGCGCCGCGCGCGCCTTCGCCGTGCCGTGTTCCAATACAGCGTGTCGCGCGCAGCCGCGCCGCGCGCCCGCGCTTTCGCCCAAATTTCCCGCACTGCACCACCGCTATCAAAGATTTCACCCGTGTCGTCGTGCGTGCCGTGAGTGCCTTTGAGCCGAGCCTCGCTTGTTTTATTATATTTTAGGGCTATGATTGTGATTTCTATTGTGTTTGTTAGGTTCTCGTTAGCTAGCTCGGGATCGATCGCAGCGTAGGATTTTGTGTGTAGTTGCCTCCCGCCAAGGTAAGGATTTCTTACCGAGTTGTGTGGCCCCGCGGTATATTTGTGATTGTTGTTTTGTATGCTGTGTATGATTATTAGCATGTTTAGCCCTAGGTGCTCTGCATTCAATTCTCGATCGCATGAACTCTCGTATTGTTTCTCATGTTAGCCCATGCTAGGTTGTTCCATTCGGCATGTTCGTTATCCTGTTCTTGCTTCGTAGTATCATGCTAGGTTCCTTGTATCTGTTGAGCACGTATTGGATCGCATTGATTGATTTATTATTATTGCTATGGTTTAGAGTTCGGGTAGGTAGCATCATCCGGCCGGATGCATAACGTAACTTGCATCCCCGATGTGGACGTGCGAGATGGTACTCAGTCGTCCTCGATCCCGTTAGGGGTTTAGCTAACCCTAACGGCCGGCCCCGCAATCTTGGGTGAGGGTGGCAAACCGCATTTATTGCCCCAACGGTCGGGATGATGACTTGGCATTGCCTCGCCCCCGGCAATCGGCACGCCCTCGGCGTGTTCGGCCGTAGCCCTTGATTGCCACTGTTAGGGCAAGGACCGCTTCGGTGTAAGCCTACCACGGCCGGTTCCTTAGCCTCAGTGCGGTGGTTCAGCCGACATAGTTCACGTGTCCAGTCTCACACCCCTATGTCGGTGACACCGATCCGAGAGATTTAGTTAGGCGTGTGGGATCTGGACATGGGCGCTTGCCACTAGACCCGGCACCCCCCATAGTTGCGCAGAGCACGCAGCGCGCGACACGCTCATTACTGGCGGCCGACCGGAGAGCTCTCGGGATCTTGAGCTAGTGCACCTTTTCGTATCGACAAGAGAGCAGCGGCCGAGGCCGGACTCGTTTCTCGTATAGGGCGTATTGTGTGGTGGATTTATTTCCGGACTAAGACCCCGAGTTGGCATCCGAGGTCCAAGTGTGGACTTAAGCTATGTGCTCTATTCTCGTGTTTATACTCATAGCTTGCATACATTCTTCTAGATGATCATGTATATCGTATTGTACCCGGTTGGGGATTCTTCTTGAGTAATTCGTTACTCACCCTTATTCCGTGGTTTTTCCACGGGTAACCAAGGCGCGAGACAGGATGGTGAAGGAGGAGCCGTGATCATGGAATCTGCTTGTCATCTCGACTATTTTATTTTATCATGACTCTTGACTTTTGTTATTTCCCGAATGCATGTAGACGGGCACAGAGCCCCAGGATGTTTTCTTACGTTTTATGGATTCCAAAGATATTTGTACTTGTGGATTGTTTTAATGGTTTAAATAAATCTCGATCGAGTATGCTTTTAGAAATGTATGTTTTGGTTGTTGAATGTTTCGTTTTTACTTGGAATCCGAAATGGGTTTTTCATAATGTCTTCCATTTTCAATACATGCATTGGGGTAAAGGCCATTTAGAGCCCCTTTAGGGTCGGGTCTTACACCGCACCGACCGCATCGGGTCGCTTCAGACGCACCGCGTCCCCGCACCGACACCGCTTCGCACGCGCGCGCGACGCTGCCGCTTCTCGCCAGGCGCGCGCGCGCCAAAGACTTTCGCGCGTCTGCGTGCGTCTGCGTGCCGTCGTCGTCGCCCGCCGCGCCAAGCGCTGCGCCTGTCGTAGTCCGCGCAGCACCAGCGCCAGGCGCGCCGTCCTCCCTGCCGCGCCAGCCTCTCCAGCCAGCGCCCTTTAGCGCGCTGACCCAGCCCACCGCATCAAGAAGCTTCAAAATCGCTTCTTGCTGCGAGACCCCGTGCCTTCTCGGTTGGTAATTCCCGAACCTATCCCTTTTAGATTTTTAAGTCTGGGTCTGTATATTTATTTAGGATGCTTTTAAAATGCTTAGGTTGCTCGGTTTTGCTTTAAAGCTCGAGGTCATTATTTGATTGTGAAGGTTATTTTCGCTCATTTCCGTGTAAGGATTCCTTACCGTGGTTGTGTGGACCTCGCGATGCTTTCTTGATCGTGCCTTATATGCATGTTTACTTTTATGAACATGATTAGTGGATAGGATGACTTGTGATTGCATTCCCGCTAGCATGTTTGCTTGTTTGTACATGTTAGTGCCATGCTAGGATTGTTCTTCCAAAGGCATGCTTGAGATTCTGCTTTAAGTTCGTAGTATCATGCTAGGTTATGTATGATTGATGATGATTATGTATGTTTAGCCAGAATCGTTTACTCTATACTCTAGCTAGTGTGTTAGGGTTGTCATCATATAGAGGCCGAGAGCGGACATAACGTACCTTGTCCCCACCGGTCGGGAGTAGAGCGAAGCATAACGTACATTGCTTCCCCGGTGACCAATGAGGATTAGCTACCTCATTGGCATAAGCCTAGTTTGTAGCCCGCTAGAGTGAACCCCGCCAACGGTGCAAGCCTACCTTGGCCGTTTCTTAGCTTCGTGTCGGTGGTACAGTGCCATGAGATGAGTGACGAGGGCCTCGCACTCATCGTGTTCAATGACACCGTTTTTCCGAGTCTTAGGCATGCGCACTCGGCCCGCGTAGTTTGTACTTAGGCCCACACATTTACGCCGGTTGCAAAGAAGCATGCGGTGTGCGCAAGACACGCAAGCGTTAGTCGCCGGTTCGGAGAGCTCCCGGGCTAATGTTCGTGAGTACACCGGTTCCTTCCGATTTAGAGCCGGACTTGGGTACTCTCCCGATAGTCGATTTATTAGCGAGGGTAAGAGGCCCTTGAGGACACCCATTGGGATTGGCTTTTGAGTGATCATATGGTCGAGGAGAAAGACCCTCGAGGGTGTCGGACATCTTTGGGATCGGTTTTTGGTGATCAATTGGCCGAGGAGAAAGACCCTCGGAGATGTCCCGGGATTGGTTATGAGAGCCAATCATTAGGTCGGAAGAAGGAGACTTCCGAGGATTCCAGATTCTGCCTTATAAGCTCGTTGAGCTATGATCTGTGTTGGTAACTGTTTGCATGTATACTAGGGTGCTAGATGATTGAAGTATCGTGTTGTACCCCGGTTGGGGATTCTTACTGAGTATGTTTATACTCACCCTTATTTCTGTGGTTTTCCACTAGGCAACTTGGGACAAAGACCGGACGGCTAAGCGGAGGGAGCCGATTGATCATGGAGCCGCTGGCACTCTGTCTTTATTGTTTGCATATTTGTTCAGCATGTAGATGGACAGGAGTCCTAGGGGAAACATTATAAAAAGTTGTTTGAACTGTTTTGATTTTTTTTATATACTGGCCATGCTTGTTTTACTTCGTTGGTCTTTCTTAAACAAAATTGTTGATTATGTTTTAAGCATTCCCCGTTTCTAAATGTTTTGAAAGGTTTTAAATATGAGCACTAAACCGCTTGATGAAGTATTTTAACTTGCATGCTGAGTGAGAACCTAGGTTTAGGACCGTATTTTGGGTCGGGTTCTTACGGTTGGTATCGAGCACGAGTCATAGATTCGTCAGAGACTAACTCGCTTTGCGAGTTGTTGCCCCCATGATCATCAAGACTCTCGCTGGCCGTCCAGTTTGTGCGAGTTCATTAAGCTAAGGGTTTTATTTTACAATATCGCATCTAGTATACATGAGTTACCCTTGTTTGGCAGTGAGAGCCCCAGCGTGGGCTAGCTTTTATGCTTTGTGTGGATCGCTAGTAGGTTGATTTCACTTAGAGAAGCAGGGACGTTTGGTATTTCCAACCGAGGAGTTGGACTATTCATGTTGATCATGAGACCACGTCTAGGGTTGTCTAGACCCGTAGGCCACCTTTGGCCCCGCGAGATGAGTTGCCAAGAGTAGGGGTTGAGGCTAGCACGCCTCGAGTGAGACTCCTTGAGCAGAGTGTGCTCGACCATGAGGGAGTTGATGGCGAGTCTTTTAGCTAACAGAGAGCGAGACCAGCGCGCAGCTTTGTAGCGCGTAGTGAGGAGTCTTGGGCACGATTAGCCCGGTTGGTAGAGTTTATTTAGGAGACACCCCTCCTAGTAGCTCCGAGTAGCCGGAGGTTTCGGAAGGGCGGGATCAACAAGTTTATGCTTTGATGAGTTAGTTAGCATTGATGGAGCCGCCGAGTTTGGCAAGTGGAAGCCCGAGGAGCTTGATGCTTTAGAGAACTTGCTGGTAGCGGCAAGGTGGTTGACCTGGTTCGAGTTTATCATCCAAGTGTTGGGATGACCTGGTGTTCAGAGACCGATGACCTGATGTTCAGAGGTCGAGGCGTGCCGTTCTGGTGCTGTTTGATGCAGCGGTGTGAAGGTGGAAGTCACCGTGAGAGGCGGACCAAACAGAGTCTCCACCACCACCCCGGTCGAATTGGCCACCGCCAAGTTAGTAGATTTTGAGGAAGATGTAGAGACATCTTGTCCTCCCGCAAGTCTGCGATCGTTTTGCAGCCAGATTCTTTTAGTACCCTCGTAGCTGTGGGGTAGTGTGGAGTTTGCTTGTCGAGGACCTAATCCGTCCGTGGTTTTCGGTGGCTATTAGTGAGAAGCACCTTCGTTAGCATGTTCCAGGTGTGGAGCTAGGTGCTGCCACCCGAGGGTTGGCCTGAGTATTCGTTGTGCATCGAGTGGGATGTAGGAGTGGGCCTTGGCTTGTCTATTAGACGTGATGCCAGAGAGTAGTCTACTCGAGTGTTGAGACTCTTGTGTTGAGCGCCATTGCCCTGTCACCTGGAGTGTGACCTTCCCTACCCCCAGAGGGGCTTAAAGCCCGTAAAGGGATGTTTATGTTGTAAAGGATGTAGTGCCTGTTGGCACCAAGCTTTGAGAGGAGGCCTAGATTCGGGCGGTTGGCACTTTTGGTGCGAGATGGTTCCATGCCCGCCGGAGTATAGCATCCCCACTAGCCTTGTACCCGTTTTTCTGAAGTTGCATCTGTTTGGATTGCTTAAGAGATCTAGCTTGGTGGTAGTCAGAGAACTACAAGTGTGAGGTCGATTGAGGGAAAAGTAGGAGCTTTTCTTGGTCACCGGGAGTTGGGTACAAAGGATGCTGTAGGTTGGTGAGGGCTAGCGCGTCTGAGTTCTCGCGCTTGTGTGTGGGCTTGTCAGCCAGTTGGATGGTAGTGTGATTCGACTACCCTGGAGTCACCCTAATATGAGTAGGGTTGGCATCGATGATGCATGGTTGATCCACTGTTAGAGCCATGAGTTGGATGGTTGATCAGAGCACGTTTAGTGAACCATCGGTATGAGGTAAGTTAGCTTGGTGTGGCTATGCTCTTTTAAGAGTGAGTCGACCAATGTGGCATTCCGTGGTGAGTTGACCCTGAGTGGGTTGAACTCTTGTTGCTCCATTGCTAGACGTGGCTCTATTGGGAGGCAAAAGTTGCCTTGTGTGAGAATACTTGTTGGTTTGGATCTTAAGGAACCAAGTTGGAGCTGTACACGCCGGTGTACTTTTGTGTAGCTCGTCCGTGGTGTATTTTTCAAGAACCACGAGGGGTTTCGGGTTGTGAAACCGGTGCTTTCGATTCCGAGGAGTTAGGACTTTAGTTCTTGGCAAGTGCCCTAACTTGGGTTGAGAGGTTACCGTGCTTAGTGCTCGGTTGTTGCGTAGGCAAGTTATGCTAGTTGGCCCTTGACACCGGTAGAGGCATTTCTTGTTGATCGATGGTTGGAATTCGATTGGAACCGATCCAGGCAATGGTAGTAAAATCGCGGAGTTTCGCCGCCATGGCTAAGAGTGTTGTTCGGATCCTTACCAGGTAGAAACTACGATGTGGCCGATGCTTTGAGCAAGAGGAATTTTGGGTCTTACGGTTGTTCCCGCTCAGTGGATGGCGCACTCGCTGAAGCGAGGCGATCTAGGGGGTCGCGATCAGCGCCGACCACGAGTTAGAGCTCGAGATCGTCGGCCAGCAGGGGCGCAGCGGCCGGCTCATTGCATCAAGTGTGGTAAGGCGCGCCGGATTGTGTGGAGCATCGCCCGTGCTTTGCGAGATGTGGCAAGGAAGAGCTTTTGGCCAAAGCCACGGTTGAGATCTTTGGAGGGAGATGTGCTCGTGTAGCCCGGTTGTGCTGTTAGACCGCTTGGCGGCGGTGTGTGTCGGAGTGCGATCGGAGGAACCCTAAGTTGTGGAGAGCCTCACCGAGAGCGATCGACTCCAGCGGTGTTCCTCGGTTGAGTTGCTGGATGCTTGTTGTCGGTTAACAAGCTAGAGTTGTTCTTGGTAACCTCCACGTTGATTTTCGGAATTCTTAGCGAGGTGGTGCTTGGTGTTGACCAAGGTTTGGTTCCCCTGTTGTTTCTAGAGCTAGCTTGGTTCGAGCAAGCTGGCGTTGCCCTGAGGACTTGTTCCTAGTTAGGAAGTTTTGAGAGTTGACCCCTCCCTCGGCAGTTGGGTAGGCACTGCTAGTTCCAAGTTGGGGGTTCAAGCGATTGAGGATCCTCAGATGTTGCTTCCGAGAGAATCGGTTGTTGTTGCCCTTGGGTTTGAGAAAGACAGCGATCGAGTGTGAAGTTCGTCGTCCTTCAGAAGTTCGCTTACTGGGAAATCGTCCCTGTTGAGGAGGAGTCAGCTTAGCTCCTGAGTTGTGTAGTTGATCAGAGTAGCGCAGCGGTCAGCCCAGCGAGAGTGTCCTGCGTTTGTTTGTTAGCAAGCGGAAAGTTGTTTGTTCCCGCAAGGGCGGAGGCCTGCCAGTTCAAGGGCTTGAGTTGTTGTTGGATCTTTGGAGTTTGTAGAACCCCTTAGTTCTTTGGTAGTTGAGTTGCACCGTGGATGCCGGCCTCGAGTTTTAACTTTTATGGTAGTCTTGCTGACTCGTGTTGTTCATGATCCGCAAGCTTGTGGTCGCCGCTATCCTTTTTCCTCACGATGCTTCGTGGGTGGAGTTTCTGGATTGGAAGAAGAGTTAGGTCTAAGCTAAAGGAGGAAGTCCTTTGAGTAGCCAGATGGACTTAAGAGTTGAGTGGCAGCTTGGAGGCGAGCCTTGCTGGTTATAAGCTTGGGTTGAGTTTCTGCGGAGCAAGCCTTCTCGGGCTTTGTTCCTAGTTGATGTGCGTTCGCAGTTGGCGTTATAGCTGAGCCACAGTTGAGTGGGTTGGCACAGAGATGTCGTGGCATTGGTTGGAAACCTTAGAGTTGTTATCCTCCAGCTTTTGTGTTGCTAGTAGCCGCGTGTTGTTTTATTCCTTGCTGCTCGAGGTTCCCGTGAGAGGAATGTTGTTTGTTTTCCTATCTGGCGATGTTCACCTAGGCCAGTGGCTGATCGGATTGCATTGGAAAGTTTGTTGTCGACCGTTGAGGGGCTCCAGTTTGTTAGTTTGGCCGAGTGGACCCTGTGCCTGGACCTTGTCTTCTAAAGGTGGCCGTGAAGTGAAGTTTCACCGTGTGTGTTGGTGGTAGCCGTTTGGTGAACCAGAAAAGTGCCCCTTGGCTTTGGTGCTTCGATTTCTCGTAAGATGGTTGCTTTAGTGTTGTGGACGCATGCTAGTTGGAGAAGGTTGCCTAGGGATCAGTCACCAGTTGGTGGTTCGAATTGGATTTCGTTAAGGATTGTAGGCAACTTGGTGGGGTTCGCAGTCTCTTGCGAAGTAAGAGTAGACCGTTTTGTTTCAAACACAGGAGGTTCAGTTGTTTGGTCAACATGGTGAAGGGTCGAGGTGTTTGATAACATGGCTATGAGCATTCAGAGAAGTTACGCCGAGCGTGGCGTAGAGTTTTAGAGCCCGTGACCCGTCCACGAGTTTGCTTAGAGTAGCGCCAGAGAGGCGTTCCGAGTTGGGTTAGCAGGGATAAGTGAGCCCTAGAGTCGTGAGACCGTTTGAGAGTTGGTGCGAGTCGAGGGTGTGACTTACCGACTAGCTATCGCATGATTTCTTCAAGCTCAGTGTTAGTTCGATTTTGGTTGAGATAGTTTGGTGGACTCGGTGTCTTTTGGGCTTGAGACTTTGGGAAACCAAGAGGGTTCGGTTTCAAAGAAAGATTTGTGTTATCTTAATCAGGAGCTTGGTTGGTTAAGAATCAGTGGAGTTTCATAGAGTTGTTTTCGTCTAAGGACTTTCGAGGGCGAAAGTCTTAAAAGGAGGGAGTATTGTAACGCCCGCTTTTCTATTTCGGTTTCCCAGAGTTTTCGGGACATTATGCGGATGTTCGGATGGGCCGTTAGAGCTTTTTAACCTTTAAGGGTATTTTGGTCTTTTGCCCCGGTCGTGGTTTTGAGGATTTTCAAGATTTGGGGCCATTCCGCCTTTGTCGAAGCTTAATGGTTGTTGGTTGCAAGACCCGAGAGGTTTGGGCAAGTTGTTTGGAAGTTTGGAGGTGTTTTAGAAAATGGCAAAATTAATTGTAATTTTGGTGCTTCCATTGGGTTTTGAGCCCTTGCCCTAAATGGTCTTGGGAGTTCAGTAGGAAAAGAGAGTTTTATTTTTAAAATAAGTTTGCTTAGTAGGGTTTGGAAAGAGGAAGCTTTGGGAAGGGATTTTTAGACATATTTAGTTAGGGAAAAAGGAAAGAAAATCAAGAAAATCCCTTTTCCCCTTGTTTTTCAATCTCTCTCTCTCTCTCTCTCTCTCTCTCTCTCTCTCTCTCTCTCTCTCTCTCTCTCCTAGCCGACCTCACCAACAAACCCTAGCCGCACCCCCGCTCAGCCCTGCTCAGCCCAGGCGCACCAGCAGCCAGCTACACAAACCTCTCAGCGCAGCAAAGCGGCCGGTCGTCCCTCAGCGCACGAGACAGCCAGCCACTCCGCGCACCAGTGCGCAGACGCGCCGCAGACCGACCAGATCGGGTCGCCCAGACGCGCCGCGCCGTCCGCGCACGAGCCGCGCGCCGCATAGCGCAGTTGCCGCCGCGCGCGCGCGCTTCAAAGACTGTCGTCGCGTCTGCGTGCCCGTGCGCTTCGTCGCATCCATCCGCCAGCGCAAGGCGCCGTCGCGTCGACAAGGCAGCGCAAAGACTGGCACCTGCGCCCGTCCTGCACGCGCCAGGCGCCAAGCCAGCGCCATTAGCGCCGAGCAGCGCCCACCGCACTCCGATGAGCGCCAAAATCGCTTCTTGCTGCCGAGACTCGTGCCTTCTCGGTTGGTAATTCCCGAACCTATCCCTTTTAGATTTTTAAGTCTTTGGTCTTTGTATATTTATTTAGGATGCTTTTAAAATGCTTAGGTTGCTCGGTTTTGCTTTAAAGCTCGAGGGTCATTATTTGATTGTGAAGGTTATTTCGCTGTTTCGGTAAGGATTCCTTACCGTGGTTGTGTGGACCTGCGATGCTTTCTTGATCGTGCCTTATATGCATGTTTACTTTTATGAACATGATTAGTGGATAGGACGACTTGTGATTGCATTCCCGCTAGCATGTTTGCTTGTTTGTACATGTTAGTGGCATGCTAGGATTGTTCTTCCAAAGCATGCTTGAGATTCCGCTTTAAGTTCGTAGTATCATGCTAGGTTATGTATGATTGATGATGATTATGTATGTTTAGCCAGAATCGTTTACTCTATACTCTAGCTAGTGTGTTAGGTTTGTCATCATCTAGAGGCCGAGAGCGGACATAACGTCACGTTGTCCCCACCGGTCGGGAGTAGAGCGAAGCATAACGTACATTGCTTTCCCGGCAGCCAATGAGGATTAGCTACCTCATTGGCATAAGCCTAGTTTGTAGCCCGCTAGAGCGGAACCACCGCCAGCGGTGCAAGCCTACCTTGGCGGTTCTTAGCTTCAGTGGTGGTGGCAGCCGCGCAGATGAGTGCCGAGGGCCTCGCACCACCATCGTGTTCGGTGACTCCGTTTCGAGTCTTAGGCATGCGTACATGGCCGCGCGTAGTTTGTACTCGAGCCTCCACATTTACGCCGATTTGCTGTGAGAATCGCGGTGTGCGCAAGACACGCGCGTTAGTCGCCGGTTCGGAGAGCTCCCGGGCTAATGTTCGTGAGTACACGATTCCTTCCGATTTAGAGCCGGACTTGGGTACTCTCCGATAGTCCAGATTTATTAGCGAGGGTAAGAGGCCCTTGAGGACACCCATTGGGATTGGCTTTTGAGTCGATCATATGGTCGAGGAGAAAGACCCTCGAGGGTGTCGGACATCTTTGGGATCGGTTTTGAGTGATCAATTGGCCGAGGAGAAAGTGTAACGGCCCGATTTTCTATTCCGATTCTCGAGGTGCTTCCGGTTCGGTCGATGGTTCGGTTGGCCGTTAGAGCTATTTTGACCCTTAGGGTATTTTGGTCTTTTGCTCCTCAGCAGGATTTGTGGATTTTCGGGGTTTCGAGGCAGCTCCCGCTTTGTTGAGGCTTGTATGTTGGTGGCTGCGAGTCCCAGAGATGTTTGGGCTATTCGTTTGGGAGTTCGGTTGTGATTTGGGTTTTGGGCAAAGTGATCTTTGTTTGGGTGTTTCCTTTGGGATTGAGCCTGTGCCCTTAGAGATGATTTTGGGAGTTTGTTTTAAGTGAGAGTTATTGTTTGGAAAAAGGTTGCTTCAGTAGGGTCTCAAGGAGGAAGCCGGAAGTGGGATTTAAGGACTTTAAGGCTTATTTAAATTGGTTAAGGATGGAAAGGAGGATAAAATCCCATTTTTCCTTTTTATTCCCTCTTTCCTTTTATTTTTCCCTTTTATTTTCCAAAATCCCCAAATTCCTTTTTCTCTCCCTTTCTCTCTCCTCGGCCGAGCGGCCCCTAGCGCACCATGCCCGCCCTAGCCGCACCATGTCCACCGAGAGCGCGCCCTCGCACCAGCCGCCCAGTCGCCCATGCGCGCGCGTGCGCGAGCCACCCCTCGCGCGTCGATCGCGTCGCCCTCGCCCTAGTCGCGCCGAGCCCGGATCTGTGATCGCCCGAGCCATCTTCGTGTCGCCTTGGTCGCGCCAAGCGTCAGATCGCGTCGCCCTCGCCCTAGTCGCGCCGAGCCCAGATCGGCATCGCCCGAGCCGTCTCCGTGTCGCCCAGTCCGTGTGGAGTCGCCGAGCCCTGGCCGCACCGAGAAGTCGCCGCCCAGAGGTCGCCGTGCCTTCCCGAGCCCCGAGCCTATCGCGTCGCCTCGCGCGCGCGCGCCGTGGCGCCGTCTTACGCCAAGCCGCGCGTGCAGGTGTCGTCGCCACCGAGCTCGAGCCCGCGCCCGCGCGCGCTTGCTCGCCCGCCCAGTGCGCGCGTACTGCGCCGGCCGCCTCGCGCCTGCTGCCCGGTGCCAGCGCTGTGCCTGCGCCCGGCCACCGCTCTTCTCGCCCGCTACCACACACACTGTTGTGTCTTTGGTTGGCCGAGCCTTGTGGCTTCTCGGATGGTATTTCCGAGTCTTTTCTTCGTTGGCCCCGTTTTGTTGGTCTCTTTGTTTAGGGATTTATTTGGGCTGTTTTATGTATTTGATTTAGGTTGCTTTATTTTATGTTTAGGTTGTTTGGGTTCGATTAGAGGCTCGAGGATCGCTTGGTTGAGTTACGATTATTTTCGCTTGTCCTGTAAGGATTTCTTACCGTGGTTGTGTGGGACCTGCGATATGTCTCGATTGTGCCTTGTATGTTTCTTTGATTGTTATGAGCATGATAGTGATAGGCGACTTTGTTTGATCTCTTGCTAGCATGTTTGTTGATTTTACATGTTAGTGCCATGCTAGGTTTGTTCTTCCGGCATGCTTGTGATTCTGTTTAAGTTGTAGTATCATGCTAGGTAAACGTGATTGATGTCGGTCATTGCTTGCTAGCCGGGAATCATTGATTTACTCGGTATTCTTGGATAGAGTAGTAGGGTTTGTCATCATCCGGAGGTGAGAGCGGACATAACGTACTTTGTCCCCACCGGTCGGGAGTAGAGCGAAGCATAACGTACATTGCTTCCCCGGCGGCCGATGTGGATGTAGCTACCACATCGGCATAAGCCTAGTTTGTAGCCTGCTAGAGCGGAACCACCGCCAGCGGTGCAAGCCCGCCTTGGCCGGTTCTTAGCTTCAGTCGGTGGTACAGCCGCACGCAGATGAGTGCCGAGGGCCTCGCACTCGTGTTCGGTGACACCGTTTCCGAGTCTTAGGCATGCGTGCACGCCCGCGTAGTTTGCCCCTTAGGCCCCGCATTTACGCCGGTTGCGAGAAGAGCATGCGGTGTGTGCGCGCAAGACACGCGTTAGTCGCCGGTTCGGAGAGCTCCCGGGCTAATGTTCGTGAGTACACGAGTTCCTTCCGGTTTAGAGCGGATGCGGGTACTCTCCGATAGTCCAGATTGTTAGCGAGGGTAAGAGGCCCTTGAGGACACCCATTGGGATTGGCTTTTGAGCTAATCAATTGGTCGAGGAGAAAGACCCTCGAGGGTGTCGGACATCTTGGGATCGGTTTTGAGTCGATCAATTGGCCGAGGGAGAAAGACCCTCGGAGATGTCCCGGGATTGGTTATGAGAACCAATCATTAGGCGGAAGTAGGAGACTTCCGATGATTCCGGAAGTAAGAGACTTCCGATGTTTCCAGATCTTGTGTTATGAGCTCGTTGAGCTATGATCCGTGTTGGTAGTTGTTTGCTTGCATATTGAGGTGCTAGATGACTCGATGTATCGTATTGTACCCGGTTGGGATTCTTATCGAGTATGTTTATACTCACCCTTATTTATCTTTCGGGTAACTCGGGACAACACCGGGAGGGCTAGCGAGGGAGCCGATTGATCATGGGGAACCGCCAGGCACTCTGTCTTTATTTGTTGCATTGTTTATTCAAGCATGTAGATGGACAGAGTCCTAGGGGAACATTGTTTGAAACGTTGCTTAAATTGTATTGTACATTTTATTAAACATCGCCGAGGATGTTTCACTTTGTTGGATTGTTTAAACTTAAATTGTTGGTTATGTTTTAAGGGCTCCCCCTTCTCATATGTTTTGAAAGGTTTTTAAATGTAAGCTCTAAACCGCTTGTTATCATATTTAACTTGCATGCTGAGTAAGATCCCAGGTTTAGGACCATGTTTTGGGTCGGGTTCTTACAGAAAGACCCTCGGAGATGTCCCGGGATTGGTTATCAGAGCTAATCATTAGGTCGGAAGAAGGAGACTTCCGAGGATTCCAGATTCTGCCTTGTAAGCTCGTTGAGCTATGATCTGTGTTGGTAACTGTTTGCATGTATACTAGGGTGCTAGATGATTGAAGTATCGTATTGTACCCCGGTTGGGGATTCTTACTGAGTATGTTTATACTCACCCTTATTTCTGTGGTTTTCCACCGGGCAACTTGGGACAAAGACCGGACGGCTAGCGGAGGGAGCGATTGATCATGGGAGAGCCGCCGGCACTGTCTTTATTGTTTGCATATTTGTTCAGCATGTAGATGGACAGGAGTCCTAGGGGAAACATTATAAAAAGTTGTTTGAACTGTTTTGAATGTTTTTATATACTGGCCAGGCTTGTTTTACTTCGTTGGTCTTTCTTAAACAAAATTGTTGATTATGTTTTAAGCATTCCCCGTTTCTAAATGTTTTGAAAGGTTTTAAATATGAGCACTAAACCGCTTGATGAAGTATTTTAACTTGCATGCTGAGTGAGAACCTAGGTTTAGGACCGTATTTTGGGTCGGGTTCTTACACACAACCAATCATCACCATGAGATCTCGGCCAAAGGGAGAGGGCTTACTACATAGGAAGCGGTTGCAAGAAACTTGAGGGAGTACGCAGCAGCAAGGAGTTGCTTGCTTAATGAGTTTCGGCAACAAGGAGAGTGATTTAGAAGGAGGGCTCGACACTCACAAGGGGAAGAGCAAGGTTTCGGCCACTCCATGAAGAGAAGCAAGGGTTCTCGGCTACAAGGGTAAAAGAAGAGAACAACTTGGTTCAGTTAGGGTTTGCCCAAGCAACAAGGAAAGCACGTCTTGGCTAGGAAAAAGAAAGGAAAAGGAGATGATTACCTTGGTTCTTGATCTTGATCTTGATCTTGGAGAAACGGCAAGAAGATGGAGGGGAAAAGGGGAAGAAGATGCTCTTAGCAATACAAGCAACCAAACAAAAGAGAGGAATCGAGAAGGATAAAGTGCTCGGCAAGAGAAGTAGAATGGAGGATGAAATCGGCAAGATTAGGGAAGTTGGAGATGAAGAAATCGCAATTTTGGGAGAGGAAACGTGCGGCTACGGGAAGGGCAAAGAAAAAAATACGATTCTTTCTATAGTTTTTAGTCGATTGAAATCCCGGGCTTTCCCCCTTCGAGCCCCAGATTAAACAAGTATTTATTTTGATTAAAACTCATTTAATCCAAGCCTCCAAACCACTTGCAGGTCAAAGGTTCGAATCCCACAAGCAACACTTTTTTTTTTATTATTTATTCTCTACAAAGCAAGCCTCCCAAAGCCTTGCCAGTCACAGTTTCGAATCCCAGCAGCAACATTAATTAATTCCCAATTAATTAGCAACAAAGTTCAACTCCAAGCCATCTCGGTTCGAGTCCTGGCTCGAGCACTTTACTTTTAAATTTTCCTTAATTTTTACATTCAATTGGGATACCTCCAAAACCCTAACAAACATCATAACTCCCGGGAACCGGCAACCAACAAAAAGTCAAGTCTTAACAAAATATAGAAACAGCCCTGGAACCCTAAATATCCACCAGGTCATCCCTAAGAGCAAAATGACCAAAATGCCCTTCGGGGTTAAAAACCCTAACGGCCCAACCGATTGTCCCAATACTGAACCGAAAGTACTTGGGAAACCAGAACAGAAAACTGGGCCGTTACAACAACCCTGGACGTGGTCTCAACATCAACATGCGCAGTCCAACTCCTTGGTTGGAAATACCAAACGTCCCTGCTCCTCTATGTGTAATCAGCATACGCGATCTACACTAAACACAAAGCTAGTCCACACTGGAACTCTCACTGCCCAACAAGGGTAACACATGTATACTAGATGCAGTATTGTAAAATAAAACCCTTAGCTTAATGAACTTAGACAAACCTGATGGCCGTGGAGTGCTGATGATCATGAGGACAACAACCTGCAAAGCAGGTTAGTCTATAGAATCTATGACTCTGTGCTCTGATACCAACTGTAAGAACCCGACCAGAAATACGGTCCTAAACCTAGGTTCTCACTCAGCATGCTAGTAAAAATATGTTTACAAACGGTTTAGTGCTCATAATTTTAAAACTTTTCAAACGACAAGCGGGGAACATTTAAAACTCAACAACAATTTTCATAAAGTAAATCAATAACTTAAAACATGCCTGGCCAGTGTTTATAAAAACATTCAAATAGTTCTAAACCACAATTCTCTAAGTTCCCCTAATGGACTCCATGTCAAACTACATGCTGAAATAACAATGCATGAAGAAAGACACAATAGAGTGCCGGCAGCTCCCATGATCATGCAGCTCCCTCTACTAACCGTCCCGGTGCTATCCCAAGTTACCTGGTGGAAAACCCACAGAAATAAGGGTGAGTATAAACATACTCAGTAAGAATCCCCAACCGGGATACAATACGATACATCAGTCCTCTAGCACCCTAGTATACATGCAACAAATACGAGCTCATAAGCAACACCTGGCTCAGGCTAACCGCCGTTCTAGAACTTGCCTATTCAAGGACTTACGACCGCAACCTACACTAGGTTCTACACCTTGATGCCCATCAGGGTCTTACACAACCTAGGACGCGATGATGCCCATCGGGGTCTTACACGTAAGGATGCCCATCGGGGTTTTACTCCTGCTAGAGATAGTGTAACAGCCCAATTTCCTATTCCAGTTTTCGAGGTGCCTTCGGGTCAAGATTCGGTTGTTTAATTGGGTTTAAGAGCCGTTTGGACCCTTGGGGGTATTTTGGTCTTTTGGCTCTACGGGCAGGATTTGTGGTTTTTAGGGCTTCGAGGTAGCTCCTGCCTTTGTCGAGGCTTGTTTGTTGGTGGCTGCGAGTCCCGAGGTGTTTGGGCTAGTCGGTTGGATGCTTGGTTGTGGTTCGGGCTTTGGCAAAGTTTTGGTTGTTGGGTGTTTCCTTTGGGATTCGAGCCCGGGCCCTTATTGTTGGTTTGGGAGTTGGATTTAAGTGAGATTTGTTGATTGGAAAAGATTGCTTCGGTCGGGTCTCGGAGGAGGAAGCCGGGAAATGGGATTTTAAGGTTTTAAAAGTGGATAAGGTTGGATTTTAGGATTAAAATCCCATTTTTCCCTTTTTTCCCATTTTCCTTTTTATTTCCCATTTTCTTTTATTTTTTTCCCCAAAATTCATTTTCTCTCTCTCTCTCTCTCTCTCTCTCTCTCTCCCCGACCTAGCCCCCCTCCTAGCCCGAGCAGCCCCTTGGCTCACCCAAGCCCAGCCAGCCCGAGCCCCTGCTCGCTAGAGCTAGCCCAGCCCCAGCCGCCGCCACTGTGCCGGCCTCGCCACCCAGAGCCCCGCCTCGCCGCATGGTCGCCATCTCGCCCGAGCGTCGCCCAACCCTCGCGCGCCCTCGCCCAGGCCGTAGCTTCGCCAACCCGAGCTCGCCCTGCCCTGGTCCGTGTCGCCCAGCTCGAGTCGCGCGTCCCCGCCCCCGTGTCGCGCGCCCTTGCCTTGTAGCTTGCCGAGCCGCGCCGCGCGCCGTCGCCCAGCCGAGCAAGCGCCCGCGACTGCGCGCCCGTCCGCGCGCAGCCTAGCACCGAGCCAGCGTGCCCCCTACGGCCCCAGCGCGCCCAGCCAGCCCCTTTGGCTGCCTCGCCCGTGCAGGCGGCTCGTTCGCGTGTCAGCCGCGCCTCGTGAGTTGCTCCCGAGCCGAGCCCTGTTTATTTTATTGTATTTAGGGCTATTTTATGATTATTGATGTGTTTGTTTGGCTCACTATAGGTTGCTCGGGTTCGATCGCAGTTATTTTTATTGTGTGTTGTTGCCTTCCGACCAGGTAAGGATTTCTTACCGGAGTTGTGTGGGCCCTGCGATATTTTCATGATTATGCCTTGCTTGTTTGCTGACTGTTATGAGCATGATAGTAATAGATAAGCTTTGATTGAATTCTGCTAGCATGTTTGCTTGATTTTACATGTTAGTGCCATGCTAGGTTTGTTCTGCCAGCATGCTTATGATTCCTGCTTAAGCTCGTAGTATCATGCTAGGTAAATGTGATTGATTTCTGTCATTGTTTGCTAGCCAGGAATCATTGCTTTTTGCTCTTTTTTGGGTTCAAATCCCAATGGAAGCACTTTAATTTACATTAATTTTGCTAATAACCAAACAACCTCCAAACTTCCGAACAACTAGCACAAACTTTTTGGGTCTTGCAACCAACAACAGTCAAGCCTCGATAAAGGGCAAGAATGACCCTGAAATCCTGAAAATCCATAACCCTGACCGGAGAGCAAAAAGACCAAAATACCCCTAAGGATTAAAATAGCTTTAACGGCCCAACCGAACAACCGAATATTGAACCGAAAACACCTGGGAAACTGGAATAGAAAACTTGGCCGTTACACAAGGGAACCAAGAGATTACCCCTACTTGTCCTAGTGCTCTCGTCCAAGCACCCAAAATGGAACCCTAGAAGCTCTCAGCTACAACTTGCAACAAGATGTCTTGGCTAGGGCAAATCACACAACAAACAATGTTAGATCCCATGTCCATGGAGCAAGCAAACACACTCCCAACTAACATGAAACTCTCAGCCACACACCCCCATTGGGGCTCTCGGCCAAACAACCACACAAGCAACCAAAATCTCACACTTACCAACTCACCCAATGAAGAATCGGCAATGATCCCCAAATGGACTGTGTCTCGGCCAAAGGAGGTGCAGAACAAAGGAGATCTCGGGTAGGGCTTGGATTTGCACAAGGAAGAAGCACAAAGTTAGATCTACACCAACCATCAACAAAAATACAACATCAACACCATGAAAATTACCTTGGACTCTCAGCAATGGAGGCTTGGAGAGGGGACTTCAGATCAACCAACCAAGAGGAAAAGCACTAGCTCTCATATCCAAGGTGATGTGGGAGCAAGAACTCCAACGCCCAAGCTATTGAGGTCTCTCATCTACAAGGAGGAGGAGAGGAAAAGTTCCTCTTGGTTAATCTAGGATTCTTCCAAGACAAAAGAGATGGAGAAGATGAGTTTTGCAAGAACTAACCTTGAAACAAGAAGGAGATGAAGAGCTATGGAGGAGATGTTGAGAGCGTGACAATGGAGAGCTTTGTTGATGATGAGTCTCGGCCAAGGAGAGGGAAATGGAGAGTGTTGGGTCGGCCAAGGGGAGAGGGAAGGAGAAAATGATGCAACCCTAGGTATTTTCTCCTATTTTCAATAATAAAAATGCCTCATAAAATCCCACCTTCAAATCCCACCAAGTGCACTTTTAAAAACTATTTAAATTTCCTCTACACAAGGCACAAACTCACTCCCAAGCCACCTTGGTTCGAATCCTAGCTCCAACACTTTTATTTTCATTTTTCTTCTTTTAACCGGGAGGGCTCCAAACTTACCATAAATGGAACTCTTGACCTGAAACTTGAAACTGATGGATAAACTTAAGTCCACCAACTCATAAACATTCTTGAAGCCCTGTCTTACAGCAACACTGTCTCGGGAAGGCAAAATGTAACAGCCCAGTTTTCTATTCTGGTTTTCGAGGTGCCTTCGGTTCAAGATTCAGTTGTTTGGTTGGGTCGTTAGAGCTGTTTTGACCCTTGGGGGTATTTTGGTCTTTTGGCTCCCCGTGCAGGATTTATGGATTTCCAAGACTTCAAGGTAGCTCCTGCCTTTGTCGAGGCTTGTTTGTTGTTGGTTGCGAGTCCCGAGATGTTTGGGCTAGTCGTTTGGAAGTTCGGTTGTGATTTGGGTTTTGGCAAAGTTATGGTTGGTTGAGTGCTTCCTTTGGGATTCGAGCCCTGGCCCTTATTGTTGTTTTGGGAGTTCGATTTAAGTGAGTTTTATTTATTGGAAAAGTTTTCTTCGGTCGAGTCTCGAAGGAGGAAGCCGGGAAATGGGATTTTAAGGCTTTTAAGGTTTTAAAATGGATAAGGTTGGAAAAAGAGGATAAAAATCCCATTTTTCCCTTTTTTCCCATTTTTTCCTTTTCTCTCTCTCTTTGTCTCTCTCTCTCTCTCTCCCCAAGCCTAGCCCAGCCCCTGCTCGTCCAGGTCGCCCAGCCCGAGCCCCAAGTCGCCCCAGGTCGCCCAAGCCCGAGCCCCTAGCCGCCCAGCTCGCCCAGCCCAGCCCCTACTCAACCTGTGTCGCGTCGCCCTAGCCCCCCTGCTCGCCATGTGTCGCGTCGCCCGAGCCCTGGCCGCACAGTGTCGCGTCGCCCATCCCTAGCCGCGCACAGTGCCAGGCCGCCCAGCTCTCGCGTCGTTCGTCCCGTCGGCGCCTGAGTCGCCCAGATCCGAGCTCGCCGCACCAGATCGCTCGCCAGCGCCGCGCGTCGACGCCGCTCGCGTGTCGCAGCGTGTCGCCAAGATTTCCATCTCGGCCGCGCCGTCCTCGCTTGCGCGCGCGCGCGCCATCGCCCAGCGCACTGACCTGCGCCCATCTGCGCCCCTCCTCGCGCCAAAGAAATGCCTGCCGCGCCGGCAAATGGCTCGTTCGCTTGTCAGCCGCGCCTCGTGAGTTGCTCATGAGCCGAGCCCTATTATTTTATTATATTTAGGCCTATTTTGTGATTTTTTATGTGTTTGTTAGGTTCGCTTTAGGTTCCTCGGGTTCGATCGCAGCTTAGGTTTCTTGTGTGTTGTTGCCTTCCGACCATGTAAGGATTTCTTACCGGAGTTGTGTGGGCCCTGCGATATTTTCATGATGTGCCTTGTATGCTTATTGACTGTTATGAGCATGATAGTGATAGGGCAGCTTTGATTGATCTCTTGCTAGCATGTTTGCCTGATTTTACATGTTAGTGCCATGCTAGGTTTGTTCTTCCAACATGCTTATGATTCTGCTTAAGTTCGTAGTATCATGCTAGGTAAGTGTGATTGATGTCGTTTATTGTTTGCTAGCCAGGAATCATTTTCTCTTTACTCTTAGCTAGAGTTGTAGGGTTTGTCATCATCCAGAGGCTGAGAGCGGACATAACATACTTTGTCCCCACCGGTCGGGAGTAGAGCGCGCGAAGCATAACGTACACTGCTTCCCCCCCGGTCGCCGATGTGGATTTAGCTACCCACATCGGCGTAAGCCTAGTTTGTAGCCTGCTAGAGCGAAACCCTGCCATCGGTGTAAGCCTTCCCTGGCCGGTTCTTAGCTTCAGATCGGTGGTACATGCTGGACAGATGAGTGCCGAGGGCCTCGCACTACTGTGATCAGTGACACCGCTTCCGAGTCTTAGGCATGCATACCTGGCCCGCGTAGTTTGTCCTTAGGCCCCCACATTTACGTCGGTTGCAGCAGCATGCGGTGTGCGCGCACACGCGTTAGTTGCCGGTTCGGAGAGCTCCCCCGAGCTAATGTCGTGAGTACACCATTCCTTCCAGTTAAAGCCAGACTTCGGGTATTCTCCCGTAAGTCCAGATTTGTTAGCAAGGGTAAGAGACCCTTGAGGACATCCCCGGGACCAGTGTTTGAGCTGATCAGCTGGCCGAGGGAGATAGACCCTCAAAGATGTCCCAGGATTGGTTAGGATAACCAATCATTAGGCTGAAAGTAGGAGACTTCCGATGATTCCAGATCTTGCCTTGTAAGCTCGTTGAGCTATGATCTGTGTTGGTAGCTGTTTGCTTGCATGCTAGGGTGCTAGATGACTGATTGTATCGTATTGTACCCCGGTTGGGGATTCTTACTGATTAATTCGTTACTCACCCTTATTTTTGTGGTTTTTTCCACAGGTAACCATGGTGCGAGACAGGATGGCTGGAGGAGGAGCTGTGATCATGGAAAACCCGTTGTTCAACTCTGAGTCTTGTGTTTATGTTTATGTTTTAAATGTCCTCTGAATGCATGTAGCTGGGCACGGAGCCCTAGGGTGTTTTCTGAATGTATTTCCGGATTCTAGCATTGTGGTAACTATTGGAAAGCTTTTATTGTTTTAAATAAATCTCATATCATAGTGCAAATGTATTTGTCTTGGAACAGGTGCTTGGAAACAGGGACAGGTTTCAGGAAATTATGTTGACTTTTAAATGGATGTTTTATGTTTTAGTTTTTACTTAGAATCCGAAACACCATTTTGCAAATTTTCTGTAGATTTGAATGCATGCATTGAGGTAACTGCCTATTTTAGAACCACTTTCGGGTCGGGTCGTTACACAAAATGACCAAAATACCCCTAGAGGAAAAAACCTGGAGAACCTGTAAAGACCCGACCCGAATGGGGTTCTAAAATAGGCCTTTACCTCAATGCATGCAATCAAAATTAAAATCAATATGCAGGATTGGTTTTCGGATTCTAAGTGAAAACTAAAACATGAAACAACCATTTGAAAAGTCAACATAAAATTCCTGAAACCTGTCCCTGTTTCCAAGCACCTGTTCCAAGACAAATACATTTCCAAAACTCACTCTGATAAGAGATTTATTTAAAACATTCAAAACTTTCCAATAGTTACATCAGTGCTAGAATCCGGAAAAACAGTCAGAAAACAACCTAGGGCTCCGTGCCCAACTACATGCATTTAGAGGAAAACAAAACATAAAGAATCAAAGAAATAAACTCAGAGTTCGAACAACGGGTTTCCATGATCACAGCTCCTCCTCAGACCATCTGTCTCTCGCACCATGGTTACTCGTGTGAAAACCACAAAATAAGGGTGAGTAACCAATTACTCAAGAAGAATCTCAACCAGGGTACAATACGATATACATGGTCATCTAGCGAGAAAGGTATGCAAGCTATGAATATAAACACAGAAGAGAGCACATAGCTTAAATCCACACATAAACCTCGGATGCCATCTCAGGGTCTTACTCCGGAATAATCCACCTCATGATACGATCCTATACGAGAAACAAGTCTCGGCCTCAGCCTGTCTACTATCGATACGAAAGGTGCACTGGTTCACAATCCCGAGGAGCTCTCCAGTCGGCGCTGTAATGAGCGCACACACGCGTACACATGCTACCGCAAACCATGGGGTGCCAGTCTAGTGGCAAGTCGCCCGAGTCCAATCACCATGCCAAACTAAATCTCGGATCGGTGTCGTCGACATAGGGTGTGAGACCTGGACACGTGAACTATGTCAGCCTGAACCACCGCACCTGAGGCTAAGGAACCGGTCGTGGTAGGCTTACACCAGGAAGCCGTCCTTGCCATAATAGGTGGCAATCAAGGGCTACGGCCGAACACGCTGAGGACGTGCCGACTGTCGGGGACAAGGCAATGCCATGTCATCATCCCGACCGTTGGGGCATTTAACAGTCTGCCACCCTCACCCAAGATTGCAGGGCCTGCCGTTAGGGTTAGCTAAACCCTAACGGGGGATCAGGGACGGAGTACCGCCTCGTACGTCCCTACCGTGGATGCAATTTACGTTATGCATCCTGGCCCGGATGATGCTACCTACCATATCTCAACCTATTAACAGATACAACAAACAATCCAATACGTGCTCAACAGATACAACAAACCTAGCATGATACTACGAAGCAAGAACAAATAACGAGCATGCCAAAACGGAACAACCTAGCATGGACTAACATGAGAAACAACATAAGAAATCATGCCAGTCGGGAATTCAAAGCAGAGCACCTATCACTAAACATGATGATAAACACAACCAAGCATACAAATAGCAATCACATATAATATCGCAGGGCCCACACAACACTGGTAAGAAATCCTTACCATGGTCGGAAGGCAACTACACACAAGAATCCTAAGCTGCGATCGATCCCGAGCTAGCTAACGAGAACTTAACAAACACAACAATAATAACAATCCATAGGTCTAAATATAATAAAATAAATGGTGGCTTGGCTCAAAGGAGCAACTCACGCGCACTACCGATGAGCGTATTGACATGTCGTTGCCGCGGCGTACATTTCTTTCTTTGGCTGTGATGTAACGGCCCAGGTTTTCATCCCGGTCTTCCAGGTATGCCCTAGGGGTATTTTGGTAATTTGGTCGGGCCGTCAGGGCCGTTTATGTCTTTTTTCAGTTGCTAAAATTATTGGATGGGTTTATGTAGGTTTTTTAGGCTTTGTGGATGGGTTTGAGCAAGTATAGATGCAAAAGTAAAAATAAAGAAAAATTGTGTTGCAGTTGGGATTCGAACCCAGGTCTATGGGAAAGCTTGTGGGGATGCGTGCCAGTTGAGCTATGGAGAGCTCTTGTTGCTCTTTCTGCGTCATATTATGGTTAGCCTTGGATCTTGGAGTTTTGGTGCATTTGGTTAAATGAAAAGGAAATTAGGTTTTTTTGTTCTTTATTCTCCAAAACTCCCCTTTGCCGTCCAAGCCTTGTCTCCCTAGCTCTCCAAGCCCAATTTCATCCCCTTTGCAGCCCCGAGGTTCAATCATCATTCCGCGTAAGTCTTCATCCTCTTCATCTTCTCGATTGGGTGTTCTTGCTGGCCGAAGGTAAGAAGAAGAGCTTGTGTGTGTGTGTGATTGTTGCAGGCCGCCCAGATCTGCCCAGCAGCCGAGCCAGACTCCCAGATTGCCCCAGCACGCCCTACCTCGCCGTCGCAGCAGGACGCCCAGATCGCCAGCCCGTCGCTCCTTGTCGCTCGCAGCAGTAGGCGTCAGACGCCCAGATCGCCCGTCGCAGCCCAGGACGCCCAGATCGCCCGCGCGCGCGTCCTCGTCTGTGCTGCTCGTCTGCGTCCTCGTCGCATGCCCAGCGCCCCCGCACCCTTGCTTCGTGCCTCTCGTCCGCGTCCTCGTCGCACGCCCAGCGCTGCGCGCGCCCTGCCCCTTGCCGTGTCCCAGTGCCTGCGCCATCGTCGCTCGCACACAGAGCCCAGCCCGCACGCCCCACCCGCCAAAGAAGTGCCCAGCCCCGTGTCGCCGTGCTGTGTGAGTGCCCCCGAGCCGAACCTGCTTGTTTTATTATATTTTAGGCCTATGGTTGTGATTATTGCTATGTTTGTTAGGTTCTCGATAGCTAGCTCGGGAGTGATCGCAGCTTACTATTTTGTGTGTAGAAGCCTCCAGACCAAGGTAAGGATTTCTTACCGGAGTTGTGTGGGCCCTGCGGTATTATATGTGATTGTTGTTTGTATGATTGTTTGTGATTATCAGCATGTATAGTGTTAGGTGCTCTGTTCTGAATTCCCGACTGGCATGATTTCATATGTTGTTTTCTCATGTTAGTCCATGCTAGGTTGTTCCGTTCTGGCATGCTCGTAATCTTTCTTGCTTCGTAGTATCATGCTAGGTTCGTTGTATCTGTTGAGCACGTAATGGATTGTATTGGATTGCTTGCTGTTGATATGATAGGTTAGAGTTCAGGTAGATAGCATCATCCAGGCCAGTATGCATAAAGTATCTTGCATCCATGGCAGGGACGCAAGAGGTAATACTCCGTCCCTGGACCCCGTTAGGGTTTAGCTAACCCTACCAATAGGCCCTGCAATCTTGGGTGAGGGTGGTAGTCTGCGCGATGCCCCAACGGTCGGGATGATGACTTGGCAATGCCTAGTCCCCGATAGCTAACACGTCCTCAGCGTGTTCGGCAGTAGCCCTTGATTGCCACCTGTTAGGGCAAGGACAGCTTCCTGGTGTAAGCCTACCACGACCGATTCCTTAGCCTCAGGTGCGGTGGTTCAGGCTGACATAGTTCACGTGTCCAGGTCTCACACCCCTATGTCGGTGACACCGATCCAAAGATTTAGTTAGGCATGGTGATCGGATGCTGGGCGACTTGCCACTAGACCCGGCAACCCCGCAGTCCGCAGAGCATGTGGTGCGCGCTACGCTCATTACATCGCCGATCGAGAGCTCTTCGGGATTGTGAGCCGAGTGAACCTTTCGACGACGATGAGAGACAGGTGAGGCCGAGACTTATTTCTCGTATAGGGCGTATTGTGTGGTGGATTTTCCAGACTAAGACCCTGAGTTTGCATCCGAGGTTTGTAAGTGGATTTAAGCTATGTTCTCTATTCTGTGTTTATATTCATAGCTTGCATATCTTTCGGCTAGATGACCATGTATATCGTATTGTACCCCGATTGGGGATTCTTACTAAGTAATTCGTTACTCACCCTTATTTTGTGGTTTTTCCACAGGTAACCAAGGTGCGAGACAGGATGGCTGAAGGAGGAGCTGTGATCATGGGAACCTGCTGTTGTCTCTGATTTTTATATTATGACTCTTTGCCTTTTTATTTCCTCTAAATGCATGTAGTCGGGCACGGAGCCCTAGGATTTTTTCTCATTGTTTTTGTGGATTCCAGCATTGTTGTATTTGAGAAGGTTTTGAATGATTTTAATAAATCTCTGATCAGAGGAAACTTTTGGAAATGTATTTGTCTTGAAACAGGTGCTTGGAGACAGGGACAGGTTTCAGTAAACTGTATTAATTTCTGATTGAATGCTGAATCTTTTAATTTGAATTGGAATCCATAAACATATTTGTATAATGTCCTTACTTTGAATGCATGCATTGGGGTAAAGGCCCATTTAGAGCCCCTTTTGGGTCGGGTCTTTACATAACTTGGGACAACACAGGATGGCTAGCGGAGGGAGCTGATTGATCATGGGAGCTGCCGGCACTCTGTCATTTATTATTGCATTGTTTATTCAGCATGTAGATGGAGAGGAGTCCTAGGGGAACATTGTTTAAAACGTTGTTTAAATTGTATTGTATATTTTTATAAATACTGGCCAGGTTGTTTTACTTCGTTGGATTGTTTAAATGAAAACTGTTGGTTATGTTTTAAGGGTTCCCCCTTCTCACATGTTTTGAAAGGTTTTTAAATATGAGCACTAAACCGCTTGATATCATATTTAACTTGCATGCTGAGTGAGAACCCCGGTTTAGGACCTGTGATTTGGGTCGGGTTTGTCACAGTTGGTATCAAAGCGCAGAGTCATAGATTCTGTAGACTAACCTGCTTTGTAGGTTGTTGTTCCCATGATCATCAGCACTCCACGGCCGCCAGGTTTGTCTAAGTTCATTAAGCTAAGGGTTAACAATTTACAATACTTTTCATCTAGCTTTTATACCGTGTGTAGAGTTGTGGAGCGGAGACGAGCAGGTTCTGACTCGTTGTTGGTTTGGGCTTTGAGCGCCATCATGCCAACTTTCCGCAGTGCGAGCAGTTTGATGAGCAGTGAGAGCCCCAGTGTGGGCCAGCTTTTATGCTTTGTGCAGATCGCCAGTATGTTGATCGCACTCAGAGGAGCAGGACGCTTGGCATGTCTGACCGAGGAGTTGGACTGATCGTGTTGATGTTGAGGTTGCGTCCCAGGGTTGTTTAGGCCCGCATGCCAGAGTTGGCCCTGGCAGTTGAGTTGCCTAGAGGAGGGGGTAGAGGCTAGCACGCCTCAGAGTGAGACTCCTTGAGCAGAGTGTGCTCCAGCCATGAGAGATTTGATGGCAGGTCTTTAGCTATCAGAGAGCGGAGACCCAAGCGCAGATTGTAGCGCGTAGTGAGGAGTCCCGGGCACGGATAGCCCAGCTGACAGAGTTATTTCAGCAGACACCCCCCTCAGTAGCTCTTGAAGCCCCGGAGGTTCCAGGGAGGGCAGGATCAGCAGGTTTTTGCCGATGAGTTTGTTGGCGTTGATGGAGCCGCCTAGTTTGGCAAGTGGATGCCTGTAGAGCTCGATGTTTAGAAAGTCCTACTGCTAGTAGTAAAGCGGTTGGCCAGGTTTGAGTTTAGCATCCGTGTGTTGGGATGCCCTGCTGTTCAGAGGCCGAGATGTGTCGTTCCTGTGCTGTTTGGTACAGCAGTTGGTGGTGGATGTCCCTTGAGAGAGGTGGACTAGCAGAGTCTCCACCAGTCGCCCGATTGATTGGCAAGTTGCCGTGTTTGTGGCATGAGGAAGATGTAGAGGCATCTTTACCCCCTTGCAAGCCTGCTATTATTTTACAGCCAGTTCTCTTAGTACCCTCTTAGCCAGGGTGTAGTATGGAGTTTTCTTGTCAGGGTTTAATCCGTTTGTGGATTTCAGCGGGCTGGTAGAGTGGAGCACTCTTTTTATTTGCATGTTCCAAGTGTGGAACAAGTTGTTGCCACCCGAGGAGTTGGCCTGAGCTTTTGTTGAGCATCGAGTGGGATGCAGGAGTTGGCCTGAGCTTTTTTTTAGCATCGAGTGGGATGCAGGAGTAGGCCGTGGCATGTCTGTTAGGCGAGATGCCAGAGATTAGGCTGCTAGAGTGTTGGACTCCTGTGCTGAGTGCCATTGCCCCGTCACTTGGAGTGTGACCTTCCCTTTCCTCAGAGGGGCATAAAGCTCGTTTAAGGCTGATTTGTGTTGTAAAGGATGTAGTGCCTGTTCGCACCAAGCTTTGAGAGGAGGCCTAGATTCAGGCCAGTTGGCACTTCTGTGCAGGTGGTTCCATGGCCGCCCAGAGTATAGCATCCCCACTAGTCTTGTAACCATTTCCTGAGGTTGCACCTGTTTGGGTTGCATAAGAGATCTAGCTCGGTGGTAGTCAGAGGACTACAAGTATGAGGTCTTTCGAGGGAAAGTAGGAGCTTTTCAGGGTCACCGAGAGTTGGGTACAAAGGATGTTGTAGGATGTTAAGAGCTAGCGAGTTCGAGTTCTCGCGCCTGTGTTGTGAGCCTGTGAGCCAGATTGTTGGTAGCATGATTCGGCTACCCTTTGAGTTACCCTAGTATGGGTAGTGTTGGCATCGAGGATGCGTGGTTGATCCAGTTTAGAGCCATGAGTTTGATGGCTGATCGGAGCGCGTTTAGTGGGCACATTGGTTGAGGCATGTTAGCTTCGTATGGATACGCTATTGTAAGAGTGAGTTGGCCAATGTGGCTTTTCGTGGTGAGTTGGCCCCGAGAGGGTTTGAACTCTTGTTGCTCCTTTGTTAGTTGTGGCTCTTTTGGAGGCAAAAGTTGCCCTGTGTGAGAGTCCTTGTTGGCATTGGATCTTAAGGAATCAAGTTGGAGCTGTACACGCCGGAGTACTTTTCTGTAGCTCGTTCCGTGGTTCATGTTTGGAGAAACCACGAGGGGTTCGTGTTGAGGAACCAGTGCTCAGTCTTTGAGGTGTCAAGGCTTTAGTTCTTGGCAAGTGCCGTGGCTTTGGTTGTAAGGATGTCGTGCTCGTTGTCGGGCTGTTGTTTAAGCAAGTTTTGCTCGTTGGGCCTTAGCCTGGTTAGAGTTCAGTTGGAACTGAACAAGAGCGGTGGTAGCAAAGCCGCGCAGTTTCTGATCATCATGGCTAAGAGAGCTGTTCGGATCCTTACCTTGGGCAGAAGGTATGTTGTGGCTGATGCTTGAGTAGGAGGATGACGCATTCTGTAGCATTTCCGGTCCTCTTGGTTTTCAAGTTGGAGTTGGCCAGCGTAGTTGAGATGCTGGAGAGGGTTGTGCCCATGTAGCTGGTTTTCTGTTAGATCGTTTGATGACTGTGTGTGTCGGAGGGTGATCGGAGGATCCCTAGGTTGTGGAGAGCCTCGCTAGAGCTCAGTCAGACCCAGGCAGTGTTCCTTGGGTGAGTTGCTTGCAGACTTGGTAGTCTAGCAAGCTAGTGCTTGTTTGGAGTAGAGTCCGGATTGGTTCTGGTGAGGTGGCTAGTTGGTTCTTGGTGTTGACCAAGATTTGGTTCTCTTGTTGTTTCAAGAGCTAGCTCGGTTGGAGAAAGAGGGCATTGCCCTGAGGACTTGTTCCTAGTCAGGAGGTTTCGGGAGTTGACCCCTCCCTCGGAGGTTGAGTAAGTTCTGCTAGTTCTGGGTTGGTGATCCAATCAGTTGAGTTTCCCTTGGGTGTTGCTTCCAAGAGAGTTGGTAGTTGTTGCCTTGGGTTTGAGCTAGGCAGCGAGCGTGTGTGAAGTTCGCTGCCCTTCAGAGTTCGGTTGCTGGGAAATCGTTCCCGTTTAGAAGGAGTCAGCGTAGCTCTTGAGTTGTGTAGTGGGTCAGAGTAGTGCAGTGGTTAGCCCAGCGAGAGGGTCCCTGCATGGTGTTGTTAGCAAGCAAAAGTTGTTTGTCCCCGCAAGGGCGGAGGCTATCCAGTCTAAGAGTTGAGATTTTGCTGGAAAGTTGTTGGTTCTTTGGGGTTTGAGGAACCCCTAGTTTCTATGGTGGTTGAGTTGCACCATGGATGCCAGCCTCGAGTTTTATCTTTGGAGATAGCCTCGTCAGTTTGTATTCCTTGCGATGTTCCGAGTGTGGAGTTTCTAGTCGCAAGATGAGATAGGCCTAGGCTAAAAAAGAGGAAGTCTTTTGAGTAGCCAGTTGGACTTAAGAGTTGAGTGGTAGCTTGGAGGCGAGCTTTGCTCGTTATAAGCTTGAGTTGAGTTCTGCAGAGCAAGCCCTTCTCGGGCTTTGCTTCTAGTTGTTGTGCTTTCGCAGTTGGCGATTAGCGGTGCCACAGTTTAGAGGGTTGGCACAGAGGTGCCGTGGCATTGGTTGGTTAGCCTTTGAGCTGTTCTCCTCAAGCTGTTGAGTTGCAGGTAGCCCTGTGATGGTTTCATTCCATGTTTCCCGAGATTTTCCATGAGAGGAATGTTGGTTGTTTCCTTGTCTGGAAATGTTCTCTTTGGCCAGTTGCTAGTAGGTTTGCATGGAAAAGTTTGTGTTCGACCGTTGAGAGGCTCCAGTTTGTTGGCTTGGCCGAGTGGAGCCTGTGCCTGGTTTTGGCCATTCAGGGTTGGCCGTAGCTGAAGTTTCAGCTTGTGCTAGGTGGAAAAGTTTGCCTTTTGGATCAATCGCCAGTTGGTGGTTCGATTGTATTTCGTTAAGGTTGTAGGCAAGCCTTGTGGTTCGCTGGCCTCATGTGAAGTAAGAGTAGGCCGTTTAGTTTTCTGGAACCTGAGAGGTTCAGTTGTTTGACCAGCATGGTGTAGAGTTGAGGCTGTTCGTTAACAGCTGTGAGCATTCTGAGAAGTTACGCCAGTGCGTGGCGTTGAGTTTTGGAGCTTGTGGCTAGTCTGCGAGTTTGCTGAGAGTAACACCGTAGAGAGGTGTTTCGTGTTGGATTAGCAGGTTTTTTTTTTAGCCCTAGGTTTGTAGGGCCTTTTGAGATCCTTGAGCGGATCGGAGCAGTGGCCTTTCGGTTAGCTTGGCCCAGTCTTGGTTGAGATAGTATGTGGCAGACTGGATAGCATTGTGGCTTTGAGCCTTTGAGAACCCAAGAGGGTTTGGTTCTCAAAGAAGGGCTAGTGTTGTTTTAGCCGAGGAGTTCAGTTGGCTAGGAATCAGTGGAGATTTCCTAGAGTTGTTTCGTCTTAGGACTTTCGAGGACGAAAGTCTTAAAAGGAGGGAGTATTGTAACGGCCCAGTTTTCTATTCCGGTTCTCGAGGTGCTTCCGTTTCAGATTCAGTGGTTCGGTTGGGCCGTTAGAGCCGTTTTGACCCTTAGGGGTATTTTAGTCTTTTGGCTCCCTAGGCAGGATTTGTGGATTTTCAGGGTTTTGAGGCAGCTCCTGCCTTTGTAGAGGCTTGTTTGTTGTGGGCTGCGAGTCCCGAGATGTTTCGGCTATTCGTTTGGGAGTTCGGTTGTGATTTGGGTTTTGGGCAAAGTTATGGTTGTTTGGGTGTTTCCTTTGGGATTCGAGCCCGGGCCCTTAGTATTGATTTGGGAGGTTGATTTAAGTGGGTTTTATTCTTTGGAAAAGGTTGCTTCAGTCGGGTCTCGAAGGAGGAAGCTGGGAAATGGGATTTTATGGATTTTTAAGGTTGGAAAAATGGATAAGGATGGAAAATAAGGATAAAAAGAAAAAGGAAATTTCTTTTTTTTTTAAATCCCATTTTTTCCTTTATTTTTCCCCAAAATTCCCATTTTTTCCCCTTTTCTCTCTCTCTCTCCCCGAGCCCTCACCCCAGCCCGACCCCAGCGCCGAGCTCGCCCAACCCTAGCGCCCAGCTCGCCCAGCCCAGCTCGCCCCAGCCCGAGCTCCAGCCCAGCTCGCCCAGCCCAGCCGCGCACAGTGCCAGCTCGAGTCGCCCCTGCCCTGTGTCGCGTCGCCCAGATCCTCCTCGCCCAGGCCCGCGTCGGCCTACCTAGCCCTGGTCCGTGTCGCCCGGTGCGCCAAGATCAGGCCGAGCGCCGCGATGCAGCGCGTCGCCCGCCCCCCCGACGATGTCGTGCACTGAGCGCCCTGAGCCCGTCGCGTCGCGTCGCCCCCGCGTCCTTTTAGGTTACCGAGCTCGTGCCCGAGCGCCGTCCCCTGTGCCAAGCCGCATCGCACATCGTTGCCCAGCTGAGTCGAGCCCGCGTACTCGCGCAGCTCTGCGCCCCAGCGCGCCTGTGCCAGCGCCTGCGCCCGTGCCCTACGCCCAGCGCCTGCGCCCAACCAGCCCAGCCCCTGCGCCCAGCCTGCCTGTTGTGTGTTGGTTGGCCCGAGCCTTGTGGCTTCTCGGATGGTATTTCCCGAGTCTTTTCTTCGTTGGGCCCTGATTTGTTGGCTGCTGGTTATGGATTTAATTGGGGTGTTTTATGTATTTGATTTGGGTGCTTTATTTGATGTTTAGGCTGTTCGGGTTCGATTAGAGGCTCGAGGATCGCTTGGTTGATTTGTGATTATTATTGTTTTCTGCTTGTTCCAGGTAAGGATTTCTTACCGTGGTTGTGTGGACCCTGCGATATTATCACGATGTGCCTTGTAAGCTTGCTGATTGTTATGAGCATGATAGTGATAGGCAGCTTTGATTGATTTCTTGCTAGCATGTTTGCCTGATTTTACATGTTAGTGCCATGCTAGGATTGTTCTTCCAGCATGCTTATGATTCCTACTTAAGTTCGTAGTATCATTCTAGGTAAATGTGATTGATGTCGGTCATTGCTTGCTAGCCAGGAATCATTTTACTCTGTACTCTTAGATAGAGTTGTAGGGTTTGTCATCATCTAGAGGCTGAGAGCGGACATAACGTACTTTGTCCCCACCGGTCGGGAGTAAAGCGAAGCATTGCTTCAGGGGTTGAGAGCGGACATAACGTACTTTGTCCCCACTGGTCGAAAATAGGGCAAAGCATAACATACATTGCTTTTTCTCCCCCCTCCCGGCAGCCAATGAGAATTAGCTACCTCATTGGCGTATGCCTAGTTTGTAGCCTGCTAGAGCGCAACCCTGCCAACGGTGTAAGCCTACCTTGGCCGGTTCTTAGCTTCAGGTCGGTGGCTCAGGCTGCACAGATGAGAGTCGAGGGCCTCGCGCTACTGTGATCAGTGACACCGCTTTCGAGTCATAGGCATGCGTAGCTGGCCCGCTTAGTTTGCCCTTAGGCCCCCGCATTTACGTAGGTTGCAGCAGCATGCGGTGTGCACGCACACGCGTTAGTTGCTGGTTCGGAGAGCTCCCCTGGGCTAATGTTCGTGAGTACACCATTCCTTCCAGTTTAGAGCCAGACTTCGGGTACTCTCCCGTAAGTCCAGATTAGCAAGGGCAAGGAGGCCCTTGAGGACATCCTTGGGATCAGTTTTTGAGCTGAACAATCCCCCGAGTGAAAGATACCTCGGTGATGTCCCGGGATTTGTTAGGAGAACCAATCATTAGGCCGGAAGTAGGAGACTTCCGATGATTCCAGATCTTGTGTTATGAGCTCGTTGAGCCATGATCTGTGTTGATAGCTGTTTGCTTGCATGTTGAGGTGCTAGATGACTGATGTATCGTATTGTACCCCGGTTGGGAATTCTTACTGAGTATGTTTATACTCACCCTTATTTATCTTTCAGGTAACTTGGGATAACACAGGATGGCTAGCGGAGGGAGCTGATTGATCATGGGAGTTGTCGGCACTCTGTCATTTATTATTGCATTGTTTATTCAGCATGTAGATGGACAGGAGTCCTAGGGGAACATTGTTTAAAACGTTGTTTAAATTGTATTGTATATTTTTATAAATACTGGCCAGGTTGTTTTACTTCGTTGGATTGTTTAAATGAAAACTATTGGTTATGTTTTAAGGGTTCCCCCTTCTCACATGTTTTGAAAGGTTTTTAAATATGAGCACTAAACCGCTTGATATCATATTTAACTTGCATGCTGAGTGAGAACCACGGTTTAGGACCTGTGATTTGGGTCGGGTTCGTCACAATTGCACCTTTCCACCGAAACTTCACAAACGGGACGCCACTACCCAGTTAACACCAACTACCAAGAACAAGAATACCCACAATGGCTGGCAGAGCACAAGCTACACTAACCAACAAGGATCCCTCAATGGTCAAGACCCTAATCCAGCCATAATGGTGCAACCTCAACCCACAACTGATACAAAGGGGGTTCCTCAACTACAAAGGTGCAACAGCTCCCAGGCCAAACACACAAAGGTCCTTAACTGACTAGGACAAACACTCATAGGAGGCAGAACAACTCTTACTGCAGCTATCAGAACAACACCCCCGAGTCCGCTTAACTGGACAAACAACTGCTTCCAAGCAGTCAACAAACTTTTCCCTCTTGCTAGCACCACTACCATCGACTCTAAGACCAAGGGAGTAACCTGACAACTCTTATGAGGAAACGGTTCTTACAAGCGGACAACCGAAGGACAGAGAGCTCCACACACGCTCGCTTTCTTGCTCCTCTAAAGCAACAACATCAAAGTCTCATGGAGGCAACAACAGGGGGATCCACCACAGACTGAACCTCTAACCACACACTAGCCAAGACTCACCTCCAAATGCCGAAGGGGGCAACTCTCAACATCCTGGAAACAGGAAAAAAGACAACCGACAGGGCACGAACCACTCTCCCCACGAGCAAAACTAACTTCTAGCAACTCAAAACCACACCTTGGTCAACACCAAGCACCAACTTGCCACCACACCGGAACCAATCCAAACTCTACTCCAAACAAACTCTAGCTTGCTAGCCTACCAAATCTGCCAACAACTCACCAGAGGTCTACCACCTACAAGACTCCGGCTTGCCAACTGAAACTCACTACCTGGGTCTGACTGAGCTCTGGTGAGGCTCTCCACAACTAGGGTTTCTTCGGCACCCTCAAACACACACTGTCGTCAAACGGTCTAACAGTCAACAAACAACTCTTTTTCCCAGCATTATAACTATGCTGGCCTGCTCCAAACCTCGAAACCAAAAAGACCAGAAACGCTTCAGAATGTGTCATCCTCCTACTCAAAGCATCAGCCACATCGTAGCTTCCACCCAGGGTAAGGATTCCAAGCAACACTCTTAGCAACTACGGACAGGAACTACGAAGCTTTGCTACAACCACCATTCGTCCAGTACCATATGAACTCCAACCATGAACCACAAGAGGTTCCACCAACCAAGCTTAGGTCCAACCTAACAAATCTTGCCCAAGCAACAACCCGACTACGAGCACGGTATCCTTACAACCTCAACTAAAGCCTTACAACATCCTCCTGGAGTCCAACTTCTCCAAGAACTGAGCACCAGTTCTCCAATGCAAACTCTACATGGTTCTGAAACTCTCGCCACCAGAACGAACTACCCAAAGCACACTTGTGTGCACAACTCTCAACCTTCCTTTAGAGATCCAAGACTAACAGGTGCTTTTCCAAAAGGAAACACTAACTTCTGGCAGAGATACAACAACCAATGGAACACTAAAAGTTCCATCTCCACACGATACTCGAAGTTGTGGCAACCTTGCTCTACTAAAGCATAACAATGCCAAACCGAACTTACTTTATACCAAGTCTCTACCAAGTGTGCTTACACATCAGGCGTCCAATTCCTCTCATAAGGCATCCTACTCA
The DNA here is from genome assembly GCA_036507275.1 of Sicyos edulis. Lineage (NCBI taxonomy): Eukaryota > Viridiplantae > Streptophyta > Magnoliopsida > Cucurbitales > Cucurbitaceae > Sicyos > Sicyos edulis. Next base: position 25,864,580 of record CM071847.1, read on the forward strand.
TCTCATAAGCATCCAACTCATGGCCCCTCTGCTGGACCAAACTCGCATCTACGATGCTCAACTCTTCTCAGATTTAGGCACTCGAAGGTAGTTGACCGCACTACCAACCACAAGATCTCTGGGCCTTAACACTAGCGTGAGACTCACGCGCACTAACACTTACAACCCGTCAACCTGTTAACTTACTCAACCCCCGGTAACTGTGGGAAGAGGCTCCGGCTCCTCTCGAACATCCTTTCACTTGTAGTCCTATGACTACCACTGAACTAGCTCTCTTGCACGACCTAAACAGGTGCAACTGCCATAAACGGATCCAAAGGCTAAGGAGTGTGCTGAACTCCGGACGGGTCATAGAACCATCTGCTATACCCATGCCAAACTCAGGCCTGAACCAAACTTAGTGCCAAGCGGCACACCAACCAATGCACCTCAAGTGCCACTACTACCAAATCCACATCTTACTACAAATGGGGCCAGCAAGGTCACAACCTCAAGTGACAAAAACTATGGCTAGGCATACAAGGGCTCAAAACTCAAACAACCCTGCCTATGGCATCTCATCTAACTGAAGTCTCACGGCCTACCCTTGCATCTCCACATGATGCTCTACAAAACTCTGGCCGGCTCTCTCAACATGCAGCAGCTAGCTCTGCCCTAGGAGCTCACCATAAGAAGAGTGCTCAACTCTACTAAACCACTGAGGAAACCACCAACGGATCAAGTCCGATGGGAACACTGCTCGCTGCACCCTTAACCACAGGGTTCCGACTTACTGGCTGCAAAACAACAACAATTAACAAGAGCACAAAGATGTCTCCGCATCCTCCACGAAGGCTACTAACTCTGCAGCCACTCTCTTAGCAATCAAACAATCTGCTAAGGTTCAAGATCAACACTTGAACTACTGTAAAGACCCGGCCCAAAAGGGGCTCTAAATGGGCCTTTACCCCAATGCATGTAGTGAAAATAAAAGATATTAAGAAAAATACATTTGGATCCCAAGTAAAAAGCAGAACATTCAACAACCAAAACATACATTTCTAAAAGCATACTCGATCGAGAGATTTATTTAAACCATTAAAACAATCCACAAGTACAAAATATTGGAATCCATAAAACGTAAGAAAACATCCACGGGGCTCTGTGCCCGTCTACATGCATCCGGGGAAATAACAAAAGTCAAGAGTCATGATAAATAAAATAGAATAATCGAGATGACAAGCAGGATTCCATGATCACGGCTCCTCCATCACCATCCTGTCTCCCGCCTTGATTACCGTGGAAAACCACGAGAATAAGGGTGAGTAACGAATTACCCAGTAAGAATCCCCAACCAGGGGTACAATACGATATACATGATCATCTAGAAGAATGTATGCAAGCTATGAGTACAAACACGAGCGGAGCACATAGCTAAGTCCACACTTGGACCTCGGATGCCATCTCGTGGTCTTAGTCGGAAAAATACCACAACACACTATACGCGCTATACGGGAACAAGTCCGGCCTCGGCTGTCTCTCATCGTCGATACGAAAGGTGCACTAGCTCAAGATCCCGAGGAGCTCTCACCGGCGCTGTAATGAGCGTAGCGCGCGCACCGCATGCTACCGCAAACTCGGGGGTGCCGGGTCTAGTGGCAAGTCGCCCGAGTTGATCACCATGCCTAACTAAATCTACGGATCGGTGTCACCGACATAGGGGTGTGAGACACGGACACGTGAACTATGTCACTGTACCACCGCACTTTGAGGCTAAGGAACCGGTCTTGGTAGGCTTACACCAGAAGCGGTCCTTGCCCTAACAGTGGCAATCAAGGGCTACGGCCGAACACGCCGAGGGCGTGCCGGCCGCCGGGACGAGGCAATGCCAAGTCATCATCCCGACCGTTGGGGCATTTAACGATCCGCCACCCTCACCCAAGATTGCGGGGCCTACCGGTTGGGATAGCTAATCCCTCACGGGGTCCAAGGGCGGAGAAGCGTCTCGAACGTCCTTGCCATAGATGCAAGATACTTTATGCATCGGGCCCGGATGATTCTATCTACCTCAATTCTAAACCTTAACAATAATAACGATTCAATCAATGCGGTCCAATACGTGCTCATCGGATACAAAGAACCTAGCATGATACTACGAAGCAAGAACAGATATCGAACATGCTAGAATAGAACAACCTAGCATGGGCTAACATGAGAAACAATACAATAGTTCATGCCGATCAGAATTGAAACGAGCACCTAGAGATAAACATGCTAGTAATCATACACGGGCATACAAAACAACAATCACAAATATACCGCGAGGTCCACACAACCCCGGTAAGAAATCCTTACCTTGGTGGAAGACTTCTACACACAAATCCTAAGTCATGGAACAATCCCGAGCTAGCGGCGGGAACCTAGCAAACCAACAATAATCGGCATCTAAAATATCTAAACAACAATAGAACAGCAAGCTCGGCTCAGGGAACTCACGCGCGCGACGACCACGAGCTTGGGGCTGCTTTGGCGTAGTAGCACGGCAGGGGACGCTGCTGGCTGCTTGCTGGCCGCACGCCACGCTGACGACGCGCTGCTGCTGCACGGACATGTGCGCTGCGCTGGCGCGGCGGCGGGCACGCACGGCCAGCAGCGCGCGCAGCGGCGAGCATTCTGGGCGAGGCGCGCTGGCTGGCGTCGCGATGCGGACACGCGCGAGCGGCTTCAGCGAGGGACGCGCGCGCGCGCGGCGAACGTCTGGCGGCGGCGCGCGGCGAGCGATTCGGCAAGCGGACACACGCGCGAGGGCGTGCGATGGGCGACACGCGACGAGGGCGAGGGCGCGCGAAAGCGCCGGCGAGACTCTCTGGCGTCGAGCGATCGGCGATCTGTCTTCTTTGGGCGAGCAACGCAAAGGTCGCTTGGGGAGATCTGGGCGTCGGCGAAGCGATCGTTTGGACGTCGCGGCAGCGAGGGCAATCTGTCTTCTTGCTGGGGCGAATGGCAAATTTCTTGGCTCGGCTACACTACCGGGCTGCAATCAACACAACACACACAACACACCTCTTTTCACTTGGCCAAACGCACACCAAACGGATGAGAAGAAGAAGAAGAAGATCAATACCTACCGGAATGATGATGATCGAACCCAAGGAGATGCAAGGATGAAGAATCGGCAAGGCTATGGAGATGGAGAGCTTGGGCGGCCAAGAGGTGTTTTGGAGAAGAAGATGGAATAACCTAATTCTATTTCATTTAACCAAATGCACCAAAACCCCAAAATCCAAGGTTAACTAAGAAGTGATGCAGAAAAGAGCAACAAGAGCACCTAATGGCTCAATTGGCACACCTCTCTACAAGCTTCCCGGGAGACCAGGTTCAAACCCCGACTGCAAAGCACAATTTCCTTTATTTTTACTTTTGCATCAAACCTTGCTCAAACCAAACCTCAAACCCCTCCAAAACCTACAAAAACCATCCAATAATTTTAGTAATGGAAAAGACACAAACGACCACTGGCCCGACCAAATTACCAAATCACCCCTAGGGCATACGGAAGACCGGGAAGAAAAACACGGTCGTTACAATATTCCCTCCTTTTTATGACTTTCGTCCTCGAAAGTCCTTAAAGATGTAAACTTGACTCGGGGTAATGCAACCTCATCTCGTCTTCCCGCTCCCAAGTGGCTTCCTCGTAACCCCGACTCTTCCATCGAACCTTTACTAAACGAATCTCGCGATTACGCAGCGTCTTGGTCTCAAAGGCAAGGATCCTCACGGCTTTTCCTCGAAGTTCAAATCCTCATTCGGTGCAAAGGCTCAAAGTCCACAATGTGCGACGGGTCGGCACATCTTGCCTCAACATCGATACATGAAAAACACTATGCACCGCCGATAGTGACGGAGGTAGGGCTAACCGGTAAGCAACTCGCCAATCCTCTCTAGGATCTCAAACGGACCAACAAATCGGGGACTCAACTTCCCACGCTTGCAAACCTCAGAACACCTCGCATCGGAGCAACCTTAAGGAACACATGCCGACCAACCTCAAACTCCAAATCTCGGCGCCGAACATCGGCGTAACTCTTCTCGCTCGCTCACGAGCGGTCAACATACGAGCTCTAATCTTACTCGTGATCGCACCATTGGTCAAGCTGCGGTAACTTCGGGACCCAAAACACGTCTATCACCAACCTCTTCCCGAACACGGGGGACCGACATAACGCTTACCATACAATGCCTCGAATGGAGCCATCAGATAAATCGCCGATCGTAATGTTGTTATAGGCAAACTCCATCAAATCTGAATCATGGTCCCAAGCGCACCGGGGAAATCCAACACACAAGCCCTCAACATATCCTCGAGAATCGATTCACTCTCTCGGTCGACCATCCGTCTCGAGGGTGAAAAAGTCATCTTTGAAATCGCACTCTGTGCCCAAACCATACGGGAGCGCTCTCGAAACGAGAAGTGAACCGCGAGTCACGATCGGACACAATCCTCACCGGTACACCATGATAACGGATGATCTCGCTCCAAAAAGCAATTGCGCCTTTGTTTCCACGGTATAAGTGTCTCGTCAGGGAATGAAGTGTGCGCTCTTGGTCAAACGGTCGACTATCACCCAAATCGAGAGAACTTCCTGAGTCCTTGGCAAACTAGATATAAAGTCCATAGAGATCTCTTCCCATTTCCACTGGGTACACTCGATGCATGGTTGCAACAAACCGGTGGCCTCTGCACAGGTGCCTTCACTTGGCGACAAGTGAGACAGGTGACAAACTCGCCACATCTCTCTTCATCCCCATCCACAGAGAAAGTGCGCTTAAGGTCTGATACATCTTGGTACCCCGGGTGCCAAGCAAAAGGGGGAACAGTGGGCCTCAGAGAGCAACTCGGCTAGCAAAACTGCAATGTCCGGAACACACAACCGGCCTCTATAAGTCAACCCCACATCGGTGAATACACAAAGTCAAAGTCACCGTCAAGATCGACTCTGTCTACCAATCTCTTAAGTGCGGGGTCACCCAAGCGGTTTGTCTATAATCCATTTGCCGATCGATCGGCCGGTGAGCGATCAAGCGAGCTACCTGGCGGTAACCTCTCCCAACAACATCGCAACCTCGGCCCGCTCGAACTCTCTCGCAAAACCTGGTGAGGAACTCAACAACGCCGCAGAGTGCGGCGTCTTTTTCGCTCAAAGCATCGGCCACTACATTGGCTTTACCGGATGGTACAAAATCTCGCTGATCATAATCCTTTACGGCTCTAACCATCTCTCTCGCCTCATATTCAACTCCTTACGAGTAAAGCAGATACTTGAGGCTCGGTGATCGGTAAACATCCGAATCCGCTCACCGCATGTAATGCCTCCAAATCTTGATTGCAAACACCACTCGCGCCAACTCCATATCATGAGTCGGGTAGTTACGCGCTACATACGGCCGGTGACCGGGAAGCATAGGCAATGACCTTCCCGTGCTTTGCATCAACACACAACCTAATCCAAACTTGGAAGCATCATCAGAGACCACGAAACCACTGTCCCCTCGGGATCGCCAACACCGGTGTCTTTGAAGTCAAAGCTGCGCTTGAGCACGGCAAAGCTCTCATCACACTCTTTGTCCCAAACAAACTCGACACCCTTCCTCGTCGGACGAGTGAGGGGCGAGGCTAAAGCAGAAGAAGTCCTTGACGAACCGACGGTAGTAAACCGCCAAACCAGAAAAGCTGCGAATCTCGGCAAGAATCGAAGTCGGCTTGGCCCATGAACTCACGGCCTCAATCTTCGCGGGGTCCACGGCTATACCATCTCTCGAAACTACGTGGCCTAGGAAGGCCACTGCTCCAACCAGAAATCACATTTGGAAAACTTCGCATAAAGTGGGTTTTCCTCAAAGCCGCCAATACTCGCCTCAAATGCTCTGCATGGTCTTCTTTAGACCTCGAATAAATCAGAATATCGTCAATGAACACATGATGACGGTTTGTCCAAAAATGATTTGAACACCCTATCCATCATGTCCATGAACGCGGTGGGGCATTGGTCAATCCAAACGACATGACCACAAACTCATAGTGACCATATCCGGACTGAAAGCGATCTTAGGAATGTCGGCGGCATCACGATCCGCAAGCCCGATGGTAACCGGATCTCGGATCTATCTTGGAGAACACCTGAAGCTCCACAAGCCGATCGAACAAATCATCGATACGGGGCAAGCGGATACTTATTCTTCATGTCACCTTATTAAGCTCGCGGTAATCAATACATAAGCGCATAGAACCATCCTTCTTTTTCACAAACAGGCGGGTGCTCCCCACGGGGACACACTTGGACGGATGAACCCTCGGTCTAACATCTCCCGCTGGCCCCGAATCTTGGTTCCTTTAACTCATTGGCGCCATACGATCACGGAGCCTTCGAGATAGGAGGGTCCCGGCTCGAGCTCAATAATGAAGTCAACCTCTCTTTTGGGGCAACCCCGTAACTCCTCAGAAACACATCCGCGAACTCTGCACGGCCGGCACTGCTCAGCAGAGCGGAGGCGGCTCTTCCCGCACAACTTGGCTAGATAGCCCCAAGCTCCATGAGCTAGCAAACGACGAGCTTTCACGGTGACACCATCGGCGGGCAAACTCCACTGGACTCCACGAAACTTAAAGCTAGGCCGACTGGCGTGCAACACTACTTCTTTCCGGTGGCGGTCAATCAACGCGTGGTTAGCGACTAACCACTCCATACCAAGAATCACATCAAAACCGCTCATAGGCGTAACTATGAGCGTAGCCAAGCAACTCTCCGGATATCTCGATCCGGCCATCCTTAATCTTATCTCTAGCCAACATATTAACTCCGAAGGAGTTGCAGCAGATAACTCGAAACCTAGAGGCTCTAGTCTTAACTTAGCATGCTCGGCCAAACAACACAGATACAAATGAATGCGTGGAACCGAGAATCAAACAAGACAAATGCGCGGTGATCTAAAACAAGAAGCGTGCACCGCCCCGCGGCGGCATCCGTGACGCTCGGCCTCTGACGGTCGTAGCAAACACTCGACCTGCGCTGCTGCATGGTTTGAGCCGCCATAGTTGGTGATCACAAAAACGGGCCGTGTGACCCTCTCTACCACAACGGAAGCACAATCTAGGTCAGGTGACAAGCTCGGCGTGGACTTTCCCACAAGTAGCACAAGCGGAAAGCGCTCAGGTCCTCCTCGCTGTCGGGTGGAAACGGACTGGAGCTCTCCGCCGATCTCTGTTCGAAGCGCCCTTGGCGGTGGCGCGCCGCCCCGAAAAGTCAAACTTTCTCTTACGCCCCACATTTCTTTTGGGACAGACCACCCGAGCAGAGCGGCAACAACCCGCTCGCGCAGATACTTCCAATTATAGATCGTGGCTAAGCTGGGATGACCCTAGCATAAGTGTGTCGGGGGCACGAGCCACGACATCGGGAAACACACCGCCTCAATCCGGATATGAACTTCCGAATCTTGACTCTGGGGTGGCAATCAAGCGAGGAGCAAAATATCCATACTCACGAGAACTTGCGCTCATATTCCTCAATGGAATCGAACCTCGCTTGAGGTTACGGAAGAGCTCCACCATCTTCTCCCGAGCCTCATCACCGATGAACTTTACCTTGAACTCGGCCTTGAAGAACTCCCAAGTAGCGGGTGGAGACCCGGTGGTCTCTCGCTCAAGGTGGACTCCCACCACCATCTCGTTGTGCCTCCTAGCACATGAGCCGCACATCTCGGCCTCTCGAATATCGGGGCACACCATGATCGGAAGGTGTACTCCAAATGGGCAATCCACACAGGCCGCCGCTAACGCATCACCGGTGGCATCAAACTTCTCGAGCTTCCACTTCACAAAATCCTTGACCACCTACCCAATTCCTCGGCACCCTCTCGCCATATATCGCCTCTGGGCTACTTGCTCTGTGGAGTGGAGGTGCTCGAGCTCTCTTTGAACCAATCGAGTCATTTTGCTCGATCTGGGCTCGGGACTCTTCCCGCTTGGCGCCAACAAGGCACAGGTCTCGCCCTCTGGTCACTCAACATGCTCGACCATAAAAGCCCTCATAGACTCGGCAAACTCGCTCCGGAGAAGCGATCTCCACGGCGCTTCGATCGCCTCAACGCCCGCTCTAGGCGTAACAGAGAGGCTCTTTGGTGGAATGCCATCGATGTCGGCTTGGGACGATGTCCTGCGATGTCGAATCCGATTCGATACCTCGACCGCTCTCGAACCTCCTCTCCCGATGCGGGTGGTAGCATCTTTGGCGATCTACATCCAAACCAACAACGAATCAAAACTGCTGTCACCATTCCACAACACCAAACAAGGCATACACTAGATGATAGGTATTGTAAATTCTTAACCCTTTTCCTTTCTAAAACAATTAATCTAGGCGTACACTGATGGTGATCGCAGAGTCTTGATGATCATGGAAAACGACCTACAACAAAAGGTCAGTCTCTGAGAATCTATGACTCACGAGCTCGATACCAAGCAGTAAAAGACCAGACCAAAAAGGGGCTCTAAATGGGCCTTTACCCCAATGCATGTAGTGAAAATAAAAGATATTAAGAAAAATACATTTCGGATCCCAAGTAAAAGCAGAACATTCAACAACCAAAACATACATTTCTAAAAGCATACTACGATCGGAGAGATTTATTTAAACCATTAAAACAATCCACAAGTACAAATATCTTTGGAATCCATAAAACGTAAGAAAACATCCGGGGCTCTGTGCCCGTCTACATGCATCCGGAAATAACAAAAGTCAAGAGTCATGATAAATAAAATAGAATAATCAGAGATGACAAGAGGATTCCATGATCACGGCTCCTCCATCGACCATCCTGTCTCCCGCTTGATTACCGTGGAAAAACCACGAGAATAAGGGTGAGTAACGAATTACCCAAGAAGAATCCCCAACCGGGGTACAATACGATATACATGATCATCTAGAAGAATGTATGCAAGCTATGAGTACAAACACGAGAGCGGAGCACATAGCTAAGTCCACACTTGGACCTCGGATGCCATCTCGTGGTCTTAGTCGGAAAAATACCACAACACACTATACGCTATACGGGAACAAGTCCCGGCCTCGGCACATCTCTCGTCGATCACGAAAGGTGCACTAGCTCAAGATCCCGAGGAGCTCTCGATCGTGCTTTGTAATGAGCATAAGCGCGCACCGCATGCACCGCAAACTCGGGGGTGCTGGGTCTAGTGGCAAGCCGCCCGTGTTGATCCACCATGCCTAACTAAATCTACGGATCGGTGTCACCGACATAGGGTGTGAGACACGGACACGTGAACTATATCGTCACTGTACCACCGCACACGAGGCTAAGGAACCGGTCTTGGTAGGCTTACACGAGAAGCGGTCCTTGCCCTAACAGTGGCAATCAAGGGCTACGGCCGAACACGCCGAGGACGTGCCGATCGCGAGGACGAGGCAATGCCAAGTCATCATCCCGACCGTTGGGGCATTTAATACCGCCACCCTCACCCAAGATTGCGGGGCCTACCGGTTGGGATAGCTAATCCCTCACGGGGTCCAAGGGCGAGAATCGTCTCGAGCGTCCTTGCCATAGATGCAAGATACTTTATGCATCGGCCCGGATGATTCTATCTACCTCAATTCTAAACCTTAACAATAATAACGATTCAATCAATGCATCCAATACGTGCTCATCGGATACAAAGAACCTAGCATGATACTACGAAGCAAAAACAGATATCGAACATGCTAGAATAGAACAACCTAGCATGGGCTAACATGAGAAACAATACAATAGTTCATGCGATCAGAATTGAGCAGAGCACCTAGAGATAAACATGCTAGTAATCATACACAGGCATACAAAACAACAATCACAAATATACCGCAGGTCCACACAACCCCGGTAAGAAATCCTTACCTTGGTCGGAAGACTTCTACACACAAATCCTAAGCTGCGGAACAATCCCGAGCTAGCGGCGGGAACCTAGCAAACCAACAATAATCGGCATCTAAAATATCTAAACAACAATAGAACGAGCAAGCTCGGCTCGGGAACTCACGCGCGCGACGACACGAGCTTGGGGTCTTGTGTAGCGGTACACGGCAAGGGGCCGCTGGCCCAGGCCGCTAGCACAGCACACGACGCAGGCGGTATTGTGGCGCTACTGCACGCACGACGGACGCGCTAAGGCATGGCCGCTGTATTGGCACGCAGACTGGCAGCAGGAGGGCAGCGCTTAGCGCGCGAGCGCTCAGGCGGCGGCGCTGGCTGGCGTCGGGCGCGGCGAGCGCGGACACGCTGCCAGCAGCTCGCGAGGACGAGCGCGCGCGCGAAGCGCTCGTCTGAAAGCGCGGCGCGAGCAGCGATTCGGCAAGCGGACCGCGGCGGCGTGGCGATGGCGACGCGCGCGACGGCGAGGGCGGGCGAAGCGTGCTGGCGAGGACCTCTGGCGTCGCAGCGATCGGGCGATCTGTCTTCTTTGGGCGAACGGCAAAGGCTCGCTGGGACGAGATCCGGGCGTGGCGAGCGATCGGTTTGGACGTCGCGGCAATTGAGGGCAATCTGTCTTCTTTGGCGACGGCAAAAATTCTCTTGGCTCGGCTACACTCTACCGGGCGTTTGCAATCAACACAACACACACAACACACCTCTTTTCACTTGGCCAAACGCACACCAAGCGGATGAGAAGAAGAAGAAGAAGATCAATACCTACCGGAATGATGATGATCGAACCCAAGGAGATGCAAGGATGAAGAATCGGCAAGGCTATGGAGATGGAGAGCTTGGGCGGCCAAGAGGTGTTTTGGAGAAGAAGATGGAATAACCTAATTCTATTTCATTTAACCAAATGCACCAAAACCCCAAAATCCAAGGTTAACTAAGAAGTGATGCAGAAAGAGCAACAAGAGCACCTAATGGCTCAATTGGCACACCTCTCTACAAGCTTCCCGGAGACCCGAGTTCAAACCCCAGGCAAAGCACAATTTCCTTTATTTTTACTTTTGCATCAAACCTTGCTCAAACCAAACCTCAAACCCCTCCAAAAACCTACAAAAACCATCCAATAATTTTAGTAACTGGAAAAGACACAAACGACCCTGACGGCCCGACCAAATTACCAAATCACCCCTAGGGCATACCTGGAAGACCGGGAAGAAAAAACCTGGGTCGTTACAACTACCCAGGCTAGTCCACACTGGAACCTGCTCCACAAGCATCAACATGAGCAAAGCCAAAGCTAACTCCTCTCCTAGAGTGGTACTCCAGGGCAAATCACCTCCACCCTCTCTCTAGGGGAAAATAAAAAATTGGGCCACAAGTGGCCTACGGGAGTCTAATCTCTGCCTCCCTCTAGGACGAATCCCTAGCGGTACCTGAATCTATCTGGATACCCTGACTAGCTGCTATCATACTTCTCACACTGCGGGAAGTTGGCATGATGGTGCTCTGGACCCAAACCAACAACGAGTCAGAACCTGCTCGTCTCCGCTCCACAACACTAAACAAGGCATACACTAGATGAAAAGTATTGTAAATTCTTAACCCTTTTTCTAAAACTGAAAACTTAGGCGTACCTAATGACTGTCGGAGTGCTGATGATCATGGAAAAACGACCTACAACAAAAGGTCAGTCTAAAGAATCTATGACTCTAAGCTCTGATACCAACTCCAAAGACCCGACCCGAATGGGGTTCTAAAATAGGCCTTTACCTCAATGCATGCAATCAAAACTAAAATCAATATGCACGAATGGTTTTCGGATTCTAAGTGAAAACTAAAACATGCAACAGCCATTTGAAAAGTCAACATAAAATTCATGAAACATGTCCCTGTTTCCAAGCACCTGTTCCAAGACAAATACATTTCCAAAACTCACTATGATCAGAGATTTATTTAAAACATTTAAAACTTTCCAATAGTTACATCAGTGCTAGAATCCGGAAAAACAGTCAGAAAACAACCTAGGGCTCCGTGCCCAGCTACATGCATTTAGAGGAAAACAAAACATAAAGAATCAAAGAAATAAACTCAGAGTTCGAACAACGGGTTTCCATGATCACAGCTCCTCCTCCAGCCATCCTGTCTCGCACCATGGTTACCTGTGGAAAACCACAAAATAAGGGTGAGTAACCAATTACTCAGTAAGAATCCCCAACCGAGGTACAATACGATATACATGGTCATCTAGCAGAAAGGTATGCAAGCTATGAATATAAACACAGAAGAGAGCACATAGCTTAAATCCACACATAAACCTCGGATGCCATCTCAGGGTCTTACTCCAAAATAATCGACCTCATGATACGATCCTATACGAGAAACAAGTCTCGACCTCACTCTCTTCATCGTCGTCACGAAAGGTGCATCGCTCACAATCCCGAGTAGCTCTCTGTCGGAGCTATAATGAGCGTACGCGCGCACCGCATGCTCGCGCAAACCATGGAAGGTGCGGGTCTAGTGGCAAGTCGCCTAAGTCCAGTCACCATGTCTAACTAAATCTCTGCATCAGTGTCACTGAAATAGGTGTGAGAGACCGACACGTGAACTATGTCGGCTGAACCACCGCACTTGAGGCTAAGGAACCGGTCGTGGTAAGCTTACACGAGGAAGCCGTCCTTGCCCTAACGGTGGCAATCAAGGGCTACGGCCGAACACGCCGAGGACGTTCGATCGTCGGGGACAAGGCAATGCCATGTCATCATCCCGGCCGTTGGGGCATTTAACGATCGCCCCCCCTCACCCAAGATTGCGAGGGCTGCCGTTAGGGTTAGCTAAACCCTAGCGGGGATCAGGATGGAGTCTTGCCTCAAATGCGTTCGCACGAAGTGGATGCAAGTTAAGTTATGCATCTCGGCTCGGATGATGCTACCTACCATATCTCAACCTATAAGCAGATCGACAAACAATCCAATACGTGCTCAACAGATACAACGAACCTAGCATGATACTACAAAGCAAGAACAAATAACGAGCATGCCAGAACGGAACAACCTAGCATGGACTAACATGAGAAACAACATAAGAAATCATGCCAGTTGGGAATTCAGAGCAGAGCACCTATCACTAAACATGATGATAAACACAACCAAGCATACAATCAGCAATCACATATAATATCGCAGGGCCCACACAACTCCGGTAAGAAATCCTTACCTTGGTCGGAAGGCAACTACACACAAGAATCCTAAGCTCCGATCGATCCCGAGCTAGCTAACGAGAACCTAACAAACACAACAATAATCACAATCCATAGGTCAAAATATAATAAAATAAACAGGGCTCAGCTCGGGAGCAACTCACGCGGCACGGCTGACGCGCAGACGGACAAGCTGCACGTGCGTGGCTCTTCTTCTTGAGTCTTGATAGGCGGCAGGGCCGCTCGTTGGGGCTGGCTGCACGAGCTGGCTGCGCGCGGTGGAAGCGTCTTTGGCAACTCGCTTATTTGAGGCGTAGAGCTGCCGCGCGCGACGAGCGAGCCAGTAAGCGAGACAAGCTGCGCGCAGAAGCGGACGGGCGTGCGGCGATGCTGGGCTGGGACGATGGGCGTGCGACAGGCCTAAGCAGCAATTCTTTGGGTGTCGGGCGTCACGGTACGCTAGGCATTGCAGCAACACTCTTCTGGGCCGGGCGTCTGCGCCGGCAGTGATGAATTCTTTGGTTCGATCGACCGGGCCGCTCATTTACAGGTTGCTTGGGGTGGTGGGGACGACGATCGGTGGGGCTCTCGGGAGAAGACACACGCAAGGGGCTTGAGAGAAGAGGGTTGGGCAGCCAAGGTGCTTTTGGAGAAGAAACTCAAAAACCTAATTCTTTTCTTTTAATAAAATGCACCAAAACTCCAAGGATCCAAGTCTAGTAAGTCAGGTGGGTGGTGTTGCCAGTTGAGGAATAAAGGTGAGTTTGTTGGGATTCGAACCCGAGGTGCTAGTAAGTCAGGTGGGTGGTGTTGCCAGTTGAGCCACCAGGTGATCTTGTTACTCTTTCCGCGGCATATCTTGGTTAACCTTGAGTCCTCTAGGTTTTGGTGTATTTGATTAAATGAAAGGAAATAGGGTTTTTGGTGTTTCTTCTCCAAAATCACCATTGCCGCCCCAAGCTTCTTCTCCCAAGCCCCAAGCTGATTCCCTTCTCCCTCGCAGCCTCGTTCGTCATCCCGGGTAAGTGATCTTGATCCCCCTTTCTCTCTTTACTTATGGTTCTGTTCTTGCTGGCCGAGAGAGGGAAGATTTGATTTTGGGGTTGTGCAGTCAGCCGGGCAGCAGCCCCATCGCCTAGAGGCCTGTCCGAGCCGAGTAGCAGATTTGCCCAGCGGCACTGGCGGCGTGGGCGCGGGCCTTGACCAGCAGCCTGCGCGGCGCGCCCGTCGCCGTCCCAGATCGACCAGTCTGCGCCCAGCGCCGTCGTGTCCCGGCCGCCTGCGTCGTAGCCCAAAGCACCCGTAGCGCCGTTTGCCGTTCAGTGCGCGCTGCGTGCGTGTCGCCGCCGCGTCCCGCCATCGCGTCTGCTTGTTCGCGCCTGTGCGCCTGTGCCAAGCCAGCCCGTCCGCGCGCGTGCGCGCAACCCTGCCACCCATCTGCGCCCGTCAACGCCCAGCGCGCAGCCCCTGCCGCCCATCTGCGCCCATCAGCCGTGTTGCGTGTGTTGCTCCCGAGCTGAGCCCTGTTTATTTTATTATATTTTGGCCTATGTATTGTGATAATTATTGTGCTTGTTAGGTTCTCATTAGCTAGCTCGGGATCGATCGCAGCTTAGGATTCTTGTGTGTAGTTGCCTTCCGACCAGGTAAGGATTTCTTACCGGAGTTGTGTGGGCCCTGCAATATTATATGTGATTGTTGTTTGTATGCTTGTTTGTGTTTATCAGCATGTTTAGTGATAGGTGATCTGTTCTGAAATCCCGACTGGCATGATTTCTTATATTGTTTCTCATGTTAGTCCATTCTATGTTGTTCCGTTCTGGCATGCTCGTATCTGTTCTTGCTTCGTAGTATCATGCTAGGTTCGTTGTATCTATTGAGCACGTATGGGATTGTTTGCTGTCGATGTTATAGTTTAGAGTTCAGATAGGTAGCATCATCCGGGCCAGGATGCATAAAGTACCTTGCATCCACGGTAGGGACGTACGAGGCAGTACTCCGTCCCTGGACCCCGTTAGGGTTTAGCTAACCCTAACGGTAGGCTCTGCAATCTTGGGTGAGGGTGGCAGACTGTTAAATGCCCCAACGGTCGGGATGATGACATGGCATTTCCTTGTCCCCGATAGTCGGCACGTCCTCAGCGTGTTCGGTAGTAGCCCTTGATTGCCACTTGATAGGGCAAGGACGGCTTCCTGGTGTAAGCCTACCACGACCGTGAAAGGACCCGACCCAAAGAAACGGTCGCTATCCTAAAGTCCTTACTTAGCATGCATGATTAGGAATGTAAAACGTCGTTCAGAGTTTGAAATTTAAAACTTTGCAGTAGACATATTTAAAACAAATCCATTATTCCAATTAAATAAAAACAAGTAAACGACTGATCAGTACTTTCTTAAAACAAATCAAGGGAAACGGTATGAGAATCATCAAATAGTTTTTGAGTATTTTTCCTAGGGACTCAAGTCCCACTACATGCTAAATCATAAACACAATGAAAGAACGTGCAACTCAGAGTCAGCTATCCATGATCATCCAGCAGCCTCCTCCTAGCCATCCAGCCTCTGTCCCAAGTTACCTGGTGGAAAACCACAGAAAATAAGGGTGAGTATAAACATACTCAGTAAGAATCCCCAACCGAGGTACAATACGAAAACATCTCATTTAGCACACGGACATGCAACCATACAATGACTTAGAGCCGGCACGGTTGGTGTAGGCTATGAGCTACTTCAAAGGCGAGCCTACTCAAGGGCTTCCGTCTATAGCCTCTCCTAGGTCCTACATTTGGATGCCCTTCGGGCCTTACACAACCTAGGACACAGTGATGCCCAGTGGGGCCTTACACACTTAGGATGCCCATCGGGCCTTACACCTTCAGTATCAGTGATGCCCAGTGGGCCTTACACACCTAGGATGCCCATAGGGCCTTACACCTCCAGAATCAGTGATGCCCAGTGGGCCTTACACACCTAGGATGCCCATAGGGCCTTACACCTCCATAATCAGTGATGCCCAGTGGGCCTTACACACCTAGGATGCCCATAGGGCCTTACACCTCCAGAATCAGTGATGCCCAGTGGGCCTTACACACCTAGGATGCCCATAGGGCCTTACACCTCCATAATCAGTGATGCCCAGTGGGCCTTACACACCTAGGATGCCCATAGGGCCTTACACCTCCAGATGTCCATCGGGTCTTGCCCGAGCGGGACCCCAAACTAGTTGCCTCTACAGTCCTCTATACTATACATCACACATCTAACCGTAACTTGGATCTAGCAGCATACAAATGGCAGCATGGTTCTATCAAGATAGGAAAGCCTAACATGGAACTAACGGGAAGTAAACATGCCACGAACATGAATCAAAAGAAAACATGTAACCTATCACTAGAAACTCATATAAATACAGTAATCAGCGTGCTATCAACTATTCGCAGGGTCTACACAACCCCGGGTAAGAATCCTTACCTGGAAATAAGTGGAGGTTAACTATCCCGAATCAAATAACGACCCTCGAGCTTTTAAGCGAACCCGAGCAACCTAAGCAAGTAATAAAATATCCTAATTAATAAACAGCATCTAAAATCAGGAAGTCCAAAGGGTGGAGGCTCGGGAATTTACCAACCGAGAAGGCACACGTCTCGCAGCTAGCAAAGAAGGACGAGGCGCCGCTGGCAAAGTAGGCGGGCGCTGGGCTGCTGTGTTGGCGCCGGCGTGGCGCTGGGGCTGTGGCGCTGGGCGCCGCGCTGGGCGCTGGGTTGGCGCTGGGCGCTGGCTGGTCGGGCGGGCGCGGCAAGGCGGGACGTCGGTTCGCGAGGGCAATATGCGCGGCGACGCGTCTGGGCGGCAGCGAGGGCGAAGCGGCGCGGCAGGGCGGCAAGAAGAGGAGCGCGCGCGCGCGCTCGGGCGGCTCGTGCGGAAACAGCGCGCAGCGTCTGGCTGGGCGAGAGCGATCGATCGGGCGCGCTGGCATGGGCGATGCAGGCGTCTGGCGCGCCTAGGCATGAAATTTCTGGCCGCCACAGTGTGCGCTGGCTGCTGGTGAGAAACTGGCTGCTCGTGCTGAAATTTGCCGAGCAGGGTGCGCTAGGGCGGCTAGGGTTTCTTGGTGAGGTCGGCTAGGAGAGAGAGAGAGAGAGAGAGAGAGAGAGAGAGAGAGAGAGAGAGAGAGAGAGATTGCAAAACAAGGGGAAAAGGACTTTCTTGATTTTCTTCCCTTTTCCTAATTTAAATGGGTCTAAAATCCCTTCCCAAAGCTTCCTCTTTCAAAAACTGCCCAAACAAACTTATTTTAAAATAAGACTCTCTTTTCCTACAAACTCCCTAAGATCATTTAGGGCAAGGGCTCAAAACCCAATGGAATCACCAAAATTACAATTAATTTTGCCATTTTCTAAAACACCTCCAAACTTCCAAACAACTTGCCCAAACCTCTCGCGTCTTGCAACCAACAACCAATAAGCTTCGACAAAGGCGGAATGACCGGAATCACGAAAATCCACAAAAACACGACCGGGGCAAAAGACCAAAATGCCCCTAAGGGTTAAAATAGCTCTAACGGCCCATCCGAACATCCGAATAATGACCAGGGAATCACACAGGTAACGGAAATAGAAAATCGGGGCGTTCTGGACCTATTCCTTAGCCTCAGTGCGGTGGTTCGGGATGACATAGTTCACGTGTCAGTGTCTCACACCCTATGTCGGTGACACCGATTCGTAGAGATTTAGTTAGGCATGGTGGTGGACTCGGGCGACTTGCCACTAGACCCGGCACCCCCCATGGTTTGGAGTAGCATGCGGTGCGCGCATACGCTGATTATAGCGCCGACTGGAGAGCTCCTCGGGATTGTGAGCCAGTGCACCTTTCGTATCGACAATAGGCAGGCTGAGGCCGAGACGTGTTTCTCGTATAGGATCGTATCATGAGGTGGATTATTCCGGAGTAAGACCCTGAGTTGGCATCCGAAGTTTATGTGTGGATTTAAGCTATGTGCTCTCTTTTGTGTTTATATTCATAGCTTGCATACCTTTCTGCTAGATGACCATGTATATCGTATTGTACCCCGGTTGGGGATTCTTATTGAGTAATTCCTTATTTTGTGGTTTCCACAGGTAACCATGGTGCGAGACAGGATGGCTGGAGGAGGAGCTGTGATCATGGAAACCCGTTGTTTCAAACTTTGAGTCTTGTATTTATGTTTTTATGTTTTAAATGTCCTCTGAATGCATGTAGTTGGGCACGGAGCCCTTAGGTTGTTTTCTGGTTGTTGCCCGGATTCTAACACTGATGTAAACCTTTTTTTTTTATTTGAATGTGAATGAAATCTCTTATCAGAGTACGTTTTAAATTGTTTTTAGCTTGGAACAGGTACTTGGAAACAGGGACAGGTTCCAGGACGTTTTGTGTTTTTGAATGGATGTTTTATTTTATTTTGTTTTAATCAGAATCTGGCATTCAACTTGCATATTATTTTCTAAGTTTTAAAGCATGCATTGAGGTAAAGGCCTATTTTAGGACCCTATTCCGGTCGGGTCTTTACAAGTATTCCCTCCTTGAAAAGACTTTCGCCCCCGAAAGTCCTAAGACTGGACAACTCAGGATAATGCGTCCTCATCTCATCCTCTAACTCCCAAGTAGCTTCCTCTTCCCTTTGATTTCTCCATTGAACCTTCACTAGGTTGATCTCTTGGTTACGCAAAGTCTTGCGCTCTCGAGCCAAAATCTGCACAGGCTTCTCCTCGAAGCTCAAATCCTTATTCAACTCTAAAGGCTCATGGTATATAACGTGTGTCGGGTCTGCCACATACTGTCTCAACATCGAAACATGAAAAACATTATGAACTGCTGACAAAGACGGGGGCAAGGCCAAACTGTAAGCGACTGTACCAATCCGCTCAAGGATCTCGAAAGGTCCTACAAACCTGGGGTTCAACTTTCCCCGCTTGCCAAACCTCAACACACCTGTCATCGGTGCTACTTTCAAGAACACATGCTGACCAACCTCAAATTCTAAATCTCTACGCCGAACATCGGCATAACTCTTCTGTCTACTCTGAGCTATCAACATACGAGCCCTGATCTTCTACACTACCTCATTTGTCAACTAGAGCAACTCAGGACCCAAAACCTGTCTGTCACCGACCTCTTCCCAAAACACTGGAGATCTGCAAAGTTTGCCATACAAAGCCTCAAACGGAGCCATCTAAATAGTCGACTTATAACTATTATTATATTCGAACTCCATCAAATATAAGTACTGATACTAACTGCCTGGGAAGTCCAACACACATTCTCTCAGCATGTCCTCAAGGATCTTGTTCACCCTCTCAGTCTGACCATCCGTCTGAGGGTGAAAAGCCGTACTAAAGATGCACTCGGTTCCCAAACCCTTATGGAGCGCTCTCTAGAAGTGAGAAGTGAACCGAGAATCCCGATCCAACACAATCTTCGCTGGTACCCCATGGTACCGAACGATCTGTTCCAAGAATAACTGTGCCCACTGCTCTACACTGTAATTGACTCTGCCAGGAATGAAGTGAGCACTCTGAGTCAGCCGATCAATAACCACCCAGATCTGGGTAAACCCTCTCGGTGTCCTCGGAAACCCAGAAATGTAATCCATCGAAATCTCATCCCATTTCCACTGCGGAATACTCAATGGCTGCAACAAACCTATTGGCTTTTGTCTAGGAGCCTTCACTTGCTGGCAAGTGAGACACCGACTAACAAACTCAGCTATATCTCTTTTCATACCCATCCACCAGAATGTCTTCTTGAGATCCTGATACATCTTGGTACCCCCTGGGTGCCAGGTAAACGGGGAGCTATGGGCTTCGCTAAGCAACTCGGCTCGAAGCCCGGCATCCTCTGAGATGCACAAACGACCTCTATACCTCAAACCTCCATCTGGTGTTATGACAAAATCAAAGTCGCCATCTGCCTGAACCCTCTCTATCCACTTCTTCATCTTGGGATCACTCAGCCGGCTATCAATGATCCTCTGCTTAATTGACGGCTGAACTGACAATTGGGCTACTCTGGCGATAACCTCTCCCAACATCACTGCAATACCAGCCCACTCGAACTCTTTCCGCAATTCAATCTGGGAACTCAACAAAGCTGCGGAGTGCGACGTCTTTCTACTTAAGGCATCAGCCACAACATTGGCCTTTCCTGGGTGGTACAACATCTCACAATCGTAATCCTTCACTAACTCGAGCCATCTTCTCTGTCTCATATTTAACTCCTTCTAGGTGAAGAAGTACTTAAGGCTCTGGTGTTCCGTAAACAACTGAATCTTTTCACCATACAAGTAATGCCTCCAAATTTTCAAAGCAAACACGACTGCAGCCAACTCCATGTCATGAGTTGGGTAATTCTTCTCATAAGGCTTCAACTGACGGGACGCATACGCGATCACTTTCCATGCTACATTAACACACAGCCCAAGCCAAACTTGGATCCATTACTGTAAACTACAAATCCACCTGTTCCCTCAGGAACTGCCAATACTGGTGTTGTCGTCAAACTATGCTTTAGCTGTGCACAACTCTCTTCGCAAGTGGAATCCCAAACGAAGTCAACACCCTTCCTGGTTAGCCTAGTCAGGGGTGCTTCCTTAGCACAAAAGTCCTTAACAAAGCTCCGGTAGTAACCTACCAATCCTCAAAAGCTGCCAATCTCAGCGACCCTCGTCGGCCTAGCCCAAGAACTAACTGCTTCAATCTTTGCGGGGTCAACAACTATCCCATCGTTGGAAACAACATGTCCAAGGAAAGCTACTTCCTCAAGCCAGAACTCACATTTGGAAAACTTAGCATACAGCTGGTTCTCACGCAAGGATGTCAAAACTTGTCTCAAGTGCGAAGCATGGTCCTCTTTCGTCTTGGAGTAAATCAGAATATCATCTATGAACACGATAACAAATCTGTCCAAGAATGCCTTGAACAGCCTCTCCATCATGTTCATGAATGCTGCAGGAGCATTAGTCAGTCCAAACGACATGACCACGAACTCGAAATGACCATACCTCGATTTGAAAGCTGTCTTGGGAATGTCTACATCTCGAATCCTCAACTGATGGTATCCTGACCTCAAATCAATCTTAGAAAACACTGAGGCTCCCTGAAGCTGATCAAACAAATCATCAATACGAGGCAGTGGGTACTTATTCTTTACGGTGACTTTATTTAACTCTCGATAGTCAATACAAAGGCGCATTGATCCATCCTTCTCCATAACAAACAAAACGGGTGCTCCCCACGGGGACACACTCGGGCGGATGAATCCACGATCAAGCATCTCTTGCAACTGCACCTTGAACTCTCTCAGCTCAGCTGGCGCCATACGATACGGAGCTTTAGAGATAGGGAGTGTCCCTGGCTCAAGCTCAATGGTAAAGTCCACCTCTCTCTTCAAGTGTAACCCCGGTAACTCCTCAGGGAAAACAACTCTAAACTACTGCACTACAGGTACCATCTCAGGTGACGATGCAACACTATTCCCACCTGACAACTTTGCTAGAATGCCCCAAGCTCCTCGAGCTAACAAACGTTCGGCCTTCACTGCATAAATTAACGGCGGACACCCCCAACCCTGGACACCAAGAAACTTGAAGCTTTTCTTCTGAGGCGGCCCGAACACAACTTCTTTCTGGGGCAGTCTATCATAGTATGATGCTCAGCCAACCAATCCATACCAAGAATGACATCAAAACCACTCATAGGCAAGACTATGAGTACAGCCTCTAGAAGCACCTCGGATATCTGTATCCGGCCACTCTTAACCTTTTCACTAGCTAGCATACTCACTCCCGAAGGAGTTGCAACAGACAACTCAAACCCTAAAGGTTCGAGTTCCAAATAAGCTTGTCTAGCAAATGCATCAGAAAAAAATGAATGGGTCGAACCCGAATAAAACAGTACGAATGCATAATCGTTTAAGACAAGTAGCGTACCTGCAACCTCAGCATCAGTACGCTCCGCCTCCTGACGAGTCGTGGCAAACACTCTGCCCTGCTGCTGAACTGGTCTGGCTGCTGCTCCAACCTGAGTGCAAGCTCTAGCTAAGTGTCCCTCCTTGCCACATCTATAGCAAGTTCGGGGCGACACTCCAAAAATACCATAATGAGTCTTGCCACAAGTGTGGAACTGGAGTGGCTGCTTAATAATGCCCTGCTGGCCCTATGGTCTATATTGTGGTCGACGCTGATCTCGACCTCTAAACTGGCCCTGACGACGAGCCTGCTGACCACCTGCACGTGACCCACTAGAAGAGTCAAACTTTCTCTTATGCCCTAAGTACTGTGGACACACTGAACTGGTGCAACAGAATCCTACACTGGTGGGTACTTGGAGTTATATATAGTAGCCAACTCAACAACCCTGTCATAAGACTCTGGGGCAAGTGCTCGAACATCCTGAGCAACCTCTTTTCTCAAACCACTGATAAACTTTTTCGTCTTGAGCTCCTCTACGGCTATGAGCTCTGGGGCAAAGTAACTATACTCCGAGAATTTCTTCTCATAAGCAGCAATACTGTCAGTGCCCTGCTTCATCATTAACTTACTGGCCAGGAGGCTCATCATTAACATACTTGGCTCTGAACTTGGTTCTGAAGAACTCCCAAGTGGCTGGTGGAGATCCTACTACTCTGGCCCGGTCGGTGGACTCCCACCACCACACAGCTGTGTCAGTCAAAACATGGGCCACACACCTCGGCCTTTGATTATCCAGGCATCCCATTACAATAAAGATGTACTCCATGCGAGCTAACCACTTCACTACTACCAATGGGTTCATTGAGGCATTAAACTCTATAGGCTTCCATTTAGTGAAGTCCTTGAGCCACTTGCCAAACTCGGCGGCCCCTTCGGCACCGTCTAACACTACGGTCTTGTCCTGCTAACCCGGATCTCCTGGGCCACTGGAGCTACTGGGGGTGCCTGTTGGAAAAGCTATGTAAGCTGGGCCATCTGGGCCCTAGACTCCTCTCTCTCGCTCTGACAGCTGCGCCTGAGTCTCCGCTCTCTGCTCTGCCATCAGGGCTATCATCATGTCCCTCATGGCTACAAACTCAGCTCCTGGGGCTGCTCTCTGAGGCATGGCAGCCGCTACCCCCTCTCCAGGCAAACTAACAGGTGGGGCCACAAGAGGCCTACGGGTTTGCTCAACCCTAGGTCTTGTCTCAGTAACACCTCCACTCGCAGTCCCGGACGGTCATGCACCACTTCGTGTCACCGACATAGTGGAGATCTACACAGAAACCATAAGGGTTAGTCCTATCTCGGACTCCCACTGCCAATAAAAGGTAACACATGTATACTAGATGTCGTATTGTAAAAAATCTTAAATTCAGTTCTTAGACAAACTTGAAGGCCATAGAGTGTTGATGATCAAGGGAACAAACAACCTACAAAGCAGGTTAGTCTACAAAATCTATGACTCTGTGCTCTCATACCAACTGTAAGAACCCGACCCAAAATGGTCCTAAACCCCGGTTCTTACTAGCATGCTTACAATTTAAAACTTTAAAAACATTATGGAAACAACTAAAAGATAAAACTTATTTAAACTTCATAATAGAAACAATCATTTCATAAACATCCTTAAAACAATCCTGGCCAGTATTGCAAACAAACAGTTTAACAAGTCTGAACAGTAAACAAAGTTCCCAGCATGCTACTACATAATAAAAGACTCCAAAAGATAAAGACACAGAGTTTGCCGGCAGCTCCCATGATCACACAGCCCCCTCCACTAGCCATCCCGATGTTGTCCCAAGTTACCTAAAAGATAAGTAAGGGTGAGTATAAACATACTCAGTAAGAATCCCTAACCGGGGTACAATACGATACATCCATCATCTAGCACCCTAGTAGACATGCAATCAGTTACCAGCACAGAAACTTTGCTCAACAAGCTAATCCAATCAAGTCCAAGAACCTCGGAAGTTTCCTACTTCCGGCCTCACGATTGGTTCTCCTAACCAATCCCAAAGACATCCTGGAAGGTCTTTCTCCCTCGGCCAAATGATCAACTAAAAAGCTGATCCCAAATAGATGTCAGACACCCTCGAGGGTCTTTCTCCCTCGGCCAATTGACCAACTCAAAAGTTGATCCCGAATAGGTGTCCTCGGGGGCCTCTTACCCCGATGTCTGGCTCTAAACAAGAATAAGAATGGTGTCACTGATCTACAGTAGTGCAGAGCCCTCGGCACTCAGCCGTAGCAACCTGTACCACCAACCTGAAGCTAAAAATTGTTTTCGGGCAGGCTTGCACCCGTGACGGGTTCCACTCTAGCAGGTTACAAACTAGGCTTGTACTGATGCGGGAGCTAATCCGCACCAGCTACCGGGGGCAGAGACAAAGTACGTTATGCCTCTCACTGATCCCAACTTGTGGGGACAAGATACGTTATGTCCACTCTCCGCCTCTGGAAGACAAGTCTAGCTAACTATCAAATGTCACATGTTATACATCCCTAACAACTGAACATGCTTAACAAGAATACAAGTACAACTGTAACGGCCCAGTTTTCTATTTCGGTTACCCAGGTGATTTCGGGTCATTATTCGGATGTTCGGATGGGCCGTTAGAGCTATTTTAACCCTTAGGGGTATTTTGGTCTTTTTGCCCCCGGTCAGGGTTTTGAGGATTTTCAAGATTTCAGGGCCATTCCTACCTTTTTCGAAGCTTAATGGTTGTTGGTTGCAAGACCCGAGAGGTTTGGGCAAGTTGTTTGGAAGTTTGGAGGTGTTTTAGAAAATGGCAAAATTAATTGTAATTTTGGTGCTTCCATTGGGTTTTGAGCCCTTGCCCTAAATGGTCTTGGGGAGTTCGTAGGAAAAGAGAGTTTTATTTTTAAAATAAGTTTGCTTAGTGGGTTTGGAAAGAGGAAGCTTTGGGAAGGGATTTTAGACCTATTTAATTAGGGAAAAAGGAAAGAAAATCAAGAAAATCCCTTTTCCCCTTGTTTGCAATCTCTCTCTCTCTCTCTCTCTCTCTCTCTCTCTCTCTCTCTCTCTCTCTCTCCTAGCCCACCTCACCAAGAAACCCTAGCGCCCTAGCCGCACCCCCCGCTCACTTCCTGCTCGGCCAGCGCACCAGCGGCCAGCCAAATTGGCCCGGCCAGCGCACTGCAGACAACCAGCCCGCTCCGCACCAGTCGCTGCAGACACGACCGACCAGCATCGGGTCGCCCAGCGCGCCCGCGTCTGTCTCGCACCAGCGTCGCACGCACGCGCGCGCGCTGCGCGTCGCCACCGCGTGCCGCGCCCAAAGACTGTCCGCGTCTGCGTGCCGTGTCGCTCGTCGCGTCTGCGCCGCTCGGTAGCGCAAGGCCTGCGCTCTGTCGCGATCGCGCTGAAGCCAGCGCGCAGCGCCGTCCCTCCGCGCGCCGTACGCCAAAGAAGCGCTTAAAAGCGCCCCTTCTTGCCGCGAGACCCCGTGCCTTCTCGGTTGGTAATTCCCGAACCTATCCTTTTAGATTTTTAAGTCTGCTTTCTGCTGTATATTTATTTAGGATGCTTTTAAAATGCTTAGGTTGCTCGGTTTCGCTTTAAAGCTCGAGGGTCACTATTTGATTGTGGAAGTTATTCCTACTCGTTTCGGTGTAAGGATTTCTTACCGTGGTTGTGTGGATCTGCGATGCTATCATGATTGTGCCTTGTATGCTTGGTTGTTGTTATGAGTATGTTAGCTATTGAAGCGACTTGTGTTTGAAATCTTGCTAGCATGTTGCTTGTTGTTCATGTTAGTGCCATGCTAGGTTTGTTCTTCCAAACATGCCATGTCTTGTGATTGTATGAAATTTCCAGTGGGTAGGTTACATGTTTTCTCTTGCTTCCATATCGTGTTGCTCTTGTGTCCCCGATATATTCTCGTTAGTTCCATGCAAGGGGTTTAATTATCTTGGCATACCCTGTTCTATTTTATCCTGTTAGTTTCAAAATGCATAGGCGGGTGATGTATAGTGTAGAAAGGCGTAGGGGTAACTAGTTTAGGTCCCGCCGGGTAAGACCCGATGGGCATCCTAGGTGTGTAAGTCCCGATGGGCATCACCGAGTTGGAGGTGTAAGACCACGATCCGCATCCTAGGTGTGTAAGTCCTCGATGGGCATCACCGAGTTAGAGGTGTAAGACCTCGATGGGCATCCTAGGTGTGTAAGTCCTCGATGGGCATCACCGAGTTGGAGGTGTAAGACCCGATGGGCATCCTAGGTGTGTAAGTCCTCGATGGGCATCACCGAGTTGGAGGTGTAAGACCCGATGGGCATCCTAGGTGTGTAAGTCCCGATGGGCATCACCGAGTTGGAGGTGTAAGACCCGATGGGCATCCTAGGTGTGTAAGTCTCGATGGGCATCACCGAGTTGGAGGTGTAAGACCGATGGGCATCCTAGGTGTGTAAGTCTCGATGGGCATCACCGAATTGGAGGTGTAAGACCATGATGGGCATCCTAGGTGTGTAAGTCCCGATGGGCATCACCGAGTTGGAGGTGTAAGACCCCGATGGGCATCCTCGGTGTGTAAGACCCCACTGGGCATCACCGAGTCCTAGGTTGTGTAAGGCAGAAGGGCATCCAAGTGTAGAACCTAGGATAGGCGGTAGATGAAAGCCATTGAATAGGCTCGCTCTAGAAGTAGCTCATAGCCTAATTCAACCGTTTTGCTCTAAGTCATTGTTTTATTTGCATGTATACTAGGGTGCTAGATGACTGATGTATCGTATTGTACCCCCGGTTGGGGATTCTTCACGAGTATGTTTATACTCACCCTTATTTCTCGTGGTTTTTCCACTGTGTAACTTGGGACAACACCGGGATGGCTAGCGGAGGAGCCTGTTTGATCATGGGGGCCACCAAAGACTCTGTCGTTTATTGTTTGCATTTATTTATTCACCATGTAGATGGACATGAGTCCTAGGGGAATGATGTTAAAGTTGTTTAAACCATTTTGAATGTTCTTTTATAAATCACGCCAGGCTTATTTTACCTTGATTGGATTTGCTTATGAAAATTGTTGGTTATGTTTTAAGTGTTCCTCGTTTCCAAATGTTTTGAAAAAGTTTTAAATATGAGCACTAAACCGCTTGTTGAAATATTTAACTTGCATCTTTGAGTGAGGACCTAGGTTTAGGACCGTATTCAGTCGGGTCCTTACGGTTGGTATCGAGCTCGAGTCATAGATTCTGTAGACTAACCCGCTTTGTAGGTTGTTGTCCCCATGATCATCAAGACTCATGGTAGTCAGTTTGTGCGAGTTCATTAAGCTAAGGGTTTTATTTTACAATCGCATCTAGTATACATGTGTTACCCTTGTTTGGCGGTGAGAGCCCAGTGTGGGCTAGCTTTTATGCTTTGTGTGGATCGCTAGTAGGTTGATTGCACTTAGAGGAGCAGGACGTTTGGTATTTCCAACCGAGAAGTTGGGTGCGCATGTTGATGATGAGACCACGTCCGTGGTTGTCTAGACCCGCAGCCACCTTTGGCCCTGGCGATTGAGTTGCCAAGAGAAGAGGTTAGAGGCTAGCATGCCTTAGAGTGAGACTCCTTGAGCAGGTGTCCTCCGGCCATGAGAGAATTGATGGCGTGTCTTTTAGCTATTAGAGAGCGGAGACCCAGCGCGCTTTGTAGCGCGTAGTGAGGAGTCCGGGCACAGATAGCCCAAGTGATGTGAGTTTGTTTAGGAGACACCCCTAGTAGCTCTGGTAGCCCAGAGGTTTCCGGAAGGGCTTGATCAAGCAGGTTTATGTTGATGAGTTAGTTAGCATTGATGGAGCCCCGAGTTTGGCAAGTGGAAGCCCGAGGAGCTTGATGCTTTAGAGAACTTCTTTGGTAGCGGCAAGGTGGTTGACCAGTTCGAGTTTATCATCCAAGTGTTGGGATGACACGGTGTTCGAGAGACCGATGACCTGATGTTCAGAGGTCGAGGCGCGCCGTCTCGTGCTATTTGATGCAAAGCAGCGGTGTGGTGGTGGAAGTCCCCGTGAGAGGCGGACAGTAGAGTCTCCACCACCACCGGGCGAATTGGCATTTGCCAAGTAGTAGCTTTTGAGAAAGATGTAGAGACATCTTGTCCTCCCGCAAGTCTGCAGATCGTTTTGCGCACCAGTTCTTTTAGTACCCTCGTAGCGTGGGGTATTGTGGAGTTTGCTTGTCGGACCTAATCCGTCCCGTGGTTTCCAGTGGCTATTAGTGAGAAGCACCTTCATTTGCATGTTCAGTGTGGAGCTAGGTGCCGCCACCCGAGGGTTGGCCCGAGTATTCGTTGAGCATCGAGTGGGATGCAGGAGTGGGCCTTGGCTTGTGCGTTAGACGTGATGTCGAGAGTAGTCTACTCGAGTGTTGAGACTCTTGTGTTGAGCGCCATTGCCCTGTCACTGGAGTGTGACCTTCCCTACCCCAGAAGGGCTTAAAGCTCGTAAAGGGATGTTTGTGTTGTAAAGGATGTAGTGCTGCTGGCACCAAGCTTTGGAAGGAGGCCTAGTTTCAGCCGGTTGGCACTTTTGGTGCAGGTGGTTCCATGCCCGCCGGGAGTATAGCATCCCCACTAGCCTTGTACCCGTTTTTACGAGGTTGCACTGTTTAGGTTGCATAAGAGATCTAGCTCGGTGGTAGTCGGAGGACTACAAGTGTGAGGTCGTTCGAGGAAAGCAAGAGCTTTCAAGGTCACCAAGAGTTGGGTACAAAGGATGTTGTAGGTTGTTAAGGGCTAGCGCATTCGAGTTCTCGCGCTTGTGTTGTGGCCTTGTGAGCCAGTTTGTTGGTAGGGTGATTCGACTACCCTTGAGTTTCCTTGGTACGAGTAGAGTTGGCATCAATGATGCGTGGTTGGTCCAGCGTGGGAGCCATGTGTTGGATGGATTGTGCGGAGCACATTTGGTGGGCACATTGGTATGTGGTTGTTAGCTTGGTGTGGTTCTGCTCTTGTAGAGTGAGTTGGCCAATGGGGCGTTTCGTGGTGAGTTGACCCCGAGTGGGTTTGAACTCTTGTTGCTCCCTTGCTAGTTGTGGCTCTTTTTGGAGGCAAAGGTTACCTTGTGTTAGAGTTCGTGTTGGATCTTAAGGAATCAAGTTGGAGCTGTGCACGCCAGTGTACTCTTGTGTAGCTCGTTCCTTGGGGTATGTTTTGGGAACCACGAAAGGTTCGTGTTGAGAAACCCGTGCTCAGTCCTTTTGGTGTTAGGGCTTTAGTTCTTGGCAAGTGCCCTAATTTTGATCGTAAGGATACCGTGCTTGTAGCCGAGTTGTTGCTTAGGCAAGTTATGCTAGTTGGCCTTTGACCTGGGTAGAGGAATTTCTTGTTGATCGATGGTTGGAGTTCGGGATTGGAACTAATCAAGAGGCGGTGGTAGCAAAGCCGCGTAGTTTTTGTTCGTCATTGCTAAGAGTGTTGACCGGATCCCTACCCTGGGTAGAAGCTATGATGTGGTCGATGCTTGAGTTGGAGGCTGACACATTATGTAGTATTTCTGGTCTTCTTGGTCTTTCGAGGAGTTGGAGCACGCCAAAGATAGTCGAGATCTTTGGAGAGAGAGTTGTGCCGTGTAGCCGGTTGTCTGTTAGACCGCGTTTGACTACTGTGTGTGTCGAGGGTGATCGGAGGAACCCTAGGTTGTGGAGAGCCTCACCGAGCTTAGCGTAACAGGCGGTGTTCCTCGGTTGAGTTGTCGAAAGCTTGTAGTCGGTTGACGAGCTAGTGTTGTTTTAGTACCTCGCGTTGGCTTCAAACCATATTATCTGTTGGTGCTTGTAGTTGGCCAAGGGTTGGTTCCCATGTTGTTGTAAGAGCTAGCTTGGTTGGAGCAAGCGGGCGTGGCCCTGAGGACTTGCTCTTGTTTGGAAGGTTTCAAAAGTTGGCACCTCCTTCGGTGTTTGGATAGATACTGCTAGTTCTAAGTTGGTGGTTCAATCGATTGTGGAGTTTCGGTTGGAAGATGAGTTAGGCCTAAGCTAAAAGGAGGAAGTCATTCGTTTAGCTTGATTGGACTTGAGAGTTGCATGTCCTTGGAGGCGAGCTTCGCTAGTTGTAAGCTTGAGTTGAGTTCTACAGAGCAAGCCTTTCTCGTGCTTTGCTCCTAGTTATTTGCGCGTTCGTGGTTGGCATTTAGTTGAGCCAAAGTTGAGGGGGTTGGCATAGACGTGTCGTGGCATTGGTTGGTTAAACCTTTGAGTTGTTATCCTCGAGGTGTTGTGTTGCAAGTAGCCGCGTGTTGTTTTATTCTTTGTTGCTCGAGATTTCCGAGAGAGGTATGTTATTTGTTTTCTTGTCTGGCGATATTCTCTTAGGCCAGTGGCTGATCGGATTGCATTGGAAAGTTGTTGTCGGCCGATGAGGGGCTCTAATATATTAGTTTGGTTGAGTGGAGCCTGTGCTCGACCTTGTCTTCTAAAGGTGGCGTGAGTGAAGTTTCAATTTGGTGTGTTGGTGGTAGTTGTTTGGTGAACCAGAAAAGTGCCCCTTGGCTTTGGTGCTTCGATTTCTCGTAAGATGGTTGCTTTAGTGTTGTGGACGCATGCTAGTTGGAGAAGGTTGCCTAGGGATCAGTCACCAGTTGGTGGTTCGAATTGGATTTCGTTAGGGATTGTAGGCAACCAGTGGGGTTCGCAGGTCACTTGCGAAGTAAGAGTAGACCGTTTTGTTTCAAACACAGGAGGTTGGTTGTTTGGTCGGCATGGTGAAGGGTCGAGGTTGTTTGATAATGACTATGAGCATTCAGAGAAGTTACACCGGAGCGTGGCGTAGAGTTTTAGAGCACTGTGACCCGCCCACGAGTGTCTTTGAGAGTAGCGCCATAGAGAGGCGCCCGAGTTGGGTTAGCGAGGATAAGTGAGCCCTAGAGTCGTGAGACCGTTTGAGAGTTGGTGCGAGTCGGAGGTGTGACTCACCGACTAGCTATCGCATGATTTCTTCAAGCTCGGTGTTAGTTCGGCTTTGGTTGAGATAGTTTGTAGTGGACTCGGTGTCTTTTGGGCTTGGAGACTTTGGGAAACCAAGAGGGTTCGGTTTTCAAGAAGGATTTGTGTTGTCTTAACCGGAGCTTGGTTGGTTAAGAATCGGTGGAGTTTTCCTAGAGTTGTTTTCGTCTTAGGACTTTCGAGGACGAAAGTCTTAAAAGGAGGGAGTATTATAACTTGGCCCGATTTTCTATTTCCTGTTACCCGTGTGATTTCGGGTCATTATTCGGATGTTCGGATGGGCCGTTAGAGCTATTTTAACCCTTAGGGGTATTTTGGTCTTTTTGCCCCGGTCGTGGTTTTGAGGATTTTCAAGATTTCAGGCCATTCCTACCTTTGTCGAAGCTTAATGGTTGTTGGTTGCAAGACCCGAGAGGTTTGGGCAAGTTGTTTGGAAGTTTGGAGGTGTTTTAGAAAATGGCAAAATTAATTGTAATTTTGGTGCTTCCATTGGGTTTTGAGCCCTTGCCTAAATGGTCTTGGGGAGTTCAGTAGGAAAAGAGAGTTTTATTTTTAAAATAAGTTTGCTTAGTAGGGTTTGGAAAGAGGAAGCTTTGGGAAGGGATTTTAGACCTATTTAATTAGGGAAAAAGGAAAGAAAATCAAGAAAATCCCTTTTCCCCTTGTTTTGCAATCTCTCTCTCTCTCTCTCTCTCTCTCTAGCCGACCTCACCAAGAAAACCCTAGCCGCCCTAGCCGCACCCCGCTCAGCCACTGCTCGGCCCAGCGCACCAGCGACCAGCGCACGAGCAGCCAAATTGCACCCGGCCCAGGCGCAGCGAGCTGTGACAAGCGCTCCACGCTCCACACCAGGCGCGCGCCAGACGCACGCGACCGACCAGACGGTCACCCAAAGCGCACACCGACCGACTTGCATCAGTCGCCCAGACGCGCGCCGCGCCGTCCGCAGACTAAAGCCGCCGCACGCACGCGCGCTGCCGCTTCGCCGCGCCCGCGCCGCGCGCCTTCACCGTCGCGCGTGCGTGCGTGCGTGCCGCCTTCGTCGCATCCGCCGCCGCCAGCTGCGCGCTGCGCCATCGCGCATGCCGCGAAAAGCCAGCGCCAGCGCCCGTCCCTGCCGCAAGGCCAGCGCGCGCAGTGAAGCCAGCGCCAAAATCGCCTTCTGCTGCGAGACCCCGTGCCTTCTCGGTTGGTAATTCCCGAACCTATCCCTTTTAGATTTTTAAGTCTTTGGTCTTTGATATTTATTTAGGATGCTTTTAAAATGCTTAGGTTGCTCGGTTTCGCTTTAAAGCTCGAGGGTCACTATTTGATTGTGGAAGTTATTCCTACTCGTTTCAGTGTAAGGATTTCTTACCGTGGTTGTGTGGACCTCGCGATGCTATCATGATTGTGCCTTGTATGCTTGGTTGTTGTTATGAGTATGTTAGCTATTGAACAACTTGTGTTTGAAATCTTGCTAGCATGTTGCTTGTTGTTCATGTTAGTGCCATGCTAGGTTTGTTCTTCCAGCATGCCATGTCTTGTGATTGTATGAAATTTCCAGTGGGTAGGTTACATGTTTTCTCTTGCTTCCATATCGTGTTGCTCTTGTGTCCCCTGATATATTCTGTTAGTTCCATGCAAGGGGTTTAATTATCTTGGCATACCCTGTTCTATTTTATCCTGTTAGTTCCGTGCTAGGCATAGGCGTGGTGATGTATAGTGTAGAAGGCGTAGGGGTAACTAGTTTAGGTCCCGCTCGGGTAAGACCCCGATGGGCATCCTAGGTGTGTAAGTCCCCGATGGGCATCACTGAGTTGGAGGTGTAAGACCCTGATCTGCATCCTAGGTGTGTAAGTCCCTGATGGGCATCACTGAGTTAGAGGTGTAAGACCCCGATGGCCATCCTAGGTGTGTAAGTCCCCGATGGGCATCACCGAGTTGGAGGTGTAAGACCCGATGGGCATCCTAGGTGTGTAAGTCCCGATGGGCATCACCGAGTTGGAGGTGTAAGACTCGATGGGCATCCTAGGTGTGTAAGTCCCGATGGGCATCTCTCGAGTTGGAGGTGTAAGACCCGATGGGCATCCTAGGTGTGTAAGTCCCGATGGGCATCACCGAATTGGAGGTGTAAGACCCGATGGGCATCCTAGGTGTGTAAGTCCCGATGGGCATCACCGAGTTGGAGGTGTAAGACCCGATGGGCATCCTAGGTGTGTAAGACCCCACCGGGCATCACCGAGTCCTAAGTTGTGTAAGGCAGAAGGGCATCCAAGTGTAGAACCTAGGATAGGCGGTAGATGAAAGCCATTGAATAGGCTCGCTCTAGAAGTAGCTCATAGCCTAATTCAACAGATTTTGCTCTAAGTCATTGTTTTATTTGCATGTATACTAGGGTGCTAGATGACTGATGTATCGTATTGTACCCGGTTAGATTCTTACCGAGTATGTTTATACTCACCCTTATTTCTCGTGGTTTTTCCACGGGTAACTTGGGACAACACCGGGATGGCTAGCGGAGGAGATTTGTTTGATCATGGGGGCCACCAAAGACTCTGCGTTTATTGTTTGCATTTATTTATTCAGCATGTAGATGGACATGAGTCCTAGGGGAATGATGTTAAAGTTGTTTAAATTGTTTTGAATGTTCTTTTATAAATACTGGCCAAGCTTATTTTACCTTGATTGGATTTGCTTATGAAAATTGTTGGTTATGTTTTAAGTGTTCCCCGTTTCCAAATGTTTTGAAAAAGTTTTAAATATGAGCACTAAACCGCTTGTTGAAATATTTAACTTGCATGCTGAGTGAGAACCTAGGTTTAGGACCGTATTCCAGGTCGGGTCCTTACAACAACCTAGCATGATACTACGAATGTAAACAGGGAACTCAGAACATGCTGGAAGAACAAACCTAGCATGGCACTAACATGTAGAAACAGGGCAAACATGCTAGCAGAGATAAATAGTGAAATAGTCCTAACCACTACATGCTCATAATAACAACATATATATATAAGATAAACAGTGAAACAGTCCTAACCCCTACTTGCCCTAGTGCTCTCGGCCAAACACCCAAAATTGAACCCTAGAAGCTCTTGGCTACAACTTGCAACAAGGTGTCTTGGCTAGGGCAAACCACACAACAAACAATGTTAGATCCCTGTCCATGGAGCAAGCAAACACACTCCCAACTAACATGAAGCTCTCGGCCACACACCCCCATTGGGGCTCTCAGCCAAACCAACACACAAGCAACCAAAATCTCACACTTACCAACTCACCCAATAAAGAATCGGCAATGATCCCCAAATGGACTAGGTGTCTCGGCCAAATGAGGTGCACAACAAAGGAGATCTCGACTAGGGCTTGGATTTGCACAAGAAAGAAGCACAAAGTTAGATCTACACCAACCATCAACCAAAACACAACATCAACACCATGAAAATTACCTTGGACTCTCGGCAATGGAGGCTTGGAGAGGGGACTTCGGATCAACCACCCAAGAGGAAAAACACTAGCTCTCATATCCAAGGTGATGTGGGAGCAAGAACTCCAACGCCCAAGCTATTGAGGTCTCAGATCTACAAGGAGGAGGAGAGGAAAAGTTCTTCTTGGTTAACTCTAGGATTCGGCCAAGACAAAAGAGATGGAGAAGATGAGTTTTGCAAGAACTAACCTTGAAACAAGAAGGAGATGAAGAGCTATGGAGGAGTTCTTGAGAGCTTGACAATAGAGAGCTTTATTGATGCTGAGTCTCGGCCAAGGAGAGGGAAATGGAGAGTGTTGGGTCGGCCAAGGGGAGAGGGAAAGAGAAAATGATGCAACCCTAGGTATTTTCTCCTATTTTCAATAATAAAAATGCCTCCTAAAATCCCACCTTCAAATCCCACCAAGTGCACTTTTAAAAACTATTTTAATTTCCTCTACACAAGGGTCAAACTCACTCCCAAGCCACCATGGTTCGAATCCTAGCTCCAACACTTTTATTTTAATTTTTCTTCTTTTAACCGGGAGGGCTCCAAACTTACCATAAATGGAACTCTTGACCCGAAACTTGAAACTGAAGGATAAACTTAAGTCCACAAACTCATAAACATTCTTGAAGCCCTGTCTTACTGCAACACCGTCTCGGGAAGGCAAAATGACTAAAATACCCCTGGAGGACAAAATGACCAAAATTCCCCAGGAAGCACAAAAAGCCCTAACAACCCAACCATCTCACTAGAGGAACAACCGAATAAACCTGGAGAACCGGAAGGAAATCTTGGGCTGTTACACCTAGATTTATCAGGATCTTAAGCAAAGGTTCTGGTGGATGGGCATGAAGAGAGACGTTGCAGAGTTTGTTAGCCGGTGTCTCACTTGTCATCAGGTAAGGCTCCCAGACAGAAGCTAGCCGGTTTGTTGCAGCCGCTGAGCGTGACTCAGTGGAAATGGGAAGAGATCTCCATGGACTTTTATTTCTGGATTACCGAGGACTTCGAGGAAGTTTACTCAGATTTGGGTGATTGTAGACCGTTTGACTAAGAGCGCACACTTCATTATCGGTAGAGACACTTATACCGTGGAACAGTGGGCGCAGTTGTTTTTGGACCAGATTATCTGTTATCATGGGGTGATTGTGAGGATTGTGTCGGACCGTGATTCGCGGTTCACTTCCCATTTCTTGAGATCACTCCAAACAGGCTTAGGCACCAAGTGCAGTTTCTGTACCACTTTTCACCCTCAGACAGATGGGCAGACTGAGAGGGTGAACCAGATTCTCGAGGATATGCTGAGAGCCTGCGTGTTAGATTTCCCGAGTGATTGGGACCCGATCCTGATTCGATGGAGTTCGCCACAATAACGATTTATCGATCGTCGATCCAGATGGCTCCATTTGAGGCTTTGTATGGTAAGCGTTGCGGCCTCCGTGTTCGGGAAGAGGTTGGAGATAGGCGAGTTTTGGGTCCCGAGTTGCTCTGATTGACCAACGATGCGCAAAGGCGTAAGATTAAAGCTTGTTTCTTGACAGCGCAGAGCAAGCAGAAGAGTTAAGCCGATGTTCGGCTCAGGGACTTGGCGTTTGAGGTAGGGCAGCATGTATGGCTGAAGGTTGCACCGATGCGTGGTGTTTTAAGGTTTGGTAAGTGTAACGACCCAGGTTTTTCTTCCCGGTCTTCCAGGTATGCCCTAGGGGTAATTTGGTAATTTGGTCGGGCCGTCAGGGTCGTTTGTGTCTTTTCCAGTTACTAAAATTATTGGATGGTTTTGTAGGTTTTTGGAGGGGTTTGTGGTTTGGTTTGAGCAAGGTTTGTTGCAAAAGTAAAAATAAAGGGATTTGTCTTTGCCGCAGTGGGTTTGAAACCGGGTCTCTGGGAAGCTTGTAGAGAGGTGTGCCAAATGAGCCATTAGGTGCTCTTGTTGCTCTTCTCGCATCACATCTTAGTTAACCTTGGAGTTTTGGAGTTTTGGTGCATTTGGTTAAATGAAATAGAAATAGGTTATTTCATCTCCTTCTCCAAAACATCTCTTGGCCGCCCAAGCTCTCCATCTCCATAGCCTTGCCGAGTTCTTCATCCTTGCATCTCCTTGGGTTCGATCATCATCATTAGGGTAAGTCTTCGTCTTCTTCATCTTCTCATTTGGGTGTTTGTTGGCCGAATATAAGAAAAAGGGGTTGTGTGTGTGTGTGTGTTGTGCGGCCACCGAGAGGAGGAGCACCATCATCCTCACTGCCGTCGACGCCCAGATCGGTCGAGCGGCCCGCCGCAGACGCCCGACACTGTTCGCAGCGAGCCTCGCCGTCGCCCAAAGAAGATCGCCCAGATCGGTCGAGCGAGCCCGCCGCGACGCCTGACACATTCGCGCAGCAGCCTCGCCGTTCGCCCAGCAAGAGATCGCCCGATCGCTCGCGACGCCAGAGGTCTCGCCAGCAAAGGCGCGTCCGGCCGATCGCTCGCACACCTCGCGCCGTGTCCGCTTGCCGAAGCCGCCGCGCGCGCGCTTGCCGCTCGAGCGTTCGCCGCGCGCTTCGCCCGCGCGCCCGGCGCAGCGCCGCCGCCGCCCGACGCGGCGCGCGCGCGCGCGCCGTCGAGCGCTCGCCGCGCGCGTGTCCTCCTGCTTGCCGTGCAGTAGCGCGGCCCAGCGCGTGTCCGTCCGTGCGGTAGCCAGAAGCGGTAGCGTGTCCTGCCGTGCCAGTAGCGGCCAGCGCCCCAGCCTTTGCCGAGCCGGCTTGCCGCTGACCCCAAGCTCGTGTCGTCGCGCGCGCGTGAGTTCCCCGAGCCGAGCTTGTTGTTCTATTGTTGTTTAGATATTTTAGATATCGATTATTGTTGGTTTGCTAGGTTCCCGCCGCTAGCTCGGGATTGTTCATGACTTAGGATTTGTGTGTAAAAGTCTTCCGACCAAGGTAAGGATTTCTTACGGGGTTGTGTGGACCTGCGGTATATTTGTGATTGTTGTTTTGTATGCCTGTGTATGATTACTAGCATGTTTATCTCTAGGTGCTCGTTCAATTCTGATGGCATGATCTCTTGTATTGTTTCTCATGTTAGCCCATGCTAGGTTGTTCTCGTTTCTAGCATGTTCGATATCTGTTCTTGCTTCGTAGTATCATGCTAGGTTCTTTGTATCCGATGAGCACGTATTGGACTGCATTGATTGAATCGTTATTATTGTTAAGGTTTAGAATTCGGGTAGATAGCATCATCCGCCCGATGCATAAAGTATCTTGCATCTATGGCAAGGACGATTGAGACAGATTCTCCGTCCTTGGACCCCGTGAGGGATTAGCTATCCCAACCGGTAGGCCCTGCAATCTTGGGTGAGGGTGGTAGTCTAAGCGATGCCCCAATGGTCGGGATGATGACTTGGCAATGCCTAGTCCCCGGCGGCGGACACGTCCTCGGCGTGTTCGGCAAGAGCCCTTGATTGCCACCGATAAGGTAAGGACGGCTTCACGGTGTAAGCCTACCATGACCCGTTCCTTAGCCTCAAAGTGCGGTGGTACAGCCGACATAGTTCACGCGTCCGTGTCTCACACCCCTATGTCGGTGACACCGATCCGAGATTTAGTTAGGCGTGGTATCCGGATATGGGCGGCTTGCCACTAGACCCGGCACCCCATAGTCCGTAGAAGCACGCGGTGCATCCTTACGCTCATTGCAGCGCGATCGAGAGCTCCTCGGGATCTTGAGCAGTGCACCTTTCGTATCGTCGCAGGGCAGGCCGAGGCCGGGACTTGTTCCCGTATAGTGCGTTTAGTGTGTTGTGGTATTTCCGGACTAAGACCCTGAGTTGGCATCCGAGGTCCAAGTGTGGACTTAGCTATGTGCTCCGCTCTGTGTTTGTTCTCATAGCTTGCATACATTCTTCTAGATGATCATGTATATCGTATTGTACCCGGTTGGGGATTCTTACTGGTAATTCGTTACTCACCCTTATTCGTGGTTTTCCACGTGTAATCAAGGCGGGAGAGCGGGATGGTGAAGGAGGAGCTATGATCATGGAACTCTTTGTCATCTCGATTGTTTTATTTTAATTATCATGACTCTTCACTTTTTATTATTTCCCTGAATGCATGTAGACGGGCACAGAGCCCCGGATGTTTTCTTACGTTTTATGGATTCCAGCATATTGGTACTTGTGGATGGTTTTAATGGTTTAAATAAATCTCTCGATCGAGTGTGCTTTTAGAAATGTATGTTTTGGTTGTTGAATGTTTCTGTTTTTACTTGGAATCGAAATGTATTTTTCATAATGT
This sequence comes from Sicyos edulis, assembly GCA_036507275.1. Lineage (NCBI taxonomy): Eukaryota > Viridiplantae > Streptophyta > Magnoliopsida > Cucurbitales > Cucurbitaceae > Sicyos > Sicyos edulis. Next base: position 25,903,374 of record CM071847.1, read on the forward strand.
CTTTTATTTTCACTACATGCATTGGGGTAGAGGCCCATTTAGAGCCCCTTTTGGGTCGGGTCTTCTGATTGGTATCGAGCTCGAGTCATAGATTCTCGTAGAGATCGACCTTTGTTGTAGGTCGTTTTCCATGATCATCAAGACTCTGGACTATCATCAGCACGCCTAGATTTATTGTTTTAGAAAGGAAAAGGGTTAAGAATTTACAATACCTATCATCTAGTGTATGCCTTGTTTGGTGTTGTGGAATGGTGACAGTGAGTTTTGATTCGTTGTTGGTTTGGATGTAGATCGCCAAAGATGCGACCACCGTCACGGAGAGGAGGTTCGAGAGCGGTCGAGGTATCGTGGATCGGATCGTCTCGCAGGACATCGTCCCAAGCCGACATTGATGGCATTCCACCGGCAGCTCCTCCGTTACGCCTAGAGCGGGCGTTGAGGCGATCGAGCGCCGTGGAGATCGCTCCCGAGCAGAGTTTCTTGAGAGTCTATGAGGACTTTTATGGTCAGCATGTTGAGTGACCAGAGGCGAGACCAGTGCCTTGTTGGCGTGCGGCGGGAAGAGTCCCGAGCCCAGATCGAGCGGTGACTCGATTGGTTCAAGCAGAGCTCGTGAGCTCCTCCGGCTCCACAGAGCAAGTAGCCCCGAGGCGAGGCGGATATGGCAGAGGGTGCCGAGGAATTGGGTAGGTGGTGAAGGATTTTGTGAAGTGGAAGCCCGAGAAGTTTGATGCCACCGGTGATGCGCTAGCGGCGGCTGTGTGGATTGCCCATTTGGAGTACACCTTCCCGATCATGGTGTGCCCCGATATTCAGAGGCCGAGATGTGCGGCTCATGTGCTAGGAGGCACTGGCGAGATGGTGGTGGGAGTCCACCTTGAGCGAGAGACCGGTGGGTCTCCACCCGCTACTTGGGAGTTCTTCAAAGGTGAGTTCAAGGTAAAGTTCATCGGTGATGAGGCTCAGGAGAAGATGGTGGAGCTCTTCCGGAACACGGCGGGGTTACGATTCCATTGAGGAATATGAGCGCAAGTTCTCGAGTATGGATATTTTGCTCCTCGATTGATTGCCACCCCGGAGTCAAGATTGGAAGTTCATATCTGGATTGAGGCGTGGTGTTTCCCGAGATGTCGGGGCTCGGGCCCCGACACTTATGCTAGGGCTGTCGATTAGCCACGATCTATAATGGGAAGTATCCTGCTGTGGCGGGTTGTTGCCGCTCTGTTGGCGTCCGTCCCCCCCCAGCACTGTGGGGGCGAAGAGGAAGTTTGACTTTCGGGGTGGTGGCGGCGTCGCCAAAGCGATTCGAACCGGATCGCCAGCAGGTCGGGTGTTTGCTACGACCGTCAGAGGCCGAGCGCACGGATGCCGCCTGTGGGAGTGCGCTTCTTGTTTTAGACCACTGCGCATTTGTCTTGTTTGATTCAGTTCTACGCATTCATTTGTATGCGTGTTGTTTGGCCGAGCATGCTAAGTTGAGACTAGAGCCTCTAGGTTTTGAGTTATCTGTTGCAACTCCTTCGGGAGTTAGTATGTTAGCTAGAGATAAGATTAAGGATGGCCGGATCGAGATATCCGGAGTGTTGCTAGTGGCTACGCTCATAGTTCCGCCTATGAGCGGTTTTGATGTGATTCTTGGTATGGAGTGGTTAGTCGCTAACCACGCGTTGATTGATCGCCACCGGAAAGAAGTAGTGTTCAGCCGCGCCAGTCGGCCTAGCTTTAAGTTTCGTGGAGTCCAGGTGGAGTTTGCCCGCCGATGGTGTCACCGTGAAAGCTCGTCGTTTGCTAGCTCATGGAGCTTGGGGCTATCTAGCCAAGTTGTGCGGGAAGAGCGCGCCTCCTCGCTCTGCGTTGATCAGCACCGGTCGTGCAGGAGTTTGCGGACGTGTTTCTCGAGGAGTTACGGGGTTGCCCCAGAGAGAGAGGTTGACTTCATTATTGAGCTCGAGCCGTGGACCCTCCCTATCTCGAAGGCTCCGTGATCGCATGGCGCCAGTGAGTTAAAGGAATCAAGATTCGATTTGCAGGAGATGTTAGACCGAGGGTTCATCCGTCCAAGTGTGTCCCGTGGGGAGCACCGATCTGTTTGTGAAAAAGAAGGATGGTTCTATGCGCTTATGTATTGATTACGCGAGCTTAATAAGGTGTGCAGTGAAGAATAAGTATCCGTTGCCCCAGATCGATGATTTGTTCGATCGGCTTCAGGAGCTTGGTGTTCTCCAAGATAGAGATCGAGATCCGGTTACCATCGATTTGCGGATCGGGGATGCCGACATTCCTAAGGCGACTTTTGAGTCCAGATATGGTCACTATGAGTTTGTGGTTATGTCGTTTGGATTGACCAATGCCCACCGCGTTCATGGACATGATGGATAGGGTGTTCAAATCATTTTTGGGACGGCCGTCATCGTGTTCATTGATGATATTCTCGATTTATTCGAGGTCTAAAGAAGACCATGTAGAGCATTTGAGACGAGTATTGGCGGCTTTGAGGGAAAACGGCTTTATGCGAAGTTTTCCAAATGTGATTTACGGATGGAGCGGTGGCCTTCCTAGGCCACGTGGTTTCGAGAGATGGTATAGCCGTGACCCCCGCGAAGATTGAGGCCGTGAGTTCATGGGCCAAGCCGACTTCGATTGCCGAGATTCGCGACTTCTCGGGTTTGGCGAGTTACTACCGTCGGTTCGTCAGGACTTCTTCTGCTATAGCCTCGCCCCTCACTCGTCGACGAGGAAGGGTGTCGAGTTTGTTTGGGACAAAGAGTGTGATGAGAGCTTTGCAGTGCTCAAGCGCTGCCAGATTTGACTTCGACACAGTGTTGGCGATCCGGAGGGGACAGTGGTTTCGTGGTCTCTGATGATGCTTCCAAGTTTGGTTTAGGTTGTGTGTTGATGCAAAGACGGAAGGTCATTGCCTATGCTTCCCGTCACCAAGCCGTATGAGCAGAACTACCCGACTCATGATATGGAGTTGGCAAAGCAGTGGTGTTTGCAATGAAGATTTGGAGGCATTACTGTATGGTGAGCGGATTGAGATGTTTACCGATCACCGAGCCTCAAGTATCTGTTTACTCGAAGGAGTTGAATATGAGGCAGAGGAGGTGGTTAGAGTGGTAAAGGATTATGATCTGCGAGATTTTGTACCATCGGGTAAAGCCAACGTAGTGGCCGATGCTTTGAGCGTAAAGACGTCGCACTCTGCGGCGTTGTTGAGTTCCAGCCCAGTTTGCGAGAGAGAGTTTGAGCGGGCCGAGGTTGCGAGTGTTGTTGGGAGAGGTTACCGCTGAGGTAGCTCGATTGACTATTCAGCCGTCGATTCGCAATGGATTATAGACACCAGTTGGGTGACCCGCACTTAAGAGATTGGTTGTGAGTTAGTGCCGACGGTGACTTTGACTTTGTGTATTCACCAGACAGTGGGTTGACTTATAGAGGCGGTTGTGTGTTCCGGACATTGCGAGTTTGCGAAAGCGAGTTGCTCGGAGGCCCACTGTGCCTTTTGCTTGGCACCCTGGGGTACCAAGATGTATCGAGACCTTAAGCGGACTTTACGGTGGATGGGGATGAAGAGAGATGTGGCAGAGTTTGTCACCGGGTGTCTCACTTGTCGCCAAGTGAAGGCACCAGCAGAGGAGGCAGCAGGTTTGTTGCACGACCACCGAGTGTACCCCAGTGGAAATGGGAAGAGATCTCTATGGACTTTATATCCGGTTTGCCAAGGACTCGAGGAAGTTTCTCTCGATTTGGGTGATAGTCGGCCGTTTGACAAGAGCGCACACTTCATTCCGGTGAGGGACACTTATACCGTGGAACAGTGGGCGCGGTATTTTTTGGAGCAGATCATCCGTTATCATGGTGTGCCGGTGAGGATTGTGTCGATCGTGACTCGCGGTTCACTTCTCGTTTCGAGAGCGCCCAGAAGGGTTTGGGCACGAGTGCGATTTCAAAGATGACTTTTCACCCCTCAGGACGGATGGTCGATCGAGAGAGTGAATCGATTCTCGAGGATATGTTGAGGGCTTGTGTGTTGGATTTCCCGAGCGATTGGGACAAAGATCTCTGTACTTGATGGAGTTTGCCTATAACAATAGTTACGATCGGCGATTCGGATGGCTCCATTCGAGGCATTGTATGGTAAGCGTTATCGGTCCCCCGTGTTTCGGGAAGAGGTTGGTGATAGACGAGTTTTGGGTCCCGAGTTTCTGCAGATTGACCAATGGTGCAGCAGAAGATTAGAGCTCGTATGTTGACGGCTCGAGGCGAGAGGCGAGAAGAGTTACGCCGATGTTGGCGTCGAGATTTGGAGTTTGAGGTTGGTCGCATGTGTTCCTTAAGGTTGCTCCGATGCGAGGTGTTACGAGGTTTGGTAAGCGTGGGAAGTTGAGTCCCCGCTTTGTTGGTCCATTTGAGATCCTAGAGAGGATTGGGCGAGTTGCTTACCGGTTAGCCCTACCTCCGTCACTACTCGCAGTGCATAGTGTTTTCCATGTATCGATGTTGAGGCAAGTATGTGCCGGACCCGTCGCACATTGTGGACTTTGAGCCTTTGCGGTGAATGAGGATTTGAACTTCGAGGAGAAAGCGGTGAGGATCCTTGCCTTTGAGACCAAGACGTTGCGTAATCGCGAGATTCGTTTAGTAAAGGTTGATGGAGGAGTCGGGATTCGAGGAGGCCACTTGGGAGCGGGAAGACGAGATGAGGTTGCATTACCCCGAGTGTTTTTGTCTTAAGGACTTTCGAGGACGAAAGTCATAAAAAGGAGGAATATTGTAACGACCCAGTTTTTCTTCCCGGTCTTCAGGTATGCCCTAGGGGTAATTTGGTAATTTGGTCGCCGCCAGAGTCGTTTGTGTCTTTTCGATTACTAAAATTATTGGATGGTTTTTGTAGGTTTTGGAGGGGTTTGTGGTTTGGTTTGAGCAAGGTTTGTTGCAAAAGTAAAAATAAAGGGATTTTGTCTTTGCAGTGGGGTTTGAACCCGGGTCTCTGGGAAGCTTGTAGAGAGGTGTGCCAAATGAGCCATTAGGTGCTCTTGTTGCTCTTTCTGCATCACATCTTAGTTAACCTTGGAGTTTTGGAGTTTTGGTGCATTTGGTTAAATGAAATAGAAATAGGTTATTTCATCTCCTTCTCCAAAACATCTCTTGGCCGCCCAAGCTCTCCATCTCCATAGCCTTGCCGAGTTCTTCATCCTTGCATCTCCTTGGGTTCGATCATCATCATTAGGGTAAGTCTTCGTCTTCTTCATCTTCTCATTTGGGTGTTTGTTGGCCGAATATAAGAAAAAGGGGTTGTGTGTGTGTGTGTGTTGTGCGGCCACCGAGAGGAGCGACCATCATCTCTCACCGCTGTCAGACGCCCGGTCGGTCGAGCCAGCCGCCGCGACGCGCCGGACTGTTCCGCAGCGGCCTCGCCGTTCGCCAAAGAAGCAGATCGCCCGGTCGGTCGAGCCACCTGCCGCAGACGCCCGGACACATTCGCAGCAGAGCCTCGCCGTTCGCCCAAAGAAGATCGCCCGATCGCTCGCCAGACGCCAGAGGTCCTCGCCGGCGCCAAAGACGTCCGGCCGATCGCTCGACACCCTCGCCGTGTCCGCTTGCCGAGCTGCTGCGCCGCGCGCGCGCCGCTCGAGCGTTCGCGCGCGCCCCGCCCGACGCGCGGCGCCGCGCGCCGCCGCCGCGAGCGCCGGCGCCGCGCGCCGCGCCGTCGAGACGCTGCGCCGCGTGCGCGCGTGTCCCTGCTGCTGCCGTGCGGTAGCGCGCGGCGTGTAGCGTGTCCGTCCGTGCGGTAGCGCAACGGCCAGCGTGTCCTCTGCTGTGCGGTAGCGCGGCAGCGCCCTTCACCTTGCCGAGCGGCTTGCGTTTGCCCCAAGCTCAAGCTCGTGTCGTCGCGCGCGTGAGTTCCCCGAGCCGAGCTTAGCTTTGTTCTATTGTTGTTTAGATATTTTAGATCATCGATTATTGTTGGTTTGCTAGGTTCCTTTCGCTAGCTCGGGATTGTTCCATGACTTAGGATTTGTGTGTAAAAGTCTTCCGACCAAGGTAAGGATTTCTTACCAGGGGTTGTGTGGACCTGCGGTATATTTGTGATTGTTGTTTTGTATGCTGTGTATGATTACTAGCATGTTTATCTCTAGGTGCTCTGTTCAATTCTCGATCGCATGATCTCTTGTATTGTTTCTCATGTTAGCCCATGCTAGGTTGTTCTGTTCTAGCATGTTCGATATCTTGTTCTTGCTTGGTAGTATCATGCTAGGTTCTTTGTATCTGATGAGCACGTATTGGACTGCATTGATTGAATCGTTATTATTGTTAAGGTTTAGAATTCAGGTAGATAGCATCATCCGGGCCCGATGCATAAAGTATCTTGCATCTATGGCAAGGACGATTGAGACAGTTCTCCGTCCTTGGACCCCGTGAGGGATTAGCTATCCCAACCGGTAGGCCCTGCAATCTTGGGTGAGGGTGGTAGTCTAAGCGATGCCCCAATGGTCGGGATGATGACTTGGCAATGCCTAGTCCCCGGCAGCCGGCACGTCCTCGCGGCGTGTTCGGCGAGAGCCCTTGATTGCCACCGATAAGGTAAGGGCGGCTTCACGGTGTAAGCCTACCATGACCCGTTCCTTAGCCTCAAAGTGCGGTGGTACAGTGACATAGTTCACGTGTCCAGTCTCACACCCTATGTCGGTGACACCGATCCGGAGATTTAGTTAGGCGTGGTATCCGGATATGGGCGCTTGCCACTAGACCCGGCACCCCATAGTGCTGTAGAAGCACGCGGTGCATCCTTACGCTCATTGCGGCGCGCGATCGAGAGCTCCTCGGGATCTTGAGCCGGTGCACCTTTCGTATCGTCGAGGCGGTGAGGCGGGACTTGTTCCCGTATAGTGCGTTTAGTGTGTTGTGGTATTTCCGGACTAAGACCCCGAGTTGGCATCCGAGGTCCAAGTGTGGACTTAGCTATGTGCTCCGCTCTGTGTTTGTTCTCATAGCTTGCATACATTCTTCTAGATGATCATGTATATCGTATTGTACCCCGGTTGGGGATTCTTACTGGGTAATTCGTTACTCACCCTTATTCGTGGTTTTCCCACAGGTAATCAAGGCGGGAGACAGGATGGTGAAGGAGGAGCTATGATCATGGAACTGCTTTGTCATCTCACGATTGTTTTATTTTAATTATCATGACTCTTCACTTTTTATTATTTCCCTGAATGCATGTAGACGCGCACAGAGCCCCGGGATGTTTTCTTACGTTTTATGGATTCCAAAGCATATTGGTACTTGTGGATGGTTTTAATGGTTTAAATAAATCTCTCGATCGAGTGTGCTTTTAGAAATGTATGTTTTGGTTGTTGAATGTTTCTGTTTTTACTTGGAATCCGAAATGTATTTTTCATAATGTCTTTTATTTTCACTACATGCATTGGGGTAGAGGCCCATTTAGAGCCCCTTTTGGGTCGGGTCTTTACAGTAAGCGAGGCAAGTTGAGTCCCAAATTCGTTGGTCCGTTTGAGATTCTGGAGTGGACTGGCAGAGTTGCATATCGGTTAGCCTTACCTCCGTCGTTGTCAGCAGTGCACAGTGTTTTTCACGTATCGATGTTGAGACAGTATGTGTCGGATCCGTCGCACATTGTAGACTTTGAGCCTTTGCAGTTGAACGCAGAACTGAGTTTCGAGGAGAAGCCTGTGAGGATTCTAGCCTTTGAGACTAAGGCATTGCATAACCGAGAAATCCATTTGGTAAAGGTTCAATGGAGGAGTCAGAGCTTTGAGGAGGCTACCTGGGAACGGGAGGACGAGATGAGATTGCACTATCCTGAGTTGTTCCAGTCTTAAAGACTTTCGGAGACGAAAGTCATAAAAGGAGGGAATACTATAACAGCCCAGGTCTTCATCTCGGTCTTCCAGGTATGTCCTAAGGGTATTTTGGTAATTTGGTTGGGCCGTTGAGGTTGTTTGAGTCCTTTGCTGAGTTTGGAGATTTATTGGGTGTGCAGGTTCTTTGCCCCGGGAGTGTTTGGGGGAGGTTTGTGGCCTTGGCTTGCAAAACAGAAATTAAAAGAAAAGGTGTTCGAGCCAAGGATCGAACCTGGGTTGTCTTGGTTGTGGCAGCTAGCAAAAGGAGGTGCTTCCAATTGAGCCAGGTAAGTAGTTTGTTAGCTCTTGTTTCGTTGGTTTTTGCATATCCCGTGGTTGCTTGGGAATTGGAATAAAATTAGAAGCTAAGGGTTGGGGGGTTGTTTCATTTCTTCCAGAATACAGAAATTGGCTCCTCTCCCTCTCCCTCTTCGTGCTTTGCGATTCCACCATCTCCCGAGAGCCTTCGCCGATTGTCCATTCCGAGTAAGTCATTCTTCTTGCTCGATTGGTTCCCTTGGTTGTTGTGGTCGATTTCCTTGTTGGCCAAGCTCTAAGACTTGTGTGTGTGTGTTTTTTGCCCAGCCGAGAACAGCCCATCGCCGCTCATCACCGCACAGCCACAAGCGCCAGCCCTGTCGTCGCTCATCGCCGCCTAGTCGCAAGTGTCGTAGCCCTTCATCGCCCTCACCGCAGCCGCACGCACGCTTGCCCCACCGATCGAGCATCGCAGCCCAACCCTGCATCGCCTACGTGAAGCCGTAGCCCTGCAGCGCCCAACACCCAACAGCCGCACTCCTTAGCAGTTCGCGCGCCCCTCCCTGCAGCAGCGAGACGCAACCTTGGGCAGCACGCCCGACAGCCCGCATTGCAGCCGCACGCCCTCGCATCTGCTGGCGTGCCAGCCATGTCGCACGCCCTTGCCGAGCTGCGCGCCACAGTCGTCCGCGCACTAGCTTCTCGCCATGTGCCTTGCAGCCGAGACACCCTTGGTGTTTGGGCTTAGCCGTGTGAGTTTCTCCCGACCGAGCCCAAGCTTCTGTTTATATTTTATTTTAGGGTTGTGTGTAGTAATTTAATTGTTGTTTTTCTGCTAGGTTCCCGTTAGCTAGCTCGTGTTCGTTTGCAGCTCGGGTGTCCACTTGCGTGATTGTTTGTCTTTCGTTTCAGGTAAGGATTCCTTACCAGAATTGTGTGGGCCCTGCGACATTTCTGTGATTGCTGTTTGTATGTTTGCTTATGATTACCAGCATGTTTAGTTATTAGGTTCTTTGCTCTGAATTTCGACTGGCATGATTTCTCGTACTTATGCTCATGTTAGTTCCATGCTAGGTTGTCATGTTCTGGCATATTCGTATTCTGTTCTTGTTTCGTAGTACCATGCTAGGTTCGTTGATTCTGCTAAGCACGTGTTAGTATGTTTGTTGTTAGCTGTTCATAGCATAGTGTTCTGATAGGTAGCACCATCCGGGCGAGGATGCATAACGTAACTTGCATCCGTGGCAGAAACGTGCGAGGAAGTACTCCGTCCTTAATCCGTCGTTAGGGTTTAGGTAACCCTAACGGCAGCCCAGTTGTAATCATGGGTGAGGGTGATAGACTGTTAAATGCCCCAATGGTCGGGGGAATGACGAGGGATTGCCTTGTCCCTGGTAGTCGACACGACCTCAGCTTGTCGATCGTAACCCTTGATTACCACCTGATAGGGCAAGGACCGGCCTTTGGTGTAAGCCTACCACGGACGGTTTCTTAGCCTCAGGTGCGGTGTCCTAGCCTCACACCACTATGTTTAGTGACACCGATCCAGAGATTCTTTATGCATGCGTACTGAACCAGGGTAGAATGCCCTAAACCCGGCACCTCCTCCCGGTTTGCAGAAGAGAAGATGATTGTTCGCAAGCGCTCACGCTCATTACAAATACATTGGAGAGCTCCTCGGGATCTTGAGTTTAGTGCACCTTTCGTATCGACAGTATAGTAGAAAAGCTGAGGCCGATACTAGTTTCTCATAGAGTTTTGAGTTTCGAGATAACTCCCGGAGTAAGACCGTAAGATGGCATCCGTTTATATTTATGTATGGATTAAAGTAAAGTGTTCTCTTCAGTGTTGGTATTTTTAGCTTGCATACATTCTACTAGATGACCAGTTGTATCGTATTGTACCCCAGTTGGGGATTCTTACAGAGTAATTTGTTACTCACCCTTACTTTTGTGGTTTCCACAGGTAACCAGGGCCCGAGACAGGATGGCTGAAGGAGGAGCTGTTGATCATGGAATCCCGCTGATTTATAAACTCTGAGTCTTTTGAGTTATGTTACTTGATCTCTTGAATGCATGTAGTTGGGCACAGAGCCCTTAGGATGTTTTTGGATGGTATATGGATTCTGTCTTTTCGTTGAAATGTTTTGGAACTGAATGTTTGAAATAAATCTCTTATCAGAGTGCGTTTTGAATTATTTTTAGCTTGGAACAGGTGCTTGGAAATAGGGACAGGTTTCAGGATGTTTTTATGTTTGTTGTTTAATGAATGGTTGTAAGTTTTAACTTTATTCAGAATCTGGATGGCAATCTTGCATAACTTATTTGAGTTTTAAAAGCATGCATTGAGGTAAAGGCCTAGGTTAGGACCTCTTTCGAGTCGGGTCTTTACATAGGCTTACCCAAAACTGAGAAGCTCAAGGCTCGACAACCACAAGCACTGCGGGTGTGGGCAGCAGCAGCAAAGAACGACGAGTACGGCTGGGCGCGGGCAAAAATAGATGCAAAGGGCAGCAGGCTTTGATGGGGAGAAGCGGATCCGCCGTGTAGGTCTCGAGTGGTCGAGCGGCTAGGGCGTGCTGCAGTGAGCGAGGGCTAGCGGGCGAGGTTGCGGGGCAGCGAGCTGACGGATGCGGCTGCGCTAGGGCATGCGGCTGGTGATGGTGTCGCTGTGGCAGGTGACGCGTGCGGCACGGTTGGGCGATCTACACGGCGAGCAGACAGGGCGACGATAGCGTGCGAGGGCTGTAGTGGGAAGATGGATGGGCGAAGAGATGGGCATTGGTGCGTTGCCGTGCGCGGGGCTGCTGCTCTTAGTGACGTGAGGGTGTGCAGACGTGAGCTGGGCTCAGTGCTGGTGATGGATGTAACGGCCCAATTTTCAGAGTTCAATTTCAGGTCAGCCGGCCATTATTCTCGTTACTAATTCTTGGTTAGGTTTTGATTTAATAATTCATTCGTTAATATTGGCAGGAACTGTTCCGGTTAGATTGTGAGGTTTTGTGGCCTTGGATTGTAAAGAGGAAAATAAAAGGAAAAGGTGCTCGAGCCGAGGCTCAAACCCGGGTTATCCTGGTTGCAGCAGTTGGTAAAAAGGAAGCAGTTCCAATTGAGCCAAGGGAGTAAGATATGCTCCTGTTCGTTTGTGTTTTGCTTGTCCCGTGGTTATTCGGAGTTAAGAGCTAAATGGAATTAAAGGGTTTTTTTTGTTTTGTTGTTCATACAGAAGGAAAATGGAAGAGCAGTCGCTTCTTGTTCTCCCAAGCTCCAGTCGTAAACCCCATCCCTCTCATCCTCCATCGTCGATCGATCAAGCTTCCGGGTAAGGTGCGATTTCTTCTTCTTCTTCCCTAGCAGAGAATTACTCTATTTGTTTCTTGGACAAACCCTAACTGAGCAAGGGTGTTGTTCTTCTTCTTGTAGCCGAGACTAGCAGCATCAGCCCCGTCCGCTCGCCCTAGCCCCGCAGTAGCGAGATCGTGCCCCCAGTCACTCAGTAGCTCAGTGCGTCGGGTAGCCCGCGTGCAGCCACTGCCCAGCATCGTTGCACCTGCCATCCGCGCGCCCCTCGTCATCGCAGCGAAGCCAGCATCGCCCGTCTCGGTCTCACAAAGCCACGCGAAGACAGCCAGCTGCTTAGCCGTTCACGCCCACAACAGCGCCACTTCGCCTGCAGCAGCACCCCTTTGCTGCCACGACGCTTCGCTCACGCAAAGCTGCACGCCTCGTCTCGCCTTCGTTGGTCCGTGAGCACAGCCCCACCGCGAGCCTACGCATGTGCAGCCAAGCCCCTTTGCCATTGCGATCTGCATAACCGTGCCTAGCCGCAGTGCAGCAGCAACTCTTCGCGCCAGCCGCCTGTGCCCAGGCCAGCTCACACCAGCCCAGTGCCCTGCTGCTTTATAAGAACCCGACCCGAAATACGGTCCTAAACCTAGGTTCTCACTCAGCATGCAAGTTAAATATGTCAACAAGCGGTTTAGTGATCATGTTTAAATTGTTTCAAAACATAGAGAATGGGGAACACTTAAAACATAACCAACAACTTTCATTAAGCAAAACCAACAAGGTAAAAACAAGCCTGGCCAGTATTTATAAAAACACTCAAAACAGTTTAAACAACTTTTAACAACATTCCCTTAGGACTCCTGTCCATCTACATGCTGAACAAATAATGCAAATAATAATAAACGACAGAGTGCCGGCTGTTCCCATGATCAATCAGCTCCCTCCGCTAGCCGTCCCGGTGATGTCCCAAGTTACCTGGTGGAAAAACCACAGAAATAAGGGTGAGTATAAACATACTCAGTAACAATCCCCAACTGGGGTACAATACGATACATGAGTCATCTAGCACCCTAGTATACATGAAAACAAATATGAGCTCAGAGCAACAAGCTGGCTCAGGCTAACCGCCGATCTAGAAATTGCCTATTGAAGGACTTACAACCACAACCTACACCAGGTTCTACACCTTGATGTCCATCGGGGTCTTACACAACCTAGGACGGGATGATGCCCATCGGGGTCTTACACATTAGGATGCCCACCGGGGTATTATTCCTGCTACATACAGTGATGCCCATCGGGGACTTACACACAAGGATTCCCTTCGGAGTCTTACTCCACAATCAATGATGCCCATCGGGGTCTTACTCCTGCTAAACACAGTGATGCCCATCGGGGACTTACACACAAGGATGTCCATCGGGGTCTTACACCACAATCAATGATGCCCATCGGGGTCTTACACATACGGATGCCCATCAGGGTCTTACTCCACAAATCAATGATGCCCAACGGGGTCTTACTCAACTAGGATGCCCATCGGGATTTTACTCCAGCTAGGAACACGGAGATGCCCATCGGGGTCTTACACTTCCTAGCTACATTATGATGCCCATCGGGGACTTACCCATAATGCCAACAGTGTAGTGCCCATCGGGGACTTACGTACACTAGCAACGCATTGGTGCCCATCGGGGACTTACCCAAGTGGAACCTAACTAATAACCCCTAACGGTCTCCTAAGTTCAGAACACAAACTAGCCTAATAATCAGACAACATACACTACCTGCTATCCTAGCATGAAACTTACAGAATACGAGCAGGAAACATGAATATGCCAGGATAATAAATCCCTAGCATGGAACTAACAGATTACGAACAGGAACATGGGTATGCCAGAATAAGAAAGATCCCTAGCATGATACTACGAACTTAAGCAGGAATCAAAAGCATGCTGGAAGAGCAAACCTAGCATGGCACTAACATGAACAACAAGCAACATGCTAGCAAGAATTTGAACACAAGCTGTCCTATGGCTAACATGCTCAAAACAGAAGTCAAGCATACAAGGCACAATCCTGAAAGCATCGCAGGGTCCACACAACCCCGATAAGAAATCCTTACCTAAAAATAAGTAGAAAATAACTACCACAACCGACAAGCAACCCTCGAGCTTCTAAGTGAACCCGAGCAACAAACTGAGAGGGCTCTAGGTCTCGGCCCAACTCTCTCTGCAAAATAGGCTCTCGGCCGCAAGTGGGCACGCAGGACGTGCGGCTGGGGCTAACAGGCTGGGCGTTGTTGGGCGCGCTGGCGCGGCAAGGGGACGCGAGTGCAGGGACGGGTGCTAGCACGGGCTGTAACGGAACAGGTTTTCATCCCGGTCTTCCAGGTATGCCCTAGGGGTATTTTGGTAATTTGGTCGGGCCGTTTATGTCTTTTTCAGTTGTTAAAATTATTGGATGGACTTTGTAGGATTTTGTTGCTTTGTGGATGTGTTTGGGCATGGAGAGATGCAATAGTAAAATAGGGATTTAAAGTTGCAGCAGGCGGGGTTCGAGCCAGGGGGGCCTTGTGTGCTAGAGCAGGGCCTTGCCAGTTGAGCCACCAGGTAATATTGATGCTCATTCTGCGTTATGTCTTGGATCGCTATGGGTTTTTGGGATTTTGGTGTTTTTGATTAAAAAGAAGGAAAAATAGGTTTCATCTCTTTGGGTGCTCCCAAGCCTTCTCTCCCTAGTCTTTGCCATGTTTTTCTTCCCTGTGCCAAGCTTCGGCCATCGAGTGTCGTCCCGGCCGAGCAGCAGCCCCTGTGCCGCAACAGCCCCTGTGACGCGCCAGATGCCGATCGCCAGCAGCCCTTCACCCGCAGCAGCCCCATCCTAGCCGAACAGCCCTACATCGCCCCTGCCCATTGCGCAGCCGGATTGCACGCCCAGACGCCCAGCAGCCAGATCGCTTCGCAGCCGTCCCCGCGCGCAGCCCTAGAGCCAGTGCACCCGTCGCTCGTCCGTGCCAGCGCGTCCTCCCGTGCCGCGTCGCTCCTCCTGTCCGGACGCAGCCAGCGCCCGCACACCTGCATTCGGGCCATCACGTTTGCTTGTCTGCGCCAGCGCGCCAATGCCCAGCTAGCCTAGTCCGTCGCAAGCGCTGTAAGCCCTCGCTAGCCCAGCGGTAGCCACGACCACCGCGGCACTGTCGTCCCGCGCGCGTCAGGCGTGCCGTGTGAGTTGCTCCAGAGCTAAGCCCTATTTATTTTATTATATTTAGGTCTATGGATTGTGATAATTATTGTGCTTGTTAGGTTCTCATTAGCTAGCTCGGTATCGATCGCAGCTTAGGATTCTTGTGTATAGTTGCCTTCCAACCAGGTAAGGATTTCTTACCGGAGTTGTGTGGGCCCTACGATATTATATGTGATTGTTGTTTGTATGCTTGTCTGTGTTTATCAGCATGTTTAGTGATAGGTGCTCTATTCTGAATTCCCGACTGGCATGATTTCTTATGTTGTTTCTCATGTTAGTCCATGCTAGGTTGTTCCGTTCTGGCATGCTCGTTATCTATTCTTGCTTCGTAGTATCATGCTAGGTCTATTTGGGAGTGGACGATCGATCTTTGGGTTGTCTTGGTGATGATGCGGCGCTAGGGTTTGGCGGCTCGGAGGTGGGGGCTGCATGATCATGGGGTGGGTCTAGGCGAGCAGGGGCTGGGTTGGGCGAGCTGGGGGCTGGGGCTCGGGTTTGGTGAGGCTAGGCAAAGAGAGAGAGAGAGAGAGAGAGAGAGAGAGAGAGAGAGAGAGAGAGAGAGAGAACAAAAGGGGAAAATGGGATTTTTTCTTATTTTTCCATCCTTATCCAATTTTAAATAGGCCTTAAAGACCTAAAATCCCATTCCACGGCTTCCTCCTTCGAGACCTGGCTGAAGCAATCTTTTCCAATAAATAAAACTCACTTAAATCAAACTCCCAAATTAACATTAAGGGAAAGGGCTCAAATCCCAAAGGAAGCACTCAAACAACAATAATTTTGCCAAAACCCAAACCACATCCAAACTTCCAAACGACTAGCCCAAACATCTTGGGTCTTGCAACCAACAACAATCAAGCCTCGACAAAGGCAGGAGCGACCTTGGAATCTTGAAAATCCACAAATCCTGCCCGGGGAGCAAAAGACCAAAATAACCCCTAAGGGTTAAATAGCTCTAACGGCCCAACCGAACAACCGAATCTTGAACCGAAAGCACCTGGAAAACTGGAATAGGAAACTGGGCCGTTACAATACTCCCTCCTTTTAAGACTTTCGTCCCCGAAAGTCCTAAGACTGAAATAGCTCCGGGCAAAGAGTCCTCATCACGAACTCTAGCTCTCACGACGCTTCCTCCCACTCTGATGCCTCCAAAGAACCTTTACTAAGCTTATCTCCTGGGAAAATTCCACTGATTCCTAACCAACTGAACTTCTCGGCTAAGACAACACTAGCCCAAGGCTTCCTCCTTCGAGTCCCGGCTAAAATAATTATTTTCTCCTTAATAAAACTCATTTAAGACAAACTCCCAAATTATCATTTAGGGCAAGGGTTCAAATCCCAATGGAAACACTTAAATAATAATTAATCTTGCCATTATCCAAAAAGCCTCCAAACTTCTAAACAACTAGCCCAAACTCCTAGGGTCTTGCAACCAACAACAATCAAACCTCGACGAAGGCAGGAATGACTCTGAAGTCCTGAAAATCCATAAATTCCGATCGGGGAGCGAAAAGACCAAAATACCCCTAAGGGTTAAAAAGCTCTAACGGCCCAACCAAATTCCCCAATACTGAACCGAAAGTACCTGAGAAACCGGAACGGAAAACTGGGTTGTTACAATACTCCCTCCTTATAAGACTTTCGTCCCCGAAAGTCCTAAGACTGGAACAGTTCCAGGTAATGAGTCCTCATCTCATCCTCGAGCTCCCAAGTCGCTTCCTCTGCCCTCTGATGACTCCAAAGAACCTTCACTAAGCTTATCTCCCGATTGCGCAAAACCTTGCGCTCACGAGCCAAAATCTGCACCAGCTTCTCCTCAAAGGAC
This sequence comes from Sicyos edulis, assembly GCA_036507275.1. NCBI lineage: Eukaryota > Viridiplantae > Streptophyta > Magnoliopsida > Cucurbitales > Cucurbitaceae > Sicyos > Sicyos edulis. The sequence continues at coordinate 25,919,855 of CM071847.1, forward strand.
AAATCTTTACTTAACTCTAAGGGCTCATGCTCTAGCACATGTGTCGAATCTGCCACGTACAGCCTCAGCATCGAAACGTGGAACACATTATGCACTGCTGCCAAAGACAGGGGCAAAGCCAACCAATAGGCCACTGCTCCGATCCGCTCAAGGATCTCAAAAGGCCCTACAAACCTGGGGCTCAATTTGCCTCGCTTTCCAAACCTTAACAGACCACGCATTGGTGCCACCTTCAGAAAGACATGTTGACCCACCTCGAACTCCAAATCTATACGCCTTACATCGGCGTAACTTTTCTTCCTACTCTGAGCTGTCAGCATGCGAGCCCTGATCTTCTGCACGGCGTCGTTCGTCATCTAAAGTAACTCGGGTCCCAGAACCTGTCTATCACCAACCTCCTCCCAGAAAACTGGGGATCTACACCGCTTACCATACAACGCTTCGAATGGAGCCATCTATATAGTCGACTGATAGCTGTTATTGTAAACAAACTCCATCAAATACAGGTACTGGTCCCAACTGCCTGGAAAGTCCAAAACACATGCTCTCAACATATCTTCCAGAATCTTATTCACCCTCTCGGTCTGACCATAGGTTTGAGGGTGGAAGGTAGTGCTGAAGCTGCACTCAGTTCCCAAACCCTTCTAGAGCGCTCTCAAAAAGCGAGATGTGAATCAAGAATCCCGATCTGACACTATCTTTGTTGGTACCCCATGGTACCGAACAATCTGCTCCAAAAATAACTGTGCCCACTGCTCCACGGTATAACTAATCCTGCCGGGAATAAAGTGTGCACTCTTAGTCAGTCGGTCCACTATTACCCAGATCTGGGTAAACCCTCTCGGTGTCCTCGGCAACCCTGAGATATAATCCATCAAAATCTTGTCCCACTTTCACTGTGGAACACTCAACGGCTGCAATAAACCTGCTGGCTTCTGCCTGGGAGCTTTCACTTGCTGACAAGTGAGACACCGGCTAACAAACTCAGCTATGTCCCGCTTCATACCCATCCACAAAAACGTCTGCTTGAGATCCTGATACATCTTGGTACCTCCTGGGTGCCAAGTGAATGGGGAACCATGAGCCTCGGCTAGCAACTCGTTTCGAATCCCTGAGTCGTTTGGGACGCACAACCGACCTCTGTATCTCAAGCCTCCGTCTGGAGCCACAACAAAGTCAAAATTGCCATCTGCCTCGACTCTCTCGAGCAACCTCTTTAACTTGGGATCACTCAGCTGGCTGTCGATGATCCTCTGCTTAAGCGACGGCTGAACTGATAACTGGGCTACCCTGGAGGTAACCTCTCCCAACATAACTGCGATACCGGTTCGCTCAAACTCTTTCCGCAATTCAACCTGAGAGCACAGCAAAGCTGCGAAATGCGACGTCTTCCTACTCAATGCATCAGCCACAACGTTGGCCTTTCCAGGATGATACAAGATCTCACAGTCGTAGTCCTTTATCAACTCGAGCCATCTTCTCTGCCTCATGTTCAACTCCTTCTGAGTGAAGAAATACTTAAGGCTCTGGTGGTCCGTGAACAGTTGAATCCTTTCACCATACAAGTAGTGCCTCCAAATCTTTAGGGCAAAAACAATTGTAGCCAACTCCATATCATGAGTTGGATAATTCTTCTCATAAGGCTTCAACTGCCGGGACGCATAAGCTATCACCTTCCCATGCTGCATCAACACACAACCTAAACCATACTTGGATGCATCACTATAAACTACGAAACCTCCTGTTCCCTCAGGAACTGCCAACATTGGCGCTGTTGTCAAACTGAGCTTGAGTTGGGCAAACATTTCCTCACATCTAGCATCCCAAACAAAGTCAACACCCTTCTTGGTCAGACGAGTCAGAGGTGCTGCCTTAGCGAAAAAGTCTTTCACGAAATGCCGGTAATAACCTGCCAGTCCCAGAAAGCTGCGTATTTCGGCGACCGTCGTCGGTCTGGCCCACGAACTAACTACCTCTATCTTTACGGGGTCCACCGCTATACCATCTTTCAACACAATATGTAACGGCCCAGAATTTCATCCCGATCTTCCCGGTGTGCCCTAGGGGTATTTTGGTAATTTGGTCGGGCCGATAGGGCCGTTTATGTCTTTTTCCGGTTGCCAAAATTATGGGATGGATTTAAATAGGATTGTGAAGCTTTGTGAAGGTATTTGGGCTTGGTGAAATGCAAAAGAAAATAGGGAATTAAAAGTGCGTCGGTTGGGTTTCAAACTTTGGTGGCTTGGGAGGCTAGTTGGGTGTCTTTACCAATTGAGCTTCCAGGCGCTCTTGTTAATTTTTCTGCACCATCTTATTATTAAGCCTTGGTTCAAAGGAGTTTTGGTTTTTAGTTTAAAAGAAACAATTTGGCAGCCGAGTCTTCTTCACCATTTTCTCCCTCTACCGACCAATCTCTTCGCCATTTCTCCCTCGCCGACCAAGCTCTCGCCCAAGCTTCCATCGCCGGCCAGCAATTCGCCAAGCTTCCTCTCCCAATTCTAAGCCAATTCTCGTCTCGAGCAGCCGGAGGTCCGATCGTCATCTTGGTAAGCCTTCTTCTCCTTCATCTTCTTCCCTTATTTTCATTTAGCTCGTTGCTGGCCGAGAGAGTGAAGAGGGTGTGGTTGTGAGTCTTGTGCAGCAAGTGGAGAGGAATCAACCAGCAGCGATCGCCCAGCTCGCCCCTTCGATCGTGCGCAGAAGCAGGCTCCATCGCGCCAATCGCCGAGCTCGCCAGCTCCACCGCTACAGATCGCCAGACCGCCAAGCCGAGCCGCACCACGCATTGAATCTCGCCAGCATGCCGTCCCAGCGCCGTTCGTCGCGCCCGAGCGCCCTCCATTGTCCGTGCGCAGCCCGCGCCCCAGCTCCGTGCCACCTTCTGTCTGCGCGCTTGCTCGCCGCGTCGTGTTGCGTGTCTTGTCGTAGCCCAGCGGCACCCAGCCCGTGTCGCCGAGCCGTGTGAGTGCTCCTGAGTCGAGCCTGTTTGTTTTGTTAAATTTAGGTTATGGTTTGTAATTATGGTTGTGCTTGTTAGGTTCTCGGTAGCTAGCTCGAGTTCGTTCGCAGCTTAGGATTTTGGTGTTTAATCGCCTCCCGACCAAGGTAAGGATTTCTTACCGGAGTTGTGTGGACCCTGCGATATTTTATGTGATTGCTGATTGAATGCTTGTTTGTGTTTATTGACATGTTCAGTGATAAGTGCTCTATTCTGAATTCCCGACTGGCATGATTTCTTATGTTGTTTCTCATGTTAGTCCATGCTAGGTTGTTCCTCTACGCATGCTCGTATCTGTTCTCGCTTCGTAGTATCATGCTAGGTTCGTTGTATTCTTATTGAGCACGTATTGGAATGTATTGGATTGTTTGCTGATTGCTATGACAGGTTAGAATTCATATAGATAGCATCATCTGGGCTGGGTGCATAACGAACCTTGCATCCCCTACAAGGACGTACGAGATGGTGCTCCGTCCCTGATCCCGTTAGGGACTAGCTAACCCTAACGGCTGGCCCTGCAATCACAGGTGAGGTGGCGGATCGTTAAATGCCCCAACGGTCGGGATGATGACTTGGCATTGCCTCGTCCCCGGCAGTCGGCACGTCCTCAGCGTGTTCGGCCGTAGCCCTTGATTGCCACCTGTTAGGGCAAGGACGGCTTCCTGATGTAAGCCTACCACGATCGGTTCCTTAGCCTCAGGTGCGGTGGTTCAGGCTGACATAGTTCACGTGTCCAGGTCTCACACCCGTATGTCAGTGACACGGATCTAGAGATTTAGTTAGGCGTGGTGACTGGACATGGGCAGCTTGCCACTAGACCCGGCACCCCTCATAGTCTGCAGTAGAGCAAGCGGTGCGCGCTTACGCTCATTCTGTGCGCCGCCAGAAGAGCTCCTCGGGATCTTGAGTTAGTGCACCTTTCAGATCGGCGATGAGACAGTGAGGTCGTGACTTATTTCTCGTATAGGGCGTATTGTGTGGTGGATTATTCGGGACTAAGACCCTGAGTTGGCATCCGAGGTACAAGTATGGACTCAAGCTATGTGCTCTATTTTCTGTTTATACTCATAGTGTAAAGACCCGACCTGGAATACGGTCCTAAACCTAGGTCCTCACTCAGCATGCAAGTTAAATATTTCAACAAGCGGTTTAGTGCTCATATTTAAAACTTTTTCAAAACATTTGGAAACGGGGAACACTTAAAACATAACCAACAATTTTCATAAGCAAATCCAATCAAGGTAAAATAAGCCTGGCCAGTATTTATAAAAGAACATTCAAAACAGTTTAAACAACTTTAACATCATTCCCCTAGGACTCACGTCCATCTACATGCTGAATAAATAAATGCAAACAATAAACGACAGAGTGCCGGTAGCCCCCCATGATCAAACAGCTCCCTCCGCTAGCCATCCTGGTGTTGTCCCAAGTTACCTGGTGGAAAAACCACAGAAATAAGGGTGAGTATAAACATACTCGGTAAGAATCCCCAACCGGGGTACAATACGATACATCAGTCATCTAGCACCCTAGTATACATGCAAATAAAACAATGACTTAGAGCAAAACGGTTGAATTAGGCTATGAGCTACTTCTAGAGCGAGCCTATTCAAGGGCTTTCATCTACTGCCTATCCTAGGTTCTACACTTGGATGCCCTTCGGGCCTTACATAACCTAGGACTCAGTGATGCCCAGTGGGGCCTTACACACCTAGGATGCCTATCGGGGCCTTACACCTCCAAGATCAGTGATGCCCAGTGGGGTCTTACACACCTAGGATGCCCATCGGGGTCTTACACCTCCAACTCAGTGATGCCCATCGGGGACTTACACACCTAGGATGCCCATCAGGGTCTTACACCTCCAACTCAGTGATGCCCATCGGGGACTTACACACCTAGGATGCTCATCAGGGTCTTACACCTCCAACTAAGTGATGCCCATCGGGGACTTACACACCTAGGATGCCCATCAGGGTCTTACACCTCCAACTCAGTGATGCCCATCGGGGACTTACACACCTAGGATGCCCATCAGGGTCGTACAACTCCAACTCAGTGATGCCCATCAGGGACTTACACACCTAGGATGCCCATCAGGGTCTTACACCTCCGGATGTCCATCAGGGTCTTACCCGAGCGGGACCTAAACTAGTTACCCCTACATTCTTCTACACTATACATCACCCGCCAATGCCTGGCACGGAACTAACAGGATAAAATAGAACAAGGTATGCCAAGATAATTAAACCCCTTGCATGGAACTAAATGAGAATATATCGGGGACACAAGAGCAACACGATATGGAAGCAAGAGAAAACATGTAACCTACCCACTGGAAATTTCATACAATCACAAGACATGGCATCTTTGGAAGAACAAACCTAGCATGGCACTATCATGAACAACAAGCAACATGCTAGCAAGATTTCAAACACAAGTCGTTCAATAGCTAACATACTCATAACAACAACCAAGCATACAAGGCACAATCATGATAGCATCGCAGGTCCACACAACCACGGTAAGAAATCCTACACGGAAAGCGAGTAGAAATAACTTTCACAATCAAATAGTGACCCTCGAGCTTTAAAAAGCAAAACCGAGCAACCTAAGCATTTTAAAAGCATCCTAAATAAATATCTGACAGCAGACTTAAAAATCTAAAAAGGATAGGTTCGAGAATTACCAACCGAGAAGGCACGGGGTCTCGCAGCAAGGGGCGATTTTGGGCTGCTTGAGTGCGGGGGCTGGGCAGCGCGCGCTGGCGCGCGCTAACAGGGCTTTGGGCTTGGCGCTTAGCGAGGTGAGACGGCGCTGGCGTTGGAAGCGGCGCGATGCGCGATGGCGCTTGCGCTGTGGTGGCGGCGACGCGACGACGAGCGGCACGCACGCAGACGGACAGTCTTTGCTGGCGCGCGCGCGCGCAGCGGCGGCGCGCTTGGCGGCGCGGCGCGGCGGCTGGTGCGGGGGGTGGCGGCGGCGCGTCTCGGGCGACCGATCTGGTCGGTCGGTCTGGCGCGTCTCGGGCGACTGGTGCGGGACGGTCGCGGCGCGCGTCTGGGTGGCTAGTGCGATCTGGGCGGGGATGGGCTGAGCGGCTAGGGTTTGGTTTCTTGGTGAGGGGCTCGGCAAGGAGAGAGAGAGAGAGAGAGAGAGAGAGAGAGAGATTTTTTTGCAAAACAAGGGGAATAGGATTTTCTTTTCCTTTTCCTAATTTAAATGGGTCTAAAATCCCTTCCCAAAGCTTCCTCTTTCCAAACCCGGCCGAAGCAAACTTATTTTAAAAATAAAACTCTCTTTTCCTACGAACTCCCCAAGACCATTTAGGGCAAGGGCTCAAAACCCAATGGAAGCACCAAAATTACAATTAATTTTGCCATTTTCTAAAACACCTCCAAACTTCCAAACAACTTGCCCAAACCTCTCGGGTCTTGCAACCAACAACCATTAAGCTTCGACAAAGGCAGGAATGGCCCTGAAATCTTGAAAATCCTCAAAACCACGACCGGGGCAAAAGACCAAAATACCCCTAAGGGTTAAAATAGCTCTAACGGCCCATCCGAACATCTGAATAATGACCCGAAATCACCTGGGTAACCGAAATAGAAAACTGGGCCGTTACACATAGCTTGCATACATTCATCTAGATGACCATGTATATCGTATTGTACCCCGGTTGGGGATTCTTACTGAGTAATTCGTTACTCACCCTTATTTTTGTGGTTTGCCACAGGTAACCGAGGTGCGAGACAGGATGGCTGAAGGAGGAGCTGTGATCATGGGGACCAGCCGTCAAACTCTGATTTTGTGTTATGACTCTTTATGTTTTTGTTTCCACTGAATGCATGTAACTGGGCACGGAGCCTGGGATGTTTTCTGATTGTTTTCACGGATTCCAGCATCGTTGCAACTGTCGAAGGTTTTGAATGCTTTAATAAATCTCTGATCAGAGTAATCTTTTGGAAACGTATTTATCTTGAAACAGGTGCTTGGAGACATGGACAGGTTTCAGGAAAATTTGTCTTGACTTTTAATTGAATGTTTTGTTTTTAATTGGAATCTGAAAGTCATTCCTGCTTATTGTCTTTAACTTTGAATGCATGCATTAAGGTAAAGTCCCATTTAGAGCCCCATTCGGGCCGGGTCCTTACACAATATGTCCAAGGAAGGCTACCGTCTCTAGCCAGAAGTCACACTTAGAAAACTTTGCGAACAATTGATTCTCTCGCAATGCTGCCAAAACTTGCCTCAGATGCGAAGCATGGTCCTCCTTTGTCTTGGAATAAATCAAAATGTCGTCTATGAACACGATGACAAAGTTGTCCAAGAATGCCTTGAACACTCTGTCCATCATGTCCATAAACGCTGCAGGGGCGTTTGTTAGTCCAAAAGACATAACCACGAACTCATATTGACCATACCTCGATCTAAACGCTGTCTTAGGGATATCCGCATCCCGAATCCTCAGTTGATGGTACCCTGACCTCAAATCAATCTTAGAAAACATTGAGGCTCCCTGAAGCTGATCGAACAGATCATCAATACGCGGCAGGGGATACTTATTCTTCACCGTGACCTTATTCAGCTCTCTATAGTCTATACACAAGCGCATGGATCCATTCTTCTTCTTAACAAACAGGACAGGTGCTCCCCACGGGGACACGCTCGGTCGAATGAAACCACGATCCAGCATCTCTTGCAACTGCACTTTGAGTTCTTTCAACTCAGCTGGCGCCATACGATACGAGGCTTTAGAAATGGGAAGAGTCCCTGGCTCCAGCTCAATGGTGAAGTCCAACTCCCTCTTCGGGGGTAAACCCGGCAACTCCTCAGGGAAAACATCTGCAAACTCTTGCACCACAGGGACCATGTCAACAGACAATGAGGTGCTGTTATCTCCTGACAGCTTTGCCAAGAAGCCTCAAGCTCCTCCAGCTAACAATCTATGGGCTTTCACCGCTAAGATCAACGGAGGGCAAAATCCGCCTTGGACACCGCGAAACTTGAAGCTGGGCTTCTGAGGCGGCCTAAACACCACTTCTTTCCGGCGGCAGTCTATCAACGCATGGTTCTCTGCCAACCAATCCATACCAAGGATCACATCAAAACCACTCATAGATAGAACTATGAGGGTAGCCTCTAAAATCTCATCAGATATCTGTATCTGGCCATGCTTAACTTTACTGCTAGCTAACATACTCACTCCAGAGGGAGTGGCAACACACAGCTCGAACCCTAGTGGTTCGAGTTCCACACAAGCTTGTCTAACAAATGCATCAAAAATAAAGGAATGGGTCGAACCCAAATCAAACAACACAAATGCATAATGTTGTAAGCCAAGCAGCGTACCTGCAACTGCATCATCAGTACGCTCCGCCTCCTAGCGAGTAGTGGCAAACACACCGCCTCTTTCTTTGGGCACATCCGCCGCTTTGCTAAACCCCGAGTCTGAGAATCGGCCAAATGCCCTTCCTTGCCACATCTGTAGCAAGCATAGGGCGATGCTCCACATAATCCAAAATATGCCTTTCCGCACTTATTACAATGAGCTGGCTGCCTGGCCCCGCCCTGCTGGCGATCCTGGGCTCTACCCTGTGGTCGGCGCTGATCCCGACCTCTAGACTGGCCCTAACGGCGAGTCTCCTGTCCGCCAGAGCGGGAACCACTAGAAGATCCAAACTTCCTCTTATGCCCAGAATACTGCTGAGCAGGCTGAACTGACTGAGCTGGTGCAACAGAATCCTACACTGGCGGATACTTCAGATTATAGATCGTGGCCAACTCCACTACTCGGTCATAACTCTCAGGAGCGAGTGCTCGGACATCCTGAGCAACCTTCTTCCTCAGCCAACTAATGAACTTCTTAGTCTTGAGCTCCTTAATTGCAATGAGCTCCGGGGCGAAGTAGCTATACTCAGAGAACTTCTTTTCATAGCGGCAATCATACTGCTCGATCCTCGCTTTTGCATTCGTGAAGGCCTCTGTCATCTCTTGCTGAGCCTCGTCATTAACATACTTAGCTCTAAACTTCGTTCTAAAGAACTCCCAGGTGGCTGAAGAAGACCCAGCTGGTCTAGCTCTATCTGTGGACTCCCACCACCACTCAGTTGTGTCAGTGAGAACATGGGCCGCACATCTCGGCCTCTGTACATCTGGACATCCCATAACTCTAAAGACGTACTCCATCCTTGCCAACCACCTGACTGCCACAAGTGTGTTCTCTGAGGCATCAAATTCCTTCGGCTTCCACTTGGTGAAATCTTTCAACCACTTGCCAAACTCAGCAGCTCCCTCTACACTATCAAGTGATTCAGCCTGGTCCTGCTGACCCTGTCCCACCGGTTGAGCTACCGAAGCTACTAGAGCTGCTGGGGCTACTGGAACTGCTGGGGGCGCCTGCTGCATAAGCTGTGTCAATTGGGCTATCTGTGCCCTAGACTCCTCTCTCTGCACTGCTAGCTGCGCCTGAGTCTCAGCTCTCTGCTCGACCATTAGGCCCATCATCAAATCTCTTATAGCAGAGACATCTCCCCCTGGAACTGCACCTTGAGGCATAGCAGCTTCCACCCCTTCTCTGGGCAAGTTAACACCTGGAGCCACGGGCGGCCTACGAGCCTGATAAACCCTGGCTGTTGGTTCTACAACATCTCTATTTGCAGTTCCGGATGGACCTGCTCCACTGCGTGTAACCGGCATACTGGCGATCTTTACGAAAACCACTACGGGTTAGTCCACTCTCGGACTCTCTCTGCCAACACAGATAACACATGTGTACTGCATAAAGTATCAGAAACAAAACCCTTAGCTGAATGAACTTAGACAAACCTGACGGCCGTGGAGTGCTGGAGATCATGGGAACACAACCTACAAACAGGTTAGTCTACAGAATCTATGACTCTGTGCTCTGATACCAACTGTAAAGACCCGACCCGAAAAATGGTGCTAAACCTAGGTCTTTACTCAGCATGCAAGTGAAAAACATAAATGACCCAACCAGGGGTCGAATTGAAAAACTTTTCAAACATAAGAGTGGAAATCATTAAAAACAAACTAAACGCTCATTAAGCAAACCATTCAAGTTAAAATAGTGCCTGATCAGTACTTTTCTTAAAAACACAAAAATAGTTCAAACCATAAGTTTCCCTACGGACCAATGTCCATCTACATGCTGAATTAAAAAAAATAGTAAAATAAGACACGACAGAGTGTCAGCAGCATCCATGATCTCCCAGCTCCCTCCGCTAGCCGTCCCGGTGCTGTCCCAAGTTACTTGGTGGAAAAACCACAGAAATAAGGGTGAGTACAACATACTTAGTAAGAATCCCCGATCGGGGTACGATACGATGCAATCAATCATCTAGCAACCAAGTACACATGCAACAGATATCAACACGGATCTTAGCTCAAACGAGCTCACAAGGCAAATCCGGAGTCCTCAGAAGTTTCCTACTTCTGGCCTAATGATTGGTTCTCATAACCAATCCCGGGACATCTCCGAGGGTCTTTCTCCCTCAGCCAATTGATCAGCTCAAAAACCGATCCCAAAATATGTCCGACACCCTCGAGGGTCTCTCTCCCTCGACCATATGATTAGCTCAAAAACCAATCCCAATGGGTATCCTCAAGGGCCTCTTACCCTCGCTAATAAATCTGGACTATCAGGAGAGTACCCGAAGTCTGGCTCTAAACTGGAAGGAACTGGTGTACTCACGAACATTAGCCCAGTGGAGCTCTCCGAACCGGCGCCTAACGTGTGTGCGTGCACACCACATGCTGCTGCAACCGGCGTAAATGTGGGGCCTAGGTACAAACTACGCGGGCCAGGTACGCATGCCTAAGACTCGGAAGCGGTGTCACTAAACACAGTAGTGCGAGGCCCTCGGTACTCATCTGTGTAGCCTGTACCACCGACCTGAAGCCAAGAACCGGCCAAGGCAGGCTTGCACCATAGGCAGGGTTCCGCTCTAGCAGGCTACAAACTAGGCTTATGCCGATGTGGTAGCTACATCCACATCGGCGGCCGGGGGAAGCAATATACGTTATGCTTCCCTCTAACACCCGACCCGTGGGGACAAAGTACGTTATGTCCGCTCTCAGCCTCTGGGTGATGACAAACCCTACTACACTAGCTAAGAGTATGAATCAACTGATTCCTGGCTATACATACATATCAACATCAATCACACTTAACCTAGCATGATACTACGAACTTAAAGCAGGAATCTCAAGCATGCTGGAAGAACAAACCTAGCATGGCACTACATGTACAAACAGGCAAACATGCTAGCAAGAATTCAATCACAAGCTGACTTATCCACTAACATGCTCATAAAAGCAAACATACATACAAGGCACAATCAAGAAAGCATCGCAGGGTCCACACAACCACGGTAAGAAATCCTTACCTGGAAACAAGTGGAAAAGCTATCACAAGTCAAGAAGCAACTCTTGAGCTCCTAAGTGAACCCGAACAACCTAAGAATTTAATAAAACATCCTAATTAAATAAACAGCAACCAACGGCTTAGGGCCCACAAGAGAAAAGATTCGGGAGTTACCAGCTGAGAAGACACAAGGTCTAGGCCCAACTCGAAGTAAGGCAGGCTGCAAGGCGCGCTGCAGGTGCGGCAGGGACACGCGCGCTGGGGCTGGCGAGGCAAGGTGCTGGCTCGGGCACACGGCAAGGCGAGCAGACGAGTTGAAGCGGGTGCGCAGGGGCGACGCGTCTGGCTCTTTGAGCGGCGCTAGGCGCGCGCGAGTGGCGAGTGGGCGTGGCGAGCGGCGAGGCGATGCGAGATGCGGCGGTGGCGTCTGGGCTGTGGGCGTGCGACGGCTGGGCTTCTGAACTGCGTCTGGGCTGAGCGACCTGGTGCGGTGCGGCGCGGCTAGGGATGTGCGGTCTGGTGTGACTGGGGTGCAGCTTGGTGCGGTAGGGGTGTGGTGCGGCTAGGGTTGGTGGCTCGGTGAGGAGAGAGAGAGAGAGAGAGAGAGAGATGTGTGCGGCTAAACAAGGGAAAAATAAGGGTTTTCTTGATTTTTCCTTCTTTTCCTAATTTATATAGGTTTGGAGACCTAAAATCTCTTCCCAAGGCTTCCTCCTTCGAGTCCCGGCTAAAAAAATTCTTTTCTCCTTAATAAAACTCATTTAAGACAAACTCCCAAATTATCATTTAGGGCAAGGGTTCAAATCCCAATGGAAACACTTAAATAATAATTAATCTTGCCATTATCCAAAAAGCCTCCAAACTTCTAAACAACTAGCCCAAACTCTTTGGGTCTTGCAACCAACAACAATCAAACCTCGACGAAGGCAGGAATGACTCTGAAGTCCTGAAAATCCATAAATTCCGACCGGGGAGCGAAAAGACCAAAATACCCGTAAGGGTTAAAAAGCTCTAACGGCCCAACCGATTGCCCCAATACTGAACCGAAAGTACCTGAGAAACCGGAACGGAAAACTAGGCCGTTACAGAAGCTAATACTCGAGGCTGGCATCCATGGTGCAACTCAACCACCACAAAGACTAGGGGGGTGGGTCTTCAATCCCGAAAGAACCAACAACTTTCCAGAAACAACTCAACTCTTATACTGGCTGGCCTCCGCCCTTGCGGGGACAAACAACTTTTCGCTTGCTAACAACACAAAGAACCTTAACCAACTAGGCCAAACACTCACAAGAGGCAGAACAACCCTTACTGCAACTTCCAGAACGCCACTCAAGAGTCCGCTTAGCTGGACAAACAACTGCTTCCAAGCAGCCAACAAACTTTTCCCTCTTGCTAGCACCACTACCATCAACTCTAAGACCAAGGGAGTAATCTGACAACTCCCAGAAGGAAACGGTTCTTAGAAGCAGACAACCGAAGGACAGAGAGCTCCACACACGCTCACTGTCTTGCTCCGCTAAAGCAACAACATCTAAATCACACGGGGCAACAACAGGGGGGTTCACCACATACTAAACCTTCAACCACACACTAGCCAAGACTCACCTCCAAATGCCAAAGGGGCAACTCTCAACATCCTGGAAACAGGAAAAACAACCGACAGGGCACGAGCCACTCGCCCCACGAGCAAAACTAACTTCTAGTAACTCAAAACCACACCTTGGTCCTCACCAAGCACCAACTTGCCACCACACCGGAACCAATCCGGACTCTACTCCAAACAAACTCTAGCTTGCTAGCCTACCAAACCTGCCAGCAATTCACCCGAGGCTACAAACTACACGACTCCAGCTTGCCAACTGAAACTCACTACCTGGATCTGAATGAGCTCTGGTGAGGCTCTCCACAACTAGGGTTCTTCGGCAACCCTCGACACACACTGTCGACTAACGGTCTAACAGCCAACTGCCTGAACAATCACTCCTTTTTTCCACCATCACAACCATGCTGGCCTGCTCCGAACCTCGAAACCAAAAAGACCAGAAATGCTTCAGAATGTGTCATCCTCCTACTCAAAGCATCAGCCACATCGTAGCTTCCACCCAGGGTAAGGATTCCGAGCAACACTCTTAGCAACTACGGTCAGGAACTACGTGGCTTCGCTACAACCACCATTTGTTCAGTACCATTTGAACTCCAACCATGAACAACAAGAGGTTCCACCAACCAAGCTTAGGTCCAACCTAACAAAACTTGCCTAAGCAACAACCCGACCACGAGCACGGTATCCTTACCACCTCAACTAAAGCCTTACAACATCCACCTGGAGTCCAACTTCTCCAAGAACTGAGCACCAGTTCTCCAATGCAAACCTTGCATGGTTCTGAAACTCTCGCCACCAGAACGAACCACACAAAACACACTTGTGTGCACAACTCTCAACCTTCCTTCAGAGATCCAAGACTAACATGCGCTTTCTAAAAAGGCAACAACTAACTTCCGGCAGGGATGCAATCAACCAAAAGAACACCAAAAGTTCCATCCCACACGATACTCAAAGCTGTGGCAACCTTGCTCTACTAGAGCATAACAATGCCAAACCGAACTTACCTTATACCAAGTGTTCTTACACATAAGGAGTCCAACTCCTCTCATAAGGCATCCAACTCATCTAATAGGCATCCAACTCGCCTCATAGGCATCCAGCTCATCTCATAGGCATCCACTATTCTCACAGGCATGCAACTCATGGTCCCTCTACTGGACCAAACTCGCATCTACAATGCACAACTCTCCTCAGATTTAGGCACTTGAAGGTAGTTGACCGCACTACCAACCACATAGATCTCTTGGCCTTAACACTAGCGTGAGACTCACGCGCACTAAAACTTACCAACCGTCAACTTGCTGACTTACTCAACCCCCAGTAACTCTGGGAAGAGGCTCCGGCTCCGGCTCCTCTCGAACATCCTTTCGCTTGTAGTCCTACGACTACCACTGAACTAGCTCTCTTGCACGACCTAAACAGGTGCAACTGCCATAAACGGATCCAAAGGCTAAAGGAGTGTGTTGAACTCCGGACGGGTCATAGAATCATCTGCTATACCCATGCCAAACTCAGGCCTAAACCAGACATAGTGCCAAAGCGTCACACCAACCAATGCACCTCAAGTGCCGCTACTAACAAATCCACATCCTACTACAAATGGGGCCAGCAAGGTCATAACCTCAAGTGACAAAAACTATGGCTAGGCATACAAGAGCTCAAAACTCAAACAACCCTGCCTATGGCATCTCATCTAACTGAAGTCTCACTACCTACTCTTGCATCTCCACATGATGCTCTACTAAACTCTGGCCGGATCTCTCAACATGCAGCAGCTAGCCCTACTCTAGGGGCTCACCATAAGAAGAGTGCTTAACTCTACTAGACAACTGAGGAAACCACCAACGGATCAAGTCCCATGGGAACACTGCTCGCTGCACCCTTAACCACAGGGTTCCGGCTTACTGGCTGCAAGTAAACAACAATTAACAAGGGCACAAAGATGTCTCATCAACCTCCTCGAAGGCAACCAACTCTGCAGCTACTCACTGGGAAATCAAACAATCTGCTAAGGCTCAAGATCAACACTTGAACTACCCAGGCTAGTCCACACTGGGACCTGCTCCACAAGCATCAACATAAGCAAAGCCATAGCTAACTCCTCTCTTGGAGTGGTACTCCAAGGTTGTAACGGCCCAGGTTTTCATCCCAGTCTTCCAGGTACGCCCTGGGGGTATTTTGGTAATTTGGTCGGGCCGTCAGGGCCGTTTATGTCTTTTTCCAGTTGCTAAAATTATTGGATGGATTTATGAAGGTTTTTGAGGCTTTGTGGTTTGGTTTGAGCATGGGTAGATGCAAAAGTAAAAATAAAGGAATTTGTGTTGCAGCTGGGATTCGAACCCGGGTCTCCAGAAGAGCCTGTGAGGATGCGTGCCAGTTGAGCTATGGAGAGCTCTTGTTACTCTTTCCGCGTCATATCTTAGTTACCCTTGGATCTTTGGAGTTTTGTGCATTTGGTTAAATGAAAAGAAATTAGGTTTTGTGTTTTCTTCCCCAAAACTCCATGGCCGCCCAACCCTCTTCTCTCCCAAGCCCCTTGCCGTGATTTTCTTCCCTTGCAGCCCGAGCGCCCGTTAAAGCCAGCCAAACGACCCAGCCCAGCAGCCTTCAGGCGCCAAAGAAGAAGCGCCCAGACGCCAGCGCCCAGAGATGCACCAGCGCGCGTGCCGTCGCAGCCGCCAGCAGAGGCGTCGCAGCACCGATCCGCGCGTCCGTCGCGTCGCGGCGCGCCATCGCATCGCACCGCACCGCCGCGCGCGCGCCGCCGCCTCGCCATCGCCAGCCGAAGCTCGCGCCCGCATCGCAGCTCGAAGCGCCCGTCGTCCGCGTCGCGCGCGCGCGCCCCTCGCGTCTGCGCCGTCGTGCCGTCGCGTGCGCCGTCAGCAAGCGTCGCGCTTAGCGCGCCATCGCGCCCTGGCCCAGCGTGTCCGTCGCGCGCAGGCAGCCAGCGCTTGATGTGCGCCCATTTGCCGCCATCAGCGCCCATCAGCGCCATCATCGCGCCAGCCAGCCAGTCTTTTCACTGCCGTCCGCCGTGTCGTGTCACCCGCATCGCGTGAGTTGCTCCCGAGCCGAGCCCTATTTATTTTATTATATTTAAGCCTTTAGAGTGTGATTATCATTGTTTTGTTAGGTTCTCGGTAGCTAGCTCGGGTTTGATCGCAGCTTAGGTTTTGTGTGTAGTTGCCCCGCTGTAAGGATTTCTTATCGGAGTTGTGTGGACCTGCGATGTTCTATGTGATTGTTGTTTGTATGTTTGTTTGTGATTATCAAAGCATGTATAGTTTAGGTGCTGCATTTCAATTCTCGACTAGCATGACTTCGTATGTTGCTCTCTCATGTTAGCCCATGCTAGGTTGTTCCGTTCTAGCATGCTCATATCTCTTCTTGCTTCGTAGTACCATGCTAGGTTCGTTGTATCCGTTGAGCACGTTTTGGATTGTATTGGATTGTATGTTATTGATATGATAGGTTAAAGTGTAGGTAGGTAGCATCATCCGGGCCTGATGCATAAAGTATCTTGCATCCAGGGCAGGGACGTTCGAGGTAGTACTCCGTCCCTGGACCCCGTTAGGTTTAGCTAACCCGACCCGGAGGCCCCGCAATCTTGGGTGAGGGTGGCGATCGTTAAATGCCCCAACGGTCGGGATGATGACTTGGCATTGCCTCGCCCCCGGCGATCGGCGCGTCCTCGGCGTGTTCGGCCGTAGCCCTTGATTGCCACTGTTAGGGCAAGGACCGCTTTCGGTGTAAGCCTACCACGACCGGTTCCTTAGCCTCGGTGCGGTGGTTCAGGTGACATAGTTCACGTGTCGAGTCTCACACCCTATGTCGGTGACACCGATCCGAGAGATTTAGTTAGGCGTGGATTTGGACATGGGCGGCTTGCCACTAGACCCGGCACCCCATAGTTCTGCAGAGCACGCGGTGCATGCTTACGCTCATTACAGCGCCGACCGGAGAGCTCCTCGGGATCTTGAGCTAGTGCACCTTTCGTGATCGGCGATGAGCAGCCGAGGCCGAGACTTGGTTCTCGTATAGGGCGTATTGTGTGGTGTGGATTGTTCGGACTAAGACCACGAGTTGGCATCCGAGGTCCAAGTGTGGACTTAAGCTATGTGCTCTATTCACGTGTTTATATTCATAGCTTGCATACACTCATCTAGATGACCATGTGCATCGTATTGTACCCGGTTGGGGATTCTTCTTGAGTAATTCGTTACTCACCCTTACTTATCTTTCGGGTAACCATGGCGCGAGGCGGGATGGTGAAGGAGGAGCTATGATCATGGGAACGTCTTTGTCGTCTCGACTTTTTATTTCTATGACTCTTGTCTTTTATTTTCCCTGAATGCATAGCAGGAGCACACAGAGCCCTAGGATGTTTTTCGAATTTTTTGTGGATTCCCGCCTTATTGAATTTGAGGATGTTTCAAATGTTTTAATAAATCTCTGATCGTCAGAGTGTACGTTTTGGAAATGTATTTGCCTTGAAAGCAGTGCTTGGAGACAGGGACGAGTTTCAAACAAACTATATTGATTTACGATTGAACCTTGATTGTTTTGTTTTAATTGGGAATCTGAAAACTTATTTGCATATTATCCTTTCCTTTGAATGCATGCATTGGGGTAAAGGCCTATTTAGAGCCTTTTTGGGTGGTCTTTACTGATTGGTATCGAGCTCAGAGTCATAGACTTTGTAGACTCGACCTTTTGTTGTAGGTCGTCTTTCCCATGATCACCGGCCTCTGACGGTCATCAGTACGCCTAAGTTTTCTGTTTTAGAAAAGGGTTAAGAATTTACAATACCTTTCATCTAGTGTATGCCTTGTTTTGTGTTGTGGAGCGAGACGAAGCGAGTTACGACTTGTCGTTGGTTTGGGTTTAGAGCGCCATCATGCCAACTTCCCGCAGATGTAAGGAGTATGTTTGCGGCTTGTCGGGGTATCCAGATAGATTCAGATATGGCGGGACATCGCTCCGGATGGAGACAGAGGTTAGACTCCGTAGGCCACGTGTGGCCCGGTATTAATCCCCTAGTGAGAGGGTGGAGGTGTTTTTCCTGGAGTACCACACCAGAGAGGAGTTAGCTTTGGCTTTTGCTTATGATGATGTTTGTAGAGCGTGGGTCCTAGTGTGGACTAGTCCAGGTAGTTCAGTGTGTAACTTGAACCTTAGCAGATTGTTTGATTGCCCAGAGAGTAGCTGCAGAGTTAGTGGCCTTCGTGGAGGAGGTAGAGACATGTTTGTTCTCTTATAAGTGTTGTTGTTTTTGCGCCAAGAAGTCGGAACCCTATAGTTAAGGGTGCAGCGAGCAGTGTTCCCATCGGACTTGATCCGTTGGTAGTTCCTCAGTTGTTTAGTAGAGTTGAGCACTCTTCTTTTGGAGAGCCCTAGAGTAGGGCTAGCTGCTGCATGTTGAGAGAGCCGGCTAGAGTTTTGTTGAGCATCATGTAGAGATGCAAGAGAGGCCGTGAGTCTTGGTTTGATGAAATGCCTTAGGCATGGTTGTTTGAGTTGAGCTCTCGTATGCCTCGTCATAGTTTTTGTCACTTGAGGTTGTGACCTTGCTGGCCCCATTTGTAGTAAGGTGTGGATTTGGTATAGTGGCACTTGAGGTGCAATGGTTGGTGTGCCGCTTTGGCTCTACGTCTGGTTCAGGCTTGAGTTTGGCATGGGTATAGCAGATGGTTCTATGACTGTTCGGAGTTCAGCGCACTCCTTTAGCCTTTGGATCCGTTTGTGGCAGTTGCACCTGTTTAGGTCGTGCAAGAGGGCTAGTTCAGTGGTAGTCGAAGGACTACAAGTGAAAGGATGTTCGAGAAGAGCTGGAGCCTCTTCCCAGTGTTACTGGGGGTTGAGTAAGTCAGTAGGTTGACGGTTGGTAAGTGTTAGTGCGTGTGAGTCTCATGCTAGGGCTGAGGCCAAGAGATCTTTGTGGTTGGTAGTGCGGTCCACTACCTTCGGGTGCCTAAACCTGAGTTGAGTGAGCATTGTAGATGCGAGTTCGGTCCAGCAGGGGAACCATGAGTTGGATGCCCGTGAGATGAGTTGGATGCCCGTGAGATGAGTTGGATGCTCTCGAGATGAGTTGGATGCTTATGAGATGAGTTGGATGCCTATGAGATGAGTAGGACGCCTTATGTGTAAGCGCACTTGGTAGAGTCTTGGTATAAAGTAAGTTCGGTTTGGCATCGTTATGTTTTAGCAGAGCAAGGTTGCCACTGCTTCGAGTATCGTGTGGAGATGAAACTTTTGGTGTTCCTTTGGTTGATTGTATCTCTGCCTGAAGTTAGTGTTGCCTTTTTGGAAAGCACCTGTTAGTCTTGGAACTCTGAAGGAAGGTTGAGAGTTGTGCACACAAGTGTGTTTCGTGTAGGTCGTTCTGGTGGCGAGAGTTCCAGAACCATGTAGGGTTTGCATTGGAGAACTGGTGCTCAGTTCTTGGAGAAGTTGGACTCCAGGTGGATGTTGTAAGGCTTTAGTTGAGGTTGTAAGGATACCGTGCTCGTAGT
The DNA here is from genome assembly GCA_036507275.1 of Sicyos edulis. Lineage (NCBI taxonomy): Eukaryota > Viridiplantae > Streptophyta > Magnoliopsida > Cucurbitales > Cucurbitaceae > Sicyos > Sicyos edulis. The sequence goes on from CM071847.1 coordinate 25,939,363, forward strand.
TGGGTTGTTGCCTAGGCAAGTTTGTTAAGTTGAACCTAAGCTTGGTTGGTGGAACCTCTTGTGTTCATGGTTGGTGTTCAGATGGTGCTGAACGAATGGTGGATGTAGTGAAGCCGCGTAGTTCCTGACCGTAGTTGCTAAGGGTGTTGCTCGGAATCCTTACCCTAGGTGGAAGCTACATTGTGGCCGATGCTTTGAGTAGGAGGATGACACATTCTGAAGCGTTTTTGGTCTTTTTGGTTTCGAGGTTTGGAGCAGGCCAGCGTGGTTGTGATGCTGGGAAAAGGAGTTGTTTGTTCAGGTAGTTGGTTGTTAGACCGTTTGACGACAAAGTGTGTGTCGAGGTTGCCGAAGAACCCGAGTTGTGGAGAGCCTCACCGAGCTCGGCCCGGACAAGTAGTGAGTTTAGTTGGCAAGCCGCAGTCGGGTAGTTTGTAGCCCGGGTGAGTTCTTTGGCGATTTTGGTAGGCTAGCAAGTCGGAGTTCGTTTGGAGTAGAGTCCGGATTGGTTAGGGTGGTGGCAAGTTGGTGCTTGGTGTTGACCAAGGTGTGGTTTTTGAGTTGCTAGAAGTTAGCCTTGCTCGTGGGCAAGTGGTTTTGCCCTCGCGGATGTCTTTCTGTTTCCGAGTTTGAGAGTTGTTTTTTTGGTGTTTGGGGTGAGTCTTCTCTTGCTCGTGGTTGGCGGTCCCGATCTGTGGTCGACCCCTTGTTGTTGCCTCTGGGAGAGTTGGATGTTGTGCTTAGTTGAGCATGACAAATGAGCGGTTGTGAAGCTCTCTGTCCTTCGATGTCCGCTTGTAAGGACTGTTTCCCCTCGGGAGTTGTCGTTATTCCTTGGTCTTGGAATTGGTGGTAGTGGTGCTAGTAGGAGGAAACGTTTGTTGGTCGCTTGGAAGCGCTTGTTTGTCTAGTTAAGCGGACTCGTGAGTGGTGTTCTGGAAGTTGCGATAAGGGTTGTTCTCGCCTCCTATGAGTGTTTGGCCTAGTTGGTTAAGGTTTTGAGTGTTGGCTTTGGAAGCTGTTGCACCTTTGTAGTTGAAGGCCCCTTTGTTTGATTGTGGATGAGGTTGCACCTTTGTGGTTTGGATTAGGTCGGACTTATTGAGGATCCTTGCTGGCTAGTGTAGCTTGCACTCTCGCCACCATTGTTGGTATTCTTGTTCTTGGTAGTTGGTGTTGACCGGGTAGTGGAGTTCCGTTTATGAAGTTTCGGTGGGAAGGTGCATTAAGCCTAAGCTTGAGGGTTAAGCTGTATGTGTTATCGTTTGGACTTGTGAGATGTGTTTCATATTTGAGGCGAGCTTTGTTCCGTTGTTTGCATGGAGGTAAGTTTAGTGGATGGAGCCCTCTGGGCCCGGTTGTTTGCAAGTTGTCTTGCCCACCTAGTGATTTGAGTCGAGCTAGAGATGAGTGGATTGGCATAGCTATGCAGTTGTAGTTGTTTGAGCTTCCTAGTTCGTAGCACTCAAGTTGTTGGATTGTAAGTTTCCGTGTGGAGTGTCGGCTAGTTGAGGTTGTTGTGTGAGTTCGGATTTTTGGAGTATTGACTTGATGAGCTAGAGCTCGCACCTCTACAGTGTGCGAGATGCCATTTCTATGGAGTAGAGGCATGTCGGGCCAGTTGGAGATCTTGCCATTAGGTGTGGCAACAAAGGTTTGTTCTAGGCGGTGCATGGGCGAACCGTGGTTCGAGAGAGTGTTCTTAGAGGCTTATGAGCGAGAGTGCGATTTCTGTAGTGTTTTCACCCTTTTGTCCGATGGTCTTTTGGGAGGAGTGAGCGAGATCCTTCGGAGCTTGTTGCGAGTTGGTGTTTCCGTGATTAGGCGGTGGGAGACCGGTGTGGTTTTAGGAGGTTGCCTTGGGTAGCGATTCTCTCGTGGTCGATTCTTGTGGTTCCATTGAGGCATTGTATGGTAAGTGTTGCAGTCTCTAGTCTTTGTGAGAAAAGGTTGGTGGCCGTCGGTGTTGTTTTGGGTCCCTGTGTTGCCGCAGCGATTGACCAGAGGTGTTGTGCAAGAGGTTGAGCTCGTTTGTGGTTAGCTCAGAGCAGGCATGAAAGTTTCGTCGATGTTCGGTGTCGAGTTTTAGAGTTTGAGGTTGGACAGTGCGTGCTTTTAAGGTTGTGCCGTTGTGAGTTGTGTTGAGTTTTGGTAAGCGGGAGAAGTGGAGTCTCCCGTTGTTGGACCATTTGAGATTCTCGAGAGGATTGGCAGAGTTGCATATTGGTTAGCTTTTTCTGTCATTGTCACCGTAGTGTGCGAGATTCTCATGTATCGGTGTGAGGCAAGATGTGTCGGACCCATCGCTCGGTGTGGACTTTGAGCCTTTGCGGTGATTGAGGATTTGAGCTTCGAGAGGAAGCCCTGTGAGTATTCTCGGTCCTTGAGACGAAGACGTTGCATAATCGTGAGATCCGTTTGGTAAAAGTTCGGTGGAGGAGTTAGAGTTCAGAGGAGGCCGCTTGTGAGCGGGAAGACGGATGAGATTGCGGTATCTGTCGTGTTTTGTTGTCTTAAGGACTTTCGAGGACGAAAGTCATAAAAAGGAGGGAATATTGTAACGGCCTGTGTTTTCATCCCGTCTTCCAGTACATACGGGGTATTTTGGTAATTTGGTCGGGCCGTCAGGCCGTTTATGTCTCTTTCAGTTGCTAAAATTATTGGATGGATTTATGAAGGTTTTTGAGGCTTTGTGGTTTGGTTTGAGCATGGGTAGATGCAAAAGTAAAAATAAAGGAATTTGTGTTGCGGTGGGATTCGAACCCGGTCTCCGTAAGAGCACTGTGAGGATGCGTGCGGTTGAGCTATGGAGAGCTCTTGTTACTCTTTCCGCGTCATATCTTAGTTACCCTTGGATCTTTGGAGTTTTGTGCATTTGGTTAAATGAAAAGAAATTAGGTTTTGTGTTTTCTTCCCCAAAACTCCATGGCCGCCCAACCCTCTTCTCTCCCAAGCCCCTTGCCGTGATTTTCTTCCCTTGCGGCCGAGCGCTGTCCGGCCAGCCAAACGACCACCCCAAATTTCAGCGCCAAAGAAGAAGCGCGCCAGACGCCAGCGCCAGCGCAGATGCGACCAGCGCCAGCCGTCGCGGCAGCCGCCAAAGAGCGTCGCGGCAGCGATCAGCCAGCGTCGTCGTCGCGTCGCGCGCGCGCGCCGCGCCGATCGCACCGCGCCGCGCGCCGCGCGCCAGCATCGCCATCGCCAGCCGAGCTTCGCGTCCGCATCGCAGCCTCGAGCGCCGCCGTCGTCGCGTCGCGCGCGCGCGCGCGCCTCGCGTCTGTCGCCGCGCTGCCGCGCGCCGCGTGCCGCCTCCCAGCGTCGCGCGCTTAGCGCGCCATCCGCGCCTGGGCCAAGGTCGTCCGTCTGCTGCAGCCTGGGCAGCGCCATGTCGCGCCATTTGCGCCCGCCAGCGCGCCATCAGCGCCCATCGCGCGCAAAGAAGAAGCAGCCCACCGTGCCTTTCGCCCGTCCGCGTGTCAGCCGCATCGCGTGAGTTGCTCCCGAGCCGAGCCCTATTTATTTTATTATATTTAAGCCTTTAGAGTGTGATTATCATTGTTTTGTTAGGTTCTCGGTAGCTAGCTCGGGTTTGATCGCAGCTTAGGTTTTGTGTGTAGTTGCCCCGGCCAGGTAAGGATTTCTTATCGGAGTTGTGTGGACCCTGCGATGTTCTATGTGATTGTTGTTTGTATGTTTGTTTGTGATTATCAGCATGTATAGTTTAGGTGCTCGTTTCAATTCTCGACTAGCATGACTTCGTATGTTGCTCTCTCATGTTAGCCCATGCTAGGTTGTTCCGTTCTAGCATGCTCATATCTGTTCTTGCTTCGTAGTACCATGCTAGGTTCGTTGTATCTGTTGAGCACGTTTTGGATTGTATTGGATTGTATGTTATTGATATGATAGGTTAAAGTGTAGGTAGGTAGCATCATCCGGGCCTGATGCATAAAGTATCTTGCATCCAGGGCAGGGACGTTCGAGGTAGTACTCCGTCCCTGGACCCCGTTAGGGTTTAGCTAACCCGACCGGTAGGCCCCGCAATCTTGGGTGAGGGTGGCGATCGTTAAATGCCCCAACGGTCGGGATGATGACTTGGCATTGCCTCGCCCTCGACGATCGGCAAGACGCGTCCTCGCGTGTTCGGCCGTAGCCCTTGATTGCCACTGTTAGGGCAAGGACCGCTTCTCGGTGTAAGCCTACCACGGCCGGTTCCTTAGCCAAAGTGCGGTTCAGCCGACATAGTTCACGTGTCGTGTCTCACACCCCTATGTCAGTGACACCGATCCAGAGATTTAGTTAGGCGTGGTGACTGGACATGGGCAGCTTGCCACTAGACCCGGCACCCCCCATAGTCTGCAGTAGCACGCGGTGCATGCTTACGCTCATTCTGGCGCCGGCCAGGAGAGCTCCTCGGGATCTTGAGCTAGTGCACCCTTTCGTATCGATGATGAGAGACAGCCGAGGCCGAGACTTGGTTCTCTCGTATAGGGGCGTATTGTGTGGTGTGGATTGTTCCGGACTAAGACCCGAGTTGGCATCCGAGGTCCAAGTGTGGACTTAAGCTATGTTCTCTATTCGTGTTTATATTCATAGCTTGCATACACTCATCTAGATGACCATGTGCATCGTATTGTACCCGGTTGGGGATTCTTCTTGAGTAATTCGTTACTCACCCTTACTTATCTTTCAGTAACCATGGCGCGAGGCGATGGATGGTGAAGGAGGAGCTATGATCATGGGAACGTCTTTGTCGTCTCGACTTTTTATTTCTATGACTCTTGTCTTTTATTTTCCCTGAATGCATGTAGCGAGACACGAGCCCTAGGATGTTTTTTCGATTTTTTGTGGATTCCCGCCTTATTGAATTTGAGGATGTTTCAAATGTTTTAATAAATCTCTGATCAGAGTGTACGTTTTGGAAATGTATTTGCCTTGAAACAGGTGCTTGGAGACAGGGACAGGTTTCAGCAAACTATATTGATTTCTGATTGAACCTTGATTGTTTTGTTTTAATTGGGAATCTGAAAACTTATTTGCATATTATCCTTTCCTTTGAATGCATGCATTGGGGTAAAGGCCTATTTAGAGCCCTTTTTGGGTCGGGTCTTTACAAAGGCAAATCACCTCCACCCTCTCTCTAGGGGAAAACTAACAACTGGGTCATAAGTGGCCTACGGGAGTCTAATCTCTGCCTCCCTCTGGAACGATGTCCCAGCAGTATCTGAATCTATTTGGATACCCTGACTAGCTGTTATCATACTTCTTACACTGCGGGAAGTTGGCATGATGGTGCTCTGGACCCAAACCAACAACGAGTCAGAACCTGCTCGTCTCCGCTCCACAACACTAAACAAGGCATACACTAGATTAAAAGTATTGTAAATTCTTAACCCTTTTCTAAAACAGTAAACTTAGGCATACCTGATGACTGTCGGAGTGCTGATGATCATGGAAAAATGACCTACAACAAAAGGTCAGTCTACAGAATCTATGACTCTGAGCTTTGATACCAACTGTAAAGACCCGACCCGAATGGGGTCCTAAAATAGGCCTTTACCTCAATGCATGCTTTAAAACTTAGAAAATAATATGCAAGTTGAATGCTAGATTCTGATTAAAACAAAATAAAATAAAACATCCATTCAAACAACACAAAACGTCCTGGAACCTATCCCTGTTTCCAAGTACCTGTTCCAAGCTAAAAACAATTTAAAACGTACTCTGATCAGAGATTTAATTCACATTCAAATCCAAAAATGGTTTACATCAGTGTTAGAACCCGGGCAACAACCAGAAAACAACCTAAGGGCTCCGTGCCCAACTACATGCATTCAGAGGACATTTAAAACATAAAAACATAAATACAAGACTCAGAGTTCGAAACAACAGGTTTCCATGATCACAGCTCCTCCTCCAACCATCTTGTCTCGCACCATGGTTACCTGTGGAAAACCACAAAATAAGGGTGAGTAACGAATTACTCAGTAAGAATCCCCAACCGGGGTACAATACGATATACATGGTCATCTAGCAGAAAGGTATGCAAGCTATGAATATAAACACAGAAGAGAGCACATACCTTAAATCCACACATAAACTTCGGATGCCATCTCAAGGTCTTACTCCGGAATAATCCACCTCATGATACGCCCTATATGAGAAACAAGTCCCGGCCTCGGCTGTCTCACGTCGATCACGAAAGGTGCATCGCTCAAGCTCCCGAGGAGCTCTGCTGGTGTGCGTATTTGTAATGAGCGTATGCGCTTACCGCATGCCACTGCAGACTGGGGGTGCGGGTCTAGTGGCAAGTCGCCCGAGTTCGATCACCATGCCTAACTAAATCTCTGGATCGGTGTCACTGACATAGGGGTCTGAGACCTAGACACGTGAACTATGTCAGTCTGAACCACCACACCTGAGGCTAAGGAACCGGTCGTGGTAGGCTTACACCAGGAAGCCGTCCTTGCCCTAATAGGTGGCAATCAAGGGCTACGGTCGAACACGCTGAGGACCTGCCGACTGCCGAGGACGAGGCAATGCCAAGTCATCATCCCGACCATTGGGGCATTTAACAGTTTGCCACCCTCACCCAAGAATGCAGGGCCTACCGGTAGGGTTAGCTAAACCCTAACGGGGTCCAGGGACGGAGTACTGCCTCGTACGTCCCTACCGTGGATGCAAGGTACTTTATGCATTCTGGCCCGGATGATGCTACCTACCATATCTCAAACCTATAAATAGATACAGCAAACAATCCAATACGTGCTCAACAGATACAACGAACCTAGCATGGTACTACGAAGCAAGAGCAGATAACGAGCATGCCAGAACAGAACAACCTAGCATGGACTAACATGAGAAACAACATAGGAAATCATGCCAGTCGGGAATTCAGAACAGAGCACCTATCACTAAACATGCTGATAGACACAAACAAGCATACAAACAGCAATCACATAATATATCGCAGGGCCCACACAACTCCGGTAAGAAATCCTTACCTGGTCGGAAGGCAACTACACAATAGAATCCTAAGCTGCGATCAAACCCGAGCAACCTAAGCATTTAATAAAAACAACCTAATTAAATAAACAGCAGCCAACAGCATAGGGCCCAAGGGAGAAAAGACTCAGGAATTACCATTCGAGAAGCGACAAGGCTCAGGCCAGACAACACAGCAGGGCAGGCTGTCGGCAGCAAGGAGCAGGCTCGACGCGCTGGCACGGCAGGGGACGCGCGCGCACGAGCTGGGCGCTAGGCGCAGGCGGAGGCGCGACAGGGACACGGGCGCGCTGGCGCGGGCGCTGAGGCTCTGAGTGGTGCGGCGCGGCTCGACACAAGGAATGGCGCGCGGGAGACGTGACGAGCTATAGGAAACGCACGCGGGCGACGCGACGAGCTACAGGGAACAAGCGCGGGCTGGGCGACCTGGTGCAGAGCTGGACGGCAAAGAGAGAGAGAGAGAACAAAAGGGGAAAATAGGATTTTTCTTATTTTTCCATCCTTATCAAATTTTAAATATAAAGACCTAAAATCCCATTCCACGGCTTCCTCCTTCGAGACCCGGCTGAAGCAATCTTTTCCAATAAATAAAACTCACTTAAATCAAACTCCCAAATTAACATTAAGGGCAAGGGCTCAAATCCCAAAGGAAGCACTCAAACAACAATAATTTTGCCAAAACCCAAACCACATCCAAACTTCCAAACGACTAGCCCAAACATCTTGGGTCTTGCAACCAACAACAATCAAGCCTCGACAAAGGCACGAGCTACCTTGGAATCTTGAAAATCCACAAATCCTGCCCGGGGAGCAAAAGACCAAAATACCCCCTAAGGGTTAAATAGTTCTAATGGCCCAACCGAACAACCGAATCTTGAACCGAAAGCACCTGGAAAACCAGAATAGAAAACTGGGCCGTTACATGGTGACTTCGATTTTGTGGTCTCACCGGATGGTGGTTTGAGGTATAAGGGGCGGCTTTGTGTTCCATCGGATGCTAGTATCCGTACAGGGTTGTTGACCAAGGCTCACACTTCGCCTTTTGTATGGCATCCAGGAGGTAACAAAATGTATCAAGATCTTAAGCAGACTTTTTGGTGGATGGGGATGAAGAGAGAGATTGTCCAGTTTGTAAGTCGGCGTCTCAATTGTCAGCAAGTGAAGGCACCTAGGCAAAAACCAGCAGGTTTGTTGTAGCCGCTCGGTGTACCACAGTGGAAATGGGAAGAAATTACCATGGACTTTATTTCGGGTTTTCCCAGGAATCCGAGAGGTTATACACAGATTTGGGTGATCGTTGATAGATTGACCAAGTGTACGCACTTCGTCCCCGGTAGAATAAATTATACCGTGGAGCAGTGGGCACAGTTGTTCCTTGAGAAGATAGTCAGGTACCATGGGGTGCCAGTTAAGATCATCTCTGATCAGGATTCTCATTTTACGTCTCGGTTTTGGAGAGACCTTCAGGTAGGTTTGGGTACTGAGTGCAACTAGAGTACCGCTTTTCATCCACAGACCGATGGTTAGACAGAGCGGGTGAATTAGATCCTGCAGGATATGATGCGAGCCTTGGAGTTGGATTTTTCGGGCAGTTGGGACCAGTACTTGTATTTGATGGAGTTTTCCTACAACAACAGTTATCAGTCGACCATTCAGATGGCACCGTTTGAGGCGTTGTATGGTAAGCGTTACAGATCCCCAGTTTTTTAGGAAGAGGTTGGGGACAGGCAGGTTTTGTAACGGCCCAGTTTTCTATTCCGGTTCTCGAGGAGCTTCCGGTTCAGATTCAGTGGTTCGGTTGGGCCGTTAGAGCTTTTTAACCTTTAAGGGTATTTTGGCCTTTCGCTCCCGGCGGAGGTTGAGGATTTTCGTGGATTTCAGTGGTCATTAGGCCGCCGTTGTGGCTTGTTGATGTTGATTGCAAAACCCAAGGAGTTTGGGTTAGTTGTTTAGAAGTTTGGTAGTGTAACAGCCCAGTTTTCTATCCCGGTTCTCGAGGAGCTTAGGTTCGATTCGATGGTTCGGTTGGGCGTTAGTCGCATTTTGTCCCTTAGGGGCATTTTGGTCTTTTGCTCCTCTGGCGGGATTTGTGGATTTTTCGGGGCTTCGAGGCGGCTCCGCGCTTTGTTGAGGCTTGTTTGTTGTGGGTCATGAGTCCCGAGATGTTTGGGCTAGTCGTGTGGAAGTTCGGTTGTGATTTGAGATTTTTGCAAAGTGATGGTTGGTTGTGTGCTTCCTTTGGGATTCGAGCCCGGGCCTTTAGTGTTGCTTTGGGAGTTGGATTTAAGTGAGTTTGATTTATTGGAAAAGATTGCTTGGTCGGGTCTCGAAGGAGGAAGGGAAATGGGATTTTGAGGTTTTAAGTGGATAAGGATGGAAAATGGAATTTAAATCCCATTTTTCCCCTTTTTTTTCCCATTTTCCTTTTATTTTCTTTTTTTCTTTTATTTTTCCCCAAATTCATTTTCTCTCTCTCTCTCTCTCTCTCTCTCTCTCTCTCTCTCTCTCTCTCTCTCTCTCCTTCCCCCCGACCTAGCTCCTCGCCCAACAGCCGGCCAGCCCCACCGCCGGTCCTCGTCGCCGTCGCACGCCAGCAGCCGAGAGGAGCCCGTCGCCCACATCATCGCGACGTCGTCGGCCCGTCGCTCGCGCGCCCCGCCGCTCGCTCGCTCGGCCCGAGCCGCGTCGCCAGATCCGCCGCCCTTCGCCGCTCGCTCCGTCGCGCAGCGAGCCGTCGCGCCAGATCGCCAATTGTCGAGCCGCGCGCGTTGCCGCCGCGCGCGCCAGCGTCGTCGCCCGTGTCCGAGTCCGAAGCCCGCCGCGCTTTCGGCGCCCGTGGCGCCCAGCCCGTGGCCCGGGCAGCGCCGCGCCAGCACTGAGCCAGCCCCCGCCGCGCCCGACCTCGCGCCCAGCGCGCGCCAAAGAAGCCCCTTTTGTCGCCGTTCGTCTGGCGTGGCTGCTCGTTCGTGTGTCCGTCGCGCCTCGTGAGTTGCTCCCTTTAGTGAGCCCTATTTATTTTAGTGTATTTAGGGCTATTCTTTGATTATTGATGTGTTTTGCTTGGTTCGTTATAGGTAGCTCGGGTTCGATCGCAGCTTAGGGTTCTTGTGTTTAGAGGTCTTCCGGCCTGTAAGGATTTCTTACGGAGTTGTGTGGACTCGCGATATTATATGTGATTCTTGATTGTATGCTTGTTTGTGTTTATTGACATGTTTGGTGATAAGTGCTCTATCTGAATTCCCGATTAGCATGACTTTCTGGTTAATTCTCATGTTAATCCATGCTAGGTTGTTCCTTTCTCGCATGCTCGTGATTCATTCTTTGCTTCATAGTATCATGCTAGGCTCGTTGTATTCTCTTTGAGCACGTATTGGATTTTATGGAATTGTTTCTTTGTTTGCTAGGCAAAGTTAGAAGTGCGGGTAGATAGCATCATCCGGGCCGATGCATAAAGAACCTTGCATCCATGGCGTGGACGTCGAGCAAGTCATTCCGCCCCTGGACCCCGTGAGGGATTAGCTAACCCAAGCGGTAGGCCCCGCAATCTTGGGTGAGGGTGGCGATCGTTAAATGCCCCAACGGTCGGGATGATGACTTGGCATTGCCTCGTCCCCGGCGGCCGGCATGTCCTCGGCATGTTTGGCAAGAGCCCCGATTGCCACTGTTAAGGCAAGGACGGCTTCTGGTGTAAGCCTACCACGACCGCTTTCTTGGCCCAGTGCGGTGGTTCAGCCGACATAGTTTACGTGTCCGTGTCTCACACCCCTATGTCGGTGACACCGATCCAAAGATTTAGTTAGGCGTGGTGACTGGATATGGGCGGCTTGCCTTGAGACCACTCGCAACCCCCCATAGTTCTGCGAGAGCACGCGGTGCATGCTTACGCTCATTGGCGCCGATCGAGAGCTCCTCGGGATTGTGAGCAGTGTACCTTTCGTCGGATGATGAGACAGCCGAGGCCGAGACTTGTTTCTCGTATAGGGCGACTTGTGTGATGTGTTGTGTGGTGTTTGATTTCCGGACTAAGACCTCGAGTTGGCATCCGAGGCCCAAGTGTGGGCTAAGCTATGTGCTCTATCTCGTGTTTATATTCATAGCTTGCATATCTTTCTCGCTAGATGACCATGTATATCGTATTGTACCCGGTTGGGGATTCTTCTTGAGTAATTCGTTACTCACCCTTACTTATCTTTCAGAAACCATGGCGCGAGGCGGGATGGTGGAGGAGGAGTTGTGATCATGGAAACCCGTTGTTCAACTCTCGAGATTTATATTTATGATTTAAATGTCCTCTGAATGCATGTAGTTGGGCACGGAGCCCTAGGGTGTTTTCTGAATGTATTTCCGGATTCTAGCATTGTTGTAAAGTTTGTATGTTTTAAACAAATCTCTGATCAGAGTATGTTTGGAAATGTATTTGTCTTGGAACAGGTGCTTGGAAACAGGGACAGGTTTCAAGAATTTTGTATTGACTTTTTAAATGAACTCTTGCCGGTTTTTGGTTTTTACTTAGAATCCGAAACAACCCTATTGCAAATTCTAGTGTTGATTTCTATGCATGCATTGAGGTAATGGCCTATTTAGAACCCCATTCGGGTCGGGTCATTCTATTGCTTGGTATCGAGCTCTCGAGTCATAGATTCTCAGAGGACCGACCTTTTGTTGTAGGTCGTTTTTCCATGATCATCAAGACTCGACGGTACCAGTACGCCTAAGTTTACTACTTGTTGTTGAAAAAGGGTTAAGAATTTACAATACCTGTCATCTAGTGTATGTCTTGTGTAGTGTTGTGGAGCGGAGACGAGCAGGTTCTGACTCGTTGTTGGTTTGGGTTTAGAGCGCCATCATGCCAACTTCCCGCAGTGTGTGATGTATGTTGTGGCTTGTTGAGGTATCCAGACAGATTCGGATGCCCTGGGACGTTGTCCCCGTGGGAGGCAGAGCTTGGACTCCCGTAGGCCATTTGTGGCCCAGTTGTTGGTTTTCCCCTAGTGAGAGGGTGGAGGTGCTTTGCCTTGGAGTGCTACTCCAAGAGAGGAGTTGGCTATGGCTGTGCTTATGTGGATGTTGTGGAGCAGGTCCCCGTGTGGACTAGCCTGGGTAGCTCAAGTGTTGATCTTGAGCCTTAGTGATTTGTTTGATTGCCCAGTGAGCAGCTGCAGAGTTGGCAGCCTTCGAGGAGATTGTTGAGGCATTTAGGTGCTCCTGTAAAGTGTTGTTGTTTGCAGCCAGTAAGCCGGAACCCTGTAGTTAAGGGTGCAGCGAGCAGTGTTCCCTTCGGATTAGATCCGTTGGTGTTTTCCTCAGATGTTTGGTTGAGTTGAGCACTCTTCCTTTGGTGAGCTCCTGGAGTGGGGCTAGCTGCTGCATGTTGAGAGAGCCAGCCAGAGTTCGTGTCACTTGAGGTTGTGACCTTGTTGGCCCCATTGGTAGTAAGATGTGGTTTTGGTAGTAGTGGCACTTGAGGTGCAATGGTTGGTGTGCCGCTTTGGCACTAAGTCTGGTTGAGGCTTGAGTTTGGCTTGGGCATAGCAGATGGTTCTATGCCGTTCGGAGTTTAGTGCACTCCTTTAGCCTTGGATCCGTTTATGGCAGTGGCACCTGTTTAGGTCGTGCCAGAGGGCTAGTTCAGTGGTAGTCGATGGACTACAAGCGAAAGGATGTTCGAGAGGAGCCGGAGCCTTTTCCCAGTGTTACTGGAGGTTGAGTAAGTTAGCAGTTGGCGGTTGGTTAGTGTTGGTGCGCGTGAGTCTCGCGCTAGTGTTAAGGCCAAGAGTTCCTTGTGGTTGGTAGTGCGGTCAACTACCTTCGAGTGCCTAAATCTGAGGAGAGTTGAGCATTGTAGATGCGAGTTTGGTCCAGCAGAGGGATCCTGAGTTGGATGCTCATGAGATGAGCTGGATGCCTATGAGGCGAGATGAGCTGATGCTTTGTGAGAGGTTTCGGATGCCTTTTTGGGAAAGCACCCTTGGTAGAGGCTTGATATAAAGTAAGTTCGGTTTGGCATTGTTATGCTTTGGTAGAGCAAGGTTGCCTCAGCTTCGAGTATCGTGTGGAGATGGAACTTTTGGTGTTCCTTGGATTGTTTGTGTCGCTGCCAGGAGTTAGCGTTGCTTTTTGGAAAAGCGCTTGTTAGTCTTGGATCTCTAAAGGAAGGTTGAGAGTTGTGCACACAAGTGTGTTTTGTGTGGTTCGTTCTGTGGCGAGAGTTTCAGATCCATGTAGGGTTTGCTTTGGAGATCTAGTGCTCAGTTCCTAGAGAAGTTGGATTCCAGGTGGATGTTGTAAGGCTTTGGTTGAGGTGGTAAGGATACCGTGCTCGTGGAATCAGGTTGTTGCTTAGGCAAGATTTGTTAAGTTGGACCTAAGCTTGGTTGGTGGATCTTCTTGTTGATCATTGGTTGGAGTTCAGTTGGAAACCGGACAAGAGCCGGTGGTAGCTAAGCCGCGTGGTTTCTGATCGTCATGGTCGAGAGAGTTGTTCGGATCCTTACTTGGGTAGGAGTTATGTTGTGGTTGATGTTTGAATAGGAGGATGACGCATTCGGTAGCGTTTCGGGTCCTCTTGGTTTCCAAGGAGTTGGAGTTGGCCAGCATGGATGTGTTGCTAGAAAATGGAGTTTTTGTTTGTTCAGGCAATTGGTTGTAGGCCGTTAGTTGACAGTGTGTGTCGAGGGTTGTCGAAGAACCCTAGTTGTGGAGAGCCTCACCAGAGCTCGGTCTGGACCAGTGTAGTAAGTTTAGTTGGCAAGCCAGAGTCGAGTAGTTTGTAGCCTCGGGTGAGTTGCTGGCAGTTTTGGTGGGCTAGCAAGCCAGAGTTTGTTTGGAGTAAAAGTCCGAATTTGGTTCCTGGGTGGTGGCAAGTTGGTGTTTGATGTTGGCCAAGGTGTGGTTTTCGAGTTGCCAAGGAGTTAGCCTTGTTCGTGGGTAAGTGGTTTGCCCTGTAGGTTGTCTCTCATGTTCCCAGAGTTTGAGAGTGCCCTCATTTGGTGTTGGAGGGCGAGTCTTTGCTTGTTCGTGGTCGGCGGTCGAGTCTGTGGTGGACCCCTGTTGTTGCCCCGCGAGATTAGAAGTTGTTGCTCTAGTGGAGCAAGACAGTGAGCGTACGTGGAGCTCTCTGTCCTTTGGTTGTCTGCTTGTAAGAGCCGTTTTCTTCGGGGAGTTGTCAGGTTACTCCCCTGGTTTTGGAGTTGATGGCAGAGGTGTTAGCAAGAAGGAAAAGTTTGTTGGCTGCTTGGAAGTAGTCGTTTGTCCAGATAAGCGGATTCTTGGATGGTGTTCTAGAGGCTGCAGTAAAGGTTGTTCTGCCTCTTGTGAGTGTTTGGCCAAGATTTGGTCCTCTTGTTATTTCGAGAGCTAGTTCGGTTCTAGCTGGAGGGCGTTGCCCTGAGGTCTTGTTCTTGATCAGAAAGTTTTGGGAGTTGACCCCTCCCTCGGCAGTTGAGCAAGTGCTGTTAGTTTCGGATTGGTGGTCCGATTGGTTGAGTTTTCCCTTGGGTGTTGCTTCCAAGAGAGTTGGTTGCTGTTGCCTTGGGTTTGAGCAAGTCAGCGAGCGTGTGAGGAGTTCGCTGCCCTTCTGGAGTTTGCTTGCTGGGAAGTCGTTTCCCGTTTGGCAGGAGTCAGCTTAGCTCCTGAGTTGTGTAGTTGATCAGAGTAGCGCAGCGGTCAGCCCAGCGAGAGGGTCCCTGCTTCGTGTTGTTAGCAAGCAAGAGTTGTTTGTTCCCGCAAGGGCGGAGGCCAGCCAGTAAGAGTTGAGTTGTTCTGGCAAGTCGTTGGTTTTTCTTTGGGGATTGAAGATTTCCTTTCCCCCTAGCCTCTGTGGTGGTTGAGTTGCTCCTTGGATGCCAGCCTCGAGGGTTAGCTCTCGAGGTAGTCTATGGATTCGTGTGGCTCAGGATCCGTAAGCTTAAAGGTTGTCGTCATCCGTTTTCCTTGTGAGGTTTCGGGAGTGGAGCTTCTGGTTGGAAGTTGAGTTAGGCCTAAGCTTAAAGGAGAAGTCCTTTAAGTAGCCAGTTGGATTTTAAGAGTTGAGTGGTAGCTTGGAGGCGAGCTTTGCTCGCGATGAGCTTGAGTTGAGTTCTGATGAGCAATTCCTTCTCGGGCTTTGCTTCTTGTTGTTGTGCTTTCGCAGTTGGCGTTAGCTGATCCTCAGTTGAGAGAGTTGGCACAGAGGTGCCGTGGCATTGGTTGGTTAGCCTTTGGGCTGTTCTCCTCAAGCTGTTGTGTTGCTGGTAGCCCTATGAGGGTTTGGTCCTTGCTGCCGAGATTTCCATGAGAGGAGCGTTGGTTGTTTCCTTGCCTGGCAATGTTCTCTTTGGCCAGTTGCTAGTAGGTTTTCATGGAAAAGTTTGTGTTCGGCCGTTGAGAGGCTCCTGTTTGTTGGCTAAGCCGAGTGGAGCCTGTGCCTGGTTTTGGCCATTTAGGGTTGGCCGTAGCTGAAGTTTCAGCTTGTGCTTGTTGGAAAAGTTTGCCTTTTTGGATCAATCGCCAGTGGGTGATTTGTTTGCTTTTCGTTGAGGCTTTAGGCAAGCTTTGTGGTTCGCTGGCCTCATGTGAAGTAAGAGTAGGCCGTTTGGTTTCTGGAATCTAGAAGGTTCTGTTGTGGGCATTCAGAAAAGTTTTGCCAGTGCGTGGTGTAGAATTTCAGAGCTTGTGGCCAGTCCTCGAGTTTGCTGTGAGTAGCACCGTTGAGAGTTGGTGCGAGTTGAGGATGTGGTTTGCCGTCAGGATTTTCGCATTTGTTTTCCTTCGGAGTTCAGTCTTTGGCAGAATGGTTAGCTTTGTGGCCTTGAGTTTTTGAGAACCCAAGAGGGTTTGGTTTTCGAAGAAGGTTGGTGTTGTTGGCCGAGAAGTTCAGTTGGCTAGGAATCAGTGGAGTATTCCTAGAGCCGTTTCGTCTTAGGACTTTCGAGGACGAAAGTCTTATAAGGAGGGAGTACTGTAACAGCCCAGTTTTCTATCCCGGTTCTCGAGGAGCTTAGGTTGATTCGATGGTTCGGTTGGGCCGTTAAAGTCGCATTTTGTCCCTTAGGGGCATTTTGGTCTTTTTGCTCCCTGGGCAGGATTTGTGGATTTTCAGGGCTTCGAGGCAGCTCCTGCCTTTGTTGAGGCTTGTTTGTTGTGGGCTGCGAGTCCCGAGATGTTTGGGCTAGTCGTGTGGAAGTTCGGTTGTGATTTGAGATTTTTGCAAAGTGATGGTTGGTTGTGTGCTTCCTTTGGGATTCGAGCCCGGGCCTTTAGTGTTGCTTTGGGAGTTGGATTTAAGTGAGTTTGATTTATTGGAAAAGATTGCTTGGTCGGGTCTCGAAGGAGGAAGCGGAAATGGGATTTTGAGGTTTTAAGTGGATAGGATGGAAAATGGAATTTAAATCCCATTTTTCCCTTTTATTTCCCATTTTCCTTTTATTTCTTTTTTTCTTTTATTTTTCCCCAAATTCATTTTTTTCTCTCTCTCTCTCTCTCTCTCTCTCTCTCTCTCTCTCCTTCCCAACCTAGCTCCCGCCCAATTTGGCCAGCCACCATGCCGGTCCTAAATGCGTCGACGCCAAAGAAATGAGAGGAGCCCGTCGCCCACGCCATCGCACGTCGTCAGCCCCGTCGCTCGCGCGCCAGCCCGTCGCTCGCTCCAGCCGAGCTTCGCGTCGCCAGATCCGCCGCCCTTCGTCGCTCCGTCGCGCGCGCAAAGAGCCGTCGCGCCAGAGATTCGCCAATTGCCGTCCGCGCGCTGTTGCCGCCGCTTCGCCTTGCTGTCGTCGTCGCCGTGTCCGAGCCAGACGCTCAGCGCCGCCCGCGCCCAGCTGTGGGCAGCCACGCGCCGCGCGCGCCCAGCTGAGCCAGCGCCCCACGCGCCCAGCCTCGCGCCCAGTAGCGCCAAAGAAGCTCCCTTTTCTTTGTCCCGTTCGTCTGGCCGGCTCGCGTTCGTGTGTCCGTCGCGCCTCGTGAGTTGCTCCGAGTGAGCCCTATTTATTTTAGTGTATTTAGGGCTATTCTTTGATTATTGATGTGTTTTGCTTGGTTCGTTATAGGTAGCTCGGGTTCGATCGCAGCTTAGGTTTCTTGTGTTTAGAGGTCTTAGGCTGTAAGGATTTCTTTACAGGAGTTGTGTGGACCTCGCGATATTATATGTGATCTTGATTGTATGCTTGTTTGTGTTTATTGACATGTTTGGTGATAAGTGCTCTAATCTGAATTCTCGATTAGCATGACTTTCTGGTTAATTCTCATGTTAATCCATGCTAGGTTGTTCCTTTACGGCATGCTCGTATCATTCTTTGCTTCATAGTATCATGCTAGGCTCGTTGTATTCTCTTTGAGCACGTATTGGATTTTATGGAATTGTTTGCTGTTTGCTAGGGCAGGTTAGAAGTGCAGGTAGATAGCATCAAGAATTTTGTATTGACTTTTTAAATGAACTCTTGCCGGTTTTTGGTTTTTTACTTAGAATCCGAAACAACCCTATTGCAAATTCTAGTGTTGATTTCTATGCATGCATTGAGGTAATGGCCTATTTAGAACCCCATTCGGGTCGGGTCGTTACAGGTAGCATTCCGGTTGATAGCAAAATTAATTGGAATTTAATTGGTCCCAGTGAGATTCGAACCCTTGCCCTAATGGTGGAATTGGAGTTTTTAGAAAAAGAGATTTAGTTAAAAAGAAAAGAATTTCTTTAGCCGGGACCCGCAAGAGAAAGCCTTGAGAAGGGAATTTTAGGTCTCCTAACCTATTTAAAAATAAGGAAAAGAAGAAAAATCAAGAAAACCCCTATTTTTCCCCTCATAGCCGCATTCTCTCTCTCTCTCTCTCTCTCCTTGCCAACCTCACCAAGAAAAACCCAACCCTAGCCGCACCAGCCCTGCTCAGCCCATGCCTAGCCGCTCTGCACCAGGCCGCGCCGCACAGTCCAGCCACTCCGCCCAGTCGCACTGCACCGCCCCGCACCAGGTCGCCAAGACGTGCGTGCCGCCTCGCACCAGGTCGCCAAGACGTGTGCGCCGCCTCGCACTAGGCCGCCCTGCACCGCGCCTCTCGTTGCCGTCCGCTCGCGTCGCCCAGCGCCGCTCCGTGCCGCTCAGCCCAGGTGCGCCCAGACGCGCCGCGCCGTTCCGCATTAGGCCTTCCAGACGAACCGCACCGCTCCGCTCACTGCCGCCCAGACGCGTCGCCCGCGCGCTGTCCTCGCAGACCCGATGTCTCGCCTGCGCGCTGTCCTCGCAGACCCGACGTCTCGCCCGCGCGCCCGATCCAGCGTGTTCGCTCGCCTGCGACAGCCCGCGTCTGCACGTCCCCTACCTCGCCAGCGCAAACGCCTAGTGCCGATGCAGCGCCTAGTGCAGCGCCAGCGCCCGATGCGCCACGCGCTGTGTCCTGGCGACGGACGGCTGCCTGCCGCCGTGAGCGAGTTGGAGTGTGACCTTGTGTCTTCTCGGTCGGTAATTCCCGAGTCTTTTCTCCTTTGAGCACTAGGCTATTGGCTGCTGTTTATTTAATTAGGTTGTTTTTACTAAAATGCTTAGGTTGCTCGGTTTTGCTTTAAAGCTCGAGGGTCACTATTTGATTGTGAAAGTTATTTCTGCTCGTTTCCAGGTAAGGATCTCTTACCGTGGTTGTGTGGACCCTGCGATGCTTTCTTGATTGTGCCTTATATGCATGTTTACTTTTATGAACATGATTAGTGGATAGGACAGCTTGTGATTGCATTCCTGCTAGCATGTTTGCTTGTTTGTACATGTTAGTGCCATGCTAGGATTGTTCTTCCAGCATGCTTGAGATTCCTGCTTTAAGTTCGTAGCATCATTCTAGGTTATGTATGCTTGATTATGTATGTTTAGCCTGCTTGGCCGGTTCTTAGCTTCAGGTCGGTGGTACAGGCTGCACAGATGAGTGCCGAGGGCCTCGGACTACTGTGTTCAGTGACACCGTTTCCGAGTCTTAGGCATGCGTACCTGGCACGCGTAGTTTGTACTTAGGCCCCCACATTTACGCCGGTTGCAAAGAAGATGCGGTGTGCGCCAAGACACGCCGCGTTAGTCGCCGGTCGGAGAGCTCCCCGGGCTAATGTTCGTGAGTACACACGCCTTCCTTCTGTTTAGAGCCGGACTTGGGTACTCTCCGATAGTCCGATTTATTAGCGAGGGTAAGAGGCCCTTGAGGACACCCATTGGGATTGGCTTTTGAGTGATCATATGGTCGAGGGAGAAAGACCCTCGAGGGTGTCGACATCTTTGGGATCGGTTTTTGAGTGATCAATTGGCCGAGGAGAAAGACCCTCGGAGATGTCCCGGGATTGGTTATGAGAGCCAATCATTAGGCCGGAAGAAGGAGACTTCCGAGGATTCCAGATTCGCCTTGTAAGCTCGTTGAGCTATGATCCGTGTTGGTAATCGCTTGTTTGCATGTATACTAGGGTGCTAGATGATTGAAGTATCGTATTGTACCCGGTTGGGGATTCTTCATGAGTATGTTTATACTCACCCTTATTTTCGTGGTTTTCCACGTGTAACTCGGGACAGTGGCCGGGGACGGCTAGAGGAGGGAGCCGATTGATCATGGGAGGCGCCAGCACTCTGTCTTTATTGTTTGCATATTTGTTCAAGATGTAGATGGACAGAGTCCTAGGGAAACATTATTAAAAGTTGTTTGAACTGTTTTGAATGTTTTTAGATATCGGCGGACTTGTTTTACTTCGTTGGTTTTTCTTAAACAAAATTGTTGATTATGTTTTAAGCATTCCCCATTCTAAATGTTTTGGAAGGTTTTAAATATGAGCACTAAACCGCTCGGTGAAATATTTAACTTGCATGCTGAGTGAGAACCTAGGTTTAGGACCGTATTTTGGGTCGGGTTCTTTCTGTTGGTATCAGAGCACAGAGTCATAGATTCTGTAGACTAACTCGCTTTGTAGGTTGTTGTTCCCATGATCATCAAGCACTCCACGGCCGCTTGGTTTGTGCGAGTTCAATTAAGTTAAGGGGTAAGAATTTACAATACTTTTCTTCTAGCTTTTATGCTGTGTAGAGTTGTGGAGCGAAGTCGAGCGAGTTCGACTCGTTGTTGGTTTGGGCTTAGAGAGCCATCATGCCAACTTCCGCGATCTTGAGCAGTTTGTTGAGCGGTGAGAGCCCCAGTGTGGGCGGCATTTATGCTTTGTGCGGATCGCCCGGTGTGTCGATCGAACTCGAGAGGGAGGCGAGATTAGACTCCAGCAGGCCATTTGTGGCCGTTGTTGGTTTCTCCCTAGTGAGAGGGTGGAGGTGCCTTGTGCGCATCGCCGGTGTGTTGATCGCACTCAGAGGAGCGGGACGCTTGGCATGTCCGACCGAGGAGCCGGACCGATCGTGTTGATGTTAAGGCCGCGCCCCGGGGTTGTTAGCCCGTAGGCCGAGTTGGCCCTGGCGATTAAGTTGCCTAGAGGAGGGGGTAGAGGCTAGCTCGCCTCGAGTTTGACTCCTTGAGCAGAGTGTGCTCGGCCATGTGAGATTTGATGGCGAGTCTTTAGCTATCGAGAGCAAAGACCCAAGCGCAGATTTGTAGCAGCGTAGCGAGGAGTCCCGGGCATAGATAGCCCGGTGACAGAGTTTGTTTCACATTTCCCCAGTAGCTCTCGTAGCCCGGAGGTTCCGGGAGGGCTTGATCAACGAGTTTATGCGGTTGAGTTTGTTGGCGTTGATGGAGCGCCCGATTTGGCAAGTGGATGCCTCAGAGAGGCTCGATGTATTAGAAAGTCCTACCGCTAGTAGTAAAGCGGTTGGCTGAGTTTGAGTTTAACATCCGGGTGTTGGGATGTCCTCATTGCTCAGAGGTCGAGGTGTGCCTGTTCCGTCTTTGTTTGGTACAGCAGTTGGTGGTGGTAGTCCCTTGAGAGAGGGGACTAGCAGAGTCTCCACCGATCGCCCGATTGATTGGCAAGTTGCCGTGTTAGTTGCTTGAGGCGGATGTAGAGACATCTGCCCCCCTGCAAGCATGCCGTAGTTGTGCAGCCGTTCTTTTAGTGCCCTCGTGAGCTGAGTGCAGTTTGGAGTTTGCTTGCCGGGGTTTGATCCGTATGTGGATTTAGTGGGCTAGTAGAGTGGAGCACTCTTTTTATTTGGATGTTCCCAGTGGAACTAGTTGACGCCACCCGAGGAGTTAGCTGAGCTTTCGTTGAGCATCGAGTGAGATGCAAAAGTTAGCTGAGATTTTGTGAGCATCGAGTGGGATGCGAGAAGTAGGCCTTGGCATGTCTGTTGGTCGAGATGCCGGAGAGATTAGCTTGCTCGAGTGTTTGGACTCCTTTCTTTGAGTGCCATTGCCCCGTCACTTGGAGTGTGACTTTCCCCGAGGGGCGTAAAGCTCGTTTAGGGCTGATTTGTGTCGTAAAGGATGTATTGCTTGTTGGCACTAGGCTTTGAGAGGAGGCCTAGATTTCTTTGTTGGCCCTTTTGTGCAGATGGTTCCTTGGCTGCCTAGAGTATAGCATCCCCGCTTGTCTTGTACCCTTTTCCTGAGGTTGCACCTGTTTGGGTTGCTTAAGAGATCTAGCTCGGTAGTAGTCAGAGGACTACAAGTTTGAGGTTTTCGAGGGAAAGTAGGAGCTGTTCGGGATCTCCGAGAGTTGGGTGTAAAGGATGCTATAGGTTGTTAAGAGCTAAGCGCGTTCGAGTTCTCGCGCTTTGTGTTGTGAGCTCCTGTGAGCGCCTTGATGGTAGCATGATTCGGCTACCCTTTGAGTTACCCTAGTATGGTTAGTGTTGGCATCGTGGATGCGTGGTTGATCCAGTGTTAGAGCCATGAGTTGGATGGCTGATCGGAGCGCGTTTAGTGAGCACATTGTTTTGAGGAATGTTAGCTTGGTGTGGTTTTGCGCTTGTAAGAGTAAGTTGGCCAATGTGGCTTTTCGTGGTGAGTTGGCCCCGAGTGGGTTTGAACTCTTGTTGCTCCCTTGTTTGTTGTGGCTCTGTTTGGAGGCAAAAGTTGCCCTGTGTGAGAGCCCTTGTTGGCTTTGGATCTTAAGGGATCAAGTTGGAGCTGTACACCCCGGTGCACTTTTGCGTAGCTCGTTCCGTGGTTTATGTTTGGAAAACCACGAGAGGTTCGTGTTGAGGAGCCAGTGCTCAGTCTTTAAGGTGTCAAGGCTTTAGTTCTTGGCAAGTGCCCTAGCTTTGGCTGTAAGGATGCCGTGCTCGTTGCCGGGCTATTGGTTAAGCAAGTTTTGCTAGTTGGTCCTTGCCCTGGGCAGAGTTCAGTTGGAACTGAGCAAGAGCGGTGATAGCAAAGCCGCGCAGTTTCTGATCGTTTTGGCTAAGAGAGCTGTTCGGATCCTTACCTTGGGCAGAAGGTATGTTGAGGTTGTTGCTTTGAGTAGGAGGATGACGCATTCTGTAGCGTTTCCGGTTCTCTTGGTTTCCAAGTTGGAGTTGGCCAGCGTAGTTGAGATGCTGGAGAAGGTTGTGCCCGTGTAGCCGGTTGTCTGTTAGATTGTTTGACGACCGTGTGTGTCGGAGGGTGATCGGAGGATCCCTAGTTTGTGGAGAGCCTCTCTAGAGCTCAGTTAGACCCAGGCAGTGTTCCTTGGGTGAGTTGCTTGCAGATTTGGTAGTCTAGCAAGCTAGTGCTTGTTTGGAGTAGAGTCCGGATTGGTTTCGGAGTGGTGGCTAGTTGGTGCTTGGTGTTGACCAAGATTTGGTTCTCTTGTTGTTTCGAGAGCTAGCTCGGTTCGAGCAGGAGGGCGTTGCCCTGAGGCTTGTTTCTAGTCAGGAGGTTTTGGGAGTTGACCCCCCACCCGGTGGTTGAGTAAGTTCGGCTAGTTCTGGATTGGTGGTCCAATCAGTTGAGTTTCCCTTGGGTGTTGCTTCCAAGAGAGTTGGTTGTTGTTGCCCTTGGGTTTGAGCAAGTCGTGAGCGTGTGTGATGTTCATTTGCCCTTTAGAGTTTGCTTCTTTCGGGAAATCGTTTTCCGTTGAGGAGGAGTCAGCGTAGCTCTGAGTTGTGTAGTGGATCGAGTAGCGCAGGTGGTTAGCCCAATGAGAGGGGTCCCCGCATTGTGTTGTTAGCAAGCGAAAAGTTGTTTGTCCCTGCAAGAGCGGTGGCCAGCCAGTTTAAGAGCTGAGCTTTTGCTGGAAAGATGTTGGTTCTTGGGGTTTGAAGTTTTTCCCCCTAGTTTTCCTTGGTGGTTGAGTTGCACCATGGATGCCAGCCTCGAGTATTATCTTTGGAGATAGCCTCATCAGTTCGTTTTCCTTGCAATGTTTCGAGTGTGGAGTTTCTAGTCGCAAGATGAGTTAGGCCTGAGCTAAAAGGAGGAAGTCCCTTGAGTAGCCAGTGGGACTTAGGTGTTGAGTGGTAGCTTGGAGGCAAGCTTTGCTCGTTATGAGCTTGAGTTGAGTTTCTGCTGAGCAAGCCCTTCTCGGGCTTTGTTTCTAGTTGTTGAGCTTTCGCAGTTGGCGAATAGCTGAGCCTCAGTTGAGTGTGTTGGCACAGAGGTGCCGTGGCATTGGTTGGTTAGCCTTTGGGCTGTTTTCCTCAAGCTGTTGTGAGTTGCTGGTAGCCCTGTGAGGGTTTGGTCCTTGCTGCCGAGATTTTCCATGAGAGGAATGTTGGGTGTTTCCTTGCCTGGCAATGTTCTCTTTGGCCAGTTGCTAGTAGGTTTGCATGGAAAAGTTTGTGTTCGGCCGTTGTGAGGCTCTAGTTGTTGGCTTGGCCGAGTGGAGCCTGTGCCCTGTTTTTTGGCCATTTAGGGTTGGCCGTAGCTGAAGTTTCAGCTTGTGCTAGTGGGAAAAGTTTGCCTTTTGGATCAATCGCCAGTTGGTGGTTCGATTGTTTTTCGTTAAGGCTTTAGGCAAGCCTTGTGGTTCGCTGGTCTCTTGTGAAGAAAGAGTAGGCCGTTTGGTTTCTGGAACCTGAGAGGTTCAGTTGTTTGGCCAGCTTGGCGTTGTGTTGAGGCAGTTTGTTATCAGTTGTGGGCATTCAGAGAAGTTACGCCAGTGCGTGGCGTTGAGTTTTGGAGTTTGTGCCCAGTCTTTCAGTTTGCTGAGAGTAACACCGTTGAGAGGTGTTCCGTGTTGGTTTAGCGAGGTTTTGGCTGAGCCCCAAGTTTGTAGGGCTTTTGAGATCCTTGCGCGGATTGGAGCAGTGGTTAGCTTTGCCCCGTCTTTGACAGTAGTGCAAGTTTTGTGTTCCTCGTCTCTTTGTTGAGATAGTATGTGGCAGACTGGAGAGCATTGTGGCTTTGAGCCTTTGAGAACCCAAGAGGGTTTGGTTATCAGAGAAGGGCTAGTGTTGTTTTAGCCGAGAAGTTCAGTTGGCTAAGAATCAGTGGAGTATTCATAGAGCTGTTTCGTTTTAGGACTTTCGAGGACGAAAGTCTTAAAAGGAGGGAGTATTGTAACGGCCCAGTTTTCTATTCCGGTTCTCGAGGAGCTTCCGGTTCAGATTCAGTGGTTCGGTTGGGTCGTTAGAGCTTTTTAACCTTTAAGGGTATTTTGGCCTTTCTGCTCCCCGGCCAGAGGTTGAGGATTTTCAGGATTTCAGGGTCATTCCGGCCTTCGTTGTGGCTTGTTGATGTTGATTGCAAAACCCAAGGAGTTTGGGTTAGTTGTTTAGAAGATTGGTAGCATTCCGGTTGATAGCAAAATTAATTGGAATTTAATTGGTCCCAGTGAGATTCGAACCCTTGCCCTAATGGTGGAATTGGAGTTTTTAGAAAAAGAGATTTAGTTAAAAAGAAAAGAATTTCTTTAGCCGGGACCCGCAAGAGAAAGCCTTAGGAAGGGAATTTTCGGTCTCCTAACCTATTTAAAAATAAGGAAAAGAAGGAAAATCAAGAAAACCCCTATTTTTCCCCTCATAGCAGCATTCTCTCTCTCTCTCTCTCTCTCTCTCTCTCTCTCTCTCTCCTTGCCGACCTCACCAAGAAAAACCCAACCCTGGCCGCACCAGCCCTGCTCAGCCCATGCCTAGCCGCTCTGCACCAGGTCGCGCCGCACAGTCCAGCTACTCCGCCCAGTCGCGCCGCACCGCCCCGCACCAGGTCGCCAAGACGTGCGCGCCGCCTCGCACCGAGCCGCCGCAGACGCGGCGCGCTTCGTTGCCCGTCCGCGACGCGTCGCCCGATCGCGCCGCACCGCCCCGCACGAGTCAGTCGCTAAACGCGCGCGCGCCGCCGCACCAGCCGCGCCGCCG
The DNA here is from genome assembly GCA_036507275.1 of Sicyos edulis. NCBI lineage: Eukaryota > Viridiplantae > Streptophyta > Magnoliopsida > Cucurbitales > Cucurbitaceae > Sicyos > Sicyos edulis. The sequence goes on from CM071847.1 coordinate 25,964,520, forward strand.
CCGCCGCCGCTTCGTCGTTGCCGTCTGCACGCGTCGCCCAGCGCCGCTCCGTGCCGCTCAGCCCAGGTGCGCCCAGACGCGCCGCGCCGTTCTGCATTAGGCCGTCCAGACGCGTCGCGCCGCTCCGCTCAGTGCCGCCCAAACGCGTCGCCCGCGCGCTGTCTTCGCAGACCCGATGTCTCGCCCGCGCGCTGTCCTCGCAGACCCGACGTCTCGCCCGCGCGCCCGACCCAGCGTGTTCGCTCGCCTGCGACAACCCGCATCTGCACGTCCTCTACCTCGCCAGTGCCAACGCCAGCGCCCAGCGCCCAATGCCAGCGCCTAGCGCTAGTGCGCCCTGCTTGTCCTTGCTGACGGACAGCCTGCCCTGCCGTGCGAGTTGGAGTGTGACCTTGTGTCTTCTCGGTCGGTAATTCCCGAGTCTTTTCTTCATTGAGCACTAGGCTGTTGGTTGCTGTTTATTTAATTAGGTTGTTTTTACTAAAATGCTTAGGTTGCTCGGTTTCGCTTTAAAGCTCGAGGGTCACTATTTGATTGTGAAAGTTATTTCTGCTCGTTTCCAGGTAAGGATCTCTTACCGTGGTTGTGTGGACCCTGCGATGCTTTCTTGATTGTGCCTTATATGCATGTTTACTTTTATGAACATGATTAGTGGATAGGACAGCTTGTGATTGCATTCCTGCTAGCATGTTTGCTTGTTTGTACATGTTAGTGCCATGCTAGGATTGTTCTTCCAGCATGCTTGAGATTCCTGCTTTAAGTTCGTAGCATCATGCTAGGTTATGTATGATTGATGATGATTATGTATGTTTAGCAAGGAATCGTTTACTCTATACTCTAGCTAGTGTGTTAGGGTTGTCATCATCTAGAGGCTGAGAGCGGACATAACGTACCTTGTCCCCACCGGTCGGGAGTAGAGCGAAGCATAACGTACATTGCTTCCCCCGGCGTGCCGATGTGGATGTAGCTACCACATCGGCATAAGCCTAGTTTGTAGCTCCGCTAGAGCGGAACTCGCGCCAGCGGTGCAAGCCCGCCTTGGCGGTTCTTAGCTTCAGTCGGTGGTACAGTCGCATGGATGAGTGCCGAGGGCCTCGCACCACTCGTGTTCGGTGACACCGTTTCCGAAGTCTTAGGCATGCGTGCACAGCACGCGTAGTTTGTACTTAGGCCCCCACATTTAGGCGGTTGCGAAGAAGATGCGGTGTGTGCGCGCACACTCGTTAGTCGCCGGTTCGGGAGAGCTCCCGGGCTAATGTTCGTGAGTACACCGTTCCTTCCTGTTTAGAGCCGGACTTGGGTACTCTCCCGATAGTCCATTTATTAGCGAGGGTAAGAGGCCCTTGAGGACACCCATTGGGATTGGCTTTTGAGGTGATCATATGGTCGAGGAGAAAGACCCTCGAGGGTGTCGGACATCTTTGGGATCGGTTTTGAGGTGATCAATTGGCCGAGGGAGAAAGACCCTCGGAGATGTCCCGGGATTGGTTATGAGAGCCAATCATTAGGCGGAAGAAGGAGACTTCCGAGGATTCCAGATTCTCGCCTTGTAAGCTCGTTGAGCTATGATCCGTGTTGGTAAGCTTGTTTGCATGTATACTAGGGTGCTAGATGATTGAAGTATCGTATTGTACCCGGTTGGGGATTCTTCTTCGAGTATGTTTATACTCACCCTTATTTCTGTGGTTTTCCACGGGTAACTTTCGGGACAGCGGGGACGGCTACCGAAGGGAGCTGATTGATCATGGGAGCTGCCGGCACTCTGTCTTTATTGTTTGCATATTTGTTCAGCATGTAGATGGACAGGAGTCCTAGGGGAAACATTATTAAAAGTTGTTTGAACTGTTTTGAATGTTTTTAGATACTTGCCAGGCTTGTTTTACTTCGTTGGTTTTTCTTAAACAAAATTATTGATTATGTTTTAAGCATTCCCCATTCTAAATGTTTTGGAAGGTTTTAAATATGAGCACTAAACCGCTCGGTGAAATATTTAACTTGCATGCTGAGTGAGAACCTAGGTTTAGGACCGTATTTTGGGTCGGGTTCTTATAGGTTTTGGGTCCCGAGTTGCTACAGATGACCAACGAGGCAGTTTAGAAGATCAGGGCTCGAATGTTGACCGCTTAGAGCAGGCAGAAAAGCTACGCCGATGTCAGGCGTAGGGGTTTGGAGTTTGGGTGGGTCAACATGTTTTCCTTAAGGTAGCACCGATGCGTGGAGTTTTTAGGTTTGGTAAGTGGGGAAAGCTGAGCCCCAGGTGTTTTGGACATTTCGAGATCCTTGAGTGGATTGGAGTTGTAGCTTACCGGTTAGCATGCCGCCGTCCTTGGCTGTAGTGCATAGTGTGTTTCACGTTACGATGCTCCGCCACTATGTGGTAGACCCTTCGCACATTGTGGATTTTGAGCCATTACAGCTGAACAATGACCTGAGCTTTGAGGAGAAGACTGTAAAAATCTTAGCCTTTGAGAAAAAGGTTTTGAGAAACCGAACCATTGACTTAGTGAAGGTGCAGTGGCGGAACCAGAAAGTTGAGGAAGCTACTTGGGAGTTGGAAGGAGAGATGAGAAGGAACTACCCCGAGTTATTCTAGTGCAGCGACTTCCAAGGATAAAAGTCTTATAAGGAGGGAGTATTGTAACGGCCCAGTTTTTAGAGTTTAGTTTCAGGTCAGCTGGCCGTTATTCTCGTTAATAATTCTTGGTTAGGTTTGGATTTAATAATTCATTCGTTAATCTTTGCCGGAATTGTTCCGGTTAGATTGTGAGGTTTTGTGGCCTTGGTTTGTAAAGAGGAAAATAAAAGGAAAAGGTGCTCGAGCCGAGGCTCGAACCCAGGTTCTCCTGGTTGCAGCAGTTGGTAAAAAGGAAGCAGTTCTAGTTGAGCCAAGGAAGTAAGTTATGCTCCTGTTCATTTGTGTTTTGCTTGTCCCGTGGTTATTCAGAGTTAAGAGCTAAATAAAATTAAAGGGTTTTTTGTGTTTTTTTGTTCATATAGAAGGAAAAAGGAAGAGCAGCCGCTTCTGGTTATCCCAAGCTCCAGTCACAAACCCCATCCTTCTAATCCTCTATCGTCGATCGATCAAGCTCCCGGGTAAGGTGCGATTTCTTCATCTTCTTCCCTAGCCGAGAGTTACTCTCTTTGTTGCTTGGACAAACCCTAACCGAGCAAGGGTGTTATTCTTCTTCTTGTAGCCGAGACCAGCAGCATCAGCACCATTAGCTCACCCCAGCGCTGCACAAGTGAGATTGCACTGCCTAGCCACTCAGTAGCCTAGAGCGTCACGTCGCCCGCGTGCAGCCGCTGCCCAGTATCGCTGCACCTACCGTGCACGTGCCATTTGTCATCGCAGCGAAGCCAGCGTCACCCGTCTCGCCCTCACAAAGCCATGCGAAGACAGCCAACCGCTCCGCCCTTCACGCCCGCAATAGCGCCGCTCCGCCTGTAGTAGCGCCCCTTTGCCGCTGTGACACTTCGCCCATTCAAAGCAGCACGCCTCGTCTCGCCTTCGTTGGTCCGTGCGCACAGCCACACAGCGAGCCTACGCGTGCGCAGTTGAGCCCCTTTATCGTTGCGATCCGCTAGCCGTACCTAGCCGCAGCACAGCAGCAGCTCTTCATGCTAGCCGCCCGTGCCCACGCCAGCGCACAGCAGCCCCGTGCCCTGCTGCTTGCTATAGCCTGCTTGCCGCTTGCTGCTGCACACCGTGCCTTCTCGGGTGGTAATTCCCGAGCCTTTGACTCTTGACGCTTAGATGTTTTAGCTGCTAATTTTAATTAGGTTGACTTAGTTGATTTCCTAGGTTGTTCGGGTTGACTTTGCAGCTCGAGGGCTATTTGTTTGTTGTGGTGTTTGTTTACTACATTTTCCAGGTAAGGATTTCTTACCGGGGTTGTGTGGACCCTGCAATTACTTTAATAGCACATTGATTTCTTGTGATTGTTTATGAGCATTCTAGTGGATAGGATTCTTGTTTCTGACTTGCTGGCATGTCTGTTGTCTTGTTCATGTTAGCTTCATGCTAGGGATTTTCTTACTCTGGCATATCCTTGTTTCCTGTTCATGTTCTATAGAGCCATGCTAGGATTGTGTTGCTAATGAATGTTGCCTGTTCAATCTGTTAGCTTGTATTACTGTACCTCGGAGACTGTTATGAGTTACTAGTTTAGGTCTCGCATGGGTAAGACCCCGATGGTCACCAATGCGTTGCCAGTGTATGTAAGTCCACGATGGGCATCACACTGTTGCAGTATATGTAAGTCCCCGATGGGCATCATAGTGCAGCTAGGGAGTGTAAGACCCTATAGGGCAACTTTGTGATCCTAGCAGGAGTAAGTCCCCGATGGGCTTCCTTATGTTTAAGCAGGTATAAGACCCTGATGAGCTTCCTTGTGTTTGAGTAGGTGTAAAACCCCGATGGGCATCCTTGAGCTTAAGCAGGTGTAAGACCCCGATGGGCAACCTTGAGTGCTATTTGAGTAAGACCCCGTAGGGCATCATCGCGCCCTAAATTGAGTAAGACCACGATGGGCATCATCAGGTATAAGACCCTGCTGGGCATCCTTGGCTTGAGCTAGTGTAAGACCCCGATGGGCATCCACGTGTTCTAGCTGGTATAAGACCCCGATGGGCAACCAAGTGTTAAACTGAATGTAGGTTATAGTCGTAAGTTTCGAAGGGCAGCTGGGTAAGTCCTTGAATAGGCAAGTTCTAGGATTGACGATTCGCTTGAACTAAGTTGTTTTCTTTGTGCTCGTGATTGGTTGTATGTATCTGTGGGCTAGATGATTTGTTTTCGTATTGTACCCCGGTTGGGGATTCTTACTGAGTGACTCGTTGCTCACCCTTACTTTTCTGTGGTTTTCCACCAGGTTACTTAGGACCGAGACTGGATGGCTAGGAGGAAGCTGTTGGATGATCATGGATAGAGTTACTCTAAGTCTTGTTTCGTCTTCTCTTTAACTCTTTATGCATGTAGACAAGGCACGGAGCCATTAGGTGGATTTTGATGTACTTCTGGATATTAAAGTATTTGTTTTATTTTGTTGGATTTGTACTGGATGTTTTTACTTGCAAATAAACGAAACTCTGGCCAGGGTTGGATTTGATAAACGTTTTGACAGGTGCTTGGAAACAAGGACAAGTCCAAATAACTGTATTTAACTCAATGCTTTATTGTTTTAAAGTTTTTATAATTTCGCATTTATGATTTCGAGTCTATAGACATGCATAAGGGTTTAAGACCTAGGTTTAGGATCCTATTCGGGTCGGGTTTTTACAATGGAGCTGCAATGGGTGATGGAGATGGGGAGCTTGGGGAGTTTTCGGCTATGGAGTTTGGAGTGAAGTGTAAAAACCTGACCCGAAATACGGTCCTAAACCTAGGTTCTCACTCAGCATGCAAGTTAAATATGTCAACAAGCGGTTTAGTGCTCATGTTTAAAACTTTTCAAAACATATAGAATGGGGAACACTTAAAACATAACCAACAATTTTCATTAAGAAAAACCAACAAGGTAAAAACAAGCCTGGCCAGTATTTATAAAAACACTCAAAATAGTTTAAACATCTTTTAACAACGTTCCCCTAGGACTCCTGTCCATCTACATGCTGAATAAATAGTGCAAATAATAAACGACAGAGTGCCGACAGCTCCCATGATCAAACAGCTCCCTCCGCTAGCCGTCCAGGTGCTGTTCCAAGTTACCTGGTGGAAAAAAACCACAGAAATAAGGGTGAGTATAAACATACTCAGTAAGAATCCCCAACCGGGGTACAATACAATACATCAGTCATCTAGCACCCTAGTATACATTGTAACGGCCCAGTTTTCTAATTCGGTTTCCCAGGTGTTTCCGGTTCATTATTCGGATGTTCGGATGGGCCGTTAGAGCTATTTTAACCCTTAGGGGTATTTTGGTCTTTTGCCCCCGGTCAGGGTTTTGTGGATTTTCAGGATTCCAGGGTCACTCTTGCCCTTGTCGAGGCTTGATTGTTGTTGGTTGCAGGACCCAAGAAGTTCGGGCTAGTTGGTTGGAAGTTTGGAGGTGATTTGGTAACTAACAAAATTATTGTTAATTTAAGTGCTTCCATTGGGATTTGAACCCTTGACCTAACGGTGATTAGGAGGCTTGATTTAAATGGGTTTTATTAAATGGAAAAGAATGCGTCAACTAGGACTCGAAGGAGGAAAGCCTTGGGAAGGGATTTTGGACCACCCAAAGCCTATTTAATTTAGGAAAAAGGAAAAGAAAAGAGAAAAAAACCCTTATTCTCTCCCCTTCTTTCTCTCTCTCTCTCTCTCTCTCTCTCTCTCTCCTTGCCGACCTCACCAAGAAACTCAACCGAGCTGCACTGAAAAGCGGCCAGACGCTCCAAAGACACGACCCCGCCTGTCACCTGCTGTCGCGCCACCAATAAGCGGCCAGACGCTCCAAAGATACCGCTGTCGTCGCACATGGCCAAGTACCAGACAGACGCCCAAAGACAGCCCGCGATCGCGCCCAGACGCCCCGCCAGCCTGCTCGTGCCGCGCCCGCGCGCCCAGTCCGTGTCGCCGTGCCGCGCCCGCGCGTCGCACAACCCGTCGCCCAGCGCCAGCGTGCCCGCGTAGAGCGTCTCGTCGCGCTGCGCTGCGCGGCGAAGGCGCGCGCGCGCCCTGGGCCGCTCGCGCCAGACGATCGTGCCGCTAAGCGCCGTCCTGCCGCGCCGCGCCGTGTCGCCGTGCAGCGCTGCTGCCCCCGCGCCGCGCGCGCCAGCGCCAAAGAAGCCTTGATCCGCTCGCCCTGGTCCACGTCTCACCGCGCCGCCCACTTGTCGCCGAGAGCCTGTTTTGCCAAGATTGTTGGGGTCGAGACCTAGTACCTTCTCGGTTGGTAATTCCCGAGCCTCCACTCTTTTGGACCCTAAGTTGATTGGCTGTTGTTATTTAATTAGGATATTTTTATTAAATGCTTAGGTTGCTCGGGTTCACTTAGAAGCTCGGGAGTCGCTTGGTTGGCTTATGGTAGTTATTTTCTGCTTGTTTCGTGTAAGGATTTTCTTACCGTGGTTGTGTGGACCCTGCGATGCTATCATGATTGTGCCTTGTATGCTTGGTTGTTGTTATGAGTATGTTAGCTATTGAACAGCTTGTGTTTGAAATCTTGCTAGCATGTTGCTTGTTGTTCATGCTAGTGCCATGCTAGGTTTGTTCTTCCAGCATGCCATGTCTTGTGATTGTATGAAATTTCCAATGGGTAGGTTACATGTTTTCTCGTGCTTCCAGATCGTGTTGCTCTTGTGTCCCCTGATATATTCTGTTAGTTCCATGCAAGGGGTTTAACTATCTTGGCATACCTTGTTCTATTTTATCCTGTTAGTTCCGTGCCAGGCATAGGCGGGTGATGTATAGTGTAGAAGACTGTAGGGGTAACTAGTTTAGGTCCCGTTCGGGTAAGACCCCGATGGACATCCGGAGGTGTAAGACCCTGATGGGTATCCTAGGTTTGTAAGTCCCTGATGGGCATCACTGAGTTGGAGGTGTAAGACCCCGATGGGCATCCTAGGTGTGTAAGTCCCCGATGGGCATCACTGAGTTGGAGGTGTAAGACCCCGATGGGCATCCTAGGTGTGTAAGTCCCCGATGGGCATCACTGAGTTGGAGGTGTAAGACCCTGATGGGCATCCTAGGTGTGTAAGTCCCCAATGGGCATCACTGAGTTGGAGGTGTAAGACCCCGATGGGCATCCTAGGTGTGTAAGTCCCCGATGGGCATCACTGAGTTGGAGGTGTAAGACCCTGATGGGCATCCTAGGTGTGTAAGTCCCCGACGGGCATCACTGAGTTGGAGGTGTAAGACCCTGATGGGCATCCTAGGTGTGTAAGTCCCCAACGGGCATCACTGATTTTGGAGGTGTAAGGCCCCGATGGGCAACCTAGGTGTGTAAGGCCCCACTGGGCATCACTGAGTCCTAGGTTGTGTAAGGCCCGAAGGGCATCCAAGTGTAGAACCTAGGATAGGCTGTAGATGAAAGCCCTTGAATAGGCTCGCTCTAGAGTAGCTCATAGCCTAATCCAACCGTTTTGCTCTAAGTCATTGTTTTATTTGCATGTATACTAGGGTGCTAGATGACTGATGTATCGTATTGTACCCCGGTTGGGGATTCTTACTGAGTATGTTTATACTCACCTTATATTTCGTGGTTTTTCCACCAGGTAACTTGGGACAGCACCAGGATGGCTAGCGGAGGGAGCTGTTTGATCATGGGGGCTGCCGGCACTTTGTCGTTTATTGTTTGCATTTATTTATTCAGCATGTAGGTGGACAGGAGTCCTAGGGGAATGATGTTAAAGTTGTTTAAACTGTTTTGAATGTTCTTTTATAAATACTGGCGAGGCTTATTTTACCTTGATTGGATTTGCTTTATGAAAATTGTTGGTTATGTTTTAAGTGTTCCCCGTTTCAAATTTTTTTTGAAAACGTTTTAAATATGAGCACTAAACCGCTTGTTGAAATATTTAACTTGCATGCTGAGTGAGGACCTAGGTTTAGGACCGTATTCCAGGTCGGGTCCTTACATACATGCAAACAAATACGAGCTCAGAAGCAACAACTTAGCTCAGGCTAACCACCGATCTAGAAATTGCCTATTCAAGGACTTACTACCACAACCTACACTAGGTTCTACACCTCGATGCCCATCGGGGTCTTACACAACCTAGGACGCGATGATGCCCATCGGGGTCTTACGGATAAGGATGCCCATCGGGGTCTTACTCCTGCTAGACTCAGTGATACCCATCGGGGGCTTACACACAAGGATGCCCATCGGGGTCTTACTCCACAAACCAATGATGCCCATCGGGGTCTTACACATCTAGGGTGCCCATCGGGGTCTTACTCCACAAAACAATGATGCCCATCGGGGTCTTACACATCTAGGATGCCCATCGGAGACTTACTCCACAAAACAATGATACCCATCGGGGTCTTACACATCTAGGATGCCCATCGGGGTCTTACTCCAGCTAGGAACACGGAGATGCCCATCGGGGTCTTACACTCACTAGCTACATTATGATGCCCATCGGTGTAAGTAGTGTAGCGCCCATCGGGGACTTACGAACACTAGCAACGCATTGGTGCCCATCGGGGACTTACCCAAGCGAGACCTAAACTAGTAACCCCTAACGGTCTCCTAAGTACAGGAACACAAACTAGCCTAACAATCAGACAATAAACATAACCTGTCTAACCCTAGCATGAAACTAACAGATTACAAATAGGAACAAGGGTATGCCAGAATATGAAAAATCCTTAACATGATACTACGAACTTAAGCAGCAATCAAAAGCATGCTGGAAGAACAAACCTAGCATGGCACTAACATGAACAACAAGCAACATGCTAGCAAGAATTCGAACTCAAGCCATCCTTGGCTAACATGCTCATAACCGTAACCAAGCATACAAGGCACAATCCTGAAAGCATCGCAGGGTCCACACAACCGCGATAAGAAATTCTTACCTGGATCAAGTAAGAAAGCAATCACAACAAACAAACAAGCGACCCTCGAGCTTCAAAGTCAACAGGAACAACCGAGAAGGCACTAGGGCTCGGCACCAAGCTATCTCGGCAAGACAGGGCTCACGGCAAGGCTGCGTGCGGCAGCGGGCTGCAGGCAGGCTGCAGCAAGCGGCGGGATTGGCTGGGCTGCTGTGCGCTGGAGCGGGCGTTGCGAGGGCTGTTGTGCTGCCGCTAGGCACGGGCGCGCAGGTGCAAAGGTGAGGCAAGCAGGCGCGAGCGAATAGGCGAATTCGCAGGCACGAGGGAGATGGCGCTACCGGCGCGCGCGCAGCAGCAAGGCCTCGTGAGACAGCAGATCGGTCGCGGCGCTGGAAATGGCAAGACCGCGGCGCGGGGTCGGGCTGCGGCGGCGGCGACACTGGGGCTAGCGCAATGCGCGGCGGCGCGGCGAGTGGCCGGGCGACGGCTACCGGTCTCGGCTGGGCGACAACACACACACGCCGGCGGTCAGGATTGTTCTTGGCCGAGAAGAAAGAAAAGAATAAGAGAGGACTTACACGTTCTTGGACTCGGTTCTTGATCTTGATGAACTAGGCATGTAAAGACCCGACCCGAATGGGGTCTTAAAATAGGCCTTTACCCCAATGCATTCTTTCAAAACAAAAATCAATATGCAAAATGGTGTTTCGGATTCTAAGTAAAAACTAAAACATAAAACATCCATTTAAAAGTCAACATAATTTCCTAAAACCTGTCCCTGTTTCCAAGCACCTATTCCAAGACAAATACATTTCCAAAACTCACTATGATCAGAGATTTATTTAAAACATTCAAACTTTCCAATAGTTACAACAGTGCTAGTATCCAAAAATACATTCAGAAAACAACTTAGGGCTTCGTGCTCAACTACATGCATTCAGAGGACATTTAAAACATAAAAACATAAATACAAGACTCAGAGTTCAAAACAACGGGTTTCCATGATCACAACTCCTCCTCCAGCCATCCTGTCTCGCACCATGGTTACTTGTGGAAAACCACAAAATAAGGGTGAGTAACGAATTACTCAGTAAGAATCCCCAACCGGGGTACAATACGAAATACATGGTCATCTAGCAGAAAGGTATGCAAGCTATGAATATAAACACATATTAGAGCACATAACTTAAATCCACACATAAACATCGGATGCCATCTCAGGGTCTTAGTCTGGAATAATCCACCACACAATACGCCCTATACAAGAAATAAGTCCCGGCCTCAGCCTGTCTACTGTTGATACGAAAGGTGCACTATCTCAAGATCCCAAAGAGCTCTCCGGTCGGTGCTGTAATTAGCGTAAGCTCGCACCGCATGCTACTGCAGACCATGGGGGGTGCCGGGTCTAGTGGCAAGCTGCCCATGTCCAGTCACCATGCCTAACTAAATCTCTGGATCGGTGTCACTAACATAGGGGTGTGAGACCTGGACACGTGAACTATGTCACCTGAACCACCGCACCGAGGCTAAGGAACCGGCCGTGGTAGGCTTACACCAGAAGCCGCGTCCTGCCCTAACAGGTGGCAATCAAGGGCTACGGCCGAACACGCTGAGGACGTGCTGATTGCCGGGGACGAGGCAATGCCAAGTCATCATCCCGACCATTGGGGCATTTAACAGTCTGCCACCCTCACCCAAGATTGCAGGGCCAGCCGTTAGGGTTAGCTAGACCCTAACGGGATCAGGGACGGAGCACCGTCTCGTATGTCGCTGTCGTGGATGCAAGTTACGTTATACATCCGGCCCGGATGATGCTACCTACCTGCACTCTAAACCTATAATATCAATCAGCAAACAATCCAATACAATCCAATACGTGCTCAAATAGATACAACGAACCTAGCATGATACTACGAAGCAAGAACAGATACGAGCATGCTAGAACAGAACAACCTAGCATGGACTAACATGAGAAACAACATAGGAAATCATGCCAGTCGGGAATTCATAACAGAGCACCTATCACTAAACATGTTAATAAACACAAACAAGCATACAATCAGCAATCACATATAATATCGCAGGGCCCACAAAACTGCGGTAAGAAATCCTTACCTGGTCGGAAGGCAACTACACCCAAGAAACCTAAGCTGCGATCGAACCCGAGTTAGCTAACGAGAACCTAGCAAACACAACAATAATCACAATCCATAGGCCTAAATATAATAAAATAAACAGGACTCGGCTCGGGAGCAACTCACGCGGCGCGGCTGACACGCGGACGGGCAGGTGTGACGGGCAAAGGCTGCTTCTTGGCACCGCGATGGGCGCCGAGGCGCGGGCGACGTGGACGAGCTCTGAGGGACACTTTGGGACGAGCGACGCGACGAGCTACAGGGACGCGAGCGGGGACGAGCGGCTCGACACAGGGCATGGCTGGGCGACTCAGATCTGGGCGGCGCTGGGCTCTTTGCGATCTGGCGCAGAACGACCTGGTGCGGGGCTGTGCGACGAGGCACAGTGCGAGCTGATGCGACGCTAGGGCTGGGCGAGCAGGGCGGCTCGGAGCTGGGCGGCCTGGGCGAGCAGGGGCTGGAGCTCGAGTTGGCTGAGAGGAAGAGAGAGAGAGAGAGAGAGAGAGAGAGAGAGAGAGAGAGAGAGAGAGAAACAAAAAGGGGAAAAATGAGATTTTTCCTTATTTTCCAACCTTATCCTATTTTAAATAGGCCTAAAATCCCTAAAATCCCATTCCCCGGCTTCCTCCTTCGAGACTCGACTGAAGCAATCTTTTCCAATAAATAAAACTCACTTAAAATCAAACTCGCAAATCAACATTAAGGGCAAGGGCTCAAATTGTAACAGCCCAGTTTCAAATTCTAGTTTTCGAGGTGCCTTCGGGTCAAGATTCAGTTGTTTGGTTGGGTCATTAGAGCCGTTTTGACCCTTGGGGGTATTTTGGTCTTTTGGCTCTCCAAGCAGGATTTGTGGTTTTCAGGGCTTCGAGGTAGCTCCTGCCTTTGTCGAGGCTTGTTTGTTGGTGGCTGCGAGTCCCGAGGTGTTTGGGTTAGTCGGTTGGATGCTCGGTTGTGGTTTGGGCTTTGGCAAAGTGTTGGTTGTTGGGTGTTTCCTTTGGGATTCGAGCCCGGGCCCTTACTGTTGGTTTGGGAGATGGATTTAAGTGAGTTTTATTTATTGGAAAATATTGCTTCTGTCGGGTCTCGAAGGAGGAAGCCGGGAGATGGGATTTTAAGGTTTGATTTGGATAAAAGTGGATAAGGATGGATTTTTGGAAAAAATCCCTATTTTCCTTTTTATTTCCCCATTTTCCTTTTCTTTTCTAAATTCCTTTTCTTTTATTTTTATTTTTTCTTTTTCTCTCTCTCTCTCTCTCTCTCTCTCTCTCTCTCTCTCTCTCTCTCCCGAGCCCCCCCACCTAGCCGAAAGCAGCACACAAATTTCCACCCACTCACCGCGCGAATGCGGCCTCGCCCAACCCGAGCCCCAGCTCGCCCAGGTCGCTCCATCGCCAGCCCGAGCTTCGCCCAGCCACGCCTAGTCCGAGCGTCGCGTTGCCCTCCCCCTGCTTGGGTCGCCCAAGCGTCGCCCGACCGCCACGCGCCCGCTCGCCTGGTCGTGTGTCGCCCGGTACGCCAAGATCTTTGGCCGAAAGCACGCGATCTTGAGTGGCGTCGCCCGTGTCATCCGCGCCATCGCCCAGCCGAGCAAGCGCCCACTCCCGTGCGCCCAGTGTCGCCCCAGCGCCCGAGCCCATCGCGCCAGCGCCCATCCTTGCGCCCTTCTTCACCCAGCTGCTGCCTAGCCTGTGCAGCCGGCTCGTTCGCGTGTCAGCCGCGCCTCGTGAGTTGCTCTCGAGCTGAGCCCTGTTTATTTTATTGTATTTAGGCCTATTTTATGATTATTGATGTGTTTGTTTGGCTCGTTATAGGTTGCTCGGGTTCGATCGCAGTTAATTTTATTGTGTGTTGTTGCCTTTCGACCAGGTAAGGATTTCTTACCGGAGTTGTGTGGGCCCTGCGATATTTTTCATGATATGCCTTGCTTGTTTGCTGACTATTATGAGCATGATAGTAATAGATCAGTTTTGATTGATTTCTGCTAGCATGTTTGCTTGATTTTACATGTTAGTGACATGCTAGGTTTGTTCTGCCAGCATGCTTATGATTCCTGCTTAAGCTCGTAGTATCATGCTAGGTAAATGTGAATGATGTCGGTCATTGTTTGCTAGCCAGGAATCATTGATTTTGCTCTGTACTCTTAGATAGAGTTGTAGGGTTTGTCATCATCCAGAGGCTGAGCGGACATAACGTACTTTGTCCCCACTGATCGGGAGTAAAGTGTGCGCAGCATAACGTATCTTGCTTCCCCCCCGGTCGCCAAGGTGGATTTAGCTCAGGTCGGGAGTAAAGTGTGCGCAGCATAACATATATTGCTTCTCTTCCCCGACCCGCTGGTTGTGGAATTAGCTACCCACTTCGGCATAGCCTAGCTTGTAGCCTGCTAGAGCGGAACCCTGCCATCAGTGTAAGCCTGCCCTGGCCGGTTCTTAGCTTCAGGTCGGTGGATCATGCTGCACAGATGAGCGCCGAGGGCCTCGCGCTCATCGTGATCGGTGACACCGCCTCCGAGTCATAGGCATGCGTGCACCGCCCGCGTAGTTTGCCCCTTAGGCCCCCGCATTTATGCCGGTTGCAGAGAGCATGCGGTGTGCGCGCACACGCGTTAGTTGCCGGTTCGGAGAGCTCCCCCGGGCTAATGTCGTGAGTACACCATTCCTTCCGTTAGAGCCTGACTTTAGGTACTCTCCCGTAAGTCCAGATTAGTGGCAAGGGCAAGGAGGCCCTTGAGGACATTCTAGGGATCAGTGCATTCCCCCCGAGTGACATATACCTCGGTGATGTCCAGGATTGGTCAGTGTATCCAATCCTTAGGCCGGAAGTAGGAGACTTCTGATGGCTCCAAATCTTTCTTTGTAAGCTCGTTGAGCTATGATCTGTGTTGGTAGCTGTTTGCTTGCGTGCTTTGGTACTAGATGACTGATTATATCGTATTGTACCCCGGTTGGGGATTCTTACTGAGTAATTCGTTACTCACCCTTATTTTTGTGGTTTTTCCACAGGTAACCATGGTGCGAGACAGGATGGCTGGAGGAGGAGCTGTGATCATGGAAATCCGTTGTTCGAACTCTGAGTTTATGTCTATGATTCTTTATGTTTTATTTTCCTCTGAATGCATGTAGTTGGGCATGGAGCCCTAGGTTGTTTTCTGACTGCTTTTCTGGATTCTAGCATTGTTGTAACTATTGGGTCGGGTCTTTACAGTTGGTATTAGAGCTAAGAGTCATAGATTCTGTAGACTGACCTTTTGTTGTAGGTCATTTTTCCATGATCATCAGCACTCCGACAGTCATCAGGTACATCTAAGTTTTCAGTATTAGAAAAGGGTTAAGAATTTACAATACTTTTCATCTAGTGTATGCCTTGTTTAGTGTTGTGGAGCGGAGACGAGCAGGTTCTGACTCGTTGTTCGTTTGGGTCCGAGCACCATCATGCCAACTTCCCATGATGTAAGAAGTATGATAGCGGCTAGTCGGGTATCCAGATAGATTCAGAGCATCGATGGGACATCGTCCTGCATTTGAGGTAGAGATTATACTCCCGTAGGCCACTTGTGGCCCAGTTGTTAGTTTTCCCCTAGAGAGAGGGTGGAGGTGATTTGCCCTGGAGTACCACTCCAGGAGAGGAGTTAGCTATGGCTTTGCTTATGTTGATGCTTGTGGAGCAGGTTCCAGTGTGGACTTGTAACAGCCTAGTTTCCTATTCCAGTTTTCGAGGTGCCTTCGGGTCAAGATTCGGTTGTTGGTTGGGTCATTAGAGCAGTTTTGCCCCTTGGGGGTATTTTGGTCTTTTGGCTCTCCGGGCAGGATTTGTGGTTTTCTGGGCTTCGAGGTAGCTCCTGCCTTTGTCGAGGCTTATTTGTTGGTGGCTGCGAGTCCCGTGGTGTTTGGGCTAGTCGGTTGGATGCTCGGTTGTGGTTTGGGCATTGGCAAAGTGATGGTTGGTTGTGTGATTCTTTTGGGATTTGAGCCCGAGCCTTTAGTGTTGCTTTGGGAGTTGGATTTAAGTGAGTTTGATTGATTGGAAAAGATTTCTTTGATCGGGTCTCGAAGGAGGAAGCCGGGAAATGGGATTTTGAGGTTTTAAGTGGATAAGGATGGAAAATGGAATTTAAATCCCATTTTTCCCTTTTATTTCCCATTTTTCCTTTTTATTTCCTTTTTTATTTTATTTTTTCCCCAAAATCAACTTTCTCTCTCTTTCTCTCTCTCTCTCCCGAGCATCCCCACCTAGCCTGACCCCTAGCCTTGGCTCGCTTGACCCTTGCCCGAGCAGCCCTAGCTCGCCAGTGGCGCCGAGCCCGAGCCTCGCCACCGAGTGAGCCCCGCCTAGTCTAGTCGCGGCGACAGGCTCGGCCACTAGGTCGCCAGCTCGAGCTCGCCGCCTGGTCGTCGGCGTCGCCGCCCCGACCCGAAGCCGCGCACGGTGTCGCTGATCCCTCGTCGCGCGCCCCGTGTCGCCTTGGTCCGAAGTCGTCGCCCTCTGTGCCCGAGCCGCTCCGAAGTCGCGTCCCCTCAGCGCGTCGTCGCGCGCTCGCGCGCGCCTCGTCCTGCTGCTGCTCGCGCGGCGTTGCGCTTTTAGCTTCGCCTGGCCAACGAGCCCGGCGCGCCGTGTCAGCGCGCGCCAGGCTTCTGGCTGAGCAGCCGCGCCTGGCGCCATGTCAGCGCGCCCGACTACGTGTCGTGCGCGCTGGCGTCGAGCAGCGCCCGGCGCGCTGCTCGCGCGCCATCAATCGCCTAGCCCGTGCAACCGCCCGTTCGAGTGTCAACCGCGCCTCGTGAGTTGCTCCGAGCCGAGCCCCGTTTATTTTAGAGTATTTAGGCTATTTTATGATTATTGATGTATTTGTTTGGCTCGATATAGGTTGCTCGGGTTCGATCGCAGCTTAATTTATTGTGTGTTGTTGCCTTCCCACCTGTAAGGATTTCTTACCGGAGTTGTGTGGGCCTGCGATATTGTCATGATTTTGCCTTGCTTGTTTGCTCGATTGTTATGAGCATGATAATAATAGAGCAGACTTTGATTGATTTTTTCCGCTAGCATGTTTGCTTGATATTACATGTTAGTGCCATGCTAGGTTTGTTCACGGCATGCTTATGATTCCCGCTTAAGCTCGTAGTATCATGCTAGGTAGTGTGATTGATGTCGGTCTTTGCTTGCTAGCCAGAATCATTGCTTTTGCTCTGTACTCTTAGATAGAGTTGTAGGGTTTGTCATCATCCGCAGGTGAGCGGACATAACGTACTTTGTCCCCACCGATCGGGAGTAGTGTGCGACGCATAACGTATCTTGCTTCCCCGGTCACTAAGGTGGATTTAGCTCAGTCGGGAATAAAGTGTGCGCAAGATAACGTATCTTGCTACCCGCCCGACCAGCCGGTTGTGGAATTAGCTACCCACCCGGCATAGCCTAGTTTGTAGCTCGCTAGAGCGGAACCCCGCCACGTGTAAGCCCCGCCTTGGCGGTTCTTAGCTTCGTGTCGGTGGACCAGCCGCATGCAGATGAGCGCCGAGGGCCTCGCGCTACTGTGATCAGTGACACCGCTTCCGAGTCTTAGGCATGCGTACCTGGCCCGCGTAGTTTGCCCTTAGGCCCCCGCATTTACGCCGGTTGCAGAAGAGCATGCGGTGTGCGCGCACACGCGTTAGTTGCCGGTTCGGAGAGATCCCCCGGGCTAATGTTCGTGAGTACACCATTCCTTCCGTTAGAGCCTGACTTCGGGTACTCTCCCGTAAGTCCAGATTAGCAAGGGTAAGAGGCCCTTGAGGACATCCTTGGGATCGGTTTTTGAGCTGATCAACTGGCTGAGGGAGAAAGACCCTCAGAGATGTCCCAGGATTGGTTAGGATAACCAACCATTAGGCCGGAAGTAGGAGACTTCCAATGACTCCAGATCTTGTTTTATGAGCTCGTTGAGCTATGATCTGTGTTGGTAGCTGTTTGCTTGCATGCTTTGGTTCTAGTTGATTGATTATATCGTATTGTACCCCGGTTGGGGATTCTTACTGAGTAATTCGTTACTCACCCTTACTTATCTTTCAGAAACCATGGCGCGAGGAGGGGATGGTGGAGGAGGAGAGCGTGATCATGGAAAACCCGTTGTTAAACTCTGAGTCTTATGTCTTGTATTTATGTTTTAAATGTCCTCTGAATGCATGTAGTTGGGCACGGAGCCCTAGGTTGTTTTATGAATGTATTTCCGAATTCTAGCATTGTTGTAAATGTTGTAAAGTTGTATGTTTTTAATAAATCTCTGATCAGAGTAAGTTTTGGAAATGTATTTGTCTTGGAGCAGTGCTTGGAAACAGGGATGAGTTTCAAGAATTTTGTATTGACTTTTAAATGAACTCTTGCGTTTTTGGTTTTTACTTAGAATCGAAACAACCCTATTGCAAATTCTAGTGTTGATTTGTATGCATGCATTGAGGTAAGGGCCCATTTAGAGCCCCATTCGGTCGGGTCCTTACAGGTTGGTATCGAGCTCGAGTCATAGATTTTGTAGACTGACCTTTTGTTGTAGGTCGTTTTTCCATGATCATCAGCACTCCGACAGTCATCAGGTACGCCTAAGTTACTGTTTTAAAGAAAAGGGTAAGATTTACAATACTTTTCATCTAGCTTTTATGCCTTGTGTAGTGTTGTGTAGCGGAGACGAGCAGGTTCTGACTCGTTGTTGGTTTGGGCTTAGTGAGCCATCATGCCAACTTTCATGATCGCGAGCGATTTGTTTAGCGACTTGTTGAGGTATCCAGATAGATTCGGATGCCCCGGGACGTCGTCCCGAGGGAGGTAGAGCTTAGACTCCGTTGGCCATTTGTGGCCCGATTGGTCGCTTTTCCCTAGTGAGAGGGTGGAGGTGCTTCCGTGCGGATCGCCAAAGTATGTTGATCGCACCTGCAGGAGCAGGACGCTTGGCAGGTTCGACCGAGGAGTTGAACCGATCGTGTTGATGTTGAGGCCGCGTCTAGGGTTGTTAGGCCCGCATGCCTAGAGGAGGGGGTAGAGGCTAGCGGCGCCTCGAGTGAGACTCCTTGAGCAGAGTGTGCTCCAACCATGAGAGATTTGATGGCGTGTCTTTAGCTATCGAGAGCGGAGACCCAAGCGCAGATTTGTAGCGCGTAGTGAGGAGTCCGGGCACAGATAGCCCGGTGATGAGAGTTTGTTTCAAACATTTTTCCCCAAGAGCTCTTGTAGCCCCGGAGGTTCCGGGAGGGCATGATCAGTGAGTTTATTGGATGAGTTGGTTGGCGTTGATGGAGCCGCCCGGTTTGGCAAATGGATGCTGTAGAGCTCGATGTTTTAGTAAGTCCTACCGCTAGTAGTAAAGTAGTTGGCAGTTTGAGTTTAGCATCCGTGTGTGGGATGCCCCGCTGCTCAGAGGCCGAGGTGTGCCGTCTCTGTCTTTGTTTGGTTCATCGGATGGTGGTGGAAGTCCCTTGTGAGAGGTGGACTAGCGAGTCTCCACCCGATCGCCCGATTGATTGGCAAGTTGCCGAGTTTGTGGCTTGAGGCGGATGTAGGGACATCTTTGCTCCCTTGCGAGCTCTTTGTTGTTTAATGACCAATACTTCCTCGGATGTGGATTTGGTAGTAGTAGCACTTGAGGTGCATTGGTTGGTGTGCCACTTTGGCACTAAGTCCGGTTCAGCTTGAGTTTGGCTTGGGCATAGCAGATGGTTCTATGCCGTTCGGAGTTGGCGCACTCCTTTAGCCTTGAATCATTTATGGCGGTTGCACTGTTTAGGTCGTGCCGGAGGGCTAGTTCGTGGTAGTCGATGGACTACAAGTGAAAGGATGCTCGAGAGGAGCCGAGCCTCTTCCCGGTGTTTACGGAGGTTGAGTAAGTCACAGATTGGTTGGTAAGTGTTGGTGCGCTTGAGCCTCGCGCTAGTGTTAAGGCCAAGAGTTTTCTTGTGGTTGGTAGTACGGTCAACAACCTTCGAGTGCCTTTATCTGAGGAGAGTTGAGCATTGTAGATGCGAGTTTGGTCCAGTAGAGGGACTCTGAGCTGGATGCCTATGAGGCGAGTTGGATGCCATGAGGCGAGTTGGATGCTTTTGAGGCGAGACGAGCTGATGCCTTGCGAGAGGATTTGGATGCCTTATGGGTAAGCACCCTTGGTAAAGGCTTGGTATAAAGTAAGTTCGGTGTGGCATGGTTATGCTTTTGGTAGAGCAAGGTTGCCTCAGCTTTGAGCATTGTGTGGAGTTGGAACTTTTGGTGTTTCTTCGGTTGGAGTTCAGTTGGAAACTGAACAAGAGCGGTGGTAGCAAAGCCGCATAGATTTACGATCGCCTTGGCTAAGAATGTTGTTTGGATCCTTTCCTTGGGTAGAAGCCTTGTTGAGAGGCTGATGTTTGAGTGGGAGGACGACGCATTCGGTAGCGTTTTGGATCCTCTTGGTTCCCAAGGAATTGGAGTTGGCCTGCATGGTTGAGATGCTGGAGAGAGTTGTGCCTGTTCAGGCATTTGGCTGTTAGCTCGTTTGTCGGCCGTATGTGTCGGAGGGTGATCGGAGGATCCCTAGGTTGTGGAGAGCCTCTCCAGAGCTCAGTCAGGCTCAAGTAGTGAGTTTCAGTTGGCAAGCTGGAGCCGTGTAGTTTGTAGCCTCGGTTGAGTTGCTAGCAGTCTTGGTAGACTAGCAAGCTAGTGTTTGTTTGGAGTAAAGTCCGGATTGGTTCCGGTGTGGTGGCAAGTTGATGCTTGGTGTTGACCAAGGTGTGGATTGGAGCTGCTAGAGATTTGCTTTGCTTGTGGGACGAATGGTTCGTGCCCAGTTGGTTGTTTTCCTGTTTCCAAGATGTCGAGTTGCCCCGTTTGGCTTTTGGAGGTTCAGTCTAAGATGGACCCCTGTTGTTGCCCCGTGAGATGTAGATGTTGTTGCTCTAGTGGAGCAAGACAGTGAGCATATGTGGAGCTCTCTGTCCTTTGGTTTTCTGTTTGTAAGAGCCGTTTCCTTCGGGGATTTGTCAGGTTACTCCTTTGGTCTTGGAATTGATGGTAGTGGTGCTAGCAAGAGGGAAAGATTTGTTGGCTACTTGGAAGTAGTCGTTTGTCCAGTTAAGCGGACTCTTGGATGGTGTTCTAGAGGCTGCAGTAAGGATTGTTTTGCTTCTTGTGAGTGTTTGGCCAAGATTTGGTTCTCTTGTTGTTTCGAGAGCTAGTTCGGTTCTAGCTGGAGGGCGTTACCCTGAGGTCTTTTTCCTAGTCAGGAAGTTGTGGGAGTTGACCCCTCCCTCGGCAGTTGAGTAAGTTTTGTTGGTTCCGGATTTGTGATCCGATTGGTTGAGTTTTCCCTTGGGTGTTGCTTCCAAGAGAGTTGGTTGCTGTTGCCTTGGGTTTGAGAAAGTCAGCGAGCTTGTGTGAAGTCTGTTGCCCTTCAGAGTTTGCTTGCTGGGAAAGTCGTTTCCCGTTTGGCAGGAGTCAGCTTAGCTCCTGAGTTGTCTAGTTGGTCAAAGTAGCGGAGCGGTCAGCCCAGCGAGAGGGTCCCTGCTTTGTGTTGTTAGCAAGCAAGAGTTGTTTGTCCCCGCAAGGGTGGTGGCCAGCCAGTAAGAGTTGTTTCTGGCAAGTTGTTGGTTTTTTTGGGGATTGAAGATTTCCCTTCCCCCTAGTCTCTGTGGTTGTTGAGTTGCTCCATGGATGTCAGCCTCGAGTGTTAGCTTCTGAGGTAGTCTTGTGGAATCGTGTGGCTTAGGATCCGTAAGCTTTGAGGTTGTCGTCATCCGTTTTCCTTGTAAGGTTTCGGGAGTGGAGCTTCTGGTTGGAAGATAAGTTTGGCCTAAGCGAAAAGGAGAAGTCTTTTGAGTAGCCAGTTGGATTTTAAGAGTTGAGAGGTAGCTTGGAGGCGAGTGTCGCTCGTTATAAGTTTGGGTTGAGTTCTGCTGAGCAAGCCCTTCTCGGGCTTTGCTCCTTGTTGTGCTTCATGATTGGAGTAGCAGAGTATTTGTGTGAGTTGGCACCGTAATGCTTGGCCAGATTTTCTATCCGGTTCTCGAGGAGCTCCGGTTGGTCGATGGTTCGGTTGGGCCGTTAAAGTCGCATTTTGTCCCTTAGGGGCATTTTGGTCTTTTGCTCATTGGCGAGGATTGGTGGATTTTCGTGGCTTCGAGGCAGCTCCCGCTTTGTTGAGGCTTGTTTGTTGTGAAATTTGCGAGTCCCGAGATGTTTGGGCTAGTCGTTTGGAAGTTCGGTTGTGATTTGGGATTTTTGCAAAGTGATGGTTGGGTTGTGTGCTTCCTTTGGGATTCGAGCCCGGGCCTTTAGTGTTGCTTTGGGAGTTGGATTTAAGTGAGTTTGATTTATTGGAAAAGATTGCTTCGGTCGGGTCTCGAAGGAGGAAGCCGGGAAATGGGATTTTGAGGTTTTAAGTGGATAAGGATGGAAAATGGAATTTAAAATCCCATTTTTCCTTTTATTTTCCCATTTTCCTTTTTATTTTCTTTTCTTTTATTTTTCCCCAAATCCACTTTCTCTCTCTCTCTCTCTCTCTCTCTCTCTCTCTCTCTCCTCAAATTGGCCGAGCAGTGTGCCACCCATCGCGGCCGGCCCGAGCTCGTCGTCGCCCTCGCCGCCGTCTTTGCCGGGTCGGCGCTTATCGCTCGCCATCGCTCGTCGCCAGCCAGCCACCGCCGAGCTCGCGCGCCTGATCCGCCGTCGTCGCGCGCTCCAGCGAGCCATCGCTCGGCCAGACGCCCAGATCCGAGCTCGCCCTCGCCAGATCTCGCCGTCGCTCTCCCTCGCTCCCCCTCGCGCGCCCAGATGTGTCCGCGCCGTGCCATCCTCGCTGAGCGCGCGCGCGCGCTTATCGCGCGCCGCGCCGTCCTCGCGCCGAGCCGCCCGAAGTCGCGTCTCAGAGCGCGTCGTCGCGCGCCATGCCCTCTTCCTTGCTCGCCCGCGCGTTGCGCGCCCCAGCGCCGTGTCCGCGCGCGCGCGGCCGTGCCCCTGCGCGGCGCGCGCGTGTCTGTGGCCCGGCTTGCGCCAATCACGCCTAGCCCGAGCAGCCGGCCCGTTCGCGTGTCAGCCGTGCCTCGTGAGTTGCTCCCGAGCTGAGCCTTGTTTGTTTTATTATATTTGGGCCTTTTGATTGTAATTATTGTTGTTTTTGTTAGGTTCTCGCTAGCTAGCTCGGGTTCGATCGCAGCTTAGGTTTCTTGTGTTTAGAGGTCTTAGGCCGGTAAGGATTTCTTACCGGAGTTGTGTGGACCTGCGATATATTATGCGATTCTTTGATTGATGCTTGTTTGTGTTTATTGACATGTTTGGTGATAAGTGCTCTAATCTGAATTCCCGATTAGCATGACTTTCTGGTTAATTCTCATGTTAATCCATGCTAGGTTGTTCCTTTCTGGCATGCTCGTATTCTGCTCTTTTGCTTCGTAGTATGATGCTAGGCTCGTTGTATTCTTTTTTAGCACGTATTGGATTTTATGGAATTGTTTGCTGTTTGCTAGGGCAGGTTAGAGTTGCAGGTAGATAGCATCATCCGGGCCTGATGCATAAAGTACCTTGCATCCATGGCAGGACGTCGAGCAAGTCATTAGATCCCCTGGACCCCGTGAGGGATTAGCTAACCCGAGCGGTAGGCCCCGCAATCTTGGGTGAGGGTGGCGATCGTTAAATGCCCCAACCGTCGGGATGATGACTTGGCATTGCCTCGCCCTCGATAGTCGGCACGTCCTCGGCGTGTTCGGCCGTAGCCCCGATTGCCACTGTTAAGGCAAGGACGGCTTCTCGGTGTAAGCCTACCACGACCGTTCCTTGCCCCAAAGTGCGGTGGTTCAGGTGACATAATTTACGTGTCCGTGTCTCACACCCCTATGTCGGTGACACCGATCCAAAGATTTAGTTAGGCGTGGTATTTGGATATGGGCGGCTTGCCTTCGGACTCGCAACCCCCCATAGTCTGCGCAGAGCACGCGGTGCATGCTTACGCTCATTACTGGCGCGACCGGAGAGCTCCTCGGGATCTTGAGCTAGTGTACCTTTCGTCGATAGTAGTCGCCGAGGCGGGACTTGTTTCGTATATAGGCGACTTGTGTGATGTGTTGTGTGGTGTTTGATTTCCGGACTAAGACCCCGAGTTGGCATCCGAGGCCCAAGTGTGGGCTAAGCTATGTGCTCTATCTGTGTTTATATTCATAGCTTGCATATCTTTCTCGCTAGATGACCATGTATATCGTGATTGTACCCGGTTGGGGATTCTTACCGAGTAATTCGTTACTCACCCTTACTTATCTTTCAGAAACCATGGCGCGAGGCGGAGATGGTGGAGGAGGGAGGCGTGATCATGGAAACCCGTTGTTCAACTCGAGATTTATGTTTATGATTTAAATGTCCTCTCGAATGCATGTAGTTGGGCACTGAGCCCTAAGGTGTTTTCTCGAATGTATTTCCAGATTCTAGCATTGTTGTAAAGTTTGTATGTTTTAAATAAATCTCGATCAGAGTATGTTTGGAAATGTATTTGTCTTGGAACAGTGCTTGGAAACAGAGGACGAGTTTCAAGAATTTTGTATTGACTTTTTAAATGAACTCTTGCGGTTTTTTTGTTTTTATTTAGAATCCAGAAACAACCAACCCTATTGCAAATTCTAGTGTTGATTTCTATGCATGCATTGAGGTAATGGCCTATTTAGAACCCCATTCGGTCGGGTCGTTCTGAGCACAGAGGTGCCGTGGCTTTGGTTGGTAAAGCCGTTGAGTGCTTTCCTCAAGGTGTTGTGCCGTAGAGAGAGCTGCGTGATGGTTTAGTCCTTGCGGCCCGAGTTTTCCTTGCGAGGAATTTTGGTGGTTTCCTTGCTCGGCGGTGTTTTCTTTGGCGATTGCTAGTAGATTTGCATGGAAAAGTTTGCTTTCGGCCGTTTGGTTTCGGAATCTGGAAGGTTCGGTTGTTTGGCCATTTGTTGAAAGGTTGAGTTTGTTTGTTGTCATTTGTGAGCTTCAGAGGAGTTTTGCGGCTGCGTGGTGTAGAGCTTCATAGCTTGTGGCCGATCCTCGAGATTCTTTGAGAGTAGCACCGTTTTAGAGTTGGTGCGAGTTGAGGACGTGGGTTTGCCGTCTGTTCCCTTGGAGTTCAAAGATGTATGCCCAGTATGGATGGCATTGTGGCCTTGAGTTTTTGAGAACCCAAGAGAGTTTTGGTTCTTGAAGAGGGCTAATGTTGTTGGCCGAGAAGTTTCGATTCATTTGGATCGGTGGAGTTTTCTGGAGTGTTTCGTCTTAGGACTTTCGAGGACGAAAGTCTTATAAGGAGGGAGTATTGTAATGTGACCCGATTTCCTATTCCAGTTTTCGAGGTGCCTTCGGGTCAAGATTCGGTTGTTGGTTGGGTCATTAGAGCGCTTTTGCCCCTTGGGGTATTTTGGTCTTTGGCTCTCGGGTAGGATTTGTGGTTTTCGGGCTTCGAGGTAGCTCCCGCCTTTGTCGAGGCTTGTTTGTTGGTGGTGCGAGTCCCGTGGTGTTTGGGCTAGTCGGTTGGATGCTCGGTTGTGGTTTGGGCATTGGCAAAGTGATGGTTGGTTGTGTGATTCTTTTGGGATTCGAGCAGGAGCCTTTAGTGTTGCTTTGGGAGTTGGATTTAAGTGAGTTTGATTGATTGGAAAAGATTTCTTTGATCGGGTCTCGAAGGAGGAAGCGGGAAATGGGATTTTGAGGTTTTAAGTGGATAAGGATGGAAAATGGAATTTAAATCCCATTTTTCCCTTTTATTTCCCATTTTTCCTTTTTATTTCCTTTTTCTTTTATTTTTCCCCAAAATCAACTTTCTCTCTCTTTCTCTCTCTCTCTCCCGAGCACCCCCACCTAGCCCGACCCCTAGCCTTGGCTCGCCAAATTTCTTGCCCGAGCACCCTAGCTCGCCGCGCCAAGGAGCGAGCCTCGCCCACCGAGCCACCGCTCGCTGCCTAGTCGCGCGCGACCAGCCGCCCCCGGTGTGGCCGCCCGAGCGAGCTCGCTTGCCTGTCGCGCGCGTCGCCATGACCCAGCCGAAGCGGCACGGTGTCGCCGATCCACCTCGCGCGCCCCGTGTCGCCTTGGTCCGAAGTCGCGGCCTCGTGCCGAGCCGCTCCGAAGTCGCGCCCTCAGAGCGTCGCCACGCGTCGTCGCGCTCGCCCCGTCCTGCCGCCGCTCGCCGCAGCGTTTGCGTGCTTTAGCCGCCAGCCGAGCGGCCAGCCGTGTCAGCGCTCAGTAGCGCGAGCAGCGTGCCCTGCGCAGTGCCGTGTCAGCGCGCCATGAGCCGAGCAGCGCCACGGCGCTTGACCTTGCGCCCAGGCGCACATCTGCGCCCATCAAGCGCCTAGCCTGCAACCGCCTGCGTTCGAGTGTCAGCCGCGCCTCGTGAGTTGCTCCCGAGCCGAGCCCTATTTATTTTAGAGTATTTAGGGCTATTTTATGATTATTGATGTATTTGTTTGGCTCGATATAGGTTGCTCGGGTTCGATCGCAGTTAATTTATTGTGTGTTGTTGCCTTCCGACCGGTAAGGATTTCTTTACAGGAGTTGTGTGGGCCCCGCGATATTGTCATGATTTTGCCTTGCTTGTTTCTTGATTGTTATGAGCATGATAATAATAGAGCGACTTTGATTGATTTTACGCTAGCATGTTTGCTTGATATTACATGTTAGTGCCATGCTAGGTTTGTTTCGCAAAGCATGTTTGTGATTCTGCTAAGCTCGTAGTATCATGCTAGGTAGTATGATTGATGTCGGTCTTTGCTTGCTAGCCAGGAATCATTGCTTTTTCCCTGTACTCTTAGATAGAGTTGTAGGTTTTGTCATCATCCAGAGGCTGAGCGGACATAACGTACTTTGTCCCCACTGATCGGGAGTAGTGTGCGACGCATAACGTATCTTGCTTCCCCCCCGGTCACTAAGGTGGATTTAGCTCGGTCGGGAATAAAGTGTGCGCAAAGATAACGTATCTTGCTACCCCGCCCGACCAGCCGGTTTTGGAATTAGCTACCCACTTCGGCATAGCCTAGTTTGTAGCTTTGCTAGAGCGGAACCCCCGCCACGGTGTAAGCTGCCTTGGCGGTTCTTAGCTTCGTGTCGGTGGACCAGCCGCACACATGAGATGAGCGCGAGGGCCTCGCGCATCGTGATCGGTGACACCGCTTCCGAAGTCATAGGCATGCGTACTCGCCCGCGTAGTTTGCCCTTAGGCCCCGCATTTACGCCGGTTGCGAGAAGAGCATGCGGTGTGCGCGCACACACTGCGCGTTAGTTGCCGGCTCGAGAGCCCGGGCTAATGTTCGTGAGTACACCATTCCTTCCGTTAGAGCGACTTCGGTACTCTCCCGTAAGTCCAGTTAGCAAGGGTAAGAGGCCCTTGAGGACATCCTTGGGATCGGTTTTTGAGCCGATCGGTGGTGAGGAGAAAGACTCTCGAGAGATGTCCCGAGATTGGTTAGGATAACCAATCATTAGGCCGAAGTAGGAGACTTCCGATGACTCAGATCTTGTTTTATGAGCTCGTTGAGCTATGATCCGTGTTGGTAGCCGTTTGCTTGCATGCTTTGGTTCTAGATGATTGATTATATCGTATTGTACCCGGTTGGGGATTCTTCTTGAGTAATTCGTTACTCACCCTTACTTATCTTTCAGAAACCATGGCGCGAGGCAGTGATGGTCGGAGGAGGAGGCTGTGATCATGGAAAACCCGTTGTTCAACTCGAGTCTTATGTCTTGTATTTATGTTTTAAATGTCCTCTGAATGCATGTAGTTGGGCACGGAGCCCTAGGTTGTTTTATGAATGTATTTCCTGATTCTAGCATTTTTGTAAATGTTGTAAAGCTTGTATGATTTAAATAAATCTACGATCAGAGTAAGTTTTGGAAATGTATTTGTCTTGGAGCAGTGCTTGGAAACAGGGGACAGTTTCAAGAATTTTGTATTGACTTTTAAATGAACTCTTGCCGGTTTTTGGTTTTTACTTAGAATCCGAAACAACCCTATTGCAAATTCTAGTGTTGATTTGTATGCATGCATTGAGGTAAGGGCCCATTTAGAGCCCCATTTGGTCGGGTCCTTACAGGACTAGCCAGGTAGTTAAAGTGTTGATCTTGAACCTTAGCAGATTGTTTGATTGCCCGGTGAGTAGTCTGCAGAGTTGTAACGGCCCAGGTTTTCATCCTGGTCTTCCAGATATGCCCTAGGGGCATTTTGGTAATTTGGTCGGGCCGTCAGGGCCGGTTATGTCTTTTCAGGGGTTGAGATTTGGAGTTTGAGGTTGGTCAGCATGTGTTCCTTAAGGTTGCTCCGATGCGAGGTGTTACGAGGTTTGGTAAGCGTGGGAAGTTGAGTCCCGTTTTGTTGGTCCATTTGAGATCCTAGAGAGGATTGGCGAGTTGCTTACCGGTTAGCCCTACCTCCGTCACTATCAGCGGTGCATAGTGTTTTCCATGTATCGATGTTGAGGCAAGATGTGCCGGACCGTCGCCACATTGTGGACTTTGAGCCTTTGCGGTGAATGAGGATTTGAACTTCGAGGAGAAGCCGGTGAGGATCCTTGCCTTTGAGACCAAGACGTTGCGTAATCGCGAGAGATTCGTTTGGTAAAGGTTCGGTGGAGGAGTCGGGATTCGAGGAGGCCACTTGGGAGCGGGAAGACGAGATGAGGTTGCATTACCACGAGTACATTTGTTTTAAGGACTTTCGAGGACGAAAGTCATAAAAGGAGGGAATATTGTAACGACCAGGTTTTCTTCCCGGTCTTCCGTGTTTTTGGAGGGTTTGTGGTTTGGTTTGAGCAAGGTTTGTTGCAAAAGTAAAAATAAAGGGATTTGTGTTTGTGTAGGGGGTTTGAACCCGGGTCTCCTGGGAAGCTTGTAGAGAGGTGTGCCAAATGAGCCATTAGGTGCTCTTGTTGCTCTTTCTGCATCACATCTTAGTTAACCTTGGATTTTTGGAGTTATGGTGCATTTGGTTAAATGAAATAGAAATAGGTTATTTCATCTCCTTCTCCAAAACATCTCTTGGCCGCCCAAGCTCTCCATCTCCATAGCCTTGCCGAGTTCTTCATCCTTGCATCTCCTTGGGTTCGATCATCATCATTCGGGTAAGTCTTCGTCTTCTTCATCTTCTCATTTGGGTGTTTGTTGGCGAATGTAAGAAAAAGGGGTTGTGTGTGTGTGTGTGTTGTGCGGCCATGAGAGGAGGAGCGACCATCATCCTCGGCCCGGCTCAGACGCCCAGATCGGTCGAGCGAGCCACTCGCGACGCCCAGATCGGTCGAGCTACCTGCCGCGACGCCCGGACTGTTCGCAGCGGCCTCGCCGTTCGCCCAGCCAAAGATCGCCCGATCGCTCAGACGCCGAGAGGTCCTCGCCAGCGCCAAAGACGTCCGGCCGATCGCTCGCACACACCTCGCCGTGTCCGCTTGCGCTGCTCGACCCGCCAGCGCGCCGCTCGAGCGTTCGCCGCGCGCCGCGCCGCGCGCGCCGGCGCGCAGCGCGCGCCGCGCCCGGCGCGCGCAGCGCGCGCCGTCGAGCAGCCCAGACGCGCGCGTGTCCTCGCTGCCGTGCGGTAGCGCGCAGCAGTAGCGTGTCCGTCCGTCCGGTAGCGCAACGGTAGCGTGTCCACACTGCTGCCGGGCAGACAGCGCCGGGCCGCCTTGACCTTTGCCGAGCGGCTTGCGGCGGCCCCAAGCTCGTGTCGTCGCGCGCGTGAGTTCCCGAGAGCGAGCTTGCTGTTCTATTGTTGTTTAGATATTTTAGATATCGATTATTGTTGGTTTGCTAGGTTCCCGCTCGCTAGCTCGGGATTGTTCCATGACTTAGGATTTGTGTGTAAAAGTCTTCCGACCAAGGTAAGGATTTCTTACCAGGGGTTGTGTGGACCTCTTGGTATATTTGTGATTGTTGTTTTGTATGCTGTGTATGATTACTAGCATGTTTATCTCTAGGTGCTCTGTTCAATTCTGGTGGCATGATCTCTTGTATTGTTTCTCATGTTAGCCCATGCTAGGTTGTTCTGTTCTAGCATGTTCGATATCTCATTCTTGCTTCGTAGTATCATGCTAGGTTCTTTGTATCGATGAGCACGTATTGGGTGCATTGATTGACTCGTTATTATTGTTAAGGTTTAGAATTCGGGTAGATAGCATCATCAGGGCCCGATGCATAAAGTATCTTGCATCTATGGCAAGGACGATTGAGGCAGTTCTCCGTCCTTGGACCCCGTGAGGGATTAGCTATCCCAACCGGTAGGCCCCGCAATCTTGGGTGAGGGTGGTAGTCTAAGCGATGCCCCAATGGTCGGGATGATGACTTGGCAATGCCTAGTCCCGGCGGCCCGCACGTCCTCGGCGTGTTCGGCAAGCAAAGAGCCCTTGATTGCCACACGATAAGGTAAGGGCGGCTTCGGTGTAAGCCTACCATGACCCGTTCCTTAGCCTCGGTGCGGTGGTACAGTGACATAGTTCACGCGTGTCAGTCTCACACCCCTATGTCGGTGACACCGATCCGGAGATTTAGTTAGGCGTGGTATCCGGATATGGGCGGCTTGCCACTAGACCCGGCACCCCATAGTCTGTAGAAGCACGCGGTGCATCCTTACGCTCATTCGCCGATGGAGAGCTCCTCGGGATCTTGAGCAGTGCACCTTTCGTATCGCGTCGATGGCGGTGAGGCGGGACTTGTTCCCGTATAGTGCGTTTAGTGTGTTGTGGTATTTCCGGACTAAGACCACGAGTTGGCATCCGAGGTCCAAGTGTGGACTTAGCTATGTGCTCCGCTCTGTGTTTGTTCTCATAGCTTGCATACATTCTTCTAGATGATCATGTATATCGTATTGTACCCGGTTGGGGATTCTTCTTTGGGTAATTCGTTACTCACCCTTATTACGTGGTTTTCCACAGGTAATCAAGCGGGAGACAGGATGGTGAAGGAGGAGCTATGATCATGGAACTCTTTGTCATCTCGATTGTTTTATTTTAATTATCATGACTCTTCACTTTTATTATTTCCCCGAATGCATGTAGGCGGGCACAGAGCCCCGGGATGTTTTCTTACGTTTTATGGATTCCGGCATATTGGTACTTGTGGATTGTTTTAATGGTTTAAATAAATCTCGATCGAGTGTGCTTTTAGAAATGTATGTTTTGGTTGTTGAATGTTTCGTTTTTACTTGGAATCGAAATGTATTTTTCATAATGTCTTTTATTTTCACTACATGCATTGGGGTAAATGCCCATTTAGAGCCCCTTTTGGGTCGGGTCTTTCTGATTGGTATCGAGCTCGAGTCATAGATTTCGTAGGATCGACCTTTGTTGTAGGTCGTTTTCCATGATCATCAAGACTCAAGCGATTATCAGCACGCCTAGATTTATTGTTTTAGAAAGGAAAAGGGTTAAGAATTTACAATACCTATCATCTAGTGTATGCCTTGTTTGGTGTTGTGGAATGGTGACAGTGTGTTTTGATTCGTTGTTGGTTTGGATGTAGATCGCCAAAGATGCGATCACCCGCACAGGAGAGGAGGTTCGAGAGCGGTCGAGGTATCGAGGATCGGATCTCGTCATTGCGAGGACATCGTCCCAAGCCGACAACGATGGCATTCCACCGCAGCTCCTCTGTTACGCCTAGAGCGGGCGTTGAGGCGCCCGAAGGCCGTGAGGCGCTCCTGGAGCGAGTTTCTTTGAGTCTATGAGGACTTTTATGGTCAGCATGTTGAGTGACCAGAGGCGAGACCTGTGCCTTGTTGGCGCGGCGGGAAGAGTCCCGAGCCCGGATCGAGCGGTGACTCGATTGGTTGGTGAGCTCAATAGCTCCTCCGGCTCCACAGAGCAAGTAGCCCAGAGGCGGATATGGGCGGAGGTGCCGAGGAATTGGGTAGGTGGTGAAGGATTTTGTGAAGTGGAAGCTCGAGAAGTTTGATGCCACCGGTGATGCGCTAGCGGCGGCTGTGTGGATTGCCCATTTGGAGTACACCTTCCCGATCATGGTGTGCCCCGATATTCGAGAGGCCGAGATGTGCGGCTCATGTGCTAGGAGGCACGGCCGAGATGGTGGTGGGAGTCCACCTTGAGCGAGAGACCAGTGGGTCTCCACCCGCTACTTGGGAGTTCTTCAAGGGTGAGTTCAAGGTAAAGTTCATCGGTGATGAGGCTCAGGAGAAGATGGTGGAGCTCTTCCGAACACAAGCGTGGTTACGATTCCATTGAGGAATATGAGCGCAAGTTCTCGAGTATGGATATTTTGCTCCTCGGTTGATTGCCACCCCGGGTGAAGATTCGGAAGTTCATATCCGGATTGAGGCGGGGTGTTTCCCGAGATGTCGGGCTCGGGCCCCCGACACTTATGCTAGGGCCGGCCCGATTAGCCACGATCTATAATGGGAAGTATCTGCTTGGCGGGTTGTTGCCGCTCTGTTCGGGCGTCCCGTCCCAGTAATGTGGAGGCGTAAGAGGAAGTTTGACTTTCGGGGTGGCGGCGGCGTCGCCAAGGGCGATTCAAGCAGGATCGTGAGAGGGCCGTTCCGTTTCGGCCTCGCCCAAAGAGGCGGTCCCGAGCGAGTTCTGCTTGTGCTGCTTCTTGCGGGAGGACCCACGTTGGAGCTTGCGAGCGGGGGCCCGAGTGTGTTTCGTTGTGGTAAAGAGGGTCATATGATCCGTTTACGTCCTCGGCCGGCTATGGCGGCTCGGCCAGTAGCAGCGGCGGCGGTCGAGTGTTTGCTACGACCCGTCAGAGGCCGAGCGTCACGGATGCATGCGTATGGCGGTGCGCTTCTTGTTTTAGATCACTGCGCATTTGTCTTGTTTGATTCGGTTCTACGCATTCATTTGTATCTCGTGTTGTTTCTTGAGCATGCTAAGTTGAGACTAGAGCCTCTAGGTTTTGAGTTATCTGTTGCAACTCCTTCGGGAGTTAGTATGTTAGCTAGAGATAAGATTAAGGATGGCGGATCGAGATATCCAGGAGAGTTGCTTGTAGCCACACTCATAGTTACGCCTATGAGTGGTTTTGATGTGATTCTTGGTATGGAGTGGTTAGTTGCTAACCACGCGTTGATTGACCGCCACCGGAAAGAAGTAGTGTTCAGGCGCCAGTCGGCCTAGCTTTAAGTTTCGTGGAGTCCAGGTGGAGTTTGCCCGCCGATGGTGTCACCGTGAAAGCTCGTCGTTTGCTAGCTCATGGAGCTTGGGGCTATCTAGCCAAGTTGTGCGGGAAGAGCCGCCCCTCGTTGTCTGTTGATCAGTACTGGGTCGTGCGAGGAGTTTGCGGACGTGTTTCTGAGGAGTTACTGGGGTTGCCCCGAAGAGAGAGGTTGACTTCATTATTGAGCTCGAGCCGAGGACCCTCCCTATCTCGAAGGCTCCGTGTCGCATGGCGCCAGTGAGTTAAAGGCGAAGATTGATTTGCGGGAGATGTTAGATCGAGGGTTCATCCGTCCAAGTGTGTCCCCGTGGGGAGCACCCGATCTGTTTGTGAAAAAGAAGGATGGTTCTATGCGCTTATGTATTGATTACCGCGAGCTTAATAAGGTGACGATGAAGAATAAGTATCCGTTGCCCGTATCGATGATTTGTTCGATCGGCTTCAGAGGAGCTTGGTGTTCTCCAAGATAGATCTCGAGATCAGGTTACCATCGGATTGCGGATCGGGATGCCGACATTCCTAAGGCGACTTTCGAGTCGGATATGGTCACTATGAGTTTGTGGTTATGTCGTTTGGATTGACCAATGCCCCAGCGTTCATGGACATGATGGATAGGGTGTTCAAATCATTTTGGGACGGCCGTCATCGTGTTCATTGATGATATTTTGATTTATTCGAGGTCTAAAGAAGACCATGCAGAGCATTTGAGGCGAGTATTGGCGGCTTTGAGGGAAAACCGGCTTTATGCGAAGTTTTCCAAATGTGATTCTGGATGGAGCGGTGGCCTTCCTAGGCCACGTGGTTTCGAGAGATGGTATAGCCGTGGACCCCGCGAAGATTGAGGCCGTGAGTTCATGGGCAAGCCGACTTCGATTCCGAGATTCGCGACTTGCAGGTTTGGCGAGTTACTACCGTCGGTTCGTCAAGGACTTCTGCTATAGCCTCGCCCCTCACTCGTCGGCGAGGAAGGGTGTCGAGTTTGTTTGGGACAAGCGAGTGTGATGAGAGCTTTGCGAGCTCAGCGCGATTTGACCCGGCACCAGTGTTGGCGATTCCGGAGGGGACAGTGGTTTCGTGGTCTCTGATGATGCTTCCAAGTTTGGTTTAGGTTGTGTGTTGATGCAAGACGGGAAGGTCATTGCCTATGCTTCCGTCACGGTGGCCGTATGAGCAGAACTACCCGACTCATGATATGGAGTTGGCGGCGCAGTGGTGTTTGTAATCAAGATTTGGAGACATTACCCGCACGGTGGCGGATTCGAGATGTTTACCGATCACCGAGCCTCAAGTATCTGTTTACTCGAAGGAGTTGAATATGAGGCGAGGAGGAGGTGGTTAGAGTGGTAAAGGATTATGGCTGCGAGATTTTGTACCATCGGGTAAAGCCAACGTAGTGGCCGATGCTTTGAGCGAGAAAGACGTCGCACTCTGCGGCGTTGTTGAGTTTCACCCGATTTCTGAGAGAGAGTTCGAGCGGGCCGAGGTTGCGATGTTGTTGGGAGAGGTTACCGCCGAGGGTAGCTCGATTGGACTATTCAAACCGTCGATTCGGCAATGGATTATAGACGGCCGGTTGGGTGACCCCGCACTTAAGAGATTGGTTGTGAGTCGATCTTGTGGTGACTTTGACTTTGTGTATTCACGAGCATGGTGGGTTGACTTATAGAGGCCGGTTGTGTGTTCCGGACATTGCGGAGTTTTGAGCGAGTTGCTCTCTGAGGCCCTGTGCCCCTTTTGCTTGGCACCGGGGTACCAAGATGTATCAGACCTTAAGCGGACTTTACGGTGGATGGGGATGAAGAGAGATGTGGCGAGTTTGTCACGGTGTCTCACTTGTCGGCAAGTGAAGGCACCGAGCAGAGGCCAGCGAGGTTTGTTGCGACCACCGAGTGTACCCGATGGAAATGGGAAGAGATCTCTATGGACTTTATATCACGGTTTGCCAAGGACTCGAGGAAGTTCTCTCGATTTGGGTGATAGTCGACCGTTTGACCAAGAGCGCACACTTCATTCCGGTAGGGACACTTATACTGAGTGGAGCGATTGGGCGCATTTGTTTTTGGAGCGAGATCATCCGTTATCATGGTGTGCCGGTGAGGATTGTGTCGGATCGTGACTCGCGGTTCACTTCTCGTTTCGGAGAGCGCTCGAGAAGGGTTTGGGCACAGAGTGCGATTTCAGCCCTGACTTTTCACCCTCAGACGGATGGTCGACCGAGAGAGTGAATCGATTCTCGAGGATATGTTGAGGGCTTGTGTGTTGGATTTCCCGAGCGATTGGGACCGATGATCTGTACTTGATGGAGTTTGCCTATAACAATAGTTACGATCGGCGATTGAGATGGCTCCATTGAGGCATTGTATGGTAAGCGTTGTCGGTCCCCCGTGTTCTCGGGAAGAGGTTGGTGATAGACGAGTTTTGGGTCCCGAGTTCTCTGCGAGTTGACCAATGGTGCAGTCACGAGAAGATTAGAGCTCGTATGTTGTGGCTCATTTTCAGAGCAGCGAGAGAGATTACGCCGATGTTCGGCGTCGAGATTTGGAGTTTGAGGTTGGTCGGCATGTGTTCCTTAAGGTTGCTCCGATGCGAGGTGTTCGAGGTTTGGTAAGCGTGGGAAGTTGAGTCCCCGTTTTGTTGGTCCATTTGAGATCCTAGAGAGGATTGGCAGAGTTGCTTACCGGTTAGCCCTACCTCCGTCGTCACTATCAGCGGTGCATAGTGTTTTCCATGTATCGATGTTGAGGCGGTATGTGCCGGACCCGTCGCACATTGTGGACTTTGAGCCTTTGCGGTGAATGAGGATTTGAACTTCGAGGAGAAGCGGTGAGGATCCTTGCCTTTGAGACCAAGGCGTTGCGTAATCGCGAGATTCGTTTGGTAAAGGTTGATGGAGGAGTCGGGATTACGAGGAGGCCACTTGGGAGCGGGAAGGCGAGATGAGGTTGCATTACCCCAGTGCATAAGCTGTCTTAAGGACTTTCGAGGACGAAAGTCATAAAAAGGAGGGAATATTGTAACGACCCAGGTTTTTCTTCCCGGTCTTCCAGGTTTTTGGAGGGGTTTGTGGTTTGGTTTGAGCAAGGTTTGTTGCAAAAGTAAAAATAAAGGGATTTGTCTTTGAGGGGGTTTGAACCGGGTCTCTGGGAAGCTTGTAGAGAGGTGTGCCAAATGAGCCATTAGGTGCTCTTGTTGCTCTTTTCGCATCACATCTTAGTTAACCTTGGATTTTTGGAGTTATGGTGCATTTGGTTAAATGAAATAGAAATAGGTTATTTCATCTCCTTCTCCAAAACATCTCTTGGCCGCCCAAGCTCTCCATCTCCATAGCCTTGCCGAGTTCTTCATCCTTGCATCTCCTTGGGTTCGATCATCATCATTAGGGTAAGTCTTCGTCTTCTTCATCTTCTCATTTGGGTGTTTGTTGGCGAATGTAAGAAAAAGGGGTTGTGTGTGTGTGTGTGTTGTGCGGCCCGGTGAGAGGAGCGACCATCATCCTCGGCCCATTTCATACGCCCGGATCGGTCGAGAGAGCCACCTGTCGCGACGCCCGAGATCGGTCGAGCAGCCACGCCAAGACGCCCGGACTGTTCGCGGCGGCCTCGCCGTTCGCCAGCAGATCGCCCGATCGCTCGCCGACGCGGAGAGGTCCTCGCCAGCGCCGGCCGCGTCCGGCCGATCGCTCGCACACCCTCGCCGTGTCCGCTTGCCGAGCCGCTCGACCCGCGCGCCAGCTCGACGTTCGCCGCGCGCCTTCGCCCGACGCGCAGCGCCGCGCGGCGCCGCCGCCCGACGCGCGGCGCGCGCAAGGCGCCGTCGAGACGCGCTTCGCCGCGCGCGTGTGTCTGCGCTGCCGTGCCAGCAGCGGCCAGTAGCGTGTCCGTCCGTGCCCGGTAGCGCAACCGGCGCGTGTGTCCTGCCGTGCCCGC
Organism: Sicyos edulis; assembly: GCA_036507275.1. Lineage (NCBI taxonomy): Eukaryota > Viridiplantae > Streptophyta > Magnoliopsida > Cucurbitales > Cucurbitaceae > Sicyos > Sicyos edulis. The sequence continues at coordinate 26,001,161 of CM071847.1, forward strand.
AAGCGGCCGGCGCCCGACCTTGCCGAGCGGCTTGCGGTGACCCCAAGCTCGTGTCGTCGCGCCGCGTGAGTTCCCGAGCCGAGCTTGCTGTTCTATTGTTGTTTAGATATTTTAGATCACGATTATTGTTGGTTTGCTAGGTTCCCGCTCGCTAGCTCGGGATTGTTCCATGACTTAGGATTTGTGTGTAAAAGTCTTCCGACCAAGGTAAGGATTTCTTTACAGGGGTTGTGTGGACCTGCGGTATATTTGTGATTGTTGTTTTGTATGCTGTGTATGATTACTAGCATGTTTATCTCTAGGTGCTCATTCGAATTCTGATGGCATGATCTCTTGTATTGTTTCTCATGTTAGCCCATGCTAGGTTGTTCTGTTCTAGCATGTTCGATATCTGTTCTTGCTTCGTAGTATCATGCTAGGTTCTTTGTATCGATGAGCACGTATTGGGTGCATTGATTGACTCGTTATTATTGTTAAGGTTTAGAATTGGGTAGATAGCATCATCAGGGCCCGATGCATAAAGTATCTTGCATCTATGGCAAGGGCGATTGAGACGATTCTCCGATCCTTGGACCCCGTGAGGATTAGCTATCCCAACCGTAGAGGCCCGCAATCTTGGGTGAGAGGTGGTAGTCTAAGCGATGCCCCAATGGTGGGATGATGGCTTGGCAATGCCTAGTCCGGCGGTACGGCACGTCCTCGGCGTGTTCGGCAAAGTAGCCCTTGATTGCCACCGATAAGGTAAGGGCGGCTTCACGGTGTAAGCCTACCATGACCCGTTCCTTAGCCTCAAAGTGCGGTGGTACAGGTGACATAGTTCACGTGTCGAGTCTCACACCCTATGTCGGTGACACCGATCCGAGATTTAGTTAGGCGTGGTATCCGGATATGGGCGGCTTGCCACTAGACCCGGCACCCCATAGTGCAGTAGAAGCACGCGGTGCATCCTTACGCTCATTACTGGCGCCATGGAGAGCTCCTCGGGATCTTGAGCGGTGCACCTTTCGTATCGTCGAGGGCGGCCGAGGCGGGACTTGTTCCCGTATAGTGCGTTTAGTGTGTTGTGGTATTTCCGGACTAAGACCACGAGTTGGCATCCGAGGTCCAAGTGTGGACTTAGCTATGTGCTCCGCTCTGTGTTTGTTCTCATAGCTTGCATACATTCTTCTAGATGATCATGTATATCGTATTGTACCCGGTTGGGGATTCTTCTTTGGGTAATTCGTTACTCACCCTTATTACGTGGTTTTCCACAGTAATCAAAGCGGGAGGCAGGATGGTGAAGGAGGAGCTATGATCATGGAACTCTTTGTCATCTCTCGATTGTTTTATTTTAATTATCATGACTCTTCACTTTTTATTATTTCCCTGAATGCATGTAGGCGGGCACAGAGCCCCGGGATGTTTTCTTACGTTTTATGGATTCCAGCATATTGGTACTTGTGGATTGTTTTAATGGTTTAAATAAATCTACGATCGAGTGTGCTTTTAGAAATGTATGTTTTGGTTGTTGAATGTTTCTGTTTTTACTTGGAATCCGAAATGTATTTTTCATAATGTCTTTTATTTTCACTACATGCATTGGGGTAAAGGCCCATTTAGAGCCCCTTTTGGGTCGGGTCTTTACACCTAGCCAGAGTTCTTGTCACTTGAGGTTGTGACCTTGTTGACCCCATTGGTAGTAAGATGTGGTTTTGGTAGTAGTGGCACTTGAGGTGCATTGGTTGGTGTGCCGCTTTGGCACTAAGTCTGGTTGAGGCTTGAGTTTGGCTTGGGCATAGCAGATGGTTCTATGCCGTCCGGAGTTCAGCGCACTTGTAACGACCCAGGTTTTTCTTCCCGGTCTTCCAGGTATGCCCTAGGGGTAAATTGGTAATTTGGTCGGGCCGTCAGGGTCGTTTGTGTCCTTTCCAGTTGCTAAAATTATTGGATGGTTTTATGTAGGTTTTTGGAGGGGTTTGTGGTTTGGTTTGAGCAAGGTTTGATGCAAAAGTAAAAATAAAGGAATTTGTCTTTGCAGTAGGGGTTTGAACCGGGTCTCTGGGAAGCTTGTAGAGATGTGTGCCAATTGAGCCATTAGGTGCTCTTGTTACTCTTTTTCGCATCACATCTTAGTTAACCTTGGATTTTGGAGTTTTGGTGCATTTGGTTAAATGAAATAGAATTAGGTTATTCCATCTTCTTCTCCAAAACTCCTCTTGGCGCACAAGCTCTCCTCTCCATTGCCTTGCCGAATTCTTCTTCCCTTGCATCTCCTTGGGTTCGATCATCATCATTAAGGGTAAGTCTTCATCCTCTTCATCTCCTCATTTGGTTTTTGATCTTTGGCGAAGGTAAGATGTAGAGTGTGTGTGTGTTTGTGTTGGTTGCAGCCAGCCGAGAGGAGCAGCCATCATCGCCGACCAGCTCGCACGCCCAGATCTGTCGAACCAGCCCAGCTCGCACGCCCAGATCTGTCGAACCAGCCTGCGCCGACGCGGATCGCCTAGCACTTTGCTGCCGTTCGTCCAAAGCGCAGATCACCCACTGCCGTCGCGACGCGTCGGCCGGTCGAGACCAAGACGTCGGATCGCGCCAGCAACAGCAGCCCAGATCGTCGTTCGTCCTCGCCCGATCGCTCGCACGCCAGGAGGTCCTCGCCAGCGCCCGCGCGTCCCTGCCGAGCTGCTCGCCGTGTCCGCATCGCACGCCAGCGCCCGCGCGCCTTCGCCCGAGCGTGCGCGCGCGCGCGCGTCCTGCTGAAGCCGCTCGCCATGTCCGCATCGCGACGCCCGCGCGCCGCGCGCGCGCCTCGCGCCGACGCTTCGCGCCGCTGCGCGTCCTGCCGTGCTGCGTGCCGGTCGCGGCGTCCCTGCCGTGCGTGCCACAGCGCGCAGCCAGCGCCACCAGCTTGCCAGCAGCTCCAAGCTCGTGTCGTCGTGCCGCGTGAGTTCCCCGAGCCGAGCTTGCTGTTCTATTGTTGTTTAGACATTTTAGATGCTGATTATTGTTGGTTTGCTAGGTTCCCGCTCGCTAGCTCGGGTTTGTTCCGCAGCTTAGGATTTGTGTGTAGAAGCCTCCCGACCAAGGTAAGGATTTCTTACCGGAGTTGTGTGGGCCCTGCGGTATATTTGTGATTGTTGTTTTGTATGCCTGTGTATGATTATTAGCATGTTTAGCCTAGGTGCTCTGTTCGAATTCTGATGGCATGAACTCTTGTATTGTTTCTCATGTTAGCCCATGCTAGGTTGTTCCATTCTCGGCATGTTCGATATCTATTCTTGCTTCGTAGTATCATGCTAGGTTCCTTGTATGTGTTGAGCACGTATTGGACCGCATTGAATGAATTGTTATTATTGTTATGGTTTAGAGTTCAAGTAGGTAGCATCATCCGGCCGGATGCATAACGTAACTTGCATCCCCGATGAGGGGCGTGCGAGATGGTACTGCGTCTCGATCCCGTTAGGGTTTAGCTAACCCTAACGGTGGCCCCGCAATCTTGGGTGAGGGTGGCGATCGTTAAATGCCCCAGCGGTCGGGATGATGACTTGGCATTGCCTCGCCCCGGCGATCGGCACGTCCTCGGCGTGTTGGCCGTAGCCCTTGATTGCCACTGTTAGGGCAAGGACCGCTTCGGTGTAAGCCTACCACGGCCGGTTCCTTAGCTCAAAGTGCGGTGGTACAGTGACATAGTTCACGTGTCCGAGTCTCACACCCCTATGTCGGTGACACCGATCCGAGAGATTTAGTTAGGCATGGTGGTGAACCTAGGCGACTTGCCACTAGACCCGGCACCCCGAGTTTGCGGTAGCATGCGGTGCGCGCTTACGCTCATTCTGGCGCCGATCGAGAGCTCCTCGGGATCTTGAGCGAGTGCACCTTTCGTATCGGCGATGACAGCCGAGGCCGGGACTTGTTCCCGTATATAGCGTTTAGTGTGTTGTGGTATTTCCGGACTAAGACCCTGAGTTGGCATCCGAGGTCCAAGTGTGGACTTAGCTATGTGCTCCGCTCTGTGTTTGTACTCATAGCTTGCATACATTCTTCTAGATGATCTTGTATATCGTATTGTACCCCGGTTGGGGATTCTTACTGGGTAATTCGTTACTCACCCTTATTACGTGGCTTTCCACGGGTAATCAAAGCGGGAGACAGGATGGTGAAGGAGGAGCCGTGATCATGGAATCTGCCATCATCTCGACTATTTTATTTTATCATGACTCTTCACTTTTTGTTATTTCCCCTGAATGCATGTAGACGGGCACAGAGCCCCAGGATGTTTTCTTACGTTTTATGGATTCCAGCATATTTGTACTTTTGGATTGTTTTAATGGTTTAAATAAATCTACGATCGTGAGTATGCTTTTAGAAATGTATGTTTTGGTTGTTGAATGTTTCTGTTTTTACTTGGGATCAGAAATGTATTTTTCATAATGTCTTTTATTTTCACTACATGCATTGGGGTAAAGGCCCATGCAGAGTTTCTTGAGTCTATGAGGGCTTTTATGGTCGACATGTTGAGTGACCAGAGAGGCGAGAGACCTGAGCCTTGTTAGCGTGTGCAGTGGGAAGAGTCCGAGCCCAGATCGAGCGGTGACTCGATTGGTTCAATTGAGCTCGGTAGCTCCTCCGGCTCCTCAGAGCAAGTAGCCCCAGAGGCGATATGGCAGAGGGTGCCGAGGAATTGGGTAGGTGGTGAAGGATTTTGTGAAGTGGAAGCACGAGAAGTTCGATGCCACCGGTGATGCGTTAGCGGCGATCAGTGGATTGCCCATTTGGAGTACACCTTCACGATCATGGTGTGCCCCGATATTCGTGAGGCCGAGGTGTGCGGCTCATGTGCTAGGAGGCACTGGCGAGATGGTGGTGGGAGTCCACCTTGAGCGAGAGACCAGTGGGTCTCCACCCGCTACTTGGGAGTTCTTCAAGGTGAGTTCAAGGTAAAGTTCATCGGTGATGAGGCTCAAGAGAAGATGGTGGAGCTCTTCCGAAACTCAAGCGGGGTTACGATTCCATTGAGGAATATGAGCGCAAGTTCTCGGAGTATGGATATTTTGCTCCTCGATTGATTGCCACCCCGAGTGAAGATTGGAAGTTCATATCCGGATTAGGCGCGGTGTTTCCCAAGATGTCGGGCTCGGGCCCCCGACACTTATGCTAGGGCTGTCCGATTAGCCACGATCTATAATGGGAAGTATCTGCTTTGAGCGGTTTGTTGCCGCTCTGTTCGGGCGTCTGTCCCAGAAGTTGTGGGGCGTAAGAGGAAGTTTGATTTTCGGGAGGCGGCGGCGCCGCCAAGGGCGATTTGAAGCAGAGATCTGCGGAGAGCTCCAGTCCGTTTCAGCCCCGAGCAGAGGGGAGGACCCGAGCGAGTTCCCGCTTGTGCTACTTGTGGGAAAGTCCACGCCGGAGCTTGTCGGCTGGACCTAGATTGTTCTTCCGTTGTGGTAGGGAGGGCACATGGCCCGTTTTTGTGATCGGCCCGGCTATGGCGGCTCGGCCCAGCAGCGGCGGTCGAGTGTTTGCTACGACCGTCGGAGGCCGAGCGTCACGGATGCCGCTGTGGCGGTACGCTTCTTGTTTTAGATCACTGCGCATTTGCCTTGTTTGATTCAGTTCTACGCATTCATTTGTATCTGTGTTGTTTCTTGAGCATGCTAAGTTAAGACTAGAGCCTCTAGGTTTGAGTTATCTGTTGCAACTCCTTGGGAGTTGATATGTTGGCTAGAGATAAGATTAGGGATGGCCGGATCGAGATATCAGGAGAGTTGCTAGTGGCTACGCTCATAGTTACGCCTATGAGCGGTTTTGATGTGATTCTTGGTATGGAGTGGTTAGGTTTTGCTAACCACGCGTTGATTGACCGCCACCGGAAAGAAGTAGTGTTCAGGCGCCGGTCGTGACTTTAAGTTTCGTGGAGTCCAGAGGTGGAGTTTGCCCGCGATGGTGTCACCGTGAAAGCTCGTCGGTTGCTAGCTCATGGAGCTTGGGGCTATCTAGCCAAGTTGTTTGGGAAGAGCCGCCCTCTCGTATCTGCTGATCAGTACCGGTCATGCAGGAGTTTGCGGACGTGTTTCTGAGGAGTTCTGGGGTTGCCCAGAAGAGAGGTTGACTTCACAATTGAGCTCGAGCCGAGGACCCTCCCTATCTCGAAGGCTCCGTATCGTATGGCGCCCAGTGAGTTAAAGGGAATCAAGATTCAGCTGCAGGAGATGTTAGATCGAGGGTTCATCCGTCCGAGTGTGTCCCCGTGGGGAGCACACGATTCATTTGTGAAAAAGAAGGATGGTTCTATGCGCTTATGTATTGATTACGCGCGAGCTTAATAAGGTGTGATGAAGAATAAGTATCCGTTGCCCCGTATCGATGATTTGTTCGATCGGCTTCAGGAGCTTCTGTGTTCCAAGATAGATCCGAGATCCGGTTACCATCGATTGCGGATCGGAGATGCCGACATTCCTAAGACAACTTTCGAGTCTAGATATGGTCACTATGAGTTTGTGGTCATGTCGTTTGGATTGACCAATGCCCCAAAGTGCGTTCATGGACATGATGGATAGGGTGTTCAAATCATTTTTGGACAGCGGCCGTCATCGTGTTCATTGGCGATATTCGATTTATTCGAGGTCTAAAGAAGACCATGCAGAGCATTTGAGGCGAGTATTGGCGGCTTTGAGGAAAACCGACTTTATGCGAAGTTTTCCAAATGTGACTCTGGTTGGAGCGGTGGCCTTCCTAGGCCACGTGGTTTCGAGAGATGGTATAGCCGTGGACCCCGCGAAGATTGAGGCCGTGAGTTTATGGGCCAAGCCGACTTGATTCCGAGATTCGCGACTTTACTGGTTTGGCGAGTTACTACCGTCGGTTCGTCAAGGACTTTTTCTGCTTTAGCCTCGCCCCTCACTCGTCGGCGAGGAAGGGTGTCGAGTTTGTTGGGACAAAGAGTGTGATGAGAGCTTTACGGACTCAAAGCGCGATCGACTTGGCAAGACTGATGTTGGCGATCCGGAGGGGACAGTGGTTTCGTGGTCTCTGATGATGCTTCCAAGTTTGGATTAGGTTGTGTGTTGATGCAAAGACGGAAAGGTCATTGCCTATGCTTCCGTCATTTGAAGCCGTATGAGCGAGAACTACCCGACTCATGATATGGAGTTGGCAAAGCAGTGGTGTTTGCAATCGAAGATTTGGAGGCATTACCGTATGGTGAGCGGATTCGGATGTTTAGCGATCACGAGCCTCAAGTATCTGTTTACTCGAAGGAGTTGAATATGAGGCGAGAGGAGATGGTTAGAGTTGGTAAAGGATTATGGCTGCGAGATTTTGTACCATCCGGGTAAAGCCAATGTAGTGGCCGATGCTTTGAGTAGAAAGACGTCGCACTCTACTGGCGTTGTTGAGTTCCCAGCCCGGTTTTGCGGAGAGAGTTCGAGCGGGCCGAGGTTGCAGTGTTGTTGGGTGAGGTTACCGCGTGGTAGCTCGATTGACTATTCGGCCGTCGATTAGCAAAGCGTGATTATAGACAGCCAGTTGGGGACCCCGCACTTAAGAGATTGGTTGATGAGTTAGTCTTGCGGTGACTTTGACTTTGTATATTCACGAGCAGTGGGTTGACTTATAGAGGCCGGTTGTGTGTTCCGGACATTGCGAGTTTGCGAGCAGAGTTGCTCTCGGAGGCCCACAGATTCCCCTTTTGCTTGGCACCCTGGGGTACCAAGATGTATCGAGACCTTGCGAGACCTTCGGTGGATGGGAATGAAGAGAGATGTGGCGAGTTTGTCGTAGGTGTCTCACTTGTCGGCAAGTGAAGGCACCAGCAGAGGCCGGTGATTTGTTGCGGCCATGAGTGTACCCAGTGGAAATGGGAAGAGATCTCCATGGACTTTATCTCTGGTTTGCCAAGGACTCAGGAAGTTCTCTCGATTTGGGTGATAGTCGACCGTTTGACAAGAGCGCACACTTCATTCCGGGACGAGACACTTATACCGTGGAACGAGTGGGCGCAGATTGTTTTTGGAGCGAGATCATCCGTTATCATGGTGTGCCGGTGAGGATTGTGTCCGATCGTGACTCGCGGTTCACTTTCGTTCGAGAGAGCGCTCCGATAAGGGTTTGGGCACGAGTGCAATTTCAAAGCCTGACTTTTCACCCTCGACGGATGGTCGACCGAGAGAGTGAATCGATTCTCGAGGATATGTTGAGGGCTTGTGTGTTGGATTTCCCAGCGGTGGGACCGATATCTGTACTTGATGGAGTTTGCCTATAACAACGATTACGATCGGCGATTGAGATGGCTCCATTCGAGGCATTGTATGGTAAGCGTTGTCGGTCCCCTGTGTTCGGGAAGAGGTTGGTGATAGACGAGTTTTGGGTCCCGGAGTTTCTGCGATTGACCAATGGTGCGGTCAGGAGAAGATTAGAGCTCGTATGTTGACAACTCAGAGCAGCGAGAGAGTTACGCCGATGTTGGCGTCGAGATTTGGAGTTTGAGGTTGGTCGACATGTGTTCCTTAAGGTTGCTCCGATGCGAGGTGTTACGAGGTTTGGTAAGCGTGGGAAGTTGAGTCCCCGTTTTGTTGGTCCATTTGAGATCCTAGAGAGGATTGGCAGAGTTGCTTACCGGTTAGCCCTTCCTCGTCCACATCGGCGGTGCATAGTGTTTTTCATGTATCGATGTTGAGGCGGTATGTGCCGGACCCGTCGCACATTGTGGACTTTGAGCCTTTGCGGTGAATGAGGATTTGAACTTCGAGGAGAAGCGGTGAGGATCCTTGCCTTTGAGACCAAGGCGTTGCGTAATCGCGAGATTCGTTTGGTAAAGTTTTAGTGGAAGAGTCGGGGTTACGAGGAAGCCACTTGGGAGCGGGAAGGCGAGATGAGATTGCATTACCCCGAGCTATTTTGTCTTAAGGACTTTCGAGGGCGAAAGTCATAAAAGGAGGGAATATTGTAACGACCCGTGGTTTTTCTTCCGGTCTTCGAGGTATGCCCTAGGGGTAAATTGGTAATTTGTCGGGCCGTCGGTCGTTTGTGTCCTTTCGGTTGCTAAAATTATTGGATGGTTTTATGTAGGTTTTTGGAGGGTTTGTGGTTTGGTTTGAGCAAGGTTTGATGCAAAAGTAAAAATAAAGGAATTTGTCTTTGCAGTATGGGGTTTAAACCAGGGTCTCTGGGAAGCTTGTAGAGATGTGTGCCAATTGAGCCATTAGGTGCTCTTGTTACTCTTTCTCGCATCACATCTTAGTTAACCTTGGATTTTGGAGTTTTGGTGCATTTGGTTAAATGAAATAGAATTAGGTTATTCCATCTTCTTCTCCAAAACTCCTCTTGGCCGCACAAGCTCTCCCTCTCCATTGCCTTGCCGAATTCTTCTTCCCTTGCATCTCCTTGGGTTCGATCATCATCATTAAGGGTAAGTCTTCATCCTCTTCATCTCCTCATTTGGTTTTTGATCTTTGGCCGAAGGTAAGATGTAGAGTGTGTGTGTGTTTGTGTTGGTTGCGGCCCACCGAGAGGAGCGACCATCATCGCCAACCCAGCTCGCAACCCAGATCTGCCGAACCGGCCCCACCAGACGCCCAGATCTGTCGAACCGGCCTGCGCAGACGCCAGATCCGCTTAGCGCGACCTTGCCGTTCGTCCAGAAGAAGACAGATCGCCCTGCTGCCAATACGTCGCCCGTCCGGCCGAGTCGAGACCGCGACGCGGATCGCGCCGGCAGCAGCCGGCCAGATCGTCGTTCGTCCTCGCCCCGATCGCTCGCCACGCCAGAGAGTCCCTCGCCAGCGCCGCGCGTCCTCGCTGCCGCCGCCGCCGTGTCGCGCATCGCGACGCCGCGCGCCGCGGCGCGCCGCCGCCCGAGCGTTCGCGCGCGCGCGCGTCCCCCCTACCGAAGCCGCTCGCCGTGTCGCGCGATCGCGCGCCCGGCGCCGCGCGCCGCCGCCCGAGCGCGCGCGCGCGCGCCTCGCGTCCTGCCGTGCCTTGCCCGGTAGCGCGGCCGCGCAGCGTCCTGCCCGTCTGCCGTGCGGTATGCGGCCAGCGCCAGCCCGGCTTGTTGCGGCTCCAAGCTCGTGTCGTCGTGCGCGCGTGAGTTCCCGAGCCGTGAGCTTGCTTTGTTCTATTGTTGTTTAGACATTTTAGATGCTGATTATTGTTGGTTTGCTAGGTTCCCGCTCGCTAGCTCGGGTTTGTTCATGACTTAGGATTTGTGTGTAGAAGCCTCCAGACCAAGGTAAGGATTTCTTACCAGGAGTTGTGTGGGCCTGCGGTATATTTGTGATTGTTGTTTTGTATGCTGTGTATGATTATTAGCATGTTTAGCCTAGGTGCTCTGTTCAATTCCGGTGGCATGAACTCTTGTATTGTTTCTCATGTTAGCCCATGCTAGGTTGTTCCATTACGGCATGTTCGATATCTGTTCTTGCTTCGTAGTATCATGCTAGGTTCCTTGTATCTGTTGAGCACGTATTGACCGCATTGAATGAATTGTTATTATTGTTATGGTTTAGAGTTCAAGTAGGTAGCATCATCGGGCCGGATGCATAACGTAACTTTGCATCCCCGACGAGGGACGTCACGAGATGGTACTCTGTCACGATCCCGTTAGGGTTTAGCTAACCCTAACGGTGGCCCCCGCAATCTTGGGTGAGGGTGGCGGACTATTAAATGCCCCAACGGTCGGGATGATGACTTGGCATTGCCTCGTCCCCCGGCGATCGGCACGTCCTCGGCGTGTTCGGCGTAGTAGCCCTTGATTGCCACTGTTAGGGCAAGGACCGCTTCACGGTGTAAGCCTACCACGGCCGGTTCCTTAGCCTCAGTGCGGTGGTACAGTGACATAGTTCACGTGTCGAGTCTCACACCCCTATGTCGGTGACACCGATCCGAGATTTAGTTAGGCATGGTGATCGAACACAGGCGGCTTGCCACTAGACCCGGCACCCCGAGTTTGCGGTAGCATGCGGTGCGCGCTTACGCTCATTCTGGCGCCGATGGAGAGCTCCTCGGGATCTTGAGCGAGTGCACCTTTCGTATCGATAGTAGGCGGCCGAGGCCGGGACTTGTTCCCGTATAAGCGCGTTTAGTGTGTTGTGGTATTTCCGGACTAAGACCACGAGTTGGCATCCGAGGTCCAAGTGTGGACTTAGCTATGTGCTCCGCTCTGTGTTTGTACTCATAGCTTGCATACATTCTTCTAGATGATCTTGTATATCGTATTGTACCCGGTTGGGGATTCTTACTGGTAATTCGTTACTCACCCTTATTCCGTGGCTTTCCACAGTAATCAAAGCGGGAGACAGGATGGTGAAGGAGGAGCTGTGATCATGGAATCTCTTTGTCATCTCCGACTATTTTATTTTATCATGACTCTTCACTTTTTGTTATTTCCCTGAATGCATGTAGAGCGGACACAGAGCCCGAGGATGTTTTCTTACGTTTTATGGATTCCAGCATATTTGTACTTTTGGATTGTTTTAATGGTTTAAATAAATCTCTCGATCGTGAGTATGCTTTTAGAAATGTATGTTTTGGTTGTTGAATGTTTCTGTTTTTACTTGGGATCCGAAATGTATTTTTCATAATGTCTTTTATTTTCACTACATGCATTGGGGTAAAGGCCCATTTAGAGCCCCTTTTGGGTCGGGTCTTTACAGCACTCCTTTAGCCTTGGATCCGTTTATGGCGTGGCTTTGTAGATAGGTCGTGCGGAGGGCTAGTTCGGTGGTAGTCGATGGACTACAAGCGAGAGGATGCTCATGAGGAGCCGGAGCCTTTTCCCAATGTTACTGGAGGTTGAGTAAGTCGTGAGGTTGTTGGTTGGCTGGCAGTGTTGGTGCGCGTGAGTCTCGCGCTAGTGTTAAGGCCAAGAGATTTTCCTTGTGGTTGGTAGTGCGGTCAACTACCTTCGAGTGCCTTAATCTGAGGAGAGTTGAGCATCATAGATGCGAGTTTGGTCCAGTTGAGGGACCATGAGTTGGATGCCTATGAGGTGAGTTGGATGCTTTTCAGGCGAGATGAGCTGGTGCCTTGTGAGAGGTTTTTGATGCCTTAGGGGTAAGCACCCTTGGTAGAGGCTTGGTATAAAGTAAGTTCGGTTTGGCATTGTTATGTTTTGGTAGAGCAAGGTTGCCTCAGCTTCGAGTATCGTGTGGAGATGGAACTTTTGGTGTTCCTTTGACTGTTTGTATCTCGCCAGAGCTAGTGTTGCTTTTTGGGAAAAGCGCTTGTTAGTCTTGGATCTCTAAAGGAAGGTTGAGAGTTGTGCACACAAGTGTGTTTTGTGTGGTTCGTTCCGTGGCGAGAGTTTCAGATCCATGTAGGGTTTGCTTTGGAGATCTAGTGCTCAGCTCCTGGAGAAGTTGGATTCCAGGTGGATGTTGTAAGGCTTTGGTTGAGGTGGTAAGGATACCGTGCTCGTGGTATCAAGTTGTTGCTTAGGCAAGATTTGTTAAGTTGGACCTAAGCTTGGTTGATGGATCTTTTTGTTGATCGTTGGTTGGAGTTGGTTGGAAACCGAACAAGAGCTGATGGTAATTTGAGCCGCATGGTTTTACGATCGTCATGGCTAAGAGAGTTGTTCGGATCCTTCCTTGGGTAGAAGTTATGTTGTGGCCGATGCTTTGAGTAGGAGGTTGACGCATTCTGTAGCGTTTCGGGTCCTCTAGGTTCCCAAGGAGTTGGAGTTGGCCAGCATGGTTGGGATGCTGGAAATCGGAGTTGTTCGTTCAGGCAGTTGTCTGTTAGATCGGTTGCTGGCAGCGTGTGTGTCGAGGGTTGTCGGAGAACCCTAGGTTGTGGAGAGCCTCTCCAGAGCTCGATCGAGCCACTAGTGAGTTTGATTGGCTAGCTGGAGGCGTGTAGTTTGTAGCCTCGGTGGAGTTGCTAGTAGTCTTGGTAGACTAGCAAGCTAGTGGTTGTTTGGAGTAAAGTCCGGATTGGTTCCGGTGTGGTGACAAGTTGATGCTTTGTGTCGACCAAGGTGTGGATTGGAGTTGCTAGAGATTAGTTTTGCTCGTGGGGCGAGTGGTTTGTGCCCTGTTGGTTTTGTTCCTGTTTTCAAGATGTTGAGTTGCCCCGTTTGGCTTTTGGAGGTTCAGTCTGAGATGGACCCCTGTTGTTGCCCCGTGAGATTAGATGTTGTTGCTCTAGTGGAGCATGACAGTGAGCGTATGTGGAGCTCTCTGTCCTTTGGTTGTCGCTTGTAAGAGCCGTTTCCTTGGGGAGTTGTCGAGTTACTCCTTGGTCTTGGAATTGATGGTAGTGGTGCTAGCAAGAGGGAATAGTTTGTTGTTGCTTGGAAGCGATCGGTTGTCGATTAAGCGGATTCTTGGATGGTGTTCTAGAGGTTGCGATAAAGGTTGTTCTCGCCTCTTGTGAGTGTTTGGCCAAGAATTGGTTCTTTTTGTTGTTTGAGAGCTAGTTCGGTTCTAGCCGAGGGCGTTATACGAGGTCTTGTTCCTAGTCGGTAAGTTTTGGGAGTTGACCCTCTCTTGGCAGTTGAGCAAGTCTTTGTTAGTTTCGGATTGGTGGTCCGATTGGTTGAGTTTTCTCTTGGGTGTTGCTTCCAAGAGAGTTGGTTGCTGTTGCCTTGGGTTGAGCAAGTTAGCGTGTGTGGAGTTCATTTGCCCTTGCAGGTTTGTTTGCTTGGGAAGTCGTTTTCCGTTTGGCGAGAGTCGACTTAGCTCCCGAGTTGTGTAGTTGGTCGAGTAGCAGCGTGTCACCCCAATGAGTGTCCACGCTTTGTGTTGCTAGCAAGCAAGAGTTGTTTGTTCCCGCAAGAGGCGGAGGCCGGCCAGAAGAGTTGAGTTGTTCGGCAAGTTGTTGGTTCTTTGGGGATTGAAGATTTCCTTTTCCCCTAGCCTCTGTGGTGGTTGAGTTGCTCCTGGGATGCCAGCCTCGAGTGTTAGCTTGCGAGGTAGTCTTGCAAATTCGTGTGGCTCAGGATCTGTAAGCTTGGAGGTTGTCGTCATCCATTTTCCTTGTGAGGTTTGGGAGTGGAGCTTACGGTTGGAAGTTGAGTTAGGCCTAAGCTTAAAGGAGAAGTCCTTTAAGTAGCCGATTGGATTTTAAGAGTTGAGTGGTAGCTTGAGGCGAGCTTTGCTCGCGATGAGCTTGAGTTGAGTTCTCTGTTGAGCAATTCCTTCTCGGGCTTTGCTTCTTGTTGTTGTGCTTTCGTGATTGGCGTTAGTGAGCCTCGATTGAGAGAGTTGGCACAGAGGTGCCGTGGCATTGGTTGGTTAGCCTTTGGGCTGTTCTCCTCAAGCTGTTGTGTTGCTGGTAGCCCTATGAGGGTTTGGTCCTTGCTGCCGAGATTTCCATGAGAGGAGCGTTGGTTGTTTCCTTGCACGGCAATGTTCTCTTTGGCGATTGCTAGTAGGTTTTCATGGAAAAGTTTGTGTTCGGCCGTTGAGAGGCTCTGTTTGTTGGCTAGGCCGAGTGGAGCTCTGTGCTGGTTTTGGCCATTTAGGGTTGGCCGTAAGTGAAGTTTCGGCTTGTGCTTGTTGGAAAAGTTTGCCTTTGTGGATCAATCGCGCGTGGGTGATTTGTTTGCTTTTCGTTGAGGCTTTAGGCAAGCTTTGTGGTTCATTTGGCCTCATGTGAAGTAAGAGTAGGCCGTTTGGTTTCGGAATCTAGAAGGTTCTGTTGTGGGCATTGAAAAGTTTTGCCGGCGTGGTGTAGAATTTCAGAGCTTGTGGCCAGTCCTCGAGTTTGCTCTGAGTAGCACCGTGGAGAGTTGGTGCGAGTTGAGGATGTGGTTTGCCGTCAGGATTTTCGCATTTGTTTTCCTTCGGAGTTTAGTGTTTGGCAGTCTGGATGGCATTGTGGCCTTGAGCCTTTGAGAACCCAAGAGGGTTTGGTTTTCAAGAAAGAAGGTTGGTGTTGTTGGCCGAGAAGTTGGTTGGCTAGGAATCGGTGGAGTATTCCTAGAGCCGTTTCGTCTTAGGACTTTCGAGGACGAAAGTCTTATAAGGAGGGAGTATTGTAACGGCCCGATTTTCTATCCGGTTCTCGAGGAGCTTGTTTGATTCGATGGTTCGGTTGGGCCGTTAAAGTCGCATTTTGTCCCTTAGGGGCATTTTGGTCTTTTTTGCTCATTGGGCGGGATTGGTGGATTTTCGGGGCTTGAGGCAGCTCCCGCTTTGTTGAGGCTTGTTTGTTGTGGGTCATGAGTCCCGAGATGTTTGGGCTAGTCGTTTGGAAGTTCGGTTGTGATTTGGGATTTTTGCAAAGTGATGGTTGGTCGTGTGCTTCCTTTGGGATTCGAGCCCGGGCCTTTAGTGTTGCTTTGGGAGTTGGATTTAAGTGAGTTTGATTTATTGGAAAAGATTGCTTCGGTCGGGTCTCGAAGGAGGAAGCCGGGAAATGGGATTTTGAGGTTTTAAGTGGATAAGGATGGAAAATGGAATTTAAAATCCCATTTTTCCCTTTTATTTTCCCATTTTCCTTTTTATTTTCTTTTTCTTTTATTTTCCCCAAATCCACTTTCTCTCTCTCTCTCTCTCTCTCTCTCTCTCTCGAGCTCCCTCAGCCCAGCCAGCGGTGTGTAGCCATCGCCAGCCAGCCGAGCTCGTCGTCGCCGCCTCGCCGTCGTCTTGCCGGTCGCCGCCTATCGCCATCGCCGTCGCGGCGACCGGCTCGCCCGAGCTCGCGCGCCTGATCCGCCGTCGTCGCGCGCTCCAGCGAGCCATCGCTCGGCCAGACGCCCAGATCCGAGCTCGCCCTCGCCAGATCTCGCCGTCGCTCGCCCTCGCTCCCCCTCGCGCGCCCAGATGTGTCCGCGCGTGTGCCATCCTCGCTGAGCTGCGTCGCGCGCTTATCGCGCGCCGCGCGCGCCGTCCTCGCGCCGAGCGCTCGAAGTCGCGTCCCCAGAGCGCGTCGTCGCGCCCGCGCCCCTCTTCCTCGCTCGCCGCGCGCCTGCGCGCGCTGCCAGTGCCGTGTCGTCGCGCCGCGGTGTGCCTGCCTGCGCGCCTTGCGCCAGCGTGTCTGCGGCCCGGCTTGCGCCCAATCGCGCTTAGCCTAGAGCAAAATGCCCGTTCAGCGTGTCGTACCGTGCCTCGTGAGTTGCTCCTGAGTGAGCCTTGTTTGTTTTATTATATTTGGGCCTTTTGATTGTAATTATTGTTGTTTTTGTTAGGTTCTCGCTAGCTAGCTCGGGTTCGATCGCGACTTAGGTTTCTTGTGTTTAGAGGTCTTAGGCTGTAAGGATTTCTTACAGGAGTTGTGTGGACCTGCGATATATTATGCGATTGCTTTGATTGATGCTTGTTTGTGTTTATTGACATGTTTGGTGATAAGTGCTCTAATCTGAATTCCCGATTAGCATGACTTTCTGGTTAATTCTCATGTTAATCCATGCTAGGTTGTTCCTTCTCGGCATGCTCGATATACATTCTTTGCTTCGTAGTATGATGCTAGGCTCTCGTTGTATTCTTTTTAGCACGTATTGGATTTTATGGAATTGTTTGTTGTTTGCTAGGGCGGAGTTAGAGTTGCGGTAGATAGCATCATCGGGCCCGATGCATAAAGTACCTTGCATCCATGGCGGGGGACGTCGAGCAAGTCATTAGTCCCTGGACCCCGTGAGGATTAGCTAACCCGAGCGGTAGGCCCGCAATCTTGGGTGAGGGTGGCGATCGTTAAATGCCCCAACCGTCGGGATGATGACTTGGCATTGCCTCGTCCTCGATAGTCGGCACGTCCTCGGCGTGTTCGGCCGTAGCCCACGATTGCCACTGTTAAGGCAAGGGCGACTTCTGGTGTAAGCCTACCACGACCGTTCCTTGGCCCAGTGCGGTGGTTCAGCCGACATAATTTACGTGTCGAGTCTCACACCCCTATGTCGGTGACACCGATCCAAAGATTTAGTTAGGCGTGGGATTGGATATGGGCGGCTTGCCTTGGACCACGGCAACCCCCATAGTCTCGCAGTAGCACGCGGTGCATGCTTACGCTCATTACAGCGCCGACCGGAGAGCTCCTCGGGATCTTGAGCTAGTGTACCTTTCGTCGATAGTAGTCAGGCTGAGGCCGGGACTTGTTTCTCGTATAGGGCGACTTGTGTGATGTGTTGTGTGGTGTTTGATTTCCGGACTAAGACCCTGAGTTGGCATCCGAGGCCCAAGTGTGGGCTAAGCTATGTGCTCTATCTGTGTTTATATTCATAGCTTGCATATCTTTACGCTAGATGACCATGTATATCGTATTGTACCCCGGTTGGGGATTCTTCTTGAGTAATTCGTTACTCACCCTTACTTATCTTTCAGAAACCATGGCGCGAGGCGGGATGGTGGAGGAGGAGCTGTGATCATGGAAACCCGTTGTTCAACTCACGAGATTTATGTTTATGATTTAAATGTCCTCTGAATGCATGTAGTTGGGCACGGAGCCCTAAGGTGTTTTTACGAATGTATTTCGCATTCTAGCATTGTTGTAAAGTTTGTATGTTTTAAATAAATCTCTCGATCGTGAGTATGTTTGGAAATGTATTTGTCTTGGAAGCAGTGCTTGGAAACAGGGACAGTTTCAAGAATTTTGTATTGACTTTTTAAATGAACTCTTGCTTTTTTTTTTTTTGTTTTTATTTAGAATCCGAAACAACCCTATTGCAAATTCTAGTGTTGATTTCTATGCATGCATTGAGGTAATGGCCTATTTAGAACCCCATTCGTCGAATTGGTCGTTACAGCACACGAGAGTGCCGTGGCTTTGGTTGGTAAAGCCGTTGAGCTGTTTTCCTCAAGGTGTTGTGCCGTAGAGAGGCTGCGTGATGGTTTAGTCCTTGCGGCCGAGTTTTCCTTGCGAGGAATTTTGGTGGTTTCCTTGCTGGCAAGTGTTTTTTTTTCTTTGGCCATTGCTAGTAGATTTGCATGGAAAAGTTTGCTTTCGGCCGTTTGGTTTCGGAATCTGGAAGGTTCGATTGTTTTTGATTTGTTGAAGGGTTGAGTTTGTTTGTTGTCGGTTTGTGAGCTTCAGAGGAGTTTTGCCGGTCGTGGTGTAGAGCTTCATAGCTTGTGGCGATCCTCGAGATTTTTGAGAGTAGCACCGTTTTAGAGTTGGTGCGAGTTGAGGACGTGGTTTGCCGTCTGTTCCCTTGGAGTTCAGTGTATGCCCAGTATGGATGGCATTGTGGCCTTGAGTTTTTGAGAACCCAAGAGAGTTTTGGTTCTTGAAGAGGGCTAATGTTGTTGGCCGAGAAGTTCAGTTGGCTGGATCAGTGGAGTTTTCCTGGAGCTGTTTCGTCTTAGGACTTTCGAGGACGAAAGTCTTATAAGGAGGGAGTATTGTAACAGCCCAGTTTCCTATTCCGCTTTTTGAGGTGCCTTGGGTCAAGATTCGGTTGTTGGTTGGGTCATTAGAGCAGTTTTGCCCCTTGGGGGTATTTTGGTCTTTTGGCTCTCCGGGTAGGATTTGTGGTTTTCTGGGCTTCGAGGTAGCTCCTGCCTTTGTCGAGGCTTGTTTGTTGGTGGCTGCGAGTCCCGTGGTGTTTGGGCTAGTCGGTTGGATGCTCGGTTGTGGTTTGGGCATTGGCAAAGTGATGGTTGGTTGTGTGATTCTTTTGGGATTCGAGCCCGAGCCTTTAGTGTTGCTTTGGGAGTTGGATTTAAGTGAGTTTGATTGATTGGAAAAGATTTCTTTGATCGGGTCTCGAAGGAGGAAGCGGAAATGGGATTTTGAGGTTTTAAGTGGATAAGGATGGAAAATGGAATTTAAATCCCATTTTTCCCTTTTATTTCCCATTTTTCCTTTTTATTTCCTTTTTCTTTTTATTTTTCCCCAAAATCAACTTTCTCTCTCTTTCTCTCTCTCTCTCCCCGAGCACCCCCACCTAGCCCAAATTTCTAGCCTTGGCTCGCCCATTTCTTGCCCGAGCAGCCCTAGCTCGCGCCTCGCGCTCGAGCGAGCCTCGCCAGCCGAGAGCCCGCCGCCTAGTCGCGCGCGCAGCCTACTCGCCCACGGTCGCCACCGAGCTCGCTGCCAGTCGCGCGTCGCCATTTGACCAGGCGGCGCGCAGTGTGTCGCCGATCCCTCGTCGCGCGCCCCCGTGTCGCCTTGGTCCGAGTCGTGCGTCCCTCGTGGCCGAGCCGCCCGAAGTCGCGTCCTCGTAGCGTCGTCACGCCGTCGCGCGCTCGTCCTCTGCTGCCGCTTCGCTCGCGCTTATGCGTTTGCGTGTGCTGCTGCCGCCAGCGAGCCCCAGCCGCCGTGTCAGCGGCGCTCAGCCAAGCAGCAGCGTGCAGGTTTGGGCGTGGCGTGTCAGCGCGCGCCCAGCCGAGCAGCGCCACTGCGCCTTGACCTTGCGCCCAGTAGCGCTGTCTGCGCCCATCAACTGCCTAGCCCGTGCAAACCGGCCCGTTCGAGTGTCGCCCGCGCCTCGTGAGTTGCTCCGAGCCGAGCCCTATTTATTTTAGAGTATTTAGGGCTATTTTATGATTATTGATGTATTTGTTTGGCTCGATATAGGTTGCTCGGGTTCGATCGCAGATTAATTTATTGTGTGTTGTTGCCTTAGGCCACTGTAAGGATTTCTTACCGGAGTTGTGTGGGCCCTGCGATATTGTCATGATTTTGCCTTGCTTGTTTTTCGATTGTTATGAGCATGATAATAATAGAGCGACTTTGATTGATTTTACGCTAGCATGTTTGCTTGATATTACATGTTAGTGCCATGCTAGGTTTGTTTCGCGGCATGTTTGTGATTCCCGCTAAGCTCGTAGTATCATGCTAGGTAGTATGATTGATGTCGGTCTTTGCTTGCTAGCCGGGAATCATTGCTTTTTCCCTGTACTCTTAGATAGAGTTGTAGGTTTTGTCATCATCCGGAGGTCGAGCGGACATAACGCACTTTGTCCCCACCGATCGGGAGTAGTGTGCGACGCATAACGTATCTTGCTTCCCCGGTCACTAAGGTGGATTTAGCTCGTGTCGGGAATAAAGTGTGCGCAGAGATAACGTATCTTGCTACCCCGCCCGACCAGCCGGTTTTGGAATTAGCTACCCACTTCGGCATAGCCTAGTTTGTAGCCCGCTAGAGCGGAACCACGCCACGGTGTAAGCCCGCCTTGGCGGTTCTTAGCTTCAGTCGGTGGACCAGCCGCATGAGATGAGCGCCGAGGGCCTCGCTCATCGTGATCGGTGACACCGCCCGAAGTCATAGGCATGCGTGCACGGCCCGCGTAGTTTGCCCTTAGGCCCCCGCATTTACGCGGTTGCGAGAAGAAGAGCATGCGGTGTGTGCGCGCACACGCGTTAGTTGCCGGTTCGGAGAGCTCCCGGGCTAATGTTCGTGAGTACACCATTCCTTCCGTTAGAGAGCGACTTGGGTACTCTCCCGTAAGTCCGGATTAGCAAGGGTAAGAGGCCCTTGAGGACATCCTTGGGATCGGTTTTTGAGTGATCGTGTGGTGAGGAGAAAGACTCTCGAGAGATGTCCCGTGATTGGTTAGGATAACCAATCATTAGGCCGGAAGTAGGAGACTTCCGATGACTCCAGATCTTGTTTTATGAGCTCGTTGAGCTATGATCTGTGTTGGTAGCTGTTTGCTTGCATGCTTTGGTTCTAGATGATTGATTATATCGTATTGTACCCCGGTTGGGGATTCTTCTTGAGTAATTCGTTACTCACCCTTACTTATCTTTCAGAAACCATGGCGCGAGGCGGGATGGTGGAGGAGGAGGCGTGATCATGGAAAACCCGTTGTTCAACTCTGAGTCTTATGTCTTGTATTTATGTTTTAAATGTCCTCTGAATGCATGTAGTTGGGCACGGAGCCCTAGGTTGTTTTATGAATGTATTTCCGGATTCTAGCATTTTTGTAAATGTTGTAAAGCTTGTATGATTTAAATAAATCTCTGATCAGAGTAAGTTTTGGAAATGTATTTGTCTTGGAGCAGTGCTTGGGAAACAGGACGGAGTTTCAAGAATTTTGTATTGACTTTTAAATGAACTCTTGCCGGTTTTTGGTTTTTACTTAGAATCCGAAACAACCCTATTGCAAATTCTAGTGTTGATTTGTATGCATGCATTGAGGTAAGGGCCCATTTAGAGCCCCATTCGGGTCGGGTCCTTACAGGACTAGCCTGGGTAGTTAAAGTGTTGATCTTGAACCTTAGCAGATTGTTTGATTGCCCAGTGAGTAGCTGCAGAGTTGTAACGGCCCAGGTTTTCATCCTGGTCTTCCAGATATGCCCTAGGGGCATTTTGGTAATTTGGTCGGGCCGTCAGGGCCGGTTATGTCTTTTCAGGGGTTGAAAATTATTGGATGGTCTTATGTAGGTTTTGAGGCTTTATGGTGGTGTTTGGGCATGGTGAGATGCAAAAGGAAAATTAGGGGTTAAAGATGTTGTGGTTGGGTTTCGAACCTGGGGTGCGAGGAAGTCAGGTGGGTGGAGTGGCCAGTTGAGCCACAAGAGGATTGTGTTACTCTTCCCGCATCATATCTTGGTTAGCCTTGGATCCTTGGAGTTTGGTGCATTTGATTAAAAGAAAAGAATTAGGGTTGTCTTCTTCTCCAAATCCCCCAAGCCTCCTTGGCCGCCCAAGCTCTCCCTCCCTAGTTCCTAGCCGAGCTCTTTCTTCGCTTGCAGACCCGAGCATCGTCCGACCAGCCAGGCAGCAGCCCAGCCAACCAGCAGCCCCACTGTAACGGCCCAGTTTTCTATTTCAGTTACCCAAGTGATTTCGGGTCATTATTCGGATGTTTGGATGGGCCGTTAGAGTTGTTTTAACCCTTAGGGGCATTTTGGTCTTTTGCCCCCGGTCAGGGTTTTGTGGATTTTTAGGATTCCAGGGTCATTCCTGCCTTTGTCGAAGCTTAATGGTTGTTGGTTGCAAGACCCGAGAGGTTTGGGCAAGTTGTTTGGAAGTTTGGAGGTGTTTTATAAAATGGCAAAATTAATTGTTATTTTGGTGCTTCCATTGGGTTTTGAGCCCTTGCCCTAAGTGGTCTTGGGGAGTTTGTAGGAAAAGAGAGTTTTATTTTAAAATAAGTTTGCTTCGGCCGGGTTTGGAAAGAGGAAGCTTTGGGAAGGGATTTTAGACCTATTTAATTAATGAAAAGGAAAGAAAATCAAGAAAACCCCTTTTCCCCCTTGTTTTGCAAAATCCTCTCTCCCTTTCTCTCTCTCTCTCTCTCTCTCTCTCTCTCCTAGCCGACCTCACCAAGAAACCCTAGCCACCCAGCCATGCCCCCCACACCACCAGCCAGCCCAGCCCTAGCCGCACTCTCCCGCCACCGCAAGATGACAGCGCAAGACCAGCGCACTGCAGGCAGACACCCAGCAGCGACCAGAGCGCACAGGCAGCCAGCCGCAAATTTCAGCCAGTGCCCAGAGACGCGCCGCGCAGCCCTGTACTCCACCCTATCGCACCACACCGACCTACATCAGGTCGCCCAGACGCGCCGCGCCGTCCCGCACCAAAGCCGCTTCGCGACGCGCGCGCAGCGCGCGCCGCCTCGCCACGCGCCGCGCGCCGCGCCCTCAGACCGCCGCTCAAGGCGTCTGCGTGCGCCGCTTCGTCGCGTCCGTCACAACAGCGTCGCTCGCGCCTCGTCAGTATCATGAGCAGCAGCCAACACACCCGCTCCTCGCTGCGTGGGCCGCAAGGCCACCTGCTCGCCCGTTTGCACGTCCCGCCTCGCCGCCCACTTGCCATCGAGAGCCTGTTTTGCCAAGATTGTTGGGGCTGAGACCTAGTACCCTCTCGTTTGGTAATTCCGAGCCTCCACTCTTTTGGACCCTAAGTCGTTGGTCTTTGTTTATTTAATTAGGTTGTTTTTATTAAAATGCTTAGGTTGCTCGGTTTCGCTTTAAAGCTCGAGGGTCATTATTTGATTGTGAAAGTTATTTCTGCTCGTTTCCAGGTAAGGATTCCTTACCGTGGTTTTGTGGACCCTGCGATGCTTTCTTGATTGTGCCTTATATGCATGTTTACTTCTATGAACATGATTAGTGGATAGGACAGCTTGTGATTGCATTCTTGCTAGCATGTTTGCCTGTTTGTACATGTTAGTGCCATGCTAGGATTGTTCTTCCAGCATGCTTGAGATTCCTGCTTTAAGTTCGTAGTATCATGCTAGGTTATGTGTGATCGATGTTGATATGTATGTCTAGCCAGGAATCAGTTATTTTGTACTCTTAGCTAGTATAGTAGAGTTTGTCATCATCTAGAGGCTGAGAGCGGACATAACGTACTTTGTCCCCACCGGTCGGGTGTAGAGCGAAGCATAACGTACATTGCTTCCCCCCGGCAGCCGATGTGGATTTAGCTACCACATCGGCATAAGCCTAGTTTGTAGCCTGCTAGAGCGGAACCCTGCCAATGGTGCAAGCCTGCCTTGGCCGGTTCTTAGCTTCATGTCTGTGGTACAGGCTGCACAGATGAGTGTCGAGGGCCTCGCACTACTGTGTTCAGTGACACGGCTTCCGAGTCTTTAGGCATGCGTACCTGGCCCGCGTAGTTTGTACTTAGGCCCCCACATTTACTGTTGCAAAGAAAGATGCGGTGTGCGCGCACACGCGTTAGTCGCCGGTTCGGAGAGCTTCCTCGGGCTAATGTTCGTGAGTACACCAGTTCCTTCCTGTTTAGAGCCAGACTTCGGGTACTCTCCCGATAGTCCAGATTTGTTAGCGAGGGTAAGAGGCCCTTGAGGACACCCATTGGGATTGGCTTTTGAGCTGATCATATGGTCGAGGGAGAAAGACCCTCGAGGGTGTCGGACATCTTTGGGATCGGTTTTTGAGCTGATCAATTGGCCGAGGGAGAAAGACCCTCGGAGATGTCCCAGGATTGGTTATGAGAGCCAATCATTAGGCCGGAATAAGGAGACTTCCGAGGATTCCAGATTCTGCCTTGTAAGCTCGTTGAGCTATGATCTGTGTTGGTAACTGTTTGCATGTATACTAGGGTGCCAGATGATTGATGTATCGTATTGTACCCCGGTTGGGGATTCTTACTGAGTATGTTTATACTCACCCTTATTTCTGTGGTTTTCCACCAGGTAACTTGGGACAGCACTGGGACGACTAGCGGAGGGAGCTGATTGATCATGGTAGCCGCCGGCACTCTGTCTTTCATTGTTTGCATAATTTGTTCAGCATGTAGACGGACAGGAGTCCTAGGGGGATGTTTTTAAAAGTTGTTTAAATTGTATTGTATGTTTTTATAAACACTGGCCAGACTTGTTTTACTTTGTTGGTTTTGCTTAAATGAAGGTTGTTGTTTATGCTTTAAGTGTTCCCCGCTTTTAAATGTTTTGAAAGGTTTTAAATATGAGCACTAAACCGCTTGGTGAAGTATTTAACTTGCATGCTGAGTGAGAACCTAGGTTTAGGACCGTATTTTGGGTCGGGTTCTACCCACGCCAGCTCTACCCAGCAACCCCATCGCCGGCAGCCCCTGTCGCACCAAGCTTGCCCAGCAGCTGCGCCCAGATCGCCCAGCAGCCGCGCCCATTGCTCCATTACAGCAGCTCTGCATTGCCCACCGTCGCCCAGATAGCTGCAGGTCTGTCACCCCATCGCACGCACTTGGTCGCCCAGCCGAGCTCGCGCTTACACGCCTCATCGCGCCGCCTGCCTCGCGCCAGTAGCGCCACTGCGATCTTGCCGGGTCGCGTCGCCCATCCGCGCGCCCCGTTTGCGTGCCGTCCTAGAGCCAGCGCGCCTGTCCCGTCTGCTTGCCCGCGCCCTTGCGAGCGTGCGCGCAGCCCTGCCATCCTTCTGCGCGTCAGCGCCCAGCAGCAGCCACACCGTGCAGTCTGTTCGTCCGCGCGTCAGCCGTTCTGCGTGAGTTGCTCCCGAGCCGAGTCCTATTTATTTTATTATATATACGCTTATGGATTATGATTATTGTTGTGTTTGCTAGGTTCTCGTTAGCTAGCTCGGGATCGATCGCAGCTTAGGATTTTGTGTTTAGTTGCCTCCCGACCAAGGTAAGGATTTCTTACCGGAATTGTGTGGGCCCTGCGATATTATATGTGATTGTTGTTTGTATGCTTGTTTGTGTTTATAAGCATGTTTAGTGATAGGTGCTTTGTTCTGAATTCCTGACTGGCATGGTTTCTTATGTTGTTTCTCATGTTAGTCCATGCTAGGTTGTTCCGTTCTGGCATGCTCGTTATCTATTCTTTCGTCATAGTACCATGCTAGGTTCGTTGTATCTGTTGAGCACGTATTGGATTGTTTGCTGTATGTGTTTATAGGTTTGAGATATGGTAGGTAGCATCATCCGGGCCAGAATGCATAAAGTACCTTGCATCCACTACAGGGACGTACGAGGCAGTACTCCGTCCCTGGACCCCGTTAGGGTTTAGCTAACCCTACCGGTAGGCCCTGCAATTTTGGTTGAGGGTGGCAGACTGTTAAATGCCCCAACGGTTGGGATGATGACTTGGCATTGCCTTGTCCCTGGCAGCCGGCACGTTCTCAGCGTGTTCGGAAGTAGCCCTTGATTGCCACCTGATAGGGCAAGGACGGCTTCCTGGTGTAAGCCTACCACGACCAGTTCCTTAGCCTCAGGTGCGGTGGTTCAGGCTGACATAGTTCACGTGTCCAGGTCTCACACCCCTATGTCAGTGACACCGATCCAGATTTAGTTAGGCATGGTGGATCGGGACCGCACCCGCACCCGTAGAGAGTCCGCAGAGCATGCGGTGCGCGCTACGCTCATTCATCTGCCGATCGAGAGCTCCGTGGGATTGTGAGCCAGTGCACCTTTCGTATCGACAGTAGACAAGCTGAGGCCGGGACTTGTTTCTCGTATAGGGCGTATTGAGTTGGCATCCGAGGTTTATATGTGGATTTAAGCTATGTGCTCTATTCTGTGTTTATATTCATAGCTTGCATATCTTCCAGCTAGATGACCATGTATATCATTTTGTACCCCGGTTGGGGATTCTTACTGAGTAATTCGTTACTCAAACTTATTTTTGTGGTTTTCCACAGGTAACCAAGGTGCGAGACAGGATGGCTGAAGGAGGAGTTGTGATCATGGGAACCGGCTGTCAAACTCTAATTTTATGTTATGACTCTTTATCTTTTTGTTTCCTCTAAATGCATGTAACCGGGCACGGAGCCCTAGAATGTTTTCTGAATGTTTTTACGGATTCCAACATTGTTGCAACTGTTGAAAGTTTTGAATGCTTTAATAAATCTGTGATCAGAGTAAACTTTTGGAAACATATTTATCTCGAAACAGGTGCTTGGAGACAGGGACAGGTTTCAGGAAATTGTTTTGATTTTGAATTGAATGTTTGAATGTTTTGTTTTTAATTGGAATCTGAAAGTCATTCCTGCATATTGTCTTTAACTTTGAATGCATGCATTGAGGTAAAGTCCCATTTAGAGCCCGTTTTGGGTCGGGTCTTTACAAGAGTTGGTAGCCTTCGAGGAGGATGTAGAGACATCGTTGTTCTCTTGTAAATTGTTGTTGTTTTGCAGGCAGTAAGTCGGAACCCTTTGTGTTAAGGGTGCAGCGAGCAGTGTTCCCATCGGACTTGATCCGTTGGTGGTTTCCTCAGTTGTCTTGTAGAGTTGAGCACTCTTCTTTTGGTGAGCTCCTAGAGTAGAGCTAGTTGTTGCATGTTCAGAGAGCCGACCAGAGTTTTGTAGAGCATCATGTGAAGATGCAAGAGTAGGCCGTAAGACTTCAGTTAGATGAGATGCCATAGTCAGGGTTCTTTGAGTTTTGAGCCCTTGTATGCCTAGCCATAGTTTTTGTCACTTGAGGTTGTGACCTTGCTGGCCCCATTTGTAGTAAGATGTGGATTTGGTAGTAGTGGCACTTGAGGTGCATTGGTTGGTGTGCCGCTTTGGCACTAAGTCTGGTTCAGCCCTGAGTTTGGCATGGGTATAGCAGATGGTTCTATGACCCGTCCGGAGTTCAGCATACTCCTTTATCCTTTGGATCCGTTTATGGCAGTTAAACCTGGTTAGGTCGTGCAAGAGGGCTAGTTCGGTGGTAGTCGAAGGACTACAAGCGAAAGGATGTTCGTGAGGAGCCGGAGCCTCTTCCCAGTGTTACCGAGGTAAGAGTGCGTCAGCAGGTTGAAGGTTGATAAGTGTTAGTGCGTGTGAGTCTCACGCTAGTGCTAAGGTCAGGAGATCTTTGTGGTTGGTAGTGCGGTCAACTACTTTCGAGTGCCTAAATCTGAGGAGAGTTGAGCATCGTAGATGTGGGTTTGGTCCAATAGAGGGGCCATGAGTTGGATGCCTATGAGATGAGTAGGGTGCCTTATGAGAGGAGTTGGACGCCTTATGTGTAAGCACACTCGGTAGAGACTTGGTATAAAGTCAGTTCGGTTTGGCATTGTTATGCTTTAGTAGAGCAAGGTTGCCACAGCTTCAAGTATCGTGTGGGATGGAACTTTTGGTGTTCTTTTGGTTGTTTGTATCTCTGCCAGAAGTTAGTGTTGCCTTTTGGAAAGAACCTGTTAGTCTTCGATCTCTGTAGGAAGGTTAGGAGTTGTGCACACAAGTGTGTTTTGTGTGGTTCGTTCTGTTGGCGAGAGTTTCGGAACCATGTAGGGTTTGCATTGGAGAACTGGTCCTCAGTTCTTGGAGAAGTTGGACTCTAGGTCGATGTTGTAAGGCCTTAGTTGAGGTTGTAAGGGTACCGTGCTCGTGGTCGGGTTGTTGCTTAGGCAAGTTTGGTTAGGTTGGACCTAAGCTTGGTTGGTGGAACCTCTTGTGGTTCATGGTTGGAGTTCAGATGGTACTAAACAAATGGTGGTTGTAGCGAAGCCACGTAGTTCCTGACTGTAGTTGCTAAGAGTGTTGCTCGAAATCCTTACCCTGGGTGGAAGCTACGATGTGGCTGATGCTTTGAGTAGGAGGATGACACATTCTGAAGCGTTTCTGGTCTTTTTGGTTTCTAGGTTCGGAGTAGGCCAGCATAATTGTGATGCTGGGAAAAATGAGTTGTTGGTTCAGGCAGTTGGTTGTTACACCGTTAGACGACTGTAACGGCCCAGGTTTTTATCCCGGTCTTCCAGGTATGCCCTAGGGGTAATTTGGTCGGGCCGTCAGGGCCGTTTATGTCTTTTTCCAGTTGCTAAA
Organism: Sicyos edulis; assembly: GCA_036507275.1. Lineage (NCBI taxonomy): Eukaryota > Viridiplantae > Streptophyta > Magnoliopsida > Cucurbitales > Cucurbitaceae > Sicyos > Sicyos edulis. The sequence continues at coordinate 26,029,190 of CM071847.1, forward strand.
ATTATTGGATGGGTTTATGTAGGTTTTTGAGGCTTTGTTGCAGCTGGGATTCAAACCTGGGTCTCCGGGAAAGCCTGTTGGGATGTGTGCCAGTTGAGCTATTGGGAGCTCTTGTTACTCTTTCCGCGACATATCTTGGTTAGCCTTGGATCTTAGGAGTTTTTGGTGCATTTGATTAAAAGAAAAGAAGTGTAGGGTTTTGTCTTCTTCTCCAAATGCATTGTGGCCGCCCAAGCTTGTCTCCCTAGCTCCCCAAGCCGAATTTCTTCTCCTTAGCAGCCCCGAGATCCGATCATCGTTCCGGTAAGGTTCTTCATCTTCTTCTTCTTTTTCTCTTCCTCTGATTGAGGTGTTGTTTGGCCGAATGAGTAGAGGTGTGTGTATGTTTGTGTTTGGTTGCAGCTAGATGAGAGAAGCCCCCAACCAGCAGCCCCATCGTAGCACGCACCCTCCAGCCAAATCACACACAGATCTGCCTAGCAGCAGAGCTAGACCTCCCAGCACGCCCAGATCCAGGGCGTGCGGCGGCTTGGGCGAGGGTGAAGGAGAAGTCTAGGGTTTTGGGTTCTTTCTTTTGTCCTTATTTTCTCTTTCCTTTTTCTTTAAATATAATTCCCTTCCTTAACTTAAATAGACTTGGGAATCTCATATGACCTTCCCAAGACTCCCCTTCGAGCCCCGGCTGACGCGTTTATTTTCCTTATTTAACCCCAAGCTTCCAAACCCCTTTTTAGGCCAAGGGTTCGAGTCCTTCCAACAGCTCCTCCCAAACTAAAAAAATATAAAAGGAAACCTTATTTTACATTTAGCTGAAAACCGGGCTGTTACAATACTCCCTCCTTAGAAGACTTCCGTCCCCGTAAGTCGCTGCTCCTAAAACAACTCTGGGTAACTCCTCCTCATCTCCCCTTCCAACTCCCAAGTAGCTTCCTCAACTCCCTGATTCCGCCACTGCACTTTCACTAGGTCAATGGCCCGGTTCCTCAAAACCTTTTTCTCAAATGCCAGGATCCTTATGGGTTTCTCCTCAAAGCTCAGGTCATGGTTCAACCAAAGGCTCAAAATCTATGACGTATGCGAAGGATCTCGCCACATACCGGGCGGAGCATCGAAACGTGGAACACACTATGCATCGCAGACCAAGGACGGCGGCAATGCTAACCGAGCAGGCCACAACCCCAATCCTCTCAAGGACCTCGAAAGGTCCAACAAACCTAGGGCTCGGTTTCCCCTTTTTACCGAACCTCGGGACCCCTCGCACGGAGCTACCTTGAGGAAAACATGTGGCCAACCTCAAACTCAGCCTCCCTACGCCTAACATCGGCGTAGCTCTTCCGCTCGCTTTGGGCGGTCAAGATACGAGCTCGATTTTCGGGATGACCTCATTGGTCACCAAGCAACTCGGGCCTAACACTCGCCGGTCAACAACCTCTTCCCGAAGGTCGGGGATCTGCAGCGCTTACCATACAACGCCTCAAACGGTGCCATCCAATGGTCGATCAAAATCGTTGTTGTAGGCAAACTCCATCAAGTACAAGCATCTGGTCCCAATCGCCAGTGGAAATCCAACACGCAGCTCGCAACATATCCTCTAAGATCCGATTTACCGCTCGCCACCGCCATCGGTCCGAGGGTGGAAGGTCAGGTCTTTGTAGCCGCACTCTGTGCCCCAAACCGCCTGAAAGGCCTTCCAAAACCGTGATGTAAAACGGGAATCCCGGTCGGAGATAATTTTAACGGCACTCCGTGGTACCTCACTATTCGCTCAAGGAACAGTTGCAGCCCATCGCTCCACGGTGTAGTTTATCCCGCCGGAATGAAATGGGCACTCTTAGTCAACCTATCAACGACCACCCAAATGCGTGCATATCCTCTAGGAGTCTGGGCAAACCCGAGATAAAATCCATGGTGATCTCCTCCCACTTCCCTTTGTGGCACCGAGCGGTTGCAACAAACTTGCTTGGCTTCACGCCGGGCGCTTCACTGCTGTGTGTGAGACACCGACTAACGAATCGGGCAATCTCCTCTTCATCCCCATCCACCAAAAAGTCTGCATTTAAGATCTTGGTACATCTTGTTACCCCCGGGTGCCAAGAAAAAGGCGAGGTGTGAGCCTCGGTCAATAACTCTGTGCGAACACAGCATCGTTTGGAACACACACACCGACCTTTATATCTCGGACCCCATCCGCAAGTATCACAAAGTCGAAGTCACCATCACCTGAACCTCTCATACAAACTTTTTAACTTAGGATCTTTCAAATTGGTTGTCGATAATCCTTTGCCTTATCGGGTGGATGGTCAATCGAGCTACCCGGCGGTAACATCCCCTAACAACATCGCTATTTCCGCCCTCTCGAGATCCTTCCCGATGATACTCTTGGGGTTTGCCAATGTTGCCGGATGCGAGGCCTTTCTACTTAGTGCATCAGCCACAACATTTGCTTTTCCAGGTGATACAAGATCTCACAGTCATAATCCTTCACGAGCTCCAACCACCTCCACCGCCTCATGTTCAGTCCTTCGAGTGAAGAAATACTTGAGGCTTTGGTGATCCGAGAAAATCTGAATCTTCTCCCCATACAAGTAGTGCCTCCAAATCTTAAGTGCAAAAAAGACGCATCACGCCAACTCCCATATCATGAGTCGGGTAATGCAGCTTGTGCGGTTTCAATCGCACTCGAAGCGCACGCTATCACCTTACCGTGTTGCATCGTAACGCATCCCAAACCAAACTTGCTTTGGCATCATCAGACACCACGAAACCCCGATTCCTCCGTAACCGCCAACACCGGGGCAGACGTCAAACTGCTCTTTAGCTTAGCAAAACTCTCATCGCACTTCCTATCCCAAACGAAATCAACACCCTTCCTCGTCAATCGAGTAAGCGGGGCGGCTATAGCGGAAAAATTTAGAACGGCGTCGGTAATATCCGGCCGGACCGTGAAGCTACGATCTCTCCGACCACGATCGTCGGTGCGCCCATTTAACTAACGACCTCTATCTTCGAAGGGTCCACAGCCACTCCCTCCTTAGACACAACGTGTCCCAGAAATGCTACCTCCTCTAGCCAAAAGTCACACTTTGAGAACTTCGCATAGAGCTTGTTCTCGCGCAAGGTTGGCCAAAATTGCCTTAGGTGCGAGGCATGGTCCTCCTTAGACTTAGAGTACACAAGAATGTCATCTATGAACACGATGACAAAGCGGTCCAAGAATGCCTTGAACACTCTGTCCATCATGTCCATGAATGTAGCTGGGGCGTTCGACATCCGAAAGACATGACTACGAACTCATAATGCCCATACCTCGACCTGAACGCTGTCTTGGGAATATCTGCATCCCGAATCCTCAACTGGTGGTAGCCCGACCTCAAGTCAATCTTCGAAAACACACAAGCTCCCTGGAGCTGGTCAAACAGGTCATCGATACGAGGCAGCGGGTACTTGTTCTTAATGGTTACCTTGTTCAGTTCCCTGTAATCGATGCATAGGCGCATCGAGCCATCCTTTTTCTTAACAAACAGCACGGGTGCTCCCCACGAGGACACACTCGGCCTAATAAATCCTCTGTCAAGCATCTCCCGCAGCTGTTCTTTTAACTCTTTCAGCTCTGCTGGCGCCATGCGATAAGGAGCTTTCGAGATAGGGCGAGTCCCCGGCTCAAGCTCTATTGAGAAGTCCACCTCCCTCTTCGGGCGGGCGAGCCATGCAACTCTTCGGGGAAAAACATCCGCAAACTCTTGCACTATGGGCACTCGCCGACAGATAGTGGGTCACGGTTCTCCCCAGTCAACTTAGCTAAGAAACCCCAAGCTCCTCGAGCTAACAAACGGTGAGCTTTAACTGCCGAAATCACCGGCGGACACACCCCACTCTGGGTGCCCCGAAATTTAAAGGTAGGCCTACCTGGCGGCCTGAACACCACCTCCTTACAACGACAGTCAATCATAGCGTGGTTATCAGCTAACCAATCCATGCCGAGGATCACATCAAAACCGCTCATAGCTAACACAATGAGGGTAACTCGCAGTCCGGTCGGATACCGTATCCGACCGCCCCTTACCTTTACGGCTAGCCAAAGATACTAGTTCCCGAGGAGTAGCGACAGACAACTCAAAACCTAGAGGCTCTAAATTCATGCAAGCAAGCTCAAAAAGCAGCAGAAAAACAAACGAATAGGTGGAACCCGAATCAAACAACACAAAGGCGAGGTGATCAAGAACTAGGAGCGCACCGCGCATGCGGGTCCGGCTCTCTCGACCTCTGGCGAGTCGTAGCATATACTCTCTCCCCGCTCTTTGAGCTGAAGCCTGGCCGTGCCACCATCTTATTCAGGTGCAAAGGTCGGGCTCGATGCCCTTCCTTTCCACAGCTTGAAACAAGCTCTGGGGTTACCACCACGGGGTCCCCAATGCCGCTTCTGCGCAGATCTACAATACGGTGGTGGCCTCCCTACGCCTGTTGGCGAGGCCGATCACGCACGGTCTCTGTGATGGTCTCTGCCATGATAAGAACCCTCGCGCCGACCGCCCCGGACATTGCTCCTCGAGTCAAACTTGCGCGCTCGCCCGAGTACACTGGGGCCTTAGACACTACTGGTACTAACAACCTACTCAGGAGGATACTTCTCATCATAAATCGTTGCCAATCTGCATCGCCTTGGCAAAAGTTTAGGGGCTCTGTGTTCTAACATCCCGAGAGACACTCCTGCCTCAAACCCGCAATAAACTTCCCGATCTTCGCCCCGGTAGAAATCAAATCGTGGCGCGAAGTATCCATACTGAGAACTTCTTCTCGTACACCTCGATCGAGTCGGACTTCGCTAAGGTTTGAAAACATACTCAATCATCTTCTCTTGGGCTTCTTCACGATAAATTTTGCCTTGAACTCGGCCTCGAAGAACTCCCGGTGGCAGTGGAGACCCAATGGTCTCTCACTTAAGGTGGAATCCCACCACCACTTAGTCAGTCATCGAAGCTAATACGTGAGTCGCACATCGAGCTCGCTGCACCTCAGACACTCCATTACCATAAACGTATATTCTAACTCAGCAATCCACGTGGCAGCTACCAACGGTTCCCCAAGGGCACTAAACTTCCTCGGCTTCCATTTCACAAAATCCTTCAGCCACTTGCCTAGATCCTCGCACCTTCCCGCCATAACGGCCTCATTCACAATTGGCTCTCGCGAGTCTGGCGGGGCTTGGTGGCGCCGATTCTCTCACGAACCAACTCGGCCGCTTGTCAGATCTCAACGCGGACTCCTCCTCTCGCAGCTAACCAAGCTTGCTTATGCTTCAGCTCTCGCTCGGCCCTCTTGACGGCTAGCAACCCAACCATAAGAGCCCTCATAGACTCCACAAAAGCAGCTCTCCCTGCAAAAGCTCTCTCGAGGCTCACTTGCCCCTACGCCTCTCCGGCAACACAGTTGAAGGGCCTCGACGGTGGCCTAACATCAAGATCGGCTTGGGACGAGGTCCCCCCGGTGTCATAATCGATACGAATGCCCTGGGTGGTCGGCCTCGTGCCTCCCTGCCCTCTACGAGTGATCGGCATACCGGAAATCTACACCAAACCAACAATGGGTCGAACTCGTCTTTCCCCGCTCTACAACAACAAGTCATGTACATGCAAGGTGCAACCGTATTGTAATTCTTAACCCTTAACTTTAAACTTACGGACATACCGATGGTCAAGGAGCGCTGATGATCATGGAAAACAACCTACAATCGCAGTCGGTCTACGTAACCTATAACTCGGGCTCGATACCAAGCTGTAAGGACCCGACCCAAGAAACGGTCTCTAACCTAAAGTCCATACTTAGCATGCATGATTAAGAATATAAACATCATTCAGAGTCGGAAGTTTAAAGCTTTGCAATAAACACTTTTAAAACAAAACCATGATTTCAATTAAGTAAAACAGGTAAATGACTGATCAGTACTTTCTTAAAACAATTCAAAGGAAAACGGTACGAGAACATAAAATAGTTTGAGTGCTTTTTCCTAGGGACCCAAGTCCCACTACATGCTAAATCATTAAGGAAAACATTTAAAGAAACGTGCGACCCAGAGTCTGCTATCCATGATCATCGAGCCGCTTCCTCCTAGCCATCCAGCCTCTGTCCCAAGTCACCTGGTGGAAAGCCACAGAAAATAAGGGTGAGCAACAAGTTACTCAGTAAGAATCCCCAATCGGGGTACAATACGAAATCATCTCATTTAGCACACGGACAGGCAACCATACAAAGACTTAGAGCACGAACGGCTGGCTTAGGCTATGAGCTACTTCTAGGGCGAGCCTATTCAAGAGCTTCCATCAACAGCCTCTCTTAGGTCCTACGCTTGGATGCCCTTCGGGCCTTACACAATCTAGGACTAAGTGATGCCCAGTGGGCCTTACACACCTAGGATGCCCGTAGGGCCTTACACCTCCAGACTCAGTGATGCCCAGTGGGCCTGTAACGGCCCCGTTTTCCTTCCCGGTTAATAGCAAAATTAATAAGGAATTAATTGGATCCTTTGGGATTTGAACCCTTGCCCTAGATGGTGGAATTGGAGTTTTAAATAAGAATTTGAACTAAAAAGAGAAAAGAATTTCTTTAGCCGGGACCCGCAAGAGAAAAATCCTTGGGAAGGGAATTTTAGGTTTCCTAACCCTATTTAAAATAAGGAAGAGAAGGAAAAATCAAGAAACCCCTATTTTTCCCTTTGTTGGCCGTCTCTCTCTCTCTCTCTCTCTCTCTCTCTCTCTCTCTCTCTCTCTCTCTCCTAAAACCCTAGCTGAGCAGCCCTAGCCACACCATCGAACCACCATCGAACCACCCCCGAGCCACCCATCCCTAGCCGCACGCACCACCTGCTCCATCGCACCACTCTGCGCGCTCGGCCACCGCGCGCCGCACTGCACCACGCCGCCCACCCATCGTGACGCTGCGGACTCGGAAGCCCCACCGCCGCGACACCCATCGCCGCCGACGTCGCTCGTGGCAGCCCAAAGACCGCCCGACGTCGCTCGTGGTCGCACAAAGGTGCCGCAACGCGCCCAGACGCGCGCGCGCGCCGCCAGACGCCGCGCTCGCCGCCCGCCACACTCGCCGCGCCCACTCCAGCGGCGACCCCGCGCGCGCGCGCCAACCAGCGAAGCTCGCTCGCCATGCGCGTCGCCTTGGCCAGACACCCGCTGCGCTGCGCCTGGCGTCCGCCCGACGTCGCGCGCGGCGCCAGCCAGCTCAGCGCCCGCAGCCCCAGCACACAGTGAGCGCCAAGCCACCCTCCTCTGCCGCCGAGGCCCGTGTCTTCTCGGTGGTAATTCCCGAACCAATCCCTTTGTGTTTTCTAAGCTTCGTCTTTGTATGTATTTACTTAGGATGCTTTATTTATGCCTAGGTTGCTCGAGTTCAGTATTAAGCTCGAGGGTCTTTTTGGTTGTGATAGCTATTCTCCACTTGTTTCAGTGTAAGGACTTCCTACCGTGGTTGTGTGGACCCCGCTATGCTTTCTTAATTGTGCCTTGTATGCTTGTTTACCTTTATGAGCATGTTAGTGGATAGGATAGCTAGTGATTGAATTCTTGCTAGCATGTTTTGCCTTTTGTACATGTTAGTGCCATGCTAGGTTTGTTCTTCCAAAGATGCTTGAGATTCCCGCTTAAGCTCGTAGTATCATGCTAGGCTATGTATGATAGATGTCTTTGTGAATGTTAGCCAGGAATCACATACTTGGTAGTCTAAGCTAGTATAATAGGGTTTGTCATCATCTAGAGGCTGAGAGCGGACATAACGTACCTTGTCCCCACCGGTCGGGAGTAGAGCGAAGCATAACGTACATTGCTTCCCCCCGACAGCCGATGTGGATGTAGCTACCACATCGGCATAAGCCTAGTTTGTAGCCTGCTAGAGCGGAACCCCGCTAACGGTGCAAGCCTCGCCTTGGCGTGTTCTTAGCTTCAGTCGGTGGTACAGCCGCATGCAGATGAGTGCCGAGGGCCTCGCGACCATCGTGTTCGGTGACACCGTTTCCGAGTCTTAGGCATGCGTACCTGGCCCGCGTAGTTTGCCCTTAGGCCCCGCATTTACGCCGGTTGCAGAAGAGCATGCGGTGTGCGCGCACACGCGTTAGTAGCCGGTTCGGAGAGCTCCCCCGGGCTAATGTTCGTGAGTACACCAGTTCCTTCCCGTTTAGAGCCAGACTTCGGGTACTCTCTCGATAGTCCAGATTTATAGCGAGGGTAAAAAGGCCCTTGAGGACACCCATTGTGATTGACTTTAGAGTTAATCAATTGGTCGAGGAGAAAGACCTCGAGGGTGTCGGACATCTTGGGATCGGTTTTTGAGGTGATCAATTGGCCGTGGGAGAAAGACCCTCGGAGATGTCCGGGATTGGTTTGAGAGCCAATCATTAGGCCTAAGTAGGAGACTTCCGAGGATTCCGGATTTGCCTTGTGAGCTTGTTGAGCTAAGATCCGTGTTGATATTTGTGGCATGTGTACTAGGTTGCTAGATGATAGATTGCATCGTATCGCACTCTGGGTCGGGGTTCTTACTGAGTATGTTTATACTCACCCTTATCGTGGTTTCTTCCATGGGTAACTTGGGACAAAGACCGAGGTGGCTAGCGAGAGAGAGCTGGAGATCATGGATCTTCCGACACTCTATCGTGTCTTATTTTATTGCTTTATGATTTCAGCATGTAGTTGGACATGGGTCCGTAGGGGAAACTTATGATTTGAACTATTTTATGTTTTTAAGGAAAGTACTGATCAGCCACTGTTTTAAATTTGAATGGTTCGTTTTTGCCTAATGAATGTTTACTTTGTTTTGATTGTTTTCCCGCTCATGTGTTTGAAAAGCTTTTAATCCGACCTCGGCCGGGTCCTTTTATGTTTTAAATTTGCATCGAGTAAAGACCTAGATTTAGTTCCATTTTCGGGTTGGGTCTTTACGCTTGGTATCGAGCACGAGTCATAGATTCGTAGACTAACCTGTTTGTAGGTTGTGTTCCCATGATCTCCAAAGACTCGCGGCCGCCGCTGTGTTTGTCTAAGTTCAACAAGCTAAGGGTTTTGTTTACGATACTATATGCAGTACACATGTGTTATCTTTGTTGGCAGAGAAAGTCCGAGCGTGGACTAACCCGTTGTGGTTTCCGTGTAGATCGCTAGTATGCCGGTTACACGCAGTGGAGCAGGTCCGTCTGGAACTACAAATAGAGATGCCGCAGAGCCAGCAGCCAGGTATATCAAAGCTCAGAGGCGCCCGTGGCACCAGAGGCTAACTTGCCCAGAGAAGGGGTGGAGGCCGCTATGCCTCAAGGTACAGCTCTCCAGGAGGAGATATTTTCGCTATGAGAGACATGATGATGGGCCTAATGGCCGAGCAGAGAGCTGAGACTCAGGCGCAGCTAGCAGCGCAGAGAGAGAAGTCTAGGGCACAGATAGCCCAGTTGACACAGCTCATGCAAAGAGCACCCCCAGCAGCTCCGGTAGCCTCGGTAGCTCCGGTAGCTCAACCGGAGGGGCGGGGTCATCGGGACGACCAGACTCACTTGATAGTGCAGAGGAGTCGCTGAGTTTGGCAAGTGGTTGAAAGATTTCACCAAATGGAAGCCAAGGGAATTTGATGCTTCAGAGAACCCACTTGTGGCGATCGGTGGTTGGCAAGAATGGAGTACATCTTTAGAGTTATGGGATGCCCAGATGTACAGAGGCCGAGATGTGCGGCCCATGTTCTCTCGACGACACTGGTGAGTGGTGGTGGGAGTCCACAGATAGAGCTAGACCACCTGGTCTTCTCCGACCCACTGGGAGTTCTTTAGAACGAAGTTCAGAGCTAAGTATGTTAATGACGAGGCTCTCAGCAGGAGATGGCAGAGGCCTTCTCGAATCAAACAGGATCGAGATAGTATTGCCGACTATGAAAAAGTTCTCTCGAGTATAGCTATTTCGCACGGAGCTCATTGCCACCGAGGAGCTCAAGACTAAGAAGTTCATTTGTGGGGTGAGGAAGGAGGTTGCTCAGATGTTCGAGCACTCGCTCCCGAGAGTTATGATCGAGCAAAGTAGAGTTGGCCACGATTTATAATCCGAAGTATCCGCTGCAAGGCAGATTCTCATTACCACCAGCCTCGATTGATTCGGCCTGCAAGCAAAGATTCGGGCGTAAGAGGAAATCTGTGACTTCTAGTGGTTTCGCTCGGTGGTCAAAGAGACTCGCCGTCGAGGCCGATCTAGAGGTCGAGATCGGCGCCGACCTCGGGAGAGCCCAGATCGCCAAAGCAGGGCGGGCAGCGGCCAGCTCATTGCAACAAGTGCGGAAAGGCACATTATGGTCTGTGTGGAGCATCGCCCGTGCTTGCTGCTGAGATGTGGCAAGAGGGGCATTTGGCCGATTCTCGCACTCGTGATTTAGCAAGAGCGGGACCGCCCAACAAAGGGCCGGGTGTTTGCCACTACTCGCCAGGAGGCGGAGCGCATCGATGATGCAATTGCAGTACGCCGCTTGTCTTACAAAGACTATGCATTTGTATTGTTTGATTCGGGTTCGACCCATTCCTTTGTTTCGATGCATTCGTTAGACAAGCTTGTGTGGAGCTCGAACCTCTAGGGTTTGAGCTGTGTGTTGCCACTCCTTCGGGTGTGAGTATGTTAGCTAGCGTGAAGAGAGTTAAGCATGGCGATATGATATATCGATGAGATTTTAGAGGCTACCCTCATAGTGTTTGTCTATGAGCGGTTTCGATGTGATCCTTGGCATGGATTGGTTGGCAGAGAACCATGCATTGATAGATCGCCACGGAAAGAAGTGGTGTTTAGGCCGCCTAAGCCGAGCCGAGCTTCAAGTTTCGCGGTGTCCGTATGAACTTGCCCGCCATTGATCTCAAAGCAAAAATAAAGCCCATAGATTGTTGGCTCGAGGAGCTTGGGGCTTCTTGGCAAAGCCGTCGAGAGATAGTAGTACGCGCTGATCGTTGACATGGTCCCCGTGGTGCAAGAGTTTGCGATGTTTTCCCTGAAGAGTTGCCGGTTTACCCCCGAAGCGGGAGTTAGACTTCACCATTGAGCTGGTGTAAAGACCCGACCCAAAAGGGCTCTGAATAGGCCTTTACCCCAATGCATGCATTCAAAGGAAAGGACAATATGCAAATAAGTTTTTGATTCCCAATTAAAACAAAACAATCAAGGTTCAATCAGAAATCAATATACTTTGTTGAAACTGTTTCAAGGCAAATACATTTCCAAAACGTACACTCGATCGTGAGATTTATTAAAACATTTGGAACATTCTCAAATTCAATAAAGCGGGAATCCACAAAATCATTCAAAACATCCTAGGGCTCGTGCCCGCTACATGCATTGGGGAAAATGAAAGACAAGAGTCATAGAAATAAAAAGTCGAGACGACAAAGACGCTCCCATGATCAGCTCCTCCTTCACCATCCCGCCTCGCGCCATGGTTACCGAAAGATAAGTAAGGGTGAGTAACGAATTACTCAATAAGAATCCCCAACCGGGGTACAACACGATGCACATGGTCATCTAGATGAGAGTATGCAAGCTATGAACATAAACACATAATAGAGCACATAGCTTAAGTCCACACTTGGACCTCGGATGCCAACTCGTGGTCTTAGTCGGAATAATCCACACCACACAATACGCCCTATACGAGAAACGAGTCGGCCTCACCGTCTCTCATCGTCGATACGAAAGGTGCACTAGCTCAAGATCCCGAGGAGCTCTCGGCCGGGCGTTGTAATGAGCGTAATCGCGCATCGCGTGCTACCGCAGACTATGGGGGTGCGGGTCCAGTGGCAAGTCGCCCATGTCCGATCACCACGCCTAACTAAATCTCTCGGATCGGTGTCACCGACAGGGGTGTGAGACACGGACACGTGAACTATGTCGGCTGAACCACCGCACTGAGGCTAAGGAACCGGCCGTGGTAGGCTTACACCAGAAGCGGTCCTTGCCCTAACAGTGGCAATCAAGGGCTACGGCCGAACACGCCGAGGACGCCGATCGCCGGGGCGAGGCAATGCCAAGTCATCATCCCGACCGTTGGGGCAATAAACATTTGCCACCCTCACCCAAGATTGCGTGGCCTCACGGTCGGGTTAGCTAAACCCTAACGGGGTCCAGTGGACGGAGAATCGCCTCGACGTCCCCCGCCATGGATGCAAGATACTTTATGCATCGTGCCGGATGATGCTACCTACCTACACTTTAACCTATCATATCAATAACATACAATCCAATACAATCCAAAACGTGCTCAACAGATACAACGAACCTAGCATGGTACTACGAAGCAAGAACAGATATGAGCATGCTAGAACGGAACAACCTAGCATGGGCTAACATGAGAGAACAACATACGAAGTCATGCTAGTCAGAATTGTAACAGCGAGCACCTAAACTATACATGCTGATAATCACAAACAAACATACAAACAACAATCACATAGAACATCGCAGGTCCACACAACTCCCAGAAGAAATCCTTACCTTGGCCGGGGCAACTACACACAAAAATCTACGCCGCGATCGATCCCGAGCTAGCTAACGAGAACCTAAAAACACAATAGAAATCACAATCATAGCCCTAAAAATATAATAAAACAAGCGTGCTCGGCTCGGCACTCACACGGAACGATCGACACGCGGACGGGCAGCAAAGACGGGCGGGCGCCGCTGGCTGGGCGCTGGCGCGATGGGGGCGGCAGGGTCGGGCGCTGGCGCCGAGCAGCGCAGATGGGCGGCAGAGCAGCGCACGCGCGCGCTGTACGATGGCCGGCCGGCGCAGCGCACGCACGGCGCGACAAGCCTGAAGCGACGGACACGCGCGGGCGCTGGCTACGCGACGACGGGCGCGCTGGCCGACGAGCGCCTCGACGCGCGATTTCGCCGCCGCAGGGGCTCGGACAGGCGATCCGCTGGCGAGATCTGGCCGCGGCAGGGGCCGCTCGAAAGGCTCGCTGGCCGCGATAGGGCCGCTCGCGTCGCTGTCGCTGGCCGCGACAGGGCTGTCTCGAGCGTCATTGGCCGCGACGTGGGCTGTCTCGAAGCGTCATTGGCCGCGCTGCAGGCCGCTCGAAAGCGTCGCTCGGCCGCGAGCGAAAGCCGCTCGATGGCACAAAGCAGGGCGATGGAGCCGGGCGACTCGGCGATCTGGGCTTGCCGGGCGATCCGGGCGGCTCGGGGCTGCTGGCAGATCTGGGCATCTTCGGGCGACTGCTACAAAACACACACACACAAGCTCTTCTCCTTACCTTCGCCAACAAGAACACCCAATCGAGAAGATGAAGAGGATGAAGACTTACACCGGAATGATGATGAACGATCCAAGGGAGCCGCAAGGATGAAGAATCGGCAAGGAGAGCTTGGGAGAAAGCTTGGGCGCCACAACTCTTTTGGAGAAGAAAACACAACAAACCTAATTTCTATTTCATTTAACCAAATGCACCAAACACCAAAGATCCAAGGTTAACTAAGATGTGATGCAGAAAGAGCAACAAGAGCTCTCAATAGCTCAACCGGCCACACCACCCACCGACTTCTCGGACTCACACCGGGTTGAAACCCACCAAACACACTTTTAACACACAATTTTCCTTTTGCATCTCCCCATGCCCAAACACATCCACAAAGCCTCAAAACTTACATAAATCCATCCAATAATTTTAGCAACTCGAAAGATATAAACGGTCCCCGACGGCCCGACCAAATTACTAAAATACCCTAGGGCATACGGAAGACCGGGATGAAAAACTGGTCGTTACAATATTCCCTCCTTTTTATGACTTTCGTCCTCGAAAGTCCTTAAGACTGAAACAACACAGATATCGCATTCTCATCCCGTCCTTCCGCTCACGAGCGGCCTCCTCCGAACTCGGACTCCTTCACTAAACTTTTACCAACGGATCTCACTTCTACGCAACGCCTTCGACTCAAGACCAGAATACTCATAGGCTTCTCCTCAAGCCCAAAACCTCAATCACCGCAAGGGCTCAAAGTCCACAATGAACAATGGGTCCGGCACATGTCGCCCCAACATCGATACAAAAAACAACGTGCACAAATTGTCAACAAACAAACTCAACCCTACAACAAATCTGGCCAAACAATCGAACCTTCCAGATTCCAAAACTAAACGGCCTACTCTTACTTCACAAAAGACCAACAAACCTCAAACCTTGACTACAAACCTTAACGAGATACAAACGAACCACCAATCAAGCGATCGATCCAAAAGACAAACTTCTCCAACTAGAACACGACCACAACACTTAAGCAACCATCTTAAGGAGAAAATCGCCAGCAAGGAACATCCAACATTCCTCTCAAGGAAAACTCGGGAAGCAAGGACTAAACCATCACGCAGACTATCCGCGACACAACACCTTGAGGAAAGCAGCTCAACAGACTTACCAACCAATGCCACGGCACCTCTGCGTGCCAACTCACTCAAACGCGGCTCTACTAACGCCAACCGGGAACTCACAACAACTAGGAACAAAGCCCGAGAAGGGCTTGCTCGCAGAACTCAACTCAAACTTATAACGAGCAACGCCGCCTCCAAGCTACTACTCAACTCTTAAAATCCAGCGGCTACTCGAAGGACTTCCCTTTAAGCCTAAGCCTAACTCATCTTCCAACCGTAAGCTCCACTCCCAAAACCTCACAAGGAAAACGGATAACGACAACCTCAAAGCTTACGGATCTCGGGCCACACGAATCCGCAAGACTACCTCGCAAGCTATCACTCGAGGTGGCATCCAAGGAGCAACTCAACCACCACAGAGGCTAGAGGGAAAGGAAATCTTCAATCCCCAAAAGAACCAACAACTTGCCGAACAACTCAACTCCCATCGGGTGGCCTCCGCTCATGCGGGAACAAACAACTCTTGTTTGCTAACAACACAAAGCAGTGGACCCTCTCATTTGGGGTGACCGCGCTTACTCGATCGACTACACAACTCGGGAGCTAAGTCGACTCTCCGCCAAACGGGAAACGACTTCCCGGCAAGCAAACTCCTGCATGGTGATGAACTCCACACACGCTCGCTGACTTGCTCAACCCAAGGCAACAAGAACCAACTCTCTTGGAAGCAACACCCAAGAGAAAACTCAACCAATCGGACCACCAAACCGAAACAAACAAAGACTTGCTCAATCGCGAGGGAGGGGTCAACTCCCAAAACTTCATCGACTAGGAACAAGACCTTAGGGCAACGCCTCTCCGCCTAGAACCGAACTAGCTCTCAAAACAACAAACGAACCAAATCTTGGCCAAACACTCACAAGAGGCAGAACAACCTTTATCGCAGCCTCTAGAACACCATCCAAGAATCCGCTTAATCGACAAACGACTACTTCCAAGCAAACCAACAAACTTTTCCTTCAAGCTAGCGCTTCCACCATTAACTCCAAGACCAAGGGAGTAAACAGACAACTCCCCGAAGGAAACGGCTCTTACAAGCGGACAACCAACGGACAGAGAACTCCACATACGCCACCGTCTTGCTCCACCAGAGCAACAACATCTAATCTCACGAGGCGCAACAAGGGTCCATCTCGATCGAACCTCCAAATGCCAAACGGGGCAACTCAACATCCCGAAACAGGAAAAACAACCAACATGGTACAAAACCACTCGCGCCCACGAGCAAAACTAAACTCTAACAACTCCAATCCACACCTTGGTCAACACCAAGCATCAACTTGCCACCACACCGAAACCACTCCGGACTTTACTCCAAATAAACACTAGCTTGCTAGTCTACCAAGATCGCTAGCAACTCCACCGAGGCTACAAACTACACGCCTCCAGCCTAGCCAATCGAAACTCACTAGCCGGGCCTCGATTGAGCTCGGGAGGCTCTCCACAACCTAGGGTTCTTCGGCAACCTCGACACACACACCGCCAAGATACGATCTAATGAGACAACCGCTCGAACAAACAACTCCAATTTCAAAGATCCCAACCATGTGGCCAACTCCAACTCCTTGGGAACCTAGAGGACCAAACGCTATGCACGCGTCATCCTCCTACTCAAAACATCGGCCACAACATAACTTCTACCCAAGGAAGGATCCGAACAACTCTCTTAGCCATGACGATCGAGAAACCACGCGGCTTAGCTACCACCGCTCTTGTTCGGTTTCCAATCGAACTCCAACCAACGATCAACAAGAAGATCCGCCAACCAAGCTTAGGCCTAACTTAACAAATCTTGCCTAAGCAACAACTTGATACCACGAGCACGGTATCCTTACCACCTCAACCAAAGCCTTACAACAACCACCGAGTCCAACTTCTCAAGGAACCGAGCACGAGATCTCCAAAGCAAACCCTACATGGATCTCGAAACTCTCGCCACGGAACGAACCACACAAAACACACTTGTGTGCACAACTCCCAACCTCCCTTTAGAGATCCAAGACTAACAAGCGCTTTTCCACAAAGCAACGATAACTCCCGGCAATGATACAAACAATCCAAGGAACACCAAAAGTTCCATCTCCACACGATACGAAGCCGAGGCAACCTTGCTCTACCAAAGCATAATCATGCCAAACCAAACTTACTTTGTACCAAGCCTCTACCAAGGGTGCTTACCCCAAGGCATCCAAAACCTCTCGCAAGGCATCACTCATCTCGCCTCAAAAGCATCCAACTCGCCTCATAGGCATCCAGCTCATCCGATAAGCATCCAACTCATGGTCCCTCATTTGGACCAAACTCGCATCTACAATGCTCAACTCTCCTCGATTTAGGCACTCGAAGGTAGTTGACCGCACTACCAACCACAAGGAAAATCTCTTGGCCTTAACACTAGCGCGAGACTCACGCGCACCAACATTTACCAACCGGCAACTCGCCGACTTACTCAACCTCTAGAAACACCGGGAAGAGGCTCCGGCTCCTCTCGAGCATCATTTCGCTTGTAGTCCATCGACTACCACCGAACTAGCCCTGCGCACGACCTAAACGGGTGCAACCGCCATAAACAGATCCAAGGCTAAAGGAGTACGCTGAACTCCGAACGACATAGAACCATCCGCTATGCCCAAGCCAAACTCAAGCTCTCGAACTGGACTTAGTGCCAAAGTGGCACACTAACCAATGCACCTCAAGTGCTACTACTACCAAATCCACATCTCGAGGAAGTCTGGTTGTTAAACAACAAAGAGGCTCGCAAGGGGGCAAAGATGACCCTTCATCCGCCTCAAGCCACTAACACGGCAACTTGCCAAACAATCGAGCGATCGGTGGAGACTCGCTAGACCACCTCTCACAAGGGATTTCCACCACCATCCGATGAACCAAACAAAGACAGAACGGCACACCTCGCCTCTCGAGCAGCAGGCATCCCACACACGGATGCTAAACTCAAACCCGGCCAACTACTTTACTACTAGCAAGAGGGACTTACTAAAACATCGAGCTCTCTGAGGCATCCATTTGCCAACCCGGGCGTCTCCATCAACGCCAACAAACTCATCCGAATAAACTCTGCCGATCATGCCCTCCCGGAACCTCCTCAGGGGCTACAAGAGCTACCGGGGAAAATGTTGAAACAAACTCTGTCACAATTTGGGCTATCTCGTGCCCGGGACTCTCTCACTACGCGCTACAAATCGCGCTCGGGTCTCCGCTCTCTAATAGCTAAAGACTCGCCATCAAATCTCTCATGGGTGGAGCACACTCGCTCAAGGAGTCTCACTCGAGGCGCCGCTAGCCTCTACCCTCCTCTAGGCAACTCAATCGCCAGGGGCCAACTCGGCATGCGGGCCTAACAACCCCGGACGCGCCTCAACATCAACACGATCGGTCCAACTCCTCGGTCGGACATGCCAAGCGCCTGCTCCTGCAGGTGCGATCAACATCTTGGCGATCTCGCACGAAGCACCACCACCCTCTCACTAGGGGAAAAGCAAAGAATCGGGCCACAAATGGCCAACGGAGTCTAAGCTCGCCTCCCTCCGAACGATGTCCTGTGGGCATCCGTATCTATCTGGATACCTCAACAAGTCGCTAAACAAACCGCCGCGCATCGCGGGAAAGTTGACATGATGGCTCACAAAGCCCAAACCAACAACGAGTCAGAACCTGCTCGTCTCCGCTCCACAACACTACACAAGGCATACACAAGATGACAGGTATTGTAAATTCTTAACCCTTTTTCTTTCTAAAACAATAAACCTAGGCGTACTGATGACTGCCAGAGTGAGGGTGATCATGGAAGGATGACCTACAAACAAAGGTCGGTCACAGAATCTATGACTCGAGCTCGATACCAATCAGAAAGACCCGACCCAAAAGGGCTCTCGAATAGGCCTTTACCCCAATGCATGCATTCAAAGGAAAGGACAATATGCAAATAAGTTTTGATTCCCAATTAAAACAAAACAATCAAGGTTCAATCAGAAATCAATATACTTTTGTGAAACTGTTTCAAGGCAAATACATTTCCAAAACGTACACTCGATCAGAGATTTATTAAAACATTTGGAACATTCTCAAATTCAATAAAAGGGAATCCACAAAATCATTCGAGAAAACATCCTAGGGCTCGTGTCCCGCCACATGCATTCAGGGGAAAATGAAAGACAAGAGTCATAGAAATAAAAAGTCGAGACGACAAAGACGCGTTCCCATGATCATAGCTCCTCCTCCTTCACCATCCCGCCTCGCGCCATGGTTACCCGAAAGATAAGTAAGGGTGAGTAACGAATTACTCAAGAAGAATCCCCAACCGGGGTACAATACGATGCACATGGTCATCTAGATGAGAGTATGCAAGCTATGAACATAAACACATAATAGAGCACATAGCTTAAGTCCACACTTGGACCTCGGATGCCAACTCGTGGTCTTAGTCCGGAATAATCCACACCACACAATACGCCCTATACGAGAAACGAGTCCGGCCTCACCGCTTCATCTCGTCGACACGAAAGGTGCACTAGCTCAAGATCCCGAGGAGCTCTCCGGTCGGGCGCCAGTAATGAGCGTGAATCGCGCGCCGCGTGCTCTGCAGCACTATGGGGGTGCCGGGTCTAGTGGCAAGTCGCCCATGTCCAGCCACCACGCCTAACTAAATCTCCGGATCGGTGTCACCGACATAGGGGTGTGAGACTGGACACGTGAACTATGTCACTGAACCACCGCTTTGAGGCTAAGGAACCTGGTCGTGGTAGGCTTACACCGAAGCGGTCCTTGCCCTAACAGTGGCAATCAAGGGCTACGCCGAACACGCCGAGGACGTGCCGATCGCGCCGGACGAGGCAATGCCAAGTCATCATCCCGACCGTTGGGGCAATAAACGATTTGCCACCCTCACCCAAGATTGCAGGGGCCTACCGGTCGGGTTAGCTAAACCCTAACGGGGTCCAGTGGACGGAGAACTGCTCTCGACGCCCCCGCCATGGATGCAAGATACTTTATGCATCAAAGCCGGATGATGATGCTACCTACCTACACTTTAACCTATCATATCAATAACATACAATCCAATACAATCCAAAACGTGCTCAACAGATACAACGAACCTAGCATGGTACTACGAAGCAAGAACAGATATGAGCATGCTAGAACGGAACAACCTAGCATGGGCTAACATGAGAGAACAACATACGAAGTCATGCTAGTCAGAATTGTAAGCAGAGCACCTAAACTATACATGCTGATAATCACAAACAAACATACAAACAACAATCACATAGAACATCGCAGGTCCACACAACTCCGGTAAGAAATCCTTACCTTGGCCGGGGCAACTACACACAAAATCCTACGCCGCGATCGATCCCGAGCTAGCTAACGAGAACCTAACAAACACAATAGAAATCACAATCATAGCCCTAAAAATATAATAAAACAAGCGGTGCTCGGCTCGGCACTCACACGGCACGACCGACACGCGGACGGGCAGCAAAGACGGCGGGCGGGCTGGGCTGGGCGCCGCTGGCGCTGATGTGATAATAGGCAGGGTCGCGCGCTGGGCGCCGACAGCGCAGATGGGCGGCAGAGCAGGCGACGCGCAGCGCGCGCGGACGGCCGGCTGGCGCAGCGCACGGGCGCGACAAAGCTGGGAAGCGACGGACACGCGCGGCGCGCTGCCGCGACGACGGGCGCGCTGGCCGACGAGCGCTCGACGCGCGCGATTCTCTTCTTTCTGCGCGCAGGCTCGGCAGGCGATCCGCTGGGCGATCTGGGCTGCGATAGGTATCTGCTCGAAAGCGTCTGGCCGCGATGAGGGCCGTCGCGCGTCATTGGCCGCGATGGGGCCGCTCTGAGCGTCTCATTGGCCGCGCGATGGGCCGCTCGAAAGCGTCATTGGCCGCGACAGGCTGTCTGAGCGTCGCGCTCGGCCGCTGAGCGACAGTCGCTCGATGGCACAAAGCAGGGGCGATGGAGCCGGGCGACTCCGGCGATCTGGGCTTTTCGGGCGATCCGGGCGGCTCGGGCTTCTTCGGGCTGGCAGATCTGGGCATCTTCGGGCACCGCTACAAACACACACACACACAAGCTCTTCTCCTTACCTTCGCCAACAAGAACACCCAATCGAGAAGATGAAGAGGATGAAGACTTACCCGGAATGATGATGAACGATCCAAGGGAGTGCGCAAGGATGAAGAATCGGCAAGGAGAGCTTGGGAGAAAGCTTGGCGGCCACAACTCTTTTGGAGAAGAAAACACAACAAACCTAATTTCTATTTCATTTAACCAAATGCACCAAACACCAAAGATCCAAGGTTAACTAAGATGTGATGCAGAAAAGAGCAACAAGAGCTCTCAATAGCTCAATGGCCACACCACCCACACGACTTCTCGGACCACCGGGTTGAAACCCACCAAACACACTTTTAACACACAATTTTCCTTTTGCATCTCCCCATGCCCAAACACATCCACAAAGCCTCAAAACTTACATAAATCCATCCAATAATTTTAGCAACTCGGAAAAAGATATAAACGGTCCCGACGGCCCGACCAAATTACTAAAATACCCTAGGGCATACCTGGAAGACCGGGATGAAAAAACTGGTCGTTATACCGGAGCCGTGGACTCTTCCCATTTCTAAAGCCCCATATCGTATGGCGCCCGGTGAGTTGAGAGAACTCAAAGTGCAGCTTGCAAGAGATCTTTGGATCGAGGTTTCATCCGTCCGAGTGTGTCCCCGTGGGGAGCACTGCATCTGTTTGTTAAGAAGAAGGATGGATCCATGCGCTTGTGTATAGACTATAGAGAATCGAATAAAGTCACGGTGAAGAATAAGTATCCTCGCCGCGTATAGATGATCTGCTCGATCGGCCTTCGTGGAGCCTCGGTATTTTCTAAGATTGATTTGAGGTCGTGGTACCATCGCTTGAGGATTCGAGATGCAGATATCCCAAGACCGCGTCGAGATCAAGGTATGGTCATTATGAGTTTGTGGTCATGTCCTTTGGACTCACAAACGCCCCGCAGGCGTTTATGGACATGATGGACAGAGTGTTCAAGGCATTCTTGGATAACTTTGTCATCGTATTCATAGACGACATTTTGATTTATTCCAAGACCAAGGAGGACCATGCTTCGCATTTGAGGCAAGTTTTGATAAGATTGCGTGAGAACCAAATTGTTCGCAAAGTTCTCTAAGTGTGAGTTTTGGCTAGAGAAAGTAGCCTTCCTTGGTCATATCGTGTCGGCAGATGGTATAGCGGTGGACCCCGCGAAGATAGAGGCGATTAGCTCGTGGGCTGGGCCGACGACGGTCGCCGAGATACGCCTTGACTTTCGGGTGCAGTTATTACCGGCGTTTCGTGAAAGACTTTTCCGCATAAGGCAAAGACACCCTAACCCGTCGACCAAGAAGGGTGTTGACTTTGTTTGGGATGCTAGATGTGAGGAAAGTTTTGCCCACTTTAAGCTCGGCTTTGACGACAAGACTGTGTTGGCGATTCGGAAGGAACAGGAGGTTTCGTAGTTTATAGTGATGCTTCCAAGTATGGTTTAAATTTGTGTGTTGATGCAGATGGGAAGGTGATAGCTTATGCTTCCCTGCAGCTTGAAGCCTTATGAGAAGAACTATCCAACTCATTATATGGAGTTGGTCTGCAGCTTGTTTTTGCTCTAAAGATTTGGAGGCACTACTTATATGGTGAGAGGATTCAGTTGTTCACGGACCACCGAGCCTCAAATATTTCTTCACTCGGAAGGAGTTGAACATGAGGCAGAGGAGGTGGCTCGAGTTAGTAAAGGACTACGATCGTGAGATTTTGTATCATCCGGAAAAGCCAATGTTGTAGCCGATGCGCTGAGTAGGAAGACGTCGCATTCAAAGCAGCCTTTGCCGAGCTCCCAAGTTGAATTGCGGAAAGAGTTTGAGCGAACCGGTATTGCAGTCTTGTTGGGAGAGGTTACCGCTGTGGTAGCCCAACTATCGATTCGGCTGTCGCTTAAGCAGAGGATCATTGGCGATCGGTGAGTGATTCCAAGTTGAGGAGATTGCTCGAGAGAGTTGAGGCTGATGGCGATTTCGACTTTGTTGTGGCACCAGACGGAGGCTTGAGGTATAGAGGTCGGTTGTGCGTCCCGGATGACGCAGAGATTTGAGTAGAGTTGCTCGCCGAGGCACATAATTCCCCATTCACTTGGCACCCAGGAGGTACCAAGATGTATCAGGATCTCAAGCAGACGTTCTGGTGGATGGGCATGAAGCGAGATATAGCGGAGTTTGTTAGCAGTGTCTCACTTGTCGCCAAGTGAAGGCTCTCCGCACGTAAACTGCGCAGGTTTATTGCACCGTTAAGTGTTCCACGGTGGAAGTGGGACGAGATTTCGATGGACTACATCTCTGGGTTGCCAAGGACACCGAGAGGGTTTACTCAGATCTGGGTAGTAGTGGACCGGCTGACTAAGAGTGCACACTTTATACCCAGTAGGATTAGTTATACAATGGAGTAGTGGGCACAGTTATTTCTAGAGCAAATTGTGCGGTACCACGGAGTACCCGTGAAGATAGTGTCAGATCGGGATTCTCGGTTCACATCTCGCTTCGAGAGCGCCCGGAAGGGTTTGGGAAGCGAGTGCGGCTTCAAGATCGCCTTCCACCCTCAAACCGATGGTCGATCGAGAGGGTGAATCGATTCTGGAAGACATGTTGAGAGCCCGTGTCTTGGACTTCCTGTGCGATTGGGACGATGCACTGTACTTGATGGAGTTCGCTACAACAACAACGGCTATTAGGCGACTATTCAAATGGCCCCATTCGAGGCATTGTATGGTAAGCGCTGCAGATCCCCAGTGTTCTGGGAGGAGGTTGGGGATAGGCAGGTTCTGGGACCCGAGTTACTGCAGATGACGAACGACGCAGTGCAGAAGATAAGGGCTCGCATGTTGACAAAGACAGAGTAGGCAAAAAGTTACGCCGATGTGAGGCATAGAGACTTGGAGTTTGAGGTGGGTCAACATGTTTTCCTGAAGGTAGCACCTATGCGTGGGGTGTTAAGGTTTGGAAAGCGAGGCAAGCCGAGCCCTGTGTTTGTAGGGCCTTTTGAGATCCTTGAGCGGATCGGAGCAAGTGGCCTATCGGTTAGCTTTACCCCGTCTTTGTCGGGCGGTGCATAATGTGTTCCACGTTTCGATGTTGAGAAAGTACGTGGCAGATCCTTCGCATGTGCTAGAGCATGAGCCCCTAGAGTTGAGTAAAGATTTATCCTTCGAGGAGAAGCCCGTGCAAATTTTGGCTTATGAGCGCAAGGTATTGCGCAACCGAGAGATAAGTTTAGTAAAGGTTCTTTGGAGGCATCAGAGGGCAGAGGAAGCGACGTGGGAGCTAGAGGATGAGATGAGGACTCATTACCCGGAGTTGTTCCAGTCTTAGGACTTTCGGGGACGAAAGTCTTTTAAGGTGGGAGTATTGTAACGGCCCCGTTTTCCTTCCCGGTTAATAGCAAAATTAATTGGGAATTAATTGGATCCTTTGGGATTTGAACCCTTGCCCTAGATGGTGGAATTGGAGTTTTAAATAAGAATTTGAACTAAAAAGAGAAAAGAATTTCTTTAGCCGGGACCCGCAAGAGAAAAATCCTTGGGAAGGGAATTTTAGGTTTCCTAACCCTATTTAAAATAAGGAAGAGAAGGAAAAATCAAGAAACCCCTATTTTTCCCTTTGTTGTCCTCTCTCTCTCTCTCTCTCTCTCTCTCCTAAAACCCTAGCCGAAAAAAGCCCTAGCCACACCATCGAACCACCATCGAACCACCCCCGAGCCACCCCACCCTAGCCGCACGCACCACCGCTCCATCGCACCACCCGCGCGCGCTCGGCCCCGCGCGCACTGCACCACGCCGCGCCGACCGCCGCCGCCCCGCATCGTGACGCTGCGGCAGACTGTAAGCTCCCACCGCCGCGACACCCATCGCCGCCGACGTCGCCCGTGGCCGCCAAAGACCGCCCGACGTCGCGCGTGGTGGGTAACGCGATGGTTAACGCAGCCTCAGACGCGCGCCCGCGACGCTTCGCCGCCGCTCAAATGCGACCCTGCCGCGCGCCCACTCCGGCCGCGACGACCTCGCGCTCGCGCGCTAACCCCTGGAGCGAGCGCTGCGCGCGTCGCGCTTGTAGCGCACACCCGCTGGCTGCCCTGCTGGCGTCCGCCCGACGTGTCCACAGCGCCTGGCGCCGCACAGCCAGCGCGCCGCACCAGCACACCAAAGCGGCGCCCAAGCCACCCTCCTTGCTGCCGAGGCCCGTGTCTTCTCGGTGGTAATTCCCGAACCAATCCCTTTGTGTTTTCTAAGCTTCGTCTCGTTGTATGTATTTACTTAGGATGCTTTATTTATGCCTAGGTTGCTCGAGTTCAGTATTAAGCTCGAGGGTCTTTTGGTTGTGATAGCTATTCTCCACTTGTTTCGTGTAAGGACTTCCTACCGTGGTTGTGTGGACCCCGCTATGCTTTCTTAATTGTGCCTTGTATGCTTGTTTACCTTTATGAGCATGTTAGTGGATAGGATAGCTAGTGATTGAATTCTTGCTAGCATGTTTTGCCTTTTTGTACATGTTAGTGCCATGCTAGGTTTGTTCTTCCAAAGATGCTTGAGATTCCCGCTTTAAGCTCGTAGTATCATGCTAGGCTATGTATGATGAGATGTCTTTGTGAATGTTAGCCAGAATCACGTACTTGGTAGTCTAAGCTAGTATAATAGGGTTTGTCATCATCTAGAGGCCGAGAGCGGACATAACGTACCTTGTCCCCACCGGCCGGGAGTAGAGCGAAGCATAACGTACATTGCTTCCCCGACACCGATGTGGATGTAGCTACCACATCGGCATAAGCCTAGTTTGTAGCTCGCTAGAGTGGAACCCCGCTTAACGGTGCAAGCCCGCCTTGGCCGGTTCTTAGCTTCGTGTCGGTGGTACAGCCGCACAGATGAGTGCCGAGGGCCTCGCACCACTCGTGTTCGGTGACACCGTTTCCGAGTCTTAGGCATGCGCACTCGCCCGCGTAGTTTGCCCTTAGGCCCCCGCATTTACGCCTGGTTGCGAGAAGAGCATGCGGTGTGCGCGCACACGCCGCGTTAGTAGCCTGTTCGGAGAGCTCCCCGGGCTAATGTTCGTGAGTACACCAGTTCCTTCCCGTTTAGAGCCAGACTTCGGGTACTCTCTCGATAGTCCAGATTTATAGCGAGGGTAAAGAGGCCCTTGAGGACACCCATTGTGATTGACTTTAGAGTTAATCAATTGGTCGAGGGAGAAAGACCTCGAGGGTGTCTGACATCTTGGGATCGGTTTTTGAGTGATCAATTGGCCGTGGGAGAAAGACCCTAGGAGATGTCCGGGATTGGTTTGAGAGCCAATCATTAGGCCGGAAGTAGGAGACTTCCGAGGATTCCGGATTTGCCTTGTGAGCTCGTTGAGCTAAGATCCGTGTTGATATTTGTGGCATGTGTACTAGGTTGCTAGATGATAGATTGCATCGTATCGCACTCCCGGTCGGGGTTCTTACCGAGTATGTTTATACTCACCCTTATCGTGGTTTCTTCCACGTGTAACTTGGGACAAAGACCGAGGTGGCTAGCGGAGAGCTGGGAGATCATGGATGTCTGCGACACTCTGCCGTGTCTTATTTTATCGCTTTATGATTTGAAAGCATGTAGTTGGACATGGGTCCGTAGGGGAAACTTATGATTTGAACTATTTTATGTTTTTAAGGAAAGTCTTGATCGATCCATTATTTTAAATTTGAATGGTTCGTTTTTGCCTAATGAATGTTTACTTTGTTTTGATTGTTTTCCCGCTCATGTGTTTGAAAAGCTTTTAATCCGACCCTGGCTGGGTCCTTTTATGTTTTAAATTTGCATGCTGAGTAAAGACCTAGATTTAGTTCCATTTTCGGGTTGGGTCTTTACAGGGCCTTACACACCTAGGATGCCCGTAGGGCCTTACACCTCTAGACTCAGTGATGCCCAGTGGGCCTTACACACCTAGGATGCCCGTAGGGCCTTACACCTCCAGATGTCCATCGGGTCTTGCCCGAGCGGGACCCCAAACTAGTTACCTCTACGACCCTCTATACTATACATCACACATCTAACCGTAACTTGGATCTAGCAAAGATACAATAGGCAAAAGCATGGTTCTATCAAGATAGGAAAGCCTAACATGGAACTAACGGGATGTAAACATGTCACGAACATGAATCATAAGAAAACATGAAAACTATCACTAGAAACTCATATAATTACAGTAATCAGCGTGCTATCAACTATTCGCAGGGTCCACACAACCCCGGGTAAGAATCCTTACCTGGAAATAAGTGGAGGTTAATTATCCCGAATCAAATAACGACCCTCGAGCTTTTAAGCGAACTCGAGCAACCTAACAAGTAATAAAACATCCTAATTAATAAACAGCATCTAAAAGCAGGAAGTCCAAAGGGTGGAGGCTCGGGAATTTACCCACCGAGAAGGCACTCGTCTCGGCAGCAAGCAACAAGGACAGGTATTGCTAAGCGGCAGCGTGCAGGGCGCTGGCGCTGGCCGCGCGCGCGGCAGGACGAAAGCGCAGCGCGCTGGCGGGCGGACGCGACGAAGCGGCACGGCACGCAGACGCAGCGGTGCGGTCGCGTGCGTGCGTGGCGGCGGGCGCGACGGCGCTGGGTGGTGTCGTCTGGCGCGCGAGGCGGCTACACGGCCGTGCGCCGGGCGACTGGTGCGGAGTGGAGGCCGGGCTATTGGCGGCGGTGGGCGAGCCTGGCCGCCGACGCGATCTGGGCTGGCGGTGGCTCGGTGCGGTGCGGCAGTGGTCAGCAGGGCGTGCGATGTCGTGGGGCGAAGCAGCAGGGCGTTGGGCGGCGGCGTGGGGCGGAGCTGCAGGGCGTGCGGCGGCTTGGGCAAGGGTGAAGGAGAAGTCTAGGGTTTTGGGTTCTTTCTTTTGTCCTTATTTTCTCTTTCCTTTTTCTTTAAATATAATTCCCTTCCTTAACTTAAATAGACTTGGGAATCTCATATGACCTTCCCAAGACTCCCCTTCGAGCCCCGGCTGACGCGTTTATTTTCCTTATTTAAACCTAAGCTTCCAAACCCCTTTTTAGGCCAAGGGTTCGAGTCCTTCCAACAGCTCCTCCCAAACTAAAAAAATATAAAAGGAAACCTTATTTTACATTTAGCTGAAAACTGGGCTGTTACATCCCGAGCCGAGCCTGCTGTTTTATTATATTTTTAGGGTTATGGTTGTGATTGATACTATGTTTGTAGGTTCTCGATAGCTAGCTCGGGAGTGTTCGCAGCTTAGGAATTTGTGTGTAGAAGTCTCCCGACCAAGGTAAGGATTTCTTACCGGGGTTGTGTGGACCCTGCGATGTTCTATGTGATTGATGTTGTATGTTTGTTTGTGATTATCAGCATGTATAGTTTAGGTGCTCTGCATTCGATTCTCGATCGCATGACTTCGTATGTTGTTCTTTCATGTTAGTCCATGCTAGGTTGTTCCGTTCTGGCATGCTCATATTCATTCTTGTTCCGTAGTACCATGCTAGGTCTGTTGTATTCTTGTGAGCACGTATTGGATTGTTTGCTTATTGTTAAGGCAAAGTTAGAATTGGGTAGGTAGCATCATCCGGGCCTGATGCATAAAGTATCTTGCATCCATGGCAGGGACGTCGAGACAGTTCTCCGTCCCTGGACCCCGTTAGGGTTTAGCTAACCCGACCGGTAGGCCCTGCAATCTTGGGTGAGGGTGGCAGACTGTTAAATGCCCCAACGGTCGGGATGATGACTTGGCATTGCCTCGTCCCCGGCAGTCGGCACGTCCTCAGCGTGTTCGGCCGTAGCCCTTGATTGCCACCTGATAGGGCAAGGACGGCTTCTTGGTGTAAGCCTACCACGACCGATTCCTTAGCCTCAAGTGCGGTGGTTCAGCCGACATAGTTCACGTGTCCAGTCTCACACCCCTATGTCGGTGACACCGATCCAAAGATTTAGTTAGGCGTGGTGATCGGACATGGGCAACTTACCACTAGACCCGGCACCCCCATAGTTCGTAGTAGCACGCGGTGCGCGCGCTTACGCCATTACTGCGCGCCGACCGGAGAGCTCCTCGGGATCTTGAGCTAGTGCACCTTTCGTATCGACATGAGAGGCAGCCGAGGCCGAGACTTGTTTCTCGTATAGGGCGTATTGTGTGGTGTGGATTATTCCGGACTAAGACCCTGAGTTGGCATCCGAGGTCCAAGTGTGGACTTAAGCTATGTGCTCTATTCTGTGTTTATATTCATAGCTTGCATACACTCACCTAGATGACCATGTGCATCGTATTGTACCCCGGTTGGGGATTCTTACTGAGTAATTCGTTACTCACCCTTATTTTGTGGTTTTCCACAGGTAACCAAGGGGCGAGACAGGATGGCTGAAGGAGGAGCTGTGATCATGGGAACCTGCTGTCGTCTCTGACTTTTATTTCTATGACTCTTGTCGTTTATTTTCCCCTGAATGCATGTAGCTGGGCACGGAGCCCTAGGATGTTTTTCTGAATGTTTTTATGGATTCTAGCTTTGTTGTATTTGAGGATTGTTTCAAATGTTTTAATAAATCTCTGATCAGAGTATGCGTTTAGAAATGTATTTGCCTTGAAACAGGTGCTTGGAAACAGGACGAGTTTCAGCAATCTATTTGATTTCTGATTGAATCTCTTTTGTTTTGTTTTAATTGGGAATCCAAAAACTAAATTGCATATTGTTCTTTACTTTGAATGCATGCATTGGGGTAAAGACCTATTTAGAGCCCCTTTTGGGTCGGGTCTTTACAGTTGGTATCAGAGCTCAGAGTCATAGACTTTGTAGACTGACCTTTTGTTGTAGGTCGTCTTTCCCATGATCACCAAAGACTGGCGGTACCATCAGTGCACGCCTAAGTTTTCTGTTTTTAGAAAAGGGTTAAGAATTTACAATACCTTTCATCTAGTGTATGCCTTGTTTTGTGTTGTGGAGCGGAGACGAGCAGGTTCTGACTCGTCGTTGGTTTGGGTTTAGAGCGCCATCATGCCAACTTCCCGCAGTGTGAGCTGTATGTTGTGGTTTGTTGAGATATCCAGATAGATTCGGATGCCGCTGGGACATCGTTCCAGATGGAGGCAGAGGTTAGACTCCCGTAGGCCACGTGTGGCCCCGCTGTTAATTCCCCTAGTGAGAGGGTGGAGGTGTTTTGCCCTGGAGTACCACTCCAGGAGAGGAGTTAGCTTTGGCTTTTGCTCATGTTGATGCTTGTGGAGCAGGTCCTAGTGTGGACTAGCCTGGGTAGTTCAGGTGTGGATCTTGAACCTTAGCAGATGGTTGATTGCCCAGTGAGTAGCTGCAGAATTGGTAGCCTTCGAGGTGGTTGCTGAGACATCCTTGTTCTCCTGTAAGTGTTGTTGTGTTGCAGCTAGTAAGTCGGAACCCTGTGGTTAAGGGTGCAGCGAGCAGTGTTCCCATCGGACGTGATCCGTTGGTGGTTTCCCCAGTTGTCTGGTAGAGTTGAGCACTATTCTTATGGTGAGCCCCTAGAGTAGGGCTAGCTGCTGCATGTTGAGAGAGCTGGCCAGAGTTTTGTTGAGCATCATGTGGAGATGCAAGAGTAGGCAGTGAGACTTCGGTTTGATGAGATGCCTTAGGCATGGTTGTTTGAGTTGAGCTCTTGTATGCCTCGCCATAGTTTTTGTCACTTGAGGTTGTGACCTTGCTGGCCCCATTTGTAGTAAGATGTGGATTTGGTAGTAGTGGCACTTGAGGTGCAATGGTTGGTGTGCCGCTTTGGCTCTAAGTCTGGTTCAGGCCTGAGTTTGGCATGGGTATAAGCAGATGGTTCTATGACCCATCCGGAGTTCAGCACACTCCTTTAGCCTTTGGTCCCGGTTGTGGCAGTTGCACCTGTTTAGGTCGTGCAAGAGAGCTAGTTCAGAGGTAGTCGTAGGACTACAAGCGAAAGGATGTTCGAGAGGAGCCGGAGCCTCTTCCTGGTGTTACCAGGGGATGAGTTTGTCAACAGGTTGAAGGTTGATCAGTGTTAGTGTGTGTGAGTCTCACGCTAGTGTTAAGGCCAAAAGATCTTTGTGGTTGGTAGTGCGGTCCACTACCTTCGAGTGCCTAAACCTGAGTTGAGTGAGCATTGTAGATGCGAGTTCGGTCCAGCAGAGGGACCGTGAGTTGGATGCCTATGAGATGAGCTGGATGCCTATGAGGCGAGTTGGATGCCTATGAGATGAGTTGGATGCCTATGAGGCAAGTTGGATGCCTATGAGATGAGTAGGATGCCTTATGAGAGGAGTTGGACGCCTTATGTGTAAGAACACTTGGTAGGGGCTTGGTATAAGTAAGTTCGGTTTGGCATTGTTATGCTTTAGTAGAGCAAGGTTGCCGCAGCTTCGAGTATCGTGTGGAGATGGAACTTTTGGTGTTCCTTTGGTTGATTGTATCTGCCAGAAGTTAGTGTTGCCTTTTGGAAAGCACTGTTAGTCTTGGATCTCTCAAGGAAGGTTGAGAGTTGTGCACACAAGTGTGTTTCGTGTAGTTGTTCAGCGGCAAGAGTTCTAGAACCATGTAGGGTTTGCATTGGAGAACCGGTGCTCGGTTCTTGGAGAAGTTGGACTCGGTGGATGTTGTAAGGCTTTAGTTGAGGTTGTAAGGATACCGTGCTCAGTAGTTGGGTTGTTGCTTAGGCAAGTTTGTTAAGTTGAACCTAAGCTTGGTTGGTGGAACCTCTTGTTGTTCATGGTTGGAGTTCGGATGGTACCGAACAAATGGTGGTTGTAGTGAAGCCGCGTAGTTCCCGATCGTAGTTGCTAAGAGTGTTGCTTGGAATCCTTACCCTGGGTGGAAGCTACGTTGTGGCTGATGCTTTGAGTAGGAGGATGACATATTCTGAAGCGTTTCTGGTCTTTTTGGTTTCGAGTTCGGAGCAGCCGGCGTGGTTGTGATCTTTGGGAAAAGAAGTTGTTTGTTCAGCGGTTGGTTGTTAGACCGTTAGACGACAAGCAGTGTGTCGAGGGTTGTCGAAGAACCCTAGTTGTGGAGAGCCTCACGAGCTCGGTCAGCACCGTGTAGTGAGTTTAGTTGGCAAGCCAGAGTCGAGTAGTTTGTAGCCTCGGGTGAGTTGCTGGCAGTTTTGGTAGGCTAGCAAGCCAGAGTTTGTTTGGAGTAGAGTCTGGATTTGGTTTCGGTGTGGTGGCAAGTTGGTGCTTGATGTTGGCCAAGGTGTGGTTTTCGAGTTGCCAAGGAGTTAGCCTTGTTCGTGGGTAAGTGGTTTGCCCTGTAGGATGTCTCTCTTGTTCCCAGAGTTTGAGAGTGCCCTCATTTGGTGTTGGAGGGCGAGTCTTTACTTGTTCGTGGTCGGCGGTCCAGTCTGTGGTGGACCCCCTGTTGTTGCCTCAGTGAGAGTTGGATGTTGTGCTTAGCTGAGCAAGTTAGCGAGCGTTTGTGGAGCTCCCTGTTCTTCGGATGTCTGCTTGTAAGGATCTGTTTCCTTTTTGGAGTTGTCGGATTATCCCTTGGTCTTGGACTTGGCGGTAGTGGTGTTAGTAGGTGGAAAGTCTGTTGGCCACCTAAAAGCAGTTGTTTGTCCAGTTAAGCGGACTCTTGAGTGGTGTTCTGGAAGTTGCAGTAAGAGTTGTTCTGCCTCCTATGAGTGTTTGGCCTAGTTGGCTAAGGTTTGTGTGTTGGCTTGGAAGCTGTTGCACCTTTGTAGTTGAAGGCCCCTTTGTTTCTGTTGTGGATGAGGTTGCACCTTTGTGGCTGGATTAGGGTCTGGACTTATTGAGGGATCCTTGCTGGCTAGTGTAGCTTGCACTCTCGCCACCATTGTTGGTATTCTTGTTCTTGGCAGTTGGTGTTGACCAGGTAGTGGAGTTCCGTTTATGAAGTTTCGGTGGGAAGGTGCATTAAGCCTAAGCTTGAGGGTTAAGCCTGTATGTGTTATCGTTTGGACTTGTGAGATGTGTTTCATATTTGAGGCGAGTTTTGTTCCGTTGTTTGCATGGAGGTAAGTTTAGTGGATGGAGCCCTCTGGGGTCTGGTTGTTTGCGGGTTGTCTTACCCAGCTAGTGATTTGAGTCGAGCTAGAGATGAGTGGATTGGCATAGCTATGCAGTTTGTAGTTGTTTGAGCTTCCTAGTTCGTAGCACTCAGGTTGTTGGATTGTAAGTTTCCGTGTGGGAGCTGTCAGCTAGTTGAGGTTGTTGTGTGAGTTCGGATTTTTGGAGGATTGATTTCAGTAGCTAGAGCTTGCACCTCGTTTCGTGTGCAGATGCCATTTCTATGGAGTAGAGGCATGTCAGTTTCAGGCTGGAGTTGTTGTCACCAGGGTGTGGCAACGACGGTTTGTTCTAGGCAGTACGTTGTTGATCCGTGGTTCTGGAGAGCGTTCTTAGAGGCTTATGGGCCGAGTGCAGTCCTGTAGTGTTTTCACCCTTTGACCGTTGTTTTTGGGAGGAGTGATCCAGATCCTTTGGAGCTTGTTGCGCGTTGGTGTTCCCGTGGTTAGGCAACGGAAACCAGTGTTGGATTTTATGAGTTTGCCTTGGGTAGCAGTTCCTAGCTGTTAATTCATATAGTTTCGTTGAGGCGTTGTATTGTAAGTGTTGCAGGATTCCAGTGTTCTGGGAAAAGGTTGGTGGTCGTCAGTATTGTTTTGGGTCCTGAGTTACTGCGGTTGGTCAGCAGTGCAGTGCAAAAGTTTAGAGCTCGTGTTGTCAACTCAGAGCAGGCATGAAAGTTTCGCCGATGTTCGGCGTCGAGTTTTAGAGTTTGAGGTTGGACAGTGCGTGCTTTTAAGGTTGCACCGTTGTGAGTTGTGTTGAGGTTTGGTAAGCGGGAGAAGAGGAGTCTCCTGTTGTTGGACCATTTGAGATTCTCGAGAGGATTGGCAGAGTTGCATATTGGTTAGCTTTTTCTGTCATTGTCAGCTGTGCACAGTGATTTCATGTATCAATGTTGAGGCAGTACGTGCCGGACCCGTCACACATTGTGGACTTTGAGCCTTTGCAGCTGAATGAGGATTTGAGCTTCGAGGAGAAGCCAGTGGGGATCCTTGCATTCGGGACTAAGACGTTGCGTAATCGCGAGATTCGGTTGGTAAAAGTTCAGTGGAGGAGTTCGAGCTCCGAGGAAGCCACTTGGGAGCGGGAAGACGAGATGAGATTGCATTATCCTGAGCTGTTCCAGTCTTAAGGACTTTCGAGGACGAAAGTCATAAAAAGGAGGGAATATTGTAACGGCCCAGGTTTTCACTCCAGTCTTCCAGGTATGCCCAAGGGGTATTTTGGTAATTTGGTCGGGCCGTCAGGGCCGTTTATGTCTTTTCTAATTGCTAAAATATTGGTTGGATTTATGTAGGTTTGTGAGGCTTCGTGGAAGGGTTTGAGCAAGGTTTGATGCAAAAGTAAAAAGAAAAGAAATTGTGCTGCAACTGGGTTTTGAACCCGAGTCTCAAAGGAAGCTTGTGGGGATGCGTGCCAGATGAGCTAGTGAGAGCTCTTGTTGCTCTTTCCGGGTCATTTTATGGTTAGCCTTGGAGTTTGGAGTTTTGGTGCATTTGGTAAATGAAAAGAAAATAGGTTTTCCATGTCTTCTTCTCCAACACATCTCCTAGCCATCCAAGCCAAGTTCTCCCTAGCCTCCTTGCCGATTTCTTCATCCCCTTCACTGCTCCGTTGTTCGATCATCATTCCGAGTAAGTCTTCATCCTCTTCCTCTTCTCGATTGGTTGTTTTTCTGGCCGAAGGTAAGGAAGTGTGTGTGTGTGTTTGTGTTTGGTGCAGCAGCCGAAGCCAGATCTGCCACCAGCCGGCCAGATCCGCCCGAAGGTAAGGATTTCTTACCCGGGGTTGTGTGGACCCTGCGAACACTTGATAGCATATTGATTATTGTAACTGTATGAGTTTCTAGTGGATAGGCTTCATGCTTGCTATTGATTCATGTTCGTGTTATGTTTGCGTTCCGTTAGTTCCATGCTAGGGTTCTCCTATCCTGACATATCCATGCTTTATGATGTATTCTATTAGTTCCATGCTACGTTCTTCCATCCTGTCATATCCATATTCTCCGTTGAATGTTGTTAGATCCATGTTAGGTTTAGACAGGTGTCGTATAGTGTAGAGGATTGTAGGGGTAACTAGTGTAGGTCCCGCTCGAGTAAGACCCCGATGGACATCCGGAGGTGTAAGACCCCGATGGGCATCATTGAGTTGGAGGTGTAAGACCCCGATGGGCATCACTGAGTTGGAGGTGTAAGACACCGATGGGCATCCTAGGCGTATAAGACCCCGATGGGCATCGCTGAGTTGGAGGTGTAAGACCCCGATGGGCATCCTATGTAACGGCCCAGTTTTCTATTTCGGTTACCCAGGTGATTTCGGGTCATTATTCGGATGTTCGGATGGGCCGTTAGAGCTGTTCTAACCCTTAAGGGTATTTTGGTCTTTTGCTCCCAGTCAGGGTTTTGAGAATTTTCAAGATTTCAGGGCCTTTCCTGCCTTCGTCGAGGTTTGGTGGTTGTTGGTTGCAAGACCCAAGAGGTTTGGGCAAGTTGTGTGGGAGTTTGGAGGTATTTTAGTTATTGGCAAAATTAATGGGTTTTTGAGTGCTCCCTTTGGGATTTGAACCCTTGCCCTAAATGGTTTTGGGAGTTTGAAGGAAAAAGAGTTTTATTAGAAAGAAAAGTTTGTTTGGGCCGGGTTTTGAAAGAGGAAGCTTTGGGAAGGGATTTTAGACCCATTTAAATTAGGAAAAGGGAAGAAAATCAAGAAAGTCCTTTTCCCCTTGTTTTGCAATCTCTCTCTCTCTCTCTCTCTCTCTCTCTCTCCTTGCCGACCTCACCAAGAAAACCCAACCCTAACTGCACCAGCCCTAGCAGCACCAACCCGAGCCACAGTCCTGCGCAGCCGCCCCGCACCAACCCTGCTCAGCCCATGCCCAGCCGCTCTGCACCAGGCCGCGCCGCACAGTCTAGCCACTCCGCCCAGTCGCGCCGCACCGCCACGCACCAGGTCGCCAAGACGTGCCGCGCCGCCTCGCACCAGGCCGCCCTGCACCGCGCCGCTCGTTGCCGTCCACACGCGTCTCCAGCGCGCCCCCGCCGCCGCTCGGCCAGTGCGCGCTGACGCGCCGCTCCGTTCCGCACGAGCCGCCCGACGCGCGCGCGCGCCGCGCTCGCTCGCCGCCAGACGCGCCGCCGCGCGCTGTCCTCGCGCACCGGCGTCTCTCCCGCACGCCCGACCTAGCGTGTTCGCTCGCCTGCGACAGCCCGCGTCTGCACATCCCCTGCCTCGCTAGCGCCAGCGCCCAGCGCCCAGTGCCAACGCCCAACGCCAACACGCCCTGCTTCTCCTTGCAGACGGACAGCCTGCCCTGCCGTGCGAGTTGGGGCGTGACCTTGTGTCTTCTCGGTTGGTAATTCCCGAGTCTTTTCTCCTTTGGGCACTAGGTTGGTGGCTGCTGTTTATTTAATTAGGTTGTTTTTACTAAAATGCTTAGGTTGCTCGGTTTCGCTTTAAAGCTCGAGGGTCATTATTTGATTGTGAAAGTTATTTCTGCTCGTTTCCAGGTAAGGATTTCTTACCGTGGTTGTGTGGACCCTGCGATGCTTTCTTGATTGTGCCTTATATGCATGTTTACTTGTATGAACATGATTAGTGGATAGGACAGCTTGTGATTGCATTCTTGCTAGCATGTTTGCCTGTTTGTACATGTTAGTGCCATGCTAGGATTGTTCTTCCAGCATGCTTGAGATTCCTGCTTTAAGTTCGTAGTATCATGCTAGGTTATGTGTGATTGATGTTGATATGTATGTCTAGCCAGGAATCAGTTATTTTGTACTCTTAGCTAGTATAGTAGAGTTTGTCATCATCCAGAGGCTGAGAGCGGACATAACGTACTTTGTCCCCACCGGTCGGGAGTAGAGCGAAGCATAACGTACATTGCTTCCCCCCGGCAGCCGATGTGGATTTAGCTACCACATCGGCATAAGCCTAGTTTGTAGCTCGCTAGAGCGGAACCCCCGCCAGCGGTGCAAGCCTCGCCTTGGCCGTTTCTTAGCTTCAGTTGGTGGTACAGTGCGCAGATGAGTGCCGAGGGCCTCGCACCACCGTGTTCAGTGACACCGTTTCCGAGTCTTTAGGCATGCGTACCTGGCCCGCGTAGTTTGTACTTAGGCCCCCACATTTACGCCGGTTGTAGCAGCATGCGGTGTGCGCGCACACGCGTTAGTCGCCAGTTCGTGGAGCTCCCCCGGGCTAATGTTCGTGAGTACACCCGTTCTTTCCAGTTTAGAGCCAGACTTCGGGTACTCTCCCGATAGTCCAGATTTGTTAGCGAGGGTAAGAGGCCCTTGAGGACACCCATTGGGATTGGTTTTTGAGCTGATCATATGGTCGAGGGAGAAAGACCCTCGAGGTTGTCGGACATCTTTGGGATCGGTTTTTGAGCTGATCAATTGTCCGAGGGAGAAAGACCCTCGGAGATGTCCCGGAATTGGTTATGAGAGCCAATCATTAGGCCGGAAGTAGGAGACTTCCGAGGATTCCAGATTCTGCCTTGTAAGCTCGTTGAGCTATGATCTGTGTTGGTAACTGTTTGCATGTATACTAGGGTGCCAGATGATTGATGTATCGTATTGTACCCCGGTTGGGGATTCTTACTGAGTATGTTTATACTCACCCTTATTTCTGTGGTTTTTCCACCAAGTAACTTGAGACAGCACCGGGACGGCTAGCGGAGGGTGCTGATTGATCATGGGAGCCACCGGCACTCTGTCTATTATTGTTTGCATAATTTGTTCAGCATGTAGTAGGACAGGAGTCCTAGGGGGATGTTTTTAACAGTTATTTAAATTGTATTGTATGATTTCATAAACACTGGCCAGGCTCGTTTTACTTTGTTGGTTTGCTTAAATAAAGGTTGTTGTTTATGTTTTAAATGTCCCCGCTTTTAAATGTTTTGAAAGGTTTTAAATATGAGCACTAAACCGCTTGATGAAGTATTTAACTTGCATGCTGAGTGAGAACCTAGGTTTAGGACCGTATTTTGGGTCGGGTTCTTACAGTTGGTATCGAGCACGTGAGTCATAGATTTCAGAGACTAACTCCGCTGGAGTTGTTGCCCCCATGATCATCAAAGCACTCCACGGCCGTCGAGTTTATCTCGAGTTCATTAAGCTAAGGGTTTTATTTTACAATACCGCATCTAGTATACATGTGTTACCCTTGTTTTTTGAGAGCTGAGAGCGTGGGCTAGCTTTTATGCTTTGTGCGGATAGCTAGTAGGTTGATTGCACTTAGAGGAGCAGGACGTTTGGTATTTCCAACCGAGGAGTTGGACTGTTCATGTTGATGATGAGACCGCGCCCGTGGTTGTCTAGACCCGTAGGCCACCTTTGGCCTGGCGCATGAGTTGCCAAGAGTAGGGGTTGAGGCTAGCACGCCTCGCAGTGAGACTCCTTGAGCAGAGTGTGCTCCAGCCATGAGGAGTTGATGGCGTGTCTTTTAGCTAACAGAGAGCGGAGACCCCAGCGCAGCTTTGTAGCGCAGTAGTGAGGAGTCTTGGGCACGAGATAGCCCGGTGGCAGAGTTTATTTAGGAGAGACACCCTCCTTGTAGCTCTAGTAGCCCCAGAGGTTCCCGGGAGAGCTTGATCAGCAGGTTTATGCTGATAAGTAGTTGGCGTTGATCGAGCCGCCAAGTTTGGCAAGTGGAAGCCTGTAGAGCTGGATGTTTTGAGACCCATCTGCTAGCAAAGCAAGGTGGTTGGCCAGATCGAGTTTATCATCCAAGTGTTGGGATGACCTGGTGTTCAGAGGCCGATGACCAGATGTTTAGAGGTCGAGGCGCGCCATTCTGGTGTTGTTTGATGCAGCAGTGTGGTGGTGGTAGTCCGTGTGAGAGGCAGACCAGCAGAGTCTCCACCAGCCACCCGGTCGATTGGCAAGCTTCCAAGTTAGTAGCTTTTGAGGAAGATGTAGAGACATCTTGTCCTCCTGCAAGCCTCGCTGATCGTTTGCAACCAGTTCTTTTAGTACCCTCGTAGCCAGGGGGTAGTGTGGAGTTTGCTTGTCAGGACTTAATCCGTCCGGGGTTTTCAGCTGGCTATTAGAGAGAAGCACCTTCTGTTAGCATGTTCCAAGTGTGGAGCTAGGTGCTGCCACCTGAGGGTTGGCCTGAGTATTCGTTGAGCATCGAGTGGGATGCAGGAGTAGGCCGTGGCATGTCTGTTAGGCGAGATGCCAGAGTTTACGCTGCTCGAGTGTTTGGACTCTTGTGTTGAGTGCCTTGCCCGTCACTTGGAGTGTGACCTTCCCTATCCTTAGAGGGGCATAAAGCTTGTTTTGGGCTGATTTGTGTTGTAAAGGATGTTGTGCCTGTTGGCACCAAGCTTTGAGAGGAGGCCTAGATTCGGGCCAGTTGGCACTTTTGGTGCAGATGGTTCCATGCCCGCCCGGAGTATAGCATCCCCACCAGCCTTGTACCCGTTTTTCTGAAGTTGCATCTGTTGGATTGCTTAAGAGATCTAGCTCGGTGGTAGTCAGAGAACTACAAGTGTGAGGTCGTTCGAGGGAAAAGTAGGAGCTTTTCAGGGTCACCGAGAGATGGGTGCAAAGGATGTTGTAGGTCAGTGAGGGCTAGCGCGTCCGAGTTCTCGCGCTTGTGTGTGGGCTTGTGAGCCAGCTTGATGGTAGTGTGTTTCGACTACCCTTGGAGTTACCCTAATATGAGTAGGGTTGGCATCGATGATGCGTGGTTGATCCACTGTTAGAGCCATGAGTTGGATGGTTGATCGGAGCTCGTTTAGTGGACCATTGGTATGAGGTAAGTTAGCTTGGTGTAGCTATGCTCTTGTAAGAGTGAGTTGGCCAATGTGGCATTCCGTGGTGAGTTGACCCCGAGTGGGTTGAACTCTTGTTGCTCCTTTGCTAGATGTGGCTCTATTGGGAGGAAAAAGTTGCCTTGTGTGAGAATACTTGTTGGTTTGGATCTTAAGGAACCAAGTTGGAGCTGTACATGCCGGTGTACTTTTGTGTAGCTCGTTCCGTGGTGTATTTTTCAAGAACCACGAGGGGTTTCGGGTTGTGAAACCAGTGCTCAGTTCTGAGGAGTTAGGACTTTAGTTCTTGGCAAGTGCCCTAACTTTGGTTGAGAGGTTACCGTGCCGGTAGCCGGGTTGTTGCATAGGCAAGTTATGCTAGTTGGCCCTTGACCTGGGTAGAGGCATTTCTTGTTGATCGATGGTTGGAGTTCAGTTGGAACTGATCCAGGGCGATGGTAGTAAAATCGCGGAGTTTCTGGCCGCCATGGCTAAGAGAGTTGTTCGGATCCTTACCCTGGGTAGAAGCTACGATGTGGCTGATGCTTTGAGCAAGAGGAAGTTTGGGTCTTCCGGTGGTTCCGGCTAAGGTGGATAGCAGACTCGCCGACAGGGCCAGTCTAGGGGTCGCGATCAGCGCCGACCGCAGGTTAGAGCTCAGGATCGTCAGCAGGGCGGGGCCAGGCAGCCGGCTCATTGCATCAAGTGTGGTAAGGCGCTTTTCGGATTGTGTGGAGCATCGCCCCGTGCTTGCTGCAGATTTGGCAAGAAAAAGCTTTTGGCCAGCACAGTTGAGATGCTGGAGGGAGATGTGCTCGTGTAGCCAGATGTTTGTTAGACCGTTGACGACAATATGTGTTGGAGGGTGATCGGAGGAACCCTAGATTGTTGAGAGCTTCACTAGAGCTAAGTCAGACCCAGGCAGTGTTCCTCGGTTGTGTTGCTGGATGCTTGTTGTCGTTTAACAAGCTAGAGTTGTTCTTGGTAACCTCCACGTTGATTTTCGAAATTCTTAGCGAGGTGGTGCTTGGTGTTGACCAAGGTTTGGTTCCCTTGTTGTTTCGTGAGCTAGCTCGGTTCGAGCAAGCAGGCGTTGCCCTGAGGACTTGTTCTTAGTCAGGAGGTTTCGGGAGTTGACCCCATCCCCGGTGGTTGAGTAAGTACTGTTAGTTCTGGGTAGGTGGTCCAATCGGTTGTAGACTCCCTCTGGTGTTGCTTC
Organism: Sicyos edulis; assembly: GCA_036507275.1. NCBI lineage: Eukaryota > Viridiplantae > Streptophyta > Magnoliopsida > Cucurbitales > Cucurbitaceae > Sicyos > Sicyos edulis. Next base: position 26,069,721 of record CM071847.1, read on the forward strand.
CGAGAGGGTTGGCTGTTGATGCCTTTAGTTTGAGCAAGACAGCGAGCGTGTGTGCAGTCCGCTATCCATCAGAAGTCCGTTTGCTAATGAATTATCCCCGTTTATCAAGAGTCAGCGTAGATCCTGAGTTGTGTAGTTGATCAGAGTAGCGCAGTGGTTAGCCCAGCGAGGGGGTCCCTGCATTGTGTTGTTAGCAAGCGAAAGTTGTTGCCCCCGCAAGGGCGGAGGCCAGCCAGTTTAAGAGTTGAGTTTTTGCTGGAAAGTTGTTGGTTCTTTGGGGTTTGAGGAACCCCTAGTTTCCTTGGTGGTTGAGTTGCACCATGGATGCCAGCCGCAAGTATTATCTTTGGAGATAGCCTCGTCAGTTCGTATTCCTTGGGATGTTCTGAGTGTGGAGTTTCTAGTCACAAGATGAGATAGGCCTAGGCTAAAGGAGGAAGTCCTTTGAGTAGCCAGATGGGCTTAAGAGTTGAGTGGCAGCTTGGAGGCGAGCCTTGCTCGTTATAAGCTTGGGTTGGGTTTCTGTAGAGCAAGCCTCCTCGGGCTTTGTTCCTAGTTGATGTGCGTTCGCAGTTGGCGTTATAGTTGAGCCACAGTTGAGTGGGTTGCCACAGAGATGTCGTGGCATTGGTTGGAAACCTTAGAGTTGTTATCCTCCAGCTATCGTGTTGCTAGTAGCCACGTAATGTTTTATTCCTTGCTGCTCGAGATTTCTGTGAGAGGAATGTTGTTTGTTTTCCTGTCTGGCGATGTTCACCTAGGCCAGTGGCTGATCGGATTGCATTGGAAAGTTTGTTGTCGGCCGATGTGGGGCTCCGGTTTATTAGTTTGGCTGAGTGGAGCCTGTTCCTGGACCTTGTCGTTCAGGGGTGGCCGAAGCTGAAGTATCAACTAGTGTGAGTGGTGGTAGCCGCTTGGTGAACCAGAAAAGTGCCCCTTGGCTTGGGTGCTTCGATTTTCTCGTAAGATGGTTGCTTAAGTGTTGTGGACGCATGCTAGTTGAAGGAGTTTGCCTTGGGATCAGTCACCAGTTGGTGGTTCGATTTGGATTTCGTTAAGGATTGTAGGCATCCATTGGGGTTCACAGATCTCTTGCGAAGTAAGAGTAGGCCGTTTTGTTTCTGAAACCTGGGAGGTTCAGTTGTTTGGTCAGCATGGTGAAGGGTCGAGGCTGTTTGATAACAGCTATGAGCATTCAGAGAAGTTACGCTAGAGCGTGGCGTAGAGTTTTAGAGCTTGTGACCCGTCCACGAGTTTGCTGAGAGTAGCGCCGTAGAGAGGCGTTCCGATTTGGGTTAGCAGGGATAAGTGAGCCCTAGAGTCGTGAGACCGTTTGAGAGTTGGTGCGAGTCAGAGGGTGTGACTCACCGACTAGCTATCGCATGATTTCTTCGAAGCTCAGTGTTAGTTCAGTTTTGGTTGAGATAGTTTGTGGCAGACTCGGTGTCTTGTGGCTTGGAGCCTTTGGGAACCCAAGAGGGTTCGGTTTCAAAGAAGGATTTGTGTTGTCTTAATCAGGAGCTTGGTTGGTTAAGAATCAGTGGAGTTTCCTAGAGTTGTTTTCGTCTTAGGACTTTCGAGGACGAAAGTCTTAAAAGGAGGGAGTATTGTAACGGCCCAGTTTTCTATTTCGGTTACTCAGGTGATTTCGGGTCATTATTAGGATGTTCGGATGGGCCGTTAGAGCTGTTCTAACCCTTAAGGGTACTTTGGTCTTTTGCCCCAGGTCAGGGTTTTGAGGATTTTCAAGATTTCAGGGTCTTTCCTGCCTTCGTCGAGGTTTGGTGGTTGTTGGTTGCAAGCCCCAAGAGGTTTGGGCAAGTTGTGTGGGAGTTTGGAGGTATTTTAGTTATTGGCAAAATTAATGGGTTTTTTAGTGCTCCCTTTGGGATTTGAACCCTTGCCCTAAATGGTTTTGGGAGTTTGAAGGAAAAAGAGTTTTATTAGAAAGAAAAGTTTGTTTGGGCCGGGTTTTGAAAGAGGAAGCTTTGGGAAGGGATTTTAGACCCATTTAAATTAGGAAAAGGGAAGAAAATCAAGAAAGTCCCTTTCCTTGTTTTGTTTCTCTCTCTCTCTCTCTCTCTCTCTCTCTCTCTCTCCTTGCCGACCTCACCAAGAAAACCCAACCCTAGCCGCACCAGCCCTAGCAAAGACCAACCCGAGCCCTGATCCCGCCCACGCCCGCCGCTGCAGACCTGCTCGCCAACCATGCCCACTGGGCTCTGAACCAGGCCGTGCCGCACAGTCCAGCCACTCCGCCCAGTCGCGCCGCACCGCCCCGCACCAGGTCGCCAAGACGTGCCGCGCCGCCTAGCACCAGGCCGCCTTGCACCGCGCCGCTCGTTGCTGTCCGCACGCGTCGCCCAGCACCGCTCCGTGCCGCTCAGCCCAGGTGCGCCAGACGCGCCGCGCCGTTCCGCACCAGGCCGTCCAGACGCGCCGCGCCGCCCTGCTCGCTGCCGCCCAGATGCGTCGCCCGCGCGCTGTCCTCGCAGACCCAATGTCTCACCCGCGCGCCCGACCTAGCGTGTTCCCTCGCCTGCGACAACCCGCGTCTGCACATCCCCTGCCTCGCTAGCGCCAGCGCCCAGCGCCCAGTGCCAGCGCCCAGCGCCAGCACGCCCTGCTTGTCCTTGCAGACGAACAGCCTGCCCTGCCGTGCGAGTTGGGGCGTGACCTTGTGTCTTCTCGGTTGGTAATTCCCGAGTCTTTTCTCCTTTGGGCACTAGGCTGTTGGCTGCTGTTTATTTAATTAGGTTGTTTTTACTAAAATGCTTAGGTTGCTCGGTTTCGCTTTAAAGCTCGAGGGTCATTATTTGATTGTGAAAGTTATTTCTGCTCGTTTCCAGGTAAGGATTTCTTACCGTGGTTGTGTGGACCCTGCGATGCTTTCTTGATTGTGCCTTATATGCATGTTTACTTGTATGAACATGATTAGTGGATAGGACAGCTTGTGATTGCATTCTTGCTAGCATGTTTGCCTATTTGTACATGTTATGCCATGCTAGGATTGTTCTTCCAGCATGCTTGAGATTCCTGCTTTAAGTTCGTAGTATCATGCTAGGTTATGTGTGATTGATGTTGATATGTATGTCTAGCCAGGAATCAGTTATTTTGTACTCTTAGCTAGTATAGTAGAGTTTGTCTTCATCCAGAGGCTTAGAGTGGACATAACGTACTTTGTCCCCACCGGTCGGGAGTAGAGCGAAGCATAACGTACATTGCTTCCCCCCGGCAGCCGATGTGGATTTAGCTACCACATCGACATAAGCCTAGTTTGTAGCTCGCTAGAGCGGAAACCCGCGGTGCGGTGCAAGCCCGCCTTGGCTGGTTCGTAGCTTCAGTCGGTGGTACAGCCGCCGCAGATGAGTGCCGAGGGCCTCGCACCATCGTGTTCAAAGTGACACCGTTTCGAGTCTTTAGGCATGCGTACCTAGCCCGCGTAGTTTGTACTTAGCCCCCACATTTACGCGGTTGTAAAGAGATGCATGCGGTGTGCGCGACACGCAGCGTTAGTCGCCGGTTCGGAGAGCTCCCGGGCTAATGTTCGTGAGTACACCCGTTCTTTCCGATTTAGAGCCGGACTTCGGGTACTCTCCGATAGTCCGATTTGTTAGCGAGGGTAAGAGGCCCTTGAGGACACCCATTGGGATTGGTTTTGAGTGATCATATGGTCGAGGAGAAAGACCCTCGAGGGTGTCGGACATCTTTGGGATCGGTTTTTGAGCCGATCAATTGGCCGAGGGAGAAAGACCCTCGGAGATGTCCCGGGATTGGTTATGAGAGCCAATCATTAGGCCGGAAGTAGGAGACTTCCGAGGATTCTAGATTCTGCCTTGTAACTCGTTGGGCTATTATCTGTGTTGGTAACTGTTTGCATGTATACTAGGGTGCCAGATGATTGATGTATCGTATTGTACCACAGTTGGGGATTCTTACTGAGTATGTTTATACTCACCCTTATTTTCGTGGTTTTTCCACTGTGTAACTTGGGACAAAGACCGGACGGCTAGCGGAGGAGCCGATTGATCATGGGAGCCGCAGCACTCTGTCTATTATTGTTTGCATAATTTGTTCAGCATGTAGTAGGACATGAGTCCTAGGGGGATGTTTTTAACAGTTATTTAAATTGTATTGTATGATTTCATAAACACTGGCCAGGCTCGTCTTACTTTGTTGGTTTGCTTAAATGAAGGTTGTTGTTTATGTTTTAAATGTCCCCGCTTTTAAATGTTTTGAAAGGTTTTAAATATGAGCACTAAACCGCTTGATGAAGTATTTAACTTGCATGCTGAGTGAGAACCTAGGTTTAGGACCGTATTTTGGGTCGGGTTCTTACATCCTAGGTGTATAAGACCCCGATGGGCATCACTGAGTTGGAGGTGTAAGACCCCGATGGGCATCCTAGGTGTGTAAGTCCCTGATGGGCAGCACTGAGTCCTAGGTTGTGTAAGGCCCGAAGGGCATCCAAGTGTAGAACCTAGGGTAGTTTATAGCTGTAAGCCTTCGAATAGGCAAGCTCCAGGAGGGGCGTATGGTCTAACCCAACTGTTTTCTCCAAGTCGTTGTATGGTTGCATGTGCTTGTGCTAAATGAGATGTTTTCGTATTGTACCCCGGTTGGGGATTCTTACTGAGTAACTTGTTGCTCACCCTCATTTTATGTGGCTTTCCTCCAGGTAACTTGGGACAGAGGCTGGATGGCTAGGAGGAGGCTGCTGGATGATCATGGATAGCTGACTCTGAGATTGCACGTTCTTTTACTGTTTTTATGAATTAGCATGTAGTGGGACTTGAGTCCCTAGGAAAACACTCAAAAACTATTTTATGTTCACAAACCGTTTCCCTTTGATTTGTTTTAAGAAAGTACTGATCAGTCACTTACTTGTTGGTTTTATTTATTGGAATTATGGTTTTTGTTTTAAATGTGCTGACTGCAAAGATTTAAATTTGGAACTATGTATGACGTTTTACATTCTTAATCATGCATGCTAAGTAAGGATCTAGGTTAGAGACCGTTTCTTGGGTCGAGTCCTTACAAAACATTGTGAAGACGTTGGACCTAAACGTGTCACACCGATCCAGGTATGCATGCCTACGACTCGGAGAAGTGTCATTGAACGAACAGTAGTGCGAGGTCCTCGACACTCGACTGTAAGCAGCATAAGACCACCGCACACCTGAAGCTAAGAACTAGCCACGGTATGCTTACACCGTCTGCTGGGTTCCGCTCTAGCAGGCTATAAACTAGACTTATGTCAATACGGGAGCTAATTCGTACTGGCTACCGGGGCAGAAGCAACATACGTCGTGCAACTCGCGATCCCGGCCCGTGGGGACAAGTAAGTTATGTCCACTCTTAGCCCATGGATGATGACAATCCTAACAAGTCTATCTAAGAGTCCCGCCCCGTGCCTTAACAGGCCAAAACTTGCTCAACAGATAACAAGGAATGCATGCTAGTGAACAACCTAGCATGGTACTAACATATCACGGGAAATATAACACATGCTAGCAGAACGGACAGGAAGATAATTAACACGCTCAATCACCATCAAGCAACCTATCCACTAACATGCTCATAACAATCATATATATAAAAGCAGCAGTCATGATGAACGCAAGGTCCACACAACCCTCGGAAAGAAATCCTTACCTGGAAACAAGCAGAACAAAACACAAATAAATTGCTCCTCGAGCTGCAGAACACCACACCTATCTACTAGAAACCTACCACATAAACCAACATGCTATTACAACCCGAACTAGCTAAACAGGACTTGTACCAGCCCTAACGGCCCGACCAAATTTACGCCGACCCGAAAGAGGTCCTAAACTAGGCCTTTACCTCAATGCATGCTTTTAAAAACTAATAATGATATACAAGATTGCTTTCCAGATTTTGAATGAAAATGGGATGAGATTTCGATGGATTACATTTCTGGGTTGCCGAGGACACCGAGGGGGTTTACTCAGATCTGGGTTGTTGTTGATCGGCTGACTAAGAGTGCTCACTTCATTCCTGGCAGAATCAATTACACTGTAGAGTAGTGGGCGCAGTTATTCTTGGAGCAGATCGTTCGGTACCATGGGGTACCAGCGAAGATTGTGTCGGATCGGGATTCTCGATTCACTTCTCGCTTCTGGAGAGCGCTCTAGAAGGGTTTGGGAACCGAGTGCAGCTTTAGCACTGCTTTTCACCCTCAGACGGATGGCCAGACTGAGAGGGTGAACCAGATCCTTGAGGACATGCTGAGAGCATGTGTGTTGGACTTCCCAAGCAGTTGGGATCAGTACTTGTATCCGATGGAGTTCGCATATAATAATATTTATCAGTTGACTATTCAGATGGCTCCGTTTGAGGCTTTGTATGGCAAGCGTTGCAGATCTCCAGTGTTTTGGGAAGACGTCGGTGACAGGCAGGTTTTGGGTCCTGAGTTGCTCCAGATGACAAATGAGGCAGTGCAGAAGATCAGGGCTCGTATGTTGACAGCACAGAGTAGGCAGAAGAGTTACGCCGATGTTCGGCGTAGAGATTTAGAATTTGAGGTTGGCCAGCATGTTTTCTTGAAGGTAGTACCGATGAGAGGTGTGTTGAGATTTGGCAAGTTGGGAAAGTTGAGCCCCAAGTTTGTAGGACCTTTCGAGATCCTTTAGCGGATCAGTACAGTTGCATACCATTTGGCCTTGCCCCCGTCTTTGTCATCAGTTCATAATGTTTTCCATGTTTCGATGTTGAGACAGTATGTGGCAGACCCGACACACGTTATAGATCATGAGCCTTTAGAGTTGAATAAGGATTTGAGCTTCAAGGAGAGGCCTGTGCATATTTTGGCTCGGGAGCGCAAGACTTTGCGTAAGAGAGAGATCAACCTATTGAAGGTTCAGTGGAGAAATCAGAGGGCAGAGGAAGCTACCTGGGAGATAGAGGATGAGATGAGGACTCATTATCCTGAGTTGTTTCAGCCTTAAGATTTTCGGGGACGAAAGTCTTTTTAAGGGGGGAATACCGTAACAGCCCAAGATTTCCTTCTCGTTCTCTAGGGTTATTCGGTTGTTCCTCCAGTGAGTTGGTTGTGCTGTTAGGGCTTTTTGTGCTTCTAGGGGCATTTTGGTCAGTTTGTCCTCCAGGGGTATTTTGGTCATTTTCCTTTCCCGAGGCAGTGTTGCAGTAAGATAGAGCTTCTAGAATGTTTTTGAGTTGGTGGACTTAAGTTTATTCTTCGGTTTCAAGTTTCAGGTCAAGAAGTCCATTTATTGTAAGTTTGGAGCCCTCCCGGTTAAAAGAAGAAAAATGAAAATAAAAGTGTTGGAGCTAGGATTCGATCCATGGTGTCTTGGGAGTTGAGTTTGACCCTTGTGTAGAGGAAAATAAAATAGTTTTAAAAAGGTGCTCTTGGTGGGATTTGATGGTAGGATTTTTGGGGCATTTTATGATTAAAAAATAGGGGAAAATGCTTTAGGGTTTCATCATTTCCTCTTCTCCTTCCCTCTTGGCCGACCCTCCCCTTCTCTCAAATCCTCTCCTTGGCCGAACACTCCCTCTCCATTTCTCTCCATCTCCATTGCTTGCAACCTCAAGATTCCCAAGTGTAGTTCATCTTCTCCATTGTTTTCCAAGGTAAGCAATTGCAAAATCCAAGTTCCTCTTCTTCTCTTGCCATGGCCGAGCCTATATTTTCTCTAAAAGAAGGTGTTGTTTTTCTTCTTCTCTTCTTGTAGATCCTAGAAGCTTGCTTGGGTGGAGGCGATCTTGTTTGTTCCCCTTGTTTGATTGAGATCCGAGAGCACTTCCAATTCCAACCTCCATTGCCGAGAGCTCCAAGGTAGGGATGATGGTGTTTTTGTTGTGTTTAACTTGTGTTTTGGATAGATCTAACTTGCTCTTTTCTCCTTTGTGAAAATCCAAGCCCTAGCCGAGATCTCCTTGTTGTGCACCTTCCTTGGCCGAGACCACCTTGTTCTTTGGGGAGCTCTTGCCGAATCCTCTTGGGTAAGTTGGTAAGTGTGTGATTTTGGGTTGCTTGTGTGTTGGTTTGGCCGAGAGCCCCAATAGGGGTGTGTGGTCGAGAGCCTCATGATGAGTTGTGTGTGTGTGTGTTGTTTGCTTCATGGACAAGGGAGCTAATTTGTGATTAATGTTGTTAATGCCCTAGCCGAGACACCTTGTTGCAAGTGTAGCCGAGAGCTTCTAGGGTTCCATCTTGGGTGCTTGGCCGAGAGCACTAGGGCAAGTAGGGGTAATCTCTTGGTTCCCTTGCTTCTAGAATTAGTGTTTAGTTAAGTGTAGCTAGTTAGATTGAATGAGTATGTTTATGCTTTTAGGTTGTGAGGCACTACAGCTCAAGGAGCACTTTTCTGTTTATATTTCTGCTTGTTGCAGGTAAGGATCTCTTACCAGGGTTGTGTGGACCCTGCGATATGTTTTGATTGCATCTTTTATATATATGTTGTTTGTTATGAGCATGTAGTGGTTATGACTGTTTCACTGTTTATCTCTGCTAGCATGTTTGCCCTGTTTCTACATGTTAGTGCCCGTCTAGGTTTGTCCTTCCGGCATGTTCTGAGTTCCCTGTTTACATTCGTAGTATCATGCTAGGTCGTACTTGTATTCTTGTTAAGCATGTTCAGTTGTTAGGGATGTATATCTTGTGACATTAGATAGTTAGCTAGACTTGTATTCTAGAGGCTGAGAGTGGACATAACGTATCTTGTCCCCACAGGTCAGGATCAGTGAGAGGCATAACGTACTTTGTCTCCGCCCCCGACAGCCGGTGCGGATTAGCTCCCGCATCGGTACAAGCCTAGTTTGTAACCTGCTAGAGCGGAACCTCTCCAGGGTGCAAGCCTGCCCGGAGACAGTTCTTAGCTTCAGGTTGGTGGTACAGGATGCTACAACTTAGTGTCGAGGGCTCTGCACTACTGTAGATCAGTGACACCATTCTTATTCTTGCATAGAGCCAGACCTCGAGTACACTCCCATTGTCTTAGGGTTTAGCTTGGCCTAAGGTAAGAGGCCCCCGAGGACACCTATTTGGGATCAGCTTTTGAGTTGGTCAATTGACCGAGGGAGAAAGACCCTCGAGGGTGTCTGACATCTATTTGGGATCAGCGTTTGAGTTTGTAAAGACCCGACCCAAAAGGGGCTCTAAATGGGCCTTTACCCCAATGCATGTAGTGAAAATAAAAGACATTATGAAAAATACATTTCGGATCCCAAGTAAAAACAGAAACATTCAACAACCAAAACATACATTTCTAAAAGCATACTACGATCAGAGATTTATTTAAACCATTAAAACAATCCACAAGTGCAAATATCTTTGGAATCCATAAAACGTAAGAAAACATCCCGGGGCTCTGTGCCCGTCTACATGCATTCAGGGAAATAACAAAAGTCAAGAGTCATGATAAAATAAAATAGTCGAGATGATGGCGAGGATTCCATGATCACGGCTCCTCCTTTGACCATCCTGTCTCTCCCGCTTGATTACCCGTGGAAAGCCACGAGAATAAGGGTGAGTAACGAATTACAGAAGAAGAATCCCCAACAGGGGTACAATACGATATACATGATCATCTAGAAGAATGTATGCAAGCTATGAGTACAAACACAGAGCGGAGCACATAGCTAAGTCCACACTTGGACCTCGGATGCCAACTCGTGGTCTTAGTCCGGAAATACCACAACACACTAAGCGCGCTATACGGGAACAAGTCCCGGCCTCGGCCTATATCATCGTCGACACGAAAGGTGCATCGGCTCAAGATCCCGAGGAGCTCTCGGTCGGTATTTGTAATGAGCGTAAGCGCGCACCGCATGCTACCGCAAACTCGGGGTGCGGGTCTAGTGGCAAGTCGCCGAGTTCGACCACCATGCCTAACTAAATCTCGGATCGGTGTCACCGACATAGGGGTGTGAGACACGGACACGTGAACTATGTCGGCTGTACCACCGCACTTTGAGGCTAAGGAACCGTCGTGGTAGGCTTACACCAGAAGCGGTCCTTGCCCTAACAGTGGCAATCAAGGGCTACTGGCCGAACACGCCGAGGACGTGCCGATCGCCGAGGGCGAGGCAATGCCAAGTCATCATCCCGACCGTTGGGGCATTTAACGACCGCCACCCTCACCCAAGATTGCGGGGCCACCGTTAGGGTTAGCTAAACCCTAACGGGATCGGACGGAGTACCATCTCGTCACGCCCCCGCGGGGATGCAAGTTACGTTATGCATCCGCCGGATGATGCTACCTACTTGAACTCTAAACCATAACAATAATAACAATTCATTCAATGCGGTCCAATACGTGCTCCGCGGATACAAGGAACCTAGCATGATACTACGAAGCAAAACAGATATCGAACATGCGAGAATGGAACAACCTAGCATGGGCTAACATGAGAAACAATACAAGAGTTCATGCGATCAGAATTGAGCAGAGCACCTAGGCTAAACATGCTAATAATCATACACAGGCATACAAAACAACAATCACAAATATACCGCAGGCCCACACAACTCCGGTAAGAAATCCTTACCTTGGTCGGGAGGCTTCTACACACAAATCCTAAGTCGCGGAACAATCCCGAGCTAGCGGCGGGAACCTAACAAACCAACAATAATCGGCATCTAAAATGTCTAAACAACAATAGAACAGCAAGCTCGGCTCGGGAACTCACGCGCACGACGACACGAGCTTGGAGCCGCTGCAGCCGCTGGGGGCTGGCGCGCGACCGCATCGCGGCACGACGGCAGTGGACGCTGCCCAGGTGTTGCTACTGCACGGCAAGACGGCAGGACTCGCGCGCGCGGCGAAGCGTCGGGCGGCGGCGGCGTGTGGCGCGGGCGCGGCGCGCGTGCGGACACGGCGAAGCTTCGGCAGGACGGCGCGCGCGAACGCTCTGGCGCGAAGGCGCGCGCGGCGCTGGGCGCGGCGATCGCGGACACGGCGAGCGGCTTCAGCGAGAGGCGCGCGGCGCTGGCGAGGACCTCTGGCGTCGGCGAGCGATCGGGCGAGGATGAACGAACGATCTGGCTGCTTTATTCTTTGGCGCGATCCAGCGTCGGCGATCGACCGGCTGGACGTCGCGGCAACGACGGGGCGATCTGTCTTCTTTGGACGAACGGCAAGGTCGCTAAGGCGGATCTGGCGTCTGGCAGGCTGGTTTCGACAGATCGGGCGTGGGAGCTGGGCTGGTTCGACAGATCTGGGCGCGCGAGTGGAAAGGTGGCGATGATGGTCGCCTGCTCCTCTCATTTGCCGCAACCAACACAAACACACACACACTCTACATCTTACCTTGCGCCACAGATCAAAACCAAATGAGGAGATGAAGAGGATGAAGACTTACCGGAATGATGATGATCGAACCCAAGGAGATGCAAGGGAAGAAGAATTCGGCAAGGCAATGGAGAGGGAGAGCTTGTGCGGCCAAGAGGAGTTTTGGAGAAGAAGATGGAATAACCTAATTCTATTTCATTTAACCAAATGCACCAAAACTCCAAAATCCAAGGTTAATTAAGATGTGATCTGAGAAGAGTAACAAGAGCACCTAATGGCTCAATTGGCACACATCTCTACAAGCTTCCTCAGAGACCCGGGTTCAAACCCATTGCAAAGACAAATTCCTTTATTTTTACTTTTGCATCAAACCTTGCTCAAACCAAACCACAAACCCCTCCAAAAACCTACATAAAACCATCCAATAATTTTAGTAGCTGGAAAGGACACAAACGCGACGACGACGGCCCGACCAAATTACCAAATTACCCCTAGGGCATACCTGGAAGACCGGGAAGAAAAAAACTGGTCGTTACAATATTCCTCCTTTTTATGACTTTCGTCCTCGAAAGTCCTTAAGACAGAAATAGCTCGGGGTAATGCAATCTCATCTCGTCTTCCCGCTCCCAAGTGGCTTCCTCGAGACCCCGACTCTTCCATCGAACCTTTACCAAACGAATCTCGCGATTACGCAACGTCTTGGTCTCAAAGGCAAGGATCCTCACCGGCTTCTCCTCGAAGTTCAAATCCTCATTCAGTGCAAAGGCTCAAAGTCCACAATGTGCGACGGGTCCGGCACATCTTGCCTCAACATCGATACATGAAAAACACTATGCACCGCCGTGTGTGACGGAGGAAGGGCTAACAGGTAAGCAACTCGCCAATCCTCTCTAGGATCTCAAATGGACCAACAAAGCGGGGACTCAACTTCCCACGCTTACCAAACCTCGAACACTCGCATCGGAGCAACCTTAAGGAACACATGTCGACCAACCTCAAACTCCAAATCTCGACGCCGAACATCGGCGTAACTCTCTCGCTCGCTCCGAGCCGTCAACATACGAGCTCTAATCTTCTCTGACCGCACCATTGGTCAAGCGCAGTAACTTTCGGGACCCAAAACCTGTCTATCACCAACCTCTTCCCGAACACGGGGGACCGATAACGCTTACCATACAATGCCTCGAATGGAGCCATCAGATCGTCGATCGTAATCGCTGTTATAGGCAAACTCCATCAAGTATGAGATCATGGTCCGGTGCGGGAAATCCAACACACAAGCCCTCAACATATCCTCGAGAATCGATTCACTCTCTTAGTCCGACCATCCGTCCGAGGGTGAAAAGTTGTCTTTGAAATTGCACTCTGTGCCCAAACCCTTACGAGCGCTCTCGAGAACGAGAAGTGAACGCGAGTCACGATCGGACACAATCCTCACCGGCACACCATGATAACGGATGATCTGCTCCAAAAACAAGCGCGCATCGCTTGTTCCACGGTATAAGTGTCTCGTCAGGGAATGAAGTGTGCGCTCTTGGTCAAACGGTCGACTATCACCCAAATCTGAGAGAACTTCCTCGGAGTCCTTGGCAAACCAGAGATAAAGTCCATGGAGATCTCTTCCCATTTCCACTCGGGTACACTCGGTGGCATTGCAACAAACCAGTAACCTCTGCTGCTGGGTGCCTTCACTTGGCGACAAGTGAGACACCGGTGACAAACTCTGCCACATCTCTCTTCATTCCCATCCACCGGAAGGTGCTTAAGGTCTCTGATACATCTTAGTACCCAGGGGTGCCAAGCAAAAGGGGGCTGTGGGCCTCAGAGCAACTCGCTCGCAAACCCGCAATGTCCGGAACACACAACCGGCCTCTATAAGTCAACCCACATGCGGTGAATATACAAAGTCAAAGTCACGTCAAGACTAACTCTGTCAACCAATCTCTTAAGTGCGGGGTCCCCAACTGGTCGTCTATAATCCATTTGCCTAATCGACGGCCAATGAGCAGTCCATCTGAGCTACCACAGCGGTAACCTCACCCAACAACACGCAACCTCGGCCCGCTCGAACTCTCTCCGCAAACCGGGCTGGGAACTCAACAACGCCGTAGAGTGCGACGTCTTTCTACTCAAAGCATCGGCCACTACATTGGCTTTACCGGATGGTACAAAATCTCGCATGATCATAATCCTTTACCAACTCTAACCATCTCCTCTGCCTCATATTCAACTCCTTACGAGTAAGCAGATACTTGAGGCTCGTGATCGCTAAACATCCGAATCCGCTCACCATACAGGTAATGCCTCCAAATCTTGATTGCAAACACCACTGCCGCCAACTCCATATCATGAGTCGGGTAGTTCGCTCATACGGCCGGTGACGGAAGCATAGGCAATGACCTTTCCGTCTTTGCATCAACACACAACCTAATCCAAACTTGGAAGCATCATCAGACCACGAAACCACTGTCCCCTCCGGATCGCCAACAGTGCTTTGAAGTCAAAGCGCGCTTGAGCACGGCAAAGCTCTCATCACACTGTTTGTCCCAAACAAACTCGACACCCTTCCTCGCCGGACGAGTGAGGGGCGAGGCTATAGCAGAAAAGTCCTGACGAACCGACGGTAGTAACCCGCCAAACCCGGAAAGCTGCGAATCTCGGCAGAATCAAGTCGGCTTGGCCCATAAACTCACGGCCTCAATCTTCGCGGGGTCCACGGCTATACCATCTCTCGAAACCACGTGGCCTAGGAAGGCCACCGCTCCAACCAGAAATCACATTTGGAAAACTTCGCATAAAGTGGTTTTCCCTCAAAGCCGCCAATACTCGCCTCAAATGCTCTGCATGGTCTTCTTTAGACCTCGAATAAATCAGAATATCGTCAATGAACACGATGACGGTTGTCCAAAAATGATTTGAACACCCTATCCATCATGTCCATGAGCTTGGTGGGGCATTGGTCAATCCAAACGACATGACCACAAACTCATAGTGACCATATCTAGACTCGAAATTTGTCTTAGGAATGTCGGCATCCCCGATCATGGCAATCGATGGTAACCGGATCTCGGATCTATCTTGGAGAACACGAAGCTCCTGAAGGCGATCGAACAAATCATCGATACGGGCAGCGGATACTTATTCTTCACTGTCACCTTATTAAGCTCGCGGTAATCAATACATAAGCGCATAGAACCATCCTTCTTTTTCACAAACAGACCGGGTGCTCCCACGGGGACACACTCGGACGGATGAACCCTCGATCTAACATCTCCCGCCGCTGAATCTTGGATTCCTTTAACTCACTGGCGCCATACGATCACGGAGCCTTCGAGATAGGGAGGGTCCCCGGCTCGAGCTCAATTGTGAAGTCAACCTCTCTTCGGGGCAACCGGTAACTCCTCGAGAAACACGTCCGCAAACTCCCTGCACGACCGGCACACGATCAGCAGATGCAGCGAGCGGCGGCTCTTCCCGCACAACTTGGCTAGATAGCCCCAAGCTCCATGAGCTAGCAAGCGACGAGCTTTCACGGTGACACCATCGGCGGGCAAACTCCACCCTGGACTCCACGAAACTTAAAGCTGGGCCGACCGGCGGCCCGAACACTACTTCTTTCGGAGGCAATCAATCAACGCGTGGTTAGCGACTAACCACTCCATACCAAGAATCACATCAAAACCGCTCATAGGCGGAACTATGAGCGTAGCCACTAGCAACTCTCCGGATATCTCGATCCGGCCATCCCTAATCTTATCTCTAGCCAACATATCAACTCCGAAGGAGTTGCAACAGATAACTCGAAACCTAGAGGCTCTAGTCTTAACTTAGCATGCTCAACCAAACAACACGAGATACAAATGAATCGTAGAACCGAGAATCAAACAAGGCAAATGCGCGGTGATCTAAAACAAGAGCGTGCACCGCCACAGTGGCATCCGTGCGCTCGGCCTCTGACGGGTCGTAGCAAACACTCGACCTCGCCGCTGCTGGCTCATTTGAGCCGCCATAGCCGGGTGATCACAAAAACGGGCCATGTGCCCCTCTCTACCACAACGGAAGCACAATCTAGGTCGGTGACAAGCTCGCGTGGATTTTCCTACAAGTAGCACAAGCGGGAACTGCTGGGTCCTCCTCGCTGCCGGGCTGGAAACGGACTGGAGCTCTCGCGAGATCTCTGTTTCGAAGCGCCCTTGGCGGCGCCGCCCCCGAAAATCAAACTTCCTCTTACGCCCCACATTTACTTGGGACGGGGAATGTGAGAACAGAGCGGCAACAAACCGCTCAGCAGGATACTTCCCATTATAGATCGTGGCTAATCTGGATGACCCTAGCATAAGTGTCGGGGCACGAGCCACGACATCTCGGGAAACACCCGCCTCAATCGGATATGAACTTCCGAATCTTCACTCGGGGTGGCAATCAAGCGAGGAGCAAAATATCCATACTCGAGAACTTGCGCTCATATTCCTCAATGGAATCAGAACCTCGCTTGAGTTACGGAAGAGCTCCACCATCTTCTCTTGAGCCTCATCACCGATGAACTTTACCTTGAACTCGGCCTTGAAGAACTCCCAAGTAGCGGGTGGAGACCCGGTGGTCTCTCGCTCAAGGTGGACTCCCACCACCATCTCATTGTGCCTCCTAGCACATGAGCCGCACACCTCGGCCTCTGAATATCGGGGCACACCATGATCGGGAAGGTGTACTCCAAATGGGCAATCCACTGGCTGCGCTAACGCATCACCCAGGTGGCATCGAACTTCTCGAAGCTTCCACTTCACAAAATCCTTCACCACCTACCCAATTCCTCGGCACCTCTGCGCCATATCGCCTCTGGGGCTACTTGCTCCGAGGAGCTGGGGAGCTCTTGAGCTCATTTGAACCAATCGAGTCATTTGCTCGATCTGGGCTCGGGACTCTTCCCGCCATTGCGCGCCAACAAGGCACAGGTCTCGCCCTCTGGTCACTCAACATGTGACCATAAAAGCCCTCATAGACTCGGCAAACTCTGCTCCAGAGCGATCTCACGGCGCTCGATCGCCTCAACGCCCGCTCTAGGCGTAACGAGAGGAGCTTTGGTGGAATGCCATCGATGTCGGCTTGGGACGATGTCCTGCGATGATCGATCCGATCCACGATACCTCGACACGCTCTCGAACCTCCTCTCCGATGCGGGTGGTAGCATGTTGGCGATCTACATCCAAACCAACAACGAATCAAAACACACTTCATCACCACTCCACAACACCAAACAAGGCATACACTAGATGATAGGTATTGTAAATTCTTAACCCTTTTCCTTTCTAAAACAATAAATCTAGGCGTACACGATGACCGTTTGAGTCTTTGGTGATCATGGAAGAATGACCTACAACAAAGGTCGGTCTACAGAATCTATGACTCGAGCTCGATACCAATCAGTAAAGACCCGACCCAAAAGGGGCTCTAAATGGGCCTTTACCCCAATGCATGTAGTGAAAATAAAAGACATTATGAAAAATACATTTCGGATCCCAAGTAAAAAGCAGAAACATTCAACAACCAAAACATACATTTCTAAAAGCATACTCACGATCAGAGATTTATTTAAACCATTAAAACAATCCACAAGTGCAAATATGCTGGAATCCATAAAACGTAAGAAAACATCCGGGGCTCTGTGCCCGTCTACATGCATTCAGGGAAATAACAAAAGTCAAGAGTCATGATAAAATAAAATAGTCGAGATGGCAGCGAGGATTCCATGATCAGCTCCTCCTTGACCATCCTGTCTCCCGCCTTGATTACCGTGGAAAGCCACAGAATAAGGGTGAGTAACGAATTACCCAGTAAGAATCCCCAACCGGGGTACAATACGATATACATGATCATCTAGAAGAATGTATGCAAGCTATGAGTACAAACACAGAGCGGAGCACATAGCTAAGTCCACACTTGGACCTCGGATGCCAACTCGTGGTCTTAGTCCGAAATACCACAACACACTAAACGCGCTATACGGGAACAAGTCCCGGCCTCGGCTGTCTCTGTCGTACGTAAAGGTGCGGCTCAAGATCCCGAGGAGCTCTCGATCGGCGTATTGTAATGAGCGTAAGCGCGCACCGCATGCTACCGCAAACTCGGGGTGCCGGGTCTAGTGGCAAGTTGCCCGAGTTCGATCACCATGCCTAACTAAATCTACGGATCGGTGTCAGCGACATAGGGGTGTGAGACACGGACACGTGAACTATGTCACCTGTACCGCACACCGAGGCTAAGGAACCGGTCGTGGTAGGCTTACACCGAAGCGGTCCTTGCCCTAACAGTGGCAATCAAGGGCTACGGTCGAACACGCCGAGGACGTGCCGATCGCCGGGGCGAGGCAATGCCAAGTCATCATCCCGACCGTTGGGGCATTTAACGATGCCGCCACCCTCACCCAAGATTGCGGGGCCACCGTTAGGGTTAGCTAAACCCTAATGGGATCGGGGACGGAGTACCATCTCGCACGTCCCGTCGGGGATGCAAGTTACGTTATGCATCGGCCGGATGATGCTACCTACTTGAACTCTAAACCATAACAATAATAACAATTCATTCAATGCGGTCCAATACGTGCTCAATGAGATACAAGGAACCTAGCATGATACTACGAAGCAAGAACAGATATCGAACATGCGAATGGAACAACCTAGCATGGGCTAACATGAGAAACAATACAGGAGTTCATGCCGGTCAGAATTGTAAGCGAGCACCTAGGCTAAACATGCTAATAATCATACACAGCATACAAAACAACAATCACAAATATACGCAGAGGCCCACACAACTCCGGTAAGAAATCCTTACCTTGGTCGGGAGGCTTCTACACACAAATCCTAAGCTGCGGAACAATCCCGAGCTAGCGGCGGGAACCTAACAAACCAACAATAATCGGCATCTAAAATGTCTAAACAACAATAGAACGACAAGCTCGGCTCATGGAACTCACGCGCGCACGACGACACGAGCTTGGAGCCGCTGCAAGGCAAGCTGGGCGCTGGCCATTGCGCTGTTGCTGCGCAAGACGGTAGGGACGCGCTGCCGCGCTGCCGGCACGGCACGGCAGGAGGACGCGCTGGCGGCTTGCGCTACCTGCACGGCGCACTGCAGGAGGGCGCGCGCGCGCGCGAGCGTCTGAGCTGGCGAAGGCGCGCTGGCGCTGGCGTCGCGATCGCGGACACGGCGAGCGGCTCGGCGAGGACGCGCGCGCGCGAACGTCGAGGCGGCGAAGCGCGCGGGCGCTGGCGCGCGATGCGGACACGGAGAGCGGCTCAGCGAGGACGCGCTTGGCGGCTGGCGAGACCTCTGGCGTCGCGAGCGATCGGCGAGGACGAAGCGGCGACGATCTGGCTCGCCTTATGCTTGGCGCGATCCGCGGCGGTTCGCCGGGCGGACGCGGCGACGATAGGGGCGATCTGTCTTCTTGGACGAACGCAAAGGCCGCTAAGCGGATCTCGGCGTCTGGCAGGGCTGGTTCGGCAGATCTGGGCGTGCGAGGTGGCTGGTTCGACAGATCGGGCGTCGAGGTGGTCGGCGATGATGGTCGCTCCTCTCGGTGGTTGCAACCAACACAAACACACACACACTCTACATCTTACCTTCGGCCAGCATCAAAAACCAAATGAGGAGATGAAGAGGATGAAGACTTACCCGGAATGATGATGATCGAACCCAAGGAGATGCAAGGGAAGAAGAATTCGGCAAGGCAATGGAGAGGAGAGCTTGTGCGGCCAAGAGGAGTTTTGGAGAAGAAGATGGAATAACCTAATTCTATTTCATTTAACCAAATGCACCAAAACTCCAAAATCCAAGGTTAATTAAGATGTGATGCAGAAAGAGTAACAAGAGCACCTAATGGCTCAATTGGCACACATCTCTACAAGCCTCCCATGAGACCCGGGTTCAAACCCACATTGCGGCCTAAATTCCTTTATTTTTACTTTTGCATCAAACCTTGCTCAAACCAAACCACAAACCCCTCAAAAACCTACATAAAACCATCCAATAATTTTAGTAGCTGGAAAGGACACAAACGACCACACGACGGCCCGACTAAATTACCAAATTACCCCTAGGGCATACGGAAGACAGGGAAGAAAAACACTGGTCGTTACAATATTCCCTCCTTTTTATGACTTTCGTCCTCGAAAGTCCTTAAGACGAGAAATAGCTCGGGGTAATGCAATCTCATCTCGTCTTCCCGCTCCCAAGTGGCTTCCTCGTAACCCCGACTCTTCCATCGAACCTTTACCAAACGAATCTCGCGATTACGCAACGTCTTGGTCTCAAAGGCAAGGATCCTCACGGCTTCTCCTCGAAGTTCAAATCCTCATTCATTTGCAAAGGCTCAAAGTCCACAATGTGCGCACTTGGTCCGGCACATATCTTGCCTCAACATCGATACATGAAAAACACTATGCACCGCCGATGTGACGGAGGAAGGGCTAACGGTAAGCAACTCGCCAATCCTCTCTAGGATCTCAAATGGACCAACAAAGCGGGGACTCAACTTCCCACGCTACCAAACCTCAGAACACCTCGCATCGGAGCAACCTTAAGGAACACATGCCGACCAACCTCAAACTCCAAATCTCGACGCCGAACATCGGCGTAACTCTCTCGCTGCTCTGAAAGACATCAACATACGAGCTCTAATCTTCGTGCTTTGCACCATTGGTCAAGCTGCAGTAACTCGGGACCCAAAACCTGTCTATCACCAACCTCTTCCCGAGAACACGGGGACCGACAACGCTTACCATACAATGCCTCGAATGGAGCCATCAGATCGCCGATCGTAATCGTTGTTATAGGCAAACTCCATCAATCTGAGATATCGTCGGTGCCGGGAAATCCAACACACAAGCCCTCAACATATCCTCGAGAATCGATTCACTCTCTCGATCGACCATCCAAATGAGGGTGAAAAGTCATCTTGAAATTGCACTCTGTGCCCAAACCCTACGGGCGCTCTCGAAGCGAGAAGTGAACCGCGAGTCACGATCGGACACAATCCTCAGGCACACCATGATAACGGATGATCTCGCTCCAAAAACAAGCTGCGCCTTTGTTCCACGGTATAAGTGTCTCGTCCGGGAATGAAGTGTGCGCTCTTGGTCAAACGGTCGACTATCACCCAAATCGAGAGAACTTCCTCGAGTCCTTGGCAAACCAGAGATAAAGTCCATGGAGATCTCTTCCCATTTCCACTGGGGTACACTCGGTGGTTGCAACAAATCGGTGGCCTCTGCTGGGTGCCTTCACTTGCCGACAAGTGAGACAGGTACGACAAACTCTGCCACATCTCTCTTCATTCCCATCCACCGAAAGGTGCGCTTAAGGTCTCGATACATCTTGGTACCCCGGGTGCCAAGCAAAAGGGGGAACTATGGGCCTCGAGAGCAACTCGCTGCAAACTCCGCAATGTCCGGAACACACAACCGGCCTCTATAAGTCAACCCACTATCTCGTGAATATACAAAGTCAAAGTCACCGTCAAGCACTAACTCTGTCAACCAATCTCTTAAGTGCGGGGTCCCCAACCGGCTGTCTATAATCTGGCCGCCTAATCGACGGTGAGCAAATCCAATCTGAGCTACCTCAGCGGTAACCTCACCCAACAACACTGCAACCTCGGCCCGCTCGAACTCTCTCCGCAAACTCGGGCTGGGAACTCAACAACGCCGTAGAGTGCGACGTCTTTCTACTCAAAGCATCGGCCACTACATTGGCTTTACCGGATGGTACAAAATCTCGCAGTCATAATCCTTTACCAACTCTAACCATCTCCTCTCGCCTCATATTCAACTCCTTCGAGTAAGCAGATACTTGAGGCTCTGGTGATCGCTAAACATCCGAATCCGCTCACCATACAGGTAATGCCTCCAAATCTTGATTGCAAACACCATCGCACGCCAACTCCATATCATGAGTCGGGTGTTCGCTCATACGGCCTTGGTGACGGGAAGCATAGGCAATGACCTTTCCGTCTTTGCATCAACACACAACCTAATCCAAACTTGGAAGCATCATTTGTAGACCACGAAACCACTGTCCCCTCCGGATCGCTAACATCAGTCTTTGAAGTCAAAGCGCGCTTGAGCACGGCAAAGCTCTCATCACACCTGCTTTGTCCCAAACAAACTCGACACCCTTCCTCGTCGGACGAGTGAGGGGCGAGGCTATAGCGAGAAAAGTCTTGACGAACCAGAGCGGTAGTAACTCGCCAAAACCAGAAAGCTGCGAATCTCGGCAATCTGAAGTCGGCTTGGCCCATAAACTCACGGCCTCAATCTTCGCGGGGTCCACGGCTATACCATCTCTCGAAACCACGTGGCCTAGGAAGGCCACTGCTCCAACCAGAAATCACATTTGGAAAACTTCGCATAATTTGGTTTTCCTCAAAGCCGCCAATACTCGCCTCAAATGCTCTCGCATGGTCTTCTTTAGACCACGAATAAATCGAATATCGTCAATGAACACGATGACGAAGTTTGTCCAAAAATGATTTGAACACGCTATCCATCATGTCCATGAACGCGCACGGGGCATTGGTCAATCCAAACGACATGACCACAAACTCATAGTGACCATATCTAGACACGAAAATTTGTCTTAGGAATGTCGGCATCCACGATCCGCAATCGATGGTAACCGGATCTCGAGATCTATCTTGGAGAACACGAAGCTCCTGAAGCCGATCGAACAAATCATCGATACGGGGCAGCGGATACTTATTCTTCTTTGTCACCTTATTAAGCTCGCGGTAATCAATACATAAGCGCATAGAACCATCCTTCTTTTTCACAAAGCAGAATCGGTGCTCCCACGGGGACACACTCGGACGGATGAACCCTCGATCTAACATCTCCACCAATCGAATCTTGATTCCTTTAACTCATTTGGCGCCATACGATCACGGAGCCTTCGAGATAGGGAGGGTCCTCGGCTCGAGCTCAATTGTGAAGTCAACCTCTCTCTTCGGGAAACCCGGTAACTCCTCAGAAACACGTCCGCAAACTCCCCGCACGGCCGGTACACTGATCAAGCACAGGCGGGGCGGCTCTTCCTGCACAACTTGGCTAGATAGCCCCAAGCTCCTTGAGCTAGCAAACGACGAGCTTTCACGGTGACACCATCGGCGCGCAAACTCCACCCCTGGACTCCACGAAACTTAAAAAGCCGGGCCGACCAGCGGCACGAACACTACTTCTTTCCGGTGGCGATCAATCAACGCGTGGTTAGCGACTAACCACTCCATACCAAGAATCACATCAAAACCGCTCATAGGCGGAACTATGAGCGTAGCCACTAGCAACTCTCCGGATATCTCGATCCGGCCATCCCTAATCTTATCTCTAGCCAACATATCAACTCCCGAAGGAGTTGCAACAGATAACTCGAAACACGGAGGCTCTAGTCTTAACTTAGCATGCTCGCCAAAACAACACAGATACAAATGAATGCGTAGAACCAGAATCAAACAAGGCAAATGCGCAGTGATCTAAAACAAGAAGCGTGCACCGCCACAGCGGCATCCGTGCGCTCGGCCTCTGACGGGTCGTAGCAAACACTCGACCCTGCCGCTGCTGCTGGCTGGCCGAGCCGCCATAGTTGGTCGATCACAAAAACGGGCCATGTGCCCCTCTCTACCACAACGGAAGCACAATCTAGGTCCGGTGACAAGCTCCGGCGTGGATTTTCCCACAAGTAGCACAAGCGGGAACTCACTGGGTCCTCCCTGCTGCCGGGCTGGAAACGGATGGAGCTCTCCGCAGATCTCTGCTTCGAAGCGCCCTTGGCGGCGCGCGGCGCCGCCCCGAAAATCAAACTTCCTCTTACGCCCCACGGTGCTGGGACAGACGCTGAACAGAGCGGCAACAAACCGCTCGGCAGGATACTTCCCATTATAGATCGTGGCTAATTGGATGGCCCTAGCATAAGTGTCGGGGCACGAGCCACGACATCACGGGAAAACACCCGCCTCAATCCGGATATGAACTTAGAATCTTGACTCGGGGTGGCAATCAAGCGAGGAGCAAAATATCCATACTTTGAGAACTTGCGCTCATATTCCTCAATGGAATCAGAACCACCGCTTCGAGGTCGGAAGAGCTCCACCATCTTCTCTTGAGCCTCATCACCGATGAACTTTACCTTGAACTCATCCTTGAAGAACTCCCAAGTAGCGGGTGGAGACCAGTGGTCTCTCGCTCAAGGTGGACTCCCACCACCATCTCATTGTGCCTCCTAGCACATGAGCCGCACACCTCGGCCTCTCGAATATCGGGGCACACCATGATCGGGAAGGTGTACTCCAAATGGGCAATCCACTGGCCGCCGCTAACGCATCACCGGTGGCATCGAACTTCTCGGGCTTCCACTTCACAAAATCCTTGACCACCTACCCAATTCCTCGGCACCCTCTCGCCATATCTCGCCTCTAGGGCTACTTGCTCTGAGGAGCCTGGAGGAGCTACCGAGCTCGTTTGAACCAATCGAGTCATTTGCTCGATCTGGGCTCGGGACTCTTCCCGCATTTGCTTGGTACGCCAACAAGGCACGGGTCTCGCCTCTGGTCACTCAACATGCGACCATAAAAGCCCTCATAGACTCGGCAAACTCTGCTCCGGGAGCGATCTCACGGCGCTCGATCGCCTCAACGCCCGCTCTAGGCGTAATCAGAGGAGGCTCTTTGGTGGAATGCCATCGATGTCGGCTTGGGACGATGTCCTGCGAGTATCGAGATCCGATCCCGATACCTCGACCGCTCTCGAACCTCCTCTCCGATGCGGTGGTGGTAGCATCTTTGGCGATCTACATCCAAACCAACAACGAATCAAAACACACTGTCACCACTCCACAACACCAAACAAGGCATACACTAGATGATAGGTATTGTAAATTCTTAACCCTTTTCCTTTCTAAAACAATAAATCTAGGCGTACTGATGACTGCTTGAGTCTTTGGTGATCATGGAAGAATGACCTACAACAAAGGTCGAGTCTACAGAATCTATGACTCGAGAGCTCGATACCAATGTAAAGACCCGACCCAAAAGGGGCTCTAAATGGGCCTTTACCCCAATGCATGTAGTGAAATAAAAGACATTATGAAAAATACATTTCGGATCCCAAGTAAAAGCAGAAACATTCAACAACCAAAACATACATTTCTAAAAGCATACTACGATCGAGAGATTTATTTAAACCATTAAAACAATCCACAAGTGCAAATATGCTTTGGAATCCATAAAACGTAAGAAAACATCCTGGGGCTCTGTGCCCGTCTACATGCATTCGTGGGAAATAACAAAAGTCAAGAGTCATGATAAAATAAAATAGTCGGAGATGACAAGCAGGATTCCATGATCACGGCTCCTCCTTCACCATCCTGTCTCCCGCTTGATTACCGTGGAAAGCCACGAGAATAAGGGTGAGTAACGAATTACCAGTAAGAATCCCCAACCGGGGTACAATACGATATACATGATCATCTAGAAGAATGTATGCAAGCTATGAGTACAAACACGAGCGGAGCACATAGCTAAGTCCACACTTGGACCTCGGATGCCAACTCGTGGTCTTAGTCGGAAATACCACAACACACTAACGCGCGCTATACGGGAACAAGTCCGGCCTCGGCTGTCTCATCGTCGTCACGAAAGGTGCACTGGCTCAAGATCCCGAGGAGCTCTCCAATCGGCGCTGTAATGAGCGTAGCGCGCACCGCATGCTACCGCAAACTCGGGGTGCCGGGTCTAGTGGCAAGTTGCCCGAGTTCGATCCACCATGCCTAACTAAATCTCCGGATCGGTGTCAGCGACATAGGGGTGTGAGACTGGACACGTGAACTATGTCGGCTGTACCACCGCTTTGAGGCTAAGGAACCGGTCGTGGTAGGCTTACACAGAAGCGGTCCTTGCCCTAACAGTGGCAATCAAGGGCTACGGCCGAACACGCCGAGGACGTGCCGATCGCGAGGGACGAGGCAATGCCAAGTCATCATCCCGACCGTTGGGGCATTTAACGATCGCCACCCTCACCCAAGATTGCGGGGCCGGCCGTTAGGGTTAGCTAAACCCTAACGGGATCGGGGACGGAGTACCATCTCGCACGTCCCTCGTCGGGATGCAAGTTACGTTATGCATCCGGCTGGATGATGCTACCTACTTGAACTCTAAACCATAACAATAATAACAATTCATTCAATGCGGTCAATAGGTGCTCAATGAGATACAAGGAACCTAGCATGATACTACGAAGCAAGAACAGATATCGAACATGCGAGAATGGAACAACCTAGCATGGGCTAACATGAGAAACAATACAAGAGTTCATGCGATCAGAATTGAAACGAGCACCGAGGCTAAACATGCTAATAATCATACACAGGCATACAAAACAACAATCACAAATATACCGCAGGCCCACACAACTCGGTAAGAAATCCTTACCATGGTGGGAGGCTTCTACACACAAATCCTAAGTCATGCGGAACAATCCCGAGCTAGCGGCGGGAACCTAACAAACCAACAATAATCAGCATCTAAAATGTCTAAACAACAATAGAACGACAAGCTCGGGCAAAGGGAACTCACGCGGCGCGACGACACGAGCTTGGAGCTGCTGCAACAGCTGGGTGGGCGGCTGCTTGCGCTGCGCACGGCACAGCGAGGGCAGCAGCGACGCTGCTGGTGCGCTAGCCGCACGCAGACGGGCAGGACGCTGGTGGGCTGCTGCGCTACCGCACGACACGGCAGGGGAGGACAGCAGCCGCGGCGAGCGTCTGGCGAAGGCGCGCGGGCGCGGCGTGCGATGCGCGGACACGGGCAGCGGCGGCGAGGACGCGCGCGTGGCGAACGTCTGGCGGCGCGCGCTTGGGCGCTGGCGTGCGATCGCGGACACTGCGGCGCTTCGGCGAGGACGCGCTGGCGCTGGCGAGACCTCACAGCGTCGCGAGCGATCGGGCGAGGACGAACGACGATCTGGCCGCTTTATTCCGGGCGCGATCCGGCGTCGCGGGCGGGCCATTTGGGCGTCGCGGCGACAGCGTGGGCGATCTGTCTTCTTTGGACGAACGGCAAAGTGCTAAGCGAATCTGGCGTCTGGCGAGGCTGGTTCGACAGATCTGGGCGTCTGCGAAAGTGGGTGGTTCGACAGATCTGGGCGTGCGAGCTGGTCGGCGATGATGGCTGCTCCTCTCGGCTGGCTGCAACCAACACAAACACACACACACTCTACATCTTACCTTCGGCCAGCATCAAAAACCAAATGAGGAGATGAAGAGGATGAAGACTTACCCGGAATGATGATGATCGAACCCAAGGAGATGCAAGGGAAGAAGAATTCGGCAAGGCAATGGAGAGGGAGAGCTTGTGCGGCCAAGAGGAGTTTTGGAGAAGAAGATGGAATAACCTAATTCTATTTCATTTAACCAAATGCACCAAAACTCCAAAATCCAAGGTTAATTAAGATGTGATGCAGAAAGAGTAACAAGAGCACCTAATGGCTCAATTGGCACACATCTCTACAAGCCTCCCATGAGACCGGGTTCAACCCCTACTGCAAAGACAAATTCCTTTATTTTTACTTTTGCATCAAACCTTGCTCAAACCAAACCACAAACCCCTCCAAAAACCTACATAAAACCATCCAATAATTTTAGTAACTGGAAAGGACACAAACGACCCTGACGGCCCGACCAAATTACCAAATTACCCCTAGGGCATACGGAAGACCGGGAAGAAAAACACAGGTCGTTACAATATTCCCTCTTTTTATGACTTTCGTCCTCGAAAGTCCTTAAGACATAAATAGCTCGGGGTAATGCAATCTCATCTCGTCTTCCCGCTCCCAAGTGGCTTCCTCGAACCCCGACTCTTCCTTCGAACCTTTACCAAACGAATCTCGCGATTACGCAACGTCTTGGTCTCAAAGGCAAGGATCCTCACCGGCTTCTCCTCGAAGTTCAAATCCTCATTCGGTGCAAAGGCTCAAAGTCCACAATGTGCGGCGGGTCCAGCACATCTTGCCTCAACATCGATACATGAAAAACACTATGCACCGCCGCGGTGATGGAGGAAGGGCTAACCGTGTAAGCAACTCTGCCAATCCTCTCTAGGATCTCAAATGGACCAACAAAGCGGGGACTCAACTTCCCACGCTTACCAAACCTCAGAACACCTCGCATCGGAGCAACCTTAAGGAACACATGTTGACCAACCTCAAACTCCAAATCTCGACGCCGAACATCGGCGTAACTCTCTCTCGCCTGCTCTGAAATTTGTCAACATACGAGCTCTAATCTTACGCCTTTGACTGCACCATTGGTCAAGCTGCGGTAACTCGGGACCCAAAACACTGTCTATCACCAACCTCTTCCCAAAACACAGGGGACCGACAACGCTTACCATACAATGCCTCGAATGGAGCCATCTCGAATCGCCGATCGATTGTAGCTTTGTTGTTATAGGCAAACTCCATCAAGTACAGAATCTTTGGTCCCGGTGCTGGGAAATCCAACACACAAGCCCTCAACATATCCTCGAGAATCGATTCACTCTCTCGGTCGACCATCCGTCACGAGGGTGAAAAGTCTGTCTTTGAAATTGCACTCTGTGCCCAAACCCATTCGGGCGCTCTCCAGAAACGAGAAGTGAACCGCGAGTCACGATCGGACACAATCCTCACCGGCACACCATGATAACGGATGATCTCGCTCCAAAAACAAGCTGCGCCTTTGTTCCACGGTATAAGTGTCTCGTCCGGGAATGAAGTGTGCGCTCTTGGTCAAACGGTCGACTATCACCCAAATCGAGAGAACTTCCTGAGTCCTTGGCAAACCAGAGATAAAGTCCATGGAGATCTCTTCCCATTTCCACTGGGTACACTCGGTGGTTGCAACAAACCGGTGGCCTCTGCTGGGTGCCTTCACTTGGCGACAAGTGAGACACCGGTGACAAACTCTGCCACATCTCTCTTCATTCCCATCCACGGAAGGTGCGCTTAAGGTCTGATACATCTTGGTACCCAGGGTGCCAAGCAAAAAAGAAGGCTGTGGGCCTCAGAGAGCAACTCTGCTCGCAGGCACCGCAATGTCCGGAACACACAACCGGCCTCTATAAGTCAACCCAGCATGCGGTGAATATACAAAGTCAAAGTCACCGTCAAGCACTAACTCTGTCAACCAATCTCTTAAGTGCGGGGTCCCCAACTGGCTGTCTATAATCTCTTTTGCCTAATCGACGGTGAGCAGTCAATCGAGCTACAGCGGTAACCTCACCCAACAACACTGCAACCTCGGCCCGCTCGAACTCTCTCCGCAAACTGGGCTGGGAACTCAACAACGCAGTAGAGTGCGACGTCTTTCTACTCAAAGCATCGGCCACTACATTGGCTTTACCGGATGGTACAAAATCTCGCATGATCATAATCCTTTACCAACTCTAACCATCTCCTCTCGCCTCATATTCAACTCCTTCGAGTAAACAGATACTTGAGGCTCTGGTGATCGCTAAACATCTCGAATCCGCTCACCATACAGGTAATGCCTCCAAATCTTGATTGCAAACACCACTGCCGCCAACTCCATATCATGAGTCGGGTAGTTCGCTCATACGGCTTGGTGACGGGAAGCATAGGCAATGACCTTTCCGTCTTTGCATCAACACACAACCTAATCCAAACTTGGAAGCATCATCAGTAGACCACGAAACCACTGTCCCTCCGGGATCGCCAACATCAGTCTTTGAAGTCAAATCGCGCTTGAGCACGGCAAAGCTCTCATCACACTCTTTGTCCCAAACAAACTCGACACCCTTCCTCGTCGGACGAGTGAGGGGCGAGGCTATAGCAGAAAAGTCCTTGACGAACCGACGGTAGTAACTCGCCAAACCCAGTAAAGCTGCGAATCTCGGCAATCAAGTCGGCTTGGCCCATAAACTCACGGCCTCAATCTTCGCGGGGTCCACGGCTATACCATCTCTCGAAACCACGTGGCCTAGGAAGGCCACCGCTCCAACCAGAAATCACATTTGGAAAACTTCGCATAAAGTGGTTTTCCTCAAAGCCGCCAATACTCGCCTCAAATGCTCTGCATGGTCTTCCTTAGACCTCGAATAAATCGAATATCGTCAATGAACACGATGACGAAAATTTGTCCAAAAATGATTTGAACACCCTATCCATCATGTCCATGAACGCACTGGGGCATTGGTCAATCCAAACGACATGACCACAAACTCATAGTGACCATATCTAGACTGAAAAGTTGTCTTAGGAATGTCGGCATCCACGATCCGCAATCGATGGTAACCGGATCTCGAGATCTATCTTGGAGAACACGAAGCTCCACGAAGCCGATCGAACAAATCATCGATACGGGGCAACGGATACTTATTCTTCATTGTCACCTTATTAAGCTCGCGGTAATCAATACACAAGCGCGCTAGAACCATCCTTCTTTTTCACAAAGCAGAATCGGTGCTCCCCACGGGGACACACTCGGACGGATGAACCCTCGATCTAACATCTCCCGCAATCTGAATCTTGGTTCCTTTAACTCGCTGGCGCCATACGATACGGAGCCTTCGAGATAGGGAGGGTCCCCGCTCGAGCTCAATTGTGAAGTCAACCTCTCTCTTGGGGCAACCCGGTAACTCCTCTCAGAAACACGTCCGCAAACTCACCGCACGACCGTGCACTGATCAGCAGACAACGAGGGGCGGCTCTTCCCGCACAACTTGGCTAGATAGCCTCAAGCTCCATGAGCTAGCAAACGACGAGCTTTCACGGTGACACCATCGGCGGGCAAACTCCACCACGGACTCCACGAAACTTAAAGTGGGCCGACCAGCGGCTGAACACTACTTCTTTCCGGTGGCGGTCAATCAGCGCGTGGTTAGCGACTAACCACTCCATACCAAGAATCACATCAAAACCGCTCATAGGCGGAACTATGAGCGTAGCCACTAGCAACTCTCCGGATATCTCGATCCGGCCATCCCTAATCTTATCTCTAGCCAACATATCAACTCCCGAAGGAGTTGCAACAGATAACTCGAAACCTAGAGGCTCTAGTCTTAACTTAGCATGCTCGGCCAAACAACACAGATACAAATGAATGCGTAGAAACAGAATCAAACAAGGCAAATGCGCAGTGATCTAAAACAAGAAGCATACCGCCACAGCCGGCATCCGTGACGCTCGGCCTCTGACGGGTCGTAGCAAACACTCGACCTCGCCGCTGCTACCTAATTTGAGCCGCCATAGCCTGGTGATCACCAAAACGGGCCATGTGCCCCTCTCTACCACAACGGAAGCACAATCTAGGTCCAGGTGACAAGCTCCGGCGTGGATTTTCCCACAAGTAGCACAAGCGGAAACCGCTGGGTCCTCCTGCTGCTGCCGGGCTGGAAACGGGTGGAGCTCTCCGCAGATCTCTGTTTCAAATCGCCCTTGGCGCGCTGGCCGCCTCCCGAAAATCAAACTTCCTCTTACGCCCCACATTTCTGCTGGGGACAGACGCTGAACGAGAGCGGCGGCAACAAACCGCTCAGCAGGATACTTCCCATTATAGATCGTGGGCTAATGGGATGACCCTAGCATAAGTGTCGGGGGCCGAGCCCCGACATCTCGGGAAACACCTGCCTCAATCCGGATATGAACTTCCGAATCTTGACTCGGGGTGGCAATCAAGCGAGGAGCAAAATATCCATACTCGAGAACTTGCGCTCATATTCCTCAATGGAATCGAACCCTCGCTTCGAGTTACGGAAGAGCTCCACCATCTTCTCTTGAGCCTCATCACCGATGAACTTTACCTTGAACTTCGCCTTGAAGAACTCCCAAGTAGCGGGTGGAGACCCAGTGGTGGTCTCTCGCTCAAGGTGGACTCCCACCACCATCTCATTTGTGCCTCCTAGCACATGAGCCGCACACCTCGGCCCTCGAATATCGGGGCACACCATGATCGGGAAGGTGTACTCCAAATGGGCAATCCACACGGCTGCCGCTAACGCATCACCGGTGGCATCGAACTTCTCGGGCTTCCACTTCACAAAATCCTTCACCACCTACCCAATTCCTCGGCACCCCTCGCCATATCGCCTCTGGGGCTACTTGCTCTCGAGGAGCCTGGAGGAGCTATCGAGCTCGGTGAACCAATCAGAGCCACCGCTCGACTGGGCTCGGGACTCTTCCGCCTGCGGCGCCAACAAGGCACAGGTCTCGCCCTCTGGTCACTCAACATGCTCGACCATAAAAGCCCTCATAGACTCGGCAAACTCGCTCCAGAGC
The DNA here is from genome assembly GCA_036507275.1 of Sicyos edulis. Lineage (NCBI taxonomy): Eukaryota > Viridiplantae > Streptophyta > Magnoliopsida > Cucurbitales > Cucurbitaceae > Sicyos > Sicyos edulis. The sequence goes on from CM071847.1 coordinate 26,101,321, forward strand.
GATCTCCACGGCGCTCGATCGCCTCAACGCCCGCTCTAGGCGTAACGGGAGGGCTGGCGGTGGAATGCCATCGAGTGTCGGCTTGGGACGATGTCCTGCGCATGCTCGATCCGATCACGATACCTCGACACGCTCTCGAACCTCCTCTCCGATGCGGGTGGATAGCATCTTTGGCGATCTACATCCAAACCAACAACGAATCAAAACACGCTGTCACCACTCCACAACACCAAACAAGGCATACACTAGATGATATTCTTAACCCTTTTCCTTTCTAAAACAATAAATCTAGCGTGCACTGATGACCGCTTGAGTCTTTGGTGATCATGGAAGAATGACCTACAACAAAGGTCGGTCCTACAGAATCTATGACTCGAGCTCGATACCAAGCTGTAAAGACCCACCCAAAAGGGGCTCTAAATGGGCCTTTACCCCAATGCATGTAGTGAAAATAAAAGACATTATGAAAAATACATTTGGATCCCAAGTAAAGCAGAAACATTCAACAACCAAAACATACATTTCTAAAAGCATACTACGATCGAGAGATTTATTTAAACCATTAAAACAATCCACAAGTGCAAATATCTTTGGAATCCATAAACGTAAGAAAACATCACGGGGCTCTGTGCCCGTCTACATGCATTCAGGGAAATAACAAAAGTCAAGAGTCATGATAAAATAAAATAGTCGAGAGATGACGCAGGATTCCATGATCACAGCTCCTCCTTGACCATCCTGTCTCCCGCCTTGATTACGCGTGGAAAGCCACAGAATAAGGGTGAGTAACGAATTACCAGTAAGAATCCCCAACCGGGTACAATACGATATACATGATCATCTAGAAGAATGTATGCAAGCTATGAGTACAAACACGAGAGCGGAGCACATAGCTAAGTCCACACTTGGACCTCGGATGCCAACTCGGGGTCTTAGTCGGAAATACCACAACACACTAAACGCGCTATATGGGAACAAGTCCGGCCTCGGCTGTCTCATCGTCGTCTGAAAGGTGCATCGGCTCAAGATCGAGGAGCTCTCGATCGGTATTTGTAATGAGCGTAGCGCGCACCGCATGCTACCGCAAACCACGGGGGTGCGGGTCTAGTGGCAAGCTGCCCGAGTTCGATCACCATGCCTAACTAAATCTCGGATCGGTGTCAGCGACATAGGGTGTGAGACTTGGACACGTGAACTATGTCGGCTGTACCACCGCTTTTTGAGGCTAAGGAACCGGTCGTGGTAGGCTTACACCAGAAGCGGTCCTTGCCTAACAGTGGCAATCAAGGGCTACGGCCGAACACGCCGAGGGCGTGCCGATCTGCGGGGACGAGGCAATGCCAAGTCATCATCCCGACCGTTGGGGCATTTAACAGTCTGCCACCCTCACCCAAGATTGCAGGGCCAGCCGTTAGGGTTAGCTAAACCCTAACGGGATCAGGGACGGAGTACCATCTCGTACGTCCCTGTCGGGGATGCAAGTTACGTTATGCATCCGGCCCGGATGATGCTACCTACTTGAACTCTAAACCATAACAATAATAACAATTCATTCAATGCAGTCCAATACGTGCTCAACAGATACAAGGAACCTAGCATGATACTACGAAGCAAGAACAGATATCGAACATGCCAGAATGGAACAACCTAGCATGGGCTAACATGAGAAACAATACAAGAGTTCATGCGATCGAGAATTGAGCAGAGCACCTAGGCTAAACATGCTAATAATCATACACAGCATACAAAACAACAATCACAAATATACCGCAGGGCCCACACAACTCCGGTAAGAAATCCTTACCTTGGTCGGGAGGCTTCTACACACAAAACCTAAGCTGCAGAACAATCCCGAGCTAGCGAGCGGGAACCTAACAAACCAACAATAATCAGCATCTAAAATGTCTAAACAACAATAGAACAGCAAGCTCGGCTCGGGGAACTCACGCGGCACGACGACACGAGCTTGGAGCTGCTGGCAAGCTGGGCTGGGCGCTGGCTGCGCGCTGGCACGGCACGGCAGGGACGCGCGCTGGCTGCGCGCTGGCGCTGGCACGGCACTCTGAGGGCGCGGCGCGGCTGCGCGCTGGCACGGCAGCACGGCAGGACGCAGCGCGCGGCGAAGCGCTCGGGCGAAGGCGGCGCGGGCGAGCGTCGGCGCGGCGCGCGGGCGCGGGCGGCGTCGCGACACGGCGAGCAGCTCGGCAGGGACGCGCGGGCGCTGGCGAGGACCTCCTGGCGTGCGAGCGATCGGGCGAGGACGAACGACGATCTGGGCTGCTGTTGCTGGCGCGATCCGGCGTGCGGTCTGACCGGCTGGACGTGCGACGACAGGGGCGATCATCTGTGCTGGCCGCCGAACGGCAAGGTCGCTAAGCGGGATCTGGCGTCGCAGGCAGGCTGGTTCGGCAGAATCGGGCGTCGAGGTGGGCTGGTTCGACAGATCGGGCGTGCGGTGGTCGGCGATGATGGTCGCTGCTCCTCTCACTGGTTGCAACCAACACAAACACACACACACTCTACATCTTACCTTCGGCCAGCATCAAAAACCAAATGAGGAGATGAAGAGGATGAAGACTTACCCGGAATGATGATGATCGAACCCAAGGAGATGCAAGGGAAGAAGAATTCGGCAAGGCAATGGAGAGGGAGAGCTTGTGCGGCCAAGAGGAGTTTTGGAGAAGAAGATGGAATAACCTAATTCTATTTCATTTAACCAAATGCACCAAAACTCCAAAATCCAAGGTTAATTAAGATGTGATGCAGAAAGAGTAACAAGAGCACCTAATGGCTCAATTGGCACACATCTCTACAAGCTTCCCAGAGACCCGGGTTCAAAACCACTGCAAAGACAAATTCCTTTATTTTTACTTTTTGCATCAAACCTTGCTCAAACCAAACCACAAACCCCTCCAAAAACCTACATAAAACCATCCAATAATTTTAGTAACTGGAAAGGACACAAACGACCCTGACGGCCCGACCAAATTACCAAATTACCCCTAGGGCATACCTGGAAGACCGGGAAGAAAAACCTGGGTCGTTACACGCTCCTAGAGCCTGCGCACCGTGCCGTGCCGCTCGCCTGCCCGCGTTCAACTTGTACGCGCCCGCGCGCGCTGCTCCGGCCCACTGGCCGTCGCGCACGCTGGCAGCAGCCCATCGGCGCGCGTGCGCGCAAAGATGCCAGTGCGGCCCTACGACCAAAGCAACACCGATTGTCGTCGTGCGCCTGCCCGTCCGCGTGTCAGCCGCCCAGCGTGAGTTGTTCCCGAGCCGAGCCTTGTTTATTTTATTATATTTAGGCCTATGGATTGTGATAATTATTGTGTTTGTTAGGTTCTCGTTAGCTAGCTCTGGATCGATCGCAGCTTAGGATTCTTGTGTGTAGTTGCCTCCCGACCAAGGTAAGGATTTCTTACTCGAGTTGTGTGGGCCCTGCGATATATTTTGTGATGTTGTTTGTATGCTTGTTTGTGTTTATCAGCATGTTTAGTGATAGGTGCTCTGTTCTGAATTCCCGACTTGCAAGATTTCTTATGTTGTTTCTCATGTTAGTCCATGCTAGGTTGTTCCGTTCTGGCATTCTCGTATCTGTTCTTGCTTCGTAGTATCATGCTAGGTTCGTTGTATCTGTTGAGCACATATTGGATTGTTTTGGATTATTTGCTGTTGATATTATAGTTTAGAGTTCAGGTAGGTAGCATCATCGGGGCCGGATGCATAACGTAACTTGCATCCACGACAGGGACGTATGAGACGGTACTCCATCCCTGATCCCGTTAGGGTTTAGCTAACCCTAACGGTTGGCCCTACAATCTTGGGTGAGGGTGGCAGACTGTTAAATGCCTCAACGGTCGGGATGATGACTTGGCATGGCCTCGTCCCCGGCAGTCGTTATGTCCTCAGCGTGTTCGGCCGTAGCCCTTGATTGCCACATGATAGGGCAAGGACGACTTCCTGGTGTAAGCCTACCACGACCGGTTCCTTACCCTCAAGTGCGGTGGTTCAGGCTGACATAGTTCACGTGTCCAGGTCTCACACCCCTATGTCAGTGACACCGATCTAGAGATTTAGTTAGGCATGGTGACTGGACCTGAGTAGCTTGCCACTAGACCCGGCACCCCCCATGGTTTGCAGTAGCATGCGGTGCGTGCATACGCTCATTACAGCGCTGACCAGAGAGCTCTTCGGGATCTTGAGACAGTGCACCTTTCGTATCAACAGTGTGGACTTTGAGCCTTTGCAGCTGATTGAGGATTTGAGCTTCGAGAGGAAGCCTGTGAGTATTCTGGTCCTTGAGACGAAGACGTTGCATTATCGTGAGATCCGTTTGGTAAAAGTTCAGTGGAGGAGTTAGAGTTCAGAGGAGGCCGCTTGTGAGCGGGGAAGACGGGATGAGATTGCGTATCTGCATCTTTATTTTGATCTTAAGGACTTTCGAGGACGAAAGTCATAAAAAGGAGGGAATATTGTAACGACCCAGGTTTTCATCCCAGTCTTCCAGGTACGCCCTAGGGGTATTTTGGTAATTTGGTCGGGTCGTCAGGGCCGTTTATGTCTTTTTCCAGTTGCTAAAATTATTGGATGGATTTATGAAGGTTTTTGAGGCTTTGTGGTTTGGTTTGAGCATGGGTAGATGCAAAAGTAAAAATAAAGGAATTTGTGTTGCAGCTGGGATTCGAACCCGGGTCTCCGGAAAAGCCTGTGAGGATGCGTGCGGTTGAGCTATGGAGAGCTCTTGTTACTCTTTCCGCGTCATATCTTAGTTACCCTTGGATCTTTGGAGTTTTGTGCATTTGGTTAAATGAAAAGAAATTAGGTTTTGTGTTTTCTTTCCCAAAACTCCATGGCCGCCCAACCCTCTTCTCTCCCAAACCCCTTCCCGTGATTTTCTTCCCTTGCGCACCCGAGCGCCGTTCCGCAAGCCAAGCGACCCAACCGAGCAGCGGCCGGTCGAGCGGCCCAGCCAGATCGCACCAAAGAGCCCCAGCGCCAAAGAAGAAGTCGCCAGACGCCTGTGCGCGCCAGCCCAGCAGACGCAGCCAGCGCCCGAGCCGTCGCGCGCCGCCAGCAGAGCGTCGCGAAGCACCGATCCGCGCGTCCGTCGCGCGTCGCCGCAGCGCATCGCATCGCGCTTCGCCGCCGCGCGCCAGCGCCTCGCCATCGCCAGCCGAAGCAAGGCGCTCGCTGCGTCAGCGTCGCAGCGCTCGAGCGTCGCGTCGCGCTCGCGCGCGCGCCTCGCGCGTCTGCGCCGCGCTGCCGTCGGTTGCGTCGCGCGCTCAGCGCGCTTAGCCGCTATCCGCGCTGTCGTGTGTGGTGTGAGCGCGCCAGATGTGCGCCCATTTGCCGCCCATCAGCGCCCATCCGCGCCAAAGAAGCAGCCCCGCTTTGCACGCCCGCCCGCGTGTCAGCGCGCCGTCGCGTGAGTTGCTCCAGCCGAGCCCTATTTATTTTATTATATTTAAGCCTTTTGAGTGTGATTATCATTGTTTTTGTTAGGTTCTCGGTAGCTAGCTCGGGTTCGATCGCAGCTTAGGTTTTGTGTGTAGTTGCCTCCCACGGTAAGGATTTCTTACCAGGAGTTGTGTGGACCTGCGATGTTCTATGTGATTGTTGTTTGTATGTTTGTTTGTGATTATCAGCATGTATAGTTTAGGTGCTCGTTTGAATTCTCGACTAGCATGACTTGTATGTTGTTCTCTCATGTTAGTCCATGCTAGGTTGTTCGATTCTCGCATGCTCATATCTGTTCTTGCTTCATAGTACCATGCTAGGTTCGTTGTATCTGTTGAGCACGTTTTGGATTGTATTGGATTGTATGTTATTGATATGATAGGTTAGAGTGTAGGTAGGTAGCATCATCAGGGCTCGATGCATAAAGTATCTTGCATCCACGGCGGGGACGCCGAGACAGTTCTCCGTCCCCTCGACCCCGTTAGGGTTTAGCTAACCCGACCGGTAGGCCCCGCAATCTTGGGTGAGGGTGGCAGATCGTTAAATGCCCCAACGGTCGGGATGATGACTTGGCATTGCCTCGCCCCGGCGATCGGCACGCGTCCTCGGCGTGTTCGGCCGTAGCCCTTGATTGCCACTGTTAGGGCAAGGACCGCCTCGGTGTAAGCCTACCACGACCGGTTCCTTAGCCTCAGTGCGGTGGTTCATGCCGACATAGTTCACGTGTCCGGTCTCACACCCCTATATGTCGGTGACACCGATCCAGAGATTTAGTTAGGCGCGGTGGTGGACATGGGCAGCTTGCCACTAGACCCGGCACCCCATAGTTCTGCGCAAGAGCACGCGGTGCATGCTTACGCTCATTACAGCGCCGGCCAGGAGAGCTCCTCGGGATCTTGAGCTAGTGCACCTTTCGATCGATGATGAGAGACAGCCGAGGCCGAGACTTGTTTCTCGTATAGGGCGTATTGTGTGGTGTGATTTATTTCCGGACTAAGACCACGAGTTGGCATCCGAGGTCCAAGTGTGGACTTAAGCTATGTGCTCTATTCGTGTTTATATTCATAGCTTGCATACACTCATCTAGATGACCATGTGCATCGTATTGTACCCCGGTTGGGGATTCTTTCTGAGTAATTCGTTACTCACCCTTACTTATCTTTCGGGTAACCATGGCGCGAGGCGGATGGATGGTGAAGGAGGAGCTATGATCATGGGAACTTGTTGTCGTCTCGACTTTTTATTTTTATGACTCTTGTCTTTCATTTTCCCCGAATGCATGTAGAGAAGGCACTGAGCCCTAGGATGTTTTCTGAATGTTTTTGTGGATTCCCGCTTTATTGAATTTGAGGATGTTTCAAATGTTTTAATAAATCTACGATCGAGTGTACGTTTTGGAAATGTATTTGCCTTGAAACAGTGCTTGGAGACAGGGACGAGTTTCAAACAAACTATATTGATTTTCGATTGAACCTTGATTGTTTTGTTTTAATTGGGAATCTGAAAACTTATTTGCATATTGTCCTTTCCTTTGAATGCATGCATTGGGGTAAAGGCCTATTTAGAGCCCTTTTGGGTCGGGTCTTTACAATATTATAGTTTAGAGTTCAGGTAGGTAGCATCATCGGGGCCGGATGCATAACGTAACTTGCATCCACGACGGGGACGTATGAGACGGTACTCCATCTCGATCCCGTTAGGGTTTAGCTAACCCTAACGGTTGGCCCTACAATCTTGGGTGAGGGTGGCAGACTGTTAAATGCCTCAACGGTCGGGATGATGACTTGGCATGGCCTCGTCCCCGGCAGTCGTTATGTCCTCAGCGTGTTCGGCCGTAGCCCTTTGTAAGGACCCGACCCAAAAGAAGCGGTCTCTAACCTAGATCCTTACTTAGCATGCATGCCTAGGAATGTAAAACACCATCCATTCTACTGAGTTTAAAACTTTTGCAATTACAGAACTTTAAACAAAACCACGAAGCCAATGTAAAAATCAAGAGTAATTGACTGATCAAGTGCTTTTCTTAAAAACAAAACAAGAGTACGATGACGAGAACCATAAAATAGTTTGAGTGTTTTCCTAGGGACTCAAGTCCCACTACATGCTAAATCATAAAGAAAACAATAAAAGAACATGCATCCTAGAGTCAGCTTTCCATGATCATCCAGCCGCCTCCTCCTAGCCATCCTGCCGATGTCCCAAGTTACCTGGTGGAAAAACCACAGAAATAAGGGTGAGTATAAACATACTCAGTAAGAATCCCCAACCGGGGTACAATACGATACATCAGTCATCTAGCACCCTAGTATACATGCAAATAAAACAATGACTTAGAGCAAAACGGTTGAGTTAGGCTATGAGCTACTTCTAGAGCGAGCCTATTCAAGGGCTTTCATCTACTCCCTATCCTAGGTTTTACACTTGGATGCCCTTCGGGCCTTACACAATCCTAGGACTCGGTCTTTGTCCCGATCGGGGACTTACACCTCCAACTCGGTGATGCCCATCGGGGACTTACACACCTAGGATGCCCATCAGGGTCTTACACCTCCAACTCAGTGATGCCCATCGGGGACTTACACACCTAGGATGCCCATCAGGGTCTTACACCTCCAACTCAGTGATGCCCTGTAACGACCCAGGTTTTTCTTCCCGGTCTTCCAGGTATGCCCTAGGGGTAATTTGGTAATTTGGTCGGGCCGTCATGGTCGTTTGTGTCTTTTCCAGCTACTAAAATTATTGGATGGTTTTTGTAGGTTTTTGGAGGGGTTTGTGGTTTGGTTTGAGCAAGGTTTGTTGCAAAAGTAAAAATAAAGGAAATTAGCCGTAGGGGGTTTGAACCGGGTCTCTGGGAAGCTTGTAGAGAGGTGTGCCAATTGAGCCATTAGGTGCTCTTGTTGCTCTTTCTCGCATCACATCTTAGTTAACCTTGGATTTTGGAGTTTTGGTACATTTGGTTAAATGAAATAGAATTAGGTTATTCCATCTTATTCTCCAAAACACCTCTTGGCCGCCCAAGCTCTCCATCTCCATAGCCTTGCCGAGTTCTTCATCCTTGCATCTCCTTGGGTTCGATCATCATCATTCCGGTAAGTCTTCGTCTTCTTCATCTTCTCATTTGGGTGTTTGTTGGCCGAATGTAAGAAAAAGGGGTTGTGTGTGTGTGTGTGTGTTGTGCGGCAAGCCGAGAGGAGCGACCATCATCCCACCAGCTCATGACGCCCAGATCGGTCGAGCCACCTGCCGCGTGACGCCCAGATCGGTCGAGCCGCCACCGTCGAGACGCCCAGATCGGTCGAGCCAGCCCGTCGCGACGCCCAGATCGGTCGAGCCAGCCCGTCGTGACGCCCGATCGGTCGAGCGAGCCGCCGCCAGACGCCTGACTGTTTCGCAGCAGCCTCGCCGTTCGCCCCAAAGAAGATCGCCCGATCGCCGCGACGCCAGAGGTCTCGCCAGCGCCCAAGACGTCCGGCCGATCGCTTCGCGACGCCCTCGCCTGTGTCGCTTGCCGAAGCCGCTCGCCGCGCGCGCCGCCGCTCAGACGTTCGCGCGCGCGCGCTCCTCGCTGAGTTGCTCGCCGCCGCGCCGCCGCCGCCAGACGCAGCGCCGCCGCGCCTTCGTCCAGCGCGCTCGCGCGCGTGTCCTCGCTGCCGTGCTGCGTGCAGCGCTGCGCGGCAGCAGCGTGTCCGCGGCCGTGCCGTAGCAGCGCAACCGCGCGTGTCCTGCCGTGCCGGTAGCAGCGCCAGCGCCCGACCTTGCCGAGCCGGCTTGCAGCAGACCCCAAGCTCGTGGTCGTCGCGCGCGTGAGTTCCCCCGAGCCGAGCTTGCTCGTTCTATTGTTGTTTAGATATTTTAGATGCCGATTATTGTTGGTTTGCTAGGTTCCCGCCGCTAGCTCGGGATTGTTCGCAGACTTAGGATTTGTGTGTAAAAGTCTTCCGACCAAGGTAAGGATTTCTTACAGGGGTTGTGTGGACCTCGCGGTATATTTGTGATTGTTGTTTTGTATGCTGTGTATGTTTACTAGCATGTTTAGCCTAGGTGCTCGTTCAATTCTCGATCGCATGAACTCTTGTATTGTTTCTCATGTTAGCCCATGCTAGGTTGTTCTATTCTAGCATGTTCGATATCTGTTCTTGCTTCGTAGTATCATGCTAGGTTCTTTGTATCCGATGAGCACGTATTGGATCGCATTGATTGAATCGTTATTATTGTTAAGGTTTAGAATTGAGGTAGATAGAATCATCCGGGCCCGATGCATAAAGTATCTTGCATCTATGGCAAGGACGTTCGAGACAGTTCTCCGTCCTTGGACCCCGTGAGGGATTAGCTATCCCAACCGGTAGGCCCCGCAATCTTGGGTGAGGGTGGCGATCGTTAAATGCCCCAACGGTCGGGATGATGACTTGGCATTGCCTCGTCCCCGGCGATCGACACGTCCTCGGCGTGTTCGGCCGTAGCCCTTGATTGCCACTGTTAGGCAAGGACCGCTTCTCGGTGTAAGCCTACCACGACGGTTCCTTAGCCTCAAAGTGCGGTGGTACAGCCGACATAGTTCACGTGTCCAGTCTCACACCCCTATGTCGGTGACACCGATCCGAGAGAGATTTAGTTAGGCATGGTGATGAACACGGGTAGCTTGCCACTAGACCCGGCACACCCCGAGTTTGCAGTAGCATGCGGTGCGCGCTTACGCTCATTACTGGCGCCGATCGAGAGCTCCTCGGGATCTTGAGCGATGCACCTTTCGTGACGATGAAGAGATGCAGCCGAGGCCGGGACTTGTTCCCCGTATAGTGCGTTTAGTGTGTTGTGGTATTTTCCGGACTAAGACCCCGAGATGGCATCCGAGGTCCAAGTGTGGACTTAGCTATGTGCTCCGCTCTCGTGTTTGTTCTCATAGCTTGCATACATTCTTCTAGATGATCATGTATATCGTATTGTACCCGGTTGGGGATTCTTACTGGGTAATTCGTTACTCACCCTTATTCCGTGGTTTTCCACGGTGTAATCAAGGCGGGAGACAGGATGGTCAAGGAGGAGCTATGATCATGGAACTCTTTGTCATCTCCGATTGTTTTATTTTAATTATCATGACTCTTCACTTTTTATTATTTCCGAATGCATGTAGACGGGCACAGAGCCCCGGGATGTTTTCTTACGTTTTATGGATTCCAAAGATATTGGTACTTGTGGATTGTTTTAATGGTTTAAATAAATCTCGATCAGAGTGTGCTTTTAGAAATGTATGTTTTGGTTGTTGAATGTTTCTGTTTTTACTTGGAATCCGAAATGTATTTTTCATAATGTCTTTTATTTTCACTACATGCATTGGGGTAAAGGCCCATTTAGAGCCCCTTTTGGGTCGTGGTCTTTACAGCTTGGTATCGAGCTCGAGTCATAGATTCTGTAGATCGACCTTTGTTGTAGGTCGTTTTCCATGATCATCAAGACTGACTACCATCATCAGTGCGCCTAGATTTATTGTTTTAGAAAGGAAAAGGGTTAAGAATTTACAATACCTATCATCTAGTGTATGCCTTGTTTGGTGTTGTGGAATGGTGACAGCAGTGTTTTGATTCGTTGTTGGTTTGGATGTAGATCGCCAAAGATGCTACCACCTGCATCGGAGAGGAGGTTCGAGAGCGTGTCGAGGTATCGTGGATCGGATCTCGATCATCGCAGGACATCGCCCCAAGCCGACATCGATGGCATTCCACCAAAGACTCCCTCCCGTTACGCCTAGAGCGGCGTTGAGGCGATCGAGCGCCGTGAGCGCGCTCCCGGAGCAGAGTTTGTTGAGTCTATGAGGGCTTTTATGGTCGCATGTTGAGTGACCAGAGGGCGAGAGACCTGTGCCTTGTTGGCGCCAAGCAATGGAAGAGTCCCGAGCCCAGATCGAGCGGTGACTCGATTGGTTCAAAGAGAGCTCAAGAGCACCTCCGGCTCCACAGAGCAAGTAGCCCCAGAGGCGAGATATGGCAGAGGGTGCCGAGGAATTGGGTAGGTGGTCAAGGATTTTGTGAAGTGGAAGCTCGAGAAGTTTGATGCCACCGGTGATGCGTTAGCGGCGGCCAGTGGATTGCCCATTTGGAGTACACCTTCCCGATCATGGTGTGCTCCGATATTCAGAGGCCGAGATGTGCGGCTCATGTGCTAGGAGGCACAAATGAGATGGTGGTGGGAGTCCACCTTGAGCGAGAGACCACCGGGTCTCCACCCGCTACTTGGGAGTTCTTCAAGGCCGAGTTCAAGGTAAAGTTCATCGGTGATGAGGCTCAGGAGAAGATGGTGGAGCTCTTCCAGAACACAAGCGTGGTTCGATTCCATTGAGGAATATGAGCGCAAGTTCTCTGAGTATGGATATTTTGCTCCTCGATTGATTGCCACCCCGAGTGAAGATTCGGAAGTTCATATCCGGATTGAGGCGGTGTTTCCCCAGATGTCGTGGCTCGTGCCCCCGACACTTATGCTAGGGCCATTCGATTAGCCACGATCTATAATGGGAAGTATCTCTTTGGCGAGGGTTGTTGTTGCCGCTCTGTTCGGCCGTCTCCGTCCCAGCGGTGTGGGGCGTAAGAGGAAGTTTGACTTTCGAGGAGGCGGCGGCGCCGTCAAGGGCGATTTGAGCAGAGATCGGAGAGCTCCATCCGTTTCACCCGGCAGCAGGAGGGCCTGTGCGATTTCCGCTTGTGCTACTTGTGGGAAAGTCCACGCGAGCTTGTCACTGACCTAGATTGTGCCGTTGTGGTAGAGAGGGGCACATGGCCCGTTTTTGTGATCACCGGCTATGGCGGCTCCAAAATTAACAGCAGCAGCGCAGGTCGAGTGTTTGCTACGACCGTCAGAGGCCGAGCGCACGGATGCCGCCGTGGCGGTGCACGCTTCTTGTTTTAGATCATCGCGCATTTGTCTTGTTTGATTCTCGGTTCCACGCATTCATTTGTATACGTGTTGTTTGTCGAGCATGCTAAGTTAAGACTAGAGCCTCTAGGTTTCGAGTTATCTGCTGCAACTCCTTCGGGAGTTAATATGTTGGCTAGAGATAAGATTAAGGATGGCCGGATCGAGATATCCGGAGAGTTGCTTGTAGGCTACGCTCATAGTTACGCCTATGAGCGGTTTTGATGTGATTCTTGGTATGGAGTGGTTAGTCGCTAACCACGCGTTGATTGACCGCCACCGGAAAGAAGTAGTGTTCAGATCGCCAGTCGGCCTAGCTTTAAGTTTCGTGGAGTCCAGGTGGAGTTTGCCCGCCGATGGTGTCGGTGTGGAAAGCTCGCCGCTTGCTAGCTCATGGAGCTTGGGGCTATCTAGCCAAGTTGTTCGGGAAGAGCGCGCCGCTCGTTGTCTGTTGATCGTGCACCGGTGCGTGCAGGAGTTTGCGGACGTGTTTCACGAGGAGTTACTGGGGTTGCCCCCAAATAGAGAGGTTGACTTCATTATTGAGCTCGAGCCGTGGACCCTCCCTATCTCGAAGGCTCCGATCGCATGGCGCCAGTGAGTTAAAGGAATCAAGATTCGATTTGCGAGGAGATGTTAGACCGAGGGTTCATCCGTCCAAGTGTGTCCCCGTGGGGAGCACCGATTCTGCTTGTGAAAAAGAAGGATGGATCTATGCGCTTATGTATTGATTACCGCGAGAGCTTAATAAGGTGTGATGAAGAATAAGTATCCGTTGCCCCGTATCGATGATTTGTTCGATCGGCTTCGTGGAGCTTCGTGTTCTCCAAGATAGATCCGAGATCCGGTTACCATCGATTCTATGGATCGGGATGCCGACATTCCTAAGACGACTTTCGAGTCCAGATATGGTCACTATGAGTTTGTGGTTATGTCGTTTGGATTGACCAATGCCCCACCAGCGTTCATGGACATGATGGATAGGGTGTTCAAATCATTTTTGGATAGCTTCGTCATCGTGTTCATTGACGATATATTCGATTTATTCGAGGTCTAAAGAAGACCATGCAGAGCATTTGAGACGAGTATTGGCACTTTGAGGGAAACCAACTTTATGCGAAGTTTTCCAAATGTGATTTCGGATGGAGCGGTGGCCTTCCTAGGCCACGTGGTTTCGAGAGATGGTATAGCCGTGGACCCCGCGAAGATTGAGGCCGTGAGTTCATGGGCCAAGCCGACTTCAGCTGCCGAGATTCGCAGCTTTGGTTTGGCAGTTACTACCGTCGGTTCGTCAAGGACTTTTACGCTTTAGCCTCGCGCCTCACTCGTCCGACGAGGAAGGGTGTCGAGTTTGTTTGGGACAAAGCAGTGTGATGAGAGCTTTGCGTGCTCAAGCGTAGTTTGACTTCAACACTGATGTTGGCGATCCCGGAGGGACAGTGGTGGTTTCGTGGTCTCTGATGATGCTTCCAAGTTTGGATTAGGTTGTGTGTTGATGCAAAGACGGGAAGGTCATTGCCTATGCTTCCGTCACCAAGCCGTATGAGCGTAACTACCCGACTCATGATATGGAGTTGGCGCAGCAGTGGTGTTTGCGCTGAAGATTTGGAGGCATTACCGTATGGTGGTGAGTTGAGATGTTTACCGATCACCGAGCCTCAAGTATCTGTTTACTCGAGAAGGAGTTGAATATGAGGCGAGAGGAGATGGTTAGAGTTGGTAAAGGATTATGATCTGCGAGATTTTGTACCATCCGGTAAAGCCAATGTAGTGGCCGATGCTTTGAGCAGAAAGACGTCGCACTCTGCGGCGTTGTTGAGTTCCCACCCGCTTTGCAGAGAGAGAGTTCGAGCGGGCCGAGGTTGCGTGTTGTTGGGAGAGGTTACCGCTGTGGTAGCTCGATTGACTGCTCAAATTGCGCCGATTCAGCAAATGGATTATAGACACCTGACGGTTGGGTGACCCCGCACTTAAGAGATTGGTTGTGAGTCGAGTCTTGACGGTGACTTTGACTTTGTGTATTCACGAGATGGTGGGTTGACTTATAGAGGCCGGTTGTGTGTTCCGGACATTGCAGGTTTGCGAGCCGAGTTGCTCTCGGAGGCCCACCCTGATTCCCCTTTTGCTTGGCACCCGGGGTACCAAGATGTATCGAGACCTTAAGCGCACCTTTCCGTGGATGGGGATGAAGAGAGATGTGGCAGAGTTTGTCGGTAGGTGTCTCACTTGTCGCAAGTGAAGGCACCAGCAGAGGCCAGGCCACTGGTTTGTTGCATGACCATCGAGTGTACCCAGTGGAAATGGGAAGAGATCTCTATGGACTTTATATCCGGTTTGCCAAGGACTCGAGGAAGTTCTCTCGATTTGGGTGATAGTCGACCGTTTGACCAAGAGCGCACACTTCATTTCCGGTAGAGACACTTATACCGTGGAGCAAAGGCGCGCGTTTTTGGAGCAGATCATCCGTTATCATGGTGTGCCGGTGAGGATTGTGTCGATCGTGACTCGCGGTTCACTTCTCGTTTCGAGAGCGCCCGAGAAGGGTTTGGGCACAGAGTGCGCCAAAGACTGACTTTTCACCCTCGAGACGGATGGTCGATCGAGAGAGTGAATCGATTCTCGAGGATATGTTGAGGGCTTGTGTGTTGGATTTCCTGAGCGCTTGGGACCAGATTCGTATTTGATGGAGTTTGCCTATAACAATAGTTACCATCGACGATTGAGATGGCTCCATTCGAGGCATTGTATGGTAAGCGTTGTCGGTCCCCGTGTTCGGGAAGAGGTTGGTGATAGACAGTGTTGGGTCCCGAGATTCTGCTTGACCAATGGTGCAAGTCGCGAGATTAGAGCTCGTATGTTGACGGCTCGAGAGCAGCAGAAGAGTTACGCCGATGTTCGGCGTCGAGATTTGGAGTTTGAGGTTGGTCGGCATGTGTTCCTTAAGGTTGCTCCGATGCGAGGTGTTTTGAGGTTTGTAAGCGAGGAAGTTGAGTCCCCGTTTTGTTGGTCCGTTCGAGATCCTAGAGAGGATTGGCGAGTTGCTTACCGGTTAGCCCTACCTCCGTCACTATCAGCAGCAGTGCATAGTGTTTTCCATGTATCGATGTTGAGGCAAGATGTGCCGGACCCGTCGCACATTGTGGACTTTGAGCCTTTGCGGTGAATGAGGATTTGAACTTCGAGAGAAAGCGGTGAGGATCCTTGCCTTTGAGACCAAGACGTATGCGTGAATCGCGAGATTCGTTTGGTAAAGGTTGATGGAAGAATCGGGGTTACGAGGAAGCCACTTGGGAGCGGGAAGACGAGATGAGGTTGCATTACCCTGAGTCTGTTTGTTTTAAGGACTTTCGAGGACGAAAGTCATAAAAAGGAGGAATATTGTAACGACCTGTGTTTTTCTTCCCGGTCTTCGGTATGCCCTAGGGGTAATTTGGTAATTTGGTCGGGCCGTCATGGTCGTTTGTGTCTTTTCCACTACTAAAATTATTGGATGGTTTTTGTAGGTTTTTGGAGGGGTTTGTGGTTTGGTTTGAGCAAGGTTTGTTGCAAAAGTAAAAATAAAGGAAATTGTCTTTGCAAATGGGTTTGAACCCGGTCTCCCGGGAAGCTTGTAGAGAGGTGTGCCAATTGAGCCATTAGGTGCTCTTGTTGCTCTTTTCGCATCACATCTTAGTTAACCTTGGATTTTGGAGTTTTGGTACATTTGGTTAAATGAAATAGAATTAGGTTATTCCATCTTATTCTCCAAAACACCTCTTGGCCGCCCAAGCTCTCCATCTCCATAGCCTTGCCGAGTTCTTCATCCTTGCATCTCCTTGGGTTCGATCATCATCATTCGGGTAAGTCTTCGTCTTCTTCATCTTCTCATTTGGGTGTTTGTTGGCCGAATGTAAGAAAAAGGGGTTGTGTGTGTGTGTGTTGTTGCAACACCCGAGAGGAGCAACGATCATCATCCCGACCCGGCTCGCCGCGACGCTCAGATCGGTCGAGAGCAGCTGTCGCTGACGCCCGATCGGTCGAGCGAGCCAGCCTGCCGCCGACGCCCAGATCGGTCGAGCCGCCCTGTCGCGACGCCCAGATCGGTCGAGCAGCCCCGCCAGACGCCCCTGCACTGCTGCGCGCAGCCTCGCGCGCGTTCGCCAAAGCGAGATCGCCCGATCGCTCGCCGACGCCAGAGGTCTCGCGCCACGCCAGACGACGCGTCCAGCCGATCGCCACGCCCTCGCCGTGTCCGCTTGCCGAGCTGCTCGCCCGCGCGCTTTCGCGCGAGACGTTCGCCGCGCGCGCGCGTCCTCGCTGAAGTTGCTCGCCGCGCGCCTTCAGCCAGACGCCGGCGCCGCGCGCCTTCGTCCAGACGCGCTCGCGCCGCGCGCGTGTCCTCGCTGTTGCGTGCGGTAGCGCGCCGGCGCGTGTCCGTCTGCGTGCCGGTAGCGCAACCGGCGCGCGTGTCCTCGCCGCGTGGGTAGCGCAGCCAACGCCCAACCTTGCCGAGCGGCTTGCGGCCGACCCCAAGCTCGTGTCGTCGCGCGCGTGAGTTCCGAGCCGAGCTTGCTGTTCTATTGTTGTTTAGATATTTTAGATGCTGATTATTGTTGGTTTGCTAGGTTCCCGCCGCTAGCTCGGGATTGTTCCGCGACTTAGGATTTGTGTGTAAAAGTCTTCCCACCAAGGTAAGGATTTCTTTAGGGGTTGTGTGGACCTGCGGTATATTTGTGATTGTTGTTTTGTATGCTGTGTATGTTTACTAGCATGTTTAGCCTAGGTGCTCGTTCGAATTCTGATGGCATGAACTCTTGTATTGTTTCTCATGTTAGCCCATGCTAGGTTGTTCTATTCTAGCATGTTCGATATATTCTTGCTTCGTAGTATCATGCTAGGTTCTTTGTATCCGATGAGCACGTATTGGACCGCATTGATTGAATCGTTATTATTGTTAAGGTTTAGAATTGAGGTAGATAGAATCATCGGGCCCGATGCATAAAGTATCTTGCATCTATGGCAAGGACGTTCGAGACAGATTCTCCGTCCTTGGACCCCGTGAGGGATTAGCTATCCCAACCGGTAGGCCCCGCAATCTTGGGTGAGGGTGGCGGATCGTTAAATGCCCCAACGGTCGGGATGATGACTTGGCATTGCCTCGCCCCGGCGATCGACACGCCTCGGCGTGTTCGGCCGTAGCCCTTGATTGCCACTGTTAGGGCAAGGACCGCTTCTCGGTGTAAGCCTACCACGACCGGTTCCTTAGCCTCAGTGCGGTGGTACAGTGACATAGTTCACGTGTCCAGTCTCACACCCCTATGTCGGTGACACCGATCCAGAGATTTAGTTAGGCATGGTGATCGAACACGGGCGGCTTGCCACTAGACCCGGCACCCCGAGTTTGCGGAGCATGCGGTGCGCGCTTACGCTCATTACTGGCGCCGACGGAGAGCTCCTCGGGATCTTGAGCGAGTGCACCTTTCGTATCGGCGCAAAGAGACAGCCGAGGCCGGGACTTGTTCCCGTATAGTGCGTTTAGTGTGTTGTGGTATTTTCGGACTAAGACCACGAGATGGCATCCGAGGTCCAAGTGTGGACTTAGCTATGTGCTCCGCTCGTGTTTGTTCTCATAGCTTGCATACATTCTTCTACATGATCATGTATATCGTATTGTACCCGGTTGGGGATTCTTCTTGGGTAATTCGTTACTCACCCTTATTACGTGGTTTTCCACGGGTAATCAAAGCGGGAGACAGGATGGTCAAGGAGGAGCTATGATCATGGAACTCTTTGTCATCTCCGATTGTTTTATTTTAATTATCATGACTCTTCACTTTTATTATTTCCCTGAATGCATGTAGACAGGCACAGAGCCCAGGATGTTTTCTTACGTTTTATGGATTCCAAAGCATATTGGTACTTGTGGATTGTTTTAATGGTTTAAATAAATCTACGATCAGTGTGCTTTTAGAAATGTATGTTTTGGTTGTTGAATGTTTCTGTTTTTACTTGGAATCCGAAATGTATTTTTCATAATGTCTTTTATTTTCACTACATGCATTGGGGTAAAGGCCCATTTAGAGCCCCTTTTGGGTCGGGTCTTTACATGCCCATCGGGGACTTACACACCTAGGATGCCCATCAGGGTCTTACACCTCCAACTCGGTGATGCCCATCGGGACTTACACACCTAGGATGCCCATCGGGTCTTACACCTCCAACTCGGTGATGCCCATCTGGGACTTACACACCTAGGATGCCCATCGTGGTCTTACACCTCCAACTCGGTGATGCCCATCGGGACTTACACACCTAGGATGCCCATCGTGGTCTTACACCTCCAACTCGGTGATGCCCATCGAGGACTTACACACCTAGGATGCCCATCGGGTCTTACACCTCCAACTCGGTGATGCCCATCGGGACTTACACACCTAGGATGCCCATCGTGGTCTTACACCTCCAACTCGGTGATGCCCATCGGGGACTTACACACCTAGGATGCCCATCAGTGGTCTTACACCTCCAACTCGGTGATGCCCATCGGACTTACACACACCTAGGATGCCCATCAGGGTCTTACACCTCCAACTCAGTGATGCCCATCGGGGACTTACACACCTAGGATGCCCATCGGGGTCTTACACCTCCAACTCAGTGATGCCCATCGGGGACTTACACACCTAGGATGCCCATCAGGGTCTTACACCTCCAACTCAGTGATGCCCATCGGGGACTTACACACCTAGGATGCCCATCAGGGTCTTACACCTCCAACTCAGTGATGCCCATCGGGGACTTACACACCTACCTATGCCTGGCATGGAACTAACAGGATAAAATAGAACAAGGTATGCCAAGATAATTAAACCCCTTGCATGGAACTAACAGAATATATCAGGGGACACAAGAGCAACACGATATGGAAGCAAGAGAAAACATGTAACCTTTCCACTGGAAATTTTCATACAATCACAAGACATGGCATCTTTGGAAGAACAAACCTAGCATGGAACTAACATGAACAACAAGCAAACATGCTAGCAAGATTTCAAACACAAGTCGCTCAATAGCTAACATACTCATAACAACAACCAAGCATACAAGGCACAATCATGATAGCATCGCAGGTCCACACAACCACGGTAAGAAATCTTACACCGGAAACAAGCAGAAAATAACTACCATAAGCCAACCAAACGACTCCCGAGCTTCTAAGTGAACCCGAGCAACCTAAGCATTTAATAAAAATATCCTAATTAAATAACAATGACCAAACAACTTAGGGTCCAAAAGAGTGGAGGCTCGGGAATTTACCAACCGAGAAGGCACTAGATCTCGGTCCCATCTATCTCGGCAAAGCAGGCACTCTGGCGGCAAGTGGGCGGCGGGACGTGGTGGTGGGGCGAGCAGGTGGGCGCTGGCGGCTGGGCCTTCGCTGGCGCTGCTTTGGCTGGCGGTGCGGCAGGGACGAATGGCCAGTGACACGGGCGCTGGCGCGGCGCGCGCTGGCGCGGAATCGATTAGGCGATGAGCGTGCAGTGCTTGTGACGACGCGTGAGCGACGGCAAACGCGGGCGGGCGGCGCTGCTGGGCGTCTGGGCGCCTGGGCTGCGCAGGCTGCGACAGAGATCTGCTGGCTTGGTGGGGGTCTGCTGCTGACGATGAAATTGCTTTGGTGCGATCTGGCTGGCTGCTCGAGAAATTTGCTCTGGCTGGGTTGCTTGGCTGGCGGGACGGCTCGGTGAGGCTCGGTTGGGTTTCTTGGTGAGGTCGGCCAGGAGAGAGAGAGAGAGAGAGAGAGAGAAAAGTGGTAAAACAAGGGAATTGGATTTTCTTGATTTTCTTTCCTTTTCCTAATTTAAATAGGTCTTGGTGACCTAAATCCCTTCCCCGGGCTTCCTCCTTCGAGTCCCGGCCCAAACAAACTTATTTAAAAATAAGACTCACTTTTCCTACAAACTCCCTAAGACCATTTAGGCAAGGGCTCAAAACCCAATGGAAGCACCAAAATTACAATTAATTTTGCCATTTTCTAAAACACCTCCAAACTTCCAAACAACTTGCCCAAACCTCTCGGGTCTTGCAACCAACAACCATTAAGCTTCGACAAAGGCAGGAATGACCTGGAATCTCGAAAATCCACAAAAACACTGACCAGGGGCAAAAGACCAAAATGCCCCTAAGGGTTAAAATAGCTCTAACGGCCCATCCGAACATCCGAATAATGACCAAATCACCGGGTAACGAAATAGAAAATCGGGCCGTTACAATACTCCCTCCTTTTAAGACTTTCGTCCTCGAAAGTCCTAAGACGACACAAACTCTAGGAAAACTCCACCGATTCTTAACCAACCAAGCTCCAGGTTAAGACAACACAAATCCTTCTTGAAACCGAACCCTCTTGGTTTCCCAAAGGCTCCAAGCCCAAAAGACACCGAGTCCGCCACAAACTATCTCAACCAAAACCGAACTAACATCGAAGCTTGAAGAAATCATGCGATAGCTAGTCGGTGAGTCACACCCTCTCGACTCGCACGAACTCTCAACGGTCTTAAAATCTTAGGGCTCACTTAGCCCTCGCTAACCCAACTCGGAACGCTCTCTCGGCGGCGCTACTCACAAAGAAACTTGTGGATTGGTCACGTGTTCTAAAACTCTCTCGCGCGCACCGGCGCGAAACTTCTCTGGGCTCACACTGTTACCAAACAAAGCCTCAACTCTACACCATCTTGACCAAACAACCGAACCTCCGGGATTCAGAAACTACAAGGCCTACTCTTACTTCACATGAGATCAACGAACCACAAGGCTTGCTGCAGCTTTAGCGAAATCAATCGAATCACCACGCGCGACGGATCCCAAAGGCAAACTTGACTCACTAGAACACGACCACGACACTTAAACAACCATCTTGAAGAGCACCGACGACCGGGCTGTGGGCACATACCAGTTCACTGGGACGGCTAACGCCACTCACACTAGTGAAACTTCAGCCACGGCCACCCATGAACGACAAGGTCCGAGAGCAGGCTCCACTCAACCAAACTAATAAAGCTGGAGCCCTCTTGGCCGACAACAACTTTCCAATGCAATCCGACCAGCCCATCGGCCTAAGAGAATATCGCCAAATAAGGAAACAAACAACATACCTTTCTAAAAAAATCTCGAGGCGCAAGGAATAAAACAACACGCGGCTACTTGCAACACAACACCTCGAGGATAACGACTCAAAGGTTTTACCAACCATTTCCACGGCACCTCTGTGCCAACCCACTCAAGCGTGGCTCGGCTATAACGCCAATCGCGAACGCACACCAACTAGGAACAGAGCCGAGAAGGGTGGCTCTGCAGAAACTCAAACCAAGTCTTAGAACGAGCGAAGCTCCCCTCCAAGCCGCCACTCAACCCTTAAGTCCATCCGTTGCTCTAAGGACTTCCTCCTTATAGCTAGACCTAACTCTCCTTCCGATCCGAAACTCCACCCACGAAACATCGCGAGGAAATAAGGATAGCGACGACCACAAGCTTGCGGATCATGAACAACTCGGGTCAGCAAGACTACCTCAAAAGTTAATACTCGAAACTGGCATCCACGGTGCAACTCAACGACCAAGGAACTAGGGGTTCTACAAATTCCAAAGACCCAACAACCTTCCAACAACAACTCAAACCCTTGAACTGGCTGGCCTCCGCCCTCGCGGGGACAAACAACTTTCCGCTTGCTAACAAGCCAACGCAGGACACACTCATTTGGGTGACCGCCACGCCACTCTAATCAACTACACAACTCGGGAGCTAAGTCGACTCCTCCTCTACAGGGACGATTTCCCAGCAAGCGGACTTCCGAAGGACAGTGAACTTCACACACGCTAGTAGTCCTACTCATCGAAGGCAACAACAACCAATTCCCTCGAAAGCAACAATCGAGGGATTCCACAATCGCTTGAACCACCAACTTAGAACTAGCAGTACTTACTCAACCTCCGAGGAGGGGTCAACTCCCAAAACTTCCCGACTAGGAACAAGTCCTCGTGGCAACTCCGGCTTGCTCGAACGAAGCTAGCTCTAGAAACCACATGGGAACCAAACCTTGGTCAACGCCAAGCACCACCTTGTTAAGAATTCTGAAAACCAACGCAGAGGCTACTAAGAACAACTCTAGCTTGCCAAACGACTACAAGCATCCAAAGAACTCAACCGAGGGACACCGCTTGGGGTCCTGGTGAGCTCTGGTTCCTCAACACGAACCTTTCGTGGTTCCCAAAACATACACCACTTTAACGAGCTACACAAAAGTACACCGACGTGTACATCTCCAACTTGATTCCTTAAGATCCAAACCAATAAGTACTCTCACACAAGGCAACTTTTGCCTCCCAATAGAGCCACAACTAGCAAAGGAGCAACAAGAGTTCAACCCACTCGTGGTCAACTCACCACGGAACGCCACATTGGTCCACTTACTCTTACAAGAGCATAGCCACACCAAGCTAACTTACCTCATACCAATGGTCCACTAAACGTGCTCCGATCAACCTT
Organism: Sicyos edulis; assembly: GCA_036507275.1. NCBI lineage: Eukaryota > Viridiplantae > Streptophyta > Magnoliopsida > Cucurbitales > Cucurbitaceae > Sicyos > Sicyos edulis. The sequence continues at coordinate 26,124,202 of CM071847.1, forward strand.
CCAACTCATGGCTCTAACACTGGATCAACCACGCATCATCGATGTCAACCCTACTCATATTAGGGTAACTCCAGGGTAGTCGAGTCACACTACCATCCAACTGGCTCACAAGCCCCCACAACACAGGCACGAGAGCTCGGACGCGCTAGCCCTTAACAACCAACACATCCTTTGTACCTAGCTCTCGGTGACCACGAAGGCTCCTACTTATCCTCGAACAACCTCACTCTTGTAGTTCTCTTACTACCACCGAGCTAGATCTCTTATGCAACCCAAACAGGTGCAATCTCAGGAAGTGGGTACAAGACTAGTGGGGATGCCAAACTTCGGGCGGGTCTTGGAACCATCTGCACAAAAAGTACCAACTGGCCTGACTCTAGGCCTCCTCTCAAAGCTTGGTGCCAACAGGCACTACATCCTTAACAACACAAACATCTCTTTACGGGCTTTAAGTCCCTCTGAGGGAAGGGAAGGTCACACTCCAGGGTGCAAGGGCAATGCACTCAACACAAGGGTCTCAACACTCGAGTAGATTATTCTCTGACATCACGACTAACAGACAAGCCACGGCCCACTCCTCGCATCCCACTCGATGCTCAACAAATACTCAAAGCCAACCCTAGGTGGCAAAGACTGCTCCACTCTTGGAACATGCTAACAGAAGGTGCTTCTCTCTAATAGCCAGCTGAAAACCACGGACGGATTAAGTCTTGTCAAGCAAACTCCACACTACCCCCTAGCTACGAGGGTACTAAAAGAAGTGGCTACAAAACGACTGCAGGCTTGCAGGAGGACAAGATGTCTCTACATCTTCCTCAAAAGCTACTAACTTGGCAGCTTGCCAATCGACCGGGTGGCTGGTGGAGACTCTGCTGGTCCGCCTCTCATAGGGGACTTCCACCACCCACCGGGCTCTTTGCATCAAGCGACACAGAAGCGGCACGCCGACCTCTCCGAACATCAGTCATCGGCCTCGAACACCGAGTCATCCCAACACGGATGATAAACTCGATCTGGACAACTACCTCGCCATTGCCAGCAGAGGTCTCAAAACATCCACTCTCTACAGGTTCCACTAGCCAAACTCGGCGGCTCGATCAACGCCAACTAACTTATCAAGATAACTCGTTGATCGATCCCTCCCGGAGCCTCGGGGCAAGCTGGAGCTACAAGGAGGGGCGTCTCCTAAATAAACTCGCCACTGGGCTATCTCGTGCCCAAGACTCCCCATTACGCGCTACAAATTGCGCTGGGTCTCCGCTCTCTGTTAGCTAAAAGACACGCCATCAACTCGCATGGTGGAGCACACTCTGCTCAAGGAGTCTCACTCTGAGGCGTGCTAGACTCTACCCCTTACTCTTGGCAACTCATCTGCCAGGGCCAAAGGTGGCCTACGGGTCTAAACGACCCTGGACGAGGTCTCATCATCAACATGAACGGTCCAACTCCTCGGTTGGAGATACCAAACGTCCCTGCTCCTCAATGTGTAATCAACAACTGGCGGTCTACACAAAACATAAAAACTAGCCCACGCTGGGGCTCTCACTGCCCAACAAGGGTAACACATGTATACTAGATGCAGTATTGTAATTCTTAACCCTTAACTTTAAACTTACGGACATACCTGATGGCTGGCGGAGCGCTGATGATCATGGAAAACAACCTACAACTGCAGGTCAGTCTACAGAACCTATAACTCTGAGCTCTGATACCAACTGTAAGGACCCGACCCAAAAGAAGCGGTCTCTAACCTAGATCCTTACTTAGCATGCATGCCTAGGAATGTAAAACACCATCCATTCTACAGGTTTAAAACTTTTGCAATTAACAGAACTTTAAACAAACCACAGAAGCCAATGTAAAAATCAAGAGTAATTGACTGATCAGTGCTTTTCTTAAAAACAAAACAAGAGTACGGTACGAGAACCATAAAATAGTTTGAGTGTTTTCCCTAGGGACTCAAGTCCCACTACATGCTAAATCATAAAGAAAACAATAAAAGAACATGCATCCCAGAGTCAGCTTTCCATGATCATCCAGCCGCCTCCTCCTAGCCATCCTGCCGATGTCCCAAGTTACCTGGTGGAAAAACCACAGAAATAAGGGTGAGTATAAACATACTCAGTAAGAATCCCCAACCGGGGTACAATACGATACATCAGTCATCTAGCACCCTAGTATACATGCAAATAAAACAATGACTTAGAGCAAAACGGTTGAGTTAGGCTATGAGCTACTTCTAGAGCGAGCCTATTCAAGGGCTTTCATCTACTCCCTATCCTAGGTTTTACACTTGGATGCCCTTCGGGCCTTACACAATCCTAGGACTCGGTGCTGTCCAGTCGGGGACTTACACCTCCAACTCAGTGATGCCCATCGGGGACTTACACACCTAGGATGCCCATCAGGGTCTTACACCTCCAACTCGGTGATGCCCATCGGGACTTACACACCTAGGATGCCCATCGTGGTCTTACACCTCCAACTCAGTGATGCCCATCGTGGACTTACACACCTAGGATGCCCATCGGGGTCTTACACCTCCAACTCAGTGATGCCCATCGGGGACTTACACACCTAGGATGCCCATCGGGGTCTTACACCTCCAACTCAGTGATGCCCATCGGGGACTTACACACCTAGGATGCCCATCGGGGTCTTACACCTCCAACTCAGTGATGCCCATCGGGACTTACACACCTAGGATGCCCATCGGTCTTACACCTCCAACTCGGTGATGCCCATCGGGACTTACACACCTAGGATGCCCATCGGGGTCTTACACCTCCAACTCGGTGATGCCCATCGGGACTTACACACCTAGGATGCCCATCGTGGTCTTACACCTCCAACTCGGTGATGCCCATCGGGGACTTACACACCTAGGATGCCCATCGTGGTCTTACACCTCCAACTCGGTGATGCCCATCGGGACTTACACACCGAGGATGCCCATCGGGTCTTACACCTCCAACTCGGTGATGCCCATCGGGACTTACACACCTAGGATGCCCATCGTGGTCTTACACCTCCAACTCGGTGATGCCCATCGGGACTTACACACCTAGGATGCCCATCGGGTCTTACACCTCCAACTCGGTGATGCCCATCGGGGACTTACACACCTAGGATGCCCATCCGGGTCTTACACCTCCAACTCAGTGATGCCCATCGGGGACTTACACACCTACCTATGCCTGGCATGGAACTAACAGGATAAAATAGAACAAGGTATGCCAAGATAATTAAACCCCTTGCATGGAACTAATGAGAATATATCGGGGACACAAGAGCAACACGATATGGAAGCAAGAGAAAACATGTAACCTTTCCACTGGAAATTTTCATACAATCACAAGACATGGCATGCTGGAAGAACAAACCTAGCATGGAACTAACATGAACAACAAGCAAAGATGCTAGCAAGATTTCAAACACAAGTCGTTCAATAGCTAACATACTCATAACAACAACCAAGCATACAAGGCACAATCATGATAGCATCGCAGGTCCACACAACCACGGTAAGAAATCCTTACCTGAAACAAGCAGTAAAATAACTACCATAAGCCAACCAAACGACTCCCGAGCTTCTAAGTGAACCCGAGCAACCTAAGCATTTAATAAAAATATCCTAATTAAATAACAACAAACCAAACAACTTAGGGTCCAAAAGAGTGGAGGCTCGGGAATTTACCAACCGAGAAGGCACTAGATCTCGGTCCCATCTATCTCGGCAAAGCAGGCACTCGGCGGCAAGTGGGCGAGCGGGGACGTGTACTGGGCGAGCAGCAGTGGCGCTGGCGGGCGCTGGCTTGGCGCCTGGCTTGGCGCTGGCGGGCGCGCTTGGCTGGGGCGCGGGTGCGGCAGAGGGACGAAAGGCTGGTGACACGGGCTGGCTGGCGTGGCGCGCTGGCGCGAATCGATTAGGCGATGAGCGTCAGTGTAGCGCGCGACGGCGCGCGGACGGGTAACGCGCGGGCGGCGGCGCTGCTTGGGCGTCGTCTGGCGCTGAGGCTGGCTGGCTGCGCGACAGATCTCGCTGGCTGGTGGGTCTGCTGGCTTGACGATGGGGCCGCTTTGGTGCGATCTGGCTGGCTGCTCGACTGGCCGCTTGCTCTGGTTGGGTTGCTGGCTGGCCGGGACGGCTCGGTGAGGCTCGGTTGGGTTTCTTGGTGAGGTCGGCCAGAGAGAGAGAGAGGAGAGAGAGAGAGAGAGAGAGAGAAAAGTGGTAAAACAAGGGAATTGGATTTTCTTGATTTTCTTTCCTTTTCCTAATTTAAATAGGTCTTGGTGACCTAAATCCCTTCCCCGGGCTTCCTCCTTCGAGTCCCGGCCCAAACAAACTTATTTAAAAATAAGACTCACTTTTCCTACAAACTCCCTAAGACCATTTAGGGCAAGGGCTCAAAACCCAATGGAAGCACCAAAATTACAATTAATTTTGCCATTTTCTAAAACACCTCCAAACTTCCAAACAACTTGCCCAAACCTCTCGGGTCTTGCAACCAACAACCATTAAGCTTCGACAAAGGCAGGAATGACCGGAATCTCGAAAATCCACAAAACCCTGACCGGGGGCAAAAGACCAAAATGCCCCTAAGGGTTAAAATAGCTCTAACGGCCCATCCGAACATCCGAATAATGACCCGAAATCACCTGGGTAACCGAAATAGAAAACTGGGCCGTTACAATGAAACCCATAGGGGAATCCCACATCGGTTGGAAAGGGGAACGAAGCACTCCTTATAAAGGGTGTGGACACCTTTCCCTAGCAAGACGCGTTTTCCCATGGGGGGAGAAACAAATCCGTGAGGCCAGTGGGCCAAAGCGGACAATATCTTGGCTAGCGATGGGTTGGGCTGTTACAGATGGTATCAGAGCCAGGCATCGAGCCGGTGTGCCGGGTCCATCGGGACGCTGGACCTCTAAGGGGAGGTGGAAACCCATAGGGGAATCCCACATCGGTTGGAAAGGGGAACGAAGCACTCCTTATAAAGGGTGTGGACACCTTTCCCTAGCAAGACGCGTTTTCCCATGGGGGGAGAAACAAATTCGTGAGGCCAGTGGGCCAAAGCGGACAATATCTTGGCTAGCGATGGGTTGGGCTGTTACACCCTTGATTGCCACATGATAGGGCAAGGACGACTTCCTGGTGTAAGCCTACCACGACTGGTTCCTTACCCTCAAGTGCGGTGGTTCAGGCTGACATAGTTCACGTGTCCAGGTCTCACACCCCTATGTCAGTGACACCGATCTAGAGATTTAGTTAGGCATGGTGACTGGACCTGAGTAGCTTGCCACTAGACCCGGCACCCCCCATGGTTTGCAGTAGCATGCGGTGCGCGCATACGCTCATTACAGCGCTGACCAGAGAGCTCTTCGGGATCTTGAGACAGTGCACCTTTCGTATCAACAGTAGACAGGCTGAGGCCGAGACTTGGTTTTCGTATAGGGCTTATCATGAGGTGGATTATTCTGGAGTAAGTCCCTGAGATGGTATCCTAAGTTTATGTGTGGATTTAAACTATGTGCTCTATTCTGTGTTTATATTCATAGCTTGCATACCTTTCTTCAAGATGACCATGTATATCGTATTGTACCCCGGTTGGGGATTCTTACTGTGTAATTCGTTACTCACCTTTATTTTGTGGTTCTCCATAGGTAACCATGGTGCGAGACAGGATGGCTGGAGGAGGAGTTGTGATCATGGAACCCGTTGTTGAACTCTGAGTTTATGTCTATGATTCTTTATGTCTTATTTTTCCTCTGAATGCATGTAGTTGGGCACGGAGCCCTAGGTTGTTTTCTGACTGTTTTTTCGGATTCTAGCATTGTTGTAACTATTGAAAAGCTTTGAATTTTTTAAATAAATCTCTGATCAGAGTGCGTTTTGGACATGTATTTGCCTTGCAACAGGTGCTTGGAAACAGGGACAGGTTTCAGGAACTTTGTATTGACTTTTTTAATAGATGGTTGATTGTTTTAGTTTTCACTTAGAATCTGAAAACCATTCTTGCATATTGTCTTTAAGTTTTTGTAACAGCCCAGTTTCCTATTCTAGTTTTCGAGGTGCCTTCGGGTCAAGATTCGGTTGTTGGTTGGGTCATTAGAGCGGTTTTGCCCCTTGGGGGTATTTTGGTCTTTTGGCTCTCCGGGCAGGATTTGTGGTTTTCAGGGCTTCGAGGTAGCTCCTGCCTTTGTCGAGGCTTGTTTGTTGGTGGCTGCGAGTCCCGTGGTGTTTGGGCTAATCGGTTGGATGCTCGGTTGTGGTTTGGGCTTTGGCAAAGTGATGGTTGGTTGTGTGATTCTTTTGGGATTCGAGCCCGAGCCTTTAGTGTTGCTTTGGGAGTTGGATTTAAGTGAGTTTGATTGATTGGAAAAGATTTCTTTGATCAGGTCTCGAAGGAGGAAGCCGGGAAATGGGATTTTGAGGTTTTAAGTGGATAAGGATGGAAAATGGAATTTAAAATCCCATTTTTTCCCTTTTTCCCATTTTCCTTTTTATTTCTCTTTTTCTTTTCTTTTTTTCCCCAAAATCAATTTTCTCTCTCTCTCTCTTTCTCTCTCCCCGAGCCCCCCACCTAGCCCAGCCCCTAGCCTTGGCTCGCCCAGCCCTAGCCCGTGCAGTAAAGACTGCTCGCCACGCCCGCCGGCCGAGCCCAGCCCGTCGCAGAGCCAGCCAAAGCTCGCCCAGCGCGGCGCGCCCCAGCGCGTCGCCGGCCGCGCGCGCCGCCTCGCCCGCCTCGGTCCGTGTCGCCCAGTGCGTCAGATTGTCCGAGCCGCGCCACGATGCCGCGCGTCGCGTCGCCCGAGCCTCGCCAGCTCGATCGCGCGCCCCGCGTCGTGTCGCTCGCGCGCGCGCGCCGTCTCTCTGCCGAAAGCCGCGCCACGCGCGGCGCCAGCCGAAAGCAAGCGCCGCGCCCAGACGCCAAGCTGCTGCGCGCGCGCGCCGCGCGCCGCGCCTGCGTGCAGCTTGCGCCCAGCCAGCGCCCACCCCTTCTTTTTGGTCGCCTAGCTCGGCTGGCCGGCCCGTTCGAGTGTCATCCGTGCCTCGTGTGTTGCTCCCGAGCTGAGCCCTGTTTATTTTAGTGTATTTAGGGCTATTTTATGATTATTGATGTATTTGTTTGGCTCGATATAGGTTGCTCGGGTTCGATCGCAGTTAATTTATTGTGTGTTGTTGCCTTCCGACCAGGTAAGGATTTCTTACCGGAGTTGTGTGGGCCCTGCGATATTGTCATGATTTTGCCTTGCTTGTTTGTTTGTTATTATGAGCATGATCATAATAGAGCAGCTTTGATTGATTTCTGCTAGCATGTTTGCTTGATATTACATGTTAGTGCCATGCTAGGTTTGTTCTGCCGGCATGCTTATGATTCCTGCTTAAGCTCGTAGTATCATGCTAGGTAGTGTGATTGATGTCGGTCTTTGCTTGCTAGCCAGAATCATTGCTTTTTGCTCTGACTCTTAGATAGAGTTGTAGGGTTTGTCATCATCCGCAGGTGAGCGGACATAACGTACTTTGTCCCCACCGATCGGGAGTAGTGTGCGGCGCGATAACGTATCTTGCTTCCCCCCCCCCGGTCACTAAGGTGGATTTAGCTCAGTCGGGAATAAAGTGTGCGAGATAACGTATCTTGCTACCCCGCCCGACCAGCCGGTTGTAGGAATTAGCTACCCACTTCGGCGTAGCCTAGTTTGTAGCTCGCTAGAGCGGAACCCCGCCACGGTGTAAGCTCGCCTTGGCCGGTTCTTAGCTTGTGTCGGTGGACCGGCCGCGCGCAGATGAGCGCCGAGGGCCTCGCGCATCGTGATCGGTGACACCGCTTCCAAGTTTTAGGCATGCGCACTGCCCGCGTAGTTTGCCCTTAGGCCCCGCATTTACGCCCGGTTGCAGAAGAGCATGCGGTGTGCGTGCACACGCTTTAGATGCCGGATCGAGAGCTCCTTAGGGCTAATGTTCGTGAGTACACCATTCCTTCCGCTTTAGAGCCGGACTTCGGGTACTCTCCGTAAGTCCAGATTAGCAAGGGTAAGAGGCCCTTGAGGACATCCTTGGGATCGATTTTTTTGAGTGATCAACCGGCCGAGGAGAAAGACCCTCAGAGATGTCCCGTGATTGGTTAGGATAACCAATCATTAGGCCGGAAGTAGGAGACTTCCGATGACTCCTGAGATCTTTCTTTGTAAGCTCGTTGAGCTATGATCCGTGTTGGTAGTTGTTTGCTTGCATGCTTTGGTACTAGATGATTGATTATATCGTATTGTACCCCGGTTGGGGATTCTTACTTGAGTAATTCGTTACTCACCCTTATTTATCTTTCAGAAACCATGGCGCGAGGCGAGGATGATGGTGGAGGAGGAGGCGTGATCATGGAAAACCCGTTGTTCAACTCGAGTCTTATGTCTTGTATTTATGTTTTAAATGTCCTCTCGAATGCATGTAGTTGGGCACGGAGCCTAGGTTGTTTTATGAATGTATTTTCGGATTCTAGCATTTTTGTAAATGTTGTAAAGCTTGTATGATTTAAATAAATCTCGATCGAGTAAGTTTTGGAAATGTATTTGTCTTGGAGCAGTGCTTGGAAACAGGGACAGGTTTCAAGAATTTTGTATTGACTTTTTAAATGAACTCTTGCCGGTTTTTGGTTTTTACTTAGAATCCGAAACAACCCTATTGCAAATTCTAGTGTTGATTTGTATGCATGCATTGAGGTAAGGGCCCATTTAGAGCCCCATTCGGGTCGGGTCCTTACAGCTTGGTATCGAGCTTAGAGTCATAGATTCTCAGAGACCGACCTTTTGTTGTAGGCCGTTTTTCCATGATCATCAGCACTCCGACAGTCATCAGGTACGCCTAAGTTACTGTTTTAAAGAAAAGGGTAAGATTTACAATACTTTTCATCTAGCTTTTATGCCTTGTGTAGTGTTGTGTAGCAAAGACGAGCAGGTTCTGACTCGTTGTTGGTTTGGGCTTAGTGAGCCATCATGCCAACTTTCCCGCAGTGCGAGCAGTTTGTTTAGCAGCTTGTTGAGGTATCCAGATAGATTCGGATGCCCCTGGGACATCGTTCCAGAGGGAGGCAGAGCTTAGACTCCCGTTGGCCATGTGTGGCCCATTCTGTCGCTTTTCCCCAGTGAGAGGGTGGAGGTGCTTCGTGCGGATCGCCGAGATGTTGATCGCACCTGCAGGAGCGGGACGCTTGGCATGTCCGACCGAGGAGTTGGATCGATCGTGTTGATGTTGAGGCCGCGTCCGTGGTTGTTAGGCCCGCATGCGGATTTGGCCCCGGCAGCTTGAGTTGCACTGGAGGAGGGGGTAGAGGCTAGCAGCGATCGGTGAGACTCCTTGAGCAGAGTGTGCTCAACCATGAGAGATTGGATGGCGTGTCTTTAGCTATCAGAGAGCGGAGACCCGAGCGCGATTTGTAGCGCGTAGTGAGGAGTCCCGGCACAGATAGCCCGGTATCGAGTTTGTTTTCAACATTTTTCCCCTAGTAGCTCTTGTAGCCCCTGCAGGTTCCGGGAGGGCATGATCAGCAGAGTTTATTCGAGATGAGTTTGTTGGCGTTGATGGAGCCGCCCGATTTGGCAAATGGATGCCTCAGAGCTCGATGTTTTAGTAAGTCCTACTCTGCTAGTAGTAAAGTAGTTGGCAGAGTTTGAGTTTAGCATCCGTGTGTGGGATGCCCCTGCTGCTCAGAGGCCGAGGTGTGCTGCCCCGGTGCTTTGTTTGGTTCATCGGATGGTGGTGGAAGTCCCTTGTGAGAGGTGGACTAGCAGAGTCTCCACGATCGCCCGATTGTTTGGCAAGTTGCCGTGTTAGTGGCTTGAGGCGATGAAGGGTCATCTTTGCTCCCTTGAGAGCTCTTTGTTGTTTACACACCCACCTTCCTCGAGATGTGGATTTGGTAGTAGTAGCACTTGAGGTGCATTGGTTGGTGTGCCACTTTGGCACTAAGTCTGGTTCAGGCTTGAGTTTGGCTTGGGCATAGCAGATGGTTCCATGCCGTTCGGAGTTCAGCGCACTCGTTTAGCCTTGGATCCGTTTATGGCAGTTGCACCCGTTTAGGTCGTGCCAGAGGGCTAGTTCAGTGGTAGTCGATGGACTACAAGCGAAAGGATGCTCGAGAGGAGCCGAGCCTCTTCCCGATGTTTACGGAGGTTGAGTAAGTCACAGATTGGTTGGTAAGTGTTGGTGCGCTTGAGCCTCGCGCTAGTGTTAAGGCCAAGAGTTTTCTTGTGGTTGGTAGTACGGTCAACTACCTTCGAGTGCCTTTATCTGAGGAAAGTTGAGCATCGTAGATGCGAGTTTGGTTCAGCAGAGGGACTCTGAGTTGGATGCTCATGAGATGAGCTGGATGCCTATGAGGCGAGTTGGATGCCATGATTCGAGTTGGATGCTTTTGAGGCGAGATGAGCTGATGCCTTGCGAGAGGATTTGGATGCCTTATGGGTAAGCACCCTTGGTAGAGGCTTGGTATAAAGTAAGTTCGGTGTGGCATGGTTATGCTTTTGGTAGAGCAAGGTTGCCTCAGCTTTGAGCTTTGTGTGGAGTTGGAACTTTTGGGTGTTTCTTCGGTTGGAGTTCAGTTGGAAACCGAACAAAGTGTGGTAGCAAAGCCGCGCAGTTTCAGATCGCCTTGGCTAAGAGAGTTGTTTGGATCCTTTCCTTGGGTAGAAGCCTTGTTGAGAGGCTGATGTTTGAGTAGGAGGACGACGCATTCGGTAGCGTTTCGGATCCTCTTGGTTCCCAAGGAATTGGAGTTGGCCGTTGAGATGCTGGAGAGAGTTGTGCCTGTTCAGGCATTTGGCTGTTAGCTCGTTTGTCGGCCGTATGTGTCGGAGGGTGATCGGAGGATCCCTAGGTTGTGGAGAGCCTCTCCAAAGCTCAGTCTTGCCTAGGTAGTGAGTTTCAGTTGGCAAGCTGGAGCCGTGTAGTTTGTAGCCTCGGTTGAGTTGCTAGCAGTCTTGGTAGACTAGCAAGCTAGTGTTTGTTTGGAGTAAAGTCCGGATTGGTTCCGGTGTGGTGGCAAGTTGATGCTTGGTGTTGACCAAGGTGTGGATTGGAGTTGCTTGAGATTAGTTTTGCTCGTGGGGCGAGTGGTTTGTGCCCCGTTGGTTGTTTTCTGTTTCAGGATGTTGAGAGTTGCCCCGTTGTTGCCCCGTGAGATTTAGATGTTGTTGCTCTAGTGGAGCATGACAGTGAGCGTATGTGGAGCTCTCTGTCCTTTGGATGTCTGCTTGTAAGAGCCGTTTCCTTCGGGGATTTGTCAGGTTACTCCTTTGGGCTTGGAATTGATGGTAGTGGTGCTAGCAAGAGGGAAAAATTTGTTGGCTACTTGGAAGTAGTCGTTTGTTCAGTTAAGCGGATTCTTGGATGGTGTTCTAGAGGCTGCAGTAAAGGTTGTTACGCCTCTTGTGAGTGTTTGGCCAAGATTTGGTTCTCTTGTTGTTTCGAGAGCTAGTTCGGTTCTAGCCTTGAGGGCGTTGCCACGAGGTCTTTTCCTAGTCAGGAAGTTTTGGGAGTTGACCCCTCCCTCAGCGATTGAGTAAGTTTTGTTGGTTCCGGATTTGTGATCCGATTGGTTGAGTTTTCCTTGGGTGTTGCTTCCAAGAGAGTTGGTTCTTTGTTGCCTTGGGTTTGAGAAAGTCAATGAGCTTGTGTGAAGTCCGTTGCCCTTGAGTTTGCTTGTTGGGGAATTCGTTTCCTGTTTTTGTTGGAGTCAGCTTAGCTCATAAGTTGTGTATTTGATCAGAGTAAGCGCAAATGGTCAGCCCAATGAGAGGGTCCTCGCTTTGTGTTGTTAGCAAGCAAGAGTTGTTTGTCCCCGCAAAGGGTGGTGGCCACCAAGAAGAGTTGTTTCGGCAAGTTGTTGGTTTTTTTTGGGGATTGAAGATTTCCCTTCCCCCTAGTCTCTGTGGTGGTTGAGTTGCTCCATGGATGTTAGCCTCGAGTGTTAGCTTCTGAGGTAGTCTTGCGGAATCGTGTGGCTTAGGATCCGTAAGCTTTGAGGTTGTCGTCATCCGTTTTCCTTGTAAGGTTTCGGGAGTGGAGCTTCTGGTTGGAAGATAAGTTTGGCCTAAGCGAAAAGGAGAAGTCTTTTGAGTAGCCAGTTGGATTTTAAGAGTTGAGAGGTAGCTTGGAGGCGAGTGTCGCTCGTTATAAGTTTGGGTTGAGTTCTCACTGAGCAAGCCCTTCTCGGGCTTTGCTCCTTGTTGTGCTTCGCATTGGAGTAGCAGAGCCGTTTGAGTGGGTTGGCACAGAGGTGCCATGGCTTTGGTTGGTAAAGCCATTGAGCTGTTTTCCTCAAGGTGTTGTGCCGTAGAGAGCTGCGTGATGGTTTAGTCCTTGCAACCCGAGTTTTCCTTGAGAGGAATTTTGGTGGTTTCTTTGCCTGGCAGTGTTTTCTTTGGCCAGTTGCTAGTAGATTTGCATGGAAAAGTTTGCTTTCGGCCGTTTGGTTTCTGGAATCTGGAAGGTTCAGTTGTTTGGCCAGTTTGTTGAAGGGTTGAGTTTGTTTGTTGTCAGCTGTGAGCTTCCAGAGGAGTTTTGCCAGTGCGTGGTGTAGAGCTTCATAGCTTGTGGCCAGTCCTCGAGATTGCTGAGAGTAGCACCGTTTTAGAGTTGGTGCGAGTTGAGGACGTGGTTTGCCGTCTGTTCCCTTGGAGTTCGATGTATGCCCAAGATGGATGGCATTGTGGCCTTGAGTTTTTAGAACCCAAGAGAGTTTTGGTTCTCGAAGAGGGCTAGTGTTGTTGGCCGAGAAGTTCGGGGTTATTGGATCGGTGGAGTTTTTCTGGAGTGTTTCGTCTTAGGACTTTCGAGGACGAAAGTCTTATAAGGAGGGAGTATTGTAATGCCCGATTTCCTATTCCAGTTTTTGAGGTGCCTTGGGTCAAGATTCGGTTGTTAGTTGGGTCATTAGAGCGGTTTTGCCCCTTGGGGATATTTTGGTCTTTTGGCTCTCCGGCAGGATTTGTGGTTTTCGTGGCTTCGAGGTAGCTCCCGCTTTGTCGAGGCTTGTTTGTTGGTGGTCATGAGTCCCGTGGTGTTTGGCTAATCGGTTGGATGCTCGGTTGTGGTTTGGGCTTTGGCAAAGTGATGGTTGGTTGTGTGATTCTTTTGGGATTCGAGCCTGAGCCTTTAGTGTTGCTTTGGGAGTTGGATTTAAGTGAGTTTGATTGATTGGAAAAGATTTCTTTGATCGGGTCTCGAAGGAGGAAAGCGGGAAATGGGATTTTGAGGTTTTAAGTGGATATGATGGAAAATGGAATTTAAAATCCCATTTTTTCCTTTTTCCCATTTTCCTTTTATTTCTCTTTTTCTTTCTCTTTTTCCCCAAAATCAATTTTCTCTCTCTCTCTCTTCTCTCTCTCCCCGAGCCCCCACCTAGCCCTGACCCTAGCCTTGGCTCGCCCGACCCAGCCGTGCGCCCCCAGCTCGCCCACTCCCACCGGCCGAGCCAGCTGTCGCCAGAGCGGCCGAGCTTGCCCGGCGCCCGCGGCGCTTGGCGTCGCCCGCCCCACGCGCCCTCGCGCTCGCCTGGTCCGTGTCGCACCGGTGCGTCAGGCCGAAAGCCACGCCAAAGTTGCTGCGCGTCGCGTCGCCCGAGCCTCGTCCGGCTCGTCGCGCTGGCCCAGCGCCAGATCGCGACGCCTCGTCGTGTCGTGTCGCGCAGCGCGCGCCGCCTCTCTGTCGCGCGAGCCGCGCCGAGCCGAGAGCAAGGGCCCGCCGAGCAAGCGCCCGCACCCGCGCGCCCAGCGCCTGTTCGCGCGCAGCCCAGCGCCCCTCCGCGCGCAGCTCGCGCCCAGCGCCTTGCGTGCACAGCCGCGCCCGGCCCGGCCCCTTTGGTCGCCTAGCCCGTCTGGCCCTGCCCGTTCGAGTGTCATCCGTGCCTCGTGAGTTGCTCCCGAGCTGAGCCCTATTTATTTTAGTGTATTTAGGGCTATTTTATGATTATTGATGTATTTGTTTGGCTCGATATAGGTTGCTCGGGTTCGATCGCAGTTAATTTATTGTGTGTTGTTGCCTTCCACCGTGTAAGGATTTCTTACTGGAGTTGTGTGGGCCCTGCGATATTGTCATGATTTTGCCTTGCTTGTTTGCTGACTGTTTTGAGCATGATAATAATAGAGCAGCTTTGATTGATTTCTGCTAGCATGTTTGCTTGATATTACATGTTAGTGCCATGCTAGGTTTGTTCTGTAGGCATGCTTATGATTCCCGCTAAGCTCGTAGTATCATGCTAGGTAGTGTGATTGATGTCGGTCTTTGCTTGCTAGCCGGGAATCATTGTTTTTGCTCTGTACTCTTAGATAGAGTTGTAGGGTTTGTCATCATCTAGAGGTCGAGCGGACATAACGTACTTTGTCCCCACCGATCGGGAGTAGTGTGCGACGATAACGTATCTTGCTTCCCCGGTCACTAAGGTGGATTTAGCTCGTGTCGGGAATAAAGTGTGCGCAAAGATAACGTATCTTGCTACCCCGCCCGACCAGGTTGTTAGGAATTAGCTACCCACTTCGGCGTAGCCTAGTTTGTAGCCCGCTAGAGCGGAACCCCGCCACGGTGTAAGCTGCCTTGGCCGGTTCTTAGCTTCGTGTCGGTGGACCAGCCGCGCACAGATGAGCGCCGAGGGCCTCGCGCCATCGTGATCGTGACACCGCCTCCAAGTTTTAGGCATGCGTGCACTGCCCGCGTAGTTTGCCCTTAGGCCCCGCATTTACGCCGGTTGCAGAAGAGCATGCGGTGTGCGTGCACACGCGCGTTAGATGCCGGATCAGAGAGCTCCTTCCGGGCTAATGTTCGTGAGTACACCATTCCTTCCGATTTAGAGCCGGACTTGGGTACTCTCCGTAAGTCCAGATTAGCAAGGGTAAGAGGCCCTTGAGGACATCCTTGGGATCGGTTTTTGGTGATCAACCGGGCCGAGGGAGAAAGACCCTTAGAGATGTCCCAGGATTGGTTAGGATAACCAATCATTAGGCCGGAAGTAGGAGACTTGCGATGACTCCAGATCTTTCTTTGTAAGCTCGTTGAGCTATGATCTATGTTGGTAGTTTGTTTGCTTGCATGCTTTGGTACTAGATGATTGATTATATCGTATTGTACCCCCTTGGGGATTCTTCTTGAGTAATTCGTTACTCACCCTTACTTATCTTTCAGAAACCATGGCGCGAGGCGAGGATGGTGGAGGAGGAGGAGCCGTGATCATGGAAAACCCGTTGTTCAACTCGAGTCTTATGTCTTGTATTTATGTTTTAAATGTCCTCTGAATGCATGTAGTTGGGCACGGAGCCCTAGGTTGTTTTATGAATGTATTTTCGGATTCTAGCATTTTTGTAAATGTTGTAAAGCTTGTATGATTTAAATAAATCTCTCGATCGAGTAAGTTTTGGAAATGTATTTGTCTTGGAACAGTGCTTGGAAACAGGGACAGTTTCAAGAATTTTGTATTGACTTTTAAATGAACTCTTGCCGGTTTTTGGTTTTTACTTAGAATCCGAAACAACCCTATTGCAAATTCTAGTGTTGATTTGTATGCATGCATTGAGGTAAGGGCCCATTTAGAGCCCCATTCGGGTCGGGTCCTTACAGTTTTGAACACATGCATTGAGGTAAAGGCCTATTTTGGACCCCATTCGGGTCAGTCTTTACTGATTGGTATCGAGCTCGAGTCATAGATTCGTAGGATCGACCTTTGTTGTAAGTCATTTTTCCATGATCATCAGCACTTCGACAGTCATCAGGTACGCCTAAGTTTACTGTTTTTAGAAAAGGGTTCAGAATTGACAATACTTTTCATCTAGTGTATGCCTTGTTTAGTGTTGTGGAGCGGAGACGAGCAGGTTCTGACTCGTTGTTGGTTTGGGTCCAGAGCACCATCATGCCAACTTCCCGCAGTGTAAGAAGTGTGATAGCAGCTAGTCAGGGTATCCAGACAGATTCAGATACCGCTGGGACATCGTCCCAGAGGGAGGCAGAGATTAGACTCCCGTAGGCCACTTGTGGCCCAGTTGTTAGTTTTCCCCTAGAGAGAGGGTGGAGGTGATTTGCGTTGGAGTACCACTCTATGAGAGGAGTTAGCTATGGCTTTACTCATGTTGATGCTTGTGGAGCAGATTCCAGTGTGTACTAGCCTGGGTAGTTCAAGTGTTGAACTTGAACCTTAGCATATTGTTTGATTGCCCAGTGAGTAGCTGCAGAGCTGGTAGCCTTCGAGGAGGTTGCTGAGACATCTTTGTGCTCTTGTTAATTGTTGTTGTTTTGTAGCCAGTAAGCCGAAACCCTGTGGTTAAGGGTGCAGCGAGCAGTGTTCCCATTGGACTTGATCCGTTGGTGGTTTCCTCAGTTGTCTAGTAGAGTTGAGCACTCTTCTTATGGTGAGCCCCTAGAGTAGGGCTAGCTGCTGCATGTTGAGAGATTCGACCAGAGTTTAGTAGAGCATCATGTGAAGATGCAAGAGTAGGCAGTGAGACTTCAGTTTGATGAGATGCCATAGGCATGGTTGTTTGAGTTTGAGCTCTTGTATGCCTAGCCATATTTTTTGTCACTTGAGGTTGTGACCTTGCTGGCCCCATTTGTAGTAAGATGTGGATTTGTTAGTAGTGGCACTGGAGGTGCATTGGTTGGTGTGCCGCTTTGGCACTACGTCTGGTTCAGGCCTGAGTTTGGCATGGGTATAGCAGGTGGCTATGACCCGTCCAGAGTTCAGCACACTCTTTTAGCCTTTGGATCTGTTTATGGCAGTTGCATCTGTTTAGGTCGTGCAAGAGAGCTAGTTCAATGGTAGTCGTAGGACTACAAGTTGAAGAATGTTCCAGAGGAGCCGGAGCCTCTTCCCAGAGTTACCGGGGGTTGAGTAACTCAGCAGGTTGACGGTTGGTAAGTGTTAGTGCGCGTGAGTCTCACGCTTGTGCTAAGGCCAGGAGATCTTTGTGGTTGGTAGTGCGGTCAACTACCTTCGAGTGCCTAAATCCGAGGAGAGTTGGGCATTGTAGATGCGAGTTTGGTCCAGCAGAGGGACCATGAGGTTGATGCCTAAGAGATGAGTTGGATGCCTATGAGATGAGCTGGATGCCTATGAGGCGAGTTGGATGCCTAAGGGATGAGTTGGATGCCTATGAGATGAGCTGGATGCTTATGAGGCGAGTTGGATGCCTATGAGATGAGTAGGATGCCTTATGAGAGGGAGAGGAGTTGGACACTCTACGTGTAAGCACACTTGGTAGAGACTTGGTATAAGGTAAGTTCGGTTTGGCATTGTTATGCTTTAGTAGAGCAAGGTTGCCACAGCTTCGAGTATCGTGTGGAGATGGAACTTTTGGTGTTCCTTTGGTTGATTGTATCTCAGCCAGAAGTTAGTGTTGCCTTTTGGAAAAGCACCTGTTAGTCTTGGATCTCTGAAGGAAGGTTGGGAGTTGTGCACACAAGTGTGTTTGTGCAGTTCGTTCTAGTGGCGAAAGTTTTGGAACCATGTAGGGTTTGCATTGGAGAACTGGTGCTCAGTTCTTGGAGAAGTTGGACTCCAGGTGGATGTTGTAAGGCTTTGGTTGAGATTGTAAGGATACCGTGCTCGTATTCGGGTTGTTGCTTAGGCAAGTTTTGTTAGGTTGGACCTAAGCTTGGTTGGTGGAACCTCTTGTTGATCATGGTTGGAGTTCAGATGGTACTGAACAAATGGTGGTTGAAGCGAAGCCACGTAGTCCTGACCATAGTTGCTAAGGGTGTTGCTCGGAATCCTTACCCTGGGTGGAAGCTACGATGTGGCTGATGCTTTGAGTAGGAGGATGACACATTCTGAAGCGTTTCTGGTCTTTTTGGTTTCTAGGTTTCGGTGCAGGCCAGCATAGTTGTAATGCTGGGAAAAAGAGTTGTTGTTCAGGCAGTTGGCTGTTAGACCGTTAGACGACAGTGTGTGTCGAGGGTTGCAGAAGAACCCTAGTTGTGGAGAGCCTCACCGAGCTCGGTCTGAGACTGCAGTAGTGAGTTGGTTGGCAGTTCGGAGTCGTGTAGGTTGTAGACCTCGGGTGAATTGTTTGGTGTGTTTGGTAGGCTAGCAAGCTAGAGTTTGTTTGGAGTAGAGTCCGGATTGGTTCCGGTGTGGTGGCAAGTTGGTGCTTGGTGTTGACCAAGGTATGGTTTTGAGTTGCTAGAAGTTAGTTTTGCTCGTGGGGCGAGTGGTTCGTGCCCTGTTGGTTGTTTTCCTGTTTCCAGGATGTTGGGAGTTGCCCCTTTGGTGTTTGGAGGTGTGTCTTGGCTAGTGTGTGGTTGGAGGTTCAGTCTGTGGTAGACCCCCCTATTGTTGCCCCCGTGAGACTTAGGTGTTGTTGCTTTAACTGAGCAAGACAACGAGCTTGTGTGGAGCTCTCTGTCCTTCGGTTGTCCGCTTGTAAGGAACTGTTTCTCCTTGGGAGTTGCCAGATTATTCCTTGGTCTTGGAGTTGATGGTAGTGGTGCTAGCAGGAGGGAAAAGTTTTGTGGCTTCTTGGAAGCAGTTGTTGTCCAGTTAAGCGGACTCTTGAGTCGTGTTCTGGAAGTTGCAGTAAGGGTTGTTCTGCCTCCTATGAGTGTTTGGCCTAGTTGGTTAAGATTCTTTGTGTGTTTGGTATGGGAGCTGTTGCACCTTTGTAGTGGAGGAACGCCTTTGTATCGGTTGTGGGATGTGGTTGCACCATTGTGGCTGGATTAGGGTCTTGACCTTTTGAGGGATCCTTGATGGTTAGTGTAGCTTGTGCTCTGCCAACCATTGTTGGTATTCTTGTTCTTGGTACTTGGTGTTAACCGGGTAGCGGCGTCCCGTTTGTGAAGATTCGGTGGAAAGGTGCAATAAGCCCAAGCTAGACGGTTAAGCAGGTATGTGTTATCGTTTGGACTTGTGAGACGTGTTTCATATTTGAGGCAAGCTTCGTTCCATTGCTTGCATGGAGGTAAGTTTGGTGGAGGGAGCCCTCTGGGGCCCTGTTGATAGTAGGTTGACTTTTCCAGTCAGGGATCTAGGTCGAGTTGGAGTTGAGTAGATTGGCGTGGTTATGCAGTGTGCGATTGCTTTGGCTACCGAGTTCATAGCACTCAAGTTGTTGGTTTGTAGGAGTCCATGTGGAAGCTGGCAGCTGGTTGAGGTTGTTGTGTGAGTTCGGATTTTCGGTGGATTGGTTTCAGTAGCTAGAGTTTGCACCTCGCCCAGGTGGAGATGTCATTACTGTGGAGTAGTGGCATGGTAGTTTCGGGCTAGAGTTGTTGTCACCAGGGTGTGGCAACAAAGGTTTGTTCTGAGCAGTGCGTTGATGAAATGTGGTTTTGGAGAGCGTTGTTAAGAGGCTTATGAGCCGAGTGCAGTCCTGTAGTGTTTTCACCCTCTGACCGATGGTCTTTTGGGAGGAGTGTGCCAGATCCTTCAGAGCTTGTTGCGAGTTGGTGTTTCCATGGTTAGGCAGCGGGGGACCAGTGTTAGTTTTCTGAGGTTGCTTTGGGTAGCAGTCCCCAGCTGATAGTTCATGAGGTTTCGTTGAAGCGTTGTATGGTAAATGTTGCAGGTTTCTAGTGTTGTGAGCTAAGGTTGGTGGCCGTCAGTTTTTGGGTCCTGAGTTGCTGCAGTTGGCCAGCAGTGCAGTGCAGAAGATTAGAGCTCGTTTGTGTTAGCTCATAGCAGGCAGAAGAGGTACGCCGATGTACGGCGTCGAGTTTTAGAGTTTGAGGTTGGACAGTGCGTGTTTTAAGGTTGCACCAATGTGAGGTGTGTTGAGGATTGGTAAGCGTGGGAAGTTGAGTCCCCATTTTGTTGATCCGTTTGAGATGCTTGAGAGGATTGGCAGAGTTGCATTGGTTAGCCTTTCCTCCGTTGATGTCACCTGTGCACAGTGTTTTCATGTATCGATGTTGAGGCAGTATGTGCCGGAACCATCGCTCATTGTGGACTTTGAGCCTTTGCACCTGAGTGAGGGTTGAGCTTCGAGGGGAAGCCTGTGAGTATTTCGGTCTTGAGACGAAGAAGTTGCGTAATCGTGAGATCCGTTTGGTAAAAGTTCAGTGGAGGAGTTGGAGTTCCGAAGAAGCCGCTCGTGAGCGGGGAGGACGGGTTGAGATTGCGAGATCTCCGAGTTGTTTTGTCTTTAAGGACTTTCGAGGACGAAAGTCATAAAAAGGAGGGAATATTGTAACGGCCCAGGTTTTCATCCCGGTCTTCTAGGTATGCCCTAGGGGTATTTTGGTAATTTGGTCGGGCTGTCAGGGCCGTTTATGTCTTTTGCAGTTTCTAAAATTATTGGATGGGCTTAAGTTGGATTTTGATGCTTTGAGGTTGTGTTTGGGCATGGTGAGATGCAAAAAGAAAAATTGAGGAATAAAGATGTGTTTGTTAGGATTCGAACCTAGAGTGCTAGGAAGTCAGGTGGGTGGTGTGGCCAGTTGAGCAAGCATATCTTGGTTAGCCTTGAGTTTTCGGGATTTTGGTGCATTTGATTAAATGAAAGGAAATTAGGTTTTTGGCTTTCTTCTCCATAAGCTCCTTGGCCGCCCAAGCTCCCCCTCCCTAGTTCCTTGCCGAGCTCCTTCTCCCCTTGCAGCCCCGTGGTTCGTGCGTCGTCCCTGCCAAGCAGCAGCTAGTCGAGCAGCAGGTCGCAGCCCAGCGAGCACCAAAGCCGCCTAACACGCCTAGACGCCTCCTCGCCGTGACGCCCGACAGCTCGCCGCGACGCCCAGATCGCGGCCTGCCGACGCCCAGCCCTTATTGCACGCCGTCGCAGCCGTCGCACGCCCAGGTCGCCCAGCCGAGCTCGCGCCCGTGCCGTGCCTCTTGCCCACCGCGCCCGGCTTATGCGCCGTGCGCTGCGCGCCCGGCCAGCCGGTAGTAGCGCATGCGTGTAGCCCATCAGCGTCATGCCGGTAGCGCCCAATGCGGCAAAGATCGCAACACCCAAGTGTCGTGCGGCAACGCCCCTTCCGCTTTGTCACAGCGTCGCGTGAGTTGCTCCCGAGCCGAGCCTTGTTTATTTTATTATATTTAGGCCTATGGATTGTGATAATTATTGTTTTTGTTAGGTTCTCGTTAGCTAGCTCGGGATCGATCGCAGCTTAGGATTCTTGTGTGTAGTTGCCTCCCGACCAAGGTAAAGATTTCTTATCGGAGTTGTGTGGGCCCTGCGATATATTTTGTGATGCTGTTTGTATGCTTGTTTGTGTTTATCAGCATGTTTAGTGATAGGTGTTGTAACGACCCGACCCGAAAGGGGTTCTAACTAGGCTGTTACCTCAATGCATGCATTACAAATCTACATAAAATTTGCAAGATGGTGTTCAGATTCTAAGTAAAAACTAAAACATAAAACATCCATTTAAAAAATCAACATCAATTCCTAGAACATGTCCCTGTTTCCAAGCACCTGTTCCAAGACAAATACATTTACAAAACTTACTCTGATCAGAGATTTATTTAAAACATACAAACTTTACAACAATGCTAGAATCCGGAAATACATTCAGAAAACACCCTAGGGCTCCGTGCCCAACTACATGCATTCAGAGAACATTTAAATCATAAACATAAAACTCAGAGTTGAACAACGGGTTTCCATGATCACAGCTCCTCCAGCCATCCTGTCTCGCGCCATGGCTACCTGTGGAAAAACCACATAATAAGGGTGAGTAACGAATTACTCAGTAAGAATCCCCAACCGGGGTACAATACGATATAATCAGTCATCTAGTACCAAAGCATGCAAGAAAACCGCTACCAACACAAATCATGGCTCAACGAGCTCATAAAACAAGATCTGGAGTCATCGGAAGTCTCTTTCTTCTGACCTAGGGATTGGATACACTGACCATCCTGGACATCACCGAGGTATCTGTCACTCGGGGGGAATACACTGATCCCTAGAATGTCCTCAAGGGATTCCTTGCCCTTGCTAATCTGGATTTACGGGAGAGTACCCGAAGTCAGGCTCTAACGGAAAGAATGGTGTACTCACGACATTAGCCCGGGGGAGCTCTCCGAACCGGCAACTGTAACGACCCAGTTTTCTATTTCGGTTTCCCAGGAGTTTTCGGGACATTATGCGGATGTTCGGATGGGCCGTTAGAGCTTTTTAACCTTTAAGGGTATTTTGGTATTTAGCTCCCCGGTCAGAGGTTGAGGATTTTCAGGGCTTCAGGGTCATTTCGGCCTTCGTTGAGACTTGATTAATGTTGGTTGCAAGACCCAAGGAGTTTGGGTTAGTTGATTAGAAGTTCGGAGACATTCCGGTTGATAGCAAAATTAATTGGAATTTAATTGGTCCATTGAGATTTGAACCCTTGCCCTAATGGTGAAATTGGAGTTTTTAGAAAAAGAAGATTTAGATAAAAAGAAAAGAATTTCTTTAGCCTGGACCCGCAAGAGAAAGCCTTGGGATAGGATTTTAGACCCATTTAAATTAGGAAAAGGAAAAGAAATCCTATTCCCCTTGTTTTGGAAAAATCTCTCTCTCTCTCTCTCTCTCTCTCTCTCTCTCTCTCTCTCTCTCTCTCTCCTTGCCGAGCCCCTCACCAAGAAACCAAACCCTAGCCGCTCAGCCCATCCCCTCACCAGATCGCGCCAGCCCTGCCTAGCCACGCCGCTCAGATCGCACCACCGCCCCACCACGCCGCACTGCATCCGCAGCCACACCCATGCCCGGACCCCTTGCATCGCCCATGCCAGCGCGCCCGATCCAGATCGCCTCGCCCAGCCCACACACGCGCGCCTGATTCCGCCGAGCCGCCCCGCGCGCGCGCGCGCGCTCCGCTTTTGCCGCCGCCGCGCGCGTCGCCCGCGCCGCCGGGCCGCATTGCCCGCCGAGCAGCGTCGCTCGCGCTGCCTCGCAGAACCGACGTCTCGCCTTGCGCGCGCGCGAGCCAGCGCCGCCGCCGCCTTTCGGTTGGTAATTCCCGAACCTATCCCTTGTAGATTTTTAAGTCTGGCTGGTCTTTGTATATTTATTTAGGATGCTTTTAAAATGCTTAGGTTGCTCGGTTTCGCTTTAAAGCTCGAGGGTCATTAATTTGATTGTGAAGGTTATTTCTCGCTCGTTTCGTGTAAGGATTCCTTACCGTGGTTGTGTGGACCTGCGATGCTTTCTTGATTGTGCCTTATATGCATGTTTACTTTTATGGGCATGATTAGTGGATAGGATGACTTGTGATTGCATTCCCGCTAGCATGTTTGCTTGTTTGTACATGTTAGTGCCATGCTAGGATTGTTCTTCGGCATGCTTGAGATTCCCGCTTTAAGTTCGTAGTATCATGCTAGGTTATGTATGATTGATGATGATTATGTATGTTTAGCCAGGAATCGTTTACTCTATACTCTAGCTAGTGTGTTAGGGCTGTCATCATCTAGCGGCTGAGAGCGGACATAACGTACCTTGTCCCCACCGGTCGGGAGTAGAGCGAAGGATAACGTACATTGCTTCCCCCCGGCACCGATGTGGATTTAGCTACCACATCGGCATAAGCCTAGTTTGTAGCTCGCTAGAGCGGAACCCCGCCAGCGGTGCAAGCTCGCTTTGGCGGTTCTTAGCTTCGTGTCGGTGGTACAGGCTGCACAGATGAGTGCCGAGGGCCTCGCACTACTGTGTTCAGTGACACCGCTTCCGAGTCTTTAGGCATGCGTACCTGGCCCGCGTTGTAATAACCCAACCCGAAAATGGAACTAAATCTAGGTCTTTACTCAGCATGCAAATTTAAAACATAAAAGGACCCAGCCAGGGTCGGATTAAAAGCTTTTCAAACACATGAGCGGGAAAACAATCAAAACAAAGTAAACATTCATTAGGCAAAAACGAACCATTCAAATTAAGCGATGATCGATCAAGATTTTCTTAAAAACATAAAATAGTTCAAATCATAGTTTTCCCTACAGATCTAAGTCCAACTACATGTGAAATCCAAAAACAAGAAAATAAGACACGCACAGAGTGTCAAGAAGCATCCATGATCTCCCTCTCTTTGCTAGCCACCTCTGTCTTTGTCCCAAGTTACCCGTGGAAGAAACCACGATAAGGGTGAGTATAAACATACTCAAGAAGAACCCCGACCGGTAGTGCGATACGATGCAATCTATCATCTAGCAACCTAGTACACATGCCACAAATATCAACACGGATCTTAGCTCAACGAGCTCACAAGGCAAATCCGGAATCCCTCGAAGTCTCCTACTTGAGTGCCTAATGATTGGCTCTCAAACCAATCCCGGGACATCTCCGAGGTCTTTCTCCCACGGCCAATTGATCGGCTCAAAACCGATCCCAAGATGTCCGACACCCTCGAGGGTCTTTCTCCCTCGACCAATTGATTAACTCTAAAGTCAATCCCAATGGGTGTCCTCAAGGGCCTCTTGTAACGACCCAGGTTTTTCTTCCCGGTCTTCCAGGTATGCCCTAGGGGTAATTTAGTAATTTGGTTGGGCCGTCAGGGTCGTTTGTGTCTTTTCCAGTTACTAAAATTATTGGATGGTTTTTGTAGGTTTTTGGAGGGGTTTGTGGTTTGGTTTGAGCAAGGTTTGTTGCAAAAGTAAAAATAAAGGAAATTTAGCCAGTAGCCGGGGTTTGAACCCGGTCCCGGGAAGCTTGTAGAGAGGTGTGCCATTTGAGCCATTAGGTGCTCTTGTTGCTCTTTCTGCATCACATCTTAGTTAACCTTGGATTTTGGAGTTTTGGTGCATTTGGTTAAATGAAATAGAATTAGGTTATTTCATCTTCTTCTCCAAAACATCTCTTGGCCGCCCAAGCTCTCCATCTCCATAGCCTTGCCGATTCCTCATCCTTGCATCTCCTTGGGTTCGATCATCATCATTAGGGTAGGTATTGATCTTCTTCTTCTTCTTCTTCTTCTTCTTCTTCTTCTCATCCGTTTGGTGTGCGTTTGGCCAAGTGAAAAGAGGTGTGTTGTGTGTGTTGTGTTGATTGCAAATTTGACCGAGTGTAGCCCGAGCCAAGAAGACAGATCGCCGATCGCTCGTGACGCCCGGCCGATCGCCAGACGCCCAGATTCTGTCGTCCCAGCTGGCCTTGCTGTTCGCCCGGCCAAAGACAAGACAGATCGCTTCATCGTCGATCGCGCCGACGTCCAGCCGATCGCCGCGACGCCCAGATCCGTCCCTGGGGCTGCCTTGCCGCTTCGCCAAAGAAGCCAGATCGCGATCGATCGCTTTCGCGCGAGAGGTCCTCGCCAGCGCGCGCGCGCCCGCGCGGTCCGCTTGCCGAAGCCGCTCGCCGCGCGCCTTCGCCCAGACGTTCGCCCGCGCGCGCGCCTCTGCCGAAGCCGCTCGCGCGCGCGCGCGCAGACGTCGCGCGCGCGCCCTCGCTGAAGCCGCCGCCGCCGCGCGCGCCGCCAGACGTTCGCCGCGCGCGCGCTCCTCGCTGAGCCGCTTGCCGTGTCCGCATCGCACGCCGGCCAGCGCGCGCGCGCGCGCCCAGACGCTGCCCGCGCGCAAGGCCCTCGCTGTGCGTTGCTGGGCCCGTGCGGTAGCGCCAAGCGCGCCTCGCTGCGTGCGTGCGTGCGGCCAGCGGCCGGCAGCAGCGTCCCTGCTGCGTGCCGGCTCGCCAGCAAATTTCAAGCTCGTCGGTCGTCGCGCCGCGTGAGTTCCGAGCCGAGCTTGTCTGTTTCTATTGTTGTTTAGATATTTTAGATGCCGATTATTGTTGGTTTGCTAGGTTCCCGCCGCTAGCTCGGGATTGTTCCGCACTTAGGATTTGTGTGTAGAAGTCTTCCGACCAAGGTAAGGATTTCTTACAGGGGTTGTGTGGACCTCGCGGTATATTTGTGATTGTTGTTTTGTATGCCTGTGTATGATTACTAGCATGTTTATCTCTAGGTGCTCTGCTCAATTCGATGGCATGAACTCTTGTATTGTTTCTCATGTTAGCCCATGCTAGGTTGTTCTATTCTAGCATGTTCGATATCCTGCTCTCGCTTCGTAGTATCATGCTAGGTTCTTTGTATCGATGAGCACGTATTGACCGCATTGATTGAATCGTTATTATTGTTAAGGTTTAGAATTGAGGTAGATAGAATCATCCGGCCCGATGCATAAAGTATCTTGCATCTATGGCAAGGACGTTCGAGGCATTCTCCGTCCTTGGACCCCGTGAGGGATTAGCTATCCCAACCGGTAGGCCCCGCAATCTTGGGTGAGGGTGGCAGATCGTTAAATGCCCCATCGGTCGGGATGATGACTTGGCATTGCCTCGCCCCGGCGATCGGCACGTCCTCGGCGTGTTCGGCCGTAGCCCTTGATTGCCACTGTTTGGGCAAGGACCGCTTCTCGGTGTAAGCCTACCACGACGGGTTCCTTAGCCTCAAAGTGCGGTGGTACAGCCGACATAGTTCACGTGTGTCAGTCTCACACCCTATGTCGGTGACACCGATCCGAGAGATTTAGTTAGGCATGGTGATCGAACACGGGCAACTTGCCACTAGACCCGCACCCCCGAGTTTGGTAGCATGCGGTGCGCGCTTACGCTCATTACAGCACGATCGAGAGCTCCTCGGGATCTTGAGCCGTGCACCTTTCAGATCGACGAGAGATGAAGCCGAGGCCGGGACTTGTTCCCGTATAGCGCGTTTAGTGTGTTGGGGTAATTCGGACTAAGACCCGAGATGGCATCCGAGGTCCAAGTGTGGACTTAGCTATGTGCTCCGCTCGTGTTTGTACTCATAGCTTGCATACATTCTTCTAGATGATCATGTATATCGTATTGTACCCCGGTTGGGGATTCTTACTGGTAATTCGTTACTCACCCTTATTCTCGTGGTTTTCCATGGTGTAATCAAGGCGGGAGACAGGATGGGCGATGGAGGAGCCGTGATCATGGAATCTGCTTTGTCATCTCCGATTATTCTATTTTATTTATCATGACTCTTGACTTTTGTTATTTCCCGAATGCATGTAGACGGGCACAGAGCCCCAGGATGTTTTCTTACGTTTTATGGATTCCAAAGATATTTATACTTGTGGATTGTTTTAATGGTTTAAATAAATCTCGATCGTGAGTATGCTTTTAGAAATGTATGTTTTGGTTGTTGAATGTTTCGCATTTTTACTTGGGATCCAAATGTATTTTTCTTAATATCTTTTATTTTCACTACATGCATTGGGGTAAAGGCCCATTTAGAGCCCCTTTTGGGTCGGGTCTTTACACCTCTTTACCCTCGCTTATAACTGGACTATCGGAGAGTACCCAAGTCCGGCTCTAAACGGGAAGGAATGGTGTACTCACGAACATTAGCCCGGGAGCTCTCCGAACCGGCTACTAACGCAGGCAGCGCGCGACACCGCATGCTCTTCTCGCAACCGGCGTAAATGCGGGGCCTAAGGGCAAACTACGCGGGCGTGCACGCATGCCTAAGATTCGGAAACGGTGTCACCGAACACAGAGTGCGAGGCCCTCGGCACTCATCGTGCGGCTGTACCACCGACACGAAGCTAAGAACCGCCAAGGCAGCTTGCACCGCTGGCGTGGTTCCGCTCTAGCCGGCTACAAACTAGGCTTATGCCGATGTGGTAGCTACATCCACATCATCGGTCGCCGGAGGGAAGCAATGTACGTTATGCTTCGCTCTACTCCCGACGGTGGGGACAAGGTACGTTATGTCCGCTCTCACCTCTAGATGATGACAAATCCTATTATACTAGCTTAGACTACCAAGCACGTGATTCCTAGCTAACATTCACAAAGACATCTGTCATACATAGCCTAGCATGATACTACGAGCTTAAAGCAGAATCTCAAGCATCTTTGGAAGAACAACCCTAGCATGGCACTAACATGTACAAAAAGGCAAAACATGCTAGCAAGAATTTAATCACTAGCTATCCTATCCACTAACATGCTCATAAAGGTAAACAAGCATACAAGGCACAATTAAGAAAGCATAGCAGTGGTCCACACAACCACGGTAGGAAGTCCTTACACGGAAATAAGTGGAGAATAGCTATCACAACCAAAAAGACCCTCGAGCTTAATACGAACTCGAGCAACCTAGGCATAAATAAAGCATCCTAAGTAAATACATACAAGAGCTGTAAGATTAGAAAACACAAAGGGATTGGTTCGGGAATTACCACCGAGAAGACACGGGCCTCGCAGCAAGGAGGAGGGTGGCTTGGGCGCTGCTGGTGGTAGGGCTGGCGCTGGCGCTGGCTGGCGCTGGGCGCGTGCACGTCGGGCGGAGCAGGCGCAGGCGCCAGCGGATGTGCGTGGCCGCAAGGCGCGACGCGCGAGTGAGCGGCTCGCCTGGGTTGGCGCGCGGCGAGGGGGTCGCGCTGGAGTGGGCGCGCGGGCGGGGTAGCGCTGAGCGGGCGGGCGCGCGGCGGCGGCGCGTCTCGAGGCTGCGTTGCGGCACTGTGGCGACCACGAGCGACGCCGGGCGGGCTGGCGGCCACGAGCGACGCCAGCGGCGATGGGTGTGCGACGGTGGGCTTCGGGTGCGCAGCGCGCACGATGGCCGGGCGCGGCGGTGAGGGCGGCGGGCGGCGTGGTGCGTGCGCGCAGGCCGAGCGCGCGCAGGGTCAGGCGGCGGGGGTGGTGCGATGGACCGGTGGTGCGTGCGGCTAGGGTGGGTGGCTCGGGGTGGTTCGATGGTGTGGCTAGAAATTTTGCTCGGCTAGGGTTTTAGGAGAGAGAGAGAGAGAGAGAGAGAGAATGCGGCTATGAGGGGAAAATTAGGGGTTTTCTTGATTTTCCTTCTTTTCCTTATTTTTAAATAGGTTAGGAGACCTAAATTCCCTTCCCAAGGCTTTTCTCTTGCGGGTCCCGGCTAAAGCAACCTTCTTTTCTTTTTTCTTTTTAATTAAGACTCTTTTCTTAAAACTCCAAATTCACCATTTAGGGCAAGGTTCAAATCCCAAAAGATTCAATTAATTTTCCAATTAATTTTGTTTTTAACCGGGAAGGAAAACGGGGCCGTTACACGCGTAGTTTGTACTTAGGCCCCCACATTTACGCCGGTTGCAGCAGCATGCGGTGTGCGGGCACACGCGTTAGTCGCCGGTTCGGAGAGCTCCCCTGGGCTAATGTTCGTGAGTACACCAGTTCCTTCCTGTTTAGAGCCAGACTTCGGGTACTCTCCCGATAGTCCAGATTATAAGCGAGGGTAAGAGGCCCTTGAGGACACCCATTGGGATTGGCTTTTGAGTCGATCATATGGTCGAGGGAGAAAGACCCTCGAGGGTGTCGGACATCTTTGGGATCGGTTTTTGAGTGATCAATTGGCCGAGGAGAAAGACCCTCGGAGATGTCCGGGATTGGTTATGAGAGCCAAGCATTAGGTCGGAAGAAGGAGACTTCCGAGGATTCCAGATTCGCCTTGTAAGCTCGTTGAGCTATGATCCATGTTGGTAATCGTTTGCATGTATACTAGGGTGCTAGATGATTGAAGTATCGTATTGTACCCGGCCAGATTCTTACTTGAGTATGTTTATACTCACCCTTATTTCGTGGTTTTCCACTGTAACTTGGGACAAAGACCGGACGGCTAAGCGGAGGGAGCCTGAATGATCATGGGAGCCTAGGCACTCTGTCTTTATTGTTTGCATATTTGTTCAGCATGTAGATGGACAGGAGTCCTAGGGGAAACATTATAAAAAAGTTGTTTGAACTGTTTTGAATGTTTTTTTTATATACTGGCCAGGCTTGTTTTACTTCGTTGGTTTTTCTTAAACAAAATTGTTGATTGTGTTTTAAGCATTCCCCGTTTCTAAATGTTTTGAAAGGTTTTAAATATGAGCACTAAACCGCTTGATGAAGTATTTTAACTTGCATGCTGAGTGAGAACCTAGGTTTAGGACCGTATTTTGGGTCGGGTTCTTACAACAACTAACGCGTGTGCGCGCACACCGCATGCTCTCTGCAACCGACGTAAATGCGGGGGCCTAAGGGCAAACTACGTGGGCCCAGGTACGCATGCCTATGACTCGGAAGCGGTGTCACTGATCACAGTAGCGCGAGGCCCTCGACGCTCATCTGTGCAGCATGATCCACCGACCTGAAGCTAAGAACCGGCCAGGGCAGGTTTACATCGATGGCAGGGTTCCGCTCTAGCAGGCTACAAACTAGGCTATGCCGAAGTGGGTAGCTAATTCCACAACCGGCGGGTCGGGGGTGGGAAGCAAGATACTTTATGCTGCGCACACTTTACTCCCGACCTGAGCTAAATCCACCTTGGCGACCGGGGAAGCAAGATACGTTATGCTGCGCACACTTTACTCCCGATCAGTGGGGAGAAAGTACGTTATGTCCACTCAGCCTCTGGATGATGACAAACCCTACAACTCTATCTAAGAGTACAGAGTAAAAAGCAATGATTCCTGGCTAGCAAACAATGACCGACATCAATCACATTTACCTAGCATGATACTACGAGCTTAAGCAGGAATCATAAGCATGCTGGCAGAACAAACCTAGCATGGCACTAACATGTAAAATCAAGCAAACATGCTAGTAGAAATCAATCAAAGCTGATCTATTACTATCATGCTCATAACAGTCAGCAAACATACAAGGCATATCATGAAAATATTGCAGGGCCCACACAACTCCTGTAAGAAATCCTTACCTGGTCGGAAGGCAACAACACACAATAAAATTAACTGCGATCGAACCCAAGCAACCTATAACGAGCCAAACAAACACATCAATAATCACACAATAGGCCTAAATAATAATAAAATAAACAGGGCTTGGCTCGGGAGCAACTCACGAGGCGCAGCTGACACGCGAAGGAGTCGGCTGCACGGGCTAGGCAGCAGCTGGGCGCAGACAGGCGCAGGGATGGGCGCTGGCGCGCTGGGTTGTGCTCGAAAGGGCGCTGGGGCAACACTTGGCGCGGGCGCCTGCTCGGCTGGGCGACGGAGCGCGGGCGCGAGCGACACGACGCGTCGGGCTACAGGACGGGCGATCTGGCCGACACGGGCGACGCGACCCAAGATCGCGGGCGCGCTCGCGACAAAGGCGCACCGGGCGACACGGACAGCGGGCGGCGAGGGCGCGGCGGGCCGGCGCGACGCGCGCGCGCACACGAGCGAGGGGAGTCTGGCTTCGCGGCTCGGGCCGGGCGAGGCCGACGGCTCGGGTGGCGATGGCGCGACCAAGGCGAGTGGGCTCTGGGCCGGGCGAGGCCAGCACCAGGCGGGCGAGCTGGGCTAAGCTAGCTCGGGCGAGCAGGGGCTGGGGCTGGCTGGGGCTGCTCGGCTAGGTGGGGGGCTCGGGGAGAGAGAGAGAGAGAGAGAGAGAGAAAAGAAAAATAAAAAGAAAAGAAAAGGAATTTAGAAAAGAAAAGGAAAATGGGAAAATAAAAAGGAAAATAGGGATTTTATCCCAAAAATCCATCCTTATCCACTTTAAAACCTTAAAATCCCATTTCCCGGCTTCCTCCTTCGAGACCCGACCGAAGCAATCTTTTCCAATAAATAAAACTCACTTAAATCCAACTCTCAAAGCAACACTAAGGGCCCGGGCTCGAATCCCAAAGGAAACACCCAACAACCAACACTTTGCGAAAGCCCAAACCACAACGGAGCATCCTACCGACTAGCCCAAACACCTCGGGACTCGCAGCCACCAACAAACAAGCCTCGACAAAGGCAGGAGCTACCTCGAAGCCTTGAAAATGACAAATCCTGCCCGGGGAGCCAAAAGACCAAAATACCCCCAAGGGTCAAAACGGCTCTAACGACCCAAGCAAACAACCGAATCTTGACCCGAAGGCACCTCGAAAACTGGAATAGGAAACTGGGCTGTTACAGGTGCTCTGTTCTGAATTCCCGACTGGCATGATTTCTTATGTTGTTTCTCATGTTAGTCCATGATAGGTTGTTTCGTTCTGGCATGCTCGTATATGTTCTTGCTTCGTAGTATCATGCTAGGTTCGTTGTAACTGTTGAGCACGTATTGGATTGTTTTCGATTGTTTGTTGTTGATATTATAGTTTAGAGTTCAGGTAAGTAGCATCATCCGGGTCGGATGCATAACGTAACTTGCATCCACGACAGGGACGTATGAGACGGTACTCCGTCCCTGATCCCGTTAGCGTTTAGCTAACCCAAACGGCTGGCCTTGCAATCTTGGGTGAGGGTGGAAGACTGTTAAATGCCCCAACGGTCGGGATGATGACTTGGCATTGCCTCGTCCCCGGCAGTCGTCATGTCCTCAGCGTGTTCGGCCGTAGCCCTTGATTGCCACATGATAGGGCAAGCACGGCTTCCTGGTGTAAGCCTACCACGATCGGTTCCTTAGCCTCAGGTGCGGTGGTTCACGCTGACATAGTTCACGTGTCCATGTCTCACACCCCTATGTCAGTGACACCGATCCAGAGATTTAGTTAGGCATGGTGACTGGACCTGGGCAGCTTGCCACTAGACCCGGCACCCCCCATGGTTTGCAGTAGCATGTGGTGCGCGCATACGCTCATTACAGCGCCGACCGGAGAGCTCCTCGGGATCTTGAGCCAATGCACCTTTCGTATCGACAGTAGACAGGCTGAGGCCGAGACTTGTTCCTCGTATTGGGCGTTTCATGAGGTGGATTATTCTGGAGTAAGTCCCTGAGATGGCATCCGAAGTTTATGTGTGGATTTAAGCTATGTGCTCTATTCTGTGTTTATATTCATAGCTTGCATACCTTTATGCTAGATGACCATGTATATCATATTGTACCCCGGTTGGGGATTCTTACTGAGTAATTCATTACTCACTCTTATTTTGTGGTTCTCCACAGGTAACCATGGTGCGAGACAGGATGGCTGGAGGAGGAGCGATGATCATGGAACCCGTTGTTGAACTCTGAGTTTATGTCTATGATTCTTTATGTCTTATTTTTCCTCTGAATGCATGTAGTTGGGCACGAAGCCCTAGGTTGTTTTCTGACTGTTTTTCCCGATTCTAGCACTGTTGTAACTATTGGAAAGCTTTGAATGTTTTAAATAAATCTCTTATCATAGTGAGTTTTGGAAATGTATTTGCCTTGGAACAGGTGCTTGGAAACAGGGACAGGTTTCAGGAACTTTGTATTGACTTTTTAAATAGATGTTTGATTGTTTTAGTTTTCAATTAGAATCCGAAAACCATTCTTGCATATTGTCTTTAAGTTTTGAACACATGCATTGAGGTAAAGGCCTATTTTGGACCCCATTCGGGTCGGGTCTTTACACTTTCTCCCTCAACCAAATGATCAGCTCAAAAACCGATCCCAATAGATGTCTGACACCCTTGAGGGTCTCTCTCCCTCGACCATATGATCAGCTCAAAATCCAATCCCAAATGGGTGTCCTCAAGGGTCTCTTACCCTCGCTAATAAATATGGACTATCGGGAGAGTACCCGAAGTCTGGCTCTAAACAAGAAGGAACTGGTGTACTCACGAACATTAGCCCGGGGGAGCTCTCTGAACCGGCGACTAAAGAGTGTGCGCGCACACCGCATGTAGGAACCCGACCCAAAATGCGATCCTAAACCTAGGTTCTCACTCAGCATGCAAGTTAAATACTACATCAAGCGGTTTAGTGCTCATATTTAAAACCTTTCAAAACATTTAAAAGCGGGGACACTTAAAACATAAACAACAACCTTCATTTAAGCAAACCAACAAAGTAAAACAAGCCTCGCCAGTGTTTATAAAATCATAAAATACAATTTAAACAACTTTTAAAAACATCGCCCTAGGACTCCTATCCGTCTACATGCTGAATAAATTATGCAACCAATAAAAGACAGAGTGCCGGCGGTTCCTATGATCAATCAGCTCCCTCCGCTAGCCGTCCCGGTGCTGTCCCAAGTTACCTGGTGAAAAACCACAGAAATAAGGGTGAGTATAAACATACTCAGTAAGAATCCCCAACCGGGGTACAATACGATACATCAATCATCCGCACCCTAGTATACATGCAAACAGTTACCAACACAGATCATAGCTCAACGAGCTTACAAGGCAGAATCTGGAATCCTCGGAAGTCTCCTACTTCCGGCCTAATGATTGGCTCTCATAACCAATCCCGGGACATCTTCGAGGATCTTTCTCCCTCGGCCAATTTATTAGCTCAAAAGCCAATCCCAAAGATGTCCGCACCCTCGAGGGTCTTTCTCCCTCGACCAAATGATTAGCTCAAAAACCAATCCCAATGGGTGTCCTCAAGGGCCTTCTTACCCTCGCTAATAAATCTGGACTACCGGGAGAGTACTCGAAGTCTGGCTCTAAACAGAAAGGAACTGGTGTACTCACGAACATTAGCCCGGGGGAGCTCTCCAAACCGGCGACTAACGCGTGTGCTCGCACACCGCATGCTGCTGCAACCGGCGTAAATGTGGGGGCCTAAGTACAAACTATGCGGGCCAGGTACGCATGCCTAAAGACTCAGAAACGGTGTCACTGAACACAGTAGTGCGAGGCCCTCGACACTCATCTGCGGCACTGTACCACCGACTGGAAGCTAAGAACCGCCAAGGCAGCTTGCACCGCTGGCGTGGTTCCGCTCTAGCGAGCTACAAACTAGGCT
Organism: Sicyos edulis; assembly: GCA_036507275.1. Taxonomy (NCBI): domain Eukaryota; kingdom Viridiplantae; phylum Streptophyta; class Magnoliopsida; order Cucurbitales; family Cucurbitaceae; genus Sicyos; species Sicyos edulis. Next base: position 26,158,714 of record CM071847.1, read on the forward strand.
TATGCCGATGTGGTAGCTAAATCCACATCATTGCCGGGGAAGCAATGTAAGTTATGCTTCGCTCTACTCCCGACCGGTGGGGACAAAGTACGTTATGTCCGCTCTCAGCCTCTGGATAATGACAAACTCTACTATACTAGCTAAAAGTACAGAGTAACTGATTCTTGGCTAAACATACATATAATCATCAATCATACATAACCTAGCATGATACTACGAACTTAAAGCAGGAATCTCGAGCATGCTGGAAGAACAATCCTAGCATGGCACTAACATGTACAAACAAGCAAACATGCTAGCAAGAATGCAATCACAAGTTGTACTATCCACTAATCATGTTCATAAAAGTAAACATGCATATAAGGCACAATCAAGAAAGCATCGCAGGGTCCACACAACCACGGTAAGAGATCCTTACCTGGAAACGAGCAGAAATAACTTTCACAATCAAATAATGACCCTCGAGCTTTAAAGAGAAACCGAGCAACCTAAGCATTTTAATAAAAACAACCTAATTAAATAAACAGCATCGAACAGCTTAGGGTCCAAAAGAGTGGAGGCTCGAGAAATTACCAAACGAGAGGGTACTAGGTCTCGGCCCAACAATCTTGGCAAAACAGGCTCTCGGCGGCAAGTGGGCAGGCAGGACGTACGGTGGGGCGCAGCGAGCTTGGCGCGCTGGCTGGCGCCGGGCGCGCGCAGGGGGACGGACGCTGGCGCTGGCCAGCGGGCGGATCGGCGGCGGTGCGCGCAGCGCTGGCCGGGCGAGCGGATGCGGACGAAGCGCACGCACGCAGACGTGGGCGGCTGGGGCGCGGCGCGCCATACAAGGGCGACGCGCGGCGCGCGGTGCATGACGGTTCAGTGCGGGACGGCGCGGCGCGTCGTCGGGCGACTGATGTGGTCGGTGCGGCACGATAGGGCGGAGTCTGAGGCTGCGCGCGGCGGCTCGGGCAGCTCGTGCGGAGCGGCCGAAGTTGTTCGTGCGCTGGCTGGGCGGCTGGTTGCTCGTGCGCGCTGGCTGGTGGGCCGGCTGCGCCGTGTGCTCGGGTGTGAAGGGCTGAACATGGGTGCGACTAGGGCGGTCTGGGCTGGCTGGTGCGGCTGGGCATGGCTGGGCGGATAGGGTTCCTTGGTGAGGTCGGCTAGGAGAGAGAGAGAGAGAGAGAGAGAGAGAGAGAGAGAGAGAGAGAGAGAGAGAGAGAGAGAGAGAGAGAGAGAGAGAGAGAGAAAGAGAGAGAGGATTTGGCAAAACAAGGGGAAAAGGGGTTTTCTTGATTTTCTTTCCTTTTCCCTAATTAAATAGGTCTAAAATCCCTTCCCAAAGCTTCCTCTTTCCAAACCAGGCCGAAGCAAACTTATTTTAAAATAAAACTCTCTTTTCCTACAAACTCCCCAAGACCATTTAGGGCAAGGGCTCAAAACCCAAATGGAAGCACCAAAATTACAATTAATTTTGCCATTTTCTAAAACACCTCCAAACTTCCAAACAACTTGCCCAAACCTCTCGGGTCTTGCAACCAACAACCATTAAGCTTCGACAAGGGCAGGAATGACCCTGAAATCCTGAAAATCCACAAAACCCTGACTGGGGGCAAAAGACCAAAATGCCCCTAAGGGTTAAAACAGCTCTAACGGCCCATCCGAACATCCGAATAATGTCCCGAAATCACCTGGGTAACCGAAATAGATAACTGGGCCGTTACAATACTCCCTCCTTTTAAGACTTTCGTCCTCGAAAGTCCTAAGACGAAAACAACTCTAGGAAAACTCCACTGATTCTTAACCAACCAAGCTCCCGGTTAAGACAACACAAATCCTTCTTCGAAACCGAACCCTCTTGGTTTCCCAAAGGCTCCAAGCCCAAAAGACACCGAGTCTGCCACAAACTATCTCAACCAAAACTGAACTAACACTGAGCTTCGAAGAAATCATGCGATAGCTAGTCGGTGAGTCACACCCTCTGACTCGCACCAACTCTCAAACGGACTTACGACTCTAGGGCTCACTTATCCCTGCTAACCCAACTCGGAACGCCTCTCTACGGCGCTACTCACAGCAAGCTCGAGGACTGGACACAAGCTCTAAACTCTTCGCCGAGCACTGGCAAAACTTCTCTGGCTCACAGCTGTTTAACAAACAACCTCAACTCTACACCATGCTAACCAAACAACTGAACTTCTCAGGTTCCCGAAACTATTCTACCTACTCCTACTTCACAAGAGACCTGCGAACCCCAATGTTTGCCTACAATCCTTAACGAAATCCAAATCGAACCACCAACTGGTGACTGATCGCAAGGCAAACTCCTCAAACTAGCATGCGTCCACAACACTTAAGCAACCATCTTACGAGAAATCGAAGCACCAAAGCCAAGGGGCACTTTTCTGGTTCACCAAACGGCTACCACCAACACACCAGCTGAAACTTCAGCTACGGCCACCTTTAGAAGACAATGTCCAGGCACAGGCTCCACTCGGCCAAACTAACAAACTGGAGCCCCTCAACGGCCAACAACAAACTTTCCAATGCAATCCGATCAGCCACTAGCCTAAGAGAACATCGCCAGACAGAAAAACAAACAACATTCCTCTTACGGAAATCTTGAGCAGCAAGGAATAAAACATTACGTGGCTACTAGCAACACAATAGCTGGAGGATAACAACTCTAAGGTTTCCAACCAATGCCACGACATCTCTGTGCCAACCCACTGAACTGTGGCTCAACTATAACGCCAACTGCGAACGCACATCAACTAGAAACAAAGCCCGAGAAGGCTTGCTGTAACGACCCAGGTTTTTCTTCCCGGTCTTCCAGGTATGCCCTAGGGGTAATTTGGTAATTTGATCCCGTCAGGGTCGTTTGTGTCTTTTCCAGTTACTAAAATTATTGGATGGTTTTTTTGTAGGTTTTTGGAGGGGTTTGTGGTTTGGTTTGAGCAAGGTTTGATGCAAAAGTAAAAATAAAGGGAATTGTCTTTGCACTGGGTTTGAACCAGGGTCTCCTGGGAAGCTTGTGGAGATGTGTGCCAATTGAGCCATTAGGTGCTCTTGTTGCTCTTTCTGCATCACATCTTAGTTAACCTTGGATTTTGGAGTTTTGGTGCATTTGGTTAAATGAAATAGAAATTAGGTTTATTCCATCTTCTTCTCCAAATCTCCTCTTGGCCGCACAAGCTCTCCCTCTCCATAGCCATTGCCGATTCTTCATCCTTGCAGCTCCCTTGGATCGTTCATCATCATTCCGGTAGGTATCGATCTTCCTCTTCTTCTTCTCATCCGTTTGGTGTGCTTTTGGCCAAGTGAAAGAGGTGTGTTGTGTGTGTTTGTGTTGATTGCGGCCACCGAGAGAAGCCCCCCAAGACCATCGTCGCGACGTCCACCGCCAGATCGCGACGCGGATCGCGCCAAAGAAGAAGAATCGCCGCTGCCGTCGCACGATCGCCCGCAGCGCATCGCACCGATCGCTTCAGATCTGTTGAAGCAGCCCTGCCGCGACGCCATCGCCGCCAGATCGTGCTGCGATCGCGCGCAGAAGAAGACGCCTTGACGACGCCGCCGCGCGCGCCGCGCCAGCCGCCGCCGCGCGCCGCCAGCCGCCGCCGCGTCGCTCGCCGACGCCAAAGACTCGCGATCTCGCGCGCCGAAGCCGCCGCCAAGACGCCAGACGCTGCGCGCGCGCGCGCGCGTCCTCGCCGTGAGTCCGTGCGTGCTGCGCGTGCAGCAGCGGGCCGCGCACCACTGCTGCCGTGCGCGCGCTGCGCTGCGCCCTGCCTGCTGCGTGCCTTGCTGCCAGCCTCCAAGCTCGTGTCGCCGCCGCCGCGTGAGTTCCCGAGCCGAGCTTGTCGTTTCTATTGTTTTTAGACTTTTTAGGTATTGACTATTATTGGTTTGTTAGGTTCCCGCCGCTAGCTCGGGATTGTTCGCAGACTTAGGATTTGTGTGTAGAAGCCTCCCACCAAGGTAAGGATTTCTTACCGGAGTTGTGTTGGCCTGCGGTATATTTGTGATTGTTGTTTTGTATGCTGTGTATGATTACTAGCATGTTTAGCCCTAGGTGCTCGCTCAATTCTCGATGGCATGAACTCTTGTATTGTTTCTCATGTTAGCCCATGCTAGGTTGTTCCATTCTAGCATGTTCGATATCTATTCTTGCTTCGTAGTATCATGCTAGGTTCCTTGTATCTCGCATTGAGCACGTATTGGACCGCATTGATTGAATTGTTATTATTGCTATGGTTTAGAGTTCGGTAGGTAGCATCATCGGGCCGGATGCATAACGTAACTTGCATCCCCGACAGGACGCACGAGATGGTACTCCGTCCTCGATCCCGTTAGGGTTTAGCTAACCCTAACGGCCGCCCCGCAATCTTGGGTGAGGGTGGTAGATGTTAAATGCCCCAACGGTCGGGATGATGACTTGGCATTGCCTCGCCCTCGGCGATCGGCACGTCCTCGGCGTGTTCGGCCGTAGCCCTTGATTGCCACTGTTAGGGCAAGGACCGCTTCTGGTGTAAGCCTACCACGACCGGTTCCTTAGCCTCAGTGCGTGTGGTACAGCCGACATAGTTCACGTGTCCAGTCTCACACCCCTATGTCGGTGACACCGATCCGAGAGATTTAGTTAGGCATGGTGGATCGAACTCGGGCAGCTTGCCACTAGACCCGGCACCCCGAGTTTGCGGTAGCATGCGGTGCGCGCTTACGCTCATTACTGGCCGCCGATCGAGAGCTCCTCGGGATCTTGAGCGAGTGCACCTTTCGTGATCGACGAAGAGACAGCCGAGGCCGGGACTTGTTCCCGTATAGAGCGTATAGTGTGTTGTGGTATTTCCGGACTAAGACCCCGAGTTGGCATCCGAGGTCCAAGTGTGGACTTAGCTATGTGCTCCGCTCTGTGTTTGTACTCATAGCTTGCATACCTTCTTCTAGATGATCATGTATATCGTATTGTACCCGGTTGGGGATTCTTACTGGGTAATTCGTTACTCACCCTTATTCTCGTGGTTTTCCACGCAGTGTAATCAAGGCGGGAGACAGGATGGTGAAGGAGGAGCCGTGATCATGGAATCCTGCTGTCATCTCGACCATTTTATTTTATCATGACTCTTGACTTTTGTTATTTCCCCTGAATGCATGTAGGCGCACGAGAGCCCCAGGATGTTTTCTTACGTTTTATGGATTCGGCATATTTGTACTTGTGGATTGTTTAAATGGTTTAAATAAATCTCGATCGAGTGTATGCTTTTAGAAATGTATGTTTTGGTTGTTGAATGTTTCTGTTTTTACTTGGGATCCGAAATATATTTTTCATAATGTCTTTTATTTTCAATACATGCATTGGGGTAAAGGCCCATTTAGAGCCCTTTTGGGTCGGGTCTTTCTGATTGGTATCGAGCTCGAGTCATAGATTCTCAGAGATCGACCTTTTGTTGTAGGACGTTTTTCCATGATCATCAGCACTCCGACAGTCATCAGGTACGCCTAAGTTTACTAATTGTTGTTGAAAAAGGGTTAAGAATTTACAATACCTATCATCTAGTGTATGCCCTGTTTGGTGTTGTGGAGTGGTGACAGGCAAGTTTTGATTCGTTGTTGGTTTGGATGTAGATCACCAAAGATGCCACCCGCATGGGAGAGGAGGTTCGAGAGCGGTCGAGGTATCGTGGATCGGGATCGACATGCGCAGGACATCGTCCCAAGCGAGAGATCGATGGCATTCCACCAGCAAAGAGCTCCTCTCCCGTTACGCCTAGAGCGGGCGTTGAGGCGATCGAGCGCCATGAGATCGCTCCCGGAGCAGAGTTCTTGAGTCTATGAGGGCTTTTATGGTCAGCATGTTGAGTGACCAGAGGGAGAGACACGAGCCTTGTTGGCGGCGCGGCGGGAAGAGTCCCGAGCCAGATCGAGCGGTGACTCGATTGGTTCAAGCAGAGCTCAAGAGCACCTCCGGCTCCACAGAGCAAGTAGCCCCAGAGGCGATATGGCGGAGGGTGCCGAGGAATTGGGTAGGTGGTCAAGGATTTTGTGAAGTGGAAGCTTCGAGAAGTTTGATGCCACCGGTGATGCGTTAGCGGCGGCTGTGTGGATTGCCCATTTGGAGTACACCTTCCCGATCATGGTGTGCCCCGATATTCAGAGGCCGAGGTGTGCGGCTCATGTGCTAGGAGGCACAATGAGATGGTGGTGGGAGTCCACCTTGAGCGAGAGACCACCTGGGTCTCCACCCGCTACTTGGGAGTTCTTCAAGGCCGAGTTCAAGGTAAAGTTCATCGGTGATGAGGCTCAAGAGAAGATGGTGGAGCTCTTCCGTAACTCAGGCAGGTTCGATTCCATTGAGGAATATGAGCGCAAGTTCTCGTGAGTATGGATATTTTGCTCCTCGGTTGATTGCCACCCCTGAGTGAAGATTCGGAAGTTCATATCCGGATTGAGGCGGTGTGTTCCCCAGATGTCGGGGCTCGTGCCCCGACAATTATGCTAGGGTCATCCATTGGCCACGATCTATAATGGGAAGTATCCCACGAGCGGGTTGTTGCCACTCCTGCTCAAGGCCCCGTCCCAAAGAAATTGTGGGGCGTAAGAGGAAGTTTGATTTTCGGGAGGCGGCGGCGCGCAAAGGCGATTTCTGAGCAGAGATCGGAGAGCTCCAGTCCGTTTCACCCGGCAGCAGGAGGACCCAGTGCAGTTCCCGCTTGTGCTACTTGTGGGAAAGTCCACGCCGAGCTTGTCACCGACCTAGATTGTGCTTCCGTTGTGGTAGAGAGGGGCACATGGCCCGTTTTGTGATCACCACTATGGCGGCTCGGCCAGCCGCAAAGCAGCGAGGTCGAGTGTTTGCTACGACGACCGTCAGAGGCCGAGCGCACGGATGCCGCTGTGGCGGGTATGCTTCTTGTTTTAGATCACCGCGCATTTGCCTTGTTTGATTCTCAGTTCTACGATTCATTTGTATCTCGTGTTGTTTGGTCGAGCATGCTAAGTTAAGACTAGAGCCTCTAGGTTTCGAGTTATCTGTTGCAACTCCTTCGGGAGTTAATATGTTGGCTAGAGATAAGATTAGGGATGGCCGGATCGAGATATCCGGAGAGTCGCTAGTGGCTACGCTCATAGTTCCGCCTATGAGCGGTTTTGATGTGATTCTTGGTATGGAGTGGTTAGTCGCTAACCACGCGTTGATTGACCGCCACCGGAAAGAAGTAGTGTTCAGCCGCCGTGTCGGCCCACTTTAAGTTTCGTGGAGTCCAGGTGGAGTTTGCCCGCCGATGGTGTCACCGTGAAAGCTCGCTTGCTGTTAGCTCATGGAGCTTGGGGCTATCTAGCCAAGTTGTGCGGGAAGAGCGCGCCTCATTGTCTGTTGATCGTGTACCGGCCGTGCGCGGGAGTTTGCGAACGTGTTTCGAGGAGTTACGGGGTTGCCCCCAAGAGAGAGGTTGACTTCACAATTGAGCTCGAGCCGGGGACCCTCCCTATCTCGAAGGCTCCGTGATCGTATGGCGCCGGGGTGAGTTAAAGGAATCAAGATTGATTGCAGGAGATGTTAGATCGAGGGTTCATCCGTCCGAGTGTGTCCCCGTGGGGAGCACCGCCTGCTTTGTGAAAAAGAAGGATGGTTCTATGCACTTATGTATTGATTACCGCGAGCTTAATAAGGTGACAATGAAGAATAAGTATCTGTTGCCCCGTGATCGACGATTTGTTCGATCGACCTTCGTGGAGCTTCGTGTTCTCCAAGATAGATCTCGAGATCCGGTTACCATCGGCTGCGGATCAAGGATGCCGACATTCCTAAGACGACTTTTGTGTCTAGATATGGTCACTATGAGTTTGTGGTCATGTCGTTTGGATTGACCAATGCCCCACCAAGTGCGTTCATGGACATGATGGATAGGGTGTTCAAATCATTTTTGGACCGCCTTCGTCATCGTGTTCATTGACGATATTCTCGATTTATTCGAGGTCTAAAGAAGACCATGCAGAGCATTTGAGGCGAGTATTGGCGGCTTTGAGGGAAAACCACTTTATGCGAAGTTTTCCAAATGTGATTTCTGGTTGGAGCGGTGGCCTTCCTAGGCCACGTGGTTTCGAGAGATGGTATAGCCGTGGACCCCGCGAAGATTGAGGCGGTGAGTTCGTGGGCCAAGCCGACTTCAGATTGCCGAGATACGCAGCGACTTTTACGGGTTTGGCGAGTTACTACCGCGTCGGTTCGTCAAGGACTTTTTCGCTTTAGCCTCGCGCCTCACTCGGCCCGACAAGGAAGGGTGTCGAGTTTGTTTGGGGACAAACAGTGTGATGAGAGCTTTGCGTGCTCAAGCGTAGTTTGACTTCAAAGCACGGTGTTGGCGATCCGGAAGGGGACAGTGGTTTCGTGGTCTCTGATGATGCTTCCAAGTTTGGATTAGGTTGTGTGTTGATGCAAAGACGAGAAGGTCATTGCCTATGCTTCCCGTCACCAAGCCGTATGAGCAGAACTACCCGACTCATGATATGGAGTTGGCGCAGTGGTGTTTGCAATCAAGATTTGGAGGCATTACCGTATGGTGAGCGGATTCGAGATGTTTACCGATCACGAGCCTCAAGTATCTGTTTACTCGGAAGGAATTGAATATGAGGCAGAGGAGATGGTTAGAGTTGGTAAAGGATTATGATGCGAGATTTTGTACCATCCGGTAAAGCCAATGTAGTGGCCGATGCTTTGAGTAGAAAGACGTCGCACTCACGCGGCGTTGCCGAGTTCCAGCCAGTTTGCGGAGAGAGTTCGAGCGGGCCGAGGTTGCTGATGTTGTTGGGTGAGGTTACCGCCGAGGTAGCTCAAGTGACTGCTCAAACCGTCGATTAGGTAGCGGATTATAGACACCGGTTGGGTGACCCCGCACTTAAGAGGTTGGTTGACAGAGTTAGTCTTGACGGTGACTTTGACTTTGTATATTCACGAGACATGTGGGTTGACTTATAGAGGCCGGTTGTGTGTTCCGGACATTGCAGTTTATGAGCGAGTTGCTCTCTGAGGCCCACATTCTTCTTTGCTTGGCACCCCGGAGGTACCAAGATGTATCAGGACCTTAAGCGCACCTTTCGGTGGATGGGAATGAAGAGAGATGTGGCAGAGTTTGTCGGTAGGTGTCTCACTTGTCGCCAAGTGAAGGCACCCAGCAGAGGTCACTGGTTTGTTGCAACCATCGAGTGTACCCAGTGGAAATGGGAAGAGATCTCCATGGACTTTATCTACGGTTTGCCAAGGACTCCGAGGAAGTTCTCTCGATTTGGGTGATAGTCGACCGTTTGACCAAGAGCGCACACTTCATTCCCGGTAGAGACACTTATACCGTGGACAAAGCGCAGATTGTTTTTGGAACAGATCATCCGTTATCATGGTGTGCCGGTGAGGATTGTGTCGATCGTGACTCGCGGTTCACTTCTCTCGTTTCGAGAGCTCTCGTAAGGGTTTGGGCACAGAGTGCGATTCAAAGATGACTTTTCACCCTCGACGGATGGTCGACCGAGAGAGTGAATCGATTCTCGAGGATATGTTGAGGGCTTGTGTGTTGGATTTCCCAGCGTTGGGACGAGATTCGTGACTTGATGGAGTTTGCCTATAACAACGATTACGATCGACGATTGAGATGGCTCCATTCGAGGCATTGTATGGTAAGCGTTGTTTCGTCCCCCCGTGTTCGGGAAGAGGTTGGTGATAGACGAGTTTTGGGTCCCGAGTTACTCGCAGCTTGACCAATGGTGCAAAGGCGTAAGATTAGAGCTCGTATGTTTGACTTTCTCGAGCAGTGAAGAGTTACGCCGATGTTCGGCGTCGAGATTTGGAGTTTGAGGTTGGTCAGCATGTGTTCCTTAAGGTTGCTCCGATGCGAGGTGTTACGAGGTTTGTAAGCGTGGGAAGTTGAGTCCCCGCTTTGTTGGTCCATTTGAGATCCTAGAGAGGATTGGCAGAGTTGCTTACCGGTTAGCCCTTCCTCCGTCACTATCGTGCGGTGCATAGTGTTTTTCATGTATCGATGTTGAGGCGGTATGCCGGACCGTCGCACATTGTGGACTTTGAGCCTTTGCGGTGAATGAGGATTTGAACTTCGAGGAGAAGCGGTGAGGATCCTTGCCCTTGAGACCAAGACGTTGCGTAATCGCGAGATTCGTTTGGTAAAGGTTCAAAGTGGAAGAGTCTGGTTCGAGGAAGCCACTTGGGAGCGGGAAGACGAGATGAGATTGCATTACCCTCGAGTCAAGCTGTCTTAAGGACTTTCGAGGACGAAAGTCATAAAAAGGAGGGAATATTGTAACGACCCAGGTTTTTCTTATCTGTCTTCCAGGTATGCCCTAGGGGTAATTTGGTAATTTGATCCCGTCAGGGTCGTATGTGTCTTTTCCAGTTACTAAAATTATTGGATGGTTTTTTTGTAGGTTTTTGGAGGGGTTTGTGGTTTGGTTTGAGCAAGGTTTGATGCAAAAGTAAAAATAAAGGGAATTGTCTTTGCACTGGGTTTGAACCCGGTCTCCCGGGAAGCTTGTGGAGATGTGTGCCAATTGAGCCATTAGGTGCTCTTGTTGCTCTTTCTGCATCACATCTTAGTTAACCTTGGATTTTGGAGTTTTGGTGCATTTGGTTAAATGAAATAGAAATTAGGTTTATTCCATCTTCTTCTCCAAATCTCCTCTTGGCCGCACAAGCTCTCCCTCTCCATAGCCCTTGCCGATTCTTCATCCTTGCAGCTCCCTTGGATCGTTCATCATCATTCCGGGTAGGTATCGATCTTCCTCTTCTTCTTCTCATCCGTTTGGTGTGCTTTTGGCCAAGTGAAAGAGGTGTGTTGTGTGTGTTTGTGTTGATTGCAGCCAGCCGAGAGAAGCCCAGCCAGCAGCCATCGTCGCACGTCCAGCCGGCCAGATCGCACGCCGGATCGCGCCAGCAGCAGCACAGATCGCCCCTGCCGTCGCACCAGATCGCCCCTGCAGTCGCACCAGATCGCCCAGATCTGTTGAAGCGTACCGCCTCACGCCATCGCCGCCGATCGTGCGTGATCTGCAGCAGCAGACGCCAGACGCCGACGCCAGCGCCTGGCGCCGCCGAAGCCGCCGCCGCCGCGCTGGCCTTCGGCTCGTCCGCGTCGCTGTCGACGACGCCAAGACGCGCGCGCGCCGAAGCCGCTCGCCCAAGACGCCAGAGACGCTTCGCCGCAGCTGCGTCCCTACCGTGAGTCCGTGTGCCGTGTTGCGTGCGGGCGCGCAGCTGCGCCAGCCCTGCCGTGCGGCTTGCGCCAGCTCCAAGCTCGTGTCGCCGTGCCGCGTGAGTTCCCGAGCCGAGCTTGTCGTTCTATTGTTTTTAGACTTTTTAGGTATTGACTATTATTGGTTTGTTAGGTTCCCGCCGCTAGCTCGGGATTGTTCCGCAGACTTAGGATTTGTGTGCGAAGCCTCCCAGACCAAGGTAAGGATTTCTTACCGGAGTTGTGTGGGCCCCGCGGTATATTTGTGATTGTTGTTTTGTATGCCGTGTATGATTACTAGCATGTTTAGCCCTAGGTGCTCGCATTCAATTTCCCGATGGCATGAACTCTTGTATTGTTTCTCATGTTAGCCCATGCTAGGTTGTTCCATTCTCGCATGTTCGATATCTGTTCTTGCTTCGTAGTATCATGCTAGGTTCCTTGTATCTCATTGAGCACGTATTGGACCGCATTGATTGAATTGTTATTATTGCTATGGTTTAGAGTTCGGGTAGGTAGCATCATCCGGCCGGATGCATAACGTAACTTGCATCCCGAGCGGGGGACGCACGAGATGGTACTCGTCCTCGATCCCGTTAGGGTTTAGCTAACCCTAACGGCCGCCCCGCAATCTTGGGTGAGGGTGGCAGATCGTTAAATGCCCCAACGGTCGGGATGATGACTTGGCATTGCCTCGCCCCGGCGATCGGCACGCGTCCTCGGCGTGTTCGGCCGTAGCCCTTGATTGCCACTGTTAGGGCAAGGACCGCTTCGGTGTAAGCCTACCACCACGGCCGGTTCCTTAGCCTCAGTGCGGTGGTACAGCCGACATAGTTCACGTGTCCAGTCTCACACCCCTATGTCGGTGACACCGATCCAGAGATTTAGTTAGGCATGGTGATGAACACGGGCGACTTGCCACTAGACCGGCACCCCGAGTTTGCGAGCATGCGGTGCGCGCGCTTACGCTCATTACAGCGCCGCGATCGAGAGCTCCTCGGGATCTTGAGCGTGCACCTTTCGTATCGGCGATGAGACAGCCGAGGCCGGGACTTGTTCCCGTATAGAGCGTATAGTGTGTTGTGGTATTTCGGACTAAGACCACGAGTTGGCATCCGAGGTCCAAGTGTGGACTTAGCTATGTGCTCCGCTCTGTGTTTGTACTCATAGCTTGCATACCTTCTTCTAGATGATCATGTATATCGTATTGTACCCCGGTTGGGGATTCTTCTACTGGTAATTCGTTACTCACCCTTATTCCGTGGTTTTCCACAGGTAATCAAGGCGGGAGACAGGATGGTGAAGGAGGAGCCGTGATCATGGAATCTCGCTGTGTCATCTCGACCATTTTATTTTATCATGACTCTTGACTTTTGTTATTTCCCCTGAATGCATATAGACGGGCACGGAGCCCCAGGATGTTTTCTTACGTTTTATGGATTCCAGCATATTTGTACTTGTGGATTGTTTAAATGGTTTAAATAAATCTCTTATCAGAGTATTATTTTTAGGAATGTATGTTTTGGTTGTTGAATGTTTCTGTTTTTACTTGGGATTCGAAATATATTTTTCATAATGTCTTTTATTTTCAATACATGCATTGGGGTAAAGGCCCATTTAGAGCCCTTTTGGGTCGGGTCTTTACACTTGCTCTGCAGAAACTCAACCCAAGCTTATAAAGAGCAAGGCTCGCCTCCAAGCTGCCACTCAACTCTTAAGCCCATCTGGCTGCTCCAAGGACTTCCTCCTTATAGCTTAGACCTAACTCTTCTTCCAATCCAGAAACTCCACCCACGAAACATCGCGAGGAATAAGGATAGCGACGACCACAAGCTTGCGGATCCTGAACAACACGAGAACGGCAAGAATACCTCAAAAGTTAAAACTCGAGGCCGGCATCCACGGTGCAACTCAACTACCCAAGAACTAAGGGGTTCTACAAACTCCAAAGATCCAACAACCTTCCAGCAACAACTCAAGCCCTTGAACTGGCAGGCCTCTGCCCTTGCGAGAACAAACAACTTTCCGCTTGCTAACAAACAAACTCACGGACACTCTCGCTGGGCTGACCGCTGCGCTACTCTGATCAACTACACAACTCAGGAGCTAAGCTAACTCCTCCTCAACAGGAACGATTTACAAAGCCAAGCGGACTTAGAAGGACAAATGAAGTTCACACACGCTCGCTGTCTTGCTCAAACCCAAGGGCAACAACATCCAACTCTCTCGGAAGCAACATCCGAGGGTTCCTCAATCGCTTGAACCACCAACTAAGCACTAGCAGTACTTACTTAACCGCTGAGAGGGAGGCCAACTCCTAAAACTACCTGACTAGGAACAAGTCCTCAGGGCGACGCCAGCTTGGTCGAACCAAGCTAGCCCTAGAAAACAGCAAATGAACCAAACCTTGGCCAACGCCAAGCACCACCTTGCTAAGAATTCTAAAAACCAACGCGGAGGTTACTAAGAACAACTCTAGCTTGTCAACAGTCTACAAGCATCCAGCAACTCAACCGAGGAACACTGCCTGGGTCTGACCGAGCTCTGGTGCGGCTCTCCACAACTTAGGGTTCCTCGGATCACCCTCCAACACATACTGACGACAAACGGTCTAACAGACATCTGGCTACACGAGCACAACTCCCTTCAGCATCTCAACTATGCTAGCCAAAAGCTCTTCCTTGCCACACCTAAAGCGAGCATGGGGTGTTGCTCCACAAAATCCAGAATGCGCCTTACCACACTTGATGCAATGAGCCTCATCGCTCGCCCCGCCTGCGGCGATCCGAGCTCGACTGCGGTCGGCGCTGATCCCGACCCCTAGACTGGCCCTGTCGGCGAGTCTGCTATCCACCTGAGCGGGGAACCACCGGAAGACCCAATCTACCTCTTGCTCAAAGCATCAGCCACAACGTAGCATCCACCCAGGGTAAGGATCCGAACAACACTCTCTTAGCCATGACGGCCAGCAACTACGCGATTATGCTACCATCGCCCTTGTTCAGTTCCAACTGAACTCCAACCATCGATCAACAAGAAATGCCTCCACCCAGGTCAAGGGCCAACTAGCATAACTTGCCTAAGCAATAACACGGCTACAGGCACGGTATCCTCACAACCAAGGTTTGGCGCTTGCCAAGAACTAAAGCCCTAACACCTCAAGAACTGAGCACTTGCTACTCAACACGATCCTCTAGTGGTTCCTGCAAAATACACCACGGAACGAGCTACACAAAAGTACACCGGCGTGTACAGCTCCAACTTGGTTCCTTAAGATCCAAACCAACACGTACTCTCACACGAGGCAACTTTTGCCTCCCAAAAGAGCCACAACTAGCAAAGGAGCAACAAGAGTTCAAACCACTCAGGGTCAACTCACCACGAAAAGCTACATTGGTCAACTCACTCTTACAAGAGCGTAACCACACCAAGCTGACATCCCTCATACCAATGTGCCCACTAAATGCTCCGCTCAACCATCCAACTCATGGCTCTAACACTGGACCAACCACGCATCCTCAAAGCCAACTCTACCCTTATTAGGGTAACTCCAAGGGTAGTCGAAACACACTACCGCCAAGCTGGCTTTCAAGCTCACACACAAGCGCGAGAACTCAGACGCGCTAGCCCTCACCAACCTACAACATCCTTTGTACCCAACTCTCGGTGACCCAGAAAAGCTCCTACTTTTCCCTCAAACGACCTCATACTTGTAGTTCTCTGACTACCACCGAGCTAGATCTCTTAAGCAATCCAAACAGATGCAACTTCAGAAAAATGGGTACAAGGCTAGTGGGGATGCTATACTCCGGGCGGGCATGGAACCACCTGCACCAAAAGTGCCAACTGGCCCGAAACTAGGCCTCCTCTCCAACTTGGTGCCAATATGCACTACATCCTTTACAACACAAATCAGCCCAAAACAAGCTTTATGCCCCTCTGAGGATAGGGAAGGTCACACTCCAAGTGACGGGCAAAGGCACTCAACACAAGAGTCCAAACACTCGAGCAGCCTAAACTCTGGCATCTCACCTAACAGACATGCCACGACCTACTCCTGCATCCCACTCGATGCTCAACGAATACTCAGGCCAACCCTCGAGTGGCAGCATTTAGCTCCACACCTGGAACATGCTAACAGAAGGTGCTTCTCTCTACTAGCCAGCTGAAAACCACGGACGGATTAAGTCCTGACAAGCAAACTCCACACTACCCCCTGGCTACGAGGGTACTAAAAGGGGTTTTCTTGATTTTCTTTCCTTTTCCATAATTAAATAGGTCTAAAATCCCTTCCCAAAGCTTCCTCTTTCCAAACCCGGCCGAAGCAAACTTATTTTAAAATAAAACTCTCTTTTCTTACAAACTCCCCAAGACCATTTAGGGCAAGGGCTCAAAACCCAAATGGAAGCACCAAATTTACAATTAATTTTGCCATTTTCTAAAACACCTCCAAACTTCCAAACAACTTGCCCAAACCTCTCGGGTCTTGCAACCAACAACCATTAAGCTTCGACAAGGGCAGGAATGACCCTGAAATCCTGAAAATCCACAAAACCCTGACCGGGGGCAAAAGACCAAAATGCCCCTAAGGGTTAAAACAGCTCTAACGGCCCATCCGAACATCCGAATAGTGACCCGAAATCACCTGGGTAACCGACATAGATAACTGGGCCGTTACACCGCATGCTATTGCAACCGACGTAAATGTGGAGGCCTAAGTACAAACTACAAGGGGCAGGTATGCATGCCTAAAGACTCGGAAGCGGTGTCACTGATCACAATAGTGCGAGGCCCTCGGCACTCATCTGTGCAGCCTGTACCACCGACCTGAAGCTAAGAACCGGCCAAGGCAGGCTTGCACCGTTGGCAGGGTTTCGCTCTAGCAGGCTACAAACTAGGCTTATGCCGATGTGGTAGCTAAATCCACATCGACGGCCGGGGGGGAAGCAAGGTACGTTATGCTTCGCTCTACTTCCGACCGGTAGGGACAAGTACGTTATGTCCGCTCTCAGCCTCTGGATGATGACAAACCCTACTATACTAGCTAAGAGTACAGAGTAAATGATTCCTGGCTAACATACAATAATCCACATCAAACACACTTAACCTAGCATGATACTACGAACTTAAAACAGGAATCATTAGCATGCTGGAAGAACAAACCTCGCATGGCACTAACATGTACAATCAGACAAACATGCTAGCAAGAGATCAATCATAGCTGCCCTATCACTATCATGCTCATAACAGTCAACAAGCATACAAGGCACATCATGATAATATCGCAGGGTCCACACAACCACTGTAAGAAATCCGTACCTGGAAACAAGCAGAAATAACTATCACAAATCAACCAAGCGACCCTCGAGCTTCTAAGTGAACCCGAGCAACCTAAGCATTTAATAACAACAACCTAATTAAATAAACAACAACCAACAGCTTAGGGCTCAAGGGAAAAAGACTCGGGAATTACCATCCGAGAAGACACAAGGCTCAGCCCATCCCTCACAGCAAGGCAGGCTATCGGCAGAAAAGAGGCAGGCTAGGCGCGCTGGAGCGTCAGAGGACGCGCGCGCGGGAGCTGGGCGCTGGGCGCAGGCGTGCAGACGCGACAGAGACACGGGCGCGCTGGCGCGACGCTGAGGCGCGGACGGCGACAGAGATACGGGCGCGCTGGCGCAGGCGTTGAGGTGCGGTGTGGCTAGGGTTTTGTAAGGACCCGACCTGAAATACGGTCCTAAACCTAGGTCCTCACTCAGCATGCAAGTTAAATATTTCAACAAGCGGTTTAGTGCTCATATTTAAAACTTTTCAAAACATTTGGAAACGGGGAACACTTAAAACATAACCAACAATTTTCATAAAGCAATCCAACAAGGTAAAACAAGCCTGGCCAGTATTTATAAAAGAACATTCAAAACAATTTAAACAACTTTAACATCATTCCCCTAGGACTCCTGTCCATCTACATGCTGAATAAATAAATGCAAACAATAAACGACAGAGTGCGCAAGTGACCCCATGATCAAACAGCTCCCTCCGCTAGCCATCCTGGTGCTGTCCCAAGTTACCTGGTGGAAAAACCACAGAAATAAGGGTGAGTATAAACATACTCAGTAAGAATCCCCAATCGGGATACAATACGATACATCGATCATCTAGCACCCTAGTATACATGCAAACAATACGAGCTCAGAAGCAACAAGTTGGCTCAGGCTAACCGACGGTCTAGAAATTGCCTATTCAGGGGCTTACATCTACAACCTATCCTAGGTTCTACACCTGGATTCCCTTCGGAATCTTACACAACCTAGGACTCAGTGATGCCCATCGGGGACTTATACACAAGGATGCCCATCGGGGTCTTACACCTCCAATCAATGATGACCATCGGGGTCTTACACATCTAGGATGCCCATCGGGGTCTTACACATCTAGGATGCCCATCGGGGTCTTACACCTCCAATCAATGATGCCCATCGGGGTCTTACACATCTAGGATGCACATCGAGGTCTTACACCTCCAATCAATGATGCCCATCGGGGTCTTACACATCTAGGATGCCCATCGAGGTCTTACACCTCCAATCAATGATGCCCATCAGGGTCTTACACAACTAGAATGCCCATCGGGGTCTTACACCTCCAATCAATGATGCCCATCGGGGTCTTACACCTCCAATCAATGATGCCCATCGGGGTCTTACACCTCCAATCAATGATGCCCATCGCGGTCTTACACATGTAGGATGCACATCGAGGTCTTACACCTCCAATCATTGATGCCCATCAGGGTCTTACACATCTAGGATGCCCATCGGGGTCTTACACCTCCAATCAATGATGCCCATCGGGGTCTTACACATCTAGGATTCCCATCGGGGTCTTACACCTACAATCAATGATGCCCATCGGGGTCTTACACATCTAGGATGCCCATCGGGGTCTTTCACCTCCAATCAATGAAGCCCATCGGGGTCTTACACATCTAGGATGCCCATCGGGGTCTTACACCTCCAATCAATGGTGCCCATCGAGGTCTTACACATCTAGGATGCCCATCGGGGTCTTACACCTCCAATCAATGATGCCCATCGGGGTCTTGCACATCTTGGATGCCCATCGGGGTCTTACACCTCCAATCAATGATGCCCATCGAGGTCTTACACATCTAGGATGCCCATCGGGTCTTACACCTCCAATCAATGATGCCCATCGCCCGAGCTCAGCTCGCCCACGGTCGCGAGCCTAGCCGCCCTTCTCGCCCTGCCGCGTCGCACAGCGCAAGCCCAGCCCCCGTCGCCCTGGTCCCGCATCGCCCAGATCTGCCTCGCCCAGGCCGTCCCCGAGCCAGCTCACCCTGGTCCGCGTCGCCCAATCCCGCGTCGCCCTCGCTCTGGTCCATGCGCCCTGTAGCTCGCCGTGCCGTGACAGCCCAAGTGCCCCGAGCCATCGCGTCGCGTCGCCCCGCGCGCACGTTTCTGTAGCGCCTCGTGTCGCTCGCGCCCGTGCGCGCCGTCCCCTGTGCTTTCCGAGCTCGTGCCCGCGCGCCGTACACTGTGCCGAGCCGCGCCCCGCGCCCCGCTCCCGCGCGCAGCTCGCCCCATGCGCTTCATGCTGCGCCGCGCCCGGCCAGCCCGCCGCGACACTGCCTGTTGTGTCTTTGGTTGGCTTGAGCCTTGTGGCTTCTCGGATGGTATTTCTCGAGTCTTTTCTTCGTTGGGCCCGGATTTATTGGCTGCTGGTTATGGATTTATTGGGTTCTTTATGTATGTGATTTGGGTGCTTTGTTTGATGTTCAGGCTGTTCGGGAATCGATTAGAGGCTCGAGGATTCGCTCGTAGATTTATTATAATTATTGTTTTCTACTTGTCCCAGGTAAGGATTTCTTACCGTGGTTGTGTGGACCTTGCGATATATCTCGATATGCCTTGCTTGTTTGCTGATTGTTATGAGCATGTTAGAGATAGAGCAGTTGATTGAATTCTTGCTAGCATGTTTGCCTGATTTTACATGTTAGTGCCATGCTAGGTTTGTTCTGCCCGCATGCTTGTGATTCCTGCTTAAGTTGTAGTATCATGCTAGGTAATGTGATTTATGTCAGTCATTGCTTGCTAGCTAGGAATCATTGATTTTTGCTCTGTACTCTTAGATAGAGTTGTAGGGTTTGTCATCATCCAGAGGTTGAGCGGACAAAACGTACTTTGTCCCTAGTAGCTCAGGTCGGGAGTAAAGTGTGCGTAGCATAACGTATCTTGCTACCCCCGACCCGCCGGTTGTGGACTTAGCTACCCACTCCGGCCAAAGCCTAGTTTGTAGCCTGCTAGAGCGGAACCCTGCCAACGGTGTAAGCCTACCTTGGCCGGTTCTTAGCTTCAGGTCGGTGGATCAGGCTGCACAGATGAGCGCCGAGGGCCTCGCGCTCATCGTGATCGATGACACCGCTCCGAGTCATAGGCATGCGACACGGCCCGCGTAGTTTGCCCTTAGGCCCCCGCATTTACGCCGGTTTCAGAGAGCATGCGATGTGCGCGCACACGCGTTAGTTGCCAGTTCGGAGAGCTCCCCCGGGCTAATGTTCGTGAGTACACCATTCCTTCCAGTTTAGATCTAGACTTCGGGTACTCTCCCGATAGTCCAGATGTATAGCGAGGGTAAGAGGCTCTTGAGGACACCCATTGGGATTGGCTTTTGAGCTAATCAATTGGTCGAGGGAGAAAGACCCTCGAGGGTGTCGGACATCTTGGGATCAGTTTTTGAGCTGATCAAATGGCCGAGGGAGAAAGACCCTCGGAGATGTCCCGGGATTGGTTATGAGAACCAATCATTAGTAGGAAGTAGGAGACTTCCGATGATTCCGGAAGTAGGAGACTTCCGATGGTTCCAGATCTTTCCTTATGAGCTCGTTGAGCTATGATCTGTGTTGATGGCTGTTTGCTTGCATGTTGAGGTGCTAGATGACGGATGTATCGTATTGTACCCCGGTTGGGGATTCTTACTGAGTATCTTTATACTCATCCTTATTTATCTTTCAGGTAGCTTGGGACAACACCAGGAGGGCTAGCGGAGGAGGCGATTGATCATGGGGAGTAGGCACAGACTGTCTTTTATTGTTGCATTGTTTATTCGGCATGTAGATGGACAGAGTCCTAGGGAACATTGTTTAAAAAGTTGTTTAAATTGTATTGTATGATTTTATAAATATTGCTGAGTGGTTTTACTTCGTTGGATGGTTTAAATGAAAAGCGTGGTTTATGTTTTTAGGGTTCCCCCTTCTCATATGTTTTGAATGGTTGTTAAATATGAGCACTAAACTGCTTGTTATCATATTTAACTTGCATGCTTTGAGTGAGAACCCCAGATTTAGGACCATGTTTTGGGTCGGGTTAAATCACAGTTGGTATCGAGCACGAGTCATAGATTTTGTAGACTAACTTTGCTTTGTAGGTTGTTGCTCCCATGATCATCAAGACTCCACGGCCGCCACGTTTGTCCGAGTTCAATTAAGCTAAGGGGTAAGAATTTACAATACTTTTCATCTAGCTTTTATGCCTTGTGTAGAGTTGTGGAGCGGAGACGAAAGGTGTTCGACTCGTTGTTGGTTTGGGCTTAGAGAGCCATCATGCCAACTTTTCATGAGGCGAGCGGCTTGTTGAGCGGTGAGAGCCCCGGTGTGGGCCAAAGCATTTATGCTTTGTGCGGATCGCCCGGTGTGTCGATCGCACCGCAGGGAGGCGAGCTAAGACTCCGTAGGCCATTTGTGGCCCGATTGTTGCTTTCCCCTAGTGAGAGGGTGGAGGTGCTCGTGCGATCGCGGTGTGTTGATCTCACTCACGAGGAGGGGGACGCTTGGCATGTCCGACCGAGGAGTTGGACTGATTGTATTGATGATGAGGCCGCGCCCCGTGGTTGTTAAGCCTGTTGGCGAGTTGGCCCCGGCGATTGAGTTGCCTAGAGAGGGGGGTAGAGGCTAGCACGCCCGAGAGTGAGACTCCTTGAGCAGAGTGTGCTCCAGCCATGAGAGATTTGATGGCAGGTCTTCGGCTATCGAGAGTGGAGACCCAGGCGCAGTTTGTAGCGCGTAGTGAGGAGTCCCGGGCACAGATAGCCTAGCTGGCAGAGTTTGTTTCAGCATTTTCCCCCCAATAGCTCTTGTAGCCCCGGAGGTTCCAGGGAGGGCATGATCAACAGGTTTTTGCCGATGAGTTTGTTGGCGTTGATGGAGCCGCCCAGTTTGGCAAGTGGATGCCTATAGAGCTCGTTGTTTGAGAAAGTCCTACTGCTAGTAGTAAAGCAGTTGGCCAGGTTTGAGTTTAGCATCCGTGTGTTGGGATGCCCTGCTGTTCAGAGGCCGAAATGTGTCGTTCCTGTGCTGTTTGGTACAACAGTTGATGGTGGTAGTCCCTTGAGAGAGGTGGACTAGCTGAGTCTCCACCAGTCGCCCGATTGATTGGCAAGTTGCCGTGTTAGTGGCTTGAGGCAGATGTAGAGCAATCTTTGCCCCCCTTGCAAGCCTGCTGTCGTTGTGCAGCCAGTTCTTTTAGTGCCCTCGTAGCCAGGGTGCAGTTCAGAGTTTACTTGCCAGGGTTTTATCCATTTGTGGATTTCAGCGGGCTAGTAGAGTGGAGCACTCTTTTGATTGGATGTTCCCAGTGTGGAACTAGTTGTTGCCACCCGAGGAGTTGGCCTGAGCTTCTGTTGAGCATCGAGTGAGATGCAAGAGTTAACCTGAGCTTTGTTGAGCATTGAGTGAGATGCAGGAGTTAGCCTGAGCTTTTGTTGAGCATCGAGTGGGATGCAGCAGTAGGCCTTGGCATGTCTGTTGGTCGAGATGCCAGAGATTAGGCTGCTCGAGTTCTTGGACTCTTGTGTTGAGTGCCATTGCCCCGTCACTTGGAGTGTGACTTTCCTCGAGAGGGGCATAAAGCTCGTTGTGTAGCTGATTTGTGTTGTAAAGGATGTTGTGCTGTTGGCACAGGCTTTGAGAGGAGGCCTAGATTGAGGCCGTTGGCTCTGTTTGTGTGAGTGGTTCCATGGCCGCCCAGAGTATAGCATCCCCGCTAGTCTTGTACCCATTTCCTGAGGTTGCACCTGTTTGGTTGCATAAGAGATCTAGCTCGGTGGTAGTCAGAGGACTACAAGTATGAGGTATGTTAGCCTGGTTGGATTTTCTCTTGTAGAGTGAGCTTGCCAATGTGGCTTTCCGTGGTGAGTCGACCCCGAGTGGGTTTGGACTCTTGTTGCTCCCTGGTTAGTAGTGGCTCTGTTGGAGGCAAAAGTTGCCCTGTGTGAGAGCCCTTGTTGGCATTGGATCTAGTTGGAGCTGTACACCCCGGTGTACTTTTGTGTAGCTCGTTCCGTGGTTTATGTTTGGAGAACCACGAAGGGTTCGTGTTGAGGAGCCAGTGCTCAGTCTTGGAGTTGTCAAGGCTTTGGTTCTTGGCAAGTGCCATAGCTTTGGTTATAAGGATGTCGTGCTCGTAGCCGGGTTGTTGTTTGAGCAAGTTTTGCTTGTTGGTCCTTAGCCTGGTCAGAGTTCAGTCGGATCTGAACAAGAGCGGTGGTAGCAGCCGCGTTGTTTCTGATCGTTATGGCTAAGTGAGAGATGTTCGGATCCTTGCCTTGGGCATAAGGTTTGTTGAGGCTGATGCTTGAGTAGGAGGATGACGCATTCTGTAGCGTATCCGGTCCTCTTGGTTTTCAGAGTTGGAGTTAGCCAGCTTAGTTGAGATGCTAGAGAGAATTGTGCCCGTGTAGCCGGTTGTCTGTTAGATTGTTTGACGACCGTGTGTGTCGGAGGGTGATCGGAGGATCCCTAGTTTGTGGAGAGCCACTCCAGAGCTCAGTTAGACCCAGGCAGTGTTCCTTGGGTGAGTTGCTTGCATATTTGGCAGTCTAGCAAGCTAGTGCTTGTTTGGAGTAGAGCCCGGATTGGTTCCGGTTTGGAGGCTAGTTGGTGCTTGGTGTTGACCAAGATTTGATTCTCTTGATGTTTCAAGAGCTAGCTCGGTTCGAGCAAGAGGGCGTTGCCCTGAGGATTTGTTCCTAGTCAGGTTGTTTTGGGAGCTGACCCCTCCCTCGGCAGTTGAGTAAGTTCTGCTTGTTCTGGTTGGTGGTCCAATCAGTTAGGTTTCCCCTTGGGTGTTGCTTCCAAGAGTGTTGGTTGTTGTTTGCCCTTGGGTTTGAGCTAGTCAGCTAGCATGTGTGATGTTCGCTGCCCTTCAGAGTTCGCTTGCTGGGAAATCGTTCTCGTTGAGGAGTCAGCTTAGCTCCTAAGTTGTGTAGTTGATCAGAGTAGCGCAGTGGTTAGCCCAGCGAGAGGGTCCCTGCATGGTGTTGTTAGCAAGCGAAGTTGTTTGTCCCCGCAAGAGCGGTGGCCAGCCAGTTTTAGAGTTGAGTTTTGCTGGAAAGTTGTTGGTTCTTTGGGGTTTGAGGTTCCCCTAGTTTCCTTGGTGGTTGAGTTGCACCATGGATGCCAGCCTCTAGTGTTATCTTTGGAGATAGCCTCGTCGGTCCGTTTTCCTTGCGATGTTCCGAGTGTGAAGGTTCTAGTCGCAAGATGATTTTGGCCTTGGCTAAAAGGAGGAAGTCCTTTGAGTAGCCAGTTGGATCTTAAGAGTTGAGTGGTAGCTTGGAGGCGAGCTTTGCTCGCGATGAGCTTGAGTTGAGTTCTGCTGAGCAAGTCCTTCTCGGGCTTTGCTTCTTGTTGTTGTGCTTTCGCAGATTGGCGTTAAGTGAGCCTCGGTGGAGTTAGTTGGCACAGAGGTGCCGTGGCATTGGTTGGTTAGCCTTTGAAATTTATTCTCCTCAATTTGTTGTGTTCTTTGGTAGCCCTGTGAGGGTTTGGTCCTTCTGCTGCCGAGATTTCCATGAGAGGAGCGTTGGTTGTTTCCTTTGCCGGCAAAGTTCCCTTTGGCGATTGCTAGTAGATTTTCATGGAAAAGTTTGTGTTCAGCCGTTGAGAGGCTCTAGTTTGTTGGCTAGGCCGAGTGGAGCCTGTGCCTGGTTTTGGCCATTTAGGGTTGGCCGTAGCTAAAGTTCCAGCTTGTGCTTGTTGGAAAAGTTTTCCTTTTTGGATCAATCGCCAGTTGGTGATTTGTTTGCTTTTCGTTAAGGCTTTAGGCAAGCTTTGTGGTTCATTTGGTCTCTTGTGAAGCGAGAGAGTAGGTCATTTGGTTTCGGAACCTAAGAGGTTTGATTGTTTGGCCAAACATAGTGTAGAGTTGAAAATTTGTTTGTTAACAGCTGTGAGTTTCAGAGAAGTTACGCCAGTGCGTGGCGTTGAGTTTTGGAGCTTGTGCCAGTCTGCGAGTTGGCTGAGAGTAACACCGTAGAGAGGTGTTCCGTGTTGGATTAGCAGGGTTTTGATTGAGCCCCTGGTTTGTAGGCCTTCTGAGATCCTTGAGCGGATCGGAGCAGTGGTTAGCTTTGCCCAGTCTTTGTTGAGCTAGTCTTTGGCAGAATGGTTAGCTTTGTGGCTTTGAGCCTTTGAGAACCCAAGAGGGTTTGGTTTTGGTAGAGGGCTAGTGTTGTATTAGCCGAGAAGTTCAGTTGGCTAGGAATCAGTGGAGTATTCCTAGAGCCGTTTCGTCTTAGGACTTTCGAGGACGAAAGTCTTATAAGGAGGGAGTATTGTAACGGCCCAGTTTTCTATCCCAGTTCTCGAGGAGCTCCTGGTTTGAGATTCGAGTGGTTTGGTTGGGCGTTAGAGTGTTTGGACCCTTAGGGGCATTTTGGTCTTTTTGCTCCCTGGGCAGGATTTGTGGTTTTTCAGGGCTTCGAGGCAGCTCCTGCCTTTGTTGAGGCTTGTTTGTTGTGGGCTGCGAGTCACGAGATGTTTGGGCTATTCGTTTGGGAGTTCGGTTGTGATTTGGGTTTTGGGCAAAATGATGGTTGTTTGGGTGTTTCCTTCGGGATTCGAGCCGGGCCTTCAATGTTGGTTTGGGAGGCTGATTTAAGTGAGATTTGTTGTTTGGAAAGGTTGCTTCAGTCGGGTCTCGAAGGAGGAAGCCGGGAAATGAGATTTAAGGATTTTAAGGATTTTTGGAAAAATTGGAAAATGGATAAATTGGATTTATTTGGATAAGGTTGGAATTTAAATAAAAGAGAAAAAAGAAAAGAAAAAAAAGGAAAAATCCATTTTTTTTCCCATTTTCCCCTTTCTCTCTCCTCCAGCCCGAGCCCCCTTGGCCCTCACCTCCCAGCCCGAGCAGCTCCTGGTCGCCCAGCCCTGGCGCCCAGCTCGACCATGGTCGCGAGCCTAGCCGGCCTTCTCGCCCTGCCACGTCGCACAACGCCGATGTAACGGCCCAGCTTTCCATCCCAGTTAATAGCAAAATTAATTGAATCTTTTGGGATTTGAACCTTGCCCTAAATGGTGAATTTGGAGTTTTATGAAAAGAGTCTTAATTAAAAAGAAAAAGAGAAGAAGGTTGCTTTAGGCGGGACCCGCAAGAGAAAAGCCTTGGGAAGGGAATTTAGGTCTCCTAACCTATTTAAAAATAAGGAAAAGAAGGAAAATCATGAAAACCCCTAATTTTCCCCTCATAGCCGCATTCTCTCTCTCTCTCTCTCTCTCTCTCTCTCCTTAATCGAGCCAAGCACCCTAACCCAAACGCACCACCCAGCCGAGCCACCCCAGCCACATCGCACCACACCTACCCGCACAGCCAGCCCCTGCGCCGCACCAGACCACACCGCCCAGGCCACCCGCCGAGACCGCTCGCCACCGCCGCCCCGCCGCCGCGCGCTGCACTGCGAACCAAGCCCCACCGTCGCAGCCCATCACCGCTCGACGCCGTCTCACGACCCACCCGTCGCTGCAGTAGCATCACGCCCAGCGATCGAGCGCTTCGACGCGCCGCGCCAACCAGCCGATCCGCTCGCTCGCAGATCGCCTTCGCGGCCGACGCTCGCGCGCGCCCGCCGTCAGACGCCGTGCCGCGCGCGCCGCTGCTCTGCTTTCCGTTCGCCTTGCGCGCGCGAACCAACCAGCGCCAGCGCCCGCCATACCGCTTTCTTTGCCGCCGAGCCCGTGTCCTCTCTACGGTAATTCTCGAGCCTTTTCCCTTTTGATTTTTAAGTTCTTTGCTGTTTGTATATTTATTTAGGATGCTTTTAATATGCCTAGGTTGCTCGAGTTCGTTTTAAAGTTCGAGGGTCTTGCTTGACTCGTGTTAGCATTTTTCCACTTATTTCCAGGTAAGGATTTCTTACCGTGGTTGTGTGGACCCTGCGATGCTTTCTTGATTGTGCCTTATGTGCATGTTTACTTTTATGAACATGATTAGTGGATAGGACAGCTTGTGATTGCATTCCTGCTAGCATGTTTGATTGTTTGTACATGTTAGTGCCATGCTAGGATCGTTCTTCCAGCATGCTTGAGATTCCTGCTTTAAGTTCGTAGCATCATGCTAGGTTATATATGATGGATGGCCAGGAATTCGTTTACTCTATACTCTAGCTAGTGTAGTAGGGTTGTCATCATCTAGAGGCTGAGAGCGGACATAACGTACCTTGTCCCCACCGGTCGGGAGTAGAGCGAAGCATAACGTACATTGTTTCCCAGCAGCCCGGTGAGGATTAGCTACCTCATTGGCATAAGCCTAGTTTGTAGCTGCTAGAGCGGAACCCCGCCAGCGGTGCAAGCCCGCCTTGGCCGGTTCTTAGCTTGTGTCGGTGGTACAGCCGCACAGATGAGTGCCGAGGGCCTCGCACCATCGTGTTCGGTGACACCGCTTCGAGTCTTAGGCATGCACTGCCCGCGTAGTTTGTAATTAGGCCCCCACATTTACGCCGGTTGCAGCAGCATGCGGTGTGCGGACACCCATTGGGTTTGCCGGTTCGGAGAGCTCCCCCGGGCTACTGTTCGTGAGTACACCAATTCCTTCCAGTTTAGAGCCAGACTTCGGGTACTCTCCCGATAGTCCAGATTTATAGCGAGGGTAAGAGGCCCTTGAGGACACCCATTGGGATTGACTTTAGAGTTAATCAATTGGTCGAGGGAGAAAGACCCTCGAGGGTGTCAGACATCCTTGGGATCGGCTTTTGAGCTGATCAATTGGCCGAGGGAGAAAGACCCTCGGAGATGTCCCGGGATTGGTTTGAGAGCCAATCATTAGGCCGGAAGTAGGAGACTTCTGAGGATTCCGGATTTGCCTTGTGAGCTCGTTGAGCTAAGATCCGTGTTGATATTTGTGGCATGTGTACTAGGTTGCTAGATGATTGATTGCATCGTATCGTACCCCGGTCGGGGATTCTTACTGAGTATGTTTATACTCACCCTTATTGTGGTTTCTTCCACAGGTAACTTGGGACAACACCGAGGCTGCAAGCGGAGGGAGCTAGGGGATCATGGATGTGCACGACACTGTCGTGTCTTATTTTATTGTTTTTGATTTCAGCATGTAGTTGGACTTGGGTCCGTAGGGAAAACTATGATTTGAACTATTTTATGTTTTTAAGGAAAGTACTGATCAGTCACTGTTTTTAATTTGAATGGTTCGTTTTTTCCTAATGAATGTTTACTTTGTTTTTAATGTTTTCCACTCTTATATTTGAAAAGTTTTACAAACCGACCCTAGCTGGGTCCTTTTATGCTTTTCACTTGCATGCTGAGTAAAGATCTAGGTTTAGCACCGTTTTCGACTGGTCTTTACTGGTTGGTATCGAGCACGAGTCATAGATTCTCGTAGACTAACCTGTTTGTAGGTTGTGTTCCCAAGATCTCCAAAGACTCCAAGGCCGCCAGTTTGTCTAAGTTCAATAAGCTAAGGGTTTTGTTTATGATACTATATGCAGTACACATGTGTTATCTTTGTTGGCAGAGAAAGTCCGAGCGTGGACTAACTGTTGTGGTTTCCGTGTAGATCGCCAAAGATGCCTAGGTTACACGTGATGGAGCAGTCCGTCTGCGAGGCGCAAATAGAGATGCCGCAGAGCCAGCAGCCGTGGTATATATCTCAGAGGGCGCCCGTGGCACCGAGGCTAACTTGCCCAGAGAAGGGGTGGAGGCCGCTATGCCTCAAGGTACACACTCAGGAGGAGATATTTCTCGCTATGAGAGACATGATGATGGGCCTAATGGCCGAGCAGAGTCGAGACTCAGCGCGGCTAGCGGCAAGCAGAGAGAGGAGTCTAGGGCATAGATAGCCCAGTTGACACAGGCTCATGCGCAAGAGCACCCCCAACAGCTCCAGTAGCCCCTGTAGCTCAACCGGAGGGGCAGGGTCATCAGACCGGTCGGACTCACTTGATAGTGCAGAGGAGCCGCTGAGTTTGGCAAGTGGTTGAAAGATTTCACCAAGTGGAAGCCAAGGGAATTTGATGCTTGAGAGAACCCACTTGTGGCGGTCGGTGGTTGGCAAGAATGGAGTACATCTTTAGAGTTATGGGATGCCCAGATGTGCAGAGGCCGAGATGTGCGGCCCATGTTCTCTCCGACACACGGTGAGTGGTGGTGGGAGTCCACAGATAGAGCTAGACCACTGGTCTTCTCCACCCACTGGGAGTTCTTTAGAACGAAGTTGAGCTAAGTATGTTAATGACGAGGCTCAAGCAGGAGATGGCAGAGGCCTTCTCGAATCAAAAACAGGATCGAGATAGTATTGCCGCCTATGAAAAGAAGTTCTCTCGAGTATAGCTATTTCGCCACGAGCTCATTGCCACCGAGGAGCTCAAGATTAAGAAGTTCATTTGTGGGCCGAGGAAGGAGGTTGCTCGGGATGTTCGAGCACTCGCCTCCCGAGAGTTATGATCGAGCGAAGAGAGTTGGCCACGATTTATAATCCGAAGTATCCGCGATCAGAGATTCTGTTGCACCGGCTCGGTCGATTCGGCTGCTCAGTGAGATTCCGGCGTAAGAGGAAATCTGTGACTTCTAGTGGTTTCCGCTCACTGGTCAAAGAGACTCGCCGTCGGGGCGATCTAGAGGTCGAGATCGGCGCCACACACAGGAGAGCCCAGATCGCCAACGAGGAGGGCGAGCAAAACACACTCATTGCAACAAGTGTGGAAAGGCACACTTTGGTTTGTGTGGAGCATCGCCCGTGCTTGCTACTGAGATGTGGCAAGGAAGGGCACTTGGCGGATTCTCGACTCGTGGATTTAGCAAACACGGGACCGGCCCAATAGCAGGGCGGGTGTTTGCCACTACTCGCCAGGAGGCGGAGCGCATCGATGATGCGATTGCGGTGGTACGCGCTTGTCTTACAAAGACTATGCATTTGTATTGTTTGATTCGGGTTCGACCCATTCCTTTGTTTACGATGCATTCGTTAGACAAGCTTGTGTGGAACTCGAACCTCTAGGGTTTGAGCTGTGTGTTGCCACTCCTTCGGGTGTGAGTATGTTAGCTAGCAGAGTAGAGTTAAGCATGGCGGATCTGAGATATCGATGAGATTTTAGAGGCTACCCTCATAGTGTCGTCTATGAGCGGTTTCGATGTGATCCTTGGCATGGATTGGTTGGCGAGAGAACCATGCATTGATAGACCGCCACGGAAAGAAGTGGTGTTTAGGCCGCCTCGCAGGCCGAGCTTCAAGTTTTTGCGGTGTCCAGGCGGAATTTGCCCGCCATTGATCTCAAAGCAGTTGAAAGCCCGTAGATTGTTAGCTCGAGGAGCTTGGGGCTTCTTAGCAAAGCTGTCAGGAGATAGTAGTACTTCGTTGTCTGCCGACATGGTCCCCGTGGTGCAAGAGTTTGCAGATGTTTTCCCTGAAGAGTTGTTGGGTTTACCCAAGCGGGAGTTAGACTTCACCATTGAGTGGAGCCGTGGACTCTTCCCATTTCTAAAGCCCCGTATCGTATGGCGCCGGTGAGTTGAGAGAACTCAAAGTGCAGTTGCAAGAGATGCTTTGGATCGAGGTTTCATCCGTCCGAGTGTGTCCCCGTGGGAGCACACACATCTGTTTGTTAAGAAGAAGGATGGATCCATGCGTTTGTGTATAGACTATAGAGAGTGAATAAAGTCACGGTGAAGAATAAGTATCCCCGCCGCGTATAGATGATCTCGTTTGATCACTTCAAGGAGCCTCGGTGTTTTCTAAGATTGATTTGAGGTCGTGGTACCATCGGTTGAGGATTCGAGATGCGAGATATCCCAAGACCGCGTTCAGATCGAGGTATGGTCATTATGAGTTCGTGGTCATGTCTTTTCTGTAAGGACCCGACCCAAAAGAAAGCGGTCTCTAACCTAGATCCTTACTTAGCATGCATGTCTAGGAATGTAAAACGTCATTGAGTTTGAAATTTAAATCCTTGAGGTAAGTACATTCAAAACAAAGAAAAATATAATTCCATTTAAAATAAACAGTAGATGACTGATCAAGACTTTCTTAAAACAAATCAAGGGAAACGATACGAGAAACATAAAATAGGTTTTTGAGTACTTTTCCTAGGGACTCAAGTCCCACTACATGCTAAATCATAAGAAAACAATAAAAGAATATGCATCCCCAGTCACTATCCATGATCATCCAAAGACCTCCTCCTAGCCATCCCGCCGATGTCCCAAGTTTACGGTGGAAAACCACAGAAAATAAGGGTGAGCAACGAGTTACTCAAGAAGAATCCCCAACAGGGGTACAATACGAAAACATATCATTTAGCACACGGACATGCAACCATGCAATGACTCTGAGCAAGCAGATGGATCAACGAACGTCACTCTTGGGCTTGCCTATTCGAGGTTTACACAACCTACAACTCGGTGTTGCCCTTTCGGGGACTTATACGCCTAGGATGCCCATCGGTCTTACACCTCCAACTCGGTGATGCCCATCGGGACTTATACACCTAGGATGCCCATCGGGTCTTACACCTCCAACTCGGTGATGCCCATCTGGGACTTATACACCTAGGATGCCCATCGGGTCTTACACCTCCAACTCGGTGATGCCCATCTGGGACTTATACACCTAGGATGCCCATCGGGTCTTACACCTCCAACTCGGTGATGCCCATCGGGACTTATACACCTAGGATGCCCATCGGGTCTTACACCTCCAACTCGGTGATGCCCATCAGAGACTTATACACCTAGGATGCCCATCGGGGTCTTACACCTCCAACTCGGTGATGCCCATCGGGGGGACTTATACACCTAGGATGCCCATCGGGTCTTACACCTCCAACTCGGTGATGCCCATCGGGGACTTATACAGCCTAGGATGCCCATCGTGGTCTTACACCTCCAAATCGGTGATGCCCATCGGGGACTTATACACCTAGGATGCCCATCGGGTCTTACACCTCCAACTCGGTGATGCCCATCGAGGACTTATACACCTAGGATGCCCATCGTGGTCTTACACCTCCAAATCGGTGATGCCCATCGGGGACTTATACACCTAGGATGCCCATCGGGTCTTACACCTCCAACTCGGTGATGCCCATCGGGACTTATACACCTAGGATGCCCATCGGGTCTTACACCTCCAACTCGGTGATGCCCATCGGGGGGACTTATACACCTAGGATGCCCATCGGGTCTTACACCTCCAACTCGGTGATGCCCATCGGGGACTTATACACCTAAGATGCCCATCGGGTCTTACACCTCCAACTCGGTGATGCCCATCGGGACTTATACACCTAGGATGCCCATCGGGTCTTACACCTCCAACTCGGTGATGCCCATCGGGGACTTATACACCTAGGATGCCCATCGGGTCTTACACCTCCAACTCGGTGATGCCCATCTGGGACTTATACACCTAGGATGCCCATCGGGTTTTACACCTCCAACTCGGTGATGCCCATCGGGGGACTTATACACCTAGGATGCCCATCGGGTCTTACACCTCCAACTCGGTGATGCCCATCGGGGACTTATACACCTAGGATGCCCATCGGGTCTTACACCTCCGGATGTCCATCGGGGCCTTCCCGAGCGGGGACGCGCTAGTTACCTCTACAATCTCTTACACTATACATCATCCGCCAATTCCTAGCATGACACTAACAGATAACAAGGTCACGGTTATGCCGAGACAATTTAACTCCTAGCATGATAACTTAACAGAATATATCAGGAATCTCAAGCACAAAATCACCTGGAACAAGAAAGAGCAAGCAACCTATCCACAAGAAATTCCATACAAACACAACACATGGCATGCTATCAAAGTATTCGCAGGGTCCACATACACCCGTGAAGAAATCCTTACGAAGTGAATAGAACCAACGATCAACGGATGACTCTCGAGCTTCTAAGCGAACCCGACAACCTAAGCAAGTAATAAAAATCAACCTAGTTAACCAACAGCAGCTAAAAAGCACAAAAAGTCCAAATGGTCAGCCTCGGGAATTTACCAACCGAGAAGGCACCAGGCTCGGCAAGGCAGCGCAGCGCAGGCGAGGCGGCGCAATGATATTACAGTCGTTGCGCTGGCGGTCGCTGGGCTGGCCGCACTGGCGATCGTGCAAAGCAGGGGGCGCTGGGCGCGGGTGCGCTGGTGCAAGGGCGAGGCGCGTGGCCCTCAGCAAGACGGGCAGCGGGACGTGCGGCCGGGTTGACGATCGTCGTGAGACGCGTCGGCGCGGCCGCTGGCGCGGACGCAGACAGTCGGCCGGATGCCGAGCGGGCGTCGCGCGGCGGGCGAACCGGCGCGAGCAAGCGGGCTCGCTGAAGCAGGCGTGCGGGCGACGCTGAGGCACGGACGAACGGCACACGGTGGGTGTGCTGAGACGCGGTCTCGCAGGTGCGGTCGGTCGGTCGGAGCGACGCTGGGGCGCACGGTGCGGCAACGAGCGGCGCTGGGCGCATAAGGCGGCGGCGATGGCGGCGCTGAGGCGACGACGGCACGACGATTTAGCGGCGCTGGGCGCGGCGGCGCGACGGCCGGCTGATCGGTGCGGCGACGGTCGGGCGAGTGCGACGGCGAGTGGGCCAGTGCGACGGCGAGGGTGGGCGGCGCCGGCGAGGGTGTGGGGAGAGGGTTTTGCGAGAGGAGTGCTTTCTTTTTTTTTTCTTTTTCTTTCTTCCTCAAATTAAATAAGCTTGGAAATCCAAAATTCCCTTCCCATGGCTTCCCTCCTTCAAACCCAAGTTGACGCATTTATTTTCCTTAATTAATTCCAAACTCCCATCTCTCTTTGAGGCCGAGGGTTCGAGTCTTCCAAAAACATCTTTTAAACCTTATTTTATATTTAACTAAAATCCGGGCTGTTAGAATACTCCCTCCTTGGAGGACTTCCGTCCTCGGAAGTTCTTTGCACTAAAACAACCCGGGTAATTTCTCCTCATCTCCCTTCCAACTCCCAAGTAGCTTCCTCGACTCTCTGATTCCGCCACTGCACTTTCACTAAATCAATAGCTCGGTTCCTCAAGACTTTCTTCTCAAATGCTAAGATCTTTATGGGCTTTTCCTCAAAGCTCAGGTCATGGTTTAGCTGCAAAGGCTCGAAATCTATGACATGCGAAGGGGTCCGCATACATCTTGGCGGAGCATCGAAACATGGAACACACTATGCACTGCAGCCCAAGGTGGAGGCAATGCTAACCGGTAGCTACGGCCCCGATCCTCTCGAGGATCTCGAATGGTCCGACAAACACGGGGCTCACTTTACTCTTCCTACCAAACCTCGTAACTCCATGCATCGGAGCCACCTTAAGGAACACGTGGCCGCCAATCTCAAACTCCAACTCTCTACGTCGACATCGGCGTAGCTCTTTCCGCCGCTCGGGCGGTCAACATTCGAGCTCGATCTTCTCGGGATGACCTCATTGGTCAAGTGGAGCAACTCTGGACCCAATACCGCTGTCTCAACCTCTTCCAGAATCTGGGGATCTGCAGCGCTTACCATACAATGCTTCAAACGGTGCCATCCGAATGGTTGATGAAAACTATTGTTGTAGGCGAACTCCATCAAATACAAATCACGATCCCAAGCGCCGTGGAAATCCAACACGCAGGCTCGCAACATATCCTCTAAGATCGATTAACCCGCTCGGTCCGCCATCACCTGCGTGGGTGGAAGGTCAGGTCTTTTGTAGCGCACTGCGTGCCCAAACTCGCTGAAGGGCCTTCCAAAACCGTGATGTAAAACGGGAATCCCGGTCGGAGATAATTTTAAGCGGCACTCCGTGGTACCTCACTATTCGCTCAAGGAATAGCCTGCGTGCCCTTTGCGCCCACGGTGTAGTTTATCTGCCGGAACGAAGTGGGCACACTTAGTCAACCTATCAACGACCACCCAAATCTGTGCATATCCTCTAGGGGTTCTCGGGCAAATCTGAAATAAAATCCATGGTAATTTCCTCCCACTTCCATCTTTGTGGCACCCGAGCGATCGCAACAACCTGTTGGAGCCGCTTAGGCGCCTTCACTTGCCGACAAGTGAGACACCGACCGACAAACCGGGCAATCTCTCTCTTCATCCCCATCCACCAAAAGTCTCGCTTAAGATCTTGGTACATCTTGTTACCCCCGGGTGCCATGCAAAAGGCGAGGTGTGAGCCTCGGTCAACAATTCCGACGAATACGGCATCGGGTGGGACACATAGCCGACCCTTATATCTCAAGCCACCATCTCGCAAATATCTCAAAATCAAAGTCACCATCGCCTGGACCCTCTCATACAACTTTTTCAACTTAGGATCATTCAATTGGCCGTCAATAATCCTTTGCCTTACCGAAGGTGGATGGTCAATCGAGCTACCCAGCGGTAACATCCCCTAACAACACTGCTATTTCTCGCTCTCTCGAGGTCTTTCCTTATGATACTTTTGGGATTTGCCAACGCCGCTAGATGCGAGGTCTTTCTACTTAGTGCATCCGCCACAACATTTGCCTTTCGGGGTGATACAATATCTCACGATCGTAATCCTTCACGAGTTCCAACCACCTCCTCGCCTCATGTTCAGTCCTTCGAGTGAAGAAATACTTGAGGCTTTGGTGATCCGAGAAAATCTGAATCTTTTCCCCATACAAGTAGTGCCTCCAAATCTTAAGGGCAAAGGCGACCCGCCAACTCCATATCATGAGTCGGGTAATTCTCGCTCGTGCGGTTTCAATCGCACGAAGCGTATGCTATCACCTTACCGTGTTGCATCAAAACGCAACCCAAACCAAACTTGCTTTGGCATCATTGTACACCACGAAACCCCCCAGCTTCCTCCCGGGCGCCAACATCAAGCAGACGTCAAACTGCTCTTTAGCTTAGCAAAACTCTCATCGCACTTCCTATCCCAAACGAAATCAACACCCTTCCTCGTCAATCGAGTAAGCGGGGTGGCTATAGCGGAAAATTTTTGAACGAAACGTCGGTAATATCCGGCCAGACCCAGGAAGCTACGAATCTCCGACACAGTCGTCGGTCTGGCCCACGAACTAACGGCCTCTACCTTCGAAGGGTCCACAACCACTCCCTCCTTAGACACAACGTGTCCCAGAAAAGCTACCTCCTCGAGCCAAAAGTCACACTTTGAGAACTTCGCATAGAGCTTGTTCTCGCGCAAGGCTGCCAAAATCTGCCTTAGGTGCGAGGCATGGTCCTCCTTAGACTTGGAGTACACAAGAATGTCGTCTATGAACACGATGACAAAGCGGTCCAAGAACGCCTTGAACACTGGTCCATCATGTCCATGAATGCGTGGGGCGTTCGTCGATCCGAAAGACATGACTACGAACTCATAATGCCCATACCTCGACACTAACGCTGTCTTGGGAATATCTGCATCCCGAATCCTCAACTGGTGGTAGCCCGACCTCAAGTCAATCTTTGAAAACACACAAGCTCCCTGGAGCTGGTCAAACAGGTCATCGATACGAGGCAGCGGGTACTTGTTCTTAATTGTT
Organism: Sicyos edulis; assembly: GCA_036507275.1. Classification (NCBI taxonomy): domain Eukaryota; kingdom Viridiplantae; phylum Streptophyta; class Magnoliopsida; order Cucurbitales; family Cucurbitaceae; genus Sicyos; species Sicyos edulis. Next base: position 26,194,730 of record CM071847.1, read on the forward strand.
ACCTTGTTCAGTTCCCTGTAATCGATGCATAGACGCATCGAGCCATCCTTTTTCTTAACAAACAGCACGGGTGCTCCCCACGAGGACACACTCGGCCTAATAAATCCTCTGTCAAGCAACTCCTGCATTTGTTCTTTTAACTCTTTCGGCTCTGCTTTGGCGCCATGCGATAAGGAGCTTTCGAGATAGGGCGAGTCCCCGGCTCAAGCTCTATTGAGAAGTCCACCTCCCTCTTTGGTGGTGTGCTAGGCAACTCTTCGGGAAAAACATCCGCAAACTCTTGCACTATGGGCACCTGTTCGACAGATAGCTGGTCACGGTTCTCCCCAGTCAACTTAGCTAAGAAACCCCAAGCTCCTCGAGCTAACAAACGGTGAGCTTTAACTGCCGAAATCACCGGCGGACACACCCCACTCTGGGTGCCCCGAAATTTAAATGTAGGCCTACCTGGCGGCCTGAACACCACCTCCTTACAACGACAGTCAATCATAGCGTGGTTATCAGCTAACCAATCCATGCCGAGGATCACATCAAAACCGCTCATAGCTAACACTATGAGGGTAACTCGCAGAGTCTGGTCGGACACTTGTATCCGACCGTCCCTTACCTTCAGGCTAGCCAACATACTAGTTCAGGGAGTAGCGACAGATAACTCAAAACCTAGAGGCTCTAAATTCATGCAAGCACGCTCCATAAAAACAAAGAGAAACAAAAGAATGGGTGGAACCCGAATCAAACAACACAAAGGCGAGGTGTTCAAGAACTAGGAGCGTACCTGCCACTGCGGGTCCGGCTCTCTCAGCCTCCTGGCGAGTCGTAGCATATACTCTTCCCTGCTCCTCAACAACAAGTCATATACATGCAAGGTGCAAATGTATTGTAATTCTTAACCCTTAACCTTAAACTTTCGGACATACTGATGGTCATGGCGGAGCTGATGATCATGGAAAACAACCTACAAGCTCGCAGTCGGGTCTACGAACCTATAACTCACGGGCTCGATACCAACTGTAGAAGGACCCGACCCAAAAGAAGGTCTCTAACCTAGAGATCCTTACTTAGCATGCATGTCTAGGAATGTAAAACGTCATTCAGAGTTTGAAATTTAAATCCTTGAGGTAAGTACATTCAAAACAAAGAAAAATATAATTCCATTTAAAATAAACAGGTAGATGACTGATCAGTACTTTCTTAAAACAAATCAAGGGAAACGGTACGAGAAACATAAAATAGGTTTTTGAGTACTTTTCCTAGGGACTCAAGTCCCACTACATGCTAAATCATAAGAAAACAATAAAAGAATATGCATCCCAGTCGGCTATCCATGATCATCCAAAGACCTCCTCCTAGCCATCCCGCCGATGTCCCAAGTTACACGGTGGAAAACCACAGAGAAAATAAGGGTGAGCAACGAGTTACTCAAGTAAGAATCCCCAACCGGGTACAATACGAAAACATATCATTTAGCAAACGGACATGCAACCATGCAATGACTCAGAGCAAACAGATGGGTCAACAGAACGTCACTCTTGGGCTTGCCTATTCGAGGCTTACACAACCTACAACTCAAGTGTTGCCCTTGGGGACTTATACACCTAGGATGCCCATCGTGGTCTTACACCTCCAACTCGGTGATGCCCATCGGGGACTTATACACCTAGGATGCCCATCGGGTCTTACACCTCCAACTCGGTGATGCCCATCGGGACTTATACACCTAGGATGCCCATCGGGTCTTACACCTCCAACTCGGTGATGCCCATCGGGGACTTATACACCTAGGATGCCCATCGGGTCTTACACCTCCAACTCGGTGATGCCCATCGGGACTTATACACCTAGGATGCCCATCAGGGTCTTACACCTCCAACTCAGTGATGCCCATCGGGGACTTATACACCTAGGATGCCCATCAGGGTCTTACACCTCCAACTCAGTGATGCCCATCGGGGACTTATACACCTAGGATGCCCATCAGGGTCTTACACCTCCAACTCAGTGATGCCCATCGAGGACATATACACCTAGGATGCCCATCGAGTCTTACACCTCCAACTCGGTGATGCCCATCGGGGACTTATATACCTAGGATGCCCATCGGGTCTTACACCTCAAACTCGGTGATGCCCATCGGGAGTTATACACCTAGGATGCCCATCGGGTCTTACACCTCCAACTCGGTGATGCCCATCGGGACTTATACACCTAGGATGCCCATCGGGTCTTACACCTCCAACTCGGTGATGCCCATCGGGACTTATACACCTAGGATGCCCATCGGGTCTTACACCTCCAACTCGGTGATGCCCATCGGGACTTATACACCTAGGATGCCCATCGGGTCTTACACCTCCGGATGTCCATCGGGGCCTTCCCGAGCGGGACGCGCTAGTTACCTCTACAATCTCTTACAATATACATCATCCGCCAATTCCTAGCATGGCACTAACAGATAACAAGGTCACGGTTATGCCGAGATAATTTAACTCCTAGCATGATAACTTAACAGGATATATCAGGAATCTCAAGCACAAAATCACCTGGAACAAGAAAGAGCAAGCAACCTATCCACTAGAAATTCCATACAAACACAACACATGGCATGCTATCAAAGTATTCGCAGAGGTCCACACAACCCCGGTAAGAAATCCTTACCTGAAGTGAATAGAACCAACGATCAACGGATGACTCTCGAGCTTCTAAGCGAACCCGACAACCTAAGCAAGTAATAAAAATCAACCTAGTTAACCAACAGCAGCTAAAAAGCACAAAAAGTCCAAAGGGTCAGCCTCGGGAATTTACCAACCGAGAAGGCACCAGGCTCGGCAAGGCAGCGCGTGCGAAGCAGCGTGTGCAAGCGATGCGCGTCTGTGAGCGACAGTTTATGCTGCGCAGCGGATCGATCGGGGCAGGCGCTGGCTCTTTGGCGGTGAGTGCAGCAGGGGCGCTGGGCGCGGGTGCGCTGGTGCAAGGGCGAGGCGCGTGGCCCTCGGCGATCTGACGGCGGGGCGTGACGCGGCCGCCGTGGCCGACGTCGTGCAGACGCGGTCGGCGTGGCCGGGCGCGAAGCGAGCAGTCTTTGGTGCCGAGCGGGGCGTCGCGTGCGGACGAGAACCGGCGCGGGCGAGCGGGCTCGCTGGAGCAGGCGTGCGGGCGACGCTGAGGCACGGACGGACGGCACACGGTGGGTGTCTTTGAGAGCGCGATCTCTCGCGGTGCGGTCGGTCGGTCGAGCGACTGGGCGACGGCGGCGACGAAGCGGCGCTGGGCTGGCGGCGATGCGATGGCGGCTGGGCGCACGGTGCGGCGACGGGCTGGCTGATCGGTGCGGCGACGGGCTGGGCAGGGGCGTTGGCGAGCTGGACAGGTGCGACGGCGAGGGTGGGCGGCGGCGGCGAGGGTGTTGGGAGAGGGTTTTGCGAGAGGAGTGCTTTCTTTTTTTTTTTCTTTTTCTTTCTTCCTCAAATTAAATAAGCTTGGAAATCCAAAATTCCCTTCCCAAGGCTTCCCTCCTTCAAACCCAAGTTGACGCATTTATTTTCCTTAATTAATTCCAAACTCCCATCTCTCTTTGAGGCCGAGGGTTCGAGTCTTCCAAAAACATCTTTTAAACCTTATTTTATATTTAACTAAAATTCGGGCTGTTACACTTTCGAACTCACGAATGCCCCCGAAGCGTTTATGGACATGATGGACAGAGTGTTCAAGGCATTCTTGGATAACTTTGTCATCGTATTCATAGACGAAATTTTGATTTATTCCAAGACCAAGGAGGACCATGCTTCGCATTTGAGGCAAGTTTTGGCAGCATTGCATGAGAATCAGTTGTTCGCAAAGTTCTCTAAGTGCGAATTTTGGCTAGAGAGAGTAGCCTTCCTTGGACATATCGTGTCAGTAGATGGTATAGCGGTGGACCCCGCAAAGATAGAGGCAGTTAGCTCATGGGCAGACCGACGACGATCGCCGAGATACGCAGCTTTCTCGGTCCAGCGAGTTATTACTGGCGTTTCGTGAAAGACTTTTCGCTAAGGCGGCACTCCCTAACCCGTCGACCAAGAAGGGTGTTGACTTTGTGTTGGGATGCTAGATGTGAGGAAAGTTTTGCCCGGCTTAAGCTCGGTTTGACGACAAAGACTGTGTTGGCGATCCTAAGGAAACAGGAGGTTTCGTAGTTTATAGTGATGCTTCCAAGTATGGTTTTAATTTTGTGTGTTGATGCGGCATGGGAAGGTGATAGCTTATGCTTCCGGCAGATTGATGCCTTATGAGAAGAACTATCCAACTCATGATATAGAGTTGGCTGCAGCTTGTTTTTGCTCTAAAGATTTGGAGGCATTACTTGTATGGTGAGAGGATTGATTGTTCACGGACCACCGAGCCTCAAATATTTCTTCACTCGAAGGAGTTGAACATGAGGCGAGAGGAGGTGGCTCGAGTTAGTAAAGGACTACGATTGTGAGATTTTGTATCATCCGGAAAAGCCAATGTTGTGGCCGATGCGCTGAGTAGAAAGACGTCGCATTCAGCAGCCTTTGCCGAGCTCCCAAGTTGAATTGCGGAAAGAGTTTGAGCGAACCAGTATTGCGATCTTGTTGGGAGAGGTTACCGCCCAACGTAGCCCACCTATCGATTTCGGCCGTCGCTTAGCGAGGGGATCATCGACAGTCTGCCGAGTGATCCCAAGTTGAGGAGATTGCTCGAGAGAGTTGAGGCTGATGGCGATTTCGACTTTGTTGTGGCACCAGACGGAGGCATGAGGTACAGAGGTCGGTTGTGCGTCCCGGATGACGCAGAGATTCGAGCAGAGTTGCTCGCCGAGGCACATAGTTCCCCATTCACTTGGCACCCAGGAGGTACCAAGATGTATCAGATCTCAGCGCGCACGTTCGGTGGATGGGCATGAAGCGAGATATAGCGGAGTTTGTTAGCCGGTGTCTCACTTGTCAACAAGTGAAGGCTCCCAGACAGAAACCTGCAGGTTTATTGCAGCCATTAAGTGTTCCACAGTGGAAATGGGATGAGATTTCAATGGATTATATCTCTGGGTTGCCGAGGACACCGAGAGGGTTTACGCAGATCTGGGTAGTAGTGGACCGGCTGACCAAGAGTGCACACTTTATTCCCGGGAGGATTAGTTATACCGTGGAACAGTGGGCACAGTTGTTCCTTGAGCAGATTGTGCGGTACCACGGGGTACCCGCAAAGATAGTGTCAGATCGGGATTCTCGGTTCACATCTCGCTTCTGGAGAGCGCTCCAGAAGGGTTTGGGAATCGAGTGCGGCTCAAAGATCGCCTTCCACCCGCAAACCGATGGTCGACGGAGAGGTGAATCGATTCTCGAAGATATGTTGAGAACTGCGTTTTGGACTTCCTGTGCGATTGGGACGATGCACACTGTATTTGATGGAGTTCGCACACAACAACAGCTATTAGGCGACTATTCAGATGGCCCCATTCGAGGCGTTGTATGGTAAGCGTTGCAGATCCCCAGTGTTTTGGGAGGAGGTTGGTGACAGACAGGTTCTAGGATCGAGTTACTTCAGATGACGAACGACGCAGTGCAGAAGATAAGGGCTCGCATGTTGACAGCACAAAGTAGGCAGAAAAGTTACGCCGATGTGAGGCGTAGAGATTTGGAGTTTGAGGTGGGTCAACATGTTTTCCTGAAGGTAGCACCTATGCGTGGGGTGTTAAGGTTTGGGAAGCGAGGCAAGTTGAGCCCCAGGTTTGTAGGGCCTTTTGAGATCCTTGAGCGGATCGGAGCAGTGGCCTATCGGTTAGCTTTACCCCCGTCCTTAGCAGCGGTGCATAATGTGTTCCACGTTTCGATGCTGAGAAAGTACGTGGCAGACCCGTCGCATGTACTAGAGCATGAGCCCTTAGAGTTGAGTAAAGATTTATCCTTCGAGGAGAAGCCCGTGCAGATTTTGGCTTATGAGCTCAAGGTATTGCGCAACCGGGAGATAAGTTTAGTAAAGGTTCTTTGGGGGCATCAGAGGGCAGAGGAAGCGACGTGGGAGCTAGAGGAGGAGATGAGGACTCATTACCCGGAGTTGTTCCAGTCTTAGGACTTTCGGGGACGAAAGTCTTCTAAGGGGGAGTATTGTAAGCGCCTGACTTTCCATCCGAGTTAATAGCAAAATTAATTGGAAAATTAATTGAATCTTTTGGGATTTGAACCTTGCCCTAAATGGTGAATTTGGAGTTTTAAGAAAAGAGTCTTAATTAAAAAGAAAAAGAGAAGAAGGTTGCTTTAGCCGGGACCCGCAAGAGAAAATCAAGAAAACCCCTAATTTTCCCCTCATAGCCACATTCTCTCTCTCTCTCTCTCCTAAATTTAGCCAAGCACCCTAACCCAGCCGCACCACCCAGCCGAGCCACCCCAGCCACATCGCACCACACACCCCGCTCGCACAGCCCTGCCTGCGCCGCACAGACCACACACACTCGAGCCACCCGCCTGCATCGCACTTTCGGCCACCACGCCCGGCGCGCCGCTTGCGCACAAGCCCCACCGTCGCAGCCCATCACCGCCTAACGCCGTCTCACGACGCCCAGCCCCGTCGCTTGCGGCGCAGGCCACGCCCAGCCGAGAGACGCGCTCGCGCGCGCCCAGCCGAGCCCGCTCGCTCGCAGATCGCTTTTCGCAGCACTGATCGCCGTCGCGGCGCCACGCCGCCGTCGACGCGCGTGCGCGCTACCGCGCTCTCTGTGCCAGCCGTTGCTCGTCCGCGCGCCGAACCAGCGCCCAGCGCCCGGCCGCATTGCGACAAAGCGCCGCCATATACGCGCTTGCTGCCGAGAGCGGTGTCCTCTCTACTGGTAATTCTCGAGCCTTTTCCTTTTGATTTTTAAGTCTGCTTTTTCTTTGTATATTTATTTAGGATGCTTTTAATATGCCTAGGTTGCTCGAGTTCGTTTTAAAGTTCGAGGGTCTTGCTTGACTCGTGTTAGCATTTTTCCACTTATTTCCAGGTAAGGATTTCTTACCGTGGTTGTGTGGACCCTACGATGCTTTCTTGATTGTGCCTTATGTGCTTGTGTAAGGACCCGACCTGGAATACGGTCCTAAACCTAGGTCCTCACTCAGCTTGCAAGTTAAATATTTCAACAAGCGGTTTAGTGCTCATATTTAAAACTTTTTCAAAACATTTGAAACAGGAACACTTAAAACATAACCAACAATTTTCATAAGCAAATCCAATCAAGGTAAAATAAACTCGGATGAAGATTTATAAAAGAACATTCAAAGCAGTTTAAACAACTTTAACATCATTCCCTAGGACTCATGTCCATCTACATCTTTGAATAAATAAATGCAAACAATAAACGACAGAGTCTTTGGTGGCCCCCATGATCAAACAGCTCCTCCGCTAGCCATCCCGGTGTTGTCCCAAGTTACCCGTGGAAAAACCACAGAAATAAGGGTGAGTATAAACATACTCAAGAAGAATACCCAACCAGGGGTACAATACGATACATCAGTCATCTAGCACCCTAGTATACATGCAAATAAAACAATGACTTAGAGCAAAACGGTTGAATTAGGCTATGAGCTACTTCTAGAGCGAGCCTATTCAATGGCTTTCATCTACCGCCTATCCTAGGTTCTACACTTGGATGCCCTTCGGGCCTTACACAACCTAGGACTCGGTGATGCCCAAAGGGGGTCTTACACACCTAGGATGCCCATCGGGTCTTACACCTCCAACTCGGTGATGCCCATCGAGGACTTACACACCTAGGATGCCCATCGGGTCTTACACCTCCAACTCGGTGATGCCCATCGGGACTTACACACCTAGGATGCCCATCGGGTCTTACACCTCCAACTCGGTGATGCCCATCGGGACTTACACACCTAGGATGCCCATCGGGTCTTACACCTCCAACTCGGTGATGCCCATCGGGACTTACACACCTAGGATGCCCATCGGGTCTTACACCTCCAACTCGGTGATGCCCATCGGGACTTACACACCTAGGATGCCCATGGTCTTACACCTCCAACTCGGTGATGCCCATCGGGGACTTACACACCTAGGATGCCCATCGGGTCTTACACCTCCAACTCGGTGATGCCCATCGGGACTTACGCACCTAGGATGCCCATCGTGGTCTTACACCTCCGGATGTCCATCGGGGTCTTACCCAGCGGGACCTAAACTAGTTACCCCTACAGTCTTCTACACTATACATCACCGCCTATGCCGGCACGGAACTAACAGGATAAAATAGAACAAGGTATGCCAAGATAATTAAACCTCTTGCATGGAACTAACAGAATATATCGGGGACACAAGAGCAACACGATATGGAAGCAAGAGAAAACATGTAACCTACCCACTGGAAATTTCATACAATCACAAGACATGGCATCTTTGGAAGAACAAACCTAGCATGGCACTAACATGAACAACAAGCAACATGCTAGCAAGATTTCAAACACAATTCGTTCAATAGCTAACATACTCATAACAACATCCAAGCATACAAGGCACAATCATGATAGCATCGCAGGTCCACACAACCACGGTAAGAAATCCTTACACGGAAACGAGTAGGAATAACTTTCACAATCAAATAGTGACCCTCGAGCTTTAAAGCGAAACCGAGCAACCTAAGCATTTTAAAAGCATCCTAAATAAATATACAAAGACCTGCCAGACTTAAAAATCTAAAAGGGATAGGTTCGGGAATTACCAACCGAGAAGGCACGGTCTCGCGGCAGCAAGGGGCGATTTTTGGCGCTGCTGGGCGCGTGGCTGTGTAGGTGAGGGGACGGCGCTGGCGCTGGGCTTAGCGCGATGATCGCGATAGGCGCAGGAGCGCTGGCAGGGCGACGCGGGCGGGTGTGTGGCGTGGTGGCGGGGTGCGGGATGGCGCGCGCGCGTCTGGCGATCCGATGCAGGTCGGTGCAGCGCGCTGGGCGGCGATCCGATGCAGTCGGTGCGGCGCGTCTGGCTGCTGGTGCGGAGCGGAAATTTGTCTCGTGCGCTGGCTGGATGGCTGGTGAAATTTGCTCGTGCGCTGGGGCTGGTGGCACTGGCCGCCTGTGCGCTGGGCCGAAAGTGGGCTGAGCGGGGTGCGGCTAGGGCGGCTAGGGTTTCTTGGTGAGGGTCGGCTAGAGAGAGAGAGAGAGAGAGAGAGAGAGAGAGAGAGAGAGAGAGAGAGAGAGAGAGAGATTGCAAAACAAGGGGAAAAGGGATTTTCTTTCCTTTTTCCCTAATTAAATAGGTCTAAAATCCCTTCCCAAAGCTTCCTCTTTCCAAACCCTACGGAAGCAAACTTATTTTAAAAATAAAACTCTCTTTTCCTACGAACTCCCCAAGACCATTTAGGCAAGGGCTCAAAACCCAATGGAAGCACCAAAATTACAATTAATTTTGCCATTTTCTAAAACACCTCCAAACTTCCAAACAACTTGCCCAAACCTCTCGGGTCTTGCAACCAACAACCATTAAGCTTCGACAAAGGAAGGAATGGCCCTGAAATCTTGAAAATCCTCAAAACCACGGCCGGGGCAAAAGACCAAAATACCCTAAGGGTTAAAATAGCTCTAACGGCCCATCCGAACATCCGAATAATGACCGAAATCACAGGTAAGCAGAAATAGAAAATCGGGCCGTTACAATACTCCCTCCTTTTAAGACTTTCGTCCTCGAAAGTCCTAAGACGAAAACGACTCTAGGAAAACTCCACTGATTCTTAACCAACCAAGCTCCCGGTTAAGACAACACAAATCCTTCTTCGAAACCGAACCCTCTTGGTTTCCCAAAGTCTCCAAGCCCAAAAGACACCGAGTCTGCCACAAACTATCTCAACCAGAACTGAACTAACACTGAGCTTCGAAGAAATCATGCGATAGCTAGTCGGTGAGTCACACCCTCTGACTCGCACCAACTCTCAAACGGTCTCACGACTCTAGGGCTCACTTATCCCTGCTAACCCAACTCGGAACGCCTCTCTATGGCGCTACTCTCAGCAAACTCGTGGACGGGTCACAGGCTCTAAAACTCTACGCCACGCTCCGGCAGTAACTTCTCCGAATGCTCATAGTCATATTATCAAACAGCCTCGACCCTTCACCATGCTGACCAAACAACTGAACCTCCCAGGTTTCAGAAACAAAACGGTCTACTCTTACTTCGCTAGAGACCTGCGAACCCCACTGGTTGCCTACAATCCCTAACGAAATCCAATTCGAACCACCAACTAGTGACTGATCCCTAGGCAACCTTCTCCAACTAGCATGCGTCCACAACACTAAAGCAACCATCTTACGAGAAATTGAAGCACCAAAACCAAGGGGCACTTTTCTGGTTCACCAAACAGCTACCACCAACACACCAGCTGAAACTTCAGCTACGGCCACCTTTAGAAGACAAGGTCTAGGCACAGGCTCCACTCAGCCAAACTAATATATTGGAGCCCCTCATCGGCCGACAACAACTTTCCAATGCAATCCGATCAGCCACTGGCGTAAGAGATTATCGCCAGACAGGAAAACAAATAACATACCTCTCCCGGAAATCTCGAGCAGCAAAGAATAAAACAACACGCGGCTACTTGCAACACAACACCTTGAGGATAACAACTCAAAGGTTTAACCAACCAATGCCACGCACGTCTATGCCAACCCCCTCAACTTTGGCTCAACTAAATGCCAACCACTTAACGCGCGCAACAACTAGGAGCAAAGCTCGAGAAAGGCTTGCTCTGCAGAACTCAACTCAAGCTTACAACTAGCGAAGCTCGCCTCCAATGACATGCAACTCTCAAGTCCAATCAAGCTAAACGAATGACTTCCTCCTTTTAGCTTAGGCCTAACTCATCTTCCAACCAGAAACTCCACAATCGATTGAACCACCAACTTAGAACTAGCAGTATCTATCCAAACACCGAAGGAGGTGCCAACTTTTGAAACCTTCCAAACAAGAGCAAGTCCTCAGGGCCACGCCCGCTTGCTCCAACCAAGCTAGCTCTTACAACAACATGGGAACCAACCCTTGGCCAACTACAAGCACCAACAGATAACAGTTTCGAAGCCAACGCGGAGGTACTAAAACAACACTAGCTCGTCAACCGACTACAAGCTTTTAGCAACTCAACCGAGGAACACTGCCTGGGTCTGGCTGAGCTCTGGTTTCTCAACACGAACCTTTCGTGGTTCCAAAAACATACCCCAAGGAACGAGCTACACAAGAGTACACTGGCGTGCACAGCTCCAACTTGATTCCTTAAGATCCAACACGAACTCTAACACAAGGTAACCTTTGCCTCCAAAAAGAGCCACAACTAGCAAGGGAGCAACAAGAGTGCAAACCCACTCGGGGTCAACTCACCACGAAACGCCCCATTGGCCAACTCACTCTACAAGAGCATAACCACACCAAGCTAACAACCACATACCAATGTGTCCACCAAATGTGCTCCGCACAATCCATCCAACACATGGCTCCCACGCTGGACCAACCACGCATCATCGATGCCAACTCTACTCGTACCAAGGAAACTCAAGGGTAGTCGAATCACCCTACCAACAAACTGGCTCACAAGGCCACAACACTAGCGCGAGAACTCGAATGCGCTAGCCCTTAACAACCTACAACATCCTTTGTACCCAACTCTTGGTGACCTTGAAAGCTCTTGCTTTCCCTCGAACGACCTCACACTTGTAGCCCTCCGACTACCACCGAGCTAGATCTCTTATACAACCTAAATAGGTGCAACCTCAGAAAAACGGGTACAAGGCTAGTGGGGATGCTATACTCCGGGCGGGCATGGAACCACCTGCACCAAAAGTGCCAACTGGCCTGAAACTAGGCCTCCTTCCAAAGCGTGGTGCCAACAGGCACTACATCCTTTTCAACACAAACATCCCTTTACGAGCTTTAAGCCCCTCGGGGGTAGGGAAGGTCACACTCGGTGTGACAGGCAATGGCGCTCAACACAAGAGTCTCAACACTCGAGTAGACTACTCTCTCGACATCACGTCTAATGAGACAAGCCAAGGCCCACTCCGCATCCCACTCGATGCTCAACGAATACTCAGGCCAACCCTCGGGTGGCAAAGCCCATCTCTACCCCTGGAACAATCTTACAGAAGGTTGTTTTCCACTAATACCCACTGGAAACCACGGACGGATTAGGTCCTGACAAGCAAACTCCACAATACCCCCCAGCTACGAGGGTACTAAAAGAACTGGTTGCAAAAGCATCTGCAGACTTGCGGGAGGACAAGATGTCTCTACATCTTTCTCAAAAGCTACTAACTTGGCGGTGGCAATTCGCCGGGTGGTGGTGGAGACTCTCTTGGTCCGCCTCTCACGGGGACTTCCACCACCACACCGCTTGCATCAAACAAAGACTGATCCGGCACGCCTCGACCTCTGAACATCAGGTCATCGGTCTCTGAACACCAGGTCATCCCAACACTTGGATGATAAACTCGAACCTGGTCAACCACCTTGCCAAACTCGGCGGCTCCATCAATGCTAACTAACTCATCAACATAAACCTGCTGATCAAGCCCTTCTGGAAACCTCCGGAGCTACCGGAGCTACTAGGGGGGTGTCTCCTAAACAAACTCTGTCAGCTGGGCTATCTGTGCCCGGGACTCCTCACTACGCGCTACAAACTGCGCCTGGGTCTCCGCTCTCTAATAGCTAAAAGACCTGCCATCAATTCTCTCATGGCTGGAGCACACCCTGCACAAGGAGTCTCACTCTAAGGCATGCTAGCCTCTAACCTCTTCTCTTGGCAACTCAACTGCCAGGGCCAAAGGTGGCTCATGGGTCTAGACAACCACGGACGTGGTCTCATCATCAACATGAGCAGTCCAACTTCTGGTTGGAAATACCAAACGTCCCTGCTCCTCTAAGTGCAATCAACCTACTAGCGATCCACACAAAGCATAAAAGCTAGCCCACGCTGGGGCTCTCACTGCCAAACAAGGGTAACACATGTATACTAGATGCAGTATTGTAAAATAAAACCCTTAGCTTAATGAACTCAGACAAACCTGACGGCCGCGGAGTGCTGATGATCATGGGGACAACAACCTACAAAGCAGGTTAGTCTACAGAATCTATGACTCTGAGCTCTGATACCAACTGTAAGGACCCGACCTGGAATACAGTCCTAAACCTAGGTCCTCACTCAGCATGCAAGTTAAATATTTCAACAAGCGGTTTAGTGCTCATATTTAAAACTTTTTCAAAACATTTGGAAGCGGGAACACTTAAAACATAACCAACAATTTTCATAAGCAAATCCAATCAAGGTAAAATAAGCTCGCTGGCAGATTTATAAAAGAACATTCAAAAAGCAGTTTAAACAACTTTAACATCATTCCCCTAGGACTCATGTCCATCTACATCTTGAATAAATAAATGCAAACAATAAACGAGCAGAGTCTTTGGTGGCCCCCATGATCAAACGGCTCCCTCCGCTAGCCATCCCGGTGTTGTCCCAAGTTACCGTGGAAAAACCACAGAAATAAGGGTGAGTATAAACATACTCAAGAAGAATACCCAACAGGGGGTACAATCACGATACATCAGTCATCTAGCACCCTAGTATACATGCAAATAAAACAATGACTTAGAGCAAAACGGTTGAATTAGGCTATGAGCTACTTCTAGAGCGAGCCTATTCAATGGCTTTCATCTACTGCCTATCCTAGGTTCTACACTTGGATGCCCTTCGGGCCTTACACAACCTAGGACTCAGTGATGCCCAGTGGGGTCTTACACACCTAGGATGCCCATCGGGGTCTTACACCTCCAACTCAGTGATGCCCATCGGGGACTTACACACCTAGGATGCCCATCGGGGTCTTACACCTCCAACTCAGTGATGCCCATCGGGGACTTACACACCTAGGATACCCATCGGGGTCTTACACCTCCAACTCAGTGATGCCCATCGGGGACTTACACACCTAGGATGCCCATCGGGGACTTACACACCTAGGATGCCCATCGGGGTCTTACACTGTAAAGACCCGACCCAAAAAGGGGCTCTAAATAGGCCTTTACCCCAATGCATGTATTCAAAGTAAAAGACAAAATGCAAATAAAATTTTTGGATTCCCATTAAAAACAAAACATTCAAGATTCATTCAGAACAATAAAGTCTCATCAAACTCGTCCCTGTCTCCAAGCACTGTTTCACAGACAAATACATTTCCAACGATTTTTACTCTCGATCGAGATTTTATTAAAAACATTTAAAACATCCTCAAATTCAACAAAGTGGAATCCACAATTCATTCGAGAAAACATCCTAGGGCTCTCGTGTGCGCCACATGCATTCAGGGGAAAAATAACGATAAGAGTCATAACATAAGAAACGTCAGAGATGACAGCAGGATTCCATGATCACAGCTCCTCCTTCAGCCATCCTGTCTCGCGCCTTGGTTACCTGTGGAAAACCACAAAATAAGGGTGAGTAACGAATTACTCAAGAAGAATCCCAACAGGGGTACAATACGATATACATGATCATCTAGAAGAATGTGTGCAAGCTATGAATATAAACACAGAGCGAAGCACATAGCTAAGTCCACACTTGGACCTCGGATGCCAACTCAGGGTCTTAGTCCGGAAATACCACAACACACTATACGCCCTATACGGGAAACAAGTCCCGGCCTCGGCATCATCGCCGATACGAAAGGTGGATGGCTCAAGATCCGGAGGAGCTCTCCGGCCGACGCCATGTAATGAGCGTAGCGCGCACCGCATGCTCATTGTAAACTCGGGGTGCCGGGTCTAGTGGCAAGCCGCCGTGTTCACCACCATGCCTAACTAAATCTACGGATCGGTGTCACCGACATAGGGTGTGAGACACGGACACGTGAACTATGTCACCTTGTAAGAACCCGACCCAAAACATGGTCCTAAACACAGGATCTTACTCGGCATGCAAGTTAAATATGATAACAAGCGGTTTAGAGCTTACATTTAAAAACCTTTCAAAACATATGAGAAGGGGAGCCCTTAAAACATAACCAACAATTTAAGTTTAAACAATCCAACAAATTAAAACATCACGGCAAGTGTTTAATAAAATGTACAATACAATTTCAAAGAACGTTTTTAAACAATGTTCCCTAGGACTCTGTCCATCTACATGCCGAATAAACAATGCAATAAATAAAGACAGAGTGCTTGGCGGTTCCCCATGATCAATCGGCTCCTCCGCTAGCCCTCCCGGTGTTGTCTCGAGTTACTGAAAGATAAATAAGGGTGAGTATAAACATACTCAGTAAGAATCCAACCGGGTACAATACGATACATCGACCATCTAGCACCTCAATATGCAAGCAAACGACTACCAACATGGATCATAGCTCAACGAGCTCATAACACAAGATCTGGAAACATCTAAGTCTCTTACTTAGGAATCATCGGAAGTCTCCTACTTAGGCCTAATGATTGGTTCTCATAACCAATCCCGGGACATCTCCGAGGGTCTTTCTCCTCGGCCAATTGATCACTCAAAAACCGATCCCAAGATGTCCGACACCCTCGAGGGTCTTTCTCCTCGACCAATTAATTAGCTCAAAAGCCAATCCGAATGTGTGTCCTCAAGGGCCTCTTACCTCGCTAACAACTGCGGACTATCGGGAGAGTACCCGATCCGCTCTAAATCGAAGGAATCGGTGTACTCACGAACATTAGCCCGGGAGCTCTCCGACCAACCGGCTACTAACGCTGCTGCAGGCGCGCACACCGCATGCATGCTCTTCTCGCAACCGGCGTAAATGCGGGGCCTAAGGGCAAACTACGCGGGCAGTGCACGCATGCCTAAGACTCGGAAACGGTGTGTCACCGAACACGAGTGAGTGCGAGGCCCTCGGCACTCATCTCTGCGCACTGTACCACCGACTGAAGCTAAGAACCGCCAAGGCAGCTTGCACCGCTGGCGTGGTTCCGCTCTAGCGGAGCTACAAACTAGGCTTATGCCGATGTGGTAGCTACATCCACATCGGCTGCCGGGGGGAAGCAATGTACGTTATGCTTCGCTCTACTCCCGACCGGTGGGGACAAAGTACGTTATGTCCGCTCTCAGCCTCTGGATGATGACAAACCCTACTACTCTATCCAAGAATACCGAGTAACTCAATGATTCCTGGCTAGCAAGCAATGACCGACAACAATCACGTTTACCTAGCATGATACTACAACTTAAACAGGAATCACAAGCATGCTGGAAGAACAAACCTAGCATGGCACTAACATGTAAAATCAACAAACATGCTAGCAAGAGATCAAACAAAGCTGCCTATCACTATCATGCTCATAACAATCAGCAAACATACAAGGCACAATCGAGACATATCGCAGGGTCCACACAACCACGGTAAGAAATCCTTACCTGGGACAAGCAGAAAATAATCATAACTCAACCAAGCGATCCTCGAGCCTCTAATCGAACCCAAACAACCTAAACATAAAATAAAGCAGCCCAAATCAAATCCCTAAACAGCAGCCAACAAAATCGGGGCCCAACGAAGAAAAGACTCGGGAAAATACCATCCGAGAAGCCACAAGGCTCGGGCCAACCAAACACACATCAGCAGCCGGGCGCTGGGCACTGTGCGGCCGGGCACAGGGGCGCAGGCGTGGCGCGGGCGCAGCACGGGCGCTGGCTGGGCGCGAAGTAAAAGCGCACGGCGCGGGCTCGAGCTTCGGCTGGCGACGACACACGGCGCGCTTGGCGAAGACAGCAGACGGCGAGCGCGCAGCGCGAGGCGACGCGATGGGCTCGGGGGCGCTCGGGAAGGCACGGCGACCTACAGGGGCGAGCGACTCGGTGCGGCCAGGGCTCGGGCGACTCGACACGGACCTGGGCGACACGGAGACGGCCTGGGCGATGCCGATCTGGGCTCGGCGCGACCTAGGCGACACGGAGACGGCCTGGGCGAAGCAGATCTGGGCTCGGCGCATGTAACAACCCGACCCAAAACATGGTCCTAAACCTGGGATCTTACTCAGCATGCAAGTTAAATATGATAACAAGCGGTTTAGAGCTTACATTTAAAAAACTTTTCAAAACATATGAGAAGGGGGAGCCCTTAAAACATAACCAACAATTTAAGTTTAAACAATCCAACAAATTAAAACATCCTGGCCAGTGTTTAATAAAATATACAATACAATTTAAGCAACGTTTTAAACAATGTTCCCTAGGACTCTGTCCATCTCTACATTTGAATAAACAATGCAATAAATAAAGACAGAGTGCCGGCGGTTCCCCATGATCAATCGGCTCCCTCCGCTAGCCCTCCCGGTGTTGTCCCGAGTTACCGAAAGATAAATAAGGGTGAGTATAAACATACTCAAGAAGAATCCCCAACCGGGTACAATACGATACATCGACCATCTAGCACCTCAATATGCAAGCAAACGACTATCAACATGGATCATAGCTCAACGAGCTCATAACACAAGATCGGAAACATCCGAAGTCACTTACTTCGGAATCATCGGAAGTCTCCTACTTCCGGCCTAATGATTGGTTCTCATAACCAATCCCGGGACATCTCCGAGGGTCTTTCTCCTCGGCCAATTGATCACTCAAAACCGATCCCAAGATGTCCGACACCCTCGAGGGTCTTTCTCCTCGACCAATTGATTAGCTCAAAAGCCAATCCCAATGGGTGCCCTCAAGGGCCTCTTACCCTCGCTAACAACTGGACTATCGGAGAGTACCCGCACCGCTCTAAACGGAAGGAACTGGTGTACTCACGAACATTAGCCGGGAGCTCTCGAACCGGCGACTAACGCGCGTGTCGCGCGCACACCGCATGCTCTTCTCGCAACCGGCGTAAATGCGGGGCCTAAGGGCAAACTACGCGGGCAGCACGCATGCCTAAGACTCGGAAACGGTGTCACCGAACACGAGTGCGAGGCCCTCGGCACTCATCTCGCGCACTGCACCACCGACACGAAGCTAAGAACCGCCAAGGCAGGCTTGCACCGCTGGCGTGGTTCCGCTCTAATGAGCTACAAACTAGGCTTATGCCGATGTGGTAGCTACATCCACATCGGCCGCCGGGGAAGCAATGTACGTTATGCTTCGCTCTACTCCCGACCGGTGGGGACAAAGCACGTTATGTCCGCTCTCGGCCTCCGGATGATGACAAACCCTACTACTCTATCCAAGAATACCGAGTAAATCAATGATTCTGGCTAGCAAGCAATGACCGACATCAATCACGCGTTTACCTAGCATGATACTACAACTTAAACAGAATCACAAGCATCTTTGGAAGAACAAACCTAGCATGGCACTAACATGTAAAATCAACAAACATGCTAGCAAGAGATCAAACAAAGTTGCCTATCACTATCATGCTCATAACAATCAGCAAACATACAAGGCACAATCGAGACATATCGCAGGGTCCACACAACCACGGTAAGAAATCCTTACCTGGGACAAGCAGAAAATAATCACAAATCAACCAAGCAATCCTCGAGCCTCTAATCGAACCCAAACAACCTAAACATAAGATAAAGCAGCCCAAATCAAATATATAAAACAGCCCAAATAAATCCCTAAACAACAGCCAACAAATCGGGGCCCAACGAAGAAAAGACTCGGGAAATACCATCCGAGAAGCCACAAGGCTCGGGCCAACCAAAGACACAAGTGTGCGCCAAGGCTGAAGCCTGGCAGGCTGGCGCAGCACGCACGCACGCAGGCGTGGCGCTGGCGCAGCACGCGCGCGCTGGGCGGCAAAGGCGCACGCGGCGAGAGCGCGAGCTTACTGGCGACGGCACACACGGCGCGGCTTGACAGAGGACGGCGCACGGGCGCGCGCGCGAGGCGACGCGACGCGATGGGCTCGGGGGCGCTCGGGAAGGCACGACGACCTGCAGGGGCGAGCGACTCGGCACGGAGACGGCCTGGGCGATGCCGATCTGGGCTCGGCGCGACCAAGGCGAGGGCGACGCGATCGGGCGCTGGGGTGGCTCGGCACGGCTAGGGCGAGGGCGTCGCGATCGGGCGCTGGGGTGGCTCGGCACGGCTAGGGCGAGGGCGTCGCGATCGGGCGCTGGGGTGGCTCGGCACGGCGCGGCATGGGCTGGACGATGCAACGCATCTGGGCGCACTGGCCGGGCGGCGAGGCGTCCGTGCGGCGAGGGCATGGCTGGCTTGACGGTCTGATGCGGCCAGGGAGTGGTGCGGCTAGGGCATGGCTGGGTGGCTAGGGTTGGGTCTTCTTGGTGAGGTCGGCTAGGGGGAGAGAGAGAGAGAGAGAGAGAGAGAGAGAGAGAGAGAGAGAGAGAGAGATTGCAAAACAAGGGGAAAGGGACTTTCTTGATTTTTCCTTCCCTTTTCCTAATTAAAACAAGCCTTAAAGTCCTTAAATCCCATTTCCGGCTTCCTCCTTGAGACCTACTGAAGCAACCTTTCCCAAACAATAACTCTCACTTAAAACAAACTCCCAAATCATCTCTAAGGGCCAGGCTCGAATCCCAAAGGAAACACCCAAACAAAGATCACTTTGCCCAAAACCCAAATCACAACCGAACTCCCAAACGAATACCCCAAACATCTCGGGACTCGCAGACCACCAACACACAAGCCTCAACGGCGCGGGAGCTGCCTCAAGCCCCGAAAATCCACAAATCCCGCCCGGGAGCAAAAGACCAAAATACCCTAAGGGTCAAAAGCAGCTCTAACGGCCCAACCGAACCATCAACCAGGCCGGAAGCACCTCGAGGCTGGAATAGAAAATCGGGCCGTTATAGCCGCAACTAGGGCGAGGGCGACGCGACGGACGCAGGGTGGCTCGGCACGGCGCGGCATGGGTGACTGGGCGGCTGGTGCGAGGGCGCGGCTAGGGCTGGACGATGCAACGATCCGGCGCACTGGTGGCGATGGAGTGCGTCGTGCGCGGGCTAGGCGAGGGGGCTATCTTTGGGGTGAGCGGTCGATGCGGCCGTGGTGTGGTGCGGCTAGGGCATGGTGGGTGGCTAGGGTTGGGTCTTCTTGGTGAGGTCGGCTAGGGAGAGAGAGAGAGAGAGAGAGAGAGAGAGAGAGAGAGAGAGAGAGAGATTGCAAAACAAGGGGAAAGGGACTTTCTTGATTTTTCTTCCCTTTTTCCTAATTAAAACAAGCCTTAAAGTCCTTAAATCCCATTTCCCGGCTTCCTCCTTCGAGACCCTACTGAAGCAACCTTTCCCAAACAATAACTCTCACATAAAACAAACTCCCAAATCATCTCTAAGGGCCAGGCTCGAATCCCAAAGGAAACACCCAAACAACGATCACTTTGCCCAAAACCCAAATCACAACCGAACTCCCAAACGAATACCCCAAACATCTCGGGACTCGCAGACCACCAACACACAAGCCTCAACGAAGGCGGGAGCTACCTCAAGCCCCGAAAATCCACAAATCCTGCCCGGGAGCAAAAGACCAAAATACCCCTAAGGGTCAAAAGCAGCTCTAACGGCCCAACCGAACCATGAATCGAACCGGAAGCACCTCGAGAACTGGAATAGAAAATCGGGCCGTTACAATACTCCCTCCTTTTAAGACTTTCGTCCTCGAAAGTCCTAAAACGAAAACAACTCTAGGAAAACTCCAATGTTTCCTAGCCAATGTAACTTCTCGGCCAAAACAACACTAACCCTTCTCTGAAAACCAAACCTCTTGGGTTCTCAAAGGCTCAAAGCCACAATGCTCTCGATCATCACAAACTATCTCAACCAAGAGACGAGGAACACAAAACTTGCACATCATTGTCAACGACGGGCAAAGCTAACCATCGCTCCAATCCGCTCAAGGATCTCAAAAGCCCTACAAACTTGGCGCTCGGCCAAAACCCCGCTAAACCAACACGGAACACCTCTCAGCGGTGTTACTCTCAAAGAACCGGGCGGACTCGGCACAAGCTCCAAAACTCAACGCCACGACCGGCGTAACTTCTCTGAATGCCCACAATCGATAACAAATCGCCTCAACACAACGCCAAGTGGCCAAACAATGAACCTCTCGGGTTCCGAAACCAAACGGCCTACTCTTTCTTCACAAGAGACCAGCGAACCACAAGGCTTGCCTAAAGCCTTAACGAAAAACAATCGAACCACCAACTGGCGATTGATCCAAAAGGCAGACTTTTCCCACTAGCACAAGCTGAAACTTCAGCTACGGCCAACCCTAAATGGCCAAAAACCGGGCCACAGCTCCACTCGGCCAAGCCAACAATCGGAGCCTCACAACGGCCGAACACAAACTTTTCCATGCAAACCTACTAGCAACTGGCCAAAAAGAACATTGCTGTGCAAGGAAACACCCAACATTCCTCTCATGGAAAATCTCGGCAAGAAGGACCAAACCCTCACAAGGCTACCAAAGAACACACAACAGCTTGAGGAAGACGGCCCAAAGGCTAACCGACCAATGCCACGGCACCTCTGTGCCAACACACTCAATCGAGGCTCGGCTATTCGCCAATCGCGAAAGCTCAACAACTAAAAACAAAGCCCGAGAAGGCCTTGCTCAGCAGAAACTCAACTCAAGCTCAACTCTTAAATCTGGCCGCCACCGCTCTTGCGGGGACAAACAACTTTTCGCTTGCTAACAACACAATGCAGGACCCTCTCATTTGGACTAACCACCGCGCTACTCGATCAAACTACATAACTCAGAGCTACGCCGACTCCTCAACGGAACGATTTCCCAGCAAGCAAAACTCTAAAGGGGCGAACATCACACACGCTCATTGACTTGCTCAAACCCAAGGGCAACATCAACCAACTCTCTTGGAAGCAACACCAAGGGAACTCAACCGATTGGACCACCAATCCGAAAAGCCGAACGAACTCAACCACCGAGGGAGGAATCAACTCCCAAAACAACCAGACTAGGAACGAATCCTCGGGGCGCCCTGCAGCTCGAATCGAGCAAGCTCTTGAAACATCAAGAGAACCAAATCTTGGTCAACACCAAGCACCAACTAGCCTCCAAAACCAAACAAGCACTAGCTTGCTACATCGCCAAATCTGCAAGCAACTCACCCAAGGAACACCGCTCGGGTCTAATCGAGCTCTGGAGAGGCTCTCCGCAACTAGAGATCCCTCCGATCACCCTCCCACACACACGGTCGACAACGATCTAACAAACAACCGGCCACGGGGCACAACCCTCTCCCGCATCTCAACTATCTTTGGCCAACTCCAACTTGGAAACCACGGGGACCGAAGCGCTATAGGAGGCGTCATCCTCCTACTCAAAGCAACAACCTCAACATACCTTCTTCTCAAGGTAAGGATCCGAACGACTTTCTTAGCCAAAACGATCGTAAGCTCGCGCGGCTTGCCACTATCGCTCTTGCTCACCCCAATGAAGTCTAACCAGTGGCAAGGACCAACTAGCAAAACTTGCTTAACCAACAGCGGCCAAGAACGAGCACGGCATCCTTATAGCCAAAGCTAGGGCACTTGCCAAGAACTAAAGCCTTGACACCTCAAAGACTGAGCACTGGCTCCTCAACACGAACCTCTCGTGGTTTTCCAAACATAAACCACGGAACGAGCTACGCAAAAGTGCACCGGGGTGCACAGCTCCAACTTGATCTCTTAAGATCCAAAGCCAACAAGGGCTCTCACACAGGGCAACTTTTGCCTCCAAACAGAGCCACAACAAACAAGGGAGCAACGAGAGTTCAAACCCACTCGGGGCCAACTCACCACGAAAAGCCACATTGGCCAACTTACCCTTACAAGCGCAAAACCACACCAAGCTAACATTCCTCGAAACAATGAGCTCACTAAACGCGCTCCGATCAGCCATCCAACTCATGGCTCTAACACTGGATCAACCACGCATCCACGATGCCAACACTAACCATACTAGGGCGACTCAAAGGGTAGCCGAATCATGCTACCATCAAGGTGGCTCACGGGCTCCCAACACAGCGCGAGAACTCGAACGCGCTAGCTCTTAACACCTATAGCATCCTTTACACCCAACTCTCGAGAGATCCTGAGCAGCTCCTACTTTCCCTCGAAAACCTCAAACTTGTAGTCCTCGACTACCACCGAGCTAGATCTCTTAGGCAACCCAAACAGTGCAACCTCGTGAAAAGGGTACAAGACAAGCGGGGATGCTATACTGCAGGCGACCATGGAACCACCCCGCACCTAAAAGTGCCAACCGGCTGAAACTAGGCCTCCTCTCAAAGCTTGGTGCCAACAGCACTACATCCATTACAACACGAATCAGCCTCAAACGAGCTTTATGCCCCTCTCGAGAATAGGGAAAGTCACTCTCAAGTGACGGGCAATGGCACTCAAAGACAGAGTCCAAACACTCGAGCAAGCCTAATCTCGGCATCTCGACCAACAGACTTGCCACGGCCTACTCCCGCATCCCACTCGATGCTCAACAAAAGCTCAGGCCAACTCCTCGGGTGGCAACAACTAGTTCCACACTCGGAACATCCAAATAAAAGAGGGTTCCACTCTACTAGCTGCCGAAATCCACAGATGGATAAAACCCGGCAAGCAAACTCCACACTACACACCGCAGCTACGATGGTACAAAGAGAATCTGGTTGCAAAACAACAAAGAAGCTTGCAGGGGGCACAGATGTCTCTACATCCGCCTCAAGCCACTAACACGGCAACTTGCCAATCAATCGGGCGATGGTGGAGACTCGCTAGTCCACCTCTCTCAAGGGACTACCACCACCAACTGCGGAATCAATAAAGACGGAACGGCTCACCTCGGCCTCGAAGCAGCAGGGGCATCCCAACACACGGATGCTAAACTCAAACTCGCCAACCGCTTTACTACTAGCAAGAGAGGACTTTCTAATACATCAAGCTCTACAGGCATCCACTTGCCAAATCGGGCGGCTCCATCAACGCCAACAAACTCAATCTGCATAAACTCGTTGATCAAGCCCTCCCGGGAACCTCCGGGGCTACGAAAGCTACCGGGGAAAATGCTGAAACAAACTCTGTCAATTTGGGCTATCTATGCCGGGACTCCTCGCCACGCGCTACAAATCGCGCTGGGTCTTTGCTCTCGATAGCTAAAGACACGCCAACAAATCTCACATGGTGGAGCACACTCGCTCAAGGAGTCATACTCGAGGCGTGCTAGCCTCTACCCCCTCCTCTAGGCAACTCAATCGCCGGGGCCAACTCGCCAAAGGGCTAAACAACCACCGGGACGCGGCCTCAACATCAACAAGATCACCCAACTCCTTGGTCGGACATGCCAAGCGCCCGCGCCCTCCGAGTGCGATCGACACACCTGGCGACTGCGCACAAAGCAACAAAATCGCCCACACGGGGCTCTCTCACCGCTCATCAAACTACTCGATCGCGGAAAAGTTGGCATGATGGCTCTCTAAGCCCAAACCAACAACGAGAGAGAACCTGCGCGTCTCCGCTCCACAACTCTACACATGCATAAAAGCTAGAAGAAAAGTATTGTAAATTCTTACCCTTAACTTAATTGAACTCGGACAAACCAAGCGGCCGTGGAGTGCCGATGATCATGGGAACAACAACCTACAAAGCAGGTTAGTCTACAGAATCTATGACTCGTGCTCGATACCAACTGTAAGAACCCGACCCAAAACATGGTCCTAAACACAGGATCTTACTCAAAGATGCAAGTTAAATATGATAACAAGCGGTTTAGAGCTTACATTTAAAAACCTTTCAAAACATATGAGAAGGGGGAGCCCTTAAAACATAACCAACAATTTAAGTTTAAACAATCCAACAAATTAAAACATCACGGCGTGTTTAATAAAATGTACAATACAATTTCAAAGAACGTTTTTAAACAATGTTCCCCTAGGACTCTGTCCATCTACATCTTTGAATAAACAATGCAATAAATAAAGACAGAGTGCCGGCGGTTCCCCATGATCAATCGGCTCCCTCCGCTAGCCCTCCCGGTGTTGTCTCGAGTTACCTGAAAGATAAATAAGGGTGAGTATAAACATACTCAGTAAGAATCCCCAACCGGGTACAATACGATACATCGACCATCTAGCACCTCAATATGCAAGCAAACGACTACCAACATGGATCATAGCTCAACGAGCTCATAACACAAGATCTGGAAACATCGGAAGTCTCTTACTTAGGAATCATCGGAAGTCTCCTACTTAGGCCTAATGATTGGTTCTCATAACCAATCCCGGGACATCTCCGAGGGTCTTTCTCCCTCGGCCAATTGATCAGCTCAAAACCGATCCCAAGATGTCCGACACCCTCGAGGGTCTTTCTCCTCGACCAATTAATTAGCTCAAAAGCCAATCCCAATGGGTGTCCTCAAGGGCCTCTTACCCTCGCTAACAACTGGACTATCGGGAGAGTACCCGCACCGCTCTAAAGCTGGAAAGGCGGTGTACTCACGAACATTAACCCGGGAGCTCTCCGAACCGGCTACTAACGCGCGTGTGCGCGCGACACCGCATGCTCTTCTCGCAACCGGCGTAAATGCGGGGGCCTAAGGGCAAACTACGCGGGCAGTACGCATGCCTAAGACTCGGAAATGGTGTCACCGAACACGGTGAGTGCGAGGCCCTCGGCACTCATGCATGCGACTGTACCACCGACTGAAGCTAAGAACCGGCCAAGGCAGCTTGCACCGCTGGCGTGGTTCCGCTCTAGCGAGCTACAAACTAGGCTTATGCCGATGTGGTAGCTACATCCACATCGGCCGCCGGGGAAGCAATGTACGTTATGCTTCGCTCTACTCCCGACCGGTGGGGACAAAGTACGTTATGTCCGCTCTCACCTCACGGATGATGACAAACCCTACTACTCTATCCAAGAATACCGAGTAACTCAATGATTCCTGGCTAGCAAGCAATGACCGACAACAATCACGTTTACCTAGCATGATACTACAACTTAAGCGGGAATCACAAGCATCTTTGGAAGAACAAACCTAGCATGGCACTAACATGTAAAATCAACAAACATGCTAGCAAGAGATCAAACAAAGCCGCCTATCACTATCATGCTCATAACAATCAGCAAACATACAAGGCACAATCGAGACATATCGCAGGTCCACACAACCACGGTAAGAAATCCTTACAGGACAAGCAGAAAATAATCATAACTCAACCAAGCGATCCTCGAGCCTCTAATCGAACCCAAACAACCTAAACATAAAATAAAGCGGCCCAAATCAAATCCCTAAACAAAGAAAGACCAACAAAATCGGGGCCCAACGAAGAAAAGACTCAGGGAAAATACCATCCGAGAAGCCACAAGGCTCGGGCCAACCAAGCACACATCAGTCGCGGTGGCGGCGCTGGGGCACCTGCGCTGGGCACTGTGGGCGCAGGGCGTGTGGCGCGGGCGCAGCACGCGCGCGCAGCAGGGCGTGGCGCCTGGCGCAGCACGCGCGCTTGGGCGAGCGGCAAAAGCGCGCGCGGGCGTGGGCTCGAGCTCGGGCTGGCGACGACACACGGCGCGGCTTGGCGTAAGACGCGCAGACGGCGCGCGCGCGAGGCGACGCGATGGGCTCGGGGCGCGCCGGAAGGCACGGCGACCCTCTGTGGGCGAGCGACTTCGGTGCGGCGGGGCTCGGGCGACTCGACACGGACCTGGGCGACACGGAGACGGCCTGGGCGATGCCGATCTGGGCTCAGCGCGACCTAGGCGACACGGAGACGGCCTGGGCGAAGCAGATCTGGGCTCGGCGCAACTAGGGCGACGCGATCGGACGCAGGGGTGGCTCGGCACGGCGCGGCATGGGTGACCTGGGCGGCCTGGTGCGAGGGCGCGGCTAGGGCTGGACGATGCAACGCATCTGGGCGCACCTGGGCTGGCGATGGAGTGCGTCTGGTGCGGCGGGCTAGGCAGGGCTATGCTGGGCTGAGCGGTCTGATGCGGCCAGGGTGTGGTGCGGCTAGGGCATGGCTGGGTGGCTAGGGTTGGGTCTTCTTGGTGAGGTCGGCTAGGGGAGAGAGAGAGAGAGAGGGAGAGAGAGAGAGATTGCAAAACAAGGGGAAAGGGACTTTCTTGATTTTTCTTCCCTTTTTCCTAATTAAAACAAGCCTTAAAGTCCTTAAATCCCATTTCCCGGCTTCCTCCTTCGAGACCCGGCTGAAGCAACCTTTCCCAAACAATAACTCTCACATAAAACAAACTCCCAAATCATCTCTAAGGGCCTGGGCTCGAATCCCAAAGGAAACACCCAAACAACGATCACTTTGCCCAAAACCCAAATCACAACCGAACTCCCAAACGAATACCCCAAACATCTCGGGACTCGCATGACCACCAACACACAAGCCTCAACGGCGCGCGGGAGCTGCCTCGAAGCCCTGAAAATCCACAAATCCTGCCCGGGAGCAAAAGACCAAAATACCCCTAAGGGTCAAAAGCAGCTCTAACGGCCCAACCGAACCATCGAAACAGGCGGAAGCACCTCGAGAAGCTGGAATAGAAAATCGGGCCGTTACAAGCTCTGTACCACCGCACTTTGAGGCTAAAGGAACCGGTCGTGGTAGGCTTACACCAGAAGCGGTCCTTGCCCTAACAGTGGCAATCAAGGGCTACGGCCGAACACGCCGAGGACGTGCCGATCGCCGGGACGAGGCAATGCCAAGTCATCATCCCGACCGTTGGGGCATTTAACGACCGCCACCCTCACCCAAGATTGCGAGTGGTCACCGTTAGGGGTTAGCTAAACCCTAACGGGATCGTGGACGAGTACCATCTCGCACGTCCCCCGGGGATGCAAGTTACGTTATGCATCCGGCCGGATGATGCTACCTACGAACTCTAAACCATAGCAATAATAACAATTCATTCAATGCGGTCCAATACGTGCTCAATGAGATACAAGGAACCTAGCATGATACTACGAAGCAAGAACAGATATCGAACATGCCGAATGGAACAACCTAGCATGGGCTAACATGAGAAACAATACAAGAGTTCATGCCGATCAGAATTGAAACAGAGCACCTAGGGCTAAACATGCTAATAATCATACACAGCATACAAAACAACAATCACAAATATACGCGCAGGCCCACACAACTCCGGTAAGAAATCCTTACCTTGGTCGGGAGGCTTCTACACACAAATCCTAAGTGCGGAACAATCTCGAGCTAGCGAGCGGGAACCTAGCAAACCAATAATAATCAGCATCTAAAACGTCTAAAAAACAATAGAACAAGCAAGCTCAACTCGGGGCACTCACGCGCACGGCGACACGAACTTGGAGTTTGGCGGGTTTGCACTGGCCGGCTGGATTTGGTTGGCGCTGCACGGCATTGGCGGCGTCTGCTTGTGGATGGGCGCTGGGGGCGCGTTGTGCGCCGCGGACAAAGCGGGACTCGGTAGGCGAGTGGCACGGCATGGGCGCACGGCGCTGGCGTGCGATCGCGGACACGGCGAAGCCGCGCAGCGAGGGCGCGCGGTAACGTCTGGCGCGCGGCGAGCGGCTCGGCAAGCGACACAGGCGAAGGCGCCGCAGGCGTCAGCGTCTCGCTGCGCGCGCGCGATCTGGCGTGACGCCGGTGGCGATGGCCGAGCAGTGGGCCGGATTCTTTGTCTGCGAGATCCGGGCGCGACAGGAATGTGACGACAAGGGCGATCCGTGCGACGGCAGGGCGATCTAAATTTGCCGCTTTGGTGCGATCCGAGTCTGAGTGCGAATGGCCATTGGGGCGTCGCGACGATGGCTCGCTGGGGGGGCTTCTCTACTGGCCGCAATCAACACAAACACACACAACACTCTTCTATTCACTTGGCCAAACAAAGACACCAAACGGATGAGAAGAAGAAGAGGAAGATCGATACCTACCGGAATGATGATGATCGATCCAAGGGAGCTGCAAGGATGAAGAACTCGGCAAGGCAATGGAGAGAATAGCTTGGGCGGCCACACACTTTGGAGAAGAAGATGGAACAAACCTAATTTTTATTTCATTTAACCAAATGCACCAAAACTCCCAAAATCCAAGGCTAACCATAAAATGATGCAGAAGAGCAACAAGAGCACCTAATGGCTCAATTGGCACACATCCCCACAAGCTTTCAGAGACCTGTGTTCAAACCCCACCAGCAAAGACAATTTCCTTCCAAAACCTACATAAATCCATCCAATAATTTTAGTAATCGGAAAAGACACAAACGCCCCTGACGGCCCGACCAAATTACCCCTAGGGCATACGGAAGACCGGGATGAAAAACACTGGTCGTTACAATATTCCTCCTTTTTATGACTTTCGTCCTCGAAAGTCCTTAAGATCAAACAGCTCGGGGTAATGCAATCTCATCTCGTCTTCCCGCTCCCAAGTGGCTTCCTCAGAACCACGACTCTTCCATGAACCTTTACCAAACGAATCTCGCGATTACGCAACGTCTTGGTCTCAAAGGCAAGGATCCTCACCGGCTTCTCCTCGAAGCTCAAATCCTCATTCATTTGCAAAGGCTCAAAGTCCACAATGTGCGACGGGTCCGGCACATCTTGCCTCAACATCGATACATGAAAAACACTATGCACCGATAGTGACGGAGGTAGGGCTAACCGGTAAGCAACTCTGCCAATCCTCTCTAGGATCTCAAATGGACCAACAAAACGGGGACTCAACTTCCCACGCTACCAAACCTCAAAACATCTCGCATCGGAGCAACTTTAAGGAACACATGCTTGACCAACCTCAAACTCCAAATCCCGACGCCGAACATCGGCGTAACTCTTCTGCACTGCTACGAATTTGTCAACATACGAGCTCTAATCTTACGCTGACTGCACCATTGGTCAATCGCAGTAACTCGGGACCCAAAACACTGTCTATCACCAACCTCTTCCCGAACACGGGGACCGATAACGCTTACCATACAAAGCCTCGAATGGAGCCATCCGAATCGTCGATCGATAATCGTTGTTATAGGCAAACTCCATCAAAATCTGAATCTGGTCCCAACCGCTCGGGAAATCCAACACACAAGCCCTCTTCGAGAACCAAAACTCTCTTGGGTTCTCAAAAACTCAAGGCCACAATGCCACCCAGACTGGGCATACACTGATCAGTGCTTTTCTTAAAACAAAACAAGAGTACGATACGAGAACCATAAAATAGTTTGAGTGCTTCCCTAGGGACTCAAGTCCCACTACATGCTAAATCATAAAGAAAACAATAAAAGAACATGCATCCCCAGTCACTATCCATGATCATCCAGCCGCCTCCTCCTAGCCATCCTGCCTATGTCCCAAGTTACCTGGTGGAAAACCACAGAAAATAAGGGTGAGCAACGAGTTACTCAGTAAGAATCCCCAACTCGGGTACAATACGAAAACATATCATTTAGCAAACGGACATGCAACCATGCAATGACTCAGAGCAAACAGATGGGTTTAACTGAACGCCACTCTTGGGGCTTGCCTATTCGAGGCTTACATGACTACCAAGCGCCTAGGTTCCACACACAGGTGTCCTTCGAGCCTTACACAACACGGGACTCAAGTGTTGCCCGTCGTGACTTATACACCTAGGATGCCCATCGGTCTTACACCTCCAACTCGGTGATGCCCATCGGGACTTATACACCTAGGATGCCCATCGTGGTCTTACACCTCCAACTCGGTGAAGCCCCATCGGGACTTATACACCTAGGATGCCCATCGTGGTCTTACACCTCCAACTCAGTGATGCCCATCGGGGACTTATACACCTAAGATGCCCATCAGGGTCTTACACCTCCAACTCAGTGATGCCCATCGGGGACTTACACACCTAGGATGCCCATCAGGGTCTTACACCTCCAACTCAGTGATGCCCATCGGGGACTTACACACCTAAGATGCCCATCAGGGTCTTACACCTCCGGGTGTCCATCGGGGTCTTACCCGAGCGGGACGCACTAGTTACCCCTACAATCTCTTACACTATACATCACCCGCCAATTCCTACCATGGCACCAACAGGATAACATGGTCACGGTTATGCCGAGACAATTTAACCCCTAGCATGAAACTAACAGGATATATCAGGAATCACAAGCACAAAAACCATCTGAAAACAAGAAAGAACAAGCAACCTATCCACTAGCAATTTCATACAAACACAACACATAGCATGCTATCAAGTATTCGCAGGGTCCACACAACCCCGGTAAGAAATCCTTACCTGGAAGTGAATAGAACCAACAATCGACGACGACGGCGGCGAGGGTGTGGGCGTTGGACGGCGACGGGCGGCGGCGGCGAGGGTGTGGGGAGAGGGTGAGGGTTTTTGCGAGTGAAGCTTTCTTTTTCCCTTTTTTTTTTCCTTCCTCAAATTAAATAAGTCTTGGGAATCCCAAATTCTCTTCCCAAGGCTCCCCCCCTTCGAGCCCCTGTGGACGTACTTATTTTCTTTATTTAATTCCAAGCTTCCCACCCCTTTTAGGCCAAGGGTTCGAGTCCTCCCAACAACACGTTTCAAAATAAAATATATACAAACCTAATTTTGCGTTCAACTATAAACCGGGCTGTTACACCCCCAGTGTAAGAACCCGACCTGAAATACGGCCCTAAACCTAGGTTCTCACTCATCATGCAAGTTAAATATTTCAACAAGCGGTTTAGTGCTCATATTTAAAACTTTTCAAAACATTTGAGAACGGGGAACACTTAAAACATAACCAACAATTTTCATTAAGCAATTCCAACAAAGTAAAAACAAGCCTGGCCAGTATTTATAAAAAAACAATCAAAAAAGAAATAAGGGTGAGTATAAACATACTTTGTAAGAATCTCCAACCGGGGTACAATACGATACATCAGTCATCTAGGACCCTAGTATACATGCAAACAAATACGAGCTCAAAAGCAACAACCTGGCTCAGGAAAACCGCCGATCTAGAAATTGCCTATTCAAGGACTTACAACCACAACCTACACTAGGTTATACACCTTGATGCCCATCGGGTCTTACACAACCTAGGACGCGATGATGCCCATTAGGGTCTTACACATAAGGATGCCCATCGGGGTCGTACTCTTGCTAGACACAGTGATGCCCATCGGGGACTTACACACAAGGATGCCCATCGGGGTCTTACTCCTTCTAGACACAATGATGCCCATCGGGAACTTACACACAAGGATGCCCATCGGGGTCATACTCCACAAACCAATGATTCCCATCGGGGTCTTACACATACGGATGTCAATCGGGGTCTTACTCCACAAATCAATGATGCCCATCGGGGTCTTACACATACGGATGCCCATCGGGGTCTTACTCCACAAATCAATGATGCCCAACGGGGCTTACACATCTAGGATGCCCATCGGGGTCTTACTCCAGCTAGTAACACGGAGATGCCCATCAGGGTCTTACGCTTCCTAGCTACATTATGATGCCCATCGGGGACTTACACATAATGCCAACAGTGTAGTGCCCGTCGAGGACTTACGTACACTAGCAACGCATTGGTGCCCATTGGGGACTTACCCAAGCGAGACCTAAACTAGTAACCCCTAACGTTCTCCTAAGTACAGGAACACAAACTAGCCTAACAATCACACAATAAACATTACCTGTCTAACCCTAGCATGAAACTAACAGATTACGAACAGGAACATGGGTATGCCAGAATAAGAAAAATCCCTAGCATGATACTACGAACTTAAGCAGGAATCAAAAGCATGCTGAAAGAACAAACCTAGCATGGCACTAACATGAACAACAAGCAACATGCTAGCAAGAATTCGAACACAAGCTGTCCTATGGCTATCATGCTCATAACAGTAACCAAGCATACAAGGCACAATCCTGAAAGCATCGCAAGGTCCACACAACCCCGATAAGAAATCCTTACCTGGAAACAAGCAGAGAATAATTACCACAACCAACAAGCAACCCTCGAGCTTCTAAGTGAACCCGAGCAACCTAAGCAATCAATAAAATCATCCTAATTAAACTAACAGTAGCTAACATCTTAGGTTCCAAAAGAGTAGAGGCTCGGGAATTACCAATCGAGAAGGCACTAGGTCTCGGCCCAACTCTCTCGGCAAAACAGGCTCTTGGCGGCAAGTGGGCAGGCAGGACGTGCGGCTAGGGCGAACAGGCTGGGCGCTGCTGGGCGCTCTAGCGCGACAAGGGGATGCGTACGCGCGGATGGCACGCGCTGGAGTTGGGGCGCTGAGCTGCGCGCCGACAGGCGCTAAGGCGTGAAGCTGCGCGCGGACGGGCGGCAGCGACACGGGCACCCAGACGCGAACAAGCGATGCGGGCGAGCTTGCGCTGGGACGGTGAGCGAACTGGGCGCTCGGGCTGTGCGCGGACGGGCTACACGATCTGGCTGTTGGGCTACGACGCGGTGCAGGTGAGCGATGGGCGTCTGGACGAGATGCAGAGGTTGAGCAGTGGCATCTGGGTTGCTCGGTTGTTGGTGCGACGGGCAGGGGCTGCTGCTGCGTGCGGCGCTGGGGATGGTGGCAGCGTGCGGCGCTGGGGATAGTGGTAGCGTGCGACGCTGGGGCTGGTGGCAGCACACATGCCGGCGGTCAGGGCTTCTCTCGGCCGAGAAGGGAAAAAAATAAGGGAAGACTTACACGTTCTTGGACTCGGTTCTTGATCTTGATGAACTCAGTAAGAGGATGAAGGGGAAGAGTGTAAATTCGGCAACCAAAGGGAAGGAATTCCCTTTTCTTTTTTTCTTTTCCTAATTTAATTAGGTTTTGGCCACCCAAAGCCCCTTCCTAGGGCTTTCCCCCTTCGAGTCCCAACTGAAACAATCTTTTCTCTTTATTAAAACTCATTTCAACCAAGCTTCCAGATCACCATTAGGTCAAGGGTTCAAATCCCAATGGAAGCACTTTAATTTACATTAATTTTGCTAATAACCAAATCACCTCCAAACTTCCAAACAACTAGCACAAACTTCTTGGGTCTTGCAACCAACAACAATGAAGCCTCGATAAAGGGCAGGAATGACCCTGGAATCCTAAAAATCCACAAACCCTGACCGGAGAGCAAAAGACTAAAATACCCCTAAGGGTTAAAATAGCTTTAACGGCCCAACCGATCAACCGAATATTGAACCGAAAACACCTGGGAAACTGGAATAGAAAACTGGGTCGTTACACCCGGGGTAATGTTCGTGAGTACACCACTTTTGTTCCAGTTTAGAACCAGACTTCTGGTACTCTCCCGTTAGTCAAGTATTAGCTAGCCGAGGGCAAGAGGCCCTCGAGGACACCTATTTTTGGATCATTTTTTGAGCTGATCATTTGGCCGAGGGAGAAAGACCCTCGAGGGTGTCTGACATCTATTTTGGGATCAGCTTTTGAGTTGGTCATTTGGCCGAGGGAGAAAGACCCTCGAGGATGTCTTTAGGATTGGTTAGGAGAGCCAATCATTAGGCAGAAAGTAGGAGATTTTCGAAGTGTCTAGACTTGCTCCGTTAGCTCGTTGAGCAAAGATCTGTGTCGGTAACTATTTGCATGTATACTAGGATGCTAGATGACTTATGTATCGTATTGTACCCTAGTTGGGGATTCTTAATGCGTATGTTTGTACTCACGCTTATTTCTGTGGTTTTTCCACCAGGTAACTTGGGACAGCACCGGGACGGCTAGCGGAGGGAGTTGACTGATCATGCGAGCTGCCGACACTCTGTTTTTCTTTATTGCATTTGTTATTCAGCATGTAGTTGGACATGGTGTCCTTAGGGGAACTTGATTGTTTGATGTTTTAAACTGTTTTGAATGTTTTGTTAAACACTGGCCCGGACTTGGTTTAATTTAATAGCTTTTGTTTTATGGAAACTGTTTGGAAATGTTTTTATGTTTCCCGTACTGTATTGCTTTGCAAATTTTATTTAGTGCTCTTAAGTGATTTAAGAATGATTGCATACATGCTGAGTGAAAACCTAGATTGCATACATGTTGAGTGAGAACCTTGTGTTTAGGACCATATTTTGGGTCGGGTTCTTACAGTAAGCCTTTGCAAAACTCTTTTTCTTCTTCTCCATCTTTCTCCAAGATCCGAGAGCTCTCTTCTCTTGGGCTCAAGATCTCTTTTTTGTTTCTTGCATCCAAAATTTCTTGCTCTTCTCTTTGTTGGTGGAATCCGAGATCACATTTCCCCTCCAACTTCCATTGCCAAGAGCTCTAAGGTAAGCTTGATGGTGTTTTTGCTTTGTCTAGTGTTGTAGTTGTGTAGATCTAACATGACTCTTCTTCCTTGTGCAAATCCAAGCCCTAGCCGAATCTCCTTGCTTGTGCTTCCATCTTGGCGGAGACTTCATTGCAACCTTCGAGACCTTGCCGAATCAACCTAGGTGAGTTGGGTGAGCTTGTTGTTGTTGATTGGTTTTGTGTTGGTGGTCGAGAGCTTCATGGAAGTGCATTTGTTTGTGTGTTGGAGTTTAACCAAGCTTGACTTGTGTCTTTGATTTGTTGTATGCCCTAGCCGAGAGTCGAGAAGAAGGAGCTTGAAGTTCTCTTGTGCATGGTTTAAACTTGCTTGGCCGAGACCCCCTCCTTGGGAGTTGGAGTTTTGCTTGAACTTCGGTAAAGCCCTAATTCCTTTTTTGTTTGGTTGCTCAAGGTGTTTATGTATTGTTTGTAACTTTGTTAGGTGATGTTAGGTTAGCTTGTGTGGTGATCTGCAGCTCAAGGGCATCCTCTGTTTTAGGTTCTACTATTTGACAGGTAAGGGTTCCTTGTCGAGGTTGTGTGGACCCTGCGCACCTCAATGATAGCTTCTGGTTGTTTGTTTATAAGCTGAGCTTCTAGTGGATAGGTTTTCTGCAGGTTATTTGAATTATAATGTTAGTGGATAGGTTTACTGCAAGTTACCTGATTTATTATTAGTGGATAGGTTCTTGCATGTAACGGCCCAGGTTTTCATCCCGGTCTTCCAAGTTTGCCCTAGGGGCATTTTGGTAATTTGGTCGGGCCGTTTATGTCTTTTTCAGTTGCTAAAATTATTGGATGGTCTTATGTAAGATTTTGATGCTTTGTGGATGTGTTTGGGCATGGTGAGATGCAAAAGTAAAATTGAGAAATAAAGTTGAAGCAGCCGGGGTTCGAGCCAGTGTGGCCTTGTGTGCTAGAGGAGAGCTTTGCCAAGTGAGCCACCAGGTTTTATTGATGCTCAGTCTGCGGTATGTCTTGGTTAACTATGGGTTTTTGGGATTTTGGTGTTTTTGGCTAAATGAAGAGAAATAGGTTTTTTCCCCATTTGTTCTCCAATCCCCTTGGTCGCCCCAACCAATCTTCTCTCAATCCCCTTGCGTCTGTCTTCTCCCGAGAGCCCCACCGACCGTCGTCCAGGCCAGCCGAGCAGCCCAGCCAGATCGCACCAGCAACCCCATCGTCAGCAGCAGACGCCCAACCGAAAGCAAAGTGCATCGCATGCGCGCAAGAACCCTAGGCGCCCAGCAGCGAAGGCCGCCAAAGCCGCCACATGCCCAGACGCGCCGTCGCCCGCGCACCATCGCGCTCTCTCGCGCCCGAAGCCCAGCGCCCGCGCGCCGTCATTCGCGTCGCGTCGTCGTCGCATGCATGTATCAGCGTCAGCCCGCGCGCCCAGTCCGCGCGCAGCCCCAGTGCCCGTGCTCCGTCGTTGTCGTCGCGCGCAGCGCCTCTTTCCCGCCAAAGAATGACCACGACCACCATGCACTGTCCGTCCAGCGTCGGCCGTACCGTGTGTGTGAGTTGCTCCTTTGAAGCCGAGCCCTATTTATTTTATTATATTTAGGTGTATGGATTGTGATAATTGTTGTGCTTGTTAGGTTCTAATTAGCTAGCTCGGAATCGATCGCAGCTTAGGAATTTTTGTGTGTAGTTGCCTCCCGACCAAGGTAAGGATTTCTTACCGGAGTTGTGTGGGCCCTGCGAAATTATATGTGATTGCTGTTTGTATGCTTGTTTGTGTTTATCAGCATGTTTAGTGATAGGTGCTCTGTTCTGAATTCCCGACTGGCATGATTTCTTATGTTGTTTCTCATGTTAGTCCATGCTAGGTTGTTCCGTTCTGGCATGCTCGTTATCTGTTCTTGCTTCGTAGTATCATGCTAGGTTTGCTTTATCTGTTGAGCACGTATTGGATTGTTTGTTGTATCTGTTTATAGGTTTGAGATATGGTAGGTAGCATCATCCGGGCCAGGATGCATAACGTAACTTGCATCTACAACAGGGACGTACGAGGCGGTACTCCGTCCCTGATCCACCGTTAGGGTTTAGCTAACCCTAACGGTAGGCCCTGCAATCTTGGGAGAGGGTGACAGACTGTTAAATGCCCCAACGGTCGGGATGATGACATGGCATTGCCTTGTCCCCGGCAGTCGGCACGTCCCCAGCGTGTTCGGCCGTAGCCCTTGATTGCCACCTATTAGGGCAAGGACGGCTTCCTGGTGTAAGCCTACCACGACCGGTTCCTAAGCCTCATGTGCGGTGGTTCAGGCTGACATAGTTCACGTGTCCAGGTCTCACACCCCTATGTCAGTGATACCGATCCAGAGATTTAGTTAGGCATGGTGACTGGACCTGGGCAGCTTGCCTCTAGACCCGGCACCCCCCATGATTTGCAGTAGCATGCGGTGCGCGCATACGCTCATTATAGCATCGACTGGAGAGCTCCTCGGGATTGTTAGCCAGTGCACCTTTCGTATCGACAGTAGACAGGCTGAGGCCGAGACTTGTTTCTCGTATAGGATCGTATCGTGAGGTGGATTATTCCGAAGTAAGACCCTAAGATGGCATCCGAAGTTTATGTGTGGATTTAAGCTATGTGCTCTCTCTGTGTTTATATTCATAGCTTGCATACCTTTCTGCTAGATGACCATGTATATCGTATTGTACCCCGGTTGTGGATTCTTACTGAGTAATTCGTTACTCACCCTTATTTTGTGGTTTCCCACAGGTAACCATGGTGCGAGACATGATGGCTGGAGGAGGAGCTGTGATCATGGAAACCCGTTGTTCGAACTCAAAGTTTATGTCTATGATTCTTTGTGTTTTATTTTCCTCTGAATGCATGTAGTTGGGCACGGAGCCCTAGGTTGTTTTCTGACTGCTTTTCCGGATTCTAGCACGGTTGTAACTATTGGAAAGTTTTGAATGATTTAAATAAATCTCTGATCAGAGTGAGTTTTGGAAATGTATTTGTCTTGGAACAGGTGCTTGGAAACAAGGATAGGTTTCAGGAATTTTATGTTGACTTTTCAAATGGTTGTTTGTATGTTTTAGTTTTCACTTAGAATCCGAAAACCATTCCTGCATATTGATTTTAGTTTTGATTGCATGCATTGAGGTAAAGGCCTATTTTAGAACCCCATTCGGGTCGGGTCTTTACATTGCAAGTACCCTAGATGCTGCATTGATACTAAATATGTTTACCTTTTCTGTCTGTTGATCTGAACTTGTATGTTGTATGCTTGATGTATATGTTGTGAATAAGCATGCTAGTGGATAGGTCTTCTAGATTGTTGCTAGGGTTTGAATGTAGAATGTTAGACTCTGTTTATTTCTGTCGCTGCTATTCTTAATTGTTGGTGCTGATCTATGCTAGCTCTAGGTTGTCTAGCCATAGTTGTTTCTGCTTAAGTTTACCCAGAACTAGCCCAGTGTGTATTGTCCAAGGTTGGCCCAGTGTGTTGCCAATCGGGTTTGCTCAGGACTAGCCAGTGTGTTGCTGTCCCATGTTGGCCCAGTGTGTGTTGACCAATTTTTCAGGATTGGCCTAGTGTGTTGGTAATCCCGGGCTAGCACAGTGTGTTGCTGCCCATGTTGCTCAGGACTAGCCTAGTGTGAGCTATCCCCTGTAAGCACAGTGTGTTGCTGATTAGGTATGAGCAGGACTTGCCCAGTGTGTGCAGTCCAGGACTAGCCCAGTGTGTTGATGTCTTTAGTTAACCCAGTGTGTGCTAACCTTGCTTGCTGTATTGACAGAGCATCTGAGATTACTTAATCATTCTTTCTTGTTTGTTAGCCTTGGTGTGAGCTAACCCATCGGCTTTGAGCTTTGGCCTTGATGTTGTTTATCCTGCTATTTGTACTGTTGAGACTGCCATGTTCTTGTTTGATGTCTGTATGTTAGGATGCTAGAGGATTTGTTGTGCGTATTGTACCCCGGTTGGGGGATCCTTACTGACTGCAATTGTACTCACCCTTTTCTGTGGTTTTCTCCACCAGGTAACTTGGCACATAATCGAGGTGGCTAGAGGAGGAGTTGATGGATCATGGGAAAGGTCGCTGCATGTTCTTGAGTAATTTACATTCTAGTCCTGAAAGTGTCTTTTGGAACTTGTAATTGTTTTAATGGGACTGTGTATCTGTTTTGATTTAACTCTAGCAAGAGGCTTATGTTGTTTTTCAGTTTTTACACTATACTTTTAAATGTTTAAGTTTTGAATGATTTAATATAAGATGTTGAATTTTCATTCCACTGCCTGATTTGAAATTGCATCTTAAAGTAAAGACTATTTAGGACCATTTAGTGTCGGGTCTTTACAGTTGGTATCAGAGCTCAGAGTCATAGATTCTGTAGACTGACCTACTGAGTTAGGTCGTAGTATCCCATGATCATCAGCACTCCGACAGCCGCAAGGTATGTGTTTGAGTTTATTGTAAGGATTTAAGTTTACAATACATGCATCTAGCATACTTGCTCTAATTTGTTTTGGCAGTGTTGGTCCGAGTGTGGACTAACTTACTATGATTTGGGTATAGATCGCCAGTATGCCAATTACCTGGAGAGGAGTAGGATCTTCTGGTATAGCTAACCGAGAAGTTGGCATAGAGATTACCACTGATAGAACAGCATCAGGGCTTGATCAGACTGGTGGGCCGTCTGTGGCCCCAGCTGCTAGTTTACATTGAACAGGGGAAGAGACTGCCCATCCCCAAACTGCAGCTCCTTGAGCAGAGTTGGCTTCAGTGATAAGGGAAATGATGCTTTTGATGTTTGAGTTGAGAGCTGAATCTCAGGCACAATTTGCAGCTCAGCTTTCTGAATAGCTAGCAGTGCAAAGGGAGAAGTCCAGAGCACAGATGGCTCAGCTGACTCAGTTACTCAGACAGACAGCACTAGTTGCACCAGCTGCACCTGCAGCTCCATTGATTCCCCAGGATGGGCAGGAGCCTATGATAGTTGAGGCTGAGGTAGGAAATGGAGCTGTTGATTATGGAAAATGGCTGAAGGACTTCTGCAAATGGAAGCCTAAGGAGTTTAATGCCACTGAGAACCCACTGAAAGTAGCAAAGTGGTTGGCCAGGATGGAGTATATCTTTCAGGTTATGGAATGTTCAATGTACAGAGGCTGTGGTGCGCCGCGCATGTTCTCGCTGACACAACAGTGTGGTGGTGGGAGTCCACCCTACGAGGCAGACCTGCAGGATCCCCACCCCCTACATGGGAGTTCTTCAGGGCTGAGTTCAAAACCCAGTACATCAGTGAGGAGGCTCAACAGGAGATGGTTCAGGCGTTTAATAACCTGAAGCAGGGAACTAACTCCATCGCAGAGTATGAGAGGAAGTTTTCAAAGCATAGCTATTTTGCTCTAGAGTTGGTCGCCACCGAGGATCTCAAGATAAAGAAATTTATCGAAGGGCTCAGACTGGAGGTTGCTCAGCACATTAGGGCGCTTGCCCCAAAGACTTATATGAGGACAGTGGCTTTCGCCAAGATTTACAACCGGAAGTACCCTCCTGTGCAGACCCTAGCAGTGACATGCAATGCACCAGCCAGCTCAGGGAAAAAGAGGAAGTTTGATCATAAAGGTCAGCAGCGCCGTCAGAGCCGCTTTCAGCAGAGAGACCAGGGTCGCCAGCAGACCATAGCGAGGCAGCAGCCATACTGTCGGACTTGTGGCAAGAGTCACTATGGTGTGGAGCTTCGTCGAGATCCTGCTTCAAGTGTGGGAAGGAGGGACACTTAGCTAGAGTGTGCCTGCAGGGCGGAGCAGATGCTAGACCGGCTCAGCAGTACGGCCGTGTGTTTCCCACGACTCGGTAGGAGGAGGAGAAGATTGATGCTGCAGTTGTAGGTACTTTATCTCTGCATTATTTTCTAGTCAAGCTTGTTTAGTACTGGAACCTTTAGGGTTCGAACTGTGTGTTGCCACTCCCTCGGGAGTTAGTATGCTGGCTAGTGATCAGATTAGAGACGGTAGGATATTAGTATCTGGAGAGTCTTTAGCAGCTACACTCATAGTATTCGCTATGAATGGATTTGACGAAATCCTAGGGATGGACTGGTTAGCTGAACATCACGCACTGATTGACTGCTGCTAGAAAGAAGTTGTGTTCAGACCGCCTAAGAAACAGAGCTTTAAGTTCCGCGGTGCCCAGAGCGGAGTATGCCCGCCACTGATCTCAGCAGTAAAAGCCCAGCGCTTGCTAACTCGAGGAGCTTGGGGTTACTTAGCAAATTGTCTGGTGGAGACAGTTCTCTGCCGTCAGTGGATTAGGTACCAGTTGTGCAAAAGTTCCCATATGTGTTTCCACAGGAGCTTCCTGGTTTACCACCTCAGCGAGAGGTTGACTTCACCATAGAGCTCCAGCCAGGGACTCTCCCTATCTCCAAGGCTCCTTGCCAAATGGCGCCAGCAGAACTGAAAGAGTTAAAAGTTCAGTTGCAGGAGATGTTGGACTGTGGATTCATTCGTCCCAATGTGTCCCCGTGGGGAGCACCAGTCCTGTTTGTGAAAAAGAAAGACGATTCGATGTGTCACTGCATAGATTACAGAAAACTGAACAAGGTTACAGTGAAGAACAAGTACCTGTTGCCTTGTATAGACGACCTATTTGATCAGCTTCAGGGAGCATCTGTTTTCTCAAAACTATATTTGAGATCTGGTTACCATCAGCTGAGGACACTACAAGAAATAATGGATAGGATAGCTAACGAAAAAAACTATAACAGACCTTTTATAGCCTTTTTCGAAAGTCCTGTCAGCCCATGTTATTAAAAGTCTGAGACTTTTTATAGCTCTTTTGTAAAGCTATTATGTATGCTATAATAGAGTTTGAAAACATAGTTTATATGCATTGCTATGAAAACATTTAATTGCCTTTTTCATTAAAGCTATGATATGTATTTATAACAAAAATAAGGTGATATCTTTAACTTATAATAACATTTTTATAAAGCTATAATATGATATTTATAGCTTCAAACACATGCTATTTTAATCATTATAATTATTGTAATAATATTTTAATAGCATTCTAATTTTTCTATTTTAATTTTGTTATAGCTTAAGTTCATAGCAATAAAATGTACAATTTTTTCTCAATAATGTTTCTATTTTTACCTCAAACGCACATCAAACATTTTATAACACATAAAAACTGACGAATTCCATTCATAACTAAAATTTCATATTCTATTTAAATCATAGAGTAAAGTACTAGCTCTATTTAAGTACTAATAACATAAATTGTTCACAAAATAAAAATTTCATCAAATGTTCCAAGATTATATAATAACATGTAGTTGAGTCATCATATTTGATTCTTTTTCTTTGGCAAGGTTTTCATTCACTTATAAGAACTTTGTCAGATGGCCATGCAACTGTACTACCCACTGCTTCTTCAATGCATGTCATTTCTGATGTAGGCATCCATAAATATGCGTTGGATTTCTTTGATATATCAACCCATACTCTAATTGCATGAGATCCAATAGAAATGTGATGAACAAGAGCATTAGG
This sequence comes from Sicyos edulis, assembly GCA_036507275.1. Taxonomy (NCBI): domain Eukaryota; kingdom Viridiplantae; phylum Streptophyta; class Magnoliopsida; order Cucurbitales; family Cucurbitaceae; genus Sicyos; species Sicyos edulis. Next base: position 26,237,411 of record CM071847.1, read on the forward strand.
ATCATTAGAAGACCATCGTCCTTCTGCAACAATCTCTCTAGAGCCATGCCAATCTAATAACTTGCACTTCATTTGAGTATTATTATTAATACTCTATTAGAAAAAAAATATAAGACATGAGAATTGAATAGTAATAAATCAAAATTATTTATTTCATCATATTGCAAAATAAATTTACCATAGGAGAAGGTATTGAAAATGTTGAATGAATATTTGTTTCCTTTGGTACACTTGCACTTGCATTTGAATGTTCCTCACTTGGTTCAACCTATAAAAAATTGATACAAATTATAACATGGAATGAACTAAAAACCAATAGAAAATATGAACTTAAAGATAATAAAACGACTTACTTGTTTCTTTATAAAACATGAAATCATTGATTTCATTTCTAACATTTCCCCTTTTATCTTGAAATATTCTTTTTCAAGATTTGTGTACCTATTATCTTGTTGAGACAATAGAGCTAATTATGAACGAGTCACACCAAATCCAAGTCCTCTTACATGCCCACAATCAGGCCCAAGAACTTTACTTAAGGCATCATCAACCACATTATTTGTTCATGTTGTTGTCTCAACCTCAGTTTGTTCAATGTTCTCCTAGCAAATTCACATATTCTATAAGTAAAGAAGTGTTTACCAAGATAGCATAATCTGAAAAATTGAGTTTCAACAATGTTTTATGAATCATACAAAGTAAGTAAATTTCCATCAAGATTTAAATATGAAGTAACATTTCTAATAAGGTTTTAGATATTCTATAAGCAATAATCACAACACATTTGCCTAAGTAAAACACTATAATTAAAAGTGAGAACAAAGTAAGTCATTCCATCAAAGGTTTAAAATATTCTATAAGCAAAGATCACCAAAAAAAAAAACACACTTCAATTCAACTCTACTAAACTTTTTACAATTACAACAAAACATTATGCAATGAACTCATTTTCCATAAGATCTCAACATATTCTATAAGAAAAACCCCAACAAATTCACTCAAGTAAAACACTATAATTAAACTATAGTAAACTTTTCAAGACAACACCATAACTTAGTTCTAATTCAAATATCACAAATCTCTAAAACAAAAAACCATATCAGTGTTTCAGTAACTTGTGCATTAACAGGTTGTCCATCTTTCTTCGTGTGTGCTTTTGTCCAAACCTTAATCCTCGTGATTGAAGTTGGGTCTTAACAACATTTTTTCTACAAATTGAAATTAGTAAAATTACATGATATGTAATATAAAATTAGACTTAAACTATTATAATACGGATGTTTACCATATCTTCAGCCAAACGAGCATATCCTTTCCTACTACATGTATGTGGGAGTTGTTTCTTCTTCATCCCTTTATACTTTTCACTTTTCAACTATTTAAACCAACACTTAAAATATTTATAGGAAAGCAATAATATGAAAAATGTAACATTATACTATTGAAAGGTCAAATATTCATACCATGTAGTTTGTACTTGTCTTTTCATTGACAAAATCCATCCAATCATCTCCAGACTGCAAATTATCTGGCATAAGTTTCAATAGAGCATCCTTTGTAGGAGCATTGCGAATCTGTTTTATCAATCGAGATTTTCCAGCCCTCCATAATCTGCCCATCTTTTGAAAAAGAAATTTTTTCTACAAGTCTTCATTTACATTATACCTCGACTAAAGAATGTAATGGTTAGAAATAAATCATAATGAACTAAATAAATGATATAAAGTAACCCCATACCTTGATAGACTTCCATAACACTATTTTCAACCTTGTAGGTAGTTTCTTCCAATTCTCTAAATTCACTGGTACAACTTCTCTCACAAGTGGACCAAGAAAAGAAGATAATCCAACAGATTCATCTCCAATGGGTTGTCCATATTCATTAAAAGTGAGATCTACTCTAGATTGTTTATCAACAGCTATTGTCTTCATCTTTTGTAGGGCCTCTCACTTTTTTTTGTAAAGATGATGTTTCAAGTGGTTCTTCATTGATTGTATGAGCTTCGTCATTTTCAAATATATTTTCATTAGAAGTGACTACTTTCCTATGTATTGCTAATCTAGTTTGAGCATCATGTGAGTCTAAAGTTGAATTTGAAATAGGATTGCATGGAAATCTCTTCTCAATAGGATTGGGTGTGAAATACTCAGGGTAAGTACTAATTAGAGACCTTTCGTCATTAGCATCGATTGGAAGTGGAACACTATCTTGATCATGGTTAGATATAGGTGATCTTTCCCATTGGACATGTACACCTCCAAAACTACCTCCTTTCTCTCCATTTTCATTACGACGCCTAAACATAGCTGAATAATTGGAACATAATTCCCCATGAAATTTCAAATTTTTTACCCGTTGAGACCTCTTCTTCCCTATGACTTTTCGACCTAAGATGTCACATTTGTGTTGATTAGTTTGATATGACAGCTTATCTCTCTCCATTTCGACCTGAAAAAAAAATTAGGCATAGTCATTATGTATTATATATTAAAAATTGATAGATAACAAATAACATAAATGTGATATTTATCAAATTACCTTCATAAAATAAATACTATAGAGTATAATACATTCACAAAAAATATTTGACCAATGTCCCAGACTATCTTAAAATAAAAACACCTTCACAATCTTGTCTTGCATAAATAAACTCATCATTTTCACCAATGTCTTCAAAAAACGAGGAATGTGTTCACTACCAACAATATTATCAAGAAACTTTTCTTCATACATCTCTAAGTCATGAAAACCTCTTGGTGGTGCTTTTAATATGACATACCAATTTGAGGTTTCATGTTCTCTAACATAAAATACTTGTTTGGCTTGTGAGGCAAGGATGAAAGGCTCTCGCATAAATATACTTTGACTTTGATGTAAGTTAACAAGAGTGAATCGTTCTTCAACTTTTACTCCATTACGAACATTGGCCCAATCACATTTAAAGATAGGGAGTTGATATATATAATAATCTAATAAGATTATTTCTTGTAGCACTCCATAATAAGCAACAAGGTCCACAACTTGAGATTTATCTTTGGCACTAGATCTACATAATGTTGTTGCATCTACACAAACGCCGCTATTTTGGGTTGTTCTTTCCAAAGTCTTAATGTGAAATCTTTGTCCATTTATGATGTATCCAGTGTAAGACATTGCATTTTTTCTTGGCCCATTTGCAAGCCACTTTAACATGTCTGAGTATTTATCAGAAGTCGAATCTAATTCAATCTGATAAGAAAAAACATACTTATTTGTTAGTTGAGCTAAGTCATAGTTCTAAAGTGTGTTATAATTAAAGTATAGTATTTTACCTTAGATTTCAACCGTGATGGAAATTGTTCTCCATGAATCTTCCAAAGTAGACTAGAATCTTTGGCTAGTTTTCTATTCAAAATCATGAGTTCACTCATATGCATCCTAATCAAATGAATTAAAATTAGATAGCAGTTTTATATTAAACCAAGTAGTATTGGTCCACAAATAACTTACTCGATAAATGGTTCCACCTCTGCGGTGTTAAATAAGACATATCGATGTGCATTCTCAAGTACATCATCATGCAAAGTAATTGGAGTTCCAGACGAAATGGGATGACCCTCTAGAATGACATCATTGTGGTATTCTTCATTACATTGTTGATTATTCACTACTTCAACCAAATGTTTGAAATACTTATTTGAAAAGTCAACACATTCATCAGCTAAGTAGCATGCAACAATACAACCTTCTGGTGGAGCTTTATTCCATACATAACCTTTCAAAATCTTCATATATCTAAATTGAATATAATGATTACATAGAGGACCATAAATATCATCAACATGTAGATCAAAAGTAAATCATTTACCTTTCGAATCGGTACATCCAACGAAATTGAACAGGTCCACATATACAAGCTTCACGACCCAAATGAATGACCAAGTGTATCATTATGTCAAAAAATGAAGGTGGAAAATACCTTTCAAGAAGACATAAAATTTCCACTACTTCTTTCTCAAGCTCTAACATAACTTCTCTATCAATTATACGTTGGCAAAGTCTATTGAAATATGAACATAGCCTATATATTGCATGTCTTGGACCTTTCGGGAGCAAGCCTCTAAGCATAACAAACAAAAGTTGTTGCATCAATACATGACAATCATGAGACTTCAACCCCATAACTTTTAAATCATCTAATGCTACACTCTTTGAAATATTTGAGCTATATCCATCAGGCAACTTTAGCTTGTATAACCTTGAACAAAATAATTTCTTCTCATATTTTGACAGTGTGTGTGGAGCAGGAGGTAGATATGTTCGACCTCCTCGCTCTTGAGGATGTAGGTCAGAGCGAATCTTAAGTAGTCGTAAATCTTTTCTTGAATTAATTCCATCCTTTGACTTTCCATTTATATCTAATAATGTACCAACAATACTCTCACATACATTTTTTTCCACATTCATGACATCTAGTTGTGGCGTATTTCTAATTCCTACATAATAGAATAACCAAATTGTTAATGACCTATTTTAAAACTTAGTTTTGAACTTAATTGATACATCATAAACTTGAGTATTCTAACCTTCCAATAATGCAGATTGAAGAAAACTGATCGTTTTTCCATCTTGTATTTGACCCTTCTTTATTACTTTTCCTTCTTTTTTTATCACCTTTTCCCAACAATTTTCAAAATCTTCAAGTTCGGTATAAGTTGCACTACTTGTTTCAATTTTGGGAGGTAGCTCTTCCTCTATTTTTCCATCAAACCATACTTTTTTTCTCCGATATGGGTGTTGCCTCGATAAGAATCGTCTATGACCCATATATGCAAACTTTTTGCTATGTTTCAACCAACAACAACGAGTATTGTCTCCACAAGTTGGACACTCATATTTACCTTTTGTGGTGCATCCAGCAAGATTTCCATATGCTGGGAAATCATTTATCGTCCACATAAGAATTGCTCTTAAATTGAAATGAGTGTCACTTACAATATCATAGACTTGTACTCCTTTCCATAGTTGTTGTAAATCTTCCACAAGAGGTCATAGGTAAACATCAATATCATTTCCTGGTTGTTTAGGACCAGAAATCAACAATGTTAACATGATATTTTCTTTTTTCATACACAGCCAAGGAGGAAAGTTATATGTCACAAGCATGACTGGCCAACAACTATATCGACTGCTCAAGTTAGAGAATGGGTTAAAACCATCTGTAGCAAGACCTAATCTAAGATTACGAGAGTCCATTGAAAACTCAGGCCACTTTTGATCAATTGTCTCCCACGCAACAGAATCAACTGGATGTCGAATCTTTCCATTAGTACTTTTATTGTTAGAATGCAAATGTAAATTCTCACTCACTTCATTTATTTTGAACATTCGTTTAAGTCGTGGAATGATAGGAAAATATCTCAATACCTTAGCAGGTACACCTTGTGTGATTTGATTGGTACGCTCATCAATCTTCCATCTTGATGTCGAGCAACGAGGAAAACTTTCTAACTTTTCTTCCTCGTTTCTAAATAGGCAACAATCATTAATACATGCGTGAATTTTTTGGTAGCCTAAATCAAATTCCTTGAATAATTTTCGAACTTCATAAATAGATCTTGGAATCACATTATCCATTGGAAGCAAGTCATGCAAGAGTTCCAAAAGGCTAGTAAAACTTACATCTGACCAACCATTATAAGTTTTAAGTTTATACAATGCTACAACTACGGACATCTTAGTATATTTTGTGCATCCGGCGTATATTGGTGTATTTGCCTCTTGAATATTCTGAGAAACTTTATCCTTTCTTGAGTTGTCATCTTCTCCAATATAAGTGCTCTTATAGAAGTTTGTTGCCTCAAACATAAAAGTATCATCAACTTCATTTTCGACTCCATCCTCCTCACATATTTCTCCATGATGATACCAAACATTGTACATAGGGTCCATTCCCTTAATGACTAAGTGCTCATATATGATTTGAAAATCTAAATGTCTCATATTTCTACATTCCTTACATGGACATAAAACTTTATTGGCATTTGGCTTTCTTTTCATCACTTCTTGTAGAAAACCCCATGCTCCTTCCATATACTCATTAGTAGCACTAATAGAAAAAGTCAATTTTGTTAAAGTATATATAAGAAAATAAGGTTAAAAACTAATAGATAGTTACTATTAGTCTCATACCGGTTTAAATGCACCCAATCTTTATTGAACATTTTCAAGGTGTTGGTGACCTTAATGTGTGATGAACAATTGAATCTCCAATGACTTGGTCGAGAAGCACTATTTGAGAAAAGAGAATGTCAATTTTCATATGTGTTTGGGTGACTATGGTTCTATTAATATTGCATTTTTTTTTGTCTTTGTCTTTGTTATATTTTTATTTCGAGGAACTACTAAAATCTAATGTTTTAGGTTAAGGGATTTTGATCATGCCTATACATTAAGTTTCAAACCTCTTTCCAAGAACAATTTAAAGTGTTATGTCCCCGAGGTATGAAAAAAATAAACTCTAAGTAAATATATTGCATTGCATTGCTAGGGATATTTCAAATAGAGTCAAATGTAGTTTAAGATGATGATGATGATGATAATAATAATAATAATAATAATAATAATAATAATAATAATAATAAATGGAATCGTCTTACAACACAACACAAACATCAAATAAAATTCACAAAATTATTGTTGTAAAATAGAAGCATTAGAGCCAAAAATATTGTTGTAAAATAGAAGCATTCGAGTACACAGATCTCAAGGTAAAAATTACAGGACACTTTTGCCTTACTCTTATGGCATATCAAGGGACTGTGTTATTTTGTTAGGTAACAAAATAGAAATCCCTTCCAACTTACTCAATGTACCAAACACATATTTTTTTTTCCAGATTCATGTCCATATTAATTTCAAAGTAAGCAACAAATTCAACATATAAAAATACTCACACAAATGTAGAGCCCTATACAATGGGCAATGAATTTGATATATTACCTCAAACCACCATCTGGTGCCATAACAAAGTCAAAGTATCCTTCGGCCTAAACCCTGGCAATCAGTCAGCTCAACTCGGGATCATTCAACTAGCCATTTATGATCCTCTGCCTGATGGAAGGCTGAATAGTCAACTGGGCTACCCTGGCGGTAACCTCTCCCAACAGTACGACTATCCCAGCTTGCTCTAACTCTTTCCGCAACTGGATGTGTGAACTTAACAGAGCAGCATAATGAGAAGTCTTCAGACTTAAAGCATCAGCTACCACGTTGGCCTTGCCCGGATGGTACAGAATCTCGTAGTCATAATCCTTAACCAACTCCAGCCATCTCCTCTGCCTCATGTTCAGCTTCTTCTGAGTGAAGAAGTATTTGAGGCTCTGGTGGTCTGTAAAAATCTGAATCTTCTCACTATACAAGTAATGTCTCCAGATTTTCAATGCAAAGACTACTGCAGCTAGCTCCATATCATGCGTCGGATAGTTTTTTCATACGGCTTAAGCTGTCTCGAAGCATAGGCAATAACCCTACCATGCTGCATCAGAACACAACCTAGACCAAACTTAGAAGCGTCGATGTACACTACAAAACCACCTGTACCCTCTGGCACTGTTAAAACTGGAGCGGATGTCAAACTATGCTTTAACAGGGAAAAAGTCTATTCACACTTTTCATCCCAAACAAACTCAACACCCTTCCTTGTCAATCTGGTTATGGGTGTTGCTTTGGCAGAAAAGTCCTGAACAAACCTACAGTAATAGCCAGCCAATCCCAAAAAGCTGCGAATCTCTGCGACCGTGGTCGGTCTAGCCCAAGAACTCACTGCATCAATCTTGGTGGGGTCCACTGCGATACCTTCTTTGGAAACAAAATGACCAAGGAAAGCAACCTGATCCAACCAAAAGTCACACTTGGAGAACTTGGCATATAACTGATTTTCTCTCAGCGCTGTCAGTACTTGCCTCAAGTGTGAAGCATGATCCTCCCTGGTCTTAGAGTAAATACGGATGTCGTCGATGATTACAATGACAAAGCTATCCAAGAATGCCTTGAATACTTTGTCCATCATATCCATGAATACAGCTGGGGTATTGGTTAGTCCAAAAGACATCACAACGAACTCATAATGACCATACCTCGACCTGAAGGCTATCTTGGGGATGTCAGCATCCCTGATCCTCAACTAAAGGAGCTTGAAGTTCTCTTGTGTGTGGTTTAAGCTTGCTTGGCTGAGACCCCCTCCTTGGGAGTTGGAGCTTTGCTCCGGTTTCGATAAAGCCTAATTCCTGTTTTGTTTGGTTGCTCAGGGTGTTTTTGTATTGTTTGTAACTTTGTTGGGTGTTGTTAGGTTAGCTTGTGTGGTGATCTGCAGCTCAAGGGCATCCTCTGTTTTAGGTTCTACTATTTGACAGGTAAGGGTTCCTTGTCGGGGTTGTGTGGACCCTGCGCACCTCAATGATAACTTCTGGTTGTTTGTTTATAAGCTGAGCTTCTAGTGGATAGGTTTTCTGCAGGTTATTTGAATTGTAATGTTAGTGGATAGGTTTTCTGCAAGTTACCTGATTTATTATTAGTGGATAGGTTCTTGCAGGTACCCTAGATGCTGCATTGATACTAAATATGTTTACCTTTTCTGTCTGTTGATCAGAACTTGTATGTTGTATGCTTGATGTATATGTTGTGAATAAGCATGCTAGTGGATAGGTCTTTTGGATTGGTGCTAGGGTTTGAATGTAGAATGTTAGACTCTGTTTATTTCTGTCGCTACTATTCTTAATTGTTGGTGTTGATCTATGCTAGCTCTAGGTTGTGTAGCCATAACTGTTTCTACTTAAGTTTACCCAGGACTAGCCCAGTGTGTATTGTCCAAGGTTGGCTCAGTGTGTTGCTAATCGGGTTTGCTCAGGACTAGCCAGTGTGTTGATGTCCCTTGTTGGCCTAGTGTGTTGCTGACAAGTATGAGCCAGACTAGCCCAGTGTGTGTTGTCCCTTGTTGGCCCAGTGTGTGCTGACCAATTTTTCAGGATTGGCCCAGTGTGTTGCTGATCCCGGGCTAGCCCAGTGTGTTGTTGTCCCCTGTATGCCCAGTGTGTTGCTGATCAGGTATGAGCAGGACTTGCCTAGTGTGTGCAGTCCAGGACTAGCCCGGTGTGTTCCTATCCTTAGTTAGCCCAATGTGTGCTAACCTTGCTTGTTGTATTGACCGAGCATCTAAGATTACTTAACTGTTTCTCCTGTTTGTTAACCAGTGTGAGATAACCCTGTCTAGCTTTGAGCTTAGGCCTTTATGTTGTTCATCCTGCTATTAGTACTGTTGAGACAGCCATGTTCTTGTTTGATGTTTGTATGCTCGGATGCTAGAGGATTTGTTGTTCGATTGTACCCCGGTTGGGGGATCCTTACTGAGTGCAATTGTACTCACCCTTTTCTATGGTTTTCTCCACCAGGTAACTTGGCACAGCATGGAGGTGGCTAGAGGAGGAGCTGATGGATCATGGGAAAGGCCGCTTCATGTTCTTGAGTCATTGACATTCTAGTCTTGAAAGTATCTTTTGGAACTTGTAATTGTTTTAACGGGATTGTGTTACTGTTTTGATTTAACTCTGGCCAGAGGCTTATGCTGTTTTTCTGTTTTCACTTTATATTTTGAAATGTTTAAGTTTTGAATGATTTAATAAAAGATGTTGAATTTCCATTCCACTGCCAGATTTGAAATTGCATCTTAAAGTAAATACTATTTAGGACCATTTAGTGTCAGGTCTTTACAGTTGCACAGTGTTTTCCATGTTTCGATGTTATGTCAGTATGTGGCAGACCCTTTTTACATTGTGGATTTTGAGCTGTTAGAGCTTAATAAAGACTTGAGCTTTGAGGAGAAGCCTGTGCAAATTTTAGCCCGGGAGCACAAGACCTTGCCTAACTAGGAGATCAGTTTTGTTAAGGTTTAGTGGAGATGTCAGAAAGTAGAAGAATCAACTTAGGATGAGATGAGGACGCACTACCCATAGTTGTTTAAGTCTTAGAGACTTTTGGGGTTGAAATTCATAAACGGAGGTAGTATTGTAACGACTCAGGGTTTTGTCCCAGTTCCCCAAGTATGTTTCTTAGTTAATTTGATAATTTCGTTGGGCCGTTAGGGCAATTTTAGCCTTCAGGGGCATTTTGGTAATTTCAGCTTAGGGGACAGATTGTTAATTTTTTAGTTTCAAGGTTGTTTCCGTATTTTACTGAGTTTAGGGTTGTTTTTGTGATTTTTAGGGGTTCAAGGTTAGTTTTGCATTTTGGAAGAGAAAGGGACTGTTTTAAGAAAAGTATTTTTGGTTTTAAAAGATTAATGAAAAAAAGAAAGAAAAGAAAAGGTAGATAGTGGTTTTTTTGTATTTTGATCGATCAAAAGCCATTGAAAACAAATCACCTCATTCTCGATCGATTCCCTTCCTCCCTCTCAATCTACTTCTTCTTCTCTTCTTCCTTGTCGCCGCAAACATCACCAATGAGTTGCCATCACCAAGCCCTAGTGTAAAGACCCAACCCGAAATACGGTCCTAAACCTAGGTCTTTACTCAGCATGCAAATGAAAAGCATAAATCACACGAACTAGCAGTTGAATTTAAAAACTTTTCAAACATAAAGCTTGGACAACATTTAAATCAAAACAAATATTCTTTAAGCAATTCCATGCAACTCAAAAACAGTGACTGATCAGTACCTTTCTTAAAAACATAAAAGATAGTTCGAGCACTAATAAATAATTTTCCCTATGGACTCATGTCCAACTACATGCTAAATTCAAAAGTAAATAACGACACAACAGAGTGTCAGCAACATCCATGATCTCCCAACTCACTCCGCTAACCGCCCCGATGTTGTCCCAAGTTACCTGGTGGAAAACCACAGTAAGGGTGAGTATTAACATACTCAGTAAGAATCCCCGACTGGAGTACGATACGATGCATTCAATCATCTAGCAACCTAGTACACATGCAAACTGATATCAACACAGATCTTAGCTCAACGAGCTTACAAGGCAAATCCAGATTCCTCGGAAGTCTCCTACTTCCGGCCTAATGATTGGTTCTCAAAACCAATCCCGGGACATCTCCGAGGGTCTTTCTCCCTCGGCCAATTGGTGACCTAAAATCCCTTCCCAGGGCTTTCCTCCTTCGAGTCCCAGCTGACGCGTCTTAATTCATAATTAACTCAAGCTTCCAAACTCTCGTTCAGGCCAGGGGCTCGAATCCTCTTGGAAACATTTTTTTTAAAAGAAACCTTATTTTATAATTAACCGGAAGCTTCTAGAAACTCCCAAATATTTCCAACAACTCCCGGCGGTAAGGGGCTGGCAGGACGCGCGGCTGGGGCGAGCAGGCTGGGCGTGGCTGGGCACGCTGGCGCGGCAGGTGTGCTGTGCGCTTTCGGATGGCTCGCTGGTGCTGCGCTTTGTATTGCGCTGTGGCGCAGCATGACATCTTGACAAGGTCTGCGCGCTGGGCGCGGACGTCTGACATGATCGCATCGAGGGCTTGAGCGTGCGACAGCGGACGAGTTGTCTTTGCGATCGCGCGCGCGGCGAAGCGGTGGAAATTCTTTGGTGATGCCGCTGATCTGAGCGACGGACCTGCTGCTGGAGTGCGACAGGTTAGGCGAGGCAGGGGCTGCTATGTGCGGCACTGGGCAATGCTGGGCGGCTCGGTGCGGCGCTGGGCGATGCAAGGCTGCTCGGTTCTAGGTCTAGATGAAGTAGGCAAGGTGAGAGGGAGAGAGTGAGGGAGGCGTGCGGCAAGAGCAAGGTGGAAGATGATTTCTTGATTTTCTTTCCTTTTTGCTAATTTATATAGGCTTTGGTGACCTAAAATCCCTTCCCAGGGCTTTCCTCCTTCGAGTCCCAACTGACGCGTCTTAATTCATAATTAACTCCAGCTTCCAAACTCCCGTTTAGGCCAGGGGCTCGAATCCTCTTGGAAACATTTTTTTAAAAGAAACTTTATTTTACAATTAACCGGAAGCTTCCAGAAACTCCCAAATATTTCCAACAACTCTTGGTATCCTACACCAACAACCTAACCAACTTAGCAAAGCCAGAAATATTCTCGAGTCCTCTAAAATCCCAAGAGGCCATCCCTAAGAGCATAATGACCAAAATGCCCTTCAGGGTTTAAAAACCATAACGGCCCAACCAAACAACTAAATACTGAACTGAACATACCGGAGGAATCGGAACGAAAGTCTGGGTCGTTACACCTAGCCGAGCCCCATTGCCAATCGCCCATTACTGCCGCACACATGCCCAGCCGCTCGCGATCGCAGCCCACGCCTCGCCTCGCTCAAGTTGTGGCACATAGCCCCTTGTGCACGCACCAGCCCGCTGGCTGCCGCTCACCCGTATCGATCTGCCTCGCTTGCTCACTGCCAGCTGTACATGTACAGCCACACATGCGTCATCTGCCCAACTGTCGCATGCACTTGCTGCCCCACGTAGCCTAGCAGCCATGCTGCTCAGCCAGCACCAGCTGCACACGCCTGCACGACCAAGCTCCCCCGTGTCGTACCTTCACTGTCGCACATCCTTGTGCAGCCCCACGAGCGCACTAGTAACCAAGCAGCTATTTTGCTGAGTTGCTTCGTGCCCTCCTAGGGTTCTTGGGTGAGTTCTGCTTCCTTGTGTTCCCGGTTAATTTAGTTGGCAGTTTAGTTGTAATTAATTAATTATTATCATTACTGTTTAGGTCGTATATGTTCATGGTTGGTTATCTACAGCTCAAGGAGCACAATTTATTGTCTATTCTGTTTATTCCAGGTAAGGGTTCTTTGTCGTGGGTTGTGTGGACCCTGAGTGATTTCCATTGATTGCATGCTTGCTTACCTACTTTACTATTTTACGAGCATGTGCTAGTAGATAGGTTTTCGTGTTGTTTGGCCTATTTTGACTGCACATTTTATCCTGTTAAGTTGACATCTTGTAAATGATCTGTTAGGGCCTGGCATGTAGAACCGCTATATCTTGAGATCGTAGTATCCTGTTAGGGTACCTTTTATGCATGCTCGTAATTTGTTGGTTTTTGTTTAGAACTTGGTTCTTTCCACTCTTAGATAGAGTTTGTTAGGTTGTCATCATCTAGAGGCTGAGAGCGGACACGACGTATGTTTTAATCACCGGTCGGAACCTACGATGATTGATTTCCTACCCACGGTAGTCGCTTTTGGAGTAGCTACCACTCCGACGAAAGCCTAGTCTGTGGTCTGCTAGAGCAGGGTTCTTTCCTTGGTGTAAGCCTACCTTGTGACAACCTTTAGCTTCAGGTGCTGGTGTGAATAGGCTGCCATAGTTGGGTGTCGAGGCCTCCCACCTGTTGTGGATCAGTGGACACCTTTTCGAGTCTTAGGCATGCGTACCTGGATTGGCGTAGTTTGTGTAGGCCTACATATGCCCCGGTTTGCAGCAGCATAAGGTGTGCGCGCACACACACTAGATGCCGAGAGGATGGCTCCCTCAAGCTAGTGTCGTCAGTACACCATCTTTGTTCAGTTTAGAGCCAGACATTCGGGGACTCACCTGAGTGCCTAGGATTAGTTAATGAGTTGATCACCTAGCCGAGGGTTAGAGACTCTCGAAGTTTGGGAATCTCAAGTTTCTACCACGTTTCGGTTGGTAAGCTATTTTGCACGTTTACTAGGATGCTAGATGATGTGGTTTTGTGTACTATACCCTGGTCGAGGATTCTTATTGAGTGCTTTTGTACTCACCCTTTCTGTGGTTCTTTCCACCAGGTAACTTGGGACAACACCGGGACGGCTAGAGGAGGAGTTGATGGATCATGGGAGTCCACTGTCTAGCTTATTTATATTTGAGCCTTTGTTTCAGCATGTAGTTAGGAACTGAGTTCCCGTTTCTTTTCCAGTTTATGTTTTTAACATGTTTTAAATAATTTTCTGGCCAGAGGCTTAATTATTTTAGATATTTGATTTGGATGGTGATATGTTCTAAATTTAACTTGCAGGCTTTGTTCATGGTTTTTTATTTTAAAATGTGGATGTTTTAATGGTTTTAAATTCATGCATGTTGAGTAAGAACTACTTTTACGACTGTTTTAGAGTCGGGTTCTTACAAAGTGTATGTATATGTAATGGCTCAGATTAACATTCCAGTTTCCCAGGTACGTCCGATTTGCTGTTCGGTTGGGTCGTTAGGGCTGTTTTAGTCCTTAGGGGCATTTTGGTGATTTTTCCCTCAGGGTCGGCTTTGTAGATAATCAGGGTTCTAGGTTTGTTTCTGTCTTTTGCTGAGACTTGGTCGCTTGTTGATTGCAGGTTTCAGGGATTTGTGTTGATTGTTAGGGAGTTTGGGGGTAGTTCGGTTAAATGTGAAATTAAAGAATTTAAAGGGACACTATTGGGATTCGAACCTATGACCTGCAAGGGAATTTAGAGGCTTGTTTTAAAAAGGATTAAAATAAGAAGAAAATTGTGATGCAGTTGGGACTCGAAAGGGGGATGGCCATGAGTTTGGAATTGACAAAACCTAAAAAGAAAAGAAAAGAATCGTATTTTTATCCTTCCCATAACCGCACAATCTCCCAATTCTCTCCCTCTCCTTCTCGCCATTCTCGTGTGTTCACCGACTTCATCTCTCCCATTTTGCCAAGAGCTTCTTCAAGCAGCCAAGCCAAGATTCGTGAGGTAAGTCTTCTTCCCTAGCCTTGATCTTTCAATTTCTGGTTGGCTGTTTCCCCTAACCGAGGTCCTTCTAGCTATGTATGTCAACCCCTAGCCGAGAGTGTGCCAAAGACCATCACTCGCAGCCCAACCAAGCCGCAAACACTCATCACCTACCGAGAACAGCCCCTCAGCCTTCACAGCCACGATCCGCCCGACCGCAACGCCCATCTCAAGTTGCACGCATGGATCGCCCAGCTCGATCGCCCTTCGCGATCACACGTCCAGCAACAGCCGCACTCCTCGCGTCGTGAAGCTCCACCCACGCGCAGCTGAGCCTCACAGCTTCTTGCTCACACCTGGACCGCAGCAGTCGCACCGAGGACAGCCCCTCGTTCGGCTCGCGACGCGCGCGCGCGCTGCCGTGGCCTTCACCGACCACGCGACAAAGGCCGAACCGCGGCCCGATGAGCGGCCGTTTCGCCTCTTCTCTTCTCACCACGCGAGGCCTTTCGCTCATGTTGCCTGTTGTTTGCATCCTGTCGCACATGCCCGTGTTCAGTCGTGTGTTGCCTCGCTGCCTAGACTCCCCGCGCCCACCAGCAGCCTCTTAGCCTTCGCCGAGGCCTTGCTGCCATGTTTGTCTCCCTTTGTTTGGGTAGTTTCTCGAACCCTTTGTCTCTTGTGGCTTAGTTGTTTAGCTATGAGTTATGTATATTATTGTTAGGTTGTGTTGTTTCTCCAACTCGAGTTGTCCTGATTATTGTTTTACTGTTTGATTTCCAGGTAAGGATTTCCTAACGGGGTTGTGTGGACCCTACAATATATCATGATTGTACCATGTATGCCTGTTGATTGTTATGAGCATGTTAGTGGATAGGACTGCTTTGTTGATTGAATTCTGCTAGCATGTTTACTCTCTGTTTCTACATGTTAGTGCCATGCTAGGTTTGTCCTTCCAGCATGTTCTGTGATTCCTTCTTTAAGTTCGTAGTATCATGCTAGGCTATGTATTTGTACTGTTGAGCATCTTTGTATAGTCAGGAATCGATTACTCTGAAATCTTAGATAGAACTGTCAGGTTGTCATCATCTAGAGGCTGAGAGCTGTAACGGCCCGGGTTTCTGTTAATTGTAAAATAAAGTTTTTTAAAAGTGTTTCTAGGAGCAGTTGGATTTATTAGGGTTTCTGGAGGTTTATTGGTCAAGTGCAAAATAGGAATTTTAAAAGGTGCTCCTTGGGGGATTCGAACCCTTGACCTAAAAGAATTTGGAGGCATGGATTTAAATGAGTTTATTTTAGGAGAAAAAGGTTGCTCCAGCTGGGACTCGAAGGGGGAAAGCCCAGGGAAGGGAATTGTCAAACCTAATCCTATTTTAAATAGGAAAGAACCGTATTTTCCTTCTCTTTTCCTTAGCCGCACGCTCAAGCTCCCCCTCCTTGCCGATTTCTCCAGCTTTCTTGACCGTCTCTCTAAGAATCAAGAACCAAGAGGTAGGTTTGCTCCTTCTTCCTTTTCCTTTCCTCTTCCTTTGGCAATTGCTTTGGCCGAGCCTTGACCACCGAGAATTTGTGTGTGTGTGTGTGTGTGTTTCTGCCCCAGCCGAGACCAGCAGCAGGCCGTTAACACGCCTAGCGAACGCCACCAGAGCCTTGACCGTGTCGCCCACACGCCGTGCACGACCCTTCCGCCGTCGCAATGAGCAAGCAAAGGCCCGGCAACTCACCGTCGCGCCGCGACCCGCCCGCGCCACGGCCAGTAGCGCCCGATCTGCGCGCCGTCCAAGCGCGAGCTCGTCTGCATCAGCGCGTCCGCGTCGCCCGTGTCGCCTCGCCCAGCTCCAGCGCTAGCCGTTCGCGCGCACGCAGCCTCTCTGCTGCACCAGCACGCCCTGCCAGCGCTCTTCCGCACGCACAGAAGCCTGTCGTTCCGCACGCCCTGCCTGCCCACTTGCGGCCGAGAGCCTGCTTTGCCAAGAGTTGGGCCGAGACCTAATGCCCTCTTGGTTGGTTATTCCCGAGCATTTATTCTTTTGGACCCTAAGATGTTAGCTGCTTTTTGTTTAATTAGGTTGATTTTATTTATTTGCTTAGGTTGCTCGGGTTCACTTAGAAGCTCGAGGGTCGCTTATCGATTGTGGTAGTTATTTCTACTTGATTCCAGGTAAGGGTTTCTTATCGGGGTTGTGTGGACCCTACGAACACTTGTTAGCATATCATACCTTGTAACTGTATGAGATTCCTTGTGAATAGGATTCATGTTTCCTCTTGATGGCATGTTTGTGTTCTGTTCGTATTCTGTTAGTTCCATGCTAGGGTTTTCTTATTCTGGCTTATCCATGTTTCCTGTTCGTTTCTGTTAGTTCATGCTAGGGATAGACAGGTAATGTATAAGGTAGGAGACTATAGGGGTTATTAGTTAGGTTCTGCTTGGGTAAGTCCCCGATGGGCACCAGTGCGTTGCTAGTGTATGTAAGTCCCCGATGGGCACTACACTGCTGACTCTATGTGTAAGTCCCTGATGGGCATCATAAGGTTGGTAGGGAGTGTAAGACCCCGATGGGCATGTAATGATCCAACCCAAAATACGGTCCTAAACCTAGGTCTTTACTCAGCATGCAAATGAAAAGCACAAATGATACGAACTAGCAGTTGAATTTAGAAACTTTTCAAACATAAAGGTTGGACAAGATTTAAATCAAAACAAATATTCTTTAAGCAAACCCATGCAACTCAAAAACAGTGACTGATCAGTACCTTTCTTAAAAACATAAAAATAGTTGGTGCAATAATAAATAATTTTCCCTATGGACTCATGTCCAACTACATGCTGAAATCAAAAGTAAATAACGACACGAAAGAGTGTCAGCAGCATCCATGATCTCTCAACTCACTCCGCTAGCCGCCCCGATGCTGTCCCAAGTTACCTGGTGGAAAACCACAGTAAGGGTGAGTATAAACATACTCAGTAAGAATCCCCGACTGGGGTACGATACGATGCATTCAATCATTTAGCAACCTAGTACACATGCAAATAGATATCAACACGGATATTAGCTCAATGAGCTTACAAGGCAAATCCAGAGTCCTTGGAAGTCTCCTACTTCTGGCCTAATGATTGGTTCTCAAAACCAATCCCGGGACATCTCCTAGGGTCTTTCTCCCTCGGCCAATTGATCAGCTCAAAAACCGATCCCAAAAGATGTCCGACACCCTCGAGGGTCTTTGTCCCTCGACCATATGATTGGCTAAAAAACCAATCCCAATGGGTGTCCTCAAGGGTCTCTTACCCTCGCTAACGAATCTCGACTATCGGGAGAGTGCCCGAAGTCTGGCTCTAAACTAGAAGGAACTGGTGTACTCACGAACATTAGCCCGGGGGAGCTCTCCAAACCGGTGACTAACGCGTGTGCGCGCACACCGCATGCTGCTGCAACCAGCGTAAATGTGGGGGCCTAGGTACAAACTACGCGGGCCAGGTACGCATGCCTAAAGACTCAGAAGCGATGTCACTGAACACAGTAGTGCGAGGCCCTTGGCACTCATCTGTGCAGCCTATACCACCGACCTGAAGCTAAGAACCAGCCATGGTTTCGCTCTAGCAGGCTACAAACTAGGCTTATGCCGATGTGGTAGCTAATCCACATCGGCTGCCTGGGGGAAGCAAGGTACGTTATGCGTCGCTCTAACTCCCGACCGGTGGGTACAACGTACGTTATGTCCACTCTCAGCCTCTAGATGATGACAAACCCTACAAGTCTAACTACGAGTACAAAATAACTGATTCCTGGCTAAACATACGTATCAACATCAATCACACATAACCTAGCATGATACTACGAACTTAAAGCAGGAATCATAAGCATGCTGGAAGAGCAAACCTACCATGGCACTAACATGTACAAACAGGCAAACATGCTAGCAGGAAATCAAACACAAGTTGTCCTATCCACTATCATGCTCATAAAAGTAAACAGGCATACAAGGCACAATCAAGAAAACATCGCAGGGCCACACAACCCCGAGAGGAAATCCTTACCTGGAAATAAGCGGAAGATAACTACCACAACCAACAAGTGACCCTTGAGCTTCTAAGTGAACCCGAACAACCTAAGCAAACAATAAAATCATCCTAATTAAACAAACAGCAACCAACAACTTAGGGTCCAAAAGAGTAGAGGCTCGGGAATTACCAACCG
Source organism: Sicyos edulis (assembly GCA_036507275.1). Taxonomy (NCBI): domain Eukaryota; kingdom Viridiplantae; phylum Streptophyta; class Magnoliopsida; order Cucurbitales; family Cucurbitaceae; genus Sicyos; species Sicyos edulis. The sequence continues at coordinate 26,256,245 of CM071847.1, forward strand.
AGAAGGCACTAGGTCTCTACCTAACTCACTCGGCAAAACAAGTTCTCGGCGGCAAGAAGCTGGCAAGATGTGTGGCTGGGGGCGAGCAGGCTGGGAGCGCTGGAGCGGCAGGGGGTGCGGCGCGCGGACGGCTCGCGCTGGTGTTGCGCGAGGACGGGCGCTGGCGTGCAAACGCGGGCCGGCGCAGGGCGTAAGTGTGTAGACGCGGATGAGCGGTGCGAGCTCGTGCTGGGACGGCACGCGGGCAAAGACGTGCAGACGCGGACGAGCGGTGCGAGCTCGTCTTTGGGGCGCGCGCGAAGAGGTGGGCTGCGCTGATGGCGTCGCGATCTGAGCGCTGAGACCGCCTGGCGGCATGCGGCGGCTAGACAAGGCAGGGGCTGCTCGGTCGGTGCCCACAGCGGCGATCTGAGGAGGCTCGATCTGTGTTGGGTGATCTGAGGAGGCTCGGTCTGTGGCCCGGGCGGTGCAAGGGCTCAGTCTTGTGTTGGGGTTCTTGGGCTCGGCTCTTGGTATAGATGAAGTCAGCAAGGTGAGAGGGAATGAGTGAGGGAGGCGTGTGGCAAAACATGGGGAATGATTTCTTGGTTTTCCTTCCTTTTCCTAATTTAAATAGGCTTTGGTGACCTAAAATCCCTTCCCAGGGCTTTCCTCCTTCGAGTCCCAGCTGACGCGTCTTAATTCTTAATTAACTCAAGCTTCCAAACTCTCGTTTAGGTCTGGGGCTCGAATCCTCTTGGAAACATTTTCAAAAGAAACTTTATTTTACAATTAACTGGAAGCTTCCAAAAACTCCCAAATATTTCCAACAACTCTAACCAACTTAGCAAAGCCAGAAATATTCTCGGGTTCTCTAAAATCCCAAGAGGCCATCCCTAAGAGTATAATGACCAAAATGCCCTTCAGGGTTTAAAAACCCTAATGGCCCAACCAAACAATCAAATACTGAGCTGAACATACCTGAGGAACCGGAACGAAAGTCTGGGCCGTTACAATCATCTTTGTGATCCTAGCTGGAGTAAGACCCCGATGGGCATCCTAGATGTGTAAGACCCCGTTGGGCAGCATTAATTGTGGAGTAAGACCCCTATGGGCATCCTTATGTGTAAGACCCCGATGGGCATCATTGATTGTGGTGTAAGACCCCGATGGGCATCCTTATGTGTAAGACCCCGATGGGCATCATTGATTGTGGTGTAAGACCCCGATGGGCATCCGTATGTGTAAGACCCCGATGGGCATCATTGATTGTGGAGTAAGACCCCGATGGGCATCTGTAACGGCCCAGGTTTTTCTTCCCGGTCTTCCAGGTATGCCCTAGGGGTATTTTGGTAATTTGGTCGGGCCGTCAGGGCCGTTTATGTCTTTTCTAGTTGCTAAAAATATTGGATGAATTTATGTAGGTTTGTGAGGCTTTGTGGAAGGGTTGAGCAAGGTTTGATGCAAAAGTAAAAATAAAAGGGAATTGTCTTTGCAGGTGGGTTTGAAACCGGGTCTCCTAGAAAGCTTGTGGGGATGCGTGCCAGATGAGCTAGTGAGAGCTCTTGTTGCTCCTTCCGGGTCATTTTATGGTTAGCCTTGGATTTTGGAGTTTTGTTGTATTTGGTTAAAAGAGAAAGGAAGCTAGGTTTGCATTTCTTCTCCAACACCTCACTTTGCCGCACAAGCCGGCCTCCCCATCCAAGCAGATCCGCCCGGCACCAGCGAGATCCACCGTCGCCCAACCCGCACGAGCGGCTGTCGCGACCCGCGCTTGCGCGCGCAGACGCCCTCGACCAGAATTTGCACAGATCCGCCGAGGATCGAGATCGCTCGCCGCGACGCCCAGTCCGTCGCCCGAGATCGTCGCCGTCACACGGCAGCCTTGTCGCACGCCCAGTCGCGGCCGAGGGAAATAACGCCGAGAACGCGTCGGTCGGCCCCATCGCCGTCGCACACCAAGAATGCTTGCCAGATCCGTCCATCGCGACGCCCGATCCTCGCGCGCGAGCCGCCGTCGCACGATTCGCGCGCAGCAGCAGCAGATCGCCCGTGTCGCGCGCGCCGCGCCCGAGCCGCTCGCCCGCGACGCCCAGACGCTTCGCTCGTGCTCGGCCGCTTCGCCCAGCGCCCGCGCGCGCTCGCGCCCGTCTGCCGTGCTCCCAAGCGCGTGTCGCTTGCAGGCGCGCGCGCGCCAGCGCTGCCAGCGCCGGCCAGCCGCACCGGCTGCGAAGAAGGCTTTTCGGCCCGTGTCGTCGTGCGTGTGAGTGCCCGAGCCGAGCCCGCTTGTTTTATTATATTTTTAGGGCTATGATTGTGATTTCTATTGTGTTTGTTAGGTTCTCGTTAGCTAGCTCGGGATCGATCGCGGCGTAGGATTTTGTGTGTAGTTGCCTCCGGCCAAGGTAAGGATTTCTTACGGGGTTGTGTGGACCCTGCGATGTTCTATGTGATTGATGTTGTATGTTTGTTTGTGATTATCGGCATGTATAGTTTAGGTGCTCGCATTCGAATTCTCGATGGCATGACTTCGTATGTTGTTCTTTCATGTTAGTCCATGCTAGGTTGTTCCGTTCTCGCATGCTCATATTCATTCTTGTTACGTAGTACCATGCTAGGTCTGCTTTGTATTCTTTCGAGCACGTATTGGATTGTTTGTTGATTGTTAAGGCGAGTTAGAATTCGGTAGATAGCATCATCGGGCCCGATGCATAAAGTATCTTGCATCTATGGCAAGGGCGTTCGAGACGATTCTCCGTCCTTGGACCCCGTGAGGGATTAGCTATCCCAACCCTGTAGGCCCCGCAATCTTGGGTGAGGGTGGTAGTCTAAGCGATACCCCAGCGGTCGGGATGATGACTTGGCAATGCCTAGTCCCGCGGGCCAACACGTCCTCGGCGTGTTCGGCAAGAGCCCTTGATTGCCACTGTTAAGGTAAGGGCGGCTTCTCGGTGTAAGCCTACCATGACCCGTTCCTTAGCCTCGGTGCGGTGGTACAGCCGACATAGTTCACGTGTCGAGTCTCACACCCCTATGTCGGTGACACCGATCCGGAGAGATTTAGTTAGGCGTGGTATCCGGATATGGGCGGCTTGCCACTAGACCCGGCACCCCATAGTCTGTAGAAGCACGCGGTGCATGCTTACGCTCATTACAGCGTCGACCGGGAAACCTCCTCGGGATCTTGAGCTAGTGCACCTTTCGTATCGATGGTAGACAGCTGAGGCCGGGACTTGTTCCCGTATAGCGCGTATAGTGTGTTGTGGTATTTCCGGACTAAGACCACGAGTTGGCATCCGAGGTCCAAGTGTGGACTTAAGCTATGTGCTCTATTCGTGTTTATACTCATAGCTTGCATACATTCTTCTAGATGATCATGTATATCGTATTGTACCCGGTTGGGGATTCTTTACTGGGTAATTCGTTACTCACCCTTATTACGTGGTTTTCCACGGGTAATCAAGCGGGAGACAGGATGGTGAAGGGGAAGGCGTGATCATGGAATCCTGCTTTGTCATCTCGACTATTTTATTTTATCATGACTCTTGACTTTTATTATTTCCCTTGAATGCATGTAGACGGGCACAGAGCCCCAGGATGTTTTCTTACGTTTTATGGATTCCAACATATTTGTACTTGTGGATTGTTTTAATGGTTTAAATAAATCTCGATCGAGTATGCTTTTAGAAATGTATGTTTTGGTGTTGAATGTTTCTGTTTTTACTTGGGATCCGAAATGTATTTTTCATAATGTCTTTTTATTTTCACTACATGCATTGGGGTAAAGGCCCATTTAGAGCCCCTTTTGGGTGGGTCTTTCTGATTGGTATCGAGCTCGAGTCATAGATTCGTGAGATCGACCTTTTGTTGTAGGTCGTTTTTCCATGATCATCAAGACTCAAGCGGTCATCAGTACGCGCCTAAGTTTACTATTTGTTGTTGAAAAAGGGTTAAGAATTTACAATACTGTCATCTTGTGTATGCCTTGTGTAGTGTTGTGGGAGCGAGACGAAGCGAGTTCGACTCGTTGTTGGTTTGGGCTTAGTGAGCCATCATGCCAACTTTCATGATCGCAGCGATTTGTTTAGCGGCTTGTTGAGGTATCCAGATAGATTCGGATGCCCCGGGACATCGTTCGCAGAGGAGGCGAGCTTAGACTCCCGTTGGCCATTTGTGGCCCGATTCTTTTTTTCCCCTAGTGAGAGGGTGGTGGTGCTTCGTGCAGATCGCCAAGATGTTGATCGCACCCGCAGGAGCAGGCGCTTGGCATGTACGACGGAGGAGTTGGACCGATCGTGTTGATGTTGAGAGCCGCGTCCGGGGTTGTTAGGCCCGCATGCCGATTTTGGCCCCGGCAGTTGAGTTGCCTAGAGGAGGGGGTAGAGGCTAGCAGCGCCTCAGAGTGAGACTCCTTGAGCAGAGTGTGCTCCAGCCATGAGTATTTTATTTTATCATGACTCTTGACTTTTATTATTTCCCTTGAATGCATGTAGACGGGCACAGAGCCCCAGGATGTTTTCTTACGTTTTATGGATTCCAGCATATTTGTACTTGTGGATTGTTTTAATGGTTTAAATAAATCTCGATCAGTATGCTTTTAGAAATGTATGTTTTGGCTGTTGAATGTTTCTGTTTTTACTTGGGATCCGAAATGTATTTTTCATAATGTCTTTTTATTTTCACTACATGCATTGGGGTAAAGGCCCATTTAGAGCCCCTTTTGGGTCGGGTCTTTACAGCATCCTTGTGTGTAAGTCCCTGATGGACATCACTGAGTTTAGCAGGAGTAAGACCCCGATGGGCATCATTGCGTCCTAGGTTGTGTAAGACCCCGATGGGCATCAAGGTGTAGAACCTAGGATAGGTTGTAATTGTAAGCCCTTGATAGGCAAGCTCTAGGAGTGGCGATAGCCTAAACCAACTGTGTTGCTCTAAGTCATTTTATGGTTGCATGTCGGTGTGCTATACGAGATGTTTTCGTATTGTACCCCGATTGGGGATTCTTACTAAGTGATTCGTTGCTCACCCTTATTTTCTGTGGTTTTTCCATCAGGTAACTTGGGACAGAGGCTGGATGGCTAGGAGGAGGCTGCTGGATGATCATGGATGGCCGAAACTCTGAGACAGTTTTATCTTTCCTTTTATTTGGGTTTAGCATGTAGTTGGACTTGAGTCCTTAGGGAGAACATTCAAAAAACTTGTTTAAGATTTCTCGAACCGTTTCCTTGTTTTTAGGAAAAGTACTGATCAGTCACTTTACTTGTTGGTTTTAATTAAAGGATTTATGGTTTTGTTTTAATTGTGTTGATTGAAATGTTTTAAATTGGTACACTGAATGGTGATTTTGTATTCTTAATCATGCATGCTAAGTAAGGATCTAGGTTAGAGACCGTATTTCAGGTCGGGACCTTACAGTTGGTATCAGAGCTCGGAGTCATAGGTTATGTAGACTGACCTGCAGTTGTAGGTTGTTCTCCATGATCATCAGCGCTCCAACAGCCACCAGGTATGTCCGTAAGTTTAGAGTTAAGGGTTAAGAATTATAATACCGCTTGCACTTCGCATGTACATGACTTGTTGTTGTAGAGCAGGTTCTGACTCATTGTTGGTTTGGGTGTAGATTGTCAGCATGCCGGTTACCGTAGAGGGCAGGGAGGCTCGAGGCCGACCACCCAAGGCATCCGTATTGCTTCTGACACCGGAGGGATGTCGTCCCAAGCCGAGGCTAATGTTAGGCCACCTGCAGGCCCTTCTACTGTGTTGCCTGGAGAGGGCGTGGAGGCAATTGAGCCTCGAGAGGCTGCACCGAGAGTAGCTTTTGTGGAGTCCATGAGGGCTCTCATGGTTGAACTGCTACCTGACCAGAGGGCTGACCAGAGAGCTGAGACGTAGGCTTTGTTAGCCGCGCAGAGGGAAGAGTCCCGAATTCAGATAGAGCAGTTGACCGAGATGGATCAGCAGAGGACTGTAGTGCCACCATCACGGCCAGCTCCACAGGAGCCGAATGTGAATGAGGCCGTTGTGGCGGAAGGTGTTGAGGATCTGGGCAAGTGGCTGAAGGAATTTGTCAAGTGGAAGCCCGAGAAATTTAGTGCCCCTGGAGAATCGTTAGTAGCAGCCAGATGGATTGTTGAGTTAGAGTATACATTCATGGTGATGGTCTGTCCTGAGGTGCAGCGAGCCCGTTGTGCAGCTCACGTATTAGTTGGAATAGCTAAGTGGTGGTGGGATTCCACTTAAAGTGAGAGACCGGCTGGGTCTCCACCTGCCACCTGGGAGTTCTTCAAGGCTGAGTTCAAGGCAAAATTTATCAGTGAAGAAGCCCAAGAAAAGATGATTGAGTTATTTTCAAACCTAAAGCAGGGGTCTGATTCGATCGAGGTTTATGAGAAGAAGTTTTCGGAGTATGGGTACTTCGCGCCGCAGTTGATTGCTACCCTGAGCTAAAAATCAGGAAGTTCATTGCGAGACTGAGACAGGGAGTGTCTCAGGATGTTAGGGCACGGGCCCAGAGACTTTTGCCAAGGCAGTGCAGTTGGCAACGATTTACAATGGGAAGTATCCTCCAGAGCAGGTTGCTAGTACTGCTGTGCAAAAGGCCCCAGTATACTCTGGCCAGAAGCGTAAGTTTGACTCAGGAGGCAATAGCCGTGTGGGCGGTCAGCACCGTCAGGGTTCTTATCAGGGTAGAGACCAGCATCGGAACCAGAACCGTGATCATCCTCGCCAGCAGGGAGTAGGGAGGCTGCCACCGTATTGTAAACCTTGTGGAAAGTCGCATTGGGGTCCTTGTGGAGGTAACCCAAGGGCTTGCTATAACTGTGGTAAGGAAGGGCATCAGGCCGGTTTGCAACCGTAAAGCGGTGCTAGCCTGGCCATTTCAGAAATAGGAGAGTGTATGCTACGACCCACCAGGAGGCTGAGCAAGCCGGGGCCGCCGTGGCAGGTACGCTCCTAGTTCTTGATCACCTTGCCTTTGTGTTGTTTGATTCGGGTTCCACTCATTCTTTTGTTTCTGCTATTTTTGCTGAGTATGCGTGCATGAATTTAGAGCCTTTAGGATTTGAGTTATCTGTTGCAACTCCTTCGGAAGCTAGTATGTTGGCTAGTCAGAAGGTAAGGGACGGTCGGATACAAGTATCCGATGAGTCTCTACAGGTTACGCTCATAGTGCTGGCTATGAGTGGTTTTGATGTGATCCTCGGCATGGATTGGTTAGCTGATAACCACGCGATGATTGACTGCCGCCGGAAGAAGGTAGTGTTCATCCCGCCGAGCAGGCGTAGTTTTAAATTCTGGGGCGTCCAGAGGAGGATGTGTCCGCCAGTGGTTTCGGAAGTTAAGGCCCACCGTTTGCTAGCTCGAGGAGCTTGGGGCTTCTTAGCTAAGTTGTCCGGAGTGAGCCATGATCGGTTGTCTGTTGAGCAAGTGCCAATTGTGCAAGAGTTCGCAGATGTTTTTCTTGAGGAGTTGCCTGGTCTGTCGCCAAAGAGGGAGGTTGATTTCTCAATAGAGCTTGAGCCAGGAACTCGTCCCATCTCGAAAGCTCCTTATCGTATGGCGCAAGCTGAATTGAAAGAGTTAAAGGAGGAGTTGCAAGAGTTGCTGAACAGAGGATTTATTAGACCGAGTGTGTCCTCGGGGGAGCACCCGTGCTGTTTGTCAAGAAAAAGGATGGCTCGATGCTCTGTGCATCGATTATAGGGAACTGGATAAGGTAACCATCAAGAACAAGTATCCACTTCCACGTATTGATGACCTGTTTGACCAGCTCCAGGGAGCTTGTGTGTTTTCAAAGATCGACTTGAGGTCGGGTTACCACCAGTTAAGGATCTGGGATGCAGACATCCCTAAGACAGCTTTTAGTTCGAGGTATGGTCACTACGAGTTCGTGGTCATGTCTTTCGGACTGATGAACGCCCCAGCTGCATTCATGGACATGATGGATAGAGTATTCAAGGCGTTCCTGGACCGCTTTGTCATTGTGTTCATAGATGACATTCTTCTATACTCAAAGTCTAAGGAGGACCATGCTTCGCACCTAAGACAGATTTTGACAGCCTAGCGCGAGAACCAGCTTTATGCGAAGATCTCTAAGTGTGACTTTGGCTTGAGGAGGTAGCTTTCTTAGGACACGTTGTGTCTAAGGAGGGAGTGGCTGTAGACCCTTCAAAAATAGAGGCAGTTAGATCGTGGGCCAGATCGACGACTGTGTCGAAGATCCGTAGTTTTCTGGGTCTGGCTGGTTATTACCGTCGCTTCGTTCGGGATTTTTCTGCTATAGCTGCACCGCTTACTCGTTTGACGAGGAAGGGTGTCGATTTCGTCTGGGATAAGAAGTGCGACGAGAATTTCGCTAAGCTGAAGAGTAGTTTGACGTCCGCCCCAGTGTTGGCAGTTTCAGAGGGAGCAGGGGGTTTTGTGGTGTTGAGTGATGCCAGCAAACTTGGTTTGGGTTGCGTTCTGATGCAACACGGTAAGGTAATAGCATATGCTTCAAGGCAGTTGAAACCACATGAGCAGAATTATCCGACTCATGATATGGAGTTGGCAGCTGTCGTCTTTGCACTTAAGATCTGGAGGCATTATCTGTATGGGGAAAAGATTCAAATTTTCTCGGATCACCAAAACCTCAAGTATTTCTTCACCCAGAAAGACCTGAACATGAGACAGAGGAGGTGGTTGGAGCTTGTGAAGGATTACGACTGTGAAATCCTGTATCACCCTGGGAAGGCAAATGTTGTAGCAGATGCTCTGAGTAGGAAGACCTCGCATATAGCAACGTTGTCAAATCCAAAAAGTATTATAAGGAAAGATCTTGAGAGACCAGGAATAGCAGTGTTGTTAGGGGAGGTTACCGCTAGGGTAGCCCAGTTGACCATTCAACCTTCGATAAGGCAAAGGATTATCGACGGCCAGTTGAATGACCCTAAGCTAAAGAGTTTGTACAAGAGAGTTCAGGCCGATTGTGTAAAGACCCGACCCAAAAGGGGCTCTAAATAGGCCTTTACCCCAATGCATGCATTCAAAGGAAAGGATAATATGCAAATAAGTTTTCAGATTCCCAATTAAAACAAAACAATCAAGGTTCAATCAGAAATCAATATAGTTTTTTGAAACTCGTCCCCTGTCTCCAAGCACCTGTTTCAAGGCAAATACATTTCCAAAACGTACACTCTGATCAGAGATTTATTAAAACATTTGAAACAACCTCAAATTCAATAAAGCGGGAATCCACAAAATCATTGAGAAAACATCCTAGGGCTCGTGTGCGTACATGCATTCAGGGGAAAATGAAAGACAAGAGTCATAGAAATAAAAAGTCAGAGACGACAGCACGTTCCCATGATCATAGCTCCTCCTTCAGCCATCCTGCCTCGCGCCATGGTTACCTGAAAGATAAGTAAGGGTGAGTAACGAATTACTCAAGAAGAATCCCGACCAGGGGTACAATACGATGCACATGGTCATCTAGATGAGTGTATGCAAGCTATGAACATAAACACATAATAGAGCACATAGCTTAAGTCCACACTTGGACCTCGGATGCCAACTCAAGGTCTTAGTCCGGAATAATCCACACCACACAATACGCCCTATACGAGAACCAAGTCTCGGCCTCGGCTGTCATCATGTCGATCACGAAAGGTGCACTAGCTCAAGATCCCGAGGAGCTCTCGGTGGCGCCAGTAATGAGCGTAAGCATGCACCGCGTGCTCACCGGACTATGGGAAGTGCGGGTCTAGTGGCAAAGCTGCCCATGTCCGATCACCACGCCTAACTAAATCTACCGGATCGGTGTCACCGACATAGGGTGTGAGACACGGACACGTGAACTATGTCGGCTGAACCACCGCACTTTGAGGCTAAGGAACCGGTCGTGGTAGGCTTACACACTGTAGCGGTCCTTGCCCTAACAGTGGCAATCAAGGGCTACGGCCGAACACGCCGAGGACGCGTGCCGACTGTCGAGGGCGAGGCAATGCCAAGTCATCATCCCGACCGTTGGGGCATTTAACGATCCGCCACCCTCACCCAAGATTGCGTGGGGGCCTACCGGTCGGGTTAGCTAAACCCTAACGGGGTCGAGGGACGGAGAAGCGTCTCGACGTCCCACGCCATGGATGCAAGATACTTTATGCATCGAGCCCGGATGATGCTACCTACCTACACTTTAACCTATCATATCAATAACATACAATCCAATACAATCCAAAACGTGCTCAAGCAGATACAACGAACCTAGCATGGTACTACGAAGCAAGAACAGATATGAGCATGCTAGAACGGAACAACCTAGCATGGGCTAACATGAGAGAACAACATACGAAGTCATGCTAGTCGAGAATTGCAAGCAGCACCTAAACTATACATGCTTGATAATCACAAACAAACATACAAACAACAATCACATAGAACATCGCAGGTCCACACAACTCCGGTAAGAAATCCTTACGGCCGGGAGGCAACTACACACAAAATCCTAAGCTGCGATCGAACCCGAGCTAGCTACCGAGAACCTAACAAAAACAATGATAATCACACTCTAAAGGCTTAAATATAATAAAATAAATAGGGCTCGGCTCGGGAGCAACTCACGCGATGCGGTACGACACGACGGACGACGCGGCAGCGCAGTGGAAATTTCTTTGCTAAGCGCGGATGGGCGCGATGGGCGGCAAATGGGCGACCTGGCGCTGATGGCGGCAAATGGGCGACATCGGGCGCTGGCTGCGCGCAGACGGACAGCGCTGGGCGCGGATGGCGCGCTAGGTGCGGACGCTGGCTGGGGCGGCACGCGCGACGGCGGACGGCGCAGACGCAGAGGCAGCGCGCGGCGCGCGCGCGCGACGGCGGGCGCTCGGGCTGCGATGCGGACGCGCGAGCTTCGGTGGCGATGGCGAGGCGCTGGCGCGCGCGCGAGCAGTGCGATCTGCGGCGGCTACGGCGCGACGCGGACGACGGGCGCGAATCTTCTGCGCGCCTCTCTTTGGCGGCTGCGGCGGCTGGGCGCTGGCTGCGTCGTCTTTGGCGCTGGCGTCTGGGCGGCGCGCCGCTGGCGCGCGCTGAAATTTCTGGTGCGATCTGGTTGAAGTGCTGCTCGACCGGGCTGCTCATTGGTCGCTTGGCTGCGGAACAGCGCTCGGGCTGCAAGGGAAGAAAATCACGGCAAGGGGCTTGGGAGAGAAGAGGGTTGGGCGGCCATGGAGTTTTGGGAAGAAAACACAAAACCTAATTTCTTTTCATTTAACCAAATGCACAAAACTCCAAAGATCCAAGGGTAACTAAGATATGACGGAAAGAGTAACAAGAGCTCTCCATAGCTCAACCGCACGCCTCCTCACGAGCTTTCCGGAGACCCGGTTCGAATCCCAACTGCAACACAAATTTCCTATATTTTTACTTTTGCATCTATCCATGCTCAAACCCATCCACAAAGCCTCAAAAACTTACATAATACCATCCAATAATTTTAGCAACTGGAAAAAGACATAAGCGGCCACGACGCGCCCGACCAAATTACCAAAATACCCCGGGGCATACCTCGAAGACCGGGATGAAAACAGGCCGTTACAATATTCCCTCCTTTTTATGACTTTCGTCCTCGAAAGTCCTTAAGATCGAAAGCAGCCACGGAGATACTGCAATCTCATCCGTCTTCCCGCTCACAAGCGGCCTCCTCTGAACTCGACTCCTCCACCGAACTTTCACCAAACGGATCCCACGATTATGCAACGTCTACGTCTCAAAGACGAGAATACTCACAAAGCTTCCCCTTGAAGCTCAAACCTCAATCAGCTGCAAAGGCTCAAAGTCCACAATGAACAATGGGTCCGGCACATGCTGCCCCAACATCGATACGTAAAAACACTGTGCACAGCTGTCAACAAACAAACTCAACCCTACAACAAACTGGCCAAACAACTGAACCTTCCAGATTCCAAAACTAAGCGGCCTACTCTTACTTCACAAAAGACCAACAAACCTCAAACCTTGACTCTGACCTTAACGAGATACAAACGAACCACCAAGCGGCGATCGATCCAAAAGACAAACTTCTCCAACCAGAACACGACCACAACACTTAAGCAACCATCTTAAGGAGAAAATCGCCAGGCAAGGAACATCCAACATTCCTCTCAAGGAAAACTCGGGAAGCAAGGACTAAACCATCACGCAGACTATCTGCGACACAACACCTTGAGGAAAAGCAGCTCAACGACTTACCAACTAATGCCACGGCACCTCTGTGCCAACTCAATCAAACGCGGCTCTACTAACGCCAACCGGGAACTCACAACAACTAGGAACAAAGCCCGAGAAGGGCTTGCTCACAGAACTCAACCCAAACTTATAACGAGCAACGCTGCCTCAAGCTACTACTCAACTCTTAAAATCCAGCGGCTACTCAAAGGACTTCCCTTTAAGCCTAAGCCTAACTCATCTTCCAAACGTAAGCTCCACTCCCAAAACCTCACAAGGAAAAGCGGATAACGACAACCTCAAAGCTTACGGATCTGGGCCACACGAATCCGCAAGACTACCTCGCAAGCTATCACTCGAGGTGGCATCCAAAGAGCAACTCAACCACCACAGAGGCTAGAGGGAAAGGAAATCTTCAATCCCCAAAAGAACCAACAACTTGCCGAACAACTCAACTCTTCTTGGTGGCCTCCGCCCTTGCGGGAACAAACAACTCTTGTTTGCTAACAACACAAAGCGAGGACCCTCTCATTTGGGCTGACGGCTGCGCTACTCTCGATCGACTACACAACTCGGGAGCTAAGGCGACTCGCCAAAGCGGGAAACGACTTCCCAAAGCAAGCAAACTCGGAAGGCGGTGAACTCCACACACGCGTCGCCGACTTGCTCAAACCCAAGGCAACAAGACAACCAACTCTCTTGGAAGCAACACCCAAGAGAAAACTCAACCAATCGGACCACCAAACCGAAACAAACAAAGACTTGCTCAAGCTGCTGAGGAGGGTCAACTCCCAAAACTTACCGACTAGGAACAAGACCTTAGGGCAACGCCCTCGGCTAGAACCGAACTAGCTCTCAAAACAACAAACGAACCAAATCTTGGCCAAACACTCACAAGAGGCAGAACAACCTTTACTGCAGCCTCTAGAACACCATCCAAGAATCCGCTTAACTGGACAAACGACTACTTCCAAGCAGCCAACAAACTTTTCCTTCAAGCTAGCGCTTCCACCATTAACTCCAAGACCAAGGAGTAACGACAACTCCCCGAAGGAAGCGGCTCTTACAAGCGGACAACCAACGGATGAGAGAACTCCACATACGCTCTTTGTCTTGCTCCACCAGAGCAACAACATCTAATCTCACGAGGCGCAACAAGGGTCCATCTCGCATGAACCTCCAAATGCCAAAGCGGGGCAACTCAACATCCCGAAACAGGAGAAACAACCAACATGGTACAAACCACTCGCCCCACGAGCAAAACTAAACTCTAACAACTCCAATCCACACCTTGGTCAACACCAAGCATCAACTTGCCACCACACCGAAACCACTCCGGACTTTACTCCAAATAAACACTAGCTTGCTAGTCTACCAAGACTGCTAGCAACTCCACCGAGGCTACAAACTACACGCCTCCCGGCTAGCCAAGCTGAAACTCACTAGCTGGGCTCGACCGAGCTCCGGAGAGGCTCTCCACAACCTAGGGTTCTTGGCAACCCTCGACACACACTGCTAGGCATACGATCTAAATGGACAACTGCTGAACAAACAACTCCAATTGCCGGCATCCCAACCATCTTTGGCCAACTCCAACACCTTGGGAACCTTGGGGACCCGAACGCTACTGAGACGCGTCATCTTCCTACTCGGACATTAACCACAACATAACTCCTATCCAAGGAAGGATCCGAACAACTCTCTCGACCATGGCGATCGAAACCACGCGGCTAAGCTACCATCGCTCTTGTTCGTTTTCCAGCTGAACTCCAACCAACGATCAACAAAAGATCCACCAACCAAGCTTAGGTCCAACTTAACAAATCTTGCCTAAGCAACAACTTGATACCACGAGCACGGTATCCTTACCACCTCAACCAAAGCCTTACAACATCCATCCGAGTCCAACTTCTCCGAGAACCGAGCACTAGATCCCCAAAGCAAACCCTACATGGATCGAAACTCGCCACGGAACGAACCACACAAAACACACTTGTGTGCACAACTCTCAACCTTCCTTTAGAGATCCAAGACTAACAAGCGCTTTTCCCAAAAAGCAACACTAGCTCTGGCAGGATACAAGCAGATCCAAGGAACACCAAAAGTTCCATCTCCACACGATACTCGAAGGCCGAGGCAACCTTGCTCTACCAAAGCATAATCATGCCAAACCAAACTTACTTTGTACCAAGCCTCAACCAAGGGTGCTTACCCCTAAGGCATCCAAAACCTCTCGCAAGGCATCACTCATCTCGCCTCATAGGCATCCGGCTCATCTCATGAGCATCCAACTCGAGATCCCTCTGCTGGACCAAACTCGCATATACGATGCTCAACTCTCCTCGGCTTAGGCCCTCGAAGGTAGTTGACCGCACTACCAACCACAAAGAAAATCTCTTGGCCTTAGCACTAGCGTGAGACTCACAAGCACTAACATTTACCAACCGGCAACTCTTTGACTTACTCAACCTCCGGAAACATTTGGGAAGAGGCTCCGGCTCCTCTCGAGCATCCTTTCGCTTGTAGTCCATCGACTACCACCGAACTAGCCCTCCGGCACGACCCTAAACGGGTGCAACCGCCATAAACAGATCCAAGGCTAAAGGAGTACGTTGAACTCGAGCGGCATAGAACCATCCGCTATGCCCAAGCCAAGCTCAAGCTCGAACCGGACTTAGTGCCAAAGTGGCACACCAACCAATGCACCTCAAGTGCTACTACTACCAAATCCACATACGAGGAAGCCGGGTGTTAAACAACAAAGAGGCTCGCAAGGGGGCAAAGATGACCCTTCATCCGCCTCAAGCCACTAACACGGCAACTTGCCAAACAATCGGGCGATGGTGGAGACTCGCTAGTCCACCTCTCACAAGGGACTTCCACCACCATCGATGAACCAAAACGGCCACAGAGGCGGCACACCTCGGCCTCTGAGCAGCAGGGCATCCCACACACGGATGCTAAACTCAAACACGGCCAACTACTTTACTACTAGCGGTAGGACTTACTAAAACATCGAGCTCTACTGGGCATCCATTTGCCAACACAGGCGTCTCCATCAACGCCAACAAACTCATCCGAATAAACTGCTGATCATGCCCTCCCGGGAACCTCGGGGCTACAAGAGCTCTTTGGAGGAAAAATTGAAACAAACTCATCATTTGGGCTATCTCTGTGCCGGGACTCCTCACTACGCGCTACAAGCTGCGCACTGGTCTCCCGCTCTCGATAGCTAAAGACACGCCATCAAATCTCTCATGGCTGGAGCACACTCTGCTCAAGGAGTCTCACTCTGAGGTATTTGCTAGCCTCTACCCCCTCCTCTAGGCAACTCAAGCGCGGGGCCAAATCGGCATGCGGGCCTAACAACCCGGACGCGGCCTCAACATCAACACGATCGGTCCAACTCCTCGGTCGGACATGCCAAGCGCCCTGCTCCTGCGGGTGCGATCAACATCTTGGCGACCGCACGAAGCACCACCACCCTCTCACTAGGGGAAAAGCGAATCGGGCCACAAATGGCCAACGGGAGTCTAAGCTGCGCCTCCCTGGAACGATGTTCCGGGGCATCCGAATCTATCTGGATACCTCAACAAGCCGCCAAACAAAGCGCCGCGATCATGAAAGTTGGCATGATGGCTCACTAAGCCCAAAACAACAACGAGTCGAAACTCGCTCGTCTCCGCTCCACAACACTACACAAGGCATACACTAGATGAAAGGTATTGTAAATTCTTAACCCTTTTCTAAAGCAGAAAACTTAGGCGCACTTGATGACCGTTGAGTGCCGGTGATCATGGGAAAGACGACCTACAACAAAAGGTCGGTCTACAAAGTCTATGACTCGAGCTCGATACCAATCAGTAAAGACCCGACCCAAAAAGGGGCTCTAAATAGGCCTTTACCCCAATGCATGCATTCAAAGGAAAGGATAATATGCAAATAAGTTTTTGATTCCCAATTAAAACAAAACAATCAAGGTTCAATCGAAATCAATATAGTTTCTTTGAAACCTGTCCCTCGTCTCCAAGCACTGTTTCAAGGCAAATACATTTCCAAAACGTACACTCGATCGAGATTTATTAAAACATTTGAAACAACCTCAAATTCAATAAAGCGGGAATCCACAAAATCATTGAGAAAACATCCTAGGGCTCGTGTCTGGCTACATGCATTCGGGGAAAATGAAAGACAAGAGTCATAGAAATAAAAAGTCGAGACGCATGACACGTTCCCATGATCATAGCTCCTCCTTGACCATCCTCGCCTCGCGCCATGGTTACTGAAAGATAAGTAAGGGTGAGTAACGAATTACTCGGTAAGAATCCCCGGCCCAGGGGTACAATACGATGCACATGGTCATCTAGATGAGTGTATGCAAGCTATGAACATAAACACATAATAGAGCACATAGCTTAAGTCCACACTTGGACCTCGGATGCCAACTCAAGGTCTTAGTCCGGAATAATCCACACCACACAATACGCCCTATACGAGAACCAAGTCTCGGCCTCGGCTGTCTCCGCCGATCACGAAAGGTGCACTAGCTCAAGATCCCGAGGAGCTCTCCGGTCGGCGCTATAATGAGCGTAAGCATGCACCGCGTGCTCTGCGCAGACTATGAAGTGCCGGGTCTAGTGGCAAGTCGCCCATGTCCGATCACCACGCCTAACTAAATCTCGGATCGGTGTCAGCGACATAGGGGTGTGAGACTGGACACGTGAACTATGTCGGCTGAACCACCGCACCGAGGCTAAGGAACCGGTCGTGGTAGGCTTACACTGTAGCGGTCCTTGCCCTAACAGTGGCAATCAAGGGCTACGGCCGAACACGCCGAGGGCGTGCCGATCGTCGGGGCGAGGCAATGCCAAGTCATCATCCCGACCGTTGGGGCATTTAATGATCCGCCACCCTCACCCAAGATTGCGGGGCCTACCGGTCGGGTTAGCTAAACCCTAACGGGGTCCAGGGGACGGAGAAGCGTCTCGGCGTCCCCGCCATGGATGCAAGATACTTTATGCATCGAGCCGGATGATGCTACCTACCTACACTTTAACCTATCATATCAATAACATACAATCCAATACAATCCAAAACGTGCTCAACAGATACAACGAACCTAGCATGGTACTACGAAGCAGAAGAACAGATATGAGCATGCTAGAACGGAACAACCTAGCATGGGCTAACATGAGAGAACAACATACGAAGTCATGCTAGTCGAGAATTTGAGCAGAGCACCTAAACTATACATGCCGATAATCACAAACAAACATACAAACAACAATCACATAGAACATCGCAGGTCCACACAACTCCCGGAAGAAATCCCCACCGGCGGGAGGCAACTACACACAAAATCCTAAGCTGCGATCGAACCAGAGCTAGCTACCGAGAACCTAACAAAAACAATGATAATCACACTCTAAAGGCTTAAATATAATAAAATAAATAGGGCTCGGCTCGGAGCAACTCACGCGATGCGGTGACACGCGGACAGGCGGCAAAGACGGTGGGAAGCTGCTTTGCTAGGCGCGGATGGGCGGGCGATGGGGCAAATGGGCGCACACTGGCGCCGATGGCGGCAAATGGGCGCACTGGGCGCTGCTGCGCGACGACGACAGCGCCAGAAGCGCGCTAAAGCGCGAGCGCGCTGGGGCGGCACGCGCGACGCGGCACGGCGCAGACGCAGAGAGGCGCGCGCGGCGCGAGACGCGGACGACGGCGCTCGGGCTGCGATGCGGACGCGAGCTCGGCTGGCGATGGCGGCGCTGCTGCAAGCGCGCGCGAAGCGGTGCGATCGCGGCGGCTACGACGCGACGGACGACGCGGGGATGGTCTTTGCAGCGCCTCTGCTTTGGCGGCTGCGGCGGCTCGGGCGCTGGCTGCGTCTGCTTTGGCGCGCTGGCGTCTGGGCGGCCTCTTCTTTGGGCGCTGAGGGCTGCTTGGTGCTCGGCCAGGGCTGCTCATTGGGTCGCTTGGCTGCGCGGAGCAGCGCTCGGGGCTGCAAGGGAAGAAAATCACGGCAAGGGGCTTGGGAGAGAAGAGGGTTGGGCGGCCATGGAGTTTTGGGGAAGAAAACACAAAACCTAATTTCTTTTCATTTAACCAAATGCACAAAACTCCAAAGATCCAAGGGTAACTAAGATATGACGCGGAAAGAGTAACAAGAGCTCTCCATAGCTCAACCGCACGCCTCCTCACACAGCTTTCCGGAGACCCGGGTTCGAATCCCAACTGCAACACAAATTTCCTATATTTTTACTTTTGCATCTATCCATGCTCAAACCCATCCACAAAGCCTCAAAAACTTACATAATACCATCCAATAATTTTAGCAACTGGAAAAAGACATAAACGGCCCTGACGGCCCGACCAAATTACCAAAATACCCCCAGGGCATACCTCGAAGACCGGGATGAAAACCTGGGCCGTTACAGATTGTGACTTCGATTTCGTGGTATCTGCAGATGGTGGCTTGAGGTATAAGGGTCGGCTATGTGTCCCAGCCGATGTCGGTATACGTACGGAGTTGTTAACCGAGGCTCACACCTCGCCTTTTGCGTGGCACCCAGGAGGTAACAAAATGTACCAAGATCTTAAGCAGACTTTCTGGTAGATGGGAATGAAGCGAGAGATTGTCCAGTTTGTCAGCCGGTGTCTCACTTGTCAGGAAGTGAAGGCGCCTAGACAGAAACCAGCAGTTTTGTTGCAGCCGCTTGGGGTGCCGCAGTGGAAGTGGGAGGAGATTACCATGGACTTTATTTCGGGTTTGCCCAGGACTCCCAGAGGTTATGCACAAATTTGGGTGATCGTCGATAGGTTGACCAAGTGTGCGCACTTCATTCCCGGTAGTATAAGTTATACCGTGGAGCAGTGGGCACAATTATTCCTAGAGCAGATAGTTAGGCACCACGGAGTGCCAGTTAAGATTATCTCTGACCGAGATTCTCGTTTTACGTCACGGTTTTGGAAAGCCCTTCAGGCAGGTTTGGGCACAGAGTGCAACTACAATACAGCATTTCATCCGCAGATCGATGGTCAGACGGAGCGGGTAAATCAGATCCTCGAGGATATGTTGTGGGCATGTGTGTTAGATTTTTTGGGCAGTTGGGATCAGTACTTATATTTGATGGAGTTTGCCTACAACAACAGTTATCAGTCAACCATTCAGATGGCACCGTTTGAGGCATTGTATGGTAAGCGCTGTAGATCCCCGATATTTTGGGAAGAGGTTGGAGACAGGCAGGTTTTGGGTCCTGAGTTGATCCAGTTGACCAATGAGGCGGTCCAGAAGATCAGGGCTCGAATGTTGACCGCTCAGAGCAGGCAGAAAAGCTACGCCGACGTCAGGCGTAGAGAGTTAGAGTTTGAAGTCGGTCAGCATGTCTTCCTTAAGGTAGCCCCGATGCGTGGGGTTCTGAGGTTTGGTAAGAGGGGGAAACTGAGTCCCAGGTTTGTTGGACCTTTCAAGATCCTTGAAAGGGTTGGGGTTGTAGCTTATCGTATAGCATTGTCGCCGTCATTTGCTGCAGTGCATAGTGTGTTCCATATTTCGATGTTTCGCCAGTACGTGGCAGACCCTTCGCACATCATAGATTTTGAGCCTTTACAGCTGAACAGTGACCTGAGCTTTGAGGAAAAACCTATAAAGATCTTAGCATTTGAGAAAAAGGTTTTGAGAAATCGAGCCATTGATTTAGTGAAGGTGCAGTGCGGAATCAGGAAGTTAAGGAAGCTACTTAGGAGTTGGAAGGGGAGATGAGGAGGAACTACCCGGAGTTATTTTAGTACAACGACTTCCGAGGACGGAAGTCTTCTAAGGAGGGAGTATTGTAACGGCCCGAGTTTCTGTTAATTGTAAAATAAGGTTTTTTAAAAGTGTTTCCAGGAGCAGTTGGATTTATTAGGGTTTTTGGAGGTTTATTGGTCAAGTGCAAAATAGGAATTTTAAAAGGTGCTCCTTGGGGGATTCGAACCCTTGACCTAAAAGAATTTAGAGGCATGGATTTAAATGAGTTTATTTTAGGAGAAAAAGGTTGCTCCAGTTGGGACTCGAAGGGGGAAAGCCCAAGGAAGGGAATTGCCAAACCTAATCCTATTTTAAATAGGAAAGAACCGTATTTTCCTTCTCTTTTCCTTTGCCGCACGCTCAAGCTCCCCCTCCTTGCCGATTTCGCCAGATTTCTTGACCGTCTCTCCAAGAATCAAGAACCGAGAGGTAGGTTTGCTCCTTCTTCCTTTTCCTTTCCTCTTCCTTTGGCAATTGCTTTGGCCGAGCCTTGACAACCGAGAATTTGTGTGTGTGTGTGTGTGTGTGTGTGTTTATGCCCAAGCCGAGACCAGCAGCAGGCCGTCGACACGCCCAGCGAACGCCACTAGAGCCTTGACCATGTCGCACACACGTCGTGCACCAGCCAGTCGCCGATCGTAGCCCCAGCAACGCACCGTCCGCGCACAGCCAGCGCGCCCAGTCTTCGCGCCGTCCCAGCGCGAACTCGTCCGCATCTGCGTGTCAGCGCACCCGCGTCGCCAGCGCCTGTGTCGCCTCGCCCAGCTCTAGCGCGCAGCCTCAGCACCAGCACCAGCACGCCCAGCAGCGCAGCCCCAGCGCCAGCGCCAGTGCTCGTCCGCACGCACAGAAGCCTGTCGTTTCGCACGCCCTGCCTGCCTACTTGACGCCGAGAGCCTGCTTTGCCAAGAGTTGGGCCGAGACCTAGTGCCCTCTCGGTTGGTAATTCATAAGCCTTTATTCTTTTGGACCCTAAGATGTTAGCTGTTGTTTGTTTAATTAGGTTGATTTTATTGATTTGCTTAGGTTGCTCGGGTTCACTTAGAAGCTTGAGGGTCGCTTATCGATTGTGGTAGTTATTTCTACTTGATTCCAGGTGGGTTTCTTACCGGGGTTGTGTGGACCCTACGAACACTTGTTAGCATATCATACCTTGTAACTGTATGAGATTCCTTGTGAATAGGATTCATGTTTCCTCTTGATGGCATGTTTGTGTTCTGTTCGTATTCTGTTAGTTCCATGCTAGGGTTTTCTTATTCTGGCATATCCATGTTTCCTGTTTGTTTCTGTTAGTTCATGCTAGGGATAGACAGATAATGTATAAGGTAGGAGACTATAGGCGTTATTAGTTAGGTTCCGCTTGGGTAAGTCCCCGATGGGCATCTCTGTGATCCTAGCTGGAGTAAGACCCTGATGGGCATCCTAGATGTGTAAGACCCCGTTGGGCAGCATTAATTGTGGAGTAAGACCCCGATGGGCATCCTTATGTGTAAGACCCCGATGGGCATCATTGATTGTGGTGTAAGACCCCGATGGGCATCCGTATGTGTAAGACCCCGATGGGCATCATTGACTGTGGAGTAAGACCCCGATGGGCATCCTTGTGTGTAAGTCCCTGATGGACATCACTGAGTTTAGCAGGAGTAAGACCCCGATGGGCATCATTGCGTCCTAGGTTGTGTAAGACCCCGATGGGCATCAAGGTGTAGAACCTAGGATAGGTTGTAGTTGTAAGTCCTTGAATAGGCAAGCTCTAGTAGTGGCGTATAGCCTAAACCAACTGTTTTGCTCTAAGTCATTGTATGGTTGCATGTCGATGTGCTATATGAGATGTTTTCGTATTGTACCCCGGTTGGGGATTCTTACTGAGTGATTCATTGTTCACCCTTATTTTCTGTGGTTTTTCCATTAGGTAACTTGGGACAGAGGCTGGATGGCTAGGAGGAGGCTGCTGGATGATCATGGATGGCCGAACTCTGAGACAGTTTTATCTTTCCTTTTATTTGGGTTTAGCATGTAGTTGGACTTGAGTCCTTAGGGAGAACATTCAAAAAACTTGTTTAAGATTTCTCGAACCGTTTCCTTGTTTTTAAGAAAAGTACTGATCAGTCACTTTACTTGTTGGTTTTAATTAAAGGATTTATGGTTTTGTTTTAATTGTGTTGATTGAAATGTTTTAAATTGGTACACTGAATGGTGATTTTGTATTCTTAATCGTGCATGCTAAGTAAGGATCTATGTTAGAGACCGTATTTCGGGTCGGGTCCTTACAAGAGCGGACATACGTAATTTGTACCCACTGGTCGGGATTCAGTGAGAAGCATAAAGTACTTTGCTTCCACCCCGGCAGCTGGTGCGGATTAGCTCCCTCACCGGCATAAGCCTAGTTTGTAGCCTGCTAGAGCGGAACCCAGCGAACGATGTAAGCCTACCTTGGCCGGTTCTTAGCTTTAGGTCAGTGGTACAGGCTGCT
This sequence comes from Sicyos edulis, assembly GCA_036507275.1. Classification (NCBI taxonomy): domain Eukaryota; kingdom Viridiplantae; phylum Streptophyta; class Magnoliopsida; order Cucurbitales; family Cucurbitaceae; genus Sicyos; species Sicyos edulis. The sequence goes on from CM071847.1 coordinate 26,278,693, forward strand.
ACAGATGAGTTTCGAGGGCCTCGCACTACTGTAGATCAGTGACACCACTTCCGAGTATTTAGGCATGCATACCTGAACCGTGTAGTTTTTCCCTAGGCCCCCACATTTATGCCGGTTTGTAGTAGCATGCGGTGTGCGAGCACACGCGTTAGTCACTAGTTCGGAGAGCTCCCCCGAGCTAATGTTCGTGAGTACACCACTTCCGTTCCAGTTTAGAGCCAGACTTCGGGTACTCTCCCATTTTTCAAAGTAATTGGATTAGCCGAGGGTAAGAGACCTTCGAGGACACATATTTTGGGATCAACTTTTGAGGTGGTCATTTGGCCGAGGGAGAAAAACCCTCGAGGGTGTCTTAACATCTATTTGGGATCAGCTTTTGAGTTGGTCATTTGGCCGAGGGAGAAAGACCCTCGAGGATGTCATTGGGATTGGTTAGGAGAGCCAATCATTAGGCCGGAAGTAGGAGACTTCCGAGGATTTCAGACTTGCCTGTTAGCTTGTTGAGCAAAGATCTGTGTTGGTAACTTTTTGCATGTATACTTGGATGCTAGATGATTGATGTATCGTATTGTACCCCAGTCGGGGATTTTTACTGAGTGTTTTGTACTCACCCTTATTTTCTGTGGTTTTCCACCAGGTAACTTGGGACAATACCGGGACAGCTAGTGAGGGAGTTGACTGATCATGGGAGCTGCCGGCACTCTGTCTTTTCATATTGCATTTGTTATTCAACATGTAGTTTGACATGGAGTCCATAGGGGAACTTTGTTAATTGATGTTTAAAACTATTTTGAATGTTTTGTTAAAACACTGGCCAGGACTTGTTTTACTTTAACAGCTTTTGTTTTATGGATATTTGTTGAAAAGTGTTATTAATGTTCCCGGCTCTATTGATGTTTGGAAATTTTAATTGGTACTTTGAAATGTTTTCATATGTTTACATGCATGCTGAGTGAGAACCTAGGATTAGGACCATATTTTGGGTCGACTTACAATATAAGAACATGATTCTGCACACATCACTAATTCTTTTATTTATTTATTTTTTTCATTTTTCAAAATAAAGAAACAAGGTCTTAAAACCCTCACTCTCTAACAGGACCCTTCGTCTTTGAAAGTTTGAGAACTTTCAAACTGGTCCGGGTACCTCAGTCCCATGTCTTTTCCAATCTTCCAAGTTGCCTCCTTAGGGTGTTAATTCTTCCACACGACTTTCACTAACACTAGATCAATCTTCCAAGCTCCTCTAAATTACTTAGATCTTCTGTCAATTGAAATGGCTCATTTGCTATTGAAAGTGTAGGGTTCGATACATATTTTGGTAGCATTGACACATGAAACACGTCATGTACGACAATCAAAGTGGGTGGTAAGTCTTTTATAGTAGCATTTTTCGTAGTGTAGGGTTCGATACATATTTTCGTACCATTTTTCTCGCATTAAGTCTTTTATAGTTCGATTATTTCGCTTAAACCTTAGAAAAATGCGTAATAAACTAGCCTAATTTATGCTCTATTTGACAGTTATCAATGGCCTCAACATCAATGTAGGCAAAATCTTAGTGGAAGAGATTCAACGTTGCAGCGCAAAAACAACAGAAAAAATATTATTTCCTCATCTTATTATAGAACTGTAAGAACCCGAACCGAAATACGGTCCTAACCTAGGTTCTCACAATATGTTTACAAACGGTTTAGTGCTCATATTTTAAAACTTTTCAAACAACAAAAGCGGGAAACATTTAAAACTCAACAGCAAACTTTCATTAAGTAAACCAATAGTTTAAAACATGTCTGGCCAGTATTTATTTAAAAACAATCAAATAGTTTAAAGCAACCCAAATCACTAAGTTTCCCTACGGACTCCATGTCCAACTACATGCTGAATAACAAATGCAATAAAGAAAGACACAACAGAGTGCCGGTAGCTCCCATTATCACGTAGCTCCTCCGCTAACCATCCCGGTGCTGTCCCAAGTTACCTGGTGGAAAAACCACAGAAATAAGGGTAAGTACAAACATACTCAGTAAGAATCCCCAACCGGGGTACAATACGATACATCAGTCATCTAGCACCATAGTATACATGCAAACTATTACCCAACACAGATCATAGCTTAACTAGCTTTCAGGGCAAATCCGGAATCCTCGGAAGTCTCCTACTTCCGGCCTAATGATTGGTTCTCCTAACCAATCCCAAGACATCCCCGAGGGTCATTTTCCCTCGTCCAAATGATCAGCTCAAAAACTGATCCCAATAGATGTCAGACACCCTCGATGGTCTTTCTCCCTCGACCGTATGATCAGCTCAAAAACCAATCCCAAATAGGTGTCCTCGAGGGTCTCTTACCCTCGGCTAGCTAAAACTTGACTAACAGGAGAGTACCCGAAGTCTGGCTCTAAACTGGAATGGAAGTAGTGCACTCACAAACATTAGCCCGGGGGAGCGCTCCGAACCGGCGACTAACGCGTGTGCACGCACACCGCATGCTGCTGCAACGGGCGTAAATGTGGGAGCCTAGGGACAAACTACGCGGGCCAGGTACGCATGCCTAATGACTCGGAAGCGGTGTCACTGAATACAGTAGTGCGAGGCCCTCGGCACTCATTTGTACAGCATGTACCACCGACCTAAAGCTAAGAACAAGCCAAGGTAGGCTTACACCGTTAGCAAGGTTTCGCTCTAGCAGGCTACAAACTAGGCTTATGCCGATGCGAGAGCAAATCCGCATCGGCTGCCGGGGTGGAAGCAACGTTATGCTTCGCACTGGATCCCGACCGGTGGGGACAAAGTATGTTATGGCTCTCAGCCTCTAGATGATGACAAACCCTACTATTCTAACTAAGAGTACAGAGTAAACGATTCCTGGCTAAACATACATGCTCAACAATATAAACACATAACCTAGCATGATACTACGAACTTAAAGCAGGAATCATAAGCATGCTGGAAGAACAAACCTAGCATGGCACTAACATGTACAAACAGGCAAACATGCTAGCAAGAAGTCAAACACAAACTTTCCTATCCACTAACATGTTCATAACAACAAACAATCATACAAGGCACATCATGATAATATCGCAGGGTCCACACAACCATGGTAAGAAATCCTTACCTGGAAACAAGCAGTAAATAAGTATAACGCTCCTTGAGCTGCAGAACACACAACCTAGCAAAACATACATAGTTACATCAATAACCTAATCTAGCTATCTCTAAACTAAACTCAAGGAAGCTAGAGTCGGGAAGTTACCCAGTGAGCTACACAAGCTCTCGGCTAACCCCTTGGGAAAGTCCAAGGGAACTCTCGGCTAGGGCTTTGCTTCCGGCTTCCTCACAACAACCTCCTGGGACAAGCTCGGCTTCACCTCAACAGGAAAGATCACAAGTTAGCTTATCAGGAATTCAAACAACACACCCCAATACACACCATCATGCTCTCGGCTAGTGTAAAGACCCGACCCGAATGGGGTCCTAAAATGGGCCTCTACCTCAATGCATGCATCCAAAAGTTAAAGACAATATGCAAGAATGGTTTTCGGATTCTAAGTGAAAACTAAAACATACAACATCCATTTAAAAAGTCAATACAAAATTCCTGAAACCTGTCCCTGTTTCCAAACACCTGTTCCAAGACAAATACATTTCCAAAACTCACTCTGATCAGAGATTTATTTAAGACATTCAAAACTTTCCAATAGTTACAACAGTGCTAGAATCCGGAAAAGCAGTCAGAAAACAACCTAGGGCTCCGTGCCCAACTACATGCATTCAGAGGAAAATAAAACACAAAGAATCATAGACATAAACTCAGAGTTCGAACAACGGGTTTCCATGATCACAGCTTGTAAGAACCCGACCCAAAATACGGTCCTAAACCTAGGTTCTCACTCAGCATGCAAGTTAAATACTTCATCAAGCGGTTTAGTGCTCATATTTAAAACCTTTCAAAACATTTAAAACCAGGGAACACTTAAAACATAAACAACAACCTTCATTTAAGAAAAACCAACAAAGTAAAACAAGTCTGGCCAGTGTTTATAAATACATACAATACAATTTAAACAACTTTTAAAAACGTCCCCCTAGGACTCCTGTCCGTCTACATGCTGAACAAATTATGCAAACAATAAAAGACAGAGTGTGGCGGCTCCCATGATCAAATAGCTCCCTCCGCTAGCCGTCCCGGTGCTGTCCCAAGTTACCTGGTGGAAAAACCACAGAAATAAGGGTGAGTATAAACATACTCAGTAAGAATCCCCAACCGGGGTACAATACGATACATCAGTCATCTAGCATCCTAGTATGCATGCAAACAGTTACCAGCACAGATCATAGCTCAACTAGCTTACAAGGCAGAATCTGGAATCCTCGGAAGTCTCCTACTTCTGGCCTAATGATTGGTTCTCATAACCAACCCTGGGACATCTCCGAGGGTCTTTCTCCCTCGGCCAATTGATCAGCTCAACAAGCGATCCCAAAGATGTCGACACCCTCGAGGTCTTTCTCCTCGACCATATGATCGGCACAAAAGCCAATCCCAATGGGTGTCCTCAAGGGCCTCTTACCCTCGCTAACAAATCTGGACTATCGGGAGAGTACTCGAAGTCTGGCTCTAAACTGGAAGGAACTGGTGTACTCACGAACATTAGCCCGGGGGAGCTCTGCGAACCGGCGACTAACGCGTGTGCGCGCACACACACTGCTGCAACCGGCGTAAATGTGGGGGCCTAAGAACAAACTACGTAGGCCAGGTACGCATGCCTAAAGACTCGGAAACGGTGTCATCGAACACGATGAGTGCGAGGCCCTCAAGACTCATCATGCGGCTGTACCACCGACTGAAGCTAAGAACCGGCCAAGGCAGGCTTGCACCGTTGGCAGGGTTCCGCTCTTGCAGGCTACAAACTAGGCTTATGCCAATGTGGTAGCTAAATCCACATCGGCTGCCGGGGGGAAGCAATGTACGTTATGCTTCGCTCTACTCCCGACCGGTGGGGACAAAGTACGTTATGTCCGCTCTCAGCCTCTGGATGATGACAAACCCTACCATACTAGCTAAGAGTACAAAATAATTGATTCCTGGCTAAACATACATATCAACATCAATCACACATAACCTAGCATGATACTTCGAACTTAAAGCAGGAAGCATAAGCATGCTCAAAGAACAAACCTAGCATGGCACTAACATGTACAATCAGGCAAACATGCTAGCAAGAGATCAAACATAGCTATCCTATCACTATCATGCTCATAACAGTCAACAAGCATACAAGCACATCATGATAATATCGCAAGGTCCACACAACCACGGTAAGGAATCCTTACCTGGAAACAAGCAGAATTAACTATCATATAACAACCAAGCGACCCTCGAGCTTCTAAGAAAACCCGAGCAACCTAAGCATTTAATAAAAACACCTAAGTAAATAAAACATCAGCCAGCAGCTTAAAATCTAAAAGGGGAAAGGCTCGGGAATTACCAACCGAGAAGACACGCGGTATTGGCAGCAAGGGGCAGGAATGGGCGCTGCTGGTGCGGTAGGGGCGCTGGCGCTGGCTCGGGCGGGCGGTAAGGCGAGCAGACGCGCAGGAGCGGGCGCGCGGCGCACGGGCGAGCGGCACGGGCGAGACGTCGGGTCTGCGAGGACGGCGCGCGGGCGACGCGTCTGGGAGGCAGCGAGCGGCGCTGGGCGACGCGTCTGGGCTGCGGGCTTGCGACGGCTGGGACGACGCACGGGAGGCACATCTTAGTTCTTGGTCGACGACGGCGAGGCGCTGGCGGCAGCGTCTGTGCGTCGCAGCGGACTGGCGAGCGGCGGTGGGCGGCTTGGGTGGGTGGTCTTTGCTAGGCATGGTCGGGCGGCTCGGGCGGTGCAGTGCGGAGCAATGGCTGGGCAGCCTGGGCGATCTGGTGCGGCTGGAGTGTGGTGGCTCGGCTGGGGTTGGTGCGGCTAGGGCTTGGGGAGAGAGAGAGAGAGAGAGAGAGAGAGAAAATCTTGCAAAACAAGGGGGAAAGGGATTTTTCTTGATTTCTTTCGTTTTCCTCTTTTAAATAGACCTAAAATCCCTTCCCAAAGCTTCCTCCTTCGAGACCCAGCTGAAACAACTTTCCTTTTTAAAATAAAACCCCTTTTTCCCTACAAACTCCCAAAACCATTTAGGGCAAGGGTTCAAATCCCAATGGAAGCACAAATAACAATTAATTTTTCCAAAATCTAAATTACCTCCAAACTTCCAAACAACTTGCCCAAACTTCTTGGGTCTTGCAACCAACAACCACCAAGCTTCGACAAAGGCAGGAATGGCCCTGAAATCCTGAAAATCTACTAAACCCTGACCGGGGGCAAAAAGACCAAAATACCCCTAAGGGTTAAAATAGCTCTAACGGCCCATCCGAACTTCCGCATAATGTCCTGAAAACACCTGGGAAACCGAAATAGAAAACCGGGCCGTTACACAGCTCCTCCCTCAGCCATCCTGTCTCGCACCATGGTTACATGTGGAAAACCACAAAATAAGGGTGAGTAACGAATTACTCAGTAAGAATCCCCAACCGAGGTACAATGCGATATGCGTGGTCATCTAGCAGAAAGGTATGCAAGCTATGAATATAAACACAGAAGAGAGCACATAGCTTAAATCCACACATAAACCTCGGATGCCATCTCAGGGTCTTACTCCGGAATATCCACCACAAGATACGATCCTATACGAGAAACAAGTCTCGGCCTCAACCTATCTACTGTCGATACGAAAGGTGTACTGAACTCAAGATCCCGAGGGGCTCTCCGGTCGGCGCTGTAATGAGCGTGTGTGCGCACCGCATGCCACGCGCAAACCATGAAGTGCCGGGTCTAGTGGCAAGCGCCAGTCCGATCCACCATGCCTAACTAAATCATTGGATCGGTGTCACTGACATAGGGGTGTGAGACTTGGACACGTGAACTATGTCAGCCTGAACCACCGCACCTGAGGCTAAGGAACCGGTCGTGGTAGGCTTACACCAGGAAGCCGTCTTTGCCCTAACAGGTGGCAATCAAGGGTTACGGCCGAACACGCTGAGGACGTGCCGACTGCAGGGGACAAGGCAATGCCATGTCATCATCCCGACCGTTGGGGCATTTAACTGTCTGCCACCCTCACCCAAGATTGTAGGGCTTGCCGTTAGGGTTAACTAAACCCTAACGGTGGATCAGGGATGGAGTACCGCCTCGTACGTCCCTGCCGTGGATGCAAGTTACGTTATGCATCCTGGCCCGAATGATGCTACCTACCATATCTCAACCTATAAACAGATACAGCAAACAATCCAATACGTGCTCAACAGATTCAACGAACCTAGCATGATACTACGAAGCAAGAACAGATAACGAGCATGCCAGAACGGAACAACCTAGCATGGACTAACATGAGAAACAACATAAGAAATCATGCCAGTCGGGAATTCAGAGCAGAGCACCTATCACTAAACATGCTGATAAACACAAACAAACATACAAACAGCAATCACATAATATATCGCAGGTCCCACACAACTCCGGTAAGATATCCTTACCTGGTCGGAAGGCAACTACACACAAGAATCCTAAGTTGAGATCGATCCCGAGCTAGCGAATGAGAACCTAACAAGCACAATAATTATCACAATCCATAGGCCTAAATATAATAAAATAAACAAGGCTCAGCTCGGGAGCAACTCACACGGCACGGCTGAAGCGCGGACAGACAGGCTGCACGGCACTGGGCACTGCTGGGCGACAGGGGCTGCGCGCTGGGCGTGCTGGCACGGGCGCTGGGGCACTGGGCTGCGTAACTGAGCGTGCTAGCACGGCGCTGGGGTGCGGATTTGCGCGCGGGCGAGCGCTGGGGCGCGAACAAGCTGCGGGCGAGACAAGGGCGCGCGGGCGCGGAGTGCAGACGAGAAGCGGGCGCGGGGCACAAACGCGGACGGGAGAACGCGGGCGTGCGGGCGCTAGCTCAGCTGGGCGATGGCGTCTGGTACGCACTACTGCTGCGACGGCCTGCTGCTGGTGCGTGCGATAGGGGCGACGGGCCTGCTGGCGATGGGCATCTGGCGCGACACAAGGGCTGCTGCTGGCTGCAACCTGCTGCTCGGGTGGGGGCTGCTGCTCGGCTGGGGGCTGCTGCTCCGCCGGGACAATGCTCAATGGAGCTTGGGAAGAAGAGCACGGCAAGGGGGCTTGTGAGAGAAGGTTTGGGGCGGCAAGGGGATGTTGGAGAAGAAACACCCAAACCTAATTTCCCTTCTTTTAACCAAAAACACCAAAATCCCAAAAACCCATAGCTATCCAAGACATATCGCAGAATGAGCATCAATATCACCTGGTGGCTCAACTGGCAAAGCCCTGCTCTAGCACACAAGGCCACCCTGGCTCGAACCCCGGCTACTGCAACTTTAACTCCCTATTTTACTTTTGCATCTCTCCATGCCCAAACCCATCCACAAAGCAACAAAATCCAACATAAGACCAACCAATAATTTTAGCAACTGAAAAAGACATAAACGGCCCTGATGTCCCGACCAAATTACCAAAATACCCTTAGGGCATACCTGGAAGACCGGGATGTAAACCTAGGCCGTTACAGCTAGGGTTGAGAATTCACCTCGAGAATGTGCTTGGCTTGGCTATTGCTCACGGCTGCTAGGGCTTGATGCGAGAACTCTCTCGGCTTCGATCAAAGCTTGCAAAAACAACAAGGAAACACTTAGGGAACAACCAACCAGCAACCTTAGGCTCTCGGCCAAGGGAAAGAAAGTTTACCTCAAGATGATTCGGTTGTAAGGAAGGCTAGGGAATTGATGCGGCAACAAGGGAATGATCAAGATTGAGTGCTCGGCTCTTTGCAAGGAGGAGAACAAGGCTTCGGCAGCCCCAAACCTCTCCAAACTCTCGGCTACAAGATTGGGAAAAGAGTTCTTGCTCGGTTAGGGCTTGCGTAAGCAACAAGGATAAGGGTTTCGGCAAGGAGAAGAAGAAGAAAGAGAAGCTCACCTCTCGGCTCTTGGTTCTTGAACTTGGCTTGCGGCTACACCAAGAGAGAAACAAGAAGATGATCGGCACGCCTCAAGAAGAAGATCACAAGGCTCGGCAACTCCAAAGCAACACTGAAGAAGGTCTCGGCTACAAGGGAACACCACCTCCTCGGTTAGGGTTTGATCAAACACCAAGGGAAACAAGTTTGGCCAAGAAGAAAATAAGGAGAAGTAGAAAACTTACATGGTTCTTGGTCTCGATCTTGAGCTTGAAGAAACTGCAAGAATGGGGGAAGGAAGAAGCAAGAATCGGCAAAGAGAGGGTGAGTCAAGGGTGGAGTGTGCGGCAAGTCCAAGGGGAAGTAAAATACGAATTCCTTTTCTTTTCTTTTTTTTTTATTTAATTACTTAGGTTTGGCGACAAAAGCCCCTTCCCAGGGCTTTCCCCCTTCTAGTCCCAGCTAACGCATCTATTTTTCTCAATTAAATCCAAGCCTCCAACCTTCCTTGAGGTCAAGGGTTCGAATCCTCCAGGAAACACTTTTAATTCTCTTATTTTACAAATAACCGGAAGGCTTCTAGAAACCCTAACAACTTCAACAACTCTCGGGAACCTGCATCAACAGCCAAACCAACCTTAGAAAAAGACAGAAACAGCCTCGGAACCCTAAGATCCCACAAGGCCAGCCCTAAGAGCAAAATGACCAAAATGCCCTTCAGGGTTAAAAAGCCCTAACGGACCAACCAAACAACCGAATTCTGAACCAAACATACCTGGGGAACAATTCCCAATAAATAGTGCATGCAAGCCATGGAGACTACCCCTTGCCACCAAAAAAAACCTTTATCGGCTCATGTGAAGCCTAGAACAATTCCCATTCCTACAAAATTCACGGTTTTTTTCATGAGGATCTGTAACGGCCCAGGTTTTCATCCTGGTCTTCCAGGTATGCCCTAGGGGTATTTTGGTAATTTGGTCGGGCCGTCAGGGCCGTTTATGTCTTTTGCAGTTGCTAAAATTATTGGATGGGTTTGTAGGTTTTTTAGGCTTTGTGGATGGGTTTGAACAAGGATAGATGCAAAAGTAAAAATAAAGGAAATTTGTGTTGCAGTTGAGATTCGAACCCAGGTCTCCGGGAAAGCCTGAGGGGATGCGTGCCAGATGAGCTATAGAGAGCTCTTGTTGCTCTTTTCGCGTCATATTTTGGTTAGCCTTGGTTCCTTGGAGTTTTGGTGCATTTGGTTAAATGAAAAAGAAATTAGGTTTTTGTTCTCTCTTCTCCAAAACTCTCCTTGCCGTCCAAACTTGTTCTCCCTAGCTCCCCAAGCCGATTTTCATCCCCATGCAGCTCCGTAGTTCGATCGTCATTCCGGGTAAGTTTCTTCGTCTCTTCGTCTTCTCCGATTTGGATTCTTGCTGGCCGAATGTAAGAAGAGGAACTTGTGTGTGTGTGTGTGTGTGTCTTGTGCAGCCAGCCGAGGGAAGCCCAGCAGCCAAGCTCCTTCTTCCCTTGCAGCCCCGAGTGTCGTCCGGCCAGCCGACCAGCAACCCATGTTGCACCCAGATCTGCACAACAGCTGAGCTAGACCTCCCAGCACGCCCAGATCGCCCAACAGCTGCGCCCAGCACGCCCAGACAGCCTCTGTCGCACGCCTAGGCAGCCCCTGCCTCGCCCAGACGCCCAGGCGCCGAGCAGCTTGTCGCACAGCCCATCCCAGCGCGCCCGTCGTCGTCCCAAGGCGCAGCCAGCGCCCATCGCCGTCCCAACGCGCCCGCGCGCCTGTCGCCGTCCCTGCTCGCCCGTGCCGTGCCACTCGCCCGCTCATTTCCAGCTCATTCGCGTCGTGCGCCTGCGCCAGCCAGCCGTCGATGCGCTCGTCGCGCGGCCATAAAGCGTCGTGCAGCGCCCAGAAAGCCTCGCCGTCTTTGCCGCCGCTTCAGCGTGTCGGCCAGCGCGCGCGCGTGAGTTGCTCCCGAACCGAGCCTTATTTATTTTATTATATTTAGGCCTATGGATTGTGATTATTATTGTGTTTGTTAGGTTCTCGGTAGCTAGCTCGGGTTCGATCGCAGCTTAGGATTTTGTGTGTAGTTGCCTCTCGGCCAAGTAAGGATTTCTTACCGGAGTTGTGTGGGCCCTGCGATATATTATGTGATGTTGTTTGTATGCTTGTTTGTGTTTATCAGCATGTTTAGTGATAGGTGTTCTGTTATGAATTCCCGACTGGCATGATGTCCTATGTTGTTCCTCATGTTAGTCCATGCTAGGTTGTTCTGTTCTGGCATGTCGTATCTGTTCTTGCTACGTAGTATCCTGCTAGGTTCGTTGTATCTGTTGAGCACGTATTGGATTGTATTGGATTGTTTGTTGTTGTTGCTATAGTTTAGAGTTCAGATAGGTAGCATCATCCGGGACGGATGCATAACGTAACTTGCATCCACGACAGGGACGTACGAGACGGTTCTCCGTCCCTGATCCTCATTAGGGTTTAGCTAACCCTAACGGCTGGCCCTGCAATCTTGGGTGAGGGTGGCAGACTGTTAAATGCCCCAACGATCGGGATGATGACTTGGCATTGCCTCGTCCCCGGTAGTCGGCACGTCCTCAGCGTGTTCGGCCGTAGCCTTTGATTGCCACCTGTTAGGGCAAGGACGGCTTCCTGGTGTAAGCCTACCACGAACGGTTCCTTAGCCTCAGGTGCGGTGGTTCAGGCTGACATAGTTCACGTGTCCAGGTCTCACACCCCTATGTCAGTGACACCCATCCAGAGATTTAGTTAGGCATGGTGACTGGACCTGGGCAGCTTGCCACTAGACCCGGCACCCCCCAGAGTCTGAAGTAGCATGCCGTGCGTGCTTACGCTCATTACAGCACCGACCGGAGAGCTCCTCGGGTGTAACAGCCCAGTTTTCTATCCCAGTTTTCGAGGTTCCTTCGGGTCAAGTTTCGGTTGTTTGGTTGGGTTTTAGAGCCGTTTGGCCCCTTGGGGGTATTTTGGTCTTTTGGCTCTTCGGGCAGGATTTGTGGTTTTCAGGGCTTCGAGGTAGCTCCTGCCTTTGTCGAGGCTTGTTTGTTGGTGGCTGCGAGTCCCGTGGTGTTTGGGTTAGTCGGTTGGATGCTCGGTTATGGTTTGGGCTTTGGCAAAGTGATGTTTGGTTGTGTGTTTCCTTTGGGATTCGAGCCCGGGCCTTTAGTGTTGCTTTGGGAGTTGGATTTAAGTGAGTTTGATTTATTGGAAAAGATTGCTTCGGTCGGGTCCCGAAGGAGGAAGCCGGGAAATGGGATTTTGAGGTTTTAAGTGGATAAGGATGGAAAATGGAATTAAAAATCCCATTTTTCCCATTTTTCCCATTTTCCTTTTTATTTCTCTTTTTCTTTTCTTTTTTTTTCCCCAAATCCACTTTTCTCTCTCTCTCTCTCTCTCTCTCTCTCTCTCTCTCTCTCTCTCTCTCTCTCTCTCTCTCTCTCTCTCTCTCTCCGGACCTAGCCGCACCCCCCAGCCCGAGCTGCTGCACGCCGTCGCGCCACCGCCGGAGCCGGCCAGATCCGCACGCCTGTCGTCGCAGCCCAGCATCGCCGCACCAGCCAGCCCCTCGCGCGCCCAGATCCGAGCTCGCCCTCGCCAGATCTCGCCCTCATCGCCCGTCGCCTACCGCCCGGCAGCTGATCCTCGCGCGGCGCGCGCTCGATCGGCGATCTCGTCGTCGTCGCTCCGGATCGGCCGAGCCAGACGCCCAGCTCGCGCGCAGTAGCTGATCGCCGTGTCCGCGCCGCTCGCCGCGCCGCAAGCGCGCGCGCGCCGTGGCGTGCCCCAGCATACAGCGCCTTGCGCAGCAGCCGTGCCCTAGCGCGTGCAGCCCCGCGCCGTGTCTGCAGCCCAATGCGCCCATACGCCACCGCTATCTAGCCCGAGCAGCCGGCCCGTTCGCGTGTCAGCCGTGCCTCGTGAGTTGCTCCCGAGCTGAGCCTTGTTTGTTTTATTATATTTGGGCCTTTTGATTATAATTATGGTTGTTTTTGTTAGGTTCTCGCTAGCTAGCTCGGGTTCGATCGCAGCTTAGGTTTCTTGTGTTTAGAGGTCTTAGGCGGTAAGGATTTCTTACCGGAGTTCCGTGTGGACCTGCGATATATTATGCGATTGCTTGATTGTATGCTTGTTTGTGTTTATTGACATGTTTGGTGATAAGTGCTCTAATCTGAATTCCCGATTAGCATGACTTTCTGGTTAATTCTCATGTTAATCCATGCTAGGTTGTTCCTTTCGGCATGCTCGTATCATTCCTTGCTTCGTAGTATCATGCTAGGCTCGTTGTATTCTTTTTAGCACGTATTGGATTTCATGGAATTGTTTGCTGTTTGCTAGGGCAGGTTAGAAGTGCAGGTAGATAGCATCATCCAGGCCAGGTGCATAAAGAATCTTGCATCCACGGCAGGGACGTCGAGCAAGTCATTCCGTCCCCCGACCCGTGAGGATTAGCTAACCCAAGCGGTAGGCCCCGCAATCTTGGGTGAGGGTGGCGATCGCTAAATGCCCCAACCGTCGGGATGATGACTTGGCATTGCCTCGCCCCGGCGGTCAAGACGTCCTCGGCGTGTTCGGCCGTAGCCCCGATTGCCACTGTTAAGGCAAGGACGGCTTCGGTGTAAGCCTACCACGACCGTTCCTTGGCCCAGTGCGGTGGTTCAGCCGACATAGTTTACGTGTCAGTCTCACACCCCTATGTCGGTGACACCGATCCAAAGATTTAGTTAGGCGTGGTGACTGGATATGGGCAGCTTGCCTTCAGACCTAGCAACCCCCATAGTGTCCTGCAGTAGCACGCGGTGCATGCTTACGCTCATTACAGCGCCGACCGAGAGCTCCTCGGGATCTTGAGCCAGTGTACCTTTCGTCGACGAGTAGACAGCAGTGCCGAGGGACTTGTTTCTCGTATAGGGCGACTTGTGTGATGTGTTGTGTGGTGAGTTATTTCCGGACTAAGACCCTGAGTTGGCATCCGAGGCCCAAGTGTGGGCTAAGCTATGTGCTCTATCTGTGTTTATATTCATAGCTTGAATATCTTTCTCGAGATGACCATGTGTATCGTATTGTACCCCGGTTGGGGATTCTTACTGAGTAATTCGTTACTCACCCTTATTATGTGGTTTTCCACAGGTAACCATGGTGCGAGACAGGATGGCTGGAGGAGGAGCTGTGATCATGGAACCCGTTGTTCAACTCTAAGTCTTATGTTTATGTTTATGATTTAAGTGTCCTCTGAATGCATGTAGTTGGGCACGGAGCCCTAGGGTGTTTTCTGAATGTATTTCCGGAGCCCTAGTTGGGCACGGAGCCCTAGGTTGTTAGTACCGTAGTGTCTAAGGCCCTAGTGTACTCGGGCCAGAAGCGCAAGTTTGACTCAGGGAGCAATGTCCGGGGGGGCGGTCAGCGCCCCCAGGGTTCTTATCATGGCAGAGACCAGTACCGAGACCGTAACCGTGATCAGCCTCGCCAATAGGGCGTAGGGAGGCCGCCACCGTATTGTAGATCCTGCGGGAAGCAGCATTTTGGACCCTGTGGTGGTAACCCTAGAGCTTGTTTCAACTGTGGAAAGGAAGGGCATCGGGCCCGGCACTGCACTCAGAAGGCAGTGGTGGCACAGCCAGCTCAGCAGCAGGGAAGAGTATATGCTACGACTCGCCAGGAGGCTGAGAGAGCCGGACCCACAGTGGCAGGTACGCTCCTAGTTCTTGATCACCTCGCCTTTGTGTTGTTTGATTCGGGTTCCACCCATTCGTTTGTTTCTGCTGTTTTTGCTGAGCTTGCTTGCATGAATTTAGAGCCTCTAGGTTTTGAGTTGTCTGTCGCTACTCCCTCGGGAACTAGCATGCTGGCTAGCCAGAAGGTAAGGGACGGTCGGATACAGGTATCCGACCAGACTCTGCAGGTTACCCTCATTGTGTTAGCTATGAGCGGTTTTGATGTGATCCTCGACATGGATTGGTTAGCTGATAACCACGCTATGATTGACTGCCGTTGTAAGGAGGTGGTGTTCAGGCCGCCAGGTAGGCCTACCTTTAAATTTCGGGGCACCTAGAGTGGGGTGTGTCCGCCGGTGATTTCGGCAGTTAAAGCTCACCGTTTGTTAGCTCGAGGAGCTTGGGGTTTCTTAGCTAAGTTGACTGGGGAGAACCGTGACCCACTATCTGTCGAGCAGGTGCCCATAGTGCAAGAGTTTGCAGATGTTTTTCCCGAGGAGTTGCCTGGCCTGCCGCCAAAGAGGGAGGTGGACTTCTCAATAGAGCTTGAGCCGGGGACTCGCCCTATCTCGAAAGCTCCTTATCGCATGGCGCCAGCAGAGCTGAAAGAGTTAAAAGAACAGCTGCGGGAGATGCTTGACAGAGGATTTATTAGGCCGAGTGTGTCCTCGTGGGGAGCACCCGTGCTGTTTGTTAAGAAAAAGGATGGCTCGATGCGCCTATGCATCGATTACAGGGAACTGAACAAGGTAACCATTAAGAACAAGTACCCGCTGCCTCGTATCGATGACCTGTTTGACCAGCTCCAGAGAGCTTGTGTGTTTTCGAAGATTGACTTGAGGTCGGGCTACCACCAGTTGAGGATTCGGGATGCAGATATTCCCAAGACAGCGTTCAGGTCGAGGTATGGGCATTATGAGTTCGTAGTCATGTCTTTCGGATCGATTTAACGCCCCAGTGCATTCATGGACATGTTGGACAGAGTGTTCAAGGCGTTCTTGGACCGCTTTGTCATCGTGTTCATAGATGACATTCTTGTGTACTCTAAGTCTAAGGAGGACCATGCCTCGCACCTAAGGCAGATTTTGGCAGCCTTGCGCGAGAACAAGCTTTATGCGAAGTTCTCAAAGTGTGACTTTTGGCTCGAGGAGGTAGCATTCCTGGGGCACGTTGTGTCTAAGGAGGGAGTGGCTGTGGACCCTTCGAAGATAGAGGCCGTTAGTTCGTGGGCCAGACCGACGACTGTGTCGGAGATTCGTAGCTTCACGGTCCGGCCGGATATTACCGACGCAACCGTTCAAAAATTTTCCGCTATAGCCGCCCGCTTACTCGATTGACGAGGAAGGGTGTTGATTTCGTTTGGGATAGGAAGTGCGATGAGAGTTTTGCTAAGCTAAAGAGCGGTTTGACGTCTGCCGGTGTTGGCGGTTCCGAGGAACTGGGGTTTCGTGGTGTACTGAGTGATGCCAGCAAGTTTGGTTTGGGATGCGCTCGATGCAACACGGTAAGGTGATAGCGTCACGCTTCGAGGCGATTGAAACCGCTTGCGAGAAGAATTACCCGACTCATGATATGGAGTTGGCGTGATCGTCTTTGCACTTAAGATTTGGAGGCACTACTTGTATGGGGAGAAGATTCAGATTTTCTCGGATCACCAAAGCCTCAAGTATTTCTTCACTCAGAAGGACCTGAACATGAGGCAGAGGAGGTGGTTGGAGCTCGTGAAGGATTACGACTGTGAGATCTTGTATCACCCTGGAAAAGCGAATGTTGTGGCTGATGCACTAAGTAGAAAGGCCTCGCATCTGGCAACATTGTCAAACCCCAAGAGTATCATCAGGAAGGATCTCGAGAGGGCGGAAATAGCAGTGTTGTTAGGGGATGTTACCGCCAGGGTAGCTCAGTTGACCATCCAGCCTTCGATAAGGCAAAGGATTATCGACAGCCAGCTGAAAGATCCTAAGTTAAAAAGTTTGTATGAGAGGGTTCAGGCTGATGGTGACTTCGACTTTGTGATACTTGCAGATGGGGGTCTGAGATATAAAGGTCGGCTGTGTGTTCCAGCCGATGCCGGTGTTCGCACAGAGTTATTGACCGAGGCTCACACCTCGCCTTTTTCTTGGCACCCAGGGGGTAACAAGATGTACCAAGATCTTAAACAGACTTTTTGGTGGATGGGGATGAAGAGGAGATTGCCCGATTCGTTAGTCGTGTGTCTCACTGTCAACAGGTGAAGGCGCCCAGGCCGAAGCCAGCAGGTTTGTTGCAACCGCTCGGGGTGCCACAGTGGAAGTGGGAGGAGATCACCATGGATTTTATCTCGGGTTTGCCCAGGACTCCTAGAGGATATGCACAGATTTGGGTGATCGTTGATAGGTTGACTAAATGTGCCCATTTCATTAGGCGGGATAAACTACACCGTGGAGCGATGGCGCAAGCTGTTCCTTGAGCGAGATAGTGAGGTACCACGGAGTGCCAGTTAAAATTATCTCCGACCGGGATTCCCGTTTTACATCACGGTTTTGGAAGGCCCTTCAGGCAGGTTTGGGCACAGAGTGCAGCTACAAAGACTGACCTTCCACCCGCAGACCGATGGCCGACCCGAAGGGTAAATCAGATCTTAGAGGATATGTTGCGAGCTGCGTGTTGGATTTCCCAGGCAGTTGGGACCAGTACTTGTACTTGATGGAGTTTGCCTACAACAACAGTTTTCAGTCGACCATTCAGATGGCACCGTTTGAGGCGTTGTATGGTAAGCGCTGCAGATCCTCGGCCTTCCGGGAAGAGGTTGGTGACCGGCAGTGTTAGGCCCGAGTTGCTTGGTGACCAATGAGGTCAGCCCAGAAAATCAGAGCTCGTATGCTGACCGCCCAAAGCAAGCAGAAGAGCTACGCCGATGTTAGGCGTAGGGAGCTGGAGTTTGAGGTTGGCCAGCATGTTTTCCTCAAGGTAGCTCCGATGCGAGGGGTCCCGAGGTTCGGTAAAAGGGGAAAGCGAGCCCTGTGTTTGTTGGACCTTTCGAGGTCCTTGAGAGGATTGGGGTTGTGGCCTATCGGTTAGCATTGCCGCCGTCCTTGGGCTGCAGTGCATAGTGTGTTCCACGTTTCGATGCTCCGCCCGGATATGTGGCGAGATCCTTCAGACGTCATAGATTTTGAGCCTTTACAGTTGAACCATGACCTGAGCTTTGAGGAGAAACCCATAAGGATCCTGGCATTTGAGAAAAAGGTTTTGAGGAACCGGGCCATTGACCTAGTGAAAGTGCAGTGGCGGAATCAGGGAGTTGAGGAAGCTACTTGGGAGTTGGAAGGGGAGATGAGGAGGAGTTACCCAGAGTTGTTTTAGGAGCAGCGACTTCCGGGGACGGAAGTCTTCTAAGGAGGGAGTATTGTAACAGCCCGGTTTTCAGCTAAATGTAAAATAAGGTTCCCTTTTATATTTTTTAGTTTGGGAGGAGCTGTTGGAAGGACTCGAACCCTTGGCCTAAAAAGGGGTTTGGAAGCTTGGGTTTAAATAAGGATAATAAACGCGTCAGCCGGGGCTCGAAGGGGAGTCTTGGGAAGGTCATATGAGATTCCCAAGTCTATTTAAGTTAAGGAAGGGAATTATATTTAAAGAAAAAGAAAAGAGAAAATAAGGACAAAAGAAAGAACCCAAAACCCTAGACTTCTCCTTCACCCTCGCCCAAGCCACCCCACACCGCCGCCGTGCTCCGCCCCACACCGCCGCCGTGCCTCGCCCACGCCGCCGCCCAACGCCCTGCTGCTCCGCCCCACGCCATCGCACGCCCTGCTGACCACTGCCGCACCGCACCGAGCCACCGCCAGCCCAGATCGCGTCGGCGGCACCCACTCGCCCACCACCGCAGCAGCCCAGCCTCCACTCCGCACCAGTCGCCCAAACAGACCGGCCGTGTAGCCGCCTCGCGCGCCAAGACGACACCACCCAGCGCCGTCGCGCCAAGACGCTCAGACCGCACCGCCCGCGTCTGCGTGCCCGTGCCGCTCGTCCACGTCCGCCAGCCAGCGCGCCTGCGCTCGTCCCCTGCCGCGCCCAGCCCAGCGCCAGCGCTCGCGTCCCTGCGCGCCCGCGCAAGCGCGCCCTGCCGATAGCGCCCAGTCAGGTGCTGCGCGCGCTTGGCGCCTAGCAATACCGTCCCTGTCGCTGCTGCCGAGACGAGTGCCTTCTCGGTTGGTAAATTCCCGAGCCTCCACCCTTTGGACTTCCACGATTTTAGATCTTTGTTTATTAATTAGGATGTTTTATTACTTGTTTAGGTTGCTCGAGTTCGCTTAAAAGCTCGAGGGTCGTTATTTGATTCGGGATAATTAACCTCCACTTATTTCCGGTAAGGATTCTTACCCGGGGTTGTGTGGACCTCGCGAATAGTTGATAGCACGCGATTCTTTGTAATTATATGAGTTTCTAGTGATAGGTTTCATGTTTTCTTTTGATTCATGTTCGTGACATGTTTACATCCCGTTAGTTCCATGTTAGGCTTTCCTATCTTGATAGAGCCATGCCGCCTATTGTATCTTTGCTAGATCCAAGTTACGGTTAGATGTGTGATGTATAGTATAGAGGGCCGTAGAGGTAACTAGTTTGGGGTCCCGCCGGGCAAGACCAGATGGACATCCGGAGGTGTGTAAGGCCCACCGGGCATCACCGACCGGAGGTGTAGGCCCTATGGGCATCCTAGGTGTGTAAGGCCCTTTGGGCATCTTTGAGACCGGAGGTGTAAGGCCCTATGGGCATCCTAGGTGTGTAAGGCCCCTTTGGGCATCACCGATTACGGAGGTGTAAGGCCCTATGGGCATCCTAGGTGTGTAAGGCCCACCTTTGGGCATCACCGATTACTCGAGGTGTAAGGCCCTATGGGCATCCTAGGTGTGTAAGGCCCACTGGGCATCACTGATTCTGGAGGTGTAAGGCCCTATGGGCATCCTAAGTGTGTAAGGCCCCACTGGGCATCACTGAGTCCTAGATTGTGTAAGGCCCGAAGGGCATCCAAGCGTAGGACCTAGGAGTGACTGTTGATGGGAGCCCTTGAATAGGCTTGCCTTAGAAGTAGCTCATAGCCTAAGCCAGCCGTTCGTGCTCTAAGTCTTTGTATGGTTGCCTGTCCGTGTGCTAAATGAGATGATTTCGTATTGTACCCCGATTGGGGATTCTTACTGAGTAACTTGTTGCTCACCCTTATTTTCTGTGGCTTTCCACCAGGTAACTTGGGACAGAGGCTGGATGGCTAGGAGGAAGCGGCTCGATGATCATGGATAGCTGACTCTGGGTCGCACGTTTCTTTAAATGTTTTAATTAATGATTTAGCATGTAGTGGGACTTGGGTCCCTAGGAAAAAGCACTCAAACTATTTTATGTTCTCGTACCGTTTTCCTTTGAATTGTTTTAAGAAAAAATCTTGATCAGTCATTTACCTGTTTTATTTAATTGAAATCATGGTTTTGTTTTAAAAGTGTTTATTGCAAAGCTTTAAACTTCCGACTCTGAATGATGTTTATATTCTTAATCATGCATGCTAAGTATGGACTTTAGGTTAGAGACCGTTTCTTGGGTCGGGTCCTTACAGACCATGAGTTGGATGCCTTTGAGGCGAGTTGTATGCTTTTGAGGCGAGATGAGCTGATGCCTTGCGAGAGGTTTTGGATGCCTTAGGGGTAAGCACCCTTGGTAGAGGCTTGGTACAAAGTAAGTTTGGTTTGGCATGATTATGCTTTGGTAGAGCAAGGTTGCCTCAGCTTCGAGTATCGTGTGGAGATGGAACTTTTGGTGTTCCTTGGATTGTTTGTATATTGCGGGAGTTAGCGTTGCTTTGTGGAAAAGCGCTTGTTAGTCTTGGATCTCTAAAGGAAGGTTGGGAGTTGTGCACACAAGTGTGTTTTGTGTGGTTCGTTCCGTGGCGAGAGTTTCAGATCCATGTAGGGTTTGCTTTGGAGATCTCGTGCTCAGTTCCTTGAGAAGTTGGACTCCAGGTGGTTGTTGTAAGGCTTTGGTTGAGGTGGTAAGGATACCGTGCTCGTGGTATCAAGTTGTTGCTTAGGCAAGATTTGTTAAGTTGGGCCTAAGCTTGGTTGGCGGATCTTCTTGTTGATCGTTGGTTGGAGTTCAGTTGGAAACTGAACAAGAGCGGTGGTAGCTAAGCCGCGTGGTTTTTGATCGTCATGGCTAAGAGAGTTGTTCGGATCCTTTCCTTGGGTAGAAGCCTTGTTGTGGCTGTTGTTTGAACAGGTGAGTTGCTAGCAGTCTTGGTAGGCTAGCAAGCTAGTGTTTGTTTGGAGTAAAGTCCGGATTGGTTCTGGTGTGGTGGCAGGTTGATGCTTGGTGTTGGCCACGGTATGGATTGGAGTTGCTAGAAATTAGTTTTGCTCGTGGGGCGAATGGTTCGTGCCCTATTGGTTGTTTTCCTGTTTTCAAGATGTTGAGTTGCCCCGTTTGGCATTTGGAGGTTCAGTCCGTGGTGGACCCCTGTTGTTGCCCCGCGAGATTAGATGTTGTTGCTCTAGTGGAGCAAGACAGTGAGCGTATGTGGAGCTCTCTGTCCTTTGGTTGTCTGCTTGTAAGAGCCGTTTCCTTCGGGGAGTTGTCAGGTTACTCCCTTGGCCTTGGAGTTAATGGTGGAAGCGCTAGCTTGAAGGAAAAGTTTGTTGGCTGCTTGGAAGTAGTCGTTTGTCCAGTTAAGCGGATTCTTGGATGGTGTTCTAGAGGCTGCAGTAAAGGTTGTTCTGCCTCTTGTGAGTGTTTGGCCAAGATTTGGTCCTCTTGTTATTTCGAGAGCTAGTTCGGTTCTAGCTGGAGGGTGTTGCCCTGAGGTCTTGTTCTTGATCAGAAAGTTTTGGGAGTTGACCCCTCCCTCGGCAGTTGAGCAAGTGCTGTTAGTTTCGGATTGGTGGTCCGATTGGTTGAGTTTTCCCTTGGGTGTTGCTTCCAAGAGAGTTGGTTGTTGTTGCCTTGGGTTTGAGCAAGTCAGCGAGCGTGTGAGGAGTTCGCTGCCCTTCTGGAGTTTGCTTGCTGGGAAGTCGTTTCCCGTTTTGCAGGAGTCAGCTTAGCTCCTGAGTTGTGTAGTTGATCAGAGTAGCGCAGCGGTCAGCCCAGCGAGAGGGTCCCTGCTTTGTGTTGTTAGCAAGCAAGAGTTGTTTGTTCCCGCATGGGCGGAGGCCAGCCAGTAAGAGTTGAGTTGTTCTGGCAAGTTGTTGGTTCTTTGGGGATTGAAGATTTCCTTTTCCCCTAGCCTCTGTGGTGGTTGAGTTGCTCATTGGATGCCAGCCTCGAGTGTTAGCTTGCGAGGTAGTCTTGCGGATTCGTGTGGCTCAGGATCCGTAAGCTTGGAGGTTGTCGTCATCCGTTTTCCTTGTAAGGTTTCGGGAGTGAAGCTTCTGGTTGGAAGTTGAGTTAGGCCTAAGCTTAAAGGAGAAGTCCTTTAAGTAGCCAGTTGGATTTTAAGAGTTGAGTAGTAGCTTGGAGGCGAGCGTTGCTCGTTTTAAGTTTGGGTTGAGTTCTGCTGAGCAAGCCCTTCTCGGTCTTTGCTTCTTGTTGTTGTGCGTTCGCAGTTGGCGTTAGCGGAGCCTCGTTTGAGTGAGTTGGCACAGAGGTGTCGTGGCTTTGGTTGGTAAAGCCTTTGAGCTGTTTTCCTCAAGGTGTTGTGTCGCAGAGGGCTGCGTGTTGGTTTAGTCCTTGCTTCCTGAGATTTTGAGAGGAAGGTTGGTTGTTCCTTGCCTGGCAGTGTTCTCTTTGGCCAGTTGCTGGTAGGTTTGCTTCAGAAATGTTGCGTTCGGCCGATGAGGAGTTCTAGTTTTTTGGTTTGGCCGAGTGGAGCCTGTGCTTGGCCCTTGTCTTTTCGAGGTGGCCGTAGCTGAAGTTTCAGCTGGTGTGAGTGTTGTTAGCCGTCGGGTGTACCAGGATGGTGCCCCTTGCCTTTGGATCGGCGTTTTTCTCCTTAAGATGATTGCTTAAGTGTTGTGGTCGTGTTCTAGTTGGAGAAGTTTGTCTTTTTGGATCAGTCGCCAGTTGGTGGTTCGCTTGTATCTCGTTAAGGTTGTAGTCAAGGTTTGAGGTTTGTTGGTCTCTTGTGAAGTAAGAGTAGGCCGTTTAGTTTTGGAATCTGGAAGGTTCAGTTGTTGGCCAGTTTGTTGTAGAGTTGGGTTTGTTTGTTGTCAGCTGTGAGTTTCCTTAGGAGTTTTGCCAGTGCGTGGTGTAGAATTTCAGAGCTTGTGGCCAGTCCTCGAGTTGCTGTGCGTAGCACCGTTGAGAGTTGGTGCGAGTTGAGGGCGTGGTTTGCCGTCAGGATTTTCGCATTTGTTTTCCTTCGGAGTTCAGTGTTTGGCAATCTGGATGGCATTGTGGCCTTGAGTTTTTGAGAACCCAAGAGGGTTTGGTTTTCGAAGAAGGTTGGTGTTGTCTTAGCCGAGAAGTTCGGTTGGTTTGGTTTCAGTGCAGTTTTCCTGGAGCTATTTCGTCTTAGGACTTTCGAGGACGAAAGTCTTAAAAGGAGGGAGTATTGTAACAGCCCAGTTTTCTATCCCAGTTTTCGAGGTGCCTTCGGGTCAAGTTTCGGTTGTTTGGTTGGGTTTTAGAGCCGTTTGGCCCCTTGGGGGTATTTTGGTCTTTTGGCTCTCCGGGCAGGATTTGTGGTTTTCGTGGCTTGAGGTAGCTCCTGCCTTTGTCGAGGCTTGTTTGTTGGTGGCTGCGAGTCCCGTGGTGTTTGGGTTAGTCGGTTGGATGCTCGGTTATGGTTTGGGCTTTGGCAAAGTGATGTTTGGTTGTGTGTTTCCTTTGGGATTCGAGCCCAGGCCTTTAGTGTTGCTTTGGGAGTTGGATTTAAGTGAGTTTGATTTATTGGAAAAGATTGCTTCGGTCGGGTCTCGAAGGAGGAAGCCGGGAAATGGGATTTTGAGGTTTTAAGTGGATAAGGATGGAAAATGGAATTAAAAATCCCATTTTTCCCTTTTTTCCCATTTTCCTTTTTATTTCTCTTTTTCTTTTCTTTTTTTTTCCCCAAATCCACTTTTCTCTCTCTCTCTCTCTCTCTCTCTCTCTCTCTCTCTCTCTCTCTCTCTCTCTCTCTCTCTCCGACCTAGCCGCACTTCACCCGCCGACGCTGCTTGCGCCGTCGCGCCACCGCCGGAGCCGGCCAGATCCGCACGCCTGCCGTCGCAGCCCAGCATCGCCGCACCAGCCAGCCCCTCGCGCGCCCAGATCCGAGCTCGCCCTCGCCAGATCTCGCCCTCATCGCCCGTCGCCCAGCTGCCCGAGCAGTCCCCGTCGCGCGCTCCAGCCGGCCAGTCTCGTCGTCGTCGCTCCGGATTGGCCGAGCCAGACGCCCAGCTCGCGCGCAGCAGTCGATCGTCGTGTCGCGCCGCGCCGCCCTGCGCACGCCGCCGCCGTGGCGTGCCCAGTAGCGGTGTCGCAGCATTGCGCAGCCGTGCCCAGCAAGCGCCCGGCTTGCGCCCACTGCTATCTATCCGAGCCAGCGGCCGGCCCGTTCGCGTGTCAGCCGTGCCTCGTGAGTTGCTCCCGAGCTGAGCCTTGTTTGTTTTATTATATTTGGGCCTTTTGATTATAATTATGGTTGTTTTTGTTAGGTTCTCGCTAGCTAGCTCGGGTTCGATCGCAGCTTAGGTTTCTTGTGTTTAGAGGTCTTCCGGCCAGGTAAGGATTTCTTACCGGAGTTGTGTGGACCCTGCGATATATTATGTGATTGCTGATTGTATGCTTGTTTGTGTTTATTGACATGTTTGGTGATAAGTGCTCTAATCTGAATTCCCGATTAGCATGACTTTCCTGGTTAATTCTCATGTTAATCCATGCTAGGTTGTTCCTTTCTGGCATGCTCGTATCTGTTCCTTGCTTCGTAGTATCATGCTAGGCTCGTTGTATTCTTTTTGAGCACGTATTGGATTTCATGGAATTGTTTGCTGTTTGCTAGGGCAGGTTAGAAGTGCAGGTAGATAGCATCATCCGGGCCGGGTGCATAAAGAACCTTGCATCCACGGCAGGGACGTCGAGCAAGTCATTTCGTCCCTGGACCCCGTGAGGGATTAGCTAACCCAAGCGGTAGGCCCTGCAATCTTGGGTGAGGGTGGCAGACTGTTAAATGCCCCAACCGTCGGGATGATGACTTGGCATTGCCTGCGTCCCGGCGATCGGCACGTCCTCGGCGTGTTCGGCCGTAGCCCCCGATTGCCACTGTTAAGGCAAGGGCGGCTTCTGGTGTAAGCCTACCACGACCGTTCCTTGGCCCCAGGTGCGGTGGTTCAGGCTGACATAGTTTACGTGTCCAGGTCTCACACCCCTATGTCAGTGACACCGATCCAAAGATTTAGTTAGGCGTGGTGACTGGATATGGGCAGCTTGCCTTCAGACCCTGGCAACCCCCCATAGTCTGCAGTAGCACGCGGTGCATGCTTACGCTCATTACAGCGCCGACCGGAGAGCTCCTCGGGATCTTGAGCAGTGTACCTTTCGTCGACGAGAGAGCGCCGAGGCCGGGACTTGTTTCTCGTATAGGGCGACTTGTGTGATGTGTTGTGTGGTGAGTTATTTCCGGACTAAGACCCTGAGTTGGCATCCGAGGCCCAAGTGTGGGCTAAGCTATGTGCTCTATCTGTGTTTATATTCATAGCTTGCATATCTTTCTCGAGATGACCATGTGTATCGTATTGTACCCCGGTTGGGGATTCTTACTGAGTAATTCGTTACTCACCCTTATTATGTGGTTTTCCACAGGTAACCATGGTGCGAGACAGGATGGCTGGAGGAGGAGCTGTGATCATGGAACCTGTTGTTCAACTCTGAGTCTTATGTTTATGTTTATGATTTAAGTGTCCTCTGAATGCATGTAGTTGGGCACGGAGCCCTAGGGTGTTTTCTGAATGTATTTCCGGATTCTAGCATTGTTGTAAAGTTTGTATGTTTTAAATAAATCTCTGATCAGAGTATGTTTGGAAATGTATTTGTCTTGGAACAGGTGCTTGGAAACAGGGACAGGTTTCAGGAATTTATGTTGATTTTTAAATGGATGTTTTCATGTTTTAGTTTTACTTAGAATCCAAACACCATCTTGCAATTTTTCTGTAGATTTGAATGCATGCATTGAGGTGACGGCCTATTTAGAACCCCATTCGGGTCGGGTCGTTACATCGGGATCTTGAGCTAGTGCACCTTTCGTATCGTCAGTAGACAGGCTGAGGCCGAGACTTGTTTCTCGTATAGGGCGTATTGTGTGGTGGATTAATCCGGACTAAGACCCTAAGTTGGCATCCGAGGTCCAAGTGTGGACTTAAGCTATGTGCTCTATTCTGTGTTTATATTCATAGCTTGCATACCTTTCTACTAGATGACCATGTATATCGTATTGTACCCCGGTTGGGGATTCTTACTGAGTAATTCGTTACTCACCCTTATTTTTGTGGCTTTCCACAGGTAACCAAGGTGCGAGACAGGATGGCTGAAGGAGGAGCTGTGATCATGGGAACCAGCTGTTCATCTCTGATTTTATATTATTACTCTTTGTCTTGTCTTTTCCTCTAAATGCATGTAGCCGGGCACGGAGCCCTAGGTTATTTTCTGAATGTTTTTTTCGGATTCCAGTACTGTTGTAACTGCTGAAAGTTTTGAATGCTTTAATAAATCTCTTATCAGAGTAAACTTTTGGAAACGTATTTATCTTGAAACAGGTGCTTGGAGACAGGGACAGGTTTCATGAATTTGTATTGACTTTAAATTGAATGTTTGAAAGATTTAGTTTTTAATTGGAATCTGAAAGCATTTCTGCATATTGTCTTTTACTTTGAATACATGCATTGAGGTAAAGGCCCATTTCGAGCCCCTTTTGGGTCGGGTCTTTACATATGGTATCAGAGCTCAGAGTCATAGATTCTGTAGACTGACCTTTTGTTGTAGGTCGTTTTCCCATGATCACCAGCACTCCGACAGTCATCAGGTACGCCTAAGTTTACTGTTTTAAAGAAAGGGTTAAGAATTTACAATACTTTTCATCTAGTGTATGCCTTGTGTGGTGTTGTGGAGCGGAGACGAGCAGGTTCTAACGCGTTGTTGGTTTGGGTTTAGAGCGCCATCATGCCAACTTCCCGCAGTGTGTGATGTATGTTGTGGCTTGTTGAGGTATCCAGATAGATTCGTATGCCGCTGGGACATCGTTCCAGAGGGAGGCAGAGGTTAGACTCACGTAGGCCACTTGTGGCCCAGTTGTTGGTTTTCCCCTAGTTAGAGGGTGGAGGTGTTTTGCCTTGGAGTACCACTCCAAGAGAGGAGTTAGCTATGGCTTTGCTTATGTGGATGCTTGTGGAGCAGGTCCTAGTATGGACTAGCCTGGGTAGCTCAAGTGTTGATCTTGAGCCTTAGCTGATTGTTTGATTGCCCATTGAGTGGCTGCAGAGTTAGTAGCCTTCGTGGAGGATGTAGAGGCATCTTTGTGCTCTTGTAAAGTGTTGTTGTTTGCAGCCAGTAAGCCGGAATCCTGTGGTTAAGGGTGCAGCGAGCAGTGTTCCCATCGGACTTGATTCGTTGGTGGTTTCCTCAGTGGTTTAGTAGAGTTGAGCACTCTTCTTTTGGTGAGCCCCTAGGGTAGGGCTAGTTGCTGCATGTTGAGAAAGCCGGCCAGAGTTTTGTTGAGCATCATGTGGAGATGCAAGAGTAGGCCGTGAGCCTTCAGTTTGATGAGTTGCCATAGGCATGGTTGTTTGAGTTTGGAGCCCTTGTATGCCTAGCCAGAGTTTTTGTCACTTGAGGTTGTGACCTTGCTGGCCCCGTTGTAGTAAGATGCGGATTTGGTAGTAGTGGCAGTTGAGGTGCATTGGTTGGTGTGCCACTTTGGCACTAAGTCTGGATTAGGCCTGAGTTTGGCATGGGTATAGTAGATGGTTCTATGCCGGCCGGAGTTCAGCGCACTCCTTTAGCCATTGGATTCGTATATGGCAGTTGCACCTGTTAGGTCGTGCAAGAGGGCTAGTTCAGTGGTAGTCGAAGGACTTCAAGCGAAAGGATGTTCGTGAGGTGCCGGAGTCTCTTCCCAGAGTTACCGGGGGTTGAGTAACTCAGCAGGTTGACGGTTGGTAAGTGTTAGTGCACGTGAGTCTCACGCTAGTGTTAAGGCCAAGAGATCTTTGTGGTTGGTAGTGCGGTCAACTACCTTCGGGTGCCTAAACCTGAGTTGAGTGAGCATTGTAGATGCGAGTTCAGTCCAGCAGAGGGACCATGAGTTGGATGCTCATGATATGAGCTGGATGCCTATGAGGCGAGTTGGATGCCTATGAGATGAGTAGGATGCCTTATGAGAGGAGTTGGACGCCTTATGTGTAAGCACACTTGGTAGAGACTTGGTATAAAGTAAGTTCGGTTTGGCATTGTTATGCTTTAGTAGAGCAAGGTTGTCGCAGCTCCGAGTATCGTGTGGAGATGGAACTTTTGGTGTTCCTTTGGTTGATTGTATCTCTGCCAGAAGTTAGTGTCCTGTTAGTCTTTGATCTCTGAAGGAAGGTTGAGAGTTGTGCACACAAGTGTGTTTTGTGTAGTTCGTTCTGGTGGCGAGAGTTTCGGAACCATGTAGGGTTTGCATTGGAGAACTGGTGCTCAGTCCTTGGAGAAGTTGGACTCCAGGTGGATGTTGTAAGGCTTTAGTTGAGGTTGTAAGGATGTCGTGCTCGTGGTCGGTTTGTTGCTTAGGCAGGTTTGGTTAGGTTGGACCTAAGCTTGGTTGGTGGAACCTCTTGTGGTTCATGGGTGGAGTTCAGATGGTACTGATCAGATGGTGGTTGTAGCGAAGCCGCGTAGTTCCTGACCGTAGTTGCTAAGGGTGTTGCTCGGAATCCTTACCCTGGGTGGAAGCTACGATGTGGCTGATGCTTTGAGTAGGAGGATGACACATTCTGAAGCGTTTCTGGTCTTTTTGGTTTCGAGGTTCGGAGCAGGCTAGCATGGTTGTGATGCTGGAAAAAAGGAGTTGTTTGTTCAGGCAGTTGACTGTTAGACCGTTAGACGACAGTGTGTGTCGAGGGTTGCCGAAGAACCCTAGTTGTGGAGAGCCTCACCAGAGCTCAGTCAGGCCCAGGTAGCGAGTTTCAGTTGGCAAGTCGGAGTCGTGTAGGTTGTAGACCTCGGGTGAGTTACTGGCAGATTTGGTAGGCTAGTAAGCTGGAGTTTGTTTGGAGTAGAGTCCGGATTGGTTCCGGTGTGGTGGCAAGTTGGTGCTTGGTGTTGACCAAGGTGTGGTTTTTGAGTTGCTAGAAGTTAGCCTTGCTCGTGGGGCAAGTGGTTTTTCCCTGGCGGATGTCTTTCCTGTTTTCAGAGTTTGAGAGTTGCCCTTATTTGGTGTTTGGGGGTGAGTCTTCTCTTGCCCGTGGTTGGCGGTCCAGTCTGTGGTGGACCCCTTGTTGTTGTCTCTGGGAGAGTTGGATGTTGTGCTTAGCTGAGCAAGACAGCGAGCGGTTGTGGAGCTCTCTGTCCTTCGGATGTCCGCTTGTAAGGATCTGTTTCTCCTTGGGAGTTGTCAGGTTATTCCTTGGTCTTGGAATTGGTGGTAGTGGTGCTAGTAGGAGGAAAAGTTTGTTGGCTGCTTGGAAGCAGTTGTTTGTCCAAGTTAAGCGGACTCCTGAGTGGTGTTCTGGAAGTTGTGGTAAGGGTTGTTCTGCCTCCTATGAGTGTTTGGCCTAGTTAGTTAAGGTTTTTGTGTGTTGGCATGGAAGCTGTTGCACCTTTGTAGTTGAAGAACTCCTTTGTATCAGTTGTGGGTTGAGGTTGCACCACTGTGGTTGGATTAGGGTCTTGACCTTTTGAGGGATCCTTGCTGGTTAGTGTGGCTTGTGCTCTGCCAGCCATTATTGGTAATCTGGTTCTTGGTAGTTGGTGTTAACCGAGTAGTGGAGTTCCGTTTATGAAGTTTCGGTGGGAAGGTGCAATAAGCCTAAGCTAGAGGGTTAAGCCTGTATGTGTTATCGTTTGGACTTGTGAGATGTGTTCATATTTGAGGCAAGCTTCGTTCCGTTGCTTGCATGGAGGTAAGTTTGGTGGAGGGAGCCCTCTGGGGCCCGGTTGTTGGCAGGCTGACTTGTCCAGCCAGTGATTTGAGTCGGGCTAGAGTTGAGTGGATTGGCATAGCTATGCAGTTTGTAGTTGTTTGGGCTTCCGAGTTCGTAGCACTCAAGTTGTTGGGTTGTAGGTTCCGTATGTGAGCTGTCAGTTAGTCGAGGTTGTTGTGTGAGTTAAGATTTTTGGAGGATTGGTTTCAGTAGCTAGAGCTCGCACCTCGTTTCTTGTGCAGAGGCCATTTCTTTGGAGTAAAGGCATGTCAGTTTCAGGCTGGAGTTGTTGGCACCAAGGTGTGGCAACAAAGGTTTTTCTAGGCAGTGCGTTGATGAAGCGTGGTTGCGAGAGCGTTGTTAAGAGGCTTATGAGCCGAGTGCAGTTCTGTAGTGTTTTCACCCCCTGACCGATGGTCTTTTGGGAGGAGTGAGCCGGATCCTTCAGAACTTGTTGTGACTTGGTGTTTTCGTGGTTAGGCAGCGGGAGACCCGTGTTGGTTTTATGAGTTTGCCTTGGGTAGCAGTTCCCAGCTGTTAGTTCATATAGTTTCGTTGAGGCGTTGTATTGTAAGTGTTGCAGGATTCCAGTGTTCTGGGAAAACGTTGGTGGTCGTCAGTGTTGTTTTGGGTCCTGAGTTGCTGCGGTTGGCTAGCAGTGCAGTGCAAAAGTGTAGAGCTCGTATGTTGGTAGCCCAGAGCTGGCAGAAGTGTTACGCCGATGTATGGAGTCGAGTTTTAGAGTTTGAGGTTGGACAGTGCGTGTTTTTAAGGTTGCACCGATGTGAGGTGTGTTGAGGTTTGGTAAGCGAGGGAAGTGGAGTCTCTGTTTGTTGGACCATTTGAGATTCTCGAGAGGATTGGCAGAGTTGCATATTGGTTAGCTTTTTCTGTCATTGTCAGTCGTGTGCAGTGTTTTCAGGTATCGATGTTGAGGCAGTATGTACCGGGCCCATCGCTCATTGTGGACTTTGAGCCTTTGCAGCAGATTGAGGATTTGAGCTTCGAGGGGAAGCCTGTAAGTATTCTGGTCTTTGAGACGAAGACGTTGCGTAGCCGTGAGATCCATTCGGTAACAGTTCAGTGGAGGAGTCAGAGTTCAGAGGAAGCCGCTCGTGGCGGGAGGGGCGAGATGAGGTTTGCGATATCTGTGTTGTTTTGATCTTAAGGACTTTCGAGGACGAAAGTCATAAAACGGAGGGAATATTGTAACGGCCCAGGTTTTCATCCCGGTCTTCTATGTATGCCCTAGGGGTATTTTGGTAATTTGGTCGGGCCGTCAGGGCTGTTTATGTCTTTTGCAGTTGCTAAAATTATTGGATGGGTTTATGTAGGTTTTTGAGGCTTTGTGGATGGGTTTGAACAAGGATAGATGCAAAAGTAAAAATAAAGGAAATTTGTGTTACAGTTGGGATTCGAACCCAGGTCTCTGGGAAAGCCTGTGGGGATGCGTGCCAGATGAGCTATGGAGAGCTCTTGTTGCTCTTTTCGCGTCATATCTTGGTTAGCCTTGGTTCCTTGGAGTTTTGGTGCATTTGGTTAAATGAAAAAGAAATTAGGTTTTTGTTCTCTCTTCTCCAAAACTCTCCTTGCCGTCCAAGCTTGTTCTCCCTAGCTTCCCAAGCCCATTTTCATCCCCTTTGCAGCTCCGTAGTTCGATCGTCATTCCGGGTAAGTTTCTTCGTCTCTTCGTCTTCTCCGATTTGGATTCTTGCTGGCCGAATGTAAGAAGAGGAGCTTATGTGTGTGTGTGTGTCTTGTGCAGCCAGCCGAGGGAAGCCCAGCAGCCGAGCTCCTTCTTCCCTTGCAGCCCCGAGTGTCGTCCGGCCAGCCGAGCAGAAGCCCCTGTTGCGCCCAGATCTACCCAGCAGCCGAGCCAGACCTCCCAGCACGCCCAGACAACCCCTGTCGCACGCCCAGGCAGCCCCTGCCTAGCCCAGACGCCCAGGCGCCGAGCAGCTCGTCGCACAGCCCGTCCCAGCGCGCCCGTCGCCGTCCCAGGGCGCAGCCAGCGCCCGTCGCCGTCCCAACGCGTCCGCGTCTCCAGCGCCCGCGCGCCTGTAGCCGTCCCAGCGCGTCCGTGCCGTGCCACTCGCCCACCCGTGTCCAGCTCTCGTCCGTCTGCGTGCCCTGCGCCCGGCTTTGCCGCGCGCACAGCGCGCGCAGCAATTTCTTCAAAGACATCGTGTTGCGTGCCAGCTGTGAGCCTCGCCGTGCCGCCGCCCGTCGCGTGTCGTGCGCGCCGCATGAGATGCTCCCGAACCGAGCCTTGTTTATTTTATTATATTTAAGCCTATGGATTGTGATTATTATTGTGTTTGTTAGGTTCTTGGTAGCTAGCTCGGGTTCGATCGCAGCTTAGGATTTTGTGTGTAGTTGCCTCCCGGCCAAGTAAGGATTTCTTACCGGAGTTGTGTGGGCCCTGCGATATATTATGTGATGATGTTTGTATGCTTGTTTGTGTTTATCAGCATGTTTAGTGATAGGTGTTCTGTTATGAATTCCCGACTGGCATGATTTCCTATGTTGTTCCTCACGTTAGTCCATGCTAGGTTGTTCTGTTCTGGCATGCTCGTATCTGTTCTTGCTTCGTAGTATCGTGCTAGGTTCGTTGTATCTGTTGAGCACGTATTGGATTGTATTGGATTGTTTGCTGTTGTTGCTATAGTTTAGAGTTCAGATATGTAGCATCATCCGAGCCGGATGCATAACGTAACTTGCATCCACGACAGGGACGTACGAGACGGTTCTCCGTCCCTGATCCCCGTTAGGGTTTAGCTAACCCTAACGGCTAGCCCTACAATCTTGGGTGAGGGTGGCAGACTGTTAAATGCCCCAACGGTCGGGATGATGACTTGGGGATTGCCTCGTCCCCGGCAGTCGGCACGTCCTCAGCGTGTTCGGCCGTAGCCCTTGATTGCCACCTGTTAGGGCAAGGACGGCTTCCTGGTGTAAGCCTACCACGACCAGTTCCTTAGCCTCAGGTGCGATGGTTCAGGCTGACATAGTTCACGTGTCCGTGTCTCACACCCCTATGTCGGTGACACCGATCCGAGATTTAGTTAGGCATGGTGATGGACTGGCGGCTTGCCACTAGACCGGCACTCCCAGAGTGCTGCAGTAGCATGCGGTGCGCGCTTACGCTCATTACAAAGATCATCGGAGAGCTCCTCGGGATCTTGAGCTAGTGCACCTTTCGTGATCGACGATGAGAACGCAGAGGCCGAGACTTGTTTCTCGTATAGGGCGTATTGTGTGGTGGATTATTCCGGAATAAGACCCTGAGTTGGCATCCGATGTCCAAGTGTGGACTTAAGCTATGTGCTCTATTCTGTGTTTATATTCATAGCTTGCATACCTTTCTGCTAGATGACCTTGTATATCGTATTCTACCCCGGTTGGAGATTCTTACTGAGTAATTCGTTACTCACCCTTATTTTTGTGGCTTTCCACAGGTAACCAAGGTACGAGACAGGATGGCTGAAGAAGGAGCTGTGATCATGGGAACCAGCTGTTCATCTCTGATTTTATATTATGACTCTTTGTCTTTTCTTTTCCTCTGAATGCATGTAGCTGGGCACGGAGCCCTAGGTTGTTTTCTGAATGTTTTTTTGATTCAAAGATCTTTGTTGTAATCACTTTGAAAGTTTTGAATGCTTTAATAAATCTCTGATCAGAGTAAACTTTTGGAAACGTATTTATCTTGAAACAGGTGCTTGGAGACAGGGACAGGTTTCATGAATTTGTATTGACTTTAAATTGAATGTTTGAAAGATTTAGTTTTTAATTGGAATCTGAAAGCCATTTCTGCATATTGTCTTTTACTTTGAATACATGCATTGAGGTAAAGGCCCATTTCGAGCCCCTTTTGGGTCGGGTCTTTACAGGATCGGAGCTGGATTTCTCGTAGGGAATTGGTGTGTATCGGGTTTTCGTGGAAAAAAATTTCGTGCTTATTTATTTACTTATTTTTCCTAATTTTAATATGTATTTTTTTTTTTTTGAGAACAGACTGTCAAATGTTGTAATACTAAGGTATGGATCAATGTTTTCTCAAAATTTGAAGTTTATAATAAATAAAATATAATACTAAAATTTCGGAATCTGTGGGGCTATAAGCAAGCAAGGCGGAAGAAGACTTGATTGGCGGCGAGAAAACTGGGGATTTAGGGAGATAAGGTACATTCACTGTTTTGTTGCTGTATGTAAAGCACTGTTTTGAATGCAAATAATGAATATGAATCAATGGCTTCTTGTATGTTGAAGACAACAACTTCCAGATGTTCATTTGGGTGGAATAAGAATTGGAACTTTGGGAATAAAAACAACAAACAGAGCAAACCCCAAATCAAATACCATCAGGATGTCGATCTTCCATTTCCTCTTTCTCTACTCCACAATACATTCTTGAAAAGTATTTCTTTCTTTTTACTCTTTGAATCCCTATGTTTCACTGTTCTCTTGCTTACTTTTCTCTTTCTACCTTCTAAAATAGTTTGCATAATCTGCTCAGCAATGATTTTTATGTTTTGTTTCTTCTATTATGAACATTTACACTTGGGGATGTGTCAAATCTTTGATTCATGAAGTAACTTGCACAATTACTTCATTTGTTTTTGTTTCCTTCGACTCAGAAATGGTGTGTTTCAAGGTTTCTTTGTTCTATGAAGATTTGTGCCAAATCTGTGGTTCAAGTTGCAGAGTAACTTTAATTAGTTTTTGGGAATTATGAAAAACTCAATGAGCTATTTAATGAGTTTTTTTTTTCTACTTTTCCCTTGCTTGACTATACATATTTCATGTTCAATTCTATTTTATTTGTCTTCTGGTGCATTTTCAATTGCCTTTTGTTTGAATGGTGAAGTTCATATTATGTTGTAGTAAGCTTGATTGTAGTGTTATCTATATTTGCATTGTCAAAACTCAAAATACTTTTCAGGTAAGGAACTTGAATGCTGCTATAAGGCCACTTCGGACGGATTCAGCGCGACCGATTTCCACGCGTGTTGCGATTTCAAAGGACCGTGTGTCATAATTGGCTACACAGACAAATCCTTCAAGTTTGGTGCCTTCAACCCTGAGGGTTATAGAAGCACAGACGACTACTATGACACTTTTGATGCATTCCTCTTCTATTGGGATCACAATGCGGAAGCTGATCCCATCATCCTTCCTAAGGTTGGGGGTAGCGGTGCAGCGCTGTTCGACTATGCAAGGGGCGGGCCACAGTTCGGGGCGGATGGGCTACTAATCGGCCCCCCTCTGGCACCCGTGATGGGCGGTTTTGCTGGGCCAGACACAAACTCGGGCATCGGAGACTTGAGGCAGGCCAAGTCTCGGCTCGGACTGTCGTATGCCAAGAGGAAAGATAGGAAGGAGTCCATTTTCGGAGATGAAAATAGAGCTGTTGTTGCTGAAGTGCAGGTGTTTTGCAGCCCTCAAATAGCAAGCTTGTATTGAAAGAGAGGGATGAGCAAGTAAGTGCCCAAGCTGATCTGCATTGGATGCTGTTGTGAATTTGAAATGGTAACAGATGAATATTTCTATTGCATACAGCTAGCTGGATTCTATTTTTTTTTTTTTTTATCTAAACTGGATTCTTTATTCTTAATGAATTAATGTTGAAAATTTAAAAGCTTATCAAGAAAATATTTTACCCACTCGCTAGTCCACACTTTCCATTTTGGACCTTTTTATATGCCGGGAAAAGCATCTTACCTTCCTACATTATTTCATTCTTTCCTAGGAACTTACTAGTTTCAATTCTATACATTTTGCAATTAAAATTCTTAAAAGTTCTTTTGTAAAAGAAGTGAAATAGATTCCAGATTTTATTTTAAATTGTTTGTATTTTCTATCAATTTGAACAAAAATACTTTTGAGGGCCCAATCGAGTTCAAACCAAAGACCTCTTGATCTGTAGTCAAATGCCCTACCACTAAGCTATGAACCCTTATTGAAACCTTAATGTCTAAGTTCATATTTACATGAAATCACTAAATTTTGTGTATTTTAAGTTTACTGTTAAAATACTATTTTGGTTCATAGATGTCAAATTTTATTTGATGGTACTTTAAAAAATAAATAATAATAATAATAATAAAATAGGTTTATGTTATAGGTTCTTTTTTAAACTTTTCCTACAAAAATTACTCTATATTAATTTTTTCAGTAAAATTAGGAAATATGCTCACATTTTGGTATTTTTTTATGTTAAAATTATTGTCATAAACCAATTTCAATTATGTAATATCCAATTTGATTTTTTTTTTTTTTTTTGTGTAATAACTAAAATTTGACAATTGAAAGTTTACACATACACAACCAAAATGATATTTTTAATGTAAATTTAAATATAGACTGCATCGAAATACATTCTATATGATTTGTTTTAAAATAGTTCTAAAAAGTGGAATTTACTAAAGTAAATGAAACGTTAAAATAGGTCAAGAAGTTATTAAACATTTGGATAATATATTCATTTAACCTACAATCCAAACCATTATTGAAACCCCAATGTGAGCATAGCACAATCACAATTCGATGTGTCTCCTTGAAAGTAAGAGAGGATACCCAACACAAGAACAGTTACTCATTAGTATTAATGTACATCCAATGACTAAGAGGTTGTGAGGTCAAATCTCTCATCTCTAATCATTGTAATCTCAAAAAAAAATTAAAAAATTAAAAAAAAAACAACACACTATCTAATCCTACTAACCACCGGACATGACCAACCATGAAGACAGAATCTACATTAAACCTTAAACTTGGCCTATTACAATTAGCATTCAAGACCAAACAGACTTATTCAAGCCTCACTATAGCAGTAAGCTCTAATCATCTTTCTCATGATATTTCTTGTCAATTACTTATGGTGGGCAAGTCAATCCTGCTGCAACTTACTCATTCAGTTTGAAAATTGTTCTTGTTTCAGAGCCCTGTTAACATTTTTTTCAAAGGACACTACCAATAAAATCCATCTTTAGAACCATTAGAAATAAAGTCAACTTGCCATTTGTAAACATGGCTCTCAAAAAAGTATATATAATAAAATAAAAAATAAAGTTCATATAAGTTCAAAAACAATTTAGGAAAACTTCTACATACTATCCCCCTAACTATGAAATTTGTATTTGTAACCCTCCTAAACTTTTCATTTGAATTGTATACACTTCAATAACAGATAGTTTGACGTCAATATTAATCTTCCCATTTTAAGCATCAACAAAAAAAAAAATTAAAAAAAAATAACAGTTAGGTTGATTGAAGGATTGATATATTTCTTTATACCATACTATTAGATCTTATAGAATACTTCTCTCGTAGAAGGTAAAAAATTGATAAAGTGTTATAGACAAATTGACTCGGTAAAAAAAAAAAACTATTTTCTTTACTCTACGGTCTTTCTTCCATTATTTTTTGGACAATCTATGTACGAAGCTATAATGCAGACATATCTTCTGAAACGTTCCACCATAGAAGTTGATCAGAAAAAGAAGTTGGTCAACATTTCGTCCCTCCATTGATGGTAAGATACCCAAATATCGATAGAGTGAAGGTCAAAACCAGCCTTCCAAGTACACACCAAAAAAAAACAAAAAAGTGGATTTACATTTTGAAATTTGAAAATGGTTATATGGGATGGAAATGTGGTAGATGATGAAGAACACATCCTAAAGGAAACCAGTAGCAGAGTGCACTGCTGCCCCTCCTGCCCTTTCAAGCAAAACCATTCTTTCATCAATAATAATCAGATGGCATCAAGTGCTTGAAGAATTGCCTCAAAATAGATAGACTCTTCAAACTTAATTCTCTGTCATCAAAAGTAGGCTTGGTGCAACAGCTATCGAATAAATGGAGGCAGCTTCCAAAACCATTCTACTGCAAATGGAGAGACGATACTACATCTCTGTCATCCATACAAATACCATGCTTCTGTTTCCTCCCGAGGTGGTGCATTTCCTGAAGTAATCACCAACATGAACGTTAATTAAAAATAGACTAGAAACAAAAACAACAATCAATCAATGTCCAAAATCAGACTCTTGCATCTACCTTTAACTCCATATGAACCAACTTATAGCACGATATAAAATCAAGTTCAGCGCACAAATGATGTAGCCTAATTCTCTCCACTGGTTTCATTGCGAGAAACAAGAGATTATAGCATACAAAAAGCAGTCCCCAACAGAAAAGAAGTCCGTCCCTAACAAAATAAAAGAACATGAAAGGATCGGTTAAGAATGGAAAACCTCTATCCAAATGGGAATTTTCTGCTACAACCACTCATAATCTTTCAATCCAAATGAGAATTTTCTATCACAACTACTCATAACCTTTCTATCCAAATGAGAATTTTTGTTACAACTACTCATAACCCCTGTATGCAAACGAGAGTTTCTGCCACAATTACTTATAAACTCCTCTATCCAAACAAGGTTAGGTTTTATCTTCACCAAATCCTTCGTCGCCATTAACCCACTCCACATTTTCAAAACTCTATCCAAACATACCTTAAAAGAAGTACACGTGTACAACCAATGAGTTTAAGGAGAGCATCAGAAGCTTTGTTCGGCCAATGCAACTAGATGCTTAATAAGCTGAAATACATCAAATAAAAATGTTTTTGGTTTGGTTTAGCTCTTTTTGGATTTGCAGCCAAGTATATTAATGGTTTCCAGCTTTGCTTCAGTGACATTTTCTCAGCTTATTCTATCTTGGCATTGCAACTTGTAGCCGTGTTTCATTGGGGGAGTTTGAAAATATCTGGATGTTTATGTTTACATTTTCTATCTATTTTGCAGCCATGTTTGGCATTGCAGTCCTTTTGATTGCTCCTTGTGTGGCAGTTTCCTGCTCTTGTATCTTCTTAGATTCTTTTGCTTTGTTTTGGCTTTTGTTTCTCTTTTGTATCTTTCTGTTCTCTCGCTCTTTGAGCCTTGTAACAGAAGTTTGCTTTTTTTCATTTACTTGATGAAAATCTTGTTTCTTGTTTCAAAAAAAAAAATTGTCATATTTTTTTTCAATTACGCAGTTCACGGGAAATATTATGACATTGAACTCAACTTACCATGAGTCTAGTTCTTTTGAAGCGAGGTTTCAATACCTCTTGTGTCTCATAACCCATTCGATAACCCTTTTGAGTCAATGCTTCATGTTGAATTATAGGACATGGAGAACAAATCACAATCTTCACTATTCAATAAGGTCGTGATCTGAACCAACATCCTAATATCTCTGAACCAGTATCCGAGACTACAGAAGATGATCTAAACAAACCCATTGCTTTGAAAAAAGGTGTCCACTCATGTACTCAGCCCCTCATACATATCATGTCTTACTAATCTTTCACCATTATTTAGAACTTTTGTGACAACATTAGATCAGATAAAAAGTTCATTAGGTACAAGAAGCCTTATAAATACCATAATAGAAAGCAACCACTTAAGAAAAATTGAGAGCACCTAAGGAAAATGGAACATGATCCTTACTAATTTACCACTCGTACAGTTGAAGCATATGAGTTTTTACTGCAAAACTAAACCATGTGATAGCAAAGAACGATTCACCCAAGCATATGGGATTGACTATCAAAAAACATTTTCACGAGTAGCCAAGTTGAGTATGGCTAGAGTCCTCTCTATTGCAACCAATCTAAACAGGTCATTGTTTCAACTTGGTGTGAAGATGTATTCTTGAATGGTGATATAGTTGAGGAGGTGTATATGAATATTCTCCCAAATTTGAAGATCGAGATATTGATGGGAAGGTACGTAAACTAAAAACAAATTGTATGGTTGAAGCAATCACCTTGTTTTGGTTTGAGAAGTTTACTACAGTATTGAAGGAAGATGATTATACCCAATGCTAATCTGGTTATACTCTATTCATTAAACATCCCTCACCAGGTAATAAAACAATGTTAGTAATACCATATGTCAATGATATTATGTAGGGGCATATTAGTAATAAGGGTATTAGTAGGGACAAAATAGTAATATGGCTAGGAGTTAGTTAAACAAAGGTTATAAATAGAGTGAGAGTCGTGTGAGGAAGTTATCAATGCATTTAGAGAGTTTAGAGCTTGAATCACTTTAAAGGTTCTCGACACCAGTAATATAGGGGTAAATTGGAGATAGAGATCCATCCCTTGCAACCTCTAATATAAATAGGGGGCGACTAACAATTAGAGCTCCATTTTTCAATGAGATCAAAGACACCAAAGGAAAACCATTGACCGAGGGGGGAGATAACAAATCTACAGAGGTACTTACATGGTATGTGAATCAAAGCCTTATTAGTAAACAATTGAAGTGGCCTTTCAAGGTTGTAGTAATTCCTTTCCAATCATAGTGAGCGAATAGCTTTGAAACAACCCAAAGATTTTCATAGTTAAAAATAGATATCATATCATGAAAAATCTACCGTCTTATATTAAGAGGAGCCAAAGGTATTTTGATAAAAAAAAGACCACTAGAATTAGACCAAACAATACAATTGATCATTCAACCTTCTGATACGATCTGACCCTTGGAGTTCTGGGAATATTAGGATTATTAGTATTTATTATTAATTGCTATTTTAACTGCATTGGGCTTGGGCCTGTTATTAGTCTTTTATTATTGGGTTTACTTGGGGAGTAAGTTAGAGGCTAGAGTTTAGGGTTATAAATAGGAAATGCTAGGTCATTGTTAGGCATCGAATTGAATTGTCGTCTTTGTACTCTGGCTCTTTGAGAGGTCCTCTCGAGAGATTTATCTTAATAAAGTGATAGATTCTATCATTTTGGTATCAGAGCTGTTTTCCGATTCGGGAATGGTCTCGACAAGAATGGAATCAAGTATTCAAGAATGCTAGGACAAATCTGCCGAATTGTTGACTAAGCAACAAGAATTGGAAGCGAGATTGGAAGCTAGTTTGGAGGCCAAATTGGATGCAATTGAGGGACGATTAGGTCAAAGGTTCGAGGCGAGAATGGAGAGGATGGAAAGCGTCATCCAAATTCTGCTGAGTCGAACTTCCGAGCAGCCGAACTCTAGACCTAGCGAAGCGAACAAAGGGAAGGGGTTGGCGATTGCGATCAAGGGAAGCTGGGACGGCAACCCACGGGCTGTAGCAGAAGCAATGGACGTTGGCGACGGGGGCGAAGGGATTGCAGTAGCGCGGCGCAAAGGCGGAGGGTTTTCAGGCGAAGGTGGTTCGCAGGGCAACGACGCAGGAGCACGGGGAGGCGGTTCCGGTGTGGGCGTTGTTTTCGCTGGTGCGGTGAGCGTGGACGCGGGTGAGGGGTTCGCGGAAGCGCAACGTGACGACGGAGGGTTCCTGAGCAGAGTCGTTTCACATGGCGACGGCGCAGGGGCGAGGAGAGGTAGTTTCGGCGTCGCGAAGGCGGGATTCCGTTGAAGCGACGGCCTTGGCGGTTTGGGCGCAGGCGCGAGATTTTGCAGAGGCGGCACGGGCGTCGCGGGGGCGGAGCGAACGGGGCAGTGCGCGGAGGTGGAACCAGCAGAGGGGGCTGGTGCAGTGCGGGCACGGGGGTGAGTAGGACGGTCTCGACTGGACCGAGTCGATTCGGGTTGGATCAGGTAGACCGTTGGACTGAGCCGTATGAGGGAGGAATTAGGGGAGAACCAAAGTTCAAGCAACAGGGAGACCCTAGATTTGACCGGAGGGGTGACAGGCTATAGGAGGAGAGGAGGGTGCGCATCGGCTATGATAGGTCGTTGGCGCATGACGGTTGGAATGATCGTGGTTGGGGTGACAATTCCCGAAATACGAGACGGGAATTTTGGCGGGGAGGAGAAGAAAGATTTGAACGGGGAGGTCGGAGAACGGCAGGAAGGGAGGGGCCGGGTTGTGACAGGCGATTTAGAAAATTGGAGATGCCGATTTTCAAGGGGTTGGCTGATGAGGACCCGGTGGGATGGTTGAGCAGGGTCGAGCGTTATTTTCTGGTCAACAAGCTAACTGAGTATGAAGGGGTTAAGGCAGCAGGGTTATGTTTGGAAGGCGAGGCATTAGAGTGGCTTCAGTATGAGGAGGATCGTGCTCTTTTTCGTTCCTGGAACGAACTCAAGGATGGGTTGTTGGAGCGTTTCCAACCGACGGCCCAGGCAAACAGGTATGCCAACTTCATGAGTTTGAAGCAAATAGGAACTGTGAAGGAATACCGCAGAAGCTTTGTGCGCTTTGCTAAGGGAATGCGCGATATCAGCGCGAGTGCATTGGAGGGAAAGTGGGAAAGTGGACTGAAAGAAGAGATACAGAGCGCGATGCGTAAACTGCGACCAGTGGGCATCGAAGAGAAAATGTCTATGGCCCAAGTGATTGAGGATGATTTTGCTTTTCAGGCTGCCAAAAACGAAGGAAGTACTTCTGCAACGGTCAAGGCTAAGCAGGAACGATTGTGTCAGGGACTGGAAGCACAGAGACGTCCTCCCACAAGACTACAACTGTTCACCCGGCGTCTTGTAAAAAACTCTCTGAAGCCGAAATTTGAGCGAGGAAGGACAAGGGGTTACGCTTCCGCTGTGATGAACGATTTGTCCCAGGGCATCGTTGTAAGACGAAAGAGCTCCAGAACTTGGATGTGTGGGTCGTCCAGGATGCGCACGATTACCAAAGAGCTGGTGTGACAGACTTTTCGCCAAAAGATGGAACTGCAGAAGACAGCGTCGGAGATGGAACACCTTGAGGACAAGGTAGCTCTTGGGGGGGAAAGTATTGATACGATCCGACCCTTGGAGTTCTGCGAATATTAGGATTATTAGTATTTATTATTAATTGTTATTTTAACTGTATTGGGCTTGGGCCTATTATTAGTCTTTTATTATTGGGTTTACTTGGGGAGTAAGTTAGAGGCTAGGGTTTAGGGTTATAAATAGGAAATGTTAGGTCATTGTTAGGCATCGAATTGAATTGTCGTCTTTGTACTCTGGCTCTTTGAGAGATCCTCTCGAGAGATTTATCTTAATAAAGTGATAGATTCTATCACCTTCTTTCACACGAACTAAACTAAGCCCAATAGCTCCATCTTGGTCAAAAGAAAATTGTTGCTTATGAAAGAATAAGTGTATCTTGTTGATTACATCAAACATATTGGCAAACCAGCGTAGGTAAAGCTGGGTCGAGGAGGGTTGCAATCCTTTTGTGGTGTCTTCCAAGAGAAACAAAGCCTCTTCATTTCTAATGAAGAAGCACATCTTGTTGATACAACAACTACGACAATCCATTACAATCAAAGAAAACCCAAGTCTCATCACGAGAATAAGAACTAATCAATTGCTGGTACATGCTTGCAGGATAAAACTATATTCTGATTTGAAGACCAAAGAAGAAAGTTGAGTAACTACTTAAACCTCTACAACCTCAGAGCAGATTTTGTGGATCACGGTCGAATACAAGGGTTGAAGCTTTTGATTGATCGGACTAGAAAAGAGACAGAGGTTATAGAGGGTTTTTTGTTAGACGAGGAGGGGAGATCAGAGATAGATTTTGGTTGGCGATGAAGGGAGAAGGATCTGCAAAGATAGAGTGGGTCACCCACGAAACAAAACATCTACACTTGAGTGGGCAAAGGCCCAAAGACAAAGAGTATATTCGGTTAAGAAACTCTATGTATAAATACTTTTTTTGTAAACAACTCGAGTATAAATACATTGCCATAGTTGACGATGGAAGTAGAAGGGTTGGTAATGCAAGATTTCATCCACAAAATTCATCGAAAACTAAAGCCTTCCCAACTCATTCCACCGAGTCATATACCTTCTCAAAATAAACCCCCAACCCACCTTAATAACCATTCAACCACCCATTTGCATTGGCAATCAAATTTGGATTAAGGATCACCATTCCCTGCTCACTATCTGGTGCAGGACTTCTCTAGGCCTTTTGGCCAACACTTTCACTATTAGTTCCTTTTTATATATATAAGAGAAGGGAAGCAGTTCATTAGAAACGAAGTGATCAAAAGAAAGGGCAAAGGGGCAATGGGTCCCCAACACCCAAGGAGAAAGGCTGCAACAAAAACAAATTACAATCTAAGTTAATAGCTTGAGGTCGTGAAATGTACAAGTCACAAAAGTAATGAAGAAATCTGTATGCTTATCTTTAAAGGTTCGGCCATCTCTTTCCTTCCAAATTAGCAAACTACACCTTTCCCACAATAGTCTGCAATGCCTTTGCCTAACCATTCAGCTACCAACCAAACAAAACCTCCCCTCACCAAAACTTTCCACATCTGAGGTGTGTAGGTGGGATAAAGATACACCACTTCCTTTCCTTCGCACAAAACACATATTTTTGGAGAAAATTTAGAAA
Organism: Sicyos edulis; assembly: GCA_036507275.1. Classification (NCBI taxonomy): domain Eukaryota; kingdom Viridiplantae; phylum Streptophyta; class Magnoliopsida; order Cucurbitales; family Cucurbitaceae; genus Sicyos; species Sicyos edulis. The sequence goes on from CM071847.1 coordinate 26,322,807, forward strand.
TTGAGTCTTCTTTGCAGCATGTCAAATGTACTAATTTTGAAATGCTACAGAACATAGGACAAACTTGACCTTTTTTTGTATCACGTTCCCAGTCTGCACTACATAACCCCCTTCCCTAGGAACTTCCTTTCTCCAGCATAACAAAGTGTGCAAATTCATAGAAAAAGATGTCATCAGCTTCCAAACTCCAAACTAGAACATTTGACACATAAAATAGAGAGATCGACCCATTCCTCCAATTCCCTATTGAGAAAAGTCTTTATAACTTAAATTCCCAATTGGCGTGCATAAGTACCAAAGGTGCTGAATTTCACCAACTTTGGCATTTAATTTTTTTTTTTTTTTTTTTGAGAAAGGCATTTGAAATATGAGAAAAATTTGCCTCCTTATGGCTAAGGTGGCAAGTCCTTCTTAATGGGTATGTGGCACCATTTGGTGCCACAAAATTTTCCTTTTTTAAAAAATTGTCTTGTTGAAATAAAAAATATGGTACCAAATGGTGTCATATGTTAGAATTGTGTATATATGTATTTGTACTTATCGCTTTCGTAGGTTTAGGCCCAGAAGGCCCGTTAGGGTTACCTTATACTCTATAAATAGGCATTGCCTCGTCTAATAATATATAACGACTATTTCGGTCCAATCTCTCGAGTAACATGCTATCAAAGCGATAGGAGGGAAAATTTTAGGGTTTCTGCCGTCAACCGTTTCCTGAACAAAAAGAGCCGATCTACACAATGGTCGAAGAATCGTCGCCATCCGAGCATCCACGATGATGCAATCGTCGTTGCAAGTCAGCGCCAACACCGCAATTTGTCGCCGCCGTCGTTGCTTCGATCGGAAAATTGGTTTGTGGGTTTTGTTCGCTCCGAGGTATACTCCAAGTCTGTCTAGTTTATTTTTTATTTTGGGCATCGTAGGGTCTCCGATTTTCCGTTTAAAGCTGCTGTGGAGCTAGGGTTTGTGTTTCACGAGGCTGTTCTGAGTTTATTCGTGAAATTGAGTCCTCTATAGCACAGTTTGACCTAATCAGAGTAATATCGGTGACAATAAGCATACAAGTGTGATTTCTCATTCGACGGAAATTACGAAACGCAAATTGAATGGCTCAAAATTCCTCGATTGGAATAGAAGGATTGATGCTGCTAGAGCTCAGGTCTTGTCTGGAACTGAGATTCCTACCTTGGATTATGTGTATTGGAGGCTTTTACGGACTGAAGAGAGTTCGGTTGCACTTCCATCGAATAGTGCCCTAATTAGCAAGAGAGATATGCAAGGTGGGAGGAGTCAGAATGCGACTGGGAAACCTAGTTACGATCGACGTCCAGATTTTAGTAGTGAGAAGCGTCCGGAAGCTAGAGGTGACATGGAATGTTACTATTGCCATAAACCAGGGCATCTCAAGAGAGACGGCAGAAGGTTAAGTATCAGAATCAGAGGTTTCAGACAACTCATATTGCTTCCGGTGATAAAACTATGCCTGATGAGTTAGCTAACCTCCGAGTTTCCAATGCTCCATCACTTCCATCGTCTTTCGACCACCTTCTTGCTGCCACCTTAGCCGAGTCAGGTAACAATCATTGCCTTCTCTCGTCATCTACGAAGTGGGTTATAGATTTTGGAGCCATTGCGCATATGACAGGTAACGTTCATTTGTTGTCTACTTCGCTACCGTCAGGCGATTTTCCTGCTGTTACTTTAGCAGATGGGTCCTTGTCTCCCGTCTAGGGCTCAGGGTCAATTACACTTACCCCTACCCTATCTTTAGCAGATGGGTCCTTGCTTTGCTTCGTTTTTTCCTGGTTATTGCTTGTTTCAGGATCATTTAACGAAGAAGACTATTGGTAGGGGGCATGAAGCTGGCGGCCTCTACATCTTGGATCAACAACCGGTCCAAGCCATAGCCTGTGCGAGCACTACATCAACGTTTGAAGTTCATTGTCCGCTGGGTCATCCGTCGTTGTCTGTCATGAAAAAGTTATTTCCTGTTTTTAGTAAGATGTCTTCATTAAATTGTGAGTCTTGCGAGTTTGCAAAGTTTCATCGTTTGAGTTCTAGTCCTCGAGTCAATAACGAGCTACTGCTCCATTTGAGTTAGTTCATTCTAATATTTGGGGTCCGAGCCCTGTTGTGTCTAAAAGAGGGTTTCGATATTTTTTTACTTTTGCCGATGATTTTTCTCAACTTACTTGGGTTTACTTAATGAAAAATCATTCAGAGTTACTTTCGCATTTATGTGCTTTTAATGCTGAAGTTTGTACTCAATTTAATGTTTCTATCAAAGTATTACGTACTGATAATGGGGGTGAATATTTTTCGCGTGTTCTTAGTTCTTATCTCCGTGAAAAGGGTATTATCCATCAATCGTCGTGTGCAGACACTCCGTCTCAAAATGGAGTGGTTGAACGTAAGAACCGACATTTACTTGAAACTGAAAAGGCCTTGTCCTTTCATATGAAAGTCCCAAAACATTTTTGGGTCGATGTTGTCACAACGGCGTGTTTTCTCATTAATCGAATGCCATCTTTTGTCCTCAATAATCAAATTCCGTTTCAAGTCTTGTTTCCCTCGAAAGAAATGTTTCACATTCCCCCTAAGACCTTTGGGTGTACCTGTTTTGTGCGTGATGTTCGTCCTCAACAAACCAAGTTTGACCCTAAGTCTTTAAAGTGTATCTTTCTTGGCTATTATAGGGTTCAAAAAGGTTATCATTGTTATTGTCCAAGTATTAGTCGGTATGTTGTTTCCTCTTATGTCACCTTTTTTTAGGATACACCGTTTAGTCCAGTGTTCAGTCCTCCCCCTGAGGAGGATGACTTGTTGATCTATGAGGTGTTGTCTTCGTCCAAGACTTCCGACTCTCCTTCGTCACTCCTTGTTCCGTCTTCTCCATCACTTACTCAGGTTTATACTCGGCGTCCTCGCTCGTCAGAGGCACCCGTGCCGCCATCAGAGGCACCAGTGCCATCTTCATGCCTTGTACCTGTGCTGTCTTCACCATTTGGTTCACAACCGAGTGATGATCTTGACTTGCCCATTGCCCTTCGCAAAGGTAAACGTTCTTGTACATATCATATTTCCTCATTTGTGTCGTATAATCAACTTTCCTCGCCCTCTTTTTCATTTCTCACTTCGCTTGATTTTGTGTCGGTTCCTACAAATACTCGTAAGGCTTTGTCCCATTCTGGGTGGCACCAGGCAATGGTTGAGGAGGTGGAAGCGTTGGATGCAAATGGTACTTGGGAGCTAGTTGCTCGACCAGAAGGGAAACAGACAATTGGGTGTAAGTGGGTGTTTGCCGTCAAGATGAATTCCGACGGGTCTGTTGCTCGTCTCAAAGCACCCTTGGTTGCTAAGGGGTATATGCTCAGACTTATGGGGTTGATTATAGTGAGAACTTCTCTCCAGTGGCAAAGATGTCATCCATTCGACTGTTTATCTCTCTCGCGGCAACGAATGATTGGCCGTTATTTCAGCTGGATGTTAAGAATGCTTTTTTGCATGGTGATCTCGGAGGAGGTATATATGGAGCAACCACCTGGGTTTGTTGCTCAGGGGGAGAGGTAAAGTTTGTCGCCTTCGTAAATCGTTGTATGGGTTGAAACAGAGCCCACGAGCATGGTTTGGAAAATTTAGCCAAGATCTTGAGAAGTTTGGGATGCAAAAGTGTTCTTCCGATCATTCTGTGTTCTATAGCTGATCGAATGTTGGGATTGTTCTGTTGGTAGTGTATGCTGATGATATTGTAATCACTGGCAGTGATGACACTGGGATAGCTTCACTAAAGATTTCCTTCATAGCCAGTTTAGTACCAAGGATCTTGGGAATCTAAAATACTTCCTAGGTATTGAAGTCATGCGGAGTAAAAAGGGAATCTTTTTGTCACAGCGAAAGTACGTTCTTGATTTATTGCTGAAACAGGAAAGTTGGGTGTGAAACCGTGTAGCACTCCAATGGTACCGAATCAACAACTTGTCAAGGAAGGAGATGCTTTTGATGATCCTGAGAGATACAGGAAGATAGTCGGGAAACTGAATTATTTGACAGTCACGCGGCCAGACATATCATCCTCTGTGAGTGTAGTGAGTCAGTTTATGTCATCTCCCACAGTAGAACATTAGACAGTCGTGAAACATATTCTGAGTTATTTAAAATCTGCTCCTGGAAAGGGTATATTATACAAGAATCATGGACATTCTAATATCGAGTGTTATTCAGATGTTGATTGGGCAGGATCTAAGGAAGATTGGAGATCAACCTCAAGGTACTGTGTGTTCATGGGAGGAAATCTAGTGTCATGGAAGAGTAAGAAACAGAATGTGGTGTCACGTTCGAGTGCTGAAGCAGAATACCCTATGTCACAAGTAACATGTGAAATAGTATGGCTTGTTCAACTACTGAACGAGATTGGAACAAAACCTACAGTAAAGACAAAATTGTGGTGTGACAATCAGGCTGCTATTCATATTGCATCGAATCCAGTGTTTCATGAAAGAGCAAAACACATTGAAGTTGATTGTCACTTCGTTCGACAAAAGATTCAACAAGGTTTGATCTCAACAAGTTATGTGAGGACTGAGGAACAGTTGGGTGATATATTCACCAAATCGCTAAATGGAACTTGCATATATTACCTCTGCAACAAGCTGGGCATGATAGATATATTTGCTCCAGCTTGAGGGGGAGTGTTAGAATTATGTATATATGTATTTGTATTTATCGCTTTCGTAGGTTTAGGCCCAGTAGGCCCAGTAGACTCGTTAGGGTTACCTTGTACTCTATAAATAGGCATTGCCTCGTCTAATAATATATCACGACTATTTCGGTCCAATCTCTCGAGTAACACCACATACCCCACTAAGGAGGGCTTGCCTCCTTAGCCATAAGGAGGCAAGTTTTTCTCTTGAAATATTAAGGGACGCCCTACGCTATATCTTTGTGGGGCATCCTTTTAAGAAGACCAAAGCAGTGCTTTGGATGAACATCTCTAGGACTTCTTTTCAGTGTTATGGAAGGAGAACTAGCGTGTTTCATAATTTTAGAGAAATCTTTCAATAAATTCTTTGACGATGTCACTTACTATGCTTCCCTTTTGTAACCATCGGGAGGAATCTCTACATTTGGTAAATTTCATACATCAAGGAAATTGTTTTATGAAAAAAATAAAAGGGAAGGGAACAACCCCTTAAGGGGTGAATAACTGAATTAGATACCATCTTCCCAAAACAAGACTTCATTTCCTAAACCCACCGTATAACTTATATTCTGCAAAAGAGAGAAGAGAAAAAGCTTGTAGCAGTGTCCTTCCGAGGGTTAAAAGTTCCTTTTCAGCTTTTAAAGTTCGTGAACTCTAAAAGGGGATTCAATTCCATATGTTATTTTCACAACATACCTCCAAAGACCATTTTTTCTTTCTCAAACCCTCATAACCAAGAGATAAGCACCATATTCTTAGAGTGGAGATACTCCATTCCAAACCTCCTAAAGATCGATTAGTTTTAACTTTATCCACCTAAGTGATTGCCTTGGATAGCTTCAGCCCCCTTCCAAAGAAAAATCAAGAAAACTTTCCCAATGTTTTTGCCCACGGCCACGGGGATTCTGAAAATAGACATAAAATAAGAGGGAATGCTTTTGCTACTCTAATATTGAGTTAACGTGACTCTTCCTTTTTTAAAACCAACAAAACCTCCCCCAATCGCTAATTTGCCTCTGATTTTTTCATACATTGAATCCCAGAAAGCTATTTGGTTTGGCTTCCTTCATGTGGTAAATCCTAACTGAAAGAGAGTCTCTCTTGTTTGCACCCCAAACCCCAGCCACTTCTACGTTCAAGTCAGCCATATTTACTCCCTTGACCACAAATTTCTGCCTATTTATAGATTGTTAGGCCTAGAGGAACATATGCCACTTTTCAACATAAACTTTCTCACCTTGCAAAACAACAAGATATAACTGTGTAAAATAAAGTGTAATTTGCATACAAAAGGGGGAAAATGAACTACATCTTTCCCACCTTGAAACCTTCTATCATAACTTTGACTTTTCCAACCTTCACAAAATGGCTAAAAGCGTCTGCCACACTATACTAAAAAGGAAAGACAAAGGTGGTCTCCTTGTCTAATCATTCTAATCCCTCAAACGTAGAACAACACCCTATTTTTCGAGCCCGGCTACCCAAAAGGTTCTAAAAAATAATCAGCCCCAACGGATGCTAACAAAAGAGCACTCTCTCATTTATTGGGTCCTCCTCCTACTTCCTACATTACGGCTGCAACACAAAAGAAGAACATCTTTGCAGGTGATCCAAGTGTTTACCCTTCCAAAAAATCTTGTCAAGCAAAGAACTTCACTTTCTTTATAATTTTAACCTTTCAAAAAAAAACACAAAGGGCTACTACCTATGGGGAGAAGAACCAAAAATGATACAAATAGAGTGACAAGAGAAACCCTCGTAAGGCTTTGGAACCAAAAACCTAGAATCCATTCTCCCTTGACGGAGCACCAAGTAAACAATAATAGAAAGAAGATTGACAATATCAACAACCTCCCAATCTATGAGGGGGACGAAGACCTAGGGAAAGCGATAAGGAATTATAAAAAGAGAGAAACTACCATCTGATCTTGCATTTCAGACAAAAATAATAATAATGATAATTATTTTTTGGTTCAGTAATGTGTTTTTTAGTATCCAAGCCAATTTACACAAACTAAGAATAATATCACAAGACAATTGTCTAACCCTTATTTTGGTTGCCAAGAGAGCCCGTGGGATTTTTAAATTTTAGACATTAGAGGGCATCCTGGTTTGAACTTATTTCCTGTAAGTTTCTCCACTTTATCACAATCCCAATGAAAGATCAAGTCACTCATAGCATGACCCCATTCTAGGCATGGACCAAGAATGTTAAAAAGACTACAAATTTGATTTGTTCTAAAGTTAAATAATATACTTGAAAAAATGGTAAAGTAGTCTTGAACTTCAAATTTCATATCTAAAATGTAAAATTTTGTTAGTTTCTTCCATTGATAAACAGTATGATCAAAGTAAAGGATAATCCTTGTGTAGTGTTGCTTGTTACTCCATTATCTTGAACCTTTCTCTGATCATTTCTATGATGCAAATTTCTTATCTTTTCTTTAATTAAAATAACTCTCCATACTAAAATACGTACTACGAACTTCCCATAATTCCTAAATAAAAGAGAGGTGAAGGTGGTACCCACCCCACTTTCATGGTCATTACTCTTTTATTCTTTGGGTGGTTAGATGTGTTGTTATGTTCGTTTGAGGTTATTAAGGTAATTACATGCTGCCTGTTGTATTATGGTTATTTATAGTGTATGCATTCTTTCATTTCTAGCTTTGGTAGCAAATAATTGCTTTTAGGATCCGATTGATAACCATTTAGGTTTTAGTTTTTTGTTTTTGAAATTTAAGCCTATAACTACTACCTTATCATATGTTTTTTCTTACTTGGATACCTAAATCTTACCTATATTTTAGAAACCAATCAAAATTTGGAAACAAAAAAAAATTGTTTTTGTTTTTGAAATTTGGTTAGCATTCACATACTTTCTTAAGAAGAGATGGACATATTGTAGGAAAGATGAAACACGTACAAAATATGATAAAAATAAGCTTACATTTCAAAAACCAAATGGTTATCAAATAGGGCCTTAATAAAATAACTCTTCTTTATATTAATTGGAACCAAAGCACTTTCGTTAGATAGCCAAAAGGCGAGTAGAAGATAATATTTGGGTGTTGACACATTTCAACCCAATCTTCATGCAAAAGCATCTCACTACCCTACATACTCAAGAGCACCCATGGGTTACAAACCTGGGACCTCCAAGGGAACATATCTTGGAGACCCTAAACTTCTACCAACGAGGCTACCTCTTAGGGTGTGTTTGGAGCACCGGTTTGGTTATGATAAATGGTGGGTTATAATTAATGGTGGGTTATTATAAATGGTGTTTGAGGGGCAAGTTATTATAACAGAGATTATGATAAACGGTATTTGAGGGGCTGGTTATGTAACAAAAAGTAATATATGTAATGTTTAGATAAACGGGCACGCAGGTTTAGGTAACCACCGTTTATAATAAACGGTGGGGCAAACATCGGGGGTTATTATAACCAACCCGGCCGTTTACATAAACAGGGGCCCAAACACACCCTTAGGGACTCACTCCCCTTGGTAAACCATTCGGTTGAAGCATGTTGGTTTAGGTTTATTTTAGTATTTTAGTATTTTTTATATTTTTAATTATTTTTTCCTTTTAGCATTAGGTTATTTCTTATTTTTTCCTTTTATGATTAGGTTGGATATTATCTTTTCCTTTTATGATAATGTTGGGTTTATTATTAATTAAATGAAGATTTGAATTGCATCTTTCAACATGGTATCTTTTTTTTTTTGGATAAGAAACAATTTCATTGATAATATGAAATTACAAAGGTGTTGGGGTTACCGGCTGACAAAAGAGTGCATTAAATTACAAAAGAGAGCTCCAACTATTCAAAAGTATATCAAAACTATAATCATGGAATAGAGGATTAATTTTACACCATGACACCACCAAGTATATAATTTTGTTGATGATACGATTATAGGGCAATGATTTATCCTTGAAAATCCTTTGGTTTATTTCCAACCATGTGCACCAGCAGAAAGCCTTGACAAAATTTTCCCTAAGTACTTTCTTTTTCTCCTTGAATGGGTGAGCTAAGAGAGTCCTTGAATGGGTGAGCTAAGAGAGTCTGTTGTATCAGTGATTTGGAGTTCCCAGGTAGAACCATGCTCCATGAGAATGCCCCTCTAATGTAATTCCAGAAAATCTTAGCATTGGCACAAAAGATCAGAAGATGGTATCAGAGCCTCAAATTTTTCTATTCGATCTAGGTAAACCTCTTCTCTTCTCATCTTTCACTTTCTTCTTTTTCATCATCTGCTTCCTCTTTTCCCTTTTTTCTTTAAAAACAAAAACAGAAAAAAGCTCCTCCTATTATCCTCCTCTTCTCTTCTTCATATTTCCAAAAAAAAACTCCTTTAAGGAGAAAATCATCTTCTCTTTCTCCTCTAGGTTCATCCTTTTTTCTCAAAAAATCCACCAAAAATCAGAAAACTCTTCATCGCTTCTAAAACATCAAACCTTGTTCAATCTTCTCAATTCCTTTCTTTCTTCCTCCTCCAAGACCTCACAAAATCTCCTTCTATTTCTCTGGGTCTCCTCTATCTCTAATTCCCTTCTTCTCATCCAATCTAGGGCATCATCTCCTCCCAAAATCCTCTATGAATTTCAGCAAAAATCCCCATCCTCCCAATTGGCCCGTTTTTCCAATTGGCTCGTTTTTCCCAATTATTAACGTCTTCCAAATTTGAAAGTCTTTCCAATCGGACTTCTCCATCTTTGTCAATTGGCCCTTATCCAGCTTTCCTAATTGGCCCTTATCCAATTTTCCCAATTGGCCCTTATCCAGCTTTCCCAATTGGCCCTTTTCCAACTTTCTCAATTGTCCTTAATCCAATTTCCCAATTGGCCCTAACATTGCTTTTCCCAATTGGCCCCTACCATTGCTTTTCCCAATTGGCCCCTACCATTGCTTTTCCCAATTGGCCCTGACTTCCAATTTGGCATCGCTTTTACCAATTGGCATCGCCTTTCCCAGTTGGCAGCGTTTTTTCCAGTTGGCAGCATTTTCCTCAGTTGGAGTTTTTCCCAATTGGCAGCGTTTTTCCCAGTTGGCGCCATTTTTCCCAATTTGTGGCATTTTTTTTACAGTTGGCGAAGCTTTTACCAATTGGCATCATCAAGTTGCTGACATTCTCACTAAAGCATTACCAATGATCAATTCTGATGAATTTAACTTCAAGCTTGACTTGTACTCCACATACAACCCAAGCGAGAATGTTGGTTTAGGGTTTATTTAGTATTTTTATCTTTTTAATTACTTTTTTCTTTTAGGATTAGGATAAATCTTATTTTCTCCTTTATGATTAGATTAGATATTATTTTTTCCTTTTATGATTAGGTTATCTTTTGTAGTCTATTTCAGTGTTTTAAAAAGCGCAAGGCGCACTAAGGCGCAATGACCCTCTGGAGCCTGAGGTGCAAGGCGCACCAAAAGGCGAGGGCTTTTTTACCTAAGGCGCACTATATAAAAAAAACACAAAAAATATATGTGTGTGTGTATACACAAAAAAAACATTTCCATAGGTATAAATGAAGTTTTAACCAAGAATAATATATAAAACATACATTACATTTAATTATTAACCTTCATTCATGAATAGAAATGAAGTTTAACAAAGAATCTATATAAAGCATACATAAGATTCAACTATTAACCTTTCATTTTAAGCGCATGTTGTCTTTGTGAGTTAAAAAATTAAGTTATTTAAGGCATTTAAATGTCTTGAATCAGTTATGTCGTGCTTCGAATGACTAGTACGGGTCTCATTGCCGGTCGAAGTCGAGTCCAGGGCGCTAGCGCCGGTTTGGGGGTTCGGGGGTGCAACGTGACCGCCGATGGGGGCTCGAGGGCAATGCCCCCAAAGCCAAAAGCTTATAGGGACTCTAAAACACAAAAAATTGAGGTAAAACCCTAAGAAAACACAAGCCCACAAGGCGCGCGCCTTTTGGCGCCTGGGGCTTCATGTAAGGCGCCAAAAGACGCGCGCCTAATTAACCGCGCCTCGCTTTTCCCAAGCGAGGCGCTAAAGGTGCGACTTGCGCCCAGGCGCACCTTTTAAAACACTGGTCTATTTAAACCTAATGTTGGGTTCATTATTAAATGAAGAATTTGAATTGCATCTTTCAACAAAGCATGACAATGAGAAATCAAGAATAGCATTCTTGTGAAACAATTGATAGGACATAGATAATCAATTTGAAATTATAAGGCATAATCAGCCATAAGATTGAGCGACAATCTGAAAATAACAAAGAATAACTAAAAATTCCAAGAGGAATTATGTATGCAAGAAACCTCCAATATCAAGAAAGGGTTCTAGAACACCCAATCGAGTTCGAGTCTAAATCTACTAAAGATGAAGATTTCGCACCTAGACCTAAATCTCCAACCAATCGTGCAAAAAACAAAACGTCTTTTTCACGATAACTCTAATTTAAAGGTGAAAAATTATCTCCCTATCATTAATGAGTATTCAAAAATTTCTTCATTGGATCAAATGTTTAAAAAACATTTTGAAATACATAGTGACGCCAAGGAAAAGAAAGTAAAACTCGTGGCATTGAAACTAAGACTTGTTACATTTACTTGCGAGACCAACATCGAACAAATAAAATATATGAAAAGTAGCCATAAGTTTGCTAAAGGCACATAAGATGTTTACTTAATGAAACAAAAATTCTTACATATCAACTACAACTATCATGAGATGGCCTAGTGGACGAAATGGCTTTTGAAAAACTATAGAGAATGAATTCAATTCATGGTAGCCACCTACCTAACTAGTAACAATTAATTAATTTTGAGGGTCTCCAAGGGGTGGCACACTGGTTGAAGACTTGGGATTTGAAGGTATGCTCCCTTCAAGGTCTCAAGTTTAAGACTCACCTGTGACATTATAATAGAATCTACCACACTTTTTATTAAACTACGATAATTCTCTCGAGAGGATCTCTCAAAGAGCCAGAGTACAAAGAAGACAACTGAATGAATGCTTAACAATGATCTAACATCTCCTATTTATAACCTTAAACCCTAATTTAACCTAATTTAATAAAAGACTAATAATAAGCCCAAGCCCAATACAATTAAAATAGAAATTAACTAAAAATAAATATTAATACTAATATTCCTAAAACTCTAAGGGCCAGATCGTTCCAACCGTCATGCGCCAACGGCCATTGTCACCCCACCAACGATTGTTCCAACCGTCATGCGCCAACGGCCTATCATAGCCCATGCGCAACCTCCTCTCCTCCAAAACCTTGTTTCCTCTCCCGACGACCCTCGAATCTCCCCTTTGATCGAACTCCGGTCCCGGTAAATCGTCAACCCAATTTCGGCCTCAATCGTTCCAACTGTCATGCGCTAACGGCCTGTCATAGCCGATGCGCACCCTCCTCTCTTCTAGTAACCCGTCGCCCCTCCGGTCAAACCTAGCATTTCCCTAACGACCGAACTCTGGTCTTGGTCAATTTTCCCTGCTCACATTCCTACGTAACTCCTCTCTCCGGTCCAACCCGACTAGCCCAGACCGTCCCAGTCCAGCCAGCCCACCTGCACATGGCCTACCCGCGCCCCACTCGAACTCGCCCGCACTTGACCCACCCCAACAGCCCAGGCCCCGACCCCCATCCGCGAGCCACGACCCCACGTTGTCGCGCCCCTGCGCAACATCCGGACCCGCACCACCGCGCCACTCCACGCAGCCCGGCCCCGCACGTCGCCGCCCACACCAACCGCGCCCACCTCTGCGCCTGCCGTCATGCCTCTGGGTTCCAACGTCCAGCCTGCCTTCACGCCAGTCGCTGCCCTATTCGCTTCAACCGTTGAGTCCACGTCCAGTACCTCGATCACAATCCCCTTCCCTTTATCCACTTTGTTCAAATCCATCAACAATTGCAAATTCCGGTTTAACATCTTGAATTTTAAATCAAACTTCGCATCCTGCTGCTCAAATTTCAAATCCATCTTTTGCCCTAATCGATCCTCCATTGATTCCATCTTCGCTTCCAATTCTTGTTGCTTAATCAACAATGCGGCTGATTTTTCTTCGCATTCTTGAATCCTTGTTTCCATTCTAGTCGAGACCATTCCCAGATCGGCAAACAGCTCTGATACCAAAACGATAGAATCTACCACACTTTTTATTAAACTACGATAATTCTCTCGAGAGGATCTCTCAAAGAGCCATAGTACAAAGACGACAACTGAATGAATGCCTAACAATGATCTAACATCTCCTATTTATAACCCTAAACCCTAATTTAACCTAATTTAATAAAAAAGACTAATAATAAGCCCAAGTCCAATACAATTAAAATAGCAATTAATTAAAAATAAATATTAATACTAATATTCCTAATATTCCTAAAACTCTAAAGGCCAGATCGTATCACATTACTCATTCGATGTCTTCTAGTGTCTGGCCTAGGGACAGGCATGATTACCCTTGTTTCAAAAAAATTAATTTATTTTGAGGATCCTACATTAGAAAAGTGAGGATGCCTTGCAACTTTTATAAGATAGGTGAACTGCTCCTTTCATTGCCAATTGGTTTTGAGATGTCTTGGCTGCTAATTTTTTATTGGTTCCTCGATGGAAGTGTGGGCGTGTTTGTTGCTTGTTCAAGGATTTTCCTTAGATTTGCTCTTGGTCTATGATGGTTGTGTTTAGGGGCAATCTTCTCTATCGGCAAACGATTTAAGTTTTCTCTAGGTGCCTTCTCTTCTAGGCATCGATGAGGTTGCTTTGTCTTTATTTTATATTTTATGCTTTTAGTATGTTCTTTTTTATTGCTTTCTTTCGCTTCCTCGTGAAGCTTGTATCATTAGAGTATTAGCCTCTTTTCATCAATCAATGAAAAGTGTGTTCTCTTGTTCAAAACTATAGTTCGTACAGTCATATACAAGATCTGAATTTAACAATATTGAGGCATGCAAAGCAACTATACCAAGACCATAAAAAACTAGAGAGAAAAAAACTAGAGAAATGAGAAAGAGATAAAGAGAATAAAACAATGGTATTTACGTGAACTTACTATAAGAAGAAACATATAGCCTCATGTGGATCAAGTGGAACTTTTTTGCCAAACTCAATACATCCAACCATCACATTCTCCGGAGCCACAGTGACATTCCTTCTTCTTAATATTCCCATTGGAATCACGAACCTGATCCATCATATAATTGTAATGGTATGACAGCTCTTGTAAAGGAGGAACATTTTCAGCGGCAAAGAACATAATATGTGGAATTCTCTTATCCTCATGATCATAAAGGACATTTTGGGCATAAAGATTGGGTGAGCAACTATGATTAATAAATCTCCCAATATTACCATAATTTGCCGCGTCAATGGTAAAACTACTATCTTCCACAATGTCACGAGCATTCATCTGTGCATCGGGCAAGAGGGTTGAAAGTCCATCCCAAAGAGAGCTTTCATTGTAGTTATTCCCAATATCAAACAAATACTCATCGTTACCAGTTCTTTGTTCTGCTTCCTTATCCTCAAGAAGCTCCCCTATATACTCACAAATAAAGCTTCCCGAGGGGATTGAATTTAAAGATCTCACACCCCATCCTCTTGATTTGGTTTTAAATATTTCTAGTTGAAATTTGATACCACGTTGGCTAACTCGATTATGACAAGAAGGAGGACACTTGCAAGAAGGGCCACATTCATAGACAAGAGACTTTGCCTCAACAATAGCCCCATTATGATTAAATGGGATCTCTCCTCCATTCAAGACGGCACAATTACATCGCTCAGAATCTGAACACCCATTAGTACAATCACAACCTTTGAGAGGAATTGGGTGGCACCAATCTGGATATATCATTTTAGTGATGTAATTAAATGGTGGTGGCTTCTCATCATTTATGATGTTCACGGCACAGATAGGAATCGACTCTTTCCCTTGAGAAATATCATCCACACAAAGACCTTCTCTTACTTTGAATTTCTTAGATTTCTTTAATACATTCCAAGCAAGTTCAGGTTGACCTGCAATTCGATACAACTGAAACTTGAAGATCAGCTTACCATGAGGACCCATATCTTGCCACCATTTCTCCACCAAATATAGCCCATCATAAACGTATGTTCTTCCATCAGATGACTCAGAGCCACGAATTACTCTAACGGGACTTTTTTCATCAAAACTATTCTTCAATGCTAGGTTTCCTCGTTCAAGCTTTTGGTCTTCAGGTTCTTTGTCTGAATTCATCATATTTCCTCCTTGTCCGGTATAAATCAAGACGTTTGAGTTATCGAGGTTATTAGTGTAACCACCCGATGCAACAATACTAGTAGCAAGGATCTTTTGACCGCACTTCAAATAATCTATCCCACCTTGAATTTGGCGATGAAGTCCTACAATATTAAGTTCAATCCTATATCGAAATTCATCACCAACTTCAACTCCAGGGACTGGTCCTAAAATTTGTTTGCACACGTTAACATATTTCCCTTTATCCTTAAGGATTTTTGCTGCTATAAAATCAATCCTCTTGCCAGATGCATTTCCTGGGACCTTCTTCCCAGCTTCTTCTTCCTGCAAGAGCTTCCTACATACAGCTTGGAAAAGTCGCAATGTCTCCCTTACTCTAGTTCTAGTACCTTTAGAATCACTTCCATGATCATTTTCACTTCCATTAGTATGAGAAAATGGAATAAGACTCATGTTAGTACTATAGGATCTATAATTCACGAGAGAATTGTTATTTTCAGTGTCATTGGTACTTATATCCATGCTACCATCAATTACTTGTTGGTGCATATCCCCATTAACATCTTTTTTAATGGTAAATGTCTTCTTCAAAGATTTCTTATGGTACTCTTTTGCTTCCTCCTTTCTTAAAACAGACCTTGTTTTCTCTACCTGACTCAAGTCACGCTTTTTCAATTTCTTCTCACTTGAGCAACCTCCTGGTGAAGGCTTGTAGTTCAATTTACCATGCCTCCAAGGACAATTCGATGAAGCCATAAGACCTACCACAACGAGCCTTTCAGATGCAAAGGTTTCCTCAAAAGGTACAAGCTTCAATTGCTTCTGACGAGAGGGTATATCTATGATATTCTCTTTTGGAGACGTCTCGCTAGTGTAAACCACAATCTCCTTTCCCATATTTTCCTCCAAGCCTTTTGGTTCATTAAGAGTACTCTTGCACTTGTTATCAAACTTCGATCCATTACTATGAGAAGTTTTTTGGTACTCGGTACATTTTCTTCCAGGTCCAAATTTATCGTCCACCATCGAATCAATGTAAGTTTTATCCATGGTTAACTTAGTCACATCATCTGACAATTTAATGACATGCTTTGTTTTATGAGCATTATTTGCAACACATTTTACATCTTTATCCATATTTGATGACGTATAAAGAGGTTGAGAATCAGGTTTATCTATAGCACAAAAATTTTGAGACTCCTCTTTGGATAAATGAGAAGCATTTTTTCCACAAAAGGGAGGAAAGTCTCTAATAGCTGAAACATTTCTTCGAGGAGGATATTCTCTAGTTATAGCCTTCTTCACATCCTTATAATTAGAAGCAAAGATGGTGTAATCAATTGGTGAGCATGATCTCAAGCATGGTCCCAAATTACTAGGCTCAAGTATCTCTTCTTTTCTAGGAGAAACGATCACTCCATGCAAATCTTTCAATGAAGGGTCACCTCCAACAGAATTTTGTATATTTTCGATTGCTCCATCTTTGCCTTTCAAATCTTCAATCAACAATGATGATTCAACATTAACCATACTATGCACATCCTTAATGTTAGAAATATTGGTTTCTTTTGTAGTGAAATCGAAAGCAATATTTTCATTCGGCATCTTCACACTTTCCAACACTTCATGATGTATTGGGAGAGACTTCTCGATTATATCACCTATAGCACCTTTTAAGGGGGTTGAGTTATTTTGCAAAACACTCTGACCACAACCAGGAGGGAAATCGCGAACAACAGAAACTTTACGTCTTTTATATTTGAGTACCCGTGAATGTGGAGAAGAATCTCCATTATCAATACTCAACCTCCGAACCCTCTCCATGGATTCACTACATGTGAATGACATAGTTGCTCCGAGAGATTTAGAATTTAGTTGTAATGCAGTTGAAGTCTATAACGGCTGAAGACATACTAAAGGCTTTGTTTGAAGAGGAACCCCACAAGCCTTGAGGTAACATGGTGTAAGCCTGGATCAGAATAGAAATAAGAATCAATAAAATATCGAAGGGGAAAAAGAAAAAAGGGAAAATTACTAAGACTCCTTTGTACTTTGTCAACTTAATTAAGCACACTTGATCCCTTTAATAAGCTATTTTAGTCCATTAAAGTATTAACAAAATATTAAATTTACCATAGCCCATTAGCTTAAGGCTCGTCTCATCACATTGTTCACTAGTTGTTACCGCTCCTTGATGATCTACTAAGACTCCTTTTTTTTTTTAATTCTACTAAGACTCCTTTTAGCAAACCAATATTTGTTTGCCACATTGATATTCTTCGTAACGAAACTCCGTCCTCTCCTTCTATTTAAGGAAGACGATGAATAGTAATCAAAAGCAAGAAAACAGAGCGTTGCTTGTCATGGTTGTGGGCAAGAACCCTAAACCTTGTTATTTTAGACTGGGAGTTTGCGGATTTTAATGTTTATTTCCTTTAAAGCAACTTCAACTCCGATAATGCAGAGCGCCGACTGATCATCTCTTCACTATTTTTTTTTTAATGGTTTGATTTCTCTATCGTAGATTCAGAAATGGAGAAAGAAGCCTAATAATTCAAGGTTATCAAAAACGTGCGATTCGAAACGAATCGTGAAGAAATCGATTCACATCGTAATTTTGAATCGCATTTCGTCCGAATCGGCGTTTTCAGAGTTAAAATTAAAAAGAAACGATTCAAAAAAAAAAAATCATACCTTTTTTACTATCTAAGAGTCGTCGAAGATGAATAGCAGATAAAATAGGTTTCAAAGAACTTCATTCCTTCTTTGAATACAGAGATTTTGTAAAAAAAAAAAACACGAGCAGCCGAGAAAGGGATGAAGAGACTGAGAAAGAGATGTGCGAGAAAGGGGCGGCTGTGAAGAGAAGTTAGGGCTCTATGTTTACCATTTAATTTATGAAAATGTATATTCCTATTCAATTTACGAAAATTTAAATATGAATTTAATGAGTTGTCTTTTTCATTCATGATAATTAGTGAAAAGGATATCCATCTTTATTTTAAAACAACAATATCAACCATTAATATATTGTTATTCATATTTTATGAAAATTTTAAATAGAATGTAGAATTAAACATTTATATATGTAATTTCAAAAAAAAAAATTATATCTATACATTTTGAAGTTAGGTCAGTTGATTATTTATATTTATATGTATATCATATCATATCATACTACCTTAAAGTGTGGCTTAAGAGGAGAAATCATTTTTGAACAATTTTACCTCATATTCTAAATTACAAACATGTTCTATTGGAATATAAAAAAAATGCAAATAACGCATAAGATATTTACAATATCATTTAGATTTTCATCCGTTGAAGATAAGATGATTTTATCAAATTTCATATATTTTATGATTGAGTTAGAAGATAAGAAATTTCAACAATCAAATGAAAATATTTTCAATATCATTTTAATTTTTGGTGGATCTTTTGAATGCAGCTTGAGGAGCTTTTTCTTGGATTGTTCTGTACTGATGGAACAGGTAAAGATTCTCTACCCGGGTTGTGTGGACCCTGCACAGGGCGAAACTTTATCGTGTTGCTTTATGTATTATTGTCAAATGTGGATGTAAGTTGATGAGGGATTGTCGGTTATGAATTGTTGGTTATGAATTGTCACTGACCTGTATAACGTTGAGTGTATGTCGGTTTGTAACTTTCGTGTTTTGTATGATTAGTGCTTCGGGATTATGGGGTCCCGAGGTGCTGACTTGGTTGATTACATCTGTTTATTTCTCTTGCAAACAGGCTAGGATTATGGGGTCCTAGGATGTTGTTACTTCTGTTGCTCATTCTGTGTTTCTCTTGGTATGTGTGTGAGCTGGTGATGACGTGTGTTAGTATGTAACTAGTCCTGATCATGTAATGAATAAAGGGCCTAATGGGCTTACTATGTAAAAGTATTGAGCATGATGGTGATCTGTTAGGACTAAGCTAGCAAGCATTTGTAATAGAATTCTTTATTGTCATCATCTAGAGGCTGTAGAGACACGACGTATTGTTGTCTCATTGGGTCAGTGTCGTTGAGGATTTATTCTCCCACCCGATAGCCTAGGATGTGATGTAACATGCCACTCCCGGGGATGCCTAGTTTGTGGCCCTATAGGCAGGCCCTGATCATAGTGTACGCCAGCTATGGGAGGGTCTTAGCTTAGGGCGATAGGTGTGAGCAGGCTGACTCAGATCGTTGGTGAGGGCCTCTAGGACCATGACTCAGTGGACACCTTTCTTCGAGTCGTTAGGTGTAACGGCCCAGGTTTTCATCCCAGTCTTCTAGGTATGTCCTAGGGGCATTTTGGTAATTTGGTCGGGCCGTCAGGGCCGTTTATGTCTTTTGCAGTTGTTAAAAATTATTGGTTGGTCTTAAGTAGGATTTTGATGCTTTGTGGATGTGTTTGGGCATGGTGAGATGCAAAAGAAAAATTAGGAGTTAAAGGTGTGTTTGGTGGGTTTCGAACCCAAGTGGTCTGGGAGGTCAGTTGGGTGTCGTTGCCGATTGAGCCTCGAGCAGTTTTGTTACTCTTTCCGCAGCATATCTTGGTTAGACTTAAGTTTTCGGGATTTTGGTGCATTTGATTAAATGAAAGGAAATTAGGTTTTTTGCCTTCTTCTCCATAAGCCCATTGGCCGCCCAAGCTCCCCCACCCTAGCTCCCAAGCCGAGCTCCTTCTTCCCTTGTAGCCCCGAGCATCGTCCCGGCCCAAGCGAGAGCAACCTTGGTAAAGCGGCCCAGCCGGATCGCTGCAGCATCCGTCGCGACGCACCGGGGCGCCAGACGCCCGAGATAGCCTGTGCCGAACGCCCAGAGCGGCCTGCCTCGCCCGAGACGCTTCAGCGCTGAAAGCGGCGGCGCACGTCGCCGCCGCCCGTCCCAGCGTGTCCGTCGCCGTCCCAGCACGTCTGCGCGCAGCCAGCGCCAGCACGCCCGTGTCGTGCCGCTCGCCCGCCCGTGTCCAACTTCGTCGCGCGCGTGCGCTCGCGCCGGCCAGCCCCATCGCGCGCGCGCGCAGCCAGGCCACGCTGCCGTGCGGTAGCGCCGGCGTCGGGCCTCGCCGCCCATCAGCGCCCAGTAGCAGCCACACCGTGCAACCTGTCCGTCCGCGCTTCAGTCGTGCGGCGTGAGTTGCTCCCGAGCCGAGTCCTATTTATTTTATTATATTTAGGCCTATGGATTGTGATTATTATTATGTTTGTTAGGTTCTCCTTAGCTAGCTCGGGATCGATCGCAGCTTAGGATTTTGTGTGTAGTTGCCTCCCGGCGGTAAGGATTTCTTACGGAGTTGTGTGGGCCCTGCGATATTATATGTGATTCTTTGTTTGTATGCTTGTTTGTGATTATCAGCATGTTTAGTGATAGGTGCTCTGTTACGAATTCCGTGGCATGATTTCTTATGTTGTTTCTCATGTTAGTCCATGCTAGGTTGTTAGTTACGGCATGCTCGTATCTGTTCTTGCTTCGTAGTATCATGCTAGGTTCGTTGTATACATTGAGCACGTATTGGATTGTTTTGGATTGTTTCTTTGTAGATATTATAGTTTAGAGTTGGTAGGTAGCATCATCGGGCCAAATGCATAACGTAACTTGCATCCACAGCGAGGGGCGCACGAGGCGGTACTCGTCCCCGATCCCGTTAGGGTTTAGCTAACCTTAACGGTGGCCTCGCAATCTTGGGTGAGGGTGGCGATCGTTAAATGCCCCAACGGTCGGGATGATGACTTGGCATTGCCTCGTCCCGGCGATCGGCACGTCCTCGGCGTGTTCGGCCATAGCCTTTGATTGCCACGATAGGGCAAGGGCGGCTTCACGGTGTAAGCCTACCACGGCCGGTTCCTTAGCCTCGGTGTGGTGGTTGGTGACATAGTTCACGTGTCGAGTCTCACACCCCTATGTCGGTGACACCGATCCGAGATTTAGTTAGGCATGGTGGTGGACACGGGCAACTTTCCACTAGACCGGCACCCCAGTCTGCGGTAGCATGCGGCTGCGCGCTTACGCTCATTACTGGCGCCGACCGGAGAGCTCATCGGGATCTTGAGCTAGTGCACCTTTCGTATTGTGATGAGAGCAGTGCCGAGGTGGGACTTGTTTCTCGTATAGGGCATTTTGTGTGGTGGTTTATTCCGAACTAAGACCCTGAGTTGGCATCCGATGTGTATGTGTGGATTTAAGCTATGTGCTCTATTCTGTGTTCATATTCATAGCTTGCATACCTTTCTGCTAGATGACCATGTATATCGTATTGTACCCCGGTTGGGGATTCTTACTGAGTAATTCGTTACTCACCCTTATTTTTGTGGTTTTCCACAGGTAACCAAGGTGCGAGATAGGATGGCTGAAGGAGGAGCTGTGATCATGGGAACCAGCTGTTCAACTCTGATTTTATGTTATGACTCTTTGTCTTTTCTTTTCCTCTGAATGCATGTAGCCGGGCACGAAGCCCTAGGTTGTTTTCTGAATGTTTTTTACGGATTCCAGTACTGTTGAACTGCTGAAAGTTTTGAATGCTTTAATAAATCTCTGACTAGAGTAAACTTTTGGAAACGTATTTATCTTGAAACGGGTGCTTGGAGACAGGGACAGGTTTCATGAATTTGTATTGACTTAAATTTGAATGTTTGAATGTTTTGGTTTTAATTGGAATCCGAAAGTCGTTTCTGCATATTGTCTTTTACTTTGAATACATGCATTGAGGTAAAGGCCCATTTCGAGCCTCTTTTCGGTCGGGTCTTTACAGTTGGTATCAGAGCTCAGAGTCATAGATTCTGTAGACTGACCTTTTGTTGTAGGTCGTCTTTCCATGATCACCAGCACTCCGACAGTCATCAGGTACGCCTAAGTTTTCAGTTTTAAAAAAGGGTTAAGAATTTATAATACTTTTCATCTAGTGTATGCCTTGTGTAGTGTTGTGGAGCGGAGACGAGCAGGTTCTGACTCGTTGTTGGTTTGGGCCCAGAGCACCATCATGCCAACTTCCCGTAGTGTAAGATGTATGTTAGCAGTTTGTCAGGGTATCCAGATAGATTAAGATACCGCTGGGACATCGTCCCAGAGGGAGGTAGAGATTAGACTCCCGTAGGCCCCTGCGGTGTGGCCCAGTTGTTAGTTTTCCCCTAGAGAGAGGGTGGAGGTGTTTTGCCCTGGAGTACCACACCAGGAGAGGAGTTAGCTTTGGCTTTGCTCGTGTTGATGCTTGTGGAGCAGGTCCCAATGTGGACTAGCCTGGGTAGTTCAGGTGTTGATCTTGAACCTTTGCAGATTGTTTGATTGCCCAGTGAGTACCTGCAGAGTTGGTGGCCTTCGAGGAGGTTGCTGAGACATCTTTGTTCTCTTGTAAGTGTTGTTGTTTTGCAGCCAGTAAGTCGGAACCCTGTGGTTAAGGGTGCAGCGAGCAGTGTTCCCATCTTACTTGATCCGTTGGTGGTTTCCCCGTTGTTTAGTAGAGTTGAACACTCTTCTTTTGGTGAGCCCTAGAGTAGGGCTAGCTGCAGCATGTTGAGAGAGTCGGTCGGAGTTTTGTTGAGCTTCATGTGGAGATGCAAGAGTAGGCCGTGAGGCTTCAGTTAGATGAGATGCCATAGACAGGGTTGTTCGAGTTTGAGCCTTGTATGCCTAGCCATAGTTTTTGTCACTCGAGGTTGTGACCTTGCTGGCCCATTTGTAGTAAGATGTGGATTTGGTAGTAGTGGCTCTTGAGGTGCAATGGTTGGTGTGCCGCTTTGGCACTAAGTCTGGTTCAGGTCTGAGTTTGGCATGGGTATAGCAGGTGGTTATATGACCCGTCCGGAGTTCAGCACTCCTTTAGCCTTTGGATCCGTTTATGGCAGTTGCACCTGTTAGGGTCGTGCAAGAGGGCTAGTTCAGTGGTAGTCGAAGGACTACAAGTGAAAGGATGTTCGAGAGGAGCTGGAGCCTCTTCCCAGTGTTACTGGGGGTTGAGTAAGTCAGCAGGTTGAAGGTTGATCAGTGTTAGTGCGTGTGAGTACCACGCTAGGGCTGAGGCCAAGAGATCTTTGTGGTTGGTAGTGCGGTCCACTACCTTCGAGTGCCTAAACCTGAGTTGAGTGACCATTGTAGATGCGAGTTCGGTCCAGCAGGGGGACCATGAGTTGGATGCTCATGAGATGAGTTGGATGCCCGTGAGATGAGTTGGATGCTCGTGAGATGAGTTGGACGCTTATGAGATGAGTTGGATGCTCATGAGGTAAGTTGGATGCTTATGAGACGAGTTGGATGCCGTGTGTGTAACGCCCCTTGGTATGAGGTAAGATCGGTTTGGCACTGTTATGCTTTAGTAGAGTAGGGTTGCCACAGCTTCGAGTGCGTGTGGAGATGGATCTTTTGGGTGTCCCTTTGATTGGTTGTATCCTTGCCGGAAGTTAGTTGTTGTTTTTGAAAGCGCTTGTAGTCTTGGATCCCTAAAGGAAGGTTGGGAGTTGTGCACACAAGTGTGCTTTTGTGTAGTTCGTTCTAGTGGCGAGAGTTTCAGAACGATGTAGGGTTTTCATTGGAGAACTGGTGCTCAGTTCTTCGAGAAGTTGGACTCCAGGTGGATGTTGTAAGGCTTTAGTTGAGGTTGTAAGGATACCGTGCTCGTAGTCGGGTTGTTGCTTAGGCAAGTTTGTTAAGTTGAACCTAAGCTTGGTTGGTGGAACCTTTTGTGTTCATGGTTGGAGTTCAGATGGTACTGAACAAATGGTGGTTGTAGTGAAGCCGCGTAGTTCCTGACCGTAGTTGCTAAGGGTGTTGCTCGGAATCCTTACCCTGGGTGGAAGCTACGATGTGGCTGATGCTTTGAGTAGGAGGATGACACATGCAAGCGTTTACGGTCTTTTTGGTTTCGAGGTTGGAGCGAGGCCAACATGGTTGTGATCTTTGGAAAAAGGAGTTGTTTGTTGAGCGGTTGGTACATTAGACCAGTTAGACAACGGTGTGTGTCGAGGGTTGCCGAAGAACCCTAGTTGTGGAGAGCCTCACCAGAGCTCGGTCGAGCCAGTAGTGAGTTTGGTTGGCAAGCAGGAGTCGTGTAGGTTGTAGACCTCGGGTGAGTTGCTGGCAGATTTGGTAGGCTAGCATGCTGAAGTTTGTTTGGAGTAAAGTCTGGATTGGTTCCGGTGTGGTGGCAAGTTGGTGCTTGGTGTTGACCAAGGTGTGGTTTTGTAGTTGCTAGAAGTTAGTTTTGCTCGTGGGTCGAGTGGTTCGTCCTTGTCGGTTGTTTCCTGTTTCCAGGATGTAGAGAGTTGCCCTCCTTTGGTGTGGAGGTGTGTCTTGGCTAGTTTGTGGTTGGCGGTTCAGCCTGTGGTGGAACCCCCCTATTGTTGCCCCCGTGAGATTTAGATGTTGTTGCTTTAGCGGAGCAAGACAGCGAGCGTGTGTGGAGCTCTCTGTCCTTCGGTTGTCCGCTTGTAAGGAACTGTTTCTCCTTTGGAGTCGTCAGGTTATTCCTTGGTCTTGGAGTTGGTGGTAGTGGTGCTAGTAGGAGGGAAAGTTTGTTGGCTGCTTGGAAGCAATTGTTGCCTAGTAAAGCGGACTCGTGAGTGGTGTTCTGGAAGTTGCAGTAAGGGTTGTTCTGCCTCCTATGAGTGTTTGGCCTAGTTGGTTAAGGTTTTTGTGTGTTGGCATGGAAGCTGTTGCACCTTTGTAGTTGAAGAACCTCTTGTATCAGTTGTGGATGAGGTTGCACCATTGTGGTTGGTTTAGGGTCTTGACCTTTTGAGGATCCTTCTTTGGTTAGTGTAGCTTGTGCTCTGCCGACCATTATTGGTATTCGGTTCTTGGTAGTTGGTGTTAACCAAGTAGTGGAGTTCGTTTATGAAGTTTCGGTGGGAAGGTGCAATAAGCCTAAGCTGGGGTTAAGCTTTGTATGTGTTATCGTTTGGACTTGTGAGATGTGTTTCATATTTGAGGCAAGCTTCATTACATTTGCTGCATGGAGGTAAGTTTGGTGGAGGGAGCCCTCTAGGGCCCGGTTATTGGCAGGCTGACTTGTCCAGCCAGTGATTTGAGTCGGGCTAGAGTTGAGTGGATTGGCATAGCTATGCACGATTTGTATTTGTTTGGGCTTAGAGTTCGTAGCACTTAAGTTGTTGGGTTGTAAGTTTAGTGTGGGAGCTGTCAGTTAGTCGAAGTTGTTGTGTGAGTTAAGATTTTTGGAGGATTGGTTTCAGTAGTTAGAGCTCGCACCTCGTTTTGTGTGCAGAGGCCATTTCTGTGGAGTAGTAGCATGGCAGTCTCAGGCTAGAGTTGTTGGCACTTGGGTGTGGCAACAAAGGTTTTTCTAGACAGTGCGTTAAAGAACCGTGGTTTTGGAGAGCGTTCGTAGAGGCTTGTGAGTCGAGTGCAGTTCTTGTAGTGTTTTCACCCTCTGACCGATGGTCTTCTGGGAGGAGTGAGCCAGATCCTTCAGAGCTTGTTGCGAGTTGGTGTTTAAAGTGGTTGGGCGTGGGGACCGATGTTGGTTTTATGAGTTTGCCTTGGGTAGCGCTTGGTTCCCATTTGTTAGTTCATATAGTTCCGTTGAGGCGTTGTATTGTAAGTGTTGCGAGGATTCGGTGTTGCAGGGGAAAAGGTTGGTGGTCGTTTTTTTTTTAGTCACGAGTTCTTTGCGGTTGGGGCAAAGATGCGGTGCAAAAGTGTAGAGCTCGTATGTTGGTAGCCCAGAGAGAGGCGAGAAGTGTTACGCCGATGTATGGCGTCGAGTTTTAGAGTTTGAGGTTGGACAGTGCGTGTTTTAAAGGTTGCACCGATGTGAGGTGTGTGGAGGTTTGGTAAGCGTGGGAAGTTGAGTCCCCGTTTTGTTGGTCCGTTTGAGATTCTTAAGAGGATTGGCAGAGTTGCATATTGGTTAGCCTTTCCTCCGTTGATGTCAGCTGTGCACAGTGTTTTCATGTTTTGATGTTGAGGTAGTATGTGCCAGACCCATCGCTCATTCTGGACTTTGAGCCTTTGCAGTTGATTGAGGATTTGGGCTTCGGGGGGAAGCCTGTGAGTATTCTGGTCTTTGTGACGAAGACGTTGTGTAATCGTGAGATCCGTTTGGTAAAAGTTCAGTGGAGGAGTTGGAGTTCTGAGGAAGCCGCTCGTGAGCGGAAAGAACGTGATGAGATTGTGGTATCCTGAGCTGTTTCAGTCTTAAGGACTTTGGAGGACGAAAGTCATAAAAAGGAGGGAGTATTCGTAAGGACCCGACCCAAAGAAACGGTCTCTATCCTAAAGTCCTTACTTAGCATGCATGATTAGGAATGTAAAACGTCATTCAGAGTTTGAAATTTAAATCTTTGAAGTAAGCACATTCAAAACAAAGAAAATATAATTCCATTTAAAATAAACAGGTAGATGACTGATCAGTACTTTCTTAAAAACAAATCAAGGAAAACGGTACGTGAAACATAAAATAGATTTGAGTGCTTTTCCTAGGGACCCAAGTCCCACTACATGCTAAATCATCAAAGAAAACATTAAAAGAACGTGCAACTCAGAGTCGACTATCCATGATCATCGAGCCGCCTCCTCCTAGCCATCCAGCCTCTGTGTCCCAAGTTACGGTGGAAAGCCACAGAAAATAAGGGTGAGCAACAAGTTACTCGGTAAGAATCCCCAATCGGGTACAATACGAAATCATCCGATTTAGCACACGGACATGCAACCATACAAAGACTTAGAGCGAAAACGGTTGGTTTAGGCTATGGGCTACTTCTAGGCGAGCCTATTCAAGGGCTTCCATCAACGGCCTCTCCTAGGTCCTACGCTTGGATGCCCTTCGGGCCTTACACAATCTAGGACTCAGTGATGCCCAGTGGGGCCTTACACACTTAGGATGCCCATCGGGCCTACACCTTCGATGCTCGGTGATGCCCAAAGTGGGCCTTACACACTTAGGACGCCCATAGGGCCTTACACCTCCAGAATCAGTGATGCCCAGTGGGCCTTACACACCTAGGACGCCCATAGGGCCTTACACCTCCAGAATCAGTGATGCCTAGTGGGCCTTACACACCTAGGATGCCCATAGGGCCTTACACCTCCAGAATCAGTGATGCCCAGTGGGCCTTACACACCTAGGATGCCCATAGGGCCTTACACCTCGAGATGTCCATCGGGTCTTGCCCGGCGGGACCCCAAACTAGTTGCCTCTACGGTCCTCTATACTATACATCACACATCTAGCAGTAACCCGATCTAGCGACATACAAATGGCGGCATGGTTCTATCAAGATAGGAAAGCCTAACATGGAACTAACGGGATGTAAACATGTCACGAACATGAATCGAAAGAAAACATGTAACCTACCACTAGAAACTCATATAATTCTGATGTCGGCGTGCTATCAACTATTCGCAGGGTCCACACAACCCCGGGTAAGAATCCTTACCTGGAAATAAGTGGAGGTTAACTATCCCGAATCAAATAACGACCCTCGAGCTTTTAAGCGAACCCGAGCAACCTAAGCAAGTAATAAAATATCCTAATTAATAAACAACATCTAAAATCGGGAAGTCCAAAGGGTGGAGGCTCTGGGAATTTACCAACCGAGAAGGCACGTCTCGGCAGCAAGCAAAGAAGGCCGGCGCGCTTGGCAGCGCAGAGGCGCTGGCGCTGGCACCGACGTTGGCGCTTTCGGGCGCGCGCGCAGGCGTAGCCACAGTGGCTGGGCGGCATTTATCAAGCCATCGACGGGCCGGCAGCGGCGGCAGCGTGCTGGCGACGCGAGGCGAGGGCGTGCGCGAACGAGCGACACGCTGACGAGGCGCGCCTAGGGCGAGCGTGAGCGACGCGGTCGGGCGCTAAGTGCTTTCGTCGTCTGCGGCGCGAGGCGGGCTACACGCCGGTCTTGGCTGCGAAGGCGCGCAGCGAGCGAGCTAGGCAGCGCAGCGCGTCAGGCGGAAGCGAGGAGTCTGTGGCGCTGGCGGGCGAAGTTGCTCGCCGACGCGGATCTGGGTAGTGATGGCTCGGTGCGGTGCGATAGTGGCGATGGGGCGTCGCGGCGGTGTGGGGTGGGTTGCGGCGGCAGTGCTGGGTGTGGCGATGGCAGCGGCGTGCGGCGGTGTTAGGCGTGAGGGTTAGGGTTTTGAGAGAGAGAGAGAGAGAGAGTTTTTTTTTTCTTTTCTTCTCTTCCTTCCTTAAGTTAAATAGACTTGGGAATCTCAAATGACCTTCCCAAGACTCCCCTTGAGCCACAGCCAGCGCATTTTTTTTTCTTATTTAATTCCAACTCCTATTTCTTTTTTTTTTTTTTTTAAACTATTTCCGTTTAAAGTTGAAAATCGGGTCATTCTGAGATTGTAACGGCCCGAGTTTTCATCGATCTTCGGTATGTCCTAGGGGCATTTTGGTAATTTGGTTGGGCCGTCAGTAGCCGTTTATATCTTTTTGCGGTTGTTAAAAATTATTGGTTGGTCTTAAGTAGGATTTTGATGCTTAGTGGATGTGTTTGGGCATAGTGAGATGCAAAAGAAAAATTAGGAGTTAAAGGTGTGTTTGGTGGGTTTGAACCGGGTGGTGCAGGAGGTCAGTTGGGTGTCTTTGCCGGTTGAGCCTCGAGCAGTTTTGTTACTCTTTTCTGCAAAGCATATCTTGGTTAGCCTTGAGTTTTGGGATTTTGGTGCATTTGATTAAATGAAAGGAAATTAGGTTTTTGGCCTTCTTCTCCATAAGCCCCTTGGCCGCCCAAGCTCCTCCTCCCTAGCTCCCTAGCCGAGCTCCTTCTTCCCTTGCAGCCCCGAGCGTCGTCCAACCCAACCGAGCAACCCAGCAGAGTAGCCGAGCCGGATCGCCTGCAGCATCCCGTGGCACGCACCAGCGAACACTGAGCCGCCCAAAGACGCCCAGAGCAGCCTGCCGCACGCCCAGCGGCCCTGCCTCGCCCAGAGCGCCAGCGCTGAAAGCAAAGACGGCGCGCCAGCCCGCCCCAAGACGCCCGTCGTCTCGTCGCGGCCAGCGCCGCGCGCGCGCTGTCGCCGTCAGCCAGCGCGCCGTCTTGCGTCTTCGCTCGCCCGTCCCCGTGTCGGCTCGTTCGCGCCATGCGCTGCGCCGGCCGGCCATATGCGCGCAAGCGCCATTAGCGTCTATCGTGCCGTGCAGCGGCGCGCCAGCGCGGCGCCACTGCCACCATCAGCGCGCCAGCGAACAGCCACACTGTGCAACTGTCTCCGTCCACGCTTGGTGTGTCTTGCGTGAGTTGCTCCCGAGCCGAGTCCTATTTATTTTATTATATTTAGGCCTATGGATTGTGATTATTATTATGTTTGTTAGGTTCTCGTTAGCTAGCTCTGGATCGATCGCAGCTTAGGATTTTGTGTTTAGTTGCGTCCCGGCCAGGTAAGGATTTTTTAGTGGAGTTGTGTGGGCCCTGCGATATTATATGTGATTGCTGTTTGTATGCTTGTTTGTGATTATCGGCATGTTTAGTGATAGGTGCTCGCATTTCAATTCCCGTGACATGATTTCTTATGTTGTTTCTCATGTTAGTCCATGCTAGGTTGTTCCGTTCTGGCATGCTCGTATCTTTTCTTGCTTCGTAGTATCATGCTAGGTTCGTTGTATCTGTTGAGCACGTATTGGATTGTTTTGGATTGTTTGTTGTAGATATTATAATTTAGAGTTCAGATAGGTAGCATCATCCGGGCCGGATGCATAACGTAACTTGCATCCACGACAGGGACGTACGAGACGGTACTCCATCCCTGATCCCGTTAGGGTTTAGCTAACTTAACTACCGCCCGCAATCTTGGGTGAGGGTGGCGATCGTTAAATGCCCCAAAGGTCGGGATGATGACTTGGCATTGCCTCGTCCCGGCGATCGGCACGTCCTCGGTGTTGTTCGGCCGTAGCCCTTGATTGCCACCGATAGGGCAAGGGCGGCTTCTCGGTGTAAGCCTACCACGATCGGTTCCTTAGCCTCAGGTGTGGTGGTTCAGGCTGACATAGTTCACGTGTCCAGGTCTCACACCCCTAAGTCAGTGACACCGATCCAGAGATTTAGTTAGGCATGGTGACTGGACCTGGGCAGCTTGCCACTAGACCCGGCACCCTCCAGAGTCTGCAGTAGCATGCGGTGCGCGCTTACGCTCATTACAACGGCGACCGGAGAGCTCCTCGGGATCTTGAGCTAGTGCACCTTTCGTATCGACAGTAGACAGGCTGAGGCCGGGACTTGTTTCTCGTATAGGGCGTTTTGTGTGGTGGTTTATTCCGGACTAAGACCCTGAGTTGCCATCCGATGTGTATGTGTGGATTTAAGCTATGTGCTCTATTCTGTGTTCATATTCATAGCTTGCATACCTTTCTGCTAGATGACCATGTATATCGTATTGTAACCCGGTTGGGGATTCTTACTGAGTAATTCGTTACTCACCCTTAGTTTTGTGGTTTTCCACAGGTAACCAAGGTGCGAGACAGGATGGCTGAAGGAGGAGTTGTGATCATGGGAACCAGCTGTTCATCTCTGATTTTATGTCATGACTCTTTGTCTTTTCTTTTCCTCTGAATGCATGTAGCTGGGCACGGAGCCGTAGGTTGTTTTCTGAATGTTTTTTACGGATTCCAGTACTGTTGAACTACTGAAAGTTTTGAATGCTTTAATAAATCTCTGACTAGAGTAAACTTTTGGAAACGTATTTATCTTGAAACAGGTGCTTGGAGACAGGGACAGGTTTCATGAATTTGTATTGACTTAAATTTGAATGTTTGAATGTTTTGGTTTTAATTGGAATCCGAAAGTCGTTTCTGCATATTGTCTTTTACTTTGCATACATGCATTGAGGTAAAGGCCCATTTCGAGCCCCTTTTGGGTCAGGTCTTTACATTAGGCATGTCGACTTGGACCAGGTCAGTACTGTGTAGGCCTACACCTGATTGGTTTCCAACACCAAGCGTTGTATGCGTACACGTGTCGATTGTCAGGTAGATGGCTCACCTGAACCGGTGTCGTCGGTACACAGTAGAGAAAAGTTGAGTTTGAGCTAGATAGTCGTGTAACGAACCTCATGACCAGTCATATTATTTAGATTAGGTGAGTGTCTCAAGGGCCTCACAAGAAAGTTATGTAACGAATCTCATAACCTGTTATATTCCTGCATTAGGTGAGTGTCTCAAGGGCCTCACAATAAAGTTGTGTAACGTACTTCATAACTCGTTTTACTGTTAAAGTTTAGGTGAGTGTCTTGAGGGCCTCACAAGAAAAGTCATGCAATGAATCTCATGACCAAGTAAAAAGCTAAGTTGAGTTGAAAGCAAGTTGATCAATTAAGAAAGACATGTAACAAAAGTCATGGCTAGTTAGTAAGCTATGTGAGACGAGAATAAATATGTAATGCTACCATGATGAGTTCTTCTTTGTGCATTGTACCCCTATTGGGGAGTTCTTACAGAGTATTCTTTTATACTCACCCTTTCGGTGGTTATTTTCTTTCCACAGGTAATCAGATGACACCACTGAGACGGTTAGTTGGGAGTTGTTGAAGAGATCATGGGTGGAGTTGTTGCATTCTCTGAGTTGTTGATAGGATAGACGTCATTTTCTTCTTGTGTAGCATGTAATGTTTAAACTCCTGTTATTTTTATTAAATGTTGGCATGGTTACCTTTATTTTTATTCACCTAACTATTTATTCAAAGATTTTTGTAAACACCTTGGCCGAGGGCTTGTTAATTACTTATTATTATTTTGAAATAAAATCAACAGGAGTAGTTATTTAAAGTTTGAAATTCAAATTGGCATGGATTTATAACCGTTTTGAGTCAGCATGACGTGGAAAACGTAGTTTAAAATTACGGATCTTTACATAATAAATTTAACTATTGTGAAAAATGGTTATAAAATTCAATATTAGATTGAAATTCTTATTTGATGATTTAAATTTAGTGCAAAAATGTAGTTATATATATAATTATTATTTATTGCACTCAATTGACATATTTTATTAAACATATATATATATAATTTATTATTTAAAAAATTATCACGTGCAACACCGTATTAAAATTATAGTAAATATAAAAATTAATAATTATTTATAAATATGGAACTTATGATACACGATACATTAAATTTGAATTTCGATATACGTTTCGTTTCACTCAACTATGGATGACAAAGCTGGAGGAGCTAATAGTGATAAAAGATCATCAGCAAGTAGGTTCAGGTTTATTGGTTTCTCAATATAAAACCGAATCGAACCGGTCAAACTCGATTTTCTATAATTTCAAACCAATAGATCCAATATGCTTCTTAAAAATCGATCTGAATCAATGGATCGGTTCAGTTTAGTCGTTTTTTGTTTTTTATTTCACCCCTATTTATTATTGTTGGGGACCCAAAACGTTGATGAATGATTAAATTTAAATAAAATCCTAATTTTTTTGGAGTTGGTTATTGTAAATTTTTGTAGAAAATAATAATAATAATAATAAAAATAGAAGTGATTTATATCTTTAAAAATATTATCAAAATCAATTAATAATGTCAATAATTGCAGCAGTTTTTCTATACATTTTCAATGTAAACATTAAAAGAAAATAAAATATGTGATGATAAAAAAATAAACTATTAAATTATATTATCAATTATTATAATGTGGATAAAAAATAGAGGCATGTTGTATTTCCCATACAATGTTAAAGAAAAAATCAATTTTTTTTTACATAGAGCTATTCTTTTGCTAAAAATTATTTATAGAAATATATTTAATAATCATATTTTCATTTATATATAATTCATTCTATCATTATATGCCAAATGTTTCAAGAAAATAATGAGATAAAAAGTACATATATATATATTTCGAACTTAATTAAGACTTTTTTATTTTTTAAAAAAAAGAAAAATTATGTATAAATATGTAATTTTTTAGTTTCATTTAAAAATAAATTATAAGTATTTTTTTATATAGTTGTATGTATATGTAGATACGTGTATATATATATATACATATACATATAAAACTTGATAACATATGATATTCATATTTAAAATATTTTTTTACATAAGAATAAATTATACAACAACCAAATATTTTAAACATATGTATATACATGTATGTAGATATGTCAAGATATTAATGTTGTAATTTGTTAAAAATATATATAGAAGTATGATGTTTAACTAAGACGAAAAGAATTAACTTCATCTTCTAAAACAATTATAATCAAATAGTCAATTTTTAGTTAAATTAAATGCTCATTTGTACATAAAAAAGTGAGATGATAAAATTTTCTATGTTAATTTTTTACTTTTTATTACATAATTCAATATTGTCTAAGTTCTTTTTGAATGAAATATGAATGAATATCTCGAAAAATTAGGAAAGGGATGGGAACTTAAAGTAATAATTGTTGCATAATTTGGGATGTAGATTTAATTAATTTAGAAACTTAATTATTTGTCTTTTATACAAATAGATTATTGGATGGGCATTTTGGGATGGAAAAATTTATTTCTCCACCTAAAAAAATCGAATTAGTCATTTACTGAAATTAGAATTAAATGTTATAGGGTCAGGCGTAGGTCTCGTGACATTAGTGGAGGTATGCGAAGGCCGGCCCAGACAGTCACGAATATAAAAAATTACTTAAATTAGAATATTTGTAGACATTGTTTTAATTAAATTTAAAATGTAGACAATTCTTACCATTTTCCTTTTTTTTCATCTTTCCTATTGAAATAGGATTTTTGATTAACTTAATCACTAATTTTATTAAGTATGATGACTTATATTTTTATTTAATATTATCTTTAATGTTTAATCTGTACTTGAAGTTATTTTCATGTTTTTTTAGGTATGCTATATATATTTTTATTTTTTTAGACTATTATATTTAAATATTAGTTTTAAATTAAAACTTATGATTCGCGATACGTTACGATACACGATACATCAAAATGAGATTTTGATACACATTATGTTTTACGAGCTAACAACCTTACCTAATATTGCAATTCTGTGCGTATTTCTCCATTTAGCGGCTTAGCATCTTGGTTCCTTATCTTGGAAGGATAGGATCTTTGACACATGATCTGTTTCCTTCCAGTAGTAATTTGACATCAACAAAAATAATTTGAAATTTGTAATGTAGTTCAATTGTATATACTTCAATGGTGAATTGAAAACGAAACCCACAAAAAAAAAATCAGCAGAACATTAATCATCTAGTAAGTATGAAATTAAGTTATAATGTAGGAAGATGTGAGGGAGAAAGCAGAAAGAAGCCGAATCTGATAGGGAAAATTGCTGAAACAGTAAAATGAAACGTATGCATAGCCGGCGAGGGAATTGTAATTGGAATATATGCAGTTTTCAATCAATAAGGTCAGAAAAGCAAAGACAAATAGGAAACATGTAGAATTAATAAGAGAGGAAAGTGAAGGAAGTAAGGCAGGAGAGAAGGAAGAAGGGAAAGAAACAAACCTTACTCTGTTTGGAAGATTGAATGGAAGTTGGGAGAGCATAAGAGATAAATCGTTGGGTTCTGTCAGAGACGAGGAAATAGAGGGGGTTAGGGGTTTATTGCCTTGTGCTCGTACAAACCCAACCCCAACTCTAACAATACTCAACCGGTGTGTGCGTATGTGCTAACTCCTAATTTCTTTCTTCTTTTTCTCTTTTTATTTAACTAGAATTTTTTAACGTTGGTATGTAAGTGATGACGGAGAAATTTTGGCCAATTACAAGCTGCCACGTCATTATCTAAAATTTAATGGCGAATTTAAATTAAATTTTGGGGCAATATTTGTCAAAATTATTTTGGACCAAAAATTGGTTTATTCAAAATTTGGTTCAAAATTAAACTAGACCAAGTTCATTTAGGGAACCAAACCACGAAATCCAAGCCCAAGGGCTAGGCCCAAAAGCCCATCAGGGCCCAAGCCCACGATTAATGAGAACTTTATAAATAGAGAAGTTCTCCTCATTTCAAAGGGTGGAAAATTTTTGGAACTAGAGAGGGAATTCACATTTGTTGAGGTCTCTCCACGGTTCTGAAGATCAAACGTCGTTTCGAAGGCAAAAATTACTTCGAAAGACAAATAATTCCATAAACGAGCAGTTGAATACGAAGAACACACATTTTGTTCTTCAAATTGGTCTTCATATCAAGAACATTCATTCAGAGAGAACGAATCAGAGGATCAAGTCATAGAGATCGACCCATTTTCGCAAAAAATCATCTCAAATTCAAGTTCAACTCCAAGAAACTAAATTTCTCCTGAAATCTCGTGTGAACAAATTGGCACGACCAGTGGAACCTCTCTACCTCTCATCTCAATCTCTCGCATAAATCAAGCAACCATGTCTGGAAAAGCCACATCAAAGTCCGTTGCTCCAGAAGGCTCAATCACAAAAAGAAACACCATTTCAAAGGTGTTAGCTTCAAGAATCTATGTTGGACCTATCAAGTGCAACCGTTTCAAGTCCATTGAGATCAATGAACAACAATTGACACCGAAGGGAATTGCACAAAGGATCGTGAGGCAATTAGAAGGGTTTTCTGATGAAATTTCTATCAAAGAAAACCCATTGTTTGAACAAGTCATTCCTCCCATTGTTCAACCGAAAGAGACATCGAATCCGGATGTGATGGCTGTTATGATGGCTGGTGAAGGAAGCGATGATCAAATGGCAGAGTTTGAAAGAAAGCTCGAACAAATGATTAAAACAATTGAGGAAAGAGACTTAGAGATCGCTTACCTAAAAAATCAGATGCAAAATCGAGAGACAGCTCCATCAAGCCAGAGCCAAAATGAGCGAGTTAATGACCAAGGGAAGAACGTTCTCTTAGAAGGACAACCACAACAACACTCAACTTCGGTCGCTTCGTTGTCCGTCCAACAACTGCACGAAACGATCGTAAACAGAATTAGAGCTCAAGGTGGTGGGCCCGTCCAAACTTCTTTTTTGTACTTCAAACCATACACAAAGAGAATAGACAACATGAAAATGCTTGCAGGATACCAGCCACCTAAGTTCCAATAGTTTGATGTAAAAGGCAACCCCAATCAACATGTTACTCATTTCATTGAAACATGTGAAACTGCTGGCACCCATGGTGACCTTCTCGTCAGGCAGTTTGTCAGGAAATTAAAAGGGAACGTGTTTGATTGGTATACTGACTTGGAGCTTGAGACAATAGGCAGTTGGGAAGAGCTAGAAAGAGAGTTCCTTAACCAGTTCTACATCATAAGACGAACTGTCAATATGATCGAATTAACAAATGCAAAGCAGCATAAGGGTGAGCCTGTCGTCAACTATATCAACCGATGTCGAGCTCTTAGTCTTGACTGCAAAGATCGCCTCACTGAAACGTCCGCGATCGACATCTTTATCCAGGGCATGCATTGGGGACTTCTATACATCCTGAAAGGAATCAAGCCTCGCACCTTTGAGAAGCTGGCCACCCGAGCTCATGATATGGAGCTGAACATTGATGCAAAGGGGAACAAAGATTCTCTGGTCTTAGAAACACGCAAGGAAAAGAAGGATTCCAAGCCCACAGAAAAAGATACAAAAAATGTGGAAAAGGAGTCAATGATCATCGGTGCAACTCCGTTAAAATTTTCCTCAAAAGCAAAGGAAACAAAAGTCGAGAAACGACCAGTTGTAGAGCAACGACGTCGTCTAATTCTTCAAGAAAGACAAAAAAAAGTCTATCCATTTCCGGACGCCAATGTTGCTAACATGTTAGAGCAACTACTGGAAGCAAAAGTCATCCAGCTTCCCGAATGTAAGCGTCCCGAGGAGTTAGGCAAAGTAAATGATCCTAACTACTGCAGGTATCATCGCGTTGTCAGCCATCCCATAGAGAAATGCTTCATTCTCAAAGAGTTGATTCTGAGGTTGGCTAGAGAAAAGAGAATCGAGCTAGATCTAGAGGAGGTAGCACATGTAAATCATGCCACTGTGGTTGCTCAGACCAAAGCACAACCACCCAAAAGTGCAACACCGCTTAAGTCTCCATGCTTGATTCAATTTGGATCTTTGAAGCCCGTTGCTATTCATTCTCAAAAGAAATCCTTAGACTGTAATCTTAAAGAAGAAACCCTTCAACAGGTTTGAACTCTAGGAAGATTTATGTCAATGCCAACTGAAGATAAAAATGGAGGTTGGATCGTTGTCGCACGCCGGAGGAGGCAAAAGCTTACCTATGTCCAGAAAGAAGCGTGTTTATTCCAAGAGCCAAAGAGGAATAGGTTTTCAAAGAAACGAGGCAAAATAATTGCAAGAAAATCCAAGCCCGTCATAGAGGAATGCAAAGATTTTCTACGAGTGCCTCATGCAGTAACATTGGCTGATTTCTTTCCAAAGAAATTTTTATGTGATGGAAAAGAAAAGGCAATAGACGTTGCTACATGTCATGGGATTTGCACAAGTGATGACCCGGTAAGTTCTTCAAAGGCTCATGTTGAGCCTAAAAGTATATCCCTCTTTAATATAGAGGATTTGTTAGCACTCACTCAAGAAGACAAAAATTCTCTTATTGAGGCATTGTTGGACTCAAATGGTGGGAATAATAAAACATCTACAGTAATTGTGCCTAGTTCCCCATGTATGTCGATAAGTTTCACTGATGAAGACCTGTTATTGGGATCAAAGCCTCACAATCGTCCTCTGTATGTCTCGGGCTACATACGAGAACAAAGAGTTGGACGAATTCTCATCGACAATGGTTCGGCGGTCAACATAATGCCCAAGGCTACCTTGAAGTAGCTAGGCATTTCTATGGAAGAGCTCTCAGACACCAAGTTGTTAATTCAAGGTTTCAACCAAGGTGGGCAACGAGCAATTGGCATGATTCGATTAGAGGTCATCATTGGTGAGTTGAGCGTTGATGCTTTATTTCATGTCATAGACTGCAAGACAACTTATCGACTACTGTTGGGACGACCTTGGATCCATGAAAACAGAGTTGTTGCTTCATCATTGCATCAGTGCTTTATATTTTACCAAGATGGTATCAAGAAAGTTGAAGTTGACACAAATCCATTTTTAGAAGTCGAGTCTTACCTCGCTGATGCAAAGTTCGATATAAAGAACAAGGACGTAGAAAAGATAGTGGCAGAAGAGGCCCCCTCAGTAAAAGAGAAGGATAAAGCTAAACTAGAGCAGGAACCCGAGGTCAAAAAGAAAAGTGTAGAGGGAGAAGATAAGTCATGTAATATCAAGAGTGAGAGTTTAACTAACCCAGTAGCTCCTCAGATTTTGAAAGACGAGAAAGCTTCAACGTCACCTATCTTACGCTATGTTCCTTTGTCTCGACGAAAAAAGGGCGACGCACCTTTTACTCAATGTTCGAAAAATTTGAAAGTGGGTGATATTGAAATGTTGAAAGAAAATTTCATCGCTCCTTTGACAAACATGAAAAAGCAATGGAGCTAGAGAAATGCAGATGATAAAGTGGAAGTGACTTTGCCTGAAAGACGAACTAAAGATGGGTTCGACCCCAATGCATACAAACTTCTAGCAATGAAGGGTACGACTTAAGGACTTATACTGAGTTCAAGCGCTTAAGTATCTTTGACGATCAAGGTGAGCTTTCATCGACCCAAAAGAAACTATTGAAGAAGGGTTATACTCTGCCAACGTCAAGAAAGAGACTCGGATATAAGTCTTCTGAACCAGTACACATAACACGAAGGGAGAAGGAAAAGGTGGCTGATGCCAACCACATAACAATTGAAGAGCTTGAAGAATCAAAGGAAAAGAAGAATGTCGGTCATAGGGTACCTGCCTTTAAACGCATTGGACCATTAACATCTCGTATTTCAGCACTTCAAAGGTTGGGTACATCAAAGAGAAAAGGAGAGCGAAACATCTGCTATCGCCAATGAGACGCATTCGCGTATCTTTAAAAGGTTGAATAAAGCGACGGGTGAAGCGAGAACATCCTCAAATTTAAATGAAGCTCAACCATCGACCTTTCAATGGTTAAGCATGGCAAAAAGGAAAATAGAACACACAGATCCAACAACGGATAAGACCCGACCGTCGGCTTTTCAAAGATTGAGCATAAGCACCAAAAAGATTGAAGGGAATACCACGTCTGTTTTTGACCGAATCTCTCATGGAAGCCTTAGAGAAATTGTCAAAAATAATTCATCGAGTAAAATAAGAAGCGATGAAGATATATGCAGTGTTGTTCCATCTTGTATGAAGAGGAAAATGTTTGTTACAGTTGAAACAGAAGGTTCGCTAAGAGTAAAGCGACATGATGTTATCTTCACCAACCCAAGAAAAGAGAATATAGAGCAAGAGGAAAATGAGTTTTCATGCCATCACATCACTATTGTAAAAGAGACAGAGGTTGATATGGGTGAAGAGGATGTGGATGAAGCGTCGCTTGCTTTAGAAGATTGCATTCAGTCGACAGTGGATGACCTTAAAGAAATAAACCTTGGCACCAATGAGGAATCGCACCCAACTTTCATAAGCACGTTTCTTACACCCGAGGAGGAGTCTGAGTATTTGAGTCTTCTTAATACGTACAAAGACATCTTTGCTTGGTCATATAAGGAAATTCTAGGACTTGATCCAAAAGTGGCGGTCTGTAAGAACCCGACCCGAAATACGGTCCTAAACCTAGGTTCTCACTCAACATGCAAGTAAAACATATTTAAAACGTTTCAGTGATCAAATTAAAACTTTTGAAACATCTAAGAGTGGGGAACAATTAAAATACTTCCAACAATTTTCATAAAGTAAAAGCAATAAAAGCAAAACATGTCCTGGCCAGTATATATAAAAACATTCAAAACAGTTTTAAACATCCACTGACATAGTTCCCCTATGGACTCTAGGACCAACTACATGCTGAATAATAAATGCAGAAAGATAAAACAGAGTGCTGGCAGCTCCCATGATCAGTCAGCTCCCTCCGCTAGCCGTCCCAAAGCTCTCGGCCAAGGGGAAAAAGCTTATCTTCACAAGCTTGGCTTGGCTGCTAGAGGATTCTTGATGGAAGTGTGCGGCAACAAGAAGCTTCAAGATGCTCATCGGCTAGGTGACGTGCGGCAACAATGGACTATTTGCTTGAAGTGGTGTGGCAAGGGGAGGTCTCTTGGCCAACGAGTTTGTGGCAACACAAGAAGAAGAGCAAGGATGTTCGACAACCACAAGAAGGACCAAGGGTGTTCGGCTAGGGGCTGCAAGAGAAGAAGAAGAACTATGCTCGATTAGGGGAACATCCATCCAACACTTGTAGAACACGGCTAGATCAAGGAAGACTTACCTCTCGAATTCTTGGCTCGATTTCTTGAAGAATTGACAAGATGTAGATGGGAAGGAGAGAGGATGGTGGAGTCGGTAAGGAGAAGAGGAAGAACTTGAAAATACGCGCGGCAAGGGAAAATGATAAATGCGATTTCCGTTTTTTTTTAATTACTTAGATTTGGTGATTCCTTCCCTGGGCTTTCCCCCTTCGAGTCCTAATTGCAACACCAATTATCTCTTAATTAATCCCTTTATTCCAAGCCTCCAAACTCCCTTGCAGGTGAAGGGTTCGAATCCCACAAGCAGTAACTTTTAATTTTGTACTTTTAAATTTAACCGAAACACCTCTAAAAACCCTAGCAACAACATAATTCTCGGGAACCTGCAACCAACAACAACCGAATCT
Organism: Sicyos edulis; assembly: GCA_036507275.1. NCBI lineage: Eukaryota > Viridiplantae > Streptophyta > Magnoliopsida > Cucurbitales > Cucurbitaceae > Sicyos > Sicyos edulis. The sequence goes on from CM071847.1 coordinate 26,363,351, forward strand.
CAGCAAAAGACCGAAACAACCATGGAACCCTAATATTCCACGAGGCAAGCCCTAATAGCAAAATGACCAAAATCCCATTTTTGGTTAAAACAACCCTAACGGGCAAACCGAACAACCGAATACTGAACCAAACGTACCTGGTAAACTAGAACGGAAATCTGGGCCATTACACGGTCCATTGTGTAGCTATTAGACCTAGGTCTCGATCAATCAAGCAAGCTCAACGACGTTTTAGACCAGAACTTATCCCACAGATAGAAGCTGAAGTGAATAAGTTGATTGAAGTTGGGTTCATCCGCAAGGTAAAATATCCAACATGGATCGGCAACATTGTTCCAATAAGGAAGAATAATGGGCAACTTTGTGTCTGTGTAGATTTCCGTGACCTAAATACAGCATGTCCAAAAGATGATTTTCCATTGCCCATCACTGAAATCATGGTTGACGCCACTACGGGGCATGAAGCTTTGTCCTTCATGGACGGATCATGAGGCTATAATAAGATAAGGATCACTCTTAAAGATGAAGAAATGATAGTCTTTCGAACTCCGAAGAGAATATACCGTTCAAGGTCAAGCCATTCAGATTAAAGAATGCTGGTGCAACCTATCAGCGAGCAATGCAGAAGATTTTTTATGATATGCTGCACAGACGTGTTGAATGTTATGTTGACGATCTCGTGGTTAAATCTATAAAGCAACAAGATCACTTAGAAGATCTAAAGATGGTCTTTAATCGACTTAGAAAGTATCAACTGAAGATGAATCCTCTCAAATGCGCATTTGGAGTAACTTCTGGAAAAAATTTAGGTTTTATCGTAAGACACCGAGAAATTGAGATAGATATTTCAAAGATTGATGCCATACAAAAGATGCAGCCGCCAAAAAACTTGCACGAGCTTAGAAGTCTCCAAGGGCGCCTAGCTTACATCCGAAGGTTCATCTCCAATCTGGCTGGTAGATGCCATCATTTCCAAAGATTGATGAAGAAAGGAGAAACATTCGAGTGGGATGAAGCATGCCAAAACGACTTTGAAAGCATAAAGAAGTACATGCTTAACCCACCCATCTTAGGGGAGCCTATAGTCGGAAAACCATTGATTTTATACATCACTGCGCAAGAAAGATCCTGTAACGACCCAGGTTTTTCTTCCCGGTCTTCCAGGTATGCCCTAGGGGTAATTTGGTAATTTGGTCGGGCCGTCAGGGTCGTTTATGTCTTTTCCAGTTACTAAAATTATTGGATGGTTTTTGTAGGTTTTTGGAGGGGTTTGTGGTTTGGTTTGAGCAAGGTTTGATGCAAAAGTAAAATTAAAGGAAATTGTGCTACAGCCGGGGTTTGAACCCGGGTCTCCTGGGAAGCTTGTAGAGATGTGTGCCAATTGAGCCATTAGGTGCTCTTGTTGCTCTTTCTGCATCACATCTTAGTTAACCTTGGATCTTTGGTGTTTGGTGCATTTGGTTAAATGAAATAGAAATTAGGTTTGTTGTGTTTTCTTCTCCAAAAGAGTTGTGGCGCGCCAAGCTTTCTCCCAAGCTCTCCTTGCCGATTCTTCATCCTTGCGGCTCCCTTGGATCGTTCATCATCATTAGGGTAAGTCTTCATCCTCTTCATCTTCTCGATTGGGTGTTCTTGTTGGCCGAAGGTAAGGAGAAGAGCTTGTGTGTGTGTGTGTTTGTAGCAGTCGCCAAGCATGCCCAGAGATCCGCCAAAGAGCAAGCCGAGCCGCCCAGTGCCAGATCATCGCGCAAAGCAGAGAGCACGAGCCGCCAGGAACCGCCGGCCGTCGCGGCGCGCGCGCGCTACGCGCTTCGCGGCCGCGCGCGCGCTCGCGCGCGCGCGCGCGCGCGCCGCGCGCGCTGCGCCGCTGCGCGTCGCATCGCGCATCGCATCGCGCCGCGCCTCGCGCCAGCAGCGCTGTCTCGTCCGCTTGCGCGCACCGTGCGCTGCGCCCAGCCAGCCGTCCGCGTCGCGCGCGCAGCCTGCCGCCTCCACCGCCGTCAGCGCCCGGTGTGCGGTCCCTGCGCCGCCATCAGCCCCTCTGCGCCCGTCGCGCAAGCCAGCCCGGCCGCCGTCCGCTTTGCCTGCCCGTCAGCGTGTCGGCCGAGCCGCGTGAGTTGCTCCCGAGCCGAGCCTTGTTTATTTTATTATATTTAGGCTTATGGATTATGATTATCATTGTTTTGTTAGGTTCTCGGTAGCTAGCTCGGGTTTGTTCTGCGACTTAGGATTTGTGTGTAGAAGCCTCTCCGACCAAGGTAAGGATTTCTTACCAGGAGTTGTGTGGGCCTGCGGTATATTTGTGATTGTTGTTTTGTATGCTGTGTATGATTATTAGCATGTTTAGCCCTAGGTGCTCTGTGCGAATTCTGGTGGCATGAACTCTTGTATTGTTTCTCATGTTAGCCCATGCTAGGTTGTTCCATTCGGCATGTTCGATATCTCTGTTCTTGCTTCGTAGTATCATGCTAGGTTCCTTGTATCATTGAGCACGTATTGGGTGCATTGAATGAATTGTTATTATTATTTACGGTTTAGAGTTCGGTAGGTAGCATCATCGGGCCGGATGCATAACTAAACTTGCATCCCCGAAGCGAGGGCGTGCGAGATGGTACTCGTCCACGATCCCGTTAGGGTTTAGCTAACCCTAACGGTGGCCCGCAATCTTGGGTGAGGGTGGCGGTCGTTAAATGCCCCAGCGGTCGGGATGATGACTTGGCATTGCCTCATCCGGCGATCGACACGTCCTCGGCGTGTTCGGCCGTAGCCCTTGATTGCCACCGATAGGGCAAGGGCGGCTTCTGGTGTAAGCCTACCACGGCCGATTCCTTAGCCTCGGTGCGGTGGTTCAGTGACATAGTTCACGTGTCCGAGTCTCACACCCCTATGTTAGTGACACCGATCCGGAGATTTAGTTAGGCGTGGTGGATTGGACATGGGCGACTTGCCACTAGACCCGGCACCCCCATAGTCTGCAGTAGCACGCGGTGCGCGCTTACGCTCATTACTGGTGCGCCCGGCCAGGAGAGCTCCTCGGGATCTTGAGCTAGTGCACCTTTCGTATCGGCGATGAGAGGCGGTGAGGCCGAGACTCGTTTCGTATAGGGCGTATTGTGTGGTGGATTTATTTCCGGACTAAGACCACGAGTTGGCATCCGAGGTCCAAGTGTGGACTTAAGCTATGTGCTCTATTCGTGTTTATACTCATAGCTTGCATACATTCTTCTAGATGATCATGTATATCGTATTGTACCGGTTGGGGATTCTTCTTGAGTAATTCGTTACTCACCCTTATTCTCGTGGTTTTTCACGAGGTAACCAAGGCGCGAGACAGGATGGTGAAGGAGGAGTGTGATCATGGAATCTGCTGTCATCTCGACCATTTTATTATATCTTGACTCTTGACTTTTGTTATTTCCCGAATGCATGTAGGCGGGCACGGAGCCCTAGGATGTTTTCTTACGTTTTATGGATTCCAGCATATTTGTACTTGTGGAATGTTTAAATGGTTTAAATAAATCTACGATCGAGTATGCTTTTAGAAGTGTATGTTTTGATTGTTGAATGTTTTACATTTTTACTTGGGATCAGAAACTTATTTTTTCATAATGTCTTTTATTTTGAATACATGCATTGGGGTAAAGGCCTATTTAGAGCCCCTTTTGGGTCGGGTCTTTTCTGATTAGTATCGAGCTCGAGTCATAGATTTCGTAGTCGACCTTTTGTTGTAGGTCATCCTTCCATGATCACCAAGACTCAGACACAGTCATCAGTACGCCTAGGTTTGTTGTTTTAGAAAGAGAAAGGGTTAAGAATTTACAATGCCTATCATCTTGTGTATGCCTTGTGTAGTGTTGTGGAGCGGAGACGAGCGAGTTACGACTCGTTGTTGGTTTGGGCTTAGTGAGCCATCATGCCAACTTTCATGATCGCGGCGATTTGTTTAGCGGCTTGTTGAGGTATCCAGATAGATTCGGATGCCCACAGGACATCGTTCGGAGGAGGCGAGCTTAGACTCCGTTGGCCATTTGTGGCCCGATTCTTTGCTTTTCCCTAGTGAGAGGGTGGTGGTGCTTCGTGCGATCGCGATATGTTGATCGCACCCAGAGGAGCGGCGCTTGGCATGTCCGACCGAGGAGTTGGACCGATCGTGTTGATGTTGAGGCGCGTCCGAGGTTGTTGTTAGGCCCGCATGCGGTGGCCGGCGATTGAGTTGCCTAGAGGAGGGGTAGAGGCTAGCGGCGCCTCAGTGAGACTCCTTGAGCGAGTGTGCTCCGACCATGAGAGATTTGATGGCGAGTCTTTAGCTATCGAGAGCGGGAGACCAGCGCATTTGTAGCGCGTAGTGAGGAGTCCGGCACAGATAGCCCAACTGATGAGTTTGTTTCACAGATTTTTCCCCAGTAGCTCTTGTAGCCGGAGGTTCCGGGAGGGCATGATCAGTGAGTTTATTCAGATGAGTTTGTTGGCGTTGATGGAGACGCCCGAGGTTGGCAAATGGATGCCTGTGAGAGCTCGATGTTTTAGTAAGTCCCTACTTGCTAGTAGTAAAGTAGTTGGCCGAGTTTGAGTTTAGCATCCGTGTGTGGGATGGGATGCCTGCTCATTCAGAGGCCGAGGGTGTGCCGTTCTGTCTTTATTTGGTTCATCGGATGGTGGTGGAAGTCCCTTGTGAGAGGTGTACTAGCGAGTCTCCACCGGTGGCCCGATTGTTTGGCAAGTTGCCGTGTTAGTGGCTTGAGGCGGATGAAGGGTCATCTTTGCCCCCTGCGAGCTGCTTGTTGTTTAATGACCCGACTTCCTCGGATGTGGATTTGGTAGTAGTAGCACTTGAGGTGCATTGGTTGGTGTGCCACTTTGGCACTAAGTCTGGTTCGAGCTTGAGTTTGGCTTGGGCATAGCAGATGGTTCTATGCCATTCGGAGTTCAGCGTACTCCTTTAGCCTTGGATCCATTTATGGCGGTTGCACCCGTTTAGGTCGTGCGGAGGGCTAGTTCGGTGGTAGTCGATGGACTACAAGCGAAAGATGCTCGAGAGGAGCCGGAGCCTCTTCCCGGTGTTTACGGAGGTTGAGTAAGTCGGCGAGGTTGCGGTTGGTAAATATTGGTGCGCGTGAGTCTCGCGCTAGTGTTAAGGCCAAGAGATTTTCCTTGTGGTTGGTAGTACGGTCAACTACCTTCGAGTGCCTAAATCGAGGAGAGTTGAGCATTGTAGATGCGAGTTTGGTCGGTGAGGACCATGAGTTGGATGCTTATCGGATGATTTGGATGCCTATGAGGCGAGTTGGATGCTTTTGAGGCGAGATGAGTGATGCCTTGCGAGAGGTTTTGGATGCCTTAGGGGGTAAGCACCCTTGGTAGAGGCTTGGTACAAAGTAAGTTTGGTTTGGCATGATTATACTTTGGTAGAGCAAGGTTGCCTCACTTCGAGTATCGTGTGGAGATGGAACTTTTGGTGTTCCTTTGATTGTTTGTATCATTTGCCGGGAGTTATCGTTGCTTTGTGGAAAAGCGCTTGTTAGTCTTGGATCTCTAAAGGAAGGTTGGGAGTTGTGCACACAAGTGTGTTTTGTGTGGTTCGTTCCGTGGCGAGAGTTTGAGATCCATGTAGGGTTTGCTTTGGAGATCTCGTGCTCGGTTCCTTGAGAAGTTGGACTCGGTGGTTGTTGTAAGGCTTTGGTTGAGGTGGTAAGGATACCGTGTGCTCGTGGTATCAAGTTGTTGCTTAGGCAAGATTTGTTAAGTTGGGCCTAAGCTTGGTTGGCGGATCTTCTTGTTGATCGTTGGTTGGAGTTGATTGGAAACCGAACAAGAGCGATGGTAGCTAAGCCGCGCGTGGTTTACGATCGTCATGGCTAAGAGAGTTGTTCGGCTCCTTCCTTGGGTAGAAGTTATGTTGTGACCGATGTTTTGAGTAGGAGGATGGCGATTGCAGAGCGTTTCGGGTCCTCTAGGTTCCCAAGGAGTTGGAGTTGGCCGGCATGGTTGGGATCTTTGGAAATTGGAGTTGTTTGTTCAGCGGTTATGCATTAGATCGTATCTTGCAGGCGGTGTGTGTGTCGAGGTTGCCGAAGAACCCTAGGTTGTGGAGTGCCTCTCGAGCTCGGTCGAGCCCCGGCTAGTGAGTTTGATTGGCTATTTGGAGGCGTGTAGTTGTAGCCTCGGTGGAGTTGCTAGCGATCTTGGTAGACTAGAAAGCTAGTGTTTGTTTGGAGTAAAGTCCGGAGTGGTTTTGGTGTGGTGGCAAGTTGATGCTTGGTGTTGACCAAGGTGTGGATTGGAGTTGTTAGAGTTTAGTTTTGCTCGTGGGGCGAGTGGTTTGTACCATGTTGGTTGTTTTTCCTGTTTCGGGATGTTGAGTTGCCCCGTTTGGCATTTGGAGGTTGATGCTGAGATGGACCCTTGTTGTGCCCCGTGAGATTAGATGTTGTTGCTCTGGTGGAGCAAGGCGGTGGCGTATGTGGAGTTCTCTGTCCGTTGGTTGTCCGCTTGTAAGAGCCGTTTCCTTTGGGAGTTGTCGGAGTTACTCCTTGGTCTTGGAGTTAATGGTGGAAGCGCTAGCTTGAAGGAAAAGTTTGTTGGTTTGCTTGGAAGTAGTCGTTTGTCCGATTAAGCGGATTCTTGGATGGTGTTCTAGAGGCCGCAGATAAAGGTTGTTCGCCTCTTGTGAGTGTTTGGCCAAGATTTTGGTTCGTTTGTTGTTTTGAGAGCTAGTTCGGTTCTAGGTGAGGGCGTTATACGAGGTCTTGTTCCTAGTCAGTAAGTTTTGGGAGTTGACCCCTCCCCGGCGATTGAGCAAGTCTTTGTTTGTTTTGATTTTGGTGGTCCGATTGGTTGAGTTTTCTCTTGGGTGTTGCTTCCAAGAGAGTTGGTTGTTGTTGCCTTGGGTTTGAGCAAGTCGCGAGCGTGTGTGGAGTTATTTGCCTTCCAGAGTTGCTTGCTTTGGGAAGTCGTTTCCCGTTTGGCGAGTCGGCTTAGCTCTGAGTTGTGTAGTCGATCGAGTAGCGCGTGTCAGCCCAATGAGAGGGTCCCTGCTTTGTGTTGTTAGCAAGCAAGAGTTGTTTGTTCCCGCAAGAGCGGAGGCCACCAGAAGAAGAGTTGAGTTGTTACGGCAAGTTGTTGGTTCTTTGGGGATTGAAGATTTCCTTTCCTCTAGCCTCTGTGGTGGTTGAGTTGCTCCTTGGATGCCGACCTCGAGTGATAGCTTGCGAGGTAGTCTTGCGGATTCGTGTGGCTCGGGATCCGTAAGCTTTGAGGTTGTCGTTATCCGTTTTCCTTGTGAGGTTTTAGGAGTGGAGCTTACAGGTTGGAAGATGAGTTAGGCTTAGGCTTAAAGGGAAGTCCTTTGAGTAGCCAGTTGGATTTTAAGAGTTGAGTAGTAGCTTGGAGGCGGCGTTGCTCGTTATAAGTTTGGGTTGAGTTCTGCTGAGCAAGCCCTTCTCGGGCTTTGTTCCTAGTTGTTGTGAGTTCCCGGTTGGCGTTAGTAGAGGCGCGTTTGAGTGAGTTGGCACACAGAGGTGCCGTGGCATTGGTTGGTGTTGTTGATTTGTTTTCCTCAAGGTGTTGTGTCGCATGAGATAGGCTGCGTGATGGTTTAGTCCTTGCTTCCCGAGAGTTTTCCTTGAGAGGAATGTTGGATGTTCCTTGCTGGCAATTTTCTCCTTAAGATGGTTGCTTAAGTGTTGTGGTCGTGTTCTAGTTGGAGAAGTTTGTCTTTTGGATCGATCGCCGATTGGTGGTTCGTTTGTATCTCGTTAAGGTGTAGTCAAGGTTTGAGGTTTGTTGGTCTCTTGTGAAGTAAGAGTAGGCCGTTTAGTTTTTAATCTGGAAGGTTCGGTTGTTTGGCTTGATTTGTTGTAGGGTTGAGTTTGTTTGTTGACAATTTGTGCACGGTGTTTTTATGTATCGATGTTGGGGCGGCATGTGCCGGACCCATTGCTCATTGTGGACTTTGAGCCCTTGCGGTGATTGAGGTTTAGGGCTTCGAGGAGAAGCCTATGAGTATTCTGGTCTTGAGTCGAAGGCGTTGCGTAGAAGTGAGATCCGTTGGTAAAAGTTTAGTGAAGGAGTCCGAGTTCGGAGGAGGCGCGCTCGTGAGCGGGAAGGACGGGATGAGAATGCGATATCTGTGTTGTTTTGATCTTAAGGACTTTCGAGGACGAAAGTCATAAAAAGGAGGAATATTGTAACGACCCGTGTTTTTCTTCCCGTCTTCCGGTATGCCCTAGGGGTAATTTGGTAATTTGGTCGGGCCGTCGAGAGTCGTTTGTGTCTTTTCGATTACTAAAATTATTGGATGGTTTTTGTAGGTTTTTGGAGGGGTTTGTGGTTTGGTTTGAGCAAGGTTTGATGCAAAAGTAAAATTAAAGGAAATTGTCTTTGCAGTAGGGGTTTGAACCGGGTCTCTGAGGAAGCTTGTAGAGATGTGTGCCAATTGAGCCATTAGGTGCTCTTGTTGCTCTTTTCTGCATCACATCTTAGTTAACCTTGGATCTTTGGTGTTTGGTGCATTTGGTTAAATGAAATAGAAATTAGGTTTGTTGTGTTTTCTTCTCCAAAAGAGTTGTGGCCGCCCAAGCTTTCTCCCAAGCTCTCCTTGCCGATTCTTCATCCTTGCAGCTCCCTTGGATCGTTCATCATCATTCCGGTAAGTCTTCATCCTCTTCATCTTCTCGATTGGGTGTTCTTGTTGGCGAAGGTAAGGAGAAGAGCTTGTGTGTGTGTGTGTTTGTAGCAGTCGCCCGACATGCCTAGATCCGCCAAGAAGCAAGCCCAGCCGCCCCAGTCGCCAGATCAGCGCGCAAAGAGCAGAGCGCCCAAGCCGCCCGGCCCGCCATCGCGGCCGCGCTCGCGCGCGCGCGGGCTCGCGGCGCGCGCCGCGCGCGCGCGTCGCGCCGCGCCGCGCGCGCGCGCCTCGCTCTGCGCCGCGCGCGCGCGCATCGCGTCGCCGCCTCGCGCCAGCCCGCGCTGCGTCTCGTCGCTTGCCGCGCCGTGCGCTGCGCCCGGCCGGCCGTCGCGTCGCGCGCGCGCGCCTGCTGCCGCCTCCTGCGCCCGTCAGCGCCAGTGTGTGGTGGTCGCCGCCCATCGGCCCCTTCTGCGCCCGTCAGCGCCCAGCAAGCGGCCCGCCGTCTTTACTGCCCGTCGCGTGTCGGCCGAGCCGCGTGAGTTGCTCCGAGCCGAGCCTTGTTTATTTTATTATATTTAGGCTTATGGATTATGATTATCATTGTTTTGTTAGGTTCTCGGTAGCTAGCTCGGGTTTGTTCATGACTTAGGATTTGTGTGTAGAAGCCTCCCAGACCAAGGTAAGGATTTCTTACAGGAGTTGTGTGGGCCTGCGGTATATTTGTGATTGTTGTTTTGTATGCTGTGTATGATTATTAGCATGTTTAGCCCTAGGTGCTCTGTCGAATTCTCGATCGCATGAACTCTTGTATTGTTTCTCATGTTAGCCCATGCTAGGTTGTTCCATTCGGCATGTTCGATATCATTCTTGCTTCGTAGTATCATGCTAGGTTCCTTGTATCCATTGAGCACGTATTGACCGCATTGAATGAATTGTTATTATTGTTACGGTTTAGAGTTCGGGTAGGTAGCATCATTCGGGTGGATGCATAACGAAACTTGCATCCCCGAGCGGGGGACGTCACGAGATGGTACTCGTCACGATCCCGTTAGGGTTTAGCTAACCCTAACGGTGGCCCTGCAATCTTGGGTGAGGGTGGCGATCGTTAAATGCCCCAACGGTCGGGATGATGACTTGGCATTGCCTCATCCCGGCGATCGACACGTCCTCGGCGTGTTCGGCCGTAGCCCTTGATTGCCACGATAGGGCAAGGGCGGCTTCCTAGTGTAAGCCTACCACGACCGATTCCTTAGCCTCAGTGCGGTGGTTTGGTGACATAGTTCACGTGTCGAGTCTCACACCCCTATGTCGGTGACACCGATCCAGAGATTTAGTTAGGCGTGGTGGATGGACATGGGCGGCTTGTTACACAGACCCGGCACCCCATAGTCTGCGGTAGCACGCACGCGATGCGCGCTTACGCTCATTACTGGCGCCGGACGGAGAGCTCCTCGGGATCTTGAGCTAGTGCACCTTTTCGTATCGACGATGAGGCAGTGAGGCGGGACTCGTTTTCGTATAGGGCGTATTGTGTGGTGGATTTATTTCCGGACTAAGACCACGAGTTGGCATCCGAGGTCCAAGTGTGGACTTAAGCTATGTGCTCTATTACGTGTTTATACTCATAGCTTGCATACATTCTTCTAGATGATCATGTATATCGTATTGTACCCGGTTGGGGATTCTTCTTGAGTAATTCGTTACTCACCCTTATTACGTGGTTTTCCACGAGTAACCAAGCGCGAGGCAGATGGATGGTGAAGGAGGAGGCGTGATCATGGAATCCTGCTTTGTCATCTCTGACCATTTTATTATATCTTGACTCTTGACTTTTGTTATTTCCCCTGAATGCATGTAGACGGGCACGGAGCCCTAGGATGTTTTCTTACGTTTTATGGATTCCAGCATATTTGTACTTGTGGAATGTTTAAATGGTTTAAATAAATCTCTGATCAGAGTATGCTTTTAGAAGTGTATGTTTTGATTGTTGAATGTTTCTGTTTTTACTTGGGATCCGAAACTTATTTTTTCATAATGTCTTTTATTTTGAATACATGCATTGGGGTAAAGGCCTATTTAGAGCCCCTTTTGGTTCGGGTCTTTACAGATCCTTGGGGGCATTGTTCACACAAGAAGGAGAAGAGGGAAAGGAGCAAGCATTATACTATTTAAGCCAAACTCTTACAAGAGCAGAACTAAACTACTCTCCCATCGAAAAAATGTGTTTGGCCCTATTCTTCTCCATCGATAAGTTGAGGCATTACATGCAGGCATTTGCTAAACGTCTAGTTGCAAAGGCTGGCCCAATCAAGTATATTCTGTCCCGACCAATCATTTCAGGGCATCTGGCTAAATGGGCGATTCTGCTTTAGCAGTACGACATTGTTTATGTCCCGCAGAAGGCTATAAAAGGTCAAGCGTTGACATACTCTCTAGCAGACCATCCCGTCCCTTCAAATTGAAAGTTATGTGAAGACTTTCTTAATCAAGAGGTTTTCCATGTTAAAATCACGGGCCCATGGACTATGTATTTTGATGGTGCAACACGAAAAAGTGGAGCAGGTGCAGGTGTTGTCTTCATTACGCTCGACATGCATATGTTGCCTTATAGCTTCACACTTAGCAAACTATGTTCGAACAATGTTGCAGAGTACCAGGCCCTTATAATCGATCTTCAAATGGCCACCGAAATTGGCATAAAGTACATAGAGATATTCGGGGATTCAAAATTGGTGATAAGCCAAGTCCTACTTCAGTACGATACAAAGCACGAGGATTTGAAGCCATATTTTATGTATGCTAGGAAATTACTAGAGAAGTTCGACAACTTCATCATAGAACACGTTCCAAGGTCAGAGAATCATAAGGCAGGTGCATTGGCTAACTTGGCTACTTCTTTAACGATTTCTAATGAGGAAAGTATGAGCATTGCACTTTGTCAAAGATGAGTCATGCCACCAGCCGAAAATGAACATCATGAGACCAATGCAATATCTGTTTGTGAGATTGAAGAAGAAGACTGGCGTCAACCTATCATTGACTACCTTCAACATGGGAAACTCCCTACAGAACCTCGACGCAAAGCAGATGTACGAAGGAGAGCTGCTCGATTTGTCTATTACAAAGAGACACTTTTTCGTCGCCCATATGAAGGGCTTTTTCTCCGATGCTTGGGAAAAAAAAGAATCGAATATAGCACTAGAGGAGGCGCACTCAACCATTTGTGGAGCTCATCAATCTGGTCCAAAGCTTCATTTCCAGCTAAAGAGAATAGGTTATTATTGGCCTACTATGGTTAGAGATTCTATGGAACATGCAAAAAAATGTGAAGCCTGTCAGTTTCATGCAAATTTCATACATCAACCGCCAGACCCTCTTCATCCAACCATCACTTCGTGGCCATTTGAAGCATGGGGACTTGCTCTCGTGGGTCCTATAACTCCAAAGCATCAGTAGGTCACTCTTATGTTTTAGCTGCGACTGATTACTTTTCAAGGTGGGCTGAAGCGATCCCTCTATGAGAAGCGAAGAAAGAAAATATTACAAATTTCATTCGAACACATATTATCTATCGTTACGGCATTCCCCCATCACATTGTCACAGATAATGGATGACAATTCTCCAATAGCTTTATGGATAAGTTATGTGAAAAATTCCACTTCAAACAACACAAGTCTTCCATCTACAATGCAATAGCAAATGGGTTGGCTGAAGCATTCAACAAGACCTTGTGCAATCTAATGAAGAAGATAGTCTCCAAGGCAAAGAGAGACTCGCAAGAAAGAATTAGTGAAGCGTTGTGGGCCTATCGAACCACACATCGTACACCTACAGAAGTCACTCCGTATTACTTAGCCTATGGAGTAGAAGTTGTACTCCCGTTAGAAAGAGAACTCCCATCACTCCGAATGGTCGTACAAGAGGGGTTGACAGTTGAAGAAAATGCAACACGAATGATCAAGGCTTTTGACAAAAATATCAAGCCTCGTTCGTTTCAAGTTGGGGATCTTGCACTCGCCGTTAGAAGACCTATCATCACTACACGACATACAGGCAATAAGTTCACACCTAAATTGGATGGACCATATGTTGTTAAAGAAGTCTACACTAACGGTGCTTACAAGATTGTGGATAAAGATGAACTAAGGATTGGCCCGATCAATGAAAAGTTTCTTAAAAAATTTATGCTTAGTGATGTAACACTCCTTGGAGTATGAGTATAAACTGCAAGCTATGTAAATGAACTACGTTATGACTTGATCCCTTCATTATAAAAGGGTACGTAGGCAACTTGATGAATTTTAAGTTTAGTAGTTTTTTGTTTTTTTGTATTTAAAAAAAAATGATCGACCCAAGTTATGTAAATGAACTATGTTATGACTTGATCCCTTCATTATAAAAGGGTACGTAGGCAACTTAATGAATTTTAAGTTCAGTCATAATAAAGAAAAAAAAGGGTCAAAATAAAAGCTCTTATTTTATTGATGATAAAAGAGGCCAAATCGGCAGATACAATGAGAAAAAAATGCTATAAATGAAATATGGTAAATGAAAAAAAAATCGTTCCTACGATACAACAAGTCTAAAAAAAAAGGAAAAAAAAAAGAAAGCTAAAACGTCAAGTTATAATCCAGCAGCCTTCGTCGCTGACTTGTAAGGGCTTCTTCAAGCATTGCCAGTGTCTGCCTATTGTTGTTGGTAGCCTGAGCTTCTTTAGTTGCACTTATCGCTTCCTCGAGTTCATATACTTTTTGTTGTATTTGAGCTGATAGTGTTGCCTCTATAAAAATAAGTTCAGAAACGATTTTACCCTCGGCTTTCAACTCCTTTATCTTTCGAGAAAGGTCTTTGGATTGCTTGCGAAGGGAACTTTTCTTTTCGTTTGAGGTTAACATATCTGACAACACCTTCTCCATACAATTTTTAAGCTCTAATAGGTCTTCATCATCACTGGTTGAAGCATGTGGGGGAACGGTTGTATGCCTTAAGTCGTTCTTGTGCGTATTTTCTCGAGGTATTCCTTCACCGATGTTCGGATAAGGGTTAAATCAGTCGTAATAATATCCGAGATGCCTTGAAATACCGTCTCCATAATTGACTCAAGGGAGCCTGCATTCTCAAAGGTTGCATTCTCTAAGGGTGTGGTATACATAGTGTCCTTGTCCCCTTGCTCCTTGCTGGATCCTTTGTGTCCCTTTGCTCCTGGCTCCTGGTGGGTTGATCGACTACAATAATCGGCATATTAAGTTGTTCCCTATGGATAGGAGGAGCAGGACCAATAGCCGAGTGAGATGTCTGCAAGGAAGAACAAATGGTCCACAGAAAAAAATATATATATATATATATAATTGAAAAAATGAAAAAAATAATTGAAAAAATGAAACATTAAAATAAAAATGATGCTCACCATAGGCAATGCCAACTTTGGGCTCTCTACATCATTTGAAGGGCCTTTAAAGGGGATGTGATCAATTTTTGGAGATTTACTTACCTACCTCCGACGGTTCCAGTGACGATCCTCGTTGCTACTACAACTCTTACCTTCACCTTCACGAATGCGTTTAGAGTGAATCACAACCTCGAGCGTGGGTGCATGTTCAGTTTCTTTCACTCCTTCTATATTCAAATCTTTGTGGGTTTTATGTTTAGCAGAAGAAAAGCTAAAACTATCCACAAGAATCTGGATACCATCTTCCATGTATTTGCCATGCTTTTTCGCCCACCATTCTTTGTAAGAGTTAGTAACTTGGGTATATGGGTTTAGCTCACCGGCTGGAATGTATACTTTGGAGGATGTTGAAAGTTGACTGCAGCTTTTCCAATAATAAAAGATGTTGTTGAGATTGATGCGAGGAAAATTCTCGTTGGATTGGTTGGTACATCTTAACGACCAAATCTATACGGGTTATATGCCTCTAGAGTCATCATCTTCCCGTGACGAGAAGATAAGTAGCATGATTGGAGACTCATGAAAAAGGAGGTTGATGGAAATGATAATCCTTTGATATCATGGATAGTTTCAGCCTTAACTCTTGAAGGGGTGTTCGCATGCCACATTATTGCTTCACCTCGATGGATCAATTGGCGAGCCTCAAAACTATTTAAGTATCGTACACCCCCTTCTCCAGAGAAGTAAGCCATCCCGTGTAAGGACCCGACCTGAAATACGGTCCTAAACCTAGGTTCTCACTCAGCATGCAAGTTAAGTATTTCAACAAGCGGTTTAGTGCTCATATTTAAAACTTTTCAAAACATTTGAGAACGGGGAACACTTAAAACATAACCAACAATTTTCATTAAGCAAATCGAACAAAGTAAAAACAAGCATGACTAGTATTTATAAAAACACTCAAAACAATTTAAACAACTTTAACAACATTCCCCTAGGACTCCTATCCATCTACATGCTGAACAAATAATGAAAATAATAAACGACAGAGTGCCGGCAGTTCCCATGATCAATCAGCTCCCTCCGCTAGCCATCCCGGTGTTGTCCCAAGTTACCTGGTGGAAAACCACATAAATAAGGGTGAGTATAAACATACTCAGTAAGAATCCCCAACCGGGGTACAATACGATACATCAGTCATCTAGCAACCTAGTACACATGCAAACGAATACGAGCTCAGAAGCAACAAGTTGGCTCAGGCTAACCGCCGGTCTAGAAATTGCCTATTCAAGGACTTACTACCACAACCTACACTAGGTTCTACACCTTGATGCCCATCGAGGTCTTACACAACCTAGGACGCGATGATGCCCATCGGGGTCTTACACATAAGGATGCCCATCGGGGGCTTACACCTGCTAGACTCAGTGATGCCCATCGGGGACTTACACATAAGGATGCCCATCAGGGTCTTACTCCACAAATCAATGATGCCCATCGGGGTCTTACACATACGGATGTCCATCGGGGTCTTACACCTCAAATCAATGATGCCCACCGGGGTCTTACACCTCAAATCAATGATGCCCATCGGGGTCTTACACATACGGATGCCCATCGGGGTCTTACACCTCTAGCTATCAATGCTGCCCAACGGGGTCTTACACATCTAGGATGCCCATCGGGGTCTTACTCCAGCTATCAATGATGCCCATCTGGGTCTTACACATACGGATGCCCATCGGGGTCTTACACCTCAAATCAATGATGCCCATCGGGGTCTTACACATACGGATGCCCATCAGGGTCTTACACCTCTAGCCATTAATGCTGCCCAACAGGGTCTTACACATCTAGGATGCCCATCGGGGTCTTACTCCAGCTAGGATCACGGAGATGCCCATCGGGGTCTTACACTCTGTAACGGCCCAGAAATTTCATCCCGGTCTTCCCGGGAGGCCCAGGGGCATTTTGGTAATTTTGGGTCGGGCCGACAGGGCCGGTTTTGAAATTTTAAATTGCCGGAAAAATTATGAGTCGATTTGAATGAGATCGGGAATTTTGGTGAAGGCGTTTGGGCTTGGAAGAATGTGGAAATAAATAAGGAATTAAATAGCGCGTCGAGTGGGATTCGAGCCAGGGACGTGTCGCGTGCTAGGCAGGGGGCGCTGCCAGCAGAGCCACTGGGCATCTTTGTGCTTCTAAACGCGCCAGCATCGTTATATCCTTGTTTTCGTAGGCGGTTGGTATAAAAGTAGAGCTCGCCCAGCCAGCCCCGTTGCTGCCCCGTTCGTGCAATTGGCTCGTTCGTGCGTTCGTCGTGCCTCGTGAGTTGCTCCCGAGCTGAGCCTCATTTATTTTATTATATTTAGGCCTATTGTGTGATTTTTGTTGTGATTGATAGGTTCTCGGTAGCTAGTTCGGGTTCGTTCGCCGCTTAGGATTTCGTGTCAAATTGTCCCCGACCAAGGTAAGGATTTCTTACCGGAGTTGTGTGGACCCTGCGATATATTATGCGATTGCTGATTGATTGCTTGTTTGTGTTTATTGACATGTGTAGCTAGGTATTCTATTCTGAATTCCCGATTAGCATGATTTTCCTGATTTAATTCTCATGTTAATCCATGCTAGGTTGTTCCCCTTCTAGCATGCCCGTATTCTGTTCCTTGCTTCGTAGTATCATGCTAGGCTCGTTGTATTCTTATTGAGCACGTATTGGATTTTATGGAATTGTTTCTTCGTTTGCTAGGCGAGTTAGAATTGCGGGTAGATAGCATCATCCGGGCACGATGCATAAAGTACCTTGCATCCATGGCGGGGACGTCCGAGCAAGTCATTCCGTCCTTGGACCCCGTGAGGGATTAGCTAACCAAGCGGTAGGCCCCGCAATCTTGGGTGAGGGTGGCGATTGTTAATGCCCCAACGGTCGGGATGATGACTTGGCATTGCCTCGCCCCGGCGGCCGGCATGTCCTCGGCATGTTTGGCAAGAGCCCCGATTGCCACTGTTAAGGCAAGGGCGGCTTCACGGTGTAAGCCTACCACGACCGTTCCTTGCCCCAGTGCGGTGGTTCAGCCGACATAGTTTACGTGTGTCAGTCTCACACCCCTATGTCGGTGACACCGATCCAAAGATTTAGTTAGGCGTGGTGGTGATGGACATGGGCAGCTTGCCTCTAGACCGGCAGACCCCATGGTCTGCGAGAGCACGCGGTGCATGCTTACGCTCATTCTGGCGCCGACCGAGAGCTCCTCGGGATTGTGAGCGAGTGTACCTTTTTCGTCGGCGAGGCAGCCGAGGCCGGGACTTGTTTCTCGTATAGGGCGACTTATATATTGGATGTGTGGTGATATTATTCTGGACTAAGACCCTAAGCTGGCATCCAAGGCCCAAGTGTGGGCTAAGCTATGTGCTCTATTCGTGTTTATATTCATAGCTTGCATACGCTCATCGAGATGACCATGTATATCGTATTGTACCCCGGTTGGGGATTCTTACTGATTAATTCGTTACTCACCCTTATTCTGTGGTTTTCCACAGGTAATCGTGGTGCGCGACAGGATGCCTGAAGGAGGAGCTGTGATCATGGGGCCCAGTCTTCCAACTCTGATTTTTGTATTATGACTCTTTGTGTTTTATTTTCCCCTGAATGCATGTAGCCGGGCACGGAGCCCTAGGATGTTTTGTAAATGTTTGTGGATTCCAGCATTTTGTATCTGAACAGGTTTTGAATGGTTTTTAGTAAATCTCTGATCAGAGTAAACTTTGGAAATGTATTTATCTTGGAATAGGTGCTTGGAAACAGGGACAGGTTCCAGGGAAATTGTCTAGATTTTAAAGGGGTTATTTTGAATGTTTTTGTTTTAATTGGAATCCGAAATCATGTCGGTTTAATATCCTTTACTTTGAATGCATGCATTGGGGTAAGGGCCCATTTAGTGCCCCATTCGGGTCGGTCCCTTACAGTTGGTATCAGAGCTCAGAGTCATAAATTCTGTAGTATGACATGTTGTTGTAGGTCGTTTTCCCATGATCACTAGCACTCCGACAGTCATCAGGTACGCCTAAGTTTACTATTTTTTGTTGAAAAAGGGTTAAGAATTTACAATACCTGTCATCTAGTGTATGCCTTGTGTAGTGTTGTGGAGCGGAGACGAGCATGTTCTGACTCGTTATTGGTTTGGGTGTAGATCGCCAGCATGCTAGTTACCCGCGCCGAAAGAGGACGCCCGAGAGGAGGCCGAGGTGTCAGGATCGGATCTGACACCGCAGGGACATCGTCCCAAGCTGAGACTGATAGCATTCCGCCTGTAGCTCCCCCTGTTGAGCCCAGAGTAGGCATTGAGGCGACTGTGCGCCGTGAGACTGCTCCTGGAGCAGAATTTGCTAATTCTATGAGGTCTATGGTGGTCGACCTGTTGAATGGCGGAGGCGATACCGAGCTTTGTTGGCGGCGCAGCGGGAAGAGTCCCGAGCTCGGATCGAGCGGTGACTCGTTTGATTCAAAGAGGCGCAAAGAAGACCCCACCCGCAGAGCCAGCACCTTTGTGGCGAAGTGGCGTAAGGTGCCGATGAGCTTGGTAAATGGTTGAAGGATTTCGTAAAATGGAACCCTGATAAGTTTGACGCCACAGGTGATGCTTTAGCAGCAGCTAGATGGATTGCCCATTTGGAGTACACCTTCCTGATTATAGTGTTCCCCGATGTACAGAGGTCGAGGTGTGTAGCCCATGTGTTAGGGGGCGTAGCGAGATGGTGGTGGGAGTCCACCCTGAGTGAGAGACCACTGGGTCTCCCACTGCTACACGGGAGTTCTTCAAGACAGAATTTAAAGCCAAGTACATTAGTGATGAGGCTCAAGAGAAGATGGTAGCGCTTTTCCAGAATCTGCAACAAGGTTACGATTCTATAGAGGAGTACGAGAGGAAGTTTTTGAGTATGGCTATTTTGCTCATGGTGATAGCAACCCCGAGTTGAAAATTCGGAAGTTCATTTCTAGTCCGAGGCGTGGTGTGTCTCAGGATGTCGTGGCTCGCCCCTAACACCTATGCTAAAGCACATCGGCTAGCCACTATTTACAACGGAAAGTATCTGTCGAAGCGGTGGCGCGCCGCTCCGGCAGCGTCCCCGTCCCGGTGTAGTGGGGCGTAAGAGGAGGTTTGAGTTTAGAGGAGGGCGGCGCCGCCGCCAAGGGCGATTCGAGCCGGGATCGGCGTAGGATTCCCGCCCGATTCCAGCCTACGCAGAGGCGGTCCTAGGCAATTCCGCTGTGCCACTTGTGGAAGAGTCCACGCCGGAGCTTGTCGAGGCCGGGCCCAGCGGTGTTTCCGATGTGGAAAGGAGGGCATACGATCCGTTCTTGTGATCACCGGCTATGGCGATTCAGCTGCAAGCAGTTGAAGCAGGCGGGTGTTCGCCACTGAACCGTCAGAGGCCGCGCGTGTGAGATGCGCGATGATGTGAGTATGCTTCTTGTTTTGGATCATTGTGCATTTGTCTTGTTTGACTCTGGTTCCTACGCACTCGTTTGTATCTCGTGTATTGTTTCTTTGAGCATGCTAGGTTGAGATTAGAGCCTCTAGGTTTTGAATTATCTGTTGCAACTCCTTCGGGAGTTAATATGTTAGCAAAAGATAAGATTAAGGATGACCGGATCGAGATATCCGGAGAGTTGCTGGTAGCTACGCTCATAATTCTACCCATGAGTGGTTTCGATGTGATTCTTGGTATGGAGTGGTTAGCCGCTAACCACGCATTGATTGACTGCCACCGGAAGGAAGTAGTGTTCAGGCCGACGGGTCGGCCCAGCTTTAAGTTTCGTGGAGTTCAGGGTTGAGTTTGCCCGCCGATGGTGTTAGCTGTGAAAGCCCGTCGTTTGCTAGCTCATGGAGCTTGGGGCTACCTAGCCAAATTGTCCGGAGAGAGCCGTCCCTCACTGACTATTGATCAAGTGCCGGTTGTGCGGGAGTTTGCTGATGTGTTTCCTGAGGAGTTACCGGGGTTGCCCCCGAAGAGAGAGGTTGACTTCACAATTGAGCTCGAGCCAGGGACCCTCCCTATCTCGAAGGCTCCGTATCGTATGGCGCCAGCCGAGTTAAAGGAACTGAAGGTTTAGTTGCAGGAGATGTTAGATCGGGGGTTCATCCGTCCGAGTGTGTCCCCGTGGGGAGCGCCAGTGTTGTTTGTGAAGAAAAAGGATGGTTCGATGCGCCTATGCATTGACTATCGTGAGCTTAATAAGGTGACAGTGAAGAATAAGTATCCGTTGCCCCGTATCGATGATTTGTTCGATCAACTTCAGGGAGCTTCCGTGTTCTCCAAGATAGATTTGAGATCCGGGTATCATCAGTTGCGGATTAGGGACGCCGACATTCCTAAGACAGCGTTCAGGTCTAGATATGGGCACTACGAGTTTGGGGTCATGTCGTTTGGATTGACTAATGCACCAGCAGCGTTCATGGACATGATGGATAGGGTGTTCAAAGCATTTTTGGACAGCCGTCATCGTGTTCATTGGCGATATTCGATCTATTCACGGACCAGGGAGGATCATGCAGAACATTTGAGACAAGTGTTGACAGCCTTGAGGGAAAACCAGCTTTATGCGAAATTTTCCAAATGTGAGTTCTGGTTGGAACAAGTGGCCTTCCTAGGTCACGTAGTCTCGAGAGATGGTATAACTGTGGATCCTGCAAAGATTGAGGCCGTGATTTCGTGGGCCAAGCCGACTTCAGTTATCGAGATACGCAGCTTCTTGGGCTTGGCAGGTTACTACCGTCGGTTTGTTAAGGACTTTTCCGCCATAGCCTCGCCCCTCACTCGTCTGACGAGGAAGGGTGTCGAGTTTGTTTGGGACGGTAGGTGTGATGAGAGCTTTGCCCGGCTCAAGCGCGATTTGACTTCAGCACCGATGTTGGCGATCCGAAGAGACAGGTGGTTTCGTGGTTTCTGGCTGATGCTTCCAAGTTCGGGTTGGGCTGTGTGTTGATGCAGCACGGGAAGGTCATTTCTTATGCTTCCCGTCAGCTGAAGCCATATGAGCAGAATTATCCGACTCATGATATGGAGTTGGCAGTAGTGGTGTTTGCACTGAAGATTTAGAGGCATTACCTGTATGGTGAGCGGATCCAGATGTTTACCAATCACCAGAGCCTCGAGTATCTGTTTACTCAGAAGGAGTTGAATATGAGGCAGAGGAGATGGTTAGAGTTAGTGAAGGATTATGACTGCGAGATTATGTACCATCGGGTAAAGCCAATGTTGTAGCCGATGCTCACGAGTAGGAAGACGTCGCACTCCGCGGTGTTGTTGAGCTCCCGGCCAGATTACGGAGAGAGTTCGAGCGGGTGAGATTGCGATGTTGTTGGGTGAGGTTTCGCCGAGTGGCTCGATTGTGATCCAACCATCGATTAGACAATGGATTATTGATAGTCACGGTGAGTGACCCCGCACTTAAGAGATTATTTGTGAGTTAGTCTTGATGGAGATTTTGACTTTGTGTATTCACGAGACAGTGCAATGACGTCTGAGGCGGTTGTGTGTTCGGATGTCGCAGGATTGCGAAAGCGAGTTGCTCTCGAGAGGCCCATAGTTCTCGTTTGCTTGGCACCCCGGGGTACCAAGATGTATCGAGATCTTAAGCGGACATTCGGTGGATGGGTATGAAAAGAGATGTGGCGAGTTTGTCGATCGATGTCTCACTTATCAAGTGAAAGTGAAGGCAGACCGGTACGGTTTTTGTTCTGGTGAGTGTACCTCGGTGGAAATGGGAAGAGATCACCATGGACTTTATTTCGGGTTGCCGAGGACTCAGAAAGTTTTCTCAGATTTGGGTGATAGTCGATCGATTGACTAAGAGCGCACACTTCATTCCGGTAGAGACACTTATACCGAGGAGAACAAAGGCGCAGATTGTTTTTGGAGCAGATCATTCGTTATCACGGTGTGCTGTGAGGATCGTGATATCGACCGTGATTCGAGGTTCACTTCTCGTTTCGGAGAGCGCTCGAGAAGGGTTTAGGCACCGAGTGCGATTTCAAAGATGACTTTTCACCCTCGCACCGATGGATGCCGTGAAAGGGTGAACCAGATTCTCTAAGATATGTTGAGGGCTTGTGTGTTGGATTTCCGGCGATTGGGACCGATGTGATTCGATGGAGTTTGCATATAACAACGATTATCGATCGGCGATTCAGATGGCTCCATTCGAGGCTTTATACGGTAAGCGTTGCCGATCTCCCGTGTTCGGGAAGAGGTTGGTGATAGGCGATTTTGGGTCCCGAGTTGCTGCGATTGACCAATGGTCTTTGTGCGAGAAGATTAGAGCTCGTATGTTGACATTTCAGAGCAGCGAGAAGAGTTACTGCGCCGATGTTCGGCGACGAGATTTGGAGTTTGAGGTTGGCCAACATGTATTCCTAAAGGTCGCACCGATGCGAGGTGTTTTGAGGTTTGGCAAGCGTGGGAGTGAGTCCCCATTTTTGGTCCGTTTGAGATTACGAGAGGATAGGGGGGTCGCTTATCGATTAGCCTTGCCTCCGTCATTTTCGGCGAAGCCTGCAGTGTTTTTCATGTTTCGATGTTGAGGAAGTACGCGTGCGGACCCGTCGCACATTGTTGATTTTGAGCCTTTGCGGTGAATGAGGATTTGAGCTTCGAGGAAAAGCCAGTGGGGATTCTTGATTTTGAGACAAAGACACTGCGTAATCGTGAAATCCGGCTGGTAAAGGTTCAGTGGAGGAGTTAGAATTCAGAGGAAGCCACTTGGGAGCGGGAGGATGAGATGAGATTGCGAGTATCATTTGTTGTTCAATCTTAAGTGACTTTCGAGGACGAAAGTCTTATAAGGGGAATATTGTAACGGCCGGAAATTTCATCCCGGTCTTCCCGGGAGGCCTAGGGGCATTTTGGTAATTTTGGGTCGGGCCGACAGGGCCGGTTTTGAAATTTTAAATTGCTGGAAAAATTATGAGTCGATTTGAATGGGATCGAGAATTTTGGTGAAGGCATTTGGGCTTGGAAGAATGTGGAAATAAATAAGGAATTAAATAGCGCGTCGAGTGGGATTCGAGCTAGGGACGTGTCGCGTGCTAGGCAGAGGGCGCTGCCAGCCGAGCCACTAGGCGTCTTTGTGCTTCTAAACGCGCCAGCATCGTTATATCCTTGTTTTCGTAGGCGGTTGGTATAAAGCGAGCTCGCCCGGCCCGACCCAATTCTTTGCCGTTCGTTGCAATCGGCTCGTTCGATGCGTTAAATCGTGCCTCGTGAGTTGCCCGGTGAGCCTCGTTTATTTTATTATATTTAGGCCTATTGTGTGATTTTTGTTGTGATTGATAGGTTCTCGGTAGCTAGTTCGGGTTCGTTCGCCGCTTAGGATTTCGTGTCAAATTGTCCCCGACCAAGGTAAGGATTTCTTACCGGAGTTGTGTGGACCCTGCGATATATTATGCGATTGCTGATTGATTACTTGTTTGTGTTTATTGACATGTGTAGCTAGGTATTCTATTATGAATTCCCGATTAGCATGATTTTCCTGATTTAATTCTCATGTTAATCCATGCTAGGTTGTTCCCTTCTAGCATGCCCGTATCTGTTCCTTGCTTCGTAGTATCATGCTAAGCTCGTTGTATTCTTATTGAGCACGTATTGGATTTTGTGGAATTGTTTGCTGTTTGTTAGGGCAGGTTAGAATTGCATGTAGATAGCATCATTCGGGCCTGATGCATAAAGTACCTTGCATCCATGGCAGGGACGTCGAGCAAGTCATTCCGTCCCTGGACCCCGTGAGGGATTAGCTAACCCAAGCGGCAGGCCCTGCAATCTTGGGTAAGGGTGGCAGTTGTTAATGCCCCAACGGTCGGGATGATGACTTGGCATTGCCTCGTCCCCGGCAGCCGGCATGTCCTCGGCATGTTTGGCAAGAGCCCCGATTGCCACTGTTAAGGCAAGGGCGGCTTCTGGTGTAAGCCTACCACGACCGTTCCTTGGCCCCCAGTGCGGTGGTTGGTGACATAGTTTACGTGTCCAGTCTCACACCCCTATGTCGGTGACACCGATCCAAAGATTTAGTTAGGCGTGGTGGTGAACATGGGCGGCTTGCCTCTAGACCCGGCACCCCCATAGTGCGCAAAGAGCACGCGGTGCATGCTTACGCTCATTACAGCGCCGACCGGAGAGCTCCTCGGGATTGTGAGCAGTGTACCTTTCGTCGACGAGTAGACAGGTGAGGTCGGGACTTGTTTCTCGTATAGAGGCGACTTATATATTGGGGTGTGTGGTGATATTATTCCGGACTAAGACCCTAGTGGCATCCGAGGCCCAAGTGTGGGCTAAGCTATGTGCTCTATTCGTGTTTATATTCATAGCTTGCATACGCTCATCGAGATGACCATGTATATCGTATTGTACGCGGTTGGGGATTCTTCTTGAGTAATTCGTTACTCACCCTTATTCTCGTGGTTTTCCACAGTGTAATCGTGGTGCGCGACAGGATGCCTGAAGGAGGAGCTGTGATCATGGGGCCCAGTCTTCCAACTCTGATTTTTGTATTATGACTCTTTGTGTTTTATTTTCCCCTGAATGCATGTAGTCGGGCACAGAGCCCTAGGATGTTTTGTAAATGTTTGTGGATTCCAGCATTTTGTATCTGAACAGGTTTTGAATGGTTTTTAGTAAATCTCTGATCAGAGTAAACTTTGGAAATGTATTTATCTTGGAAGCAGTGCTTGGAAACAGAGGACACGGAGTTCCAGGAAATTGTCTAGATTTTAAAGGGGTTATTTTGAATGTTTTTGTTTTAATTGGAATCCGAAATCATGTCGGTTTAATATCCTTTACTTTGAATGCATGCATTGGGGTAAGGGCCCATTTAGTGCCCCATTCGGGTCGGTCCCTTACACACTCCCTAGCAACCTTATGACGCCCATCGGGGACTTACACATAAGCCAACAGTGTAGTGCCCATCGGGGACTTACATACACTAGCAACGCATTGGTGTCCATCGGGGACTTACCCAAGCGGAACCTAAACTAACAACCCCTAACGGTCTCCTAAGTACAAAGACACAAACTAGCCTAACAATCAGACAATCAACATTACCTGTCTAACCCTAGCAAGAAACCAACAGAATACGAGCAGGAAACATGGATATGTCAGGGTAAGGAAAGTCCCTAGCATGATACTACGAACTCAAGCAGGAATCAAAAGCATGCTGGAAGAACAAACCTAGCATGGCACTAACATGAACAACAAGCAAACATGCTAGCAAGATTTCAAACACAAGCTGTCCTATAGCTAACATGCTCATAACAGTAACCAAACATACAAGGCACAATCCTGAAAGCATCGCAGGGTCCACACAACCACGATAAGAAATCCTTACCTGGAAACAAGCAGAGAATAAAATAAGCGACCCTCGAGCCTCTAAGTGAACCCGAGCAACCTAAGAAAACAATAAAAATCATCCTAATTAAGCAAACAACAACTAACATCTTAAGGTCCAAAAGAGTGGAGGCTCAGGAATTACCAACCGAGAAGGCACAAGGTCTCGACCCAACTCTCTTGGAAAAATCAGGCTCTCGGCAGCAAGGGGCAGGCAGGTTGGGCGGTAGAGGTGAGCAGGCTGGGCGTATTGGGCGCGTAGAGGGGACGCAGCGCGCAGCAGCGCGACGGCGCGACGGACTGGCGCGACGCGCAGCAGCAGCCGGGCGAGGGCGTCTGGCGCGCGATGCGGTATCTTTGTGGCGTCTGCGGGCGCTCATTTCTTTGGTGCTGCGAGCAGCGACAGTTCTGCTTGCTGGAGCGACACTGGAAGTGCAGTGCATGGGCGGCGAACGGCGGGTCCGATCTTGGCTGGTGCGGCTCTGCAGATGCGACGACCTGCTGCTGGTCTTGGCTCTCGGTTCTTGATTCTTGGAGGACGACAAGGTGAGAAATAGGGCTCCTTCCTTCTTTTCCTTTTTCCTAATTTTAAATAAGCCTTGGTGATCTAAAATCCCTTCCCAGGGCTTCCCTTCTTCGAGTCCCCGCTGAGACAATCTTTTCTTTTTAATAAAACTCATTTAAATCAAGCTTCCAACTCACCATTAGGTCAAGGGTTCAAATCCCTTTGGAGGCACTTTAATTAACATTAATTTTGCTAATAACCAAATCACCTCCAAACTTCCAAACAACTAGCACCAACTTCTTGGGTCTTGCAACCAACAACAATCAAGCCTTGATAAAGGGCAGGAATGACCCTGGAATCCTGAAAATCCACAAACCCTGACTGGGGAGCAAAAAGACCAAAATACCCCTAAGGGTTAAAATAGCTTTAACGGCCCAACCGAACAACCGAATATTGAACCGAAAACACCTGGGAAACCGGAATAGAAAACTGGGCCGTTACATCCCGGGACCTCTGACAGGATTTATGACCTTAAGATGAGTGCCAAAGTAGCGGGCAAGCCAACCATGAACATAATGAATAGGAAAGCAGTTATCCGAGCGCCCAATAGAGGAAGGCATGTTTGATATCTGGCCAAGACCGTAATAAATATTCGACAAAGCTGGCAAGGTAAGGTTGAAGAGTCTTCCTTCGGCCATGAGGGATGCGACCTTAAACACACCAGGACGGAGTGAGCAACCACTCTTGAGAGGGAATACAAATAAGCATAGCCATCATGAAAGAAAGACAGCTAAGTACGTCTCATCCCTCATATTTTCTGTTATGCCAAGTAGATGGAAAATCTCTTGTTCTTTTTCCGTCTAATTATGAGTCTCTAGAATAGATCCATCAGGATTATGAGTGGAAGTAGGGCGTGATTTCTTCTTTGATATTCTACTAGGAGGCTTGTCGTATTTTTTTTCCCCTGTAAACCAAAACGAGATAGATGGGTCTATTGGAATCGTTTGCCTGTCTTTTTGTTGGGAAACAAGACGATGTATGCATAAAAAAGTACTGGCAACTAGTTGGGAGGGATTCAGACCGTTCATTTAGTCGCAATACATCTTTATAGCCGGGAATGACTTCATCGTAAAATGTACCTTTTATAGGAAGACCGCCCAATTGCCACATATCCCACAACGAAATGGATACTTCCTCAGTTAATGTATGAAGGGTATTTGTAGACGGACACCAGGCTTAAAAAAAGGCTCGCATCACGTGCCTATTGTAGTCATAGGTATACAAGGAGGCCATTACTGCTGAAATTAGTCCAGCATTCTTCAATGCTTCAGTGTTTCGGGAGACTGTAAACTCTAGCCATTCCCAGTAAAGAGCCACATAAGAAAATTCACCATTAAGTTTAAGTGAGTAACCCCAACTAGTACAAGCGATCTGTAAGTACAAGCGAAATTTGAAAATGGTACGCTGAAGGTTAAAAAATAAAGGGGGTTGAAACTCCAAAAAAAGAAAAAAGGGTTGGTAAAGTTTTAAACACCTCATTTTGTGCACCCCTAAATATTCATGAAACTCTTCGTTAACTTTGTGAGAAATGTCTCACGAATTCTCTTCAACATTGAAGACCTATTAGAGATTCGAGGGTCTCTTAGAGCATAAAGGGTTTGTTAACACATAGGGTCATTTATAGCATCTCTATGAGGTGGAAAGTGACTTTATAACAACTTTTTGACCTCAAAGTCTATTTTATTGGTTAATGAGAACCGTTGCCGATACGTTGCAATGACATCACTTAAAGGGGACATAGTGAGCATCGCCGCTGCAGAAACAAAGTCATTTATGGCGCATCCTGTGGCACGGTCGTTTATGGCGCATCCTGTGGCAAGGTCGTTTATAGCGCATCCCGCATCCCGTTGCAAAGCGCACCCTACGACAAGGTCGTTTATAGTGCATCCCATGACAAGGTCGTTTATAGCGCATCTCGCAACAAGGTCGTTTATAGAGCATCCCGTCGCAAGGTTGTCTATAGGCATCCCGTCGCAAAGCGCACCTTGCGACAAGGTCGTTTTATAGTGCATCCCTCGACAAGGTCATTCATAGTGTGCCCCACGACAAGGTCGTTTATAGCACGTCCCGCGACAAAGATCTTTTATAGTGTGTCCCGCGACAAGGTCGTTTATAGCTCGTCCCGCGACAAGGTCGTTTATAGCGCGTCCCGCTACAAGGTCGTTTATAGCGCGTCCCGCGACAAGGTCGTTTATAGCGCGTCCCGCAACAAGGTCGTTTATAGCGCGTCCCGCAACAAGGTCGTTTATAGCGCGTCCCGCAACAAGGTCGTTTATAGCGCGTCCCGCGACAAGGTCATTTATAGCGCGTCCTGCAACAAGGTCATTCCGTCGCAAGGTCTTTTATAGCGCATCCCGCATGAAGGTCGTTTATAGCGCATCCCACATCAAGGTCGTTTATAGCGCATCCCATCGCAAGGTCGTTTATAGCGCATCCCATCGCAAGGTCGTTTATAGCGCATCCCATCGCAAGGTCGTTTATAGCGTATCCTGTCGCAAGGTCGTTTATAGCGCATCCCGTCGCAAGGTCGTTTATAGCGCATCCCGTCGCAAGGTCGTTTATAGTGCGTCCCGCAACAGGGTCATCCCATCACAAGGTCGCTTATAGAGCATCCCGTAGCGAGGCCGACAATCCAACAAGGTCGTTCATAGCGTCAATCCGACAGGGTCGTTCATAGCGTCAATCCGACAGGGTCGTTTATAGCGTCAATCCGAAAGGGTCGTTTATAGCGTCAATGCGACAGGGTCGTTTATAGCGTCAATGCGACAGGGTCGTTTATAGCATCTATCCGACAGGGTCGTTTATAGCATCTATCCGACAAGGGTCGTTTATAGCATCTATCCGACAAGGGTCGTTTATAGCATCTATCCGACAAGGGTCGTTTATAGCATCTATCCGACAAGGGTCGTTCATAACATCAATTCGAAGGGTCGTTCATAGCATCAATTTGAAGGATCGTTCATAGCATCAATTCGAAGGGTCTTTATTAATCTCTTTATGAAGCAAAACAAAAAAAAATGATGATTAAGAAACAGAGGTTTTTTTTTTTTTTTTTTTGGTTTTTTTAAATGTTTCTTAAATAAATTGATTGTACAAAAAACAATTTACAAAAAAGTGGTGGCCATTTTAAAAAAAAGTTTGAAATTTGGGGATAAACTAAAGAATCTGTTAGATTTTATTTGTTAAAAAAAAATGCAAGCTTCTGTTAGAATTTTGAAAGAGTAAAAAAAGGTATAAAATTCCCGTATAAAAAAAATAGTTGTTTTTTTAATTAAAGTAACACAAAATTAAAAACAAGGAAACAGGGTTTTTGGAAAAAAAAAGTGTTTAGAATAAAAGAAAAAAATGGTTTTTTTTTTTAATAATAATTCGTAAATAAACTTATTGAAATTTTTTTCTATTTTCCATACTTTCATTTCGAAGTTAAAAAAAAGGAAAAAAAAAATATTATATCTACGTAGATTAACGTGAAAAAAATATGCAATTAAAAAAAACAAGAAAATATCAGGATTTTATCAAAAAAAGCCATCATTTATTCCAAGAAATAAAATAATATACATACATAAATCATTAAGGAAAAATATAGATATAATAAACTGAAAAGTAAAAAAAGTGTAGGGTCTATTAATGGAAAAACATTGATGTTTTTTTTTTTTTTATAATAAAGAAATTTTAAAAGAAATGGAAAAACATTAAAAAAAAAAAAGGAAAAAAATTAAAAAAAGGTATAAAATTCCCGTATAAAAAAATAGTTGTTTTTTTAATTAAAGTAACACAAAATTAAAAACAAGGAAACAGGGTTTTTGGAAAAAAAAAGTGTTTAGAATAAAAGAAAAAAATGGTTTTTTTTTTTTTTTTTAATAATAATTCGTAAATAAACTTATTGAAATTTTTTTCTATTTTCCATACTTTCATTTCGAAGTTAAAAAAAAGGAAAAAAAAATATTATATCTACGTAGATTAACGTGAAAAAAATATGCAATTAAAAAAAACAAGAAAATATCAGGATTTTATCAAAAAAAGCCATCATTTATTCCAAGAAATAAAATAATATACATACATAAATCATTAAGGAAAAATATAGATATAATAAACTGAAAAGTAAAAAAAGTGTAGGGTCCATTAATGGAAAAACATTGATGTTTTTTTTTTTTTTTATAATAAAGAAATTTTAAAAGAAATGGAAAAACATTAAAAAAAAAAAAAAAGGAAAAAAATCAGGTGGCACTTTAACCGCCACATTGTGTTAAATGAAGTTTTTTTAAAAAAAAATTGAAAAAAGTGGTGCAGCACAAAGCCAAAAAAAAAAAGTAAATTGGAGGTTTTTCCTCTCTTTACCTTGAAATATGACTGTGGTGTTCTTCAACCCAACTCTGAACAGATCGTTCTGCAGGCGAATGGACTCACGTCCTCTTAGTATGATTTTTGAGTATGATGCTTTGGGTTGCTAAACCTCAAGTATTTATAGAAAAAAAAGTTGGAAAATCTACTATATAGTTAAAGATTTGATAATTTAAACTGTTATCAATGTTGAGATTCTTTTTTAATTAAAATAAAAATTAAAAAAAACAAAGTTGGAAAATCCATATCTTTGTTGAAGATCTCGTATTTTGAACTCCATCTCAAATAGAATTTTCAAATTTTGAAAAAAAAAAATTTTAAAAAGAGAAAATGATAAAAATGAGATTGTTGGAAGATATTTGCTTAAAAAAAATATAAGAAAAAATAATAACTAGATCGTGGGAGGCAGTTAGTTTTTTTTTTTTTTTTTAATCTTTTGATTTTTCAAAAAAAAAAAAAAAAAGAGATCCTAAATTCCAATTTGAAAGCCTCCACACAATTCAATTTTAATTGTTTCATAACATGAGAAATAGAAGGTAATTGTTTCAACAAAGATGCATATATATATTTTATTGGAAAAAATTGAACTAAAATTTGGACCTTGAAATTTTGAAAATACTTTAATGATATGACCAATTAATGGGAAGAATCCTTAACGTTCACTTAAAATTTCAAATTCCTTTTAGTTTAAAATTTAGATTTAGTTCAATTTTTTTTTTTTTATAGGTTCTACATGTTATAAAAAAAAAAAATTGAACTTCTAAAATTTAAAATTGTGCAATCTAAAATTTGAAACACACAGTCAAAATTTTCTAGTTTAGCCAAATACGTGGGGCAATCAAGTTCTCTCCCATGCACGTTAAATAAATTGAACAAAACTTTTATCACTTTAAGTTGTGTTCATGATTTAGCTCACATTTTACTTCAAAATTAGGTAGGGCTTGGCCAAAATAGTTGAGTGTAATCCAAATCTTACCTCAATTCAAACTCGATAAAATTAATTCTATCCAAATTATAGAATTTTAATTTCATCTCAAATGTTGGCATGATTCTAATTTTACCAATTCAAATACAAATTGGGTTGAAATTTGGTATCGCCATAAAGTCAATTCGAAATTAAGTAGAGTATAATTCTACTAAATTTCAAACATTTTATCAAATTCTTACTGGAGTTTACAAGTCAAAGAAACTATCCACACTATCAATCACCTGAAATTAGATTGAAAATTGCTCTTCAAATTTTACTTCCAATTTAAGTAGAATTTGTCCAAAATAATTGGGTGTAACTCAAATCTTACCCCAATTTCATATTTGATTAAATTAATTCTATCAAAATTATAGAATTTAAATTTTATCCAAATATAGGCGTCGTTTAAATTTTGCCCATTCAAATGCAACATTGGGTTAAAGTTTTGACATTGCCAAAAAGTCAATTTGGAATTGGGTAAAGCATAAATTCCACTAAATTTTTAAATTTTCATGCCAAATATACAAAATCACAATTTTGACAAATTTTCCAAAATGTGATTGATTGACATAGAGAAAATACGTCAAAACAATCGAAATTATGACCTAAACTCATATACTTTAGTTAAATTGACGCTTCATAGAATTGAAGTCTGAAGTAAGACTAAACAAGCTCGTGCTTCGACTCGATACTATAGTTTTCGAGATTCATCCACACATGTTTGTGCATAAACCTCGAAAAGGGGCATTTGTTGACGGGGAAATTTCGGCCAATTACAAGCTGCCACGTCATTATATCAAATTTAATGGCGAATTTAAATTAAATTTTAGGCCAAAAATTGGTTTATTCTAAATTTGGTACAAAATTAAACCAAACCAAGTCCATTTAGGGAACCAAACCACGAAATTCAAGCCCAAGGGACAGGCCCAAAAGCCCATCAGGGCTCAAGCCCACGATTCACGAGAACTCTATAAATAGAGGAGTTCTTCTCATTTCAAAGGGTGGAAATTTTTTGGAACTAGAGAGAGAATTCACATTTGTTGAGGTATCTCCATGGTTCTGAAGATCAAACGTCGTTTCGAAGACAAAAATTATTTTGAAAGACAAATAATTCCATAAACGGGCAGTTAAATACGAAGAACACACATTTTGTTCTTCAAACATTTTGTTCTTCAAATTGTTCTTTATATCAAGAACATTCATTCAGAGAGAACGAATAAGAGGATCATCTCAAATTCAAGTTCAACTCCACGAAACTAAATTTCTTTGGAAATCTCGTGTGAACAGTAAGATTATATTTTTATTTACTAAAATACTTATAAATAATAATATATATTTTAATATATATCATAATATTTATGCTAAAATTGTATACAATTCTTTTTTTCATTCCTTTATTATTTTAGTTTAATCTACAAACCTTGAAATCATAACCTCCATCTTTTCATTTACATAGTTAATATGTAAATCATCTTTTCAAATTTTTAACTTTTTAAAAAAACTATAGCACCGATTAATTAATTGGAATATATAATGTAACTTTACTATTAATTGCAATATTTGAAAAAATCGATTTTAATAGCTCAAGTTTATTTTTTTCTATATTTATTTGTAGTTATCAAACATTTCATTAAATGTGGAAGTATGCAAAATAAAATACAATTTCCTTTAAAAAAAATACACACAATCTAAAATCTCAAAAATCTTATTTGTGCTTTCTTATTTCACCTTATATTTTATAAGTAATAAAAAATAAAGAAAATATTGAAAAAAAAAGATAAAATTTATTATCTGTCTCTTCTCATTCTTTCTATCATGACTAATAGAACTATTTTTGATGAAACATCAATTTTTTAAATATTAATTTAACACAAATTGAGTAAATAAAATAATAATATTATATTTTTATTTTAAAATCTATTGTTCTCTACGAAAACGATAGTGGTGTATAGATTTATATTTAAAATTAATATATATATATATATAAATAAATAATTAGTAAAATTGATAAAATTTAAAAAGGTTTGTATTGTCAAAATATGAATAGTACTCTAATGACATCACATATCAAAGAATAACCAACAAATTACATGTTCAAGTCATATTTATTATAATAAATAATAATAATAATAATAATAATATGAAAAAATAATAATTATAAAAAATTACCTTCCACTAATTTGAAGAATGTTATAAACACTTCTTCAAAATTTTAAATACTGCATAAATTTTTTTAAAAATTATAAATTAGTGTTGAACCATAAAATAAATAGAAATACAGAAAGAAAATATAATAAAAATAAAGAAAGAAGAAGAAAACGAATTAAATACTGATTGAAAGCTATTAGTCAAAATATTTTAATTATAACATTTTCTAAAAATATTTATGTACAACGAATTAAATATTGATTGAAAAATCTGTTCGTTACGTTGGACGACAACGGCTCCCACGTGCACCAATGCTAAGACTCGGTCCCAACTCGAACAAAATTTGTACAACATCAATGCCAGAAGAATTATTAGTAATTTGAATTAAAAAAGATCCTACATTGATAAAGTGAGGAAGAATTATAATTTTGTAGTATTTATAGAAAAAGCTAGAACCCGGATCTTCTTTAAATTTGAAAAAAAACTTAAGATCTTCATTTGATTTTATACTTATTTAGTTTGAAGATACTATACGATTTTAATGACTAATAATATGTAAGGACCCGACCCGAATGGGGCACTAAATGGGCCCTTACCCCAATGCATGCATTCAAAGTAAAGGACATTAAACAGACATGATTTCGGATTCCAATTAAAAACAAAACATGCAAACATTCAGTTCAAAGCCCGGACAATTTTCCTGAAACCTGTCCCTATTTCCAAGCACCTGTTCCAAGACAAATACATTTCCAAAGTTTACTCTGATAAGAGATTTATTAAAATCCTTCAAAACCTGTTTAGATACAACCATGCTGGAATCCACAAAACATTTAGAAAACATCCTAGGGCTCGTGCGCCACATGCATTCAGGGGGAAATAAAACATAAAGAGTCATAACATAAAATCGAGTTTGATGGTGGGCCCCATGATCACAGCTCCTCCTTGACCATCCTGCCTCGCAACTCGGTTACCTGTGGAAAAACCACAATAATAAGGGTGAGTAACGAATTACTCAGTAAGAATCCCCAACCGGGGTACAATACGATATACATGGTCATCTCGATGAGAGTATGCAAGCTATGAATATAAACACAGAATAGAGCACATAGCTTAGCCCACACTTGGGCCTCGGATGCCAACTTAGGGTCTTAGTCCGGAATGATATCACCACACAAGTCGCCCTATACGAGAAACAAGTCCCGGCCTCAGCCTGTCTATTGTCGACGAAAGGTACACTGGCTCACAATCTCGAGGAGCTCTCCAGTCGGCGCTGTAATGAGCGTAAGCATGCACCGCGTGCTACTGCAGACTATGGGGGGTGCCGGGTCTATAGGCAAGCTGCCCATGTCCAGTCACCACGCCTAACTAAATCTCTGGATCGGTGTCACGACGACATAGGGGTGTGAGACACGAACACGTAAACTATGTCGGCTGAACCACCGCACTGGGGCTAAAGGCGGGTCGTGGTAGGCTTACACCAGGAAGCCGTCCTTACCTTAACAGGTGGCAATCAGGGGCTACTGCCAAACATGCTGAGGACATGCCGGCTGCCGGGGACGAGGCAATGCCAAGTCATCATCCCGACCGTTGGGGCATTTAATAGTCTGCCACCCTCACCCACGATTGCAGGGCCTACCGGTAGGGTTAGCTAATCCCTCACTGGGTCCAGGGACGGAGAACTGTCTCGAACGTCCCTGCCATGGATGCAAGGTACTTTATGCATCAGGGCCGGATGATGCTATCTACCTGTAACTCTAGCTTGCCTTAACAATCAGCAATCAATCCAATAAAATCCAATACGTGCTCAATAAGAATACAACGAGCCTAGCATGATACTACGAAACAAGAACAGATACGAGCATGCCAGAGGAAACAACCTAGCATGGATTAACATGAGAAATAACCGGGAAAATCATGCTAATCGGGAATTCAGATTAGAGCACTTAGCTACACATGTCAATAAACACAAACATGCAATCAATCAGCAATCACATATAATATCGCAAGGTTCACACAACTCCGGTAAGAAACCCTTACCTTAATCGGGGACGATTACACGAAAACCTAGGCTGCGAACGAACTCGAACTAGCTACCGGGAACCTAACAAGCACAACACAATTACACACAAAATCTAAATTAAATTAAATAAAATAAATAAAATAAATAGGCTCGGCTCGGCTCTCACTCGGCTCAACTCGGCTCGGCTCGGCTCGGCTTGGCGGCTCGGCTTGGCGACAGGACACGCGACACAGCTCGGCGGCACGGCTCGGCGGCGACGGCGAGCGGACGGCGCTGGGCGAGGCGAGGAGCGTTAGCGCGGGCGCGATTCGGTCTTGTGGCGTGGGCTCGGCGGGTGAGGCTGCGACAGAGGCGCGCGACCGCGGCCTGCGCGAAGGAGAGGGAGCTCAAATTCGGGCGAAAAAGCAAGATTCGACGAGCGATTTGCTGCTGGATGAACTCCCCTACACAAGCTGCACAAAAACCACCCAACAACTCACTTCAACATGGCCGAAAAATCGAAGTCGGAAACAGGGGACTCGGATTGAAGGAGAGAAGAAGAAGAAGAAGAAGAAGAAAAGCTTACCTGCTGCTCGGACATGGGAATCGACGTCAGAAAGGGGAAGAGACTCGGTCGAATAGGAGCTGGCGAGTGAAGGAATCGCGAGGGAGAAACTCGATCGGTCGGGGAGAAAATCGCGAAGGAAGAAGAAGAAATGGGGAAGAAGGCTCGGCGAGCTGGCTTTTAAACCAAAGGCATTTGAAAACACGCTTAAATAGAATATGGCGCGCTCAAATTAACAAGAGTGCTTGGTGGCTCAAGTGGCAATGCCACCCGTCTAGCTTCCCACGCGGCCCTAGCTCGAATCTCACCTGACGCGCTATTTAATTCCCTATTTCTTTTTGCATTTTACCAAGCTCAAATATCTTCACCAAACTTCCCGATCCCATTCAAATCATCTCATAATTTTTCCGGCAATTAGCAAAGACATAACCGGCCCTGTCGGCCCGACCAAATTACCAAAATGCCCCTGGGCAACCCGGGAAGACCGGGATGAAATTTCGGGCCGTTACATAATAAGTTTGTGGTATTGATAGAATAAGCTAGAATCCAAGATTTTCTTTAAAATTTGAAGAAAAAAAAAACTCAAGATCTTCATTTGATTTTATACTTGTTTAGTTTGAGGATACTATAAGATTTTAATGACTAATAATAAGTTTATAGTCCAAGATCTTTAAATTTGAGATTATATTTGATTTAGTTCGAAGATATTGTAGGATTTTAATGACTAATAATTATAAAGGTTTATATGACCTGACTAATAATTCAAAATTAATTTGTAATAGATCATCTTTTTGGCGAATTTTTTTTGGGTGAATTTAAAATAAAATCAATTAAATAAAAGATGGTTTAAATAATAGGTGTCATATTTAAAATTAAGAAGAACTTGGACAAAACAGTAAAAAAAATGATTCTTCCCTCTTAAGCCACATTTTAAGTAGTAAAGATAATTAAATGATGATGAAAATAAATGCATGGTAAGAATGTGGAAGGGTGGGGAAGGAAATTTAAAAAATTTAAGAGAAGATGTTATGAAAAAAGAAATTGAATTGTGTGGTTACAAAATAAATTGATGGAAAAATTGTGAGGAATTGTGGTTATAAATGTAATATTTGTGTATTGTTTTAGATATAATATTTATGCTTCTTAAAATTGTGAGGAATTGTGGTTACAAATGTACTATTCGATTGCTCTATAACACTCCCTTCCATGCATTAAAGCTGGCGAAAGACATATCTATAGACGGAATTTAAGTTTTAGACAGGATTTGGGACCTTACATTCTCATATTCTAGGCTAAGACCTCTTAGAAAGCTGATGACCCCCATCTTTTCTCTTTGAACCTGTTGTACCGCGATATCAACACTAAAAGGCATGAAAGAATTCAACTCAACACCATTCCACTTGTGCTTCGTGTAATAGGCTATCAGAGTTTTTCCATTGTGATCAACATGGAAATAAGACAGCCAGAACACCGTATGTCTTTGTAACTTGCTCCTTTCCATAATACAAAAATTTCACAAATGTCATAAGTTCTTTCACAGTAGTAGAATGGCTCACCAGATCCACGATCTCATCATATTCATCAAGTTTGTGATCTGATTAAACAAGCGTGCATCAATTCGATGCCACCTCTTTTTCTCCACATCTTCCTTAGGCGGATCAACATCAATGTGACCCTCCATTTCATTGCTAAATAAATGACTCTGAATCGTCCGATTCCAATATAGGTAATTCGCACCACTCAACTTACATTTCATGATTTCTATCGAGTGGGACATAACTCTTGTTTGTTTATTTTCATCCATATCCACTCAAATTAAATAAACTGGGGCAGCAAATAGTCTCAAAATCAACAAAAATAGTACTTTTTCAAAAAAAAAAAAAAAAATGAAAAACAATAGCAAAAAGTGCCTAACACAGCATGCAATTGTCAATCCTGAGACAAACAGATGCCAGAAACCAAAAACAAAATATCCAAACCTGTAGATCTTTTTGTCCCGCATATAAGCCAACAAAAAGCACTTCGATCGAAGCTGGAACGCGCCTCCACGTGCGGCTGCTAGTCGACGACGGTCGAACTACTCCAGCGACTATTGTGGACTAACGACTGGTCAGAATCCTTTGATATTTAGACATATTGTAGATTGGGACGTGGGCTACTGAATTCCAGCATCAGTGAATTTCCAGCGACTTTCCAATGGTGCTACGACGATTTTTTGGCGGCGGTCTGACTATTATGACGAACCTCTAACGACTCCCTTGACTAACAAAAAACCCAATGCTCTGATACCATGTAATTGAGAGCTTGTGACTAAAAAGTCATTATATTTTATTAGATGAGAGGCAACAACTTTATATAAGTATTACAATGGGATTGACGGGCCTAATAGGCCTAGATCTATTAAGCAATAAACCTACAAAATACATATATACATTTTACTCTAACAAAATCTACTTTCTCAACTATGCTACGACAATCCCCAATGTGCGAGGCTTGTTGAATCAACTTCGTAAGCTATTATCACCCATGCACCTCAAATGACGCTTTCACAGACATAAGTTTGTAATAGACACAAGATTGTTCTCATATGATCATTTGGGTGAAATATTTGTAACAGCCCAGGTTTTCCTTCCGGTTCTCCAGGTATGTTGGTTGATTTTCAGTTAGTTGGTTGGGCTGTTAGAGCTTCTTGAGACTCTAGGGGCATTTTGGTCATTTAGCCTCCTAGGGGTATTTTGGTAATCTTCCAGGCTCCTGTTGAGTTAATAAATTATTTCATTGCTTGTTCCAAGTTTAGGAGTTGTTTGGAGAGGGTTGGAGCTTGTTCGGGATTTAAACAAAAATTCTTTTAAAAAGGTGTTAAAGTTGGGACTCGAAGGGGGGGGGACCTCATTTGACACTTGTCAAAAGGAGGAATTTTGAGGATTTTTAAATAAGAAAAAAAAAATCATTTTCTCCTTCCCATCAACCCTAGTCGACCACCTATCTCCCTCCTTCTCTTGTCTTCTTCTTTTTCTTCCTTCTTCTTTTTCTTCTTCCTCCAATCTCTCATGGCCTAATCCACCTAGTGCCTCCAAGAACAAAGTTGCTTCAAGCCTTTTCTTCTTCTTGCTTGTAGATCCGAGCCCTATTGTAACGGCCCGAAAATTTCATCCCGGTCTTCCCGGGAGGCCTAGGGGCATTTTGGTAATTTTTTTAATTGCCGGAATAATTATAAGTCGATTTGAATGGGATCGGAAATTTTGGTGAAGACATTTGGGCTTGGGAAAGAGTGAAAATAAATAAGGAATTAAATAGCGCGTCGAGTGAGATTCGAGCCAAGGACGTGTCGCGTGCTAGGCAGGGGTCGTTGCCAATCGAGCCACCAGGCATTTTTGTGATCTTAAACGCGCCACCTTGTATATTAGCCTGTCTTCGTGCGGTTGATTTAAAAGCCAAAATCGCCCGAGCTTCTTCCCCATTTCTTCTTCTTCCTTCGCGAAATTCTCCTCCGACCGACTCACTTTTCCTTCGCGATTTCTTCTTTCTCCAGCTTCAATTCGACCGAGTTCCTCTCCCAAATTCGAAGCAAAATCGTGAGCAGCTGGTAAGTTTCTCCTTCTCTTCTTCTCCTTCGCGTTTCCGTCTCCCCTGTTCCGATTTCGAGTTTTTCCGGCCGAGTCGAAGTGATTGGTGTGTGTGTGATGTTCAGTGCAGCTAGCCAAGGTGATTCGTCCAACCAATTCGCCAATTCGTTCGCCGAATTCGCTTGCCCTGTTCGCCCCTGTTCGCGCCCAGACGCCGAGCTCGCCAGCCCTTCGCGCGGAAGCCAGCTCGCTGTTGCAGCCCAGTCGCCGTGTCAAGCCGCGCATCCTCGCCCAGATCCGCGTCTGCGCCCGTGCGCCCGCACGCGCCCAGCCGAGCCGCATCGCCAACGCTCTGTTCGTCCTCGCGCCCCAGCGCCCGTCCGCGCGCCCACGCGCCCATTCCTGCGCCCCAGCTCGCCCAGCCAGCCCCGTTGCTGCCTCGTTCGTGCAATCGGCTCGTTCGTGCGTTCGTCGTGCCTCGTGAGTTGCTCCCGAGCTGAGCCTCATTTATTTTATTATATTTAGGCCTATTGTGTGATTTTTGTTGTGATTGATAGGTTCTCGGTAGCTAGTTCGGGTTCGTTCGCCGCTTAGGATTTCGTGTCAAATTGTCCCCGGCCAAGGTAAGGATTTCTTACCGGAGTTGTGTGGACCCTGCGATATTATATGTGATTGCTGATTGATTGCTTGTTTGTGTTTATTGACATGTATAGCTAGGTACTCAATTCTGAATTCCCGATTAGCATGTTGTTCCTGATTAATTCTCATGTTAATCCATGCTAGGTTGATCCTTTCTAGCATGCTCGTATCTATTCCTTGCTTCGTAGTATCATGCTAGGCTCGTTGTATTCTTATTGAGCACGTATTGGATTTTATGGAATTGCTTGCTGTTTGCTAGGGCAGGTTAGAATTGCAGGTAGATAGCATCATCCGGGCCTGATGCATAAAGTACCTTGCATCCATGGCAGGGACGTCGAGCAAGTCATTCCGTCCCTGGACCCCATGAGGGATTACCTAACCCGAGCGGTAGGCCCTGCAATCTTGGGTGAGGGTGGCAGACTGTTAAATGCCCCAACCGTCGGGATGATGACTTGGCATTGCCTCGTCCCCGGCAGTCGGCACGTCCTCAGCGTGTTCGGGCGTAGCCCCGATTGCCACTGTTAAGGTAAGAGGACGGCTTCTGGTGTAAGCCTACCACGACCCGTTTCCTTAGCCTCAGTGCGGTGGTTGGTGACATAGTTTACGTGTCGAGTCTCACACCCCTGTGTCGGTGACACCGATCCAAAAAAGAATTAGTTAGGCGTGGTATTGGACATGGGCATGGGCGACTTGCCTCTAGACCCGGCACCCCATGGTTCGCAGAGCACGCGGTGCATGCTTACGCTCATTACTGGCGCCGACCGGAGAGCTCCTTGGGATCTTGAGCGGTGTACCTTTCGTCGACGATGAGCGGCCGAGGCCGGGACTTGTTTCTCGTATAGGCGACTTATATATTGGATCGTGTGGTGATATTATTTCCGGACTAAGACCCTAGTTGGCATCCGAGGCCCAAGTATGAGCTAAGCTATGTGCTCTATTGCGTGTTTATATTCATAGCTTGCATACGCTCATCGAGATGACCATGTATATCGTATTGTACCCGGTTGGGGATTCTTCTTGAGTAATTCGTTACTCACCCTTATTATTCGTGGTTTTCCACGAGGTAATCGTGGTGCGCGACAGAGGATGCCGAAGGAGGAGCGTGATCATGGGGCCGATCTTTCAACTCGATTTTTGTATTATGACTCTCGTGTGTTTGTTTTCCCCGAATGCATGTAGCTTTGCACGAGCCCTAGGATGTTTTGTAAATATTTGTGGATTCCGGCATTTTGTATCCGAGCAGAGTTTTGAATGACTTTTAGTAAATCTACGATCAGTGTAAACTTTGGAAATGTATTTATCTTGGAGCAGTGCTTGAAACAGGGGATGAGTTCCAGGAAACTATCTAGTTTTTAAAGGGGTTATTTTGAATGTTTTTGTTTTAATTGGAATCCGAAATCATGTCTGTTTAAATGTCCTTTACTTTGAATGCATGCATTGGGATAAGGGCCCATTTAGTGCCCCATTCGGGTCGGTCCCTTACACCTATA
Organism: Sicyos edulis; assembly: GCA_036507275.1. NCBI lineage: Eukaryota > Viridiplantae > Streptophyta > Magnoliopsida > Cucurbitales > Cucurbitaceae > Sicyos > Sicyos edulis. The sequence goes on from CM071847.1 coordinate 26,405,026, forward strand.
CTCTCTTCAAGCTAGTTTGCTCAACTCTTCTCCAATTCTCCAAGCTTGGCCGAGAGCTCCAAGATAGGCCTCCTTGTGTTTTGGTTGCTTAAACTTGTAGATCTATTCGAGAAGCTCCCTGTTTGGGTGTTTGTGTTTTAATCTAGATGCTTTGTTGTTGTGCCTAGCCTAGCCGAGACCCCCATTGGAGTTGCATCTCCTTCCTTGGCCGAGACCTCAAGATGAGTTTGGGTAGCATTTCGGTTGTGTTTAACTTATGTCTTGTTGATTGATTGTTTGGGAAAATGAGTTACTAAAGTTCTCTTCTTGGTTGTGCAAGCTAAAGCCTAGCCGAACCTTCAAGCTTGTGGGTGTGCTTGCCGAGACCTCTAGTGCTTTCTCCTTGGCCGAGACTACTAGGTGAGCTTGTGTGATGTTGGTGTTCGATTCTTGCCCTAAATACTCTTGGTGGCCGAGAGCACCATGTAGAAATGTTGGCTTGTGTGTTGTGTTGCAAGTAAAGCTAATCTTTTGTGTTGTGTGTTCCCCTAGCTGAGAGTGGAAGGAAGGATTCTTGGAGTTGCACCCTTATTGTAATTTAGCAAGCTTGGATGAGACCCCCTTTGGGAGTTGGAGATTTGCTCGATTTTGGTAAAGACCTAACTTATGTGTGATTAGTTGCTTAGGGTGTTTGTGCTTCAGATTGTAATCTTCTGTTTTGTTGTTAGGGTAGCTTGTGTGGTGATCTGCAGCTCAAGGGGTATTTTTGTGTGTTAGTTCTACTGTTTGACAGGTAAGGGTTTCTTGTCAGGGTTGTGTGGACCCTGCACACCTCAATGATAGCTTCTGGTTGTTTGATTATATATTCTGATCTATTAGTGGATAGGTTTCTGCAGGTTACTTGATTTCTGTTAGTGGATAGGTTCTTGCAGGTACCCTGGATGCTGCCTTGATATTGATAATGCTTACCCCTGTTTGTCTATTGATCTGAATTGTATGATTGCTTAATGTATATGTTGTGAATAAGCATGTTAGTGGATAGGACTTTTAGATTATTGCTAGGGCTTGCATGTAGAATACTCTGTTTATTCCTATTTCTATTACTCTTAATTGTTGATGCTAATCTATGCCAACTCTAGGTTGTATAGCCACAGCTGTTTTTGCTTAGGTTTACCCAGGACTAGCCCAATGTGTGTTGTCCAAGGTTGGCCCAGTGTGTTGCCAACCGGGTTTTGCTCAGGACTAGCCCAGTGTGTGCTGTCCCCTATTGGTCCAGTGTGTTGCTGAAAGGTATGAGCCGGACTAGCCCAGTGTGTGTTGTCCCTTGTTGGCCCAGTGTGTGCTGACCGGTTTTTAGGATTGGCCCAGTGTGTTGCTGATCCCGGGCTAGCTCAGTGTGTTACTGCCCCTTGTAAGCCCAATGTGTTGCTGATCAGGTATGAGCAGGACTTGAGCAGTGTGAGCAGTCCAGGACTAGCCCAGTGTGTTGCTGTCCTTAGTTAGCCCAGTGTGTGCTAACCTTGTTTGCTGTATTGATAGAGCATCTGAGATACTTAGTTGTTTCTCCTTTTAGTTAGCCTAGTGAGAGCTAACCATGTCTAGCTTTGAGCTTAGACCTTGATGTTGTTCATCCTGCCATGTTCACTGTTGAGACTGCCATATTCTTGTTGGATATCTGTATGTTAGGATGCTAGAGGATTTGTTGTGTGTATTGTACCCCAGTTGGGGAATCCTTACTGAGTGCAATTGTACTCACCCTTTCTGTGGTTTTCTCCACCAGGTAACATGGCACAACATCGAGGTGGCTAGGGGAGGAGCTGAAGGATCATGGGAAAGGCCGCTGCATGTCTTGAGTCATTTCTATTCTAGTCTTGAAAGTGTCTTTTGAGAACTGTATTGGTTTTATCAGAATTGTGTAACTGTTTTTATTTAACTCTGGCCAGAGGCTCATGTTGTTTTACAGCTTCATACTATGTTTTACAAAATGTTTAAGTTTGGAATTTTTTTAATAAAGATGTTGAATTTCTAATCCACTGTCCGTTTGAAATTGCATCTAAAGTAAAGACTATTTAGGGCCATTTAGTGTTGGGTCTTTACAATATTGTTCTCATACTACAACAGAGTTACGTAGAGATATCAAATCTTTTTTTTCGTCCACTCTTATGCAAACCTCTTATGCAAATTTTAGCCTATTCTTACTCAAATTTCCTACAATATGTTCCACATTTCCTACAATGTATCCATCTTTTCTTTAAGAAAGTACGTGAATGTTAACCAACTTTCAAAACAAATAAAAAAGCTTTTGGAAGTGTACTTTTTTTTTCTTCTAAATTTTGGTTTGGTTTCCTCAAATATAGGTGAGAGGTAGATACCCAAGTAAGAAAAATATATGATGAGGTAGTTGTCGTAAGTTTAAAAGCAAAAAACCAAGGCCCCGTTTGATAACCATTATGTTTTTTGTTTTTGAAATTTAAGCTTATTTTTACTCGTATTTTCTACAATATGCTCAATCTTTTCTACAATGTATCTAACTTTCTTTAAGAAAGTATGTCTAAATTTAAAAAACAAAAACACATTTTCGGAAGCTACTTTTTTTTTGTTTGGTTTTTACAAATATAGGTAAACTATAGATATCTATGTAGAAGAAAATAAATGGTTTGGTGGTTGTTCTAGGTTTAAATTTCAAAAACCAGAAATTAAAAATAAAATGGTCATCAAACGAGATCTTAGTGTTTAGAAGGTTATATGCCACAATAATAAAAATTTACCATATTAACAATATTGTGTTAACAGATTAACTGATAGGAAAGCTCGTACACTACTAAAAAAAAGGGATTAGATGACACTTATGAAAAACAAAATTCAAGAGGAAGAGGCAATTAAAGTGTCATAAAATAAAACACGCGTTTTATGACACTTTATTAGAATCATCTTATAATTATTAATTTTAAAAAAATTATCATTAAAAAAAAGTGTCATAAATTAAAAAGACGTGTTTTATGACACTTTTTTAGAATCATAAATTTATAAAAATTAATTTTCAGTCATATTTTAATTTAGAAAATAAGTATTATTTTTATATTTTTAAATGTTATTTTTTTTATGTATTTTATCGAAAGATCCCTTCCCTCGAGATTTTGTTTTCCCCTGTGGTAGCCGCTCGAAATCTTCTGCAAATCGTACTTACAATTCGCAATTTTATTTTCAATTTAGCTTGTAGTAAACTACCTAAATAGGGCTTAAACGAAAATGATATATTAAATTTCTTAAAAGGTATTCAACTAGAGAAACCATAAGCTTATAGTTAATTTCAGGGTTAAAATTGAAATTTTTAAAACATGGAATTCTAAATAAAATTAAAAGAAATATATGAGCCAACTAAAAAAACATGGGTCAAATTCTTAATGATAAACGATTAGAGGGCTATTTTGCAATTAAGTACAACTTAAGCTCTAGAATTCTTCACCAATTGTGTCGACAACTCCCCTATGAGCGATTTTTTTCCCCATTGCAACTTCTCATTCTCCTTTGAATTTCCTATTCCTTCTTCCTCGTGGTGATGTCGACGATTGTAACAGCTTGAAATTTCAGAGATTGCAGAGAAACCCTCTAGGTACAATTATTTTATTTCACGAGATTTTTGATGTAAATGCTTGTTAGTTATGGCCTTTAAGGGTATTTTTGTAATTTTACTTCTCAGGACTATTTTGCATTTGTTATTTGAATTCAAGGGTTTTTTTTTTTTTTTTTTTTTAATTTTAGGCACTTAGGGAATTTTGAGAAGAATTGGTTTAGTTGGATTTTGTGGAAAAAAATAAAAAGAATAAAGAAATTTTGTTTTATTTAATAAGGCATAAAAAGAGAATCTTTTTTTAAAAGAAAAAGAAATAAGTGGCTGAAAATTCTATTTAAGTAGGCCCATTTTACTTATTTAAATAATAATAATAATAATAATAATGATGATGATGGTAAAAAGGAAAATAGTGCACTTAAACAAAAAGAAAAAGAAAAAGAAAAAGAAAAAGAAAACAAACCCAAATCCCTATTCTTCTTCCTCCATCTTCAACCCTAAGCCCCTTTCCTCTCAAGCTGCCGTCGCCGCCGCACCGACTCCACCGGCACCACTGCGCTATTGTAAAACGAATTCGCTCCACTGATCGGAATGATTGCCGACGAGTGCGCCATCGTCGGCTCCAACACCGTCTACAAAGCCATCTCCGGCCACTAAATCAGCTTCTTCGTCTTCACTCTCTACACCTGCCTCGTCGCCGCTCTCATTCACCTCCCCTTTGCCCTCATCTTCCGCAGGTCGCCGATTCTTCTTTGATTTCTCTGTTCGTTCCTTCGTGTTTGCCCTAATTTATGTTCAGTTTCTCAGATCTGGCGTTTTTCCGTCGGAGAAGTTGTCGTTCTTCCTCCGGTTGATCTGCCTGTCCGCCATGGGGTATGATTTAGGGTTTTTGTTCGTGGATTTTGGTTTTTTGGCTTTGTGATTGAAATTGTTGTTGTTGTTGTTGTTGGCGATTGAATTGAAGCGTTGGATGTCAGCTGTTTTCGTACAAAGGATTGGAGTACAGTTCGCCAACGCTGGCTTCCGCCATTAGTAACCTAATTCCTGCTCTCACTTTCATCTTGGCCGTTCTCTTTCGGTACCTTTCTTTTCCCCTCTTTTTTTCTTTTCTGCTCATAAATTTTCATCTCCTTCTAATTTCATATATTCTATAGGAAATTAATATAGGACATTTTTCATCCATAATAAAAGCAAAAAAAAAATTGCATCTATAGGAGAATTTTGAAAGAAGTAATAATTATGGAGGGACTCAACTGCAGTATTTAAGGAGATGAGTTCAATCTATGCGATCATCTATCTAAAAATTAATTTGATTGAAATTTCATTCACATCCAAATGTTATAGGGGCAGTTTGTTTGAAATAAGTAGGTAGGATTTCTCATTTATTTTGAGAGTAGTAATACTCTCTTTGTAAGGCTTACAGTTCCCCCTCCCAACTTGTACTAAAAAATAAAAAAAAATAGTAAAATTGGACTTAAGAAATTGGACCAAAATAGAATAAATTTAGAGAAAAAAATAGTCTAAAACATCTTACACTCGTACGAATCAAATTGAGTTTTTTTTAGTATATATCGAGGGAAAGAGTGACAAATACCGATTCTCGAGATCGAACCTAGTGTTGAGCGGGTTTACAACCAAATAATGAAACCACTGACTCATTCAGTGATATAAATGTTGATTTGTTAAGATTTTCGAATTAGCATGAAAATAGGAAAGGTAAAGCCTTCTAGGAGTAGTGTAACCGTAAGAATATTTCAGCTTTTTTTGAAGGTATACTCTTCTTAACGTTTTAAATGAGAATTAATTTTCCAAATGACCTCCAACTCTAACTTTATGTATCTACTAAGGAGAGGTGAATAATAGGGAAGGCTCTAAATTGTGTGATAATACAAAAAAAAAAAGGGAGAAAGAAAAAGAAAGGAATTGAAGTTATAGTTAAAAAAAGAAAGGTATACGGATATACAAGGGGAGTGTCCGCATATTATCGCCCTCACTCACAACACACACACACACACGACCCCACTCCATTTCTTTCCTTCCGTCCCAATAAACTATGAGGATTGGGTAAGGAGTTTGTTTCCGTTGTTATTTTAGTGTGGATTAATCATTTCGGTTTGGTTTATTAATTGTTGAGTTTTGTTTGGTGCTTTGTGAAGCCTTGTTCTGGTTGGATGTTAAGACGTGTGTTGTAGGTTCGGGTTGATTCTTTTGTTTTGACAGTGTTAGACAACCATGTTATTTTCAGTTTTTTGGTAAGTTTCTAAGTTCGATCTCATGGTTAATCAATGGTCGTTTTGGGTATTGTTACTAATTATAATTATTAAGAAGAAATCTAGATGAGGGATTCGTGATAAACTTAATATGGTTGTTGTTTGCAATAAGCTGATAAGTGGTGGTTACGTTCGTAGTGGAGGGGTAATACTCTTTTTACTTTCCTCTCTTTATTTTGTATTATGATTTTTTAAAGCTTTCTTATGGTTTAAATGAATATTTGTTCATAAATTTTTATTTGTATAAAACAGCTAAAGACCGATTACTTTATTGTGTCTATTGTTTTGCCTGTAGATAATGGTGTGTCATAATGACATGGTTATTCAAAATGAGGTTAACCAAGTTGTAATACATGAACTTATCCATGCTTTTGATGATTGTCGTGTTGGTGTGACAATCTTTGGTTTGGCTAACTGTGTTCATCATTCTAGCAATGAAGTATGCATTTGAAAAATCTCCACATTTTTTTTTCCTTTAAAATCTCCACATTTTTCTATAGTTAGTTATGGTGGATTTACATTTGTAATTTACTTTTTTTAGTTTTATTGTTATGAAACTTGATCCTTCTTGTAGCACTATTGGTGAGATAAGTAGATTTATTTAAATTTCTCTGTTTCTCTAAGGTCATTTATACTTTATTGAGTTTGTTTTGCTAATTTGGGGAACATTGAAACTTGGTTGGAGATTGCATGTCATTGTATTAACTTTAAAGCTTGTCTTTCATTTGGGAAAGGGAACTCCACTTGTCTCTCTCTCTAAACAAGAGTCGCTGAATTTAAAAAAAAAAAGAGTGTTTCACCTTTTGAACTTAAAATAAGTCATTTTTTATGGAAAGTTTTTTCCTTATTCTTTTCTCATGTTTTCATACTTGTTTCAATTCCTTTCTATCCTCTAATTCACGAGCCTTTGACAGAGTTCAATATATCAAGTGGAGTTTACCATGAAAAGAAGACATAATAAACCTTCAAAGGTATTGACCCATTAAATTTGTTGCTCCTTAGTCTATTTCAAGTAATTTCCTTTTTATCTTGAATCTTTTATACTAAATGGTTCATTGGATCTTAAAGGAAGACAAATAACTTTTGTAAGCTGAATGCTTCTCTCTTATTGAGTTAATTTCGAGCATCATAATGGATAGAATTTTCAATCAGAAAGGTATGAAATCTAACTATTTTTTATGAAGTAATTCTAGTCAAATTGATGATTGTTTGCTATGTGTGTACAATTTCCTCGTGTCTCTCTTCCATTGGTTTTGGATAATTGTTTCTTTGTTTCAGGTACCAATACATTCTCAGAATCAGTATATCTCTTGTATCAACTTTTGTAATTTATTTGCATACTTCCATTATATTGCTTTGCTTTAGATACTTTTAAACCATCTTGCACGAAGTTTTCGAGTCTATAAAGTAGGAAAATGAGAGGTTTAGTCTTCACTTACATTATCTTACTTTCTATGCAATATTTACATATTTCTTATGCTTTTTAAAAAACTCTTCTTTGGTTTATATGTAGCAGATGATTTATATATGAAGAAAGAAATAGGTTTACGTTTTTTATCACCAACTACTAGTTGTTAGTTTTGCACTTTCATTTTTTTTTGTTTTTTATTTTTAGTCTTTAACTTTGTACATAAGTGAACTTTGTACTTACTATGATTTGGTTTTGTGAGTTTTCCAATGTTGTGACTTTTTGCAGGGGGACAAGTGAAAGTGGAGAGGTTCGAAGTAATTTTTTTTTTAAGCTTAATTGTTTGACATAAGACTTGACTTCTTATCCTAAGTTATTTCAAATTATGCGCGCTGCACACTAATTTATGGATTTTTCTTTTTAAGCTTAATTGTTTTTTCTTCATTCAGCTCTGATAACTCTTAACTTTTAAGTGTGGTGATAATATTTTTCTCTTACAGTTTTTATTTATTTATTTAAAGCCTCACTAATGTCTTTCTTTGTGTATCTATGTGTTTTGTTAAACTTTTATTAATTATATGTTTTCCTTGTTTACTTGTAGATTGGAAGTACTACCCTCTTTTGATTCTTCTTTATTGTGAAGGTTCGTTTCTTCCATACATTTTTTAAATTTTAACCTTTTTTTATAAGTATTATTTGCTTATTTATTCTAACTAGCCTTAAGTAGGTTGTAGAGCTTAAATTGCAAAAGAGGTAAATTTCAAAATAGTGTTCTTCGAATTTTCGAATTGGTATTCCTTCTATTAAGGAATTTACTCTGATTTTGTTCAAAGTTCAAACTTATATTCTTCTAATAAATTGCATACTTTACATTTGTGGGACTGCTTGTCTGTCAACTTAGCTTTGAAAGGTATGAAAATCTAACTATTTTATGTCAAATTGATAATTGTTTGTTCTTGGTGTACAATTTTCTCATGTCCTATCATTGATTTTGGATGTTTGTTTCTCCCAGGTACCAATACATTCTCATAATCAATGTATGTATTAAAATTTCTAATTTATTTGCATGCTTTTATTATAATGTTGTGGATACTTCTCAACAATCTTGCAGGAAGTTGTCGAGTTTGTCAAGTAGAAAAATGAGAGGTTTAGTCTTCATTTCAGTAACTTACTTTTTATGCAATATTTACATGTTTCCTATGCTTTTAAAAAGAACTTTGGTTTATATGTAATGTAGATGGTTAAAATTCTTTTCTTATTAATAAGAAAACTCATATATTATTATTTTTTCTTTTTGCCAAATCTCACATGTTATTGTTAAGTAATATGTAATATGTGAATGTTGTTTGAAACTCAATTTTTCTTAGGTTTTGCACAAACTCACTCAAAGGATGAAGCAGTGAAGAAACACATTTCAAGAATCATCCTTTGCTTGTACTTTTTGTTGTAAAAAACTTTGTAAAAATTTATCACAAGTGTGATATTATTGTCCTTTTGTTATTTTGCTCAAGTGGAAATACATACAAACATTTTAAGTATCTATGAAATTTTATTTCTTGACAAGTCTTTTACCTGTGAATTTATTTTGTTGAAGAATATTATGTATGCATAATAAGAGGTAAGAGCAAACAAAATAAGGTTGCAAATAGACAAAACGAGCTTCATGGAAATAAATAATTGTCATCAATTGAAGATATATGATTGAAATAAAGAGTCATGTTTGATTATTTAGTGATTAAAAATAAGTGTCAATAAATTATATTTATTGATAATGTTTAGATGTCGTTGATAATGCATTAATAACTCAATTTATATGTCATCTATTGCTCGTTGGTGACAAAAAAATAGTGTCATGAAATAAGAACTAATGATTACAAAAAAGTATCATTTATTGCATTTTATTGACACTTATTAAGAAGTGTCAACTAATGAGAATAGATGATGTGCGATACAATGATTGCAAAAAAGTATCATATAAAGTGTTTGTGATACTTTTCTGTAATCATCATATCCCTATTTTGTAGTAGTGGTACAACTAGTCATACTTCATATATTTCATTCTAAAATATATTTAAAGTTACCATATGCTAGAATAAAAGTAAGAAAGCTATCCTAACATAATAACATACAACAATGACAACTTAACATAAAAGTATGATAAAAAAAAGGGCGTAAACAACTATATGATCACATACAACATGCATTCGACAAGCATAACCGTGATAATGAGCTAGCCCAACAACTTTTTAAAAAATAACAAAAGCAAAATCACTATATTTTCATGAAAGCCCGAAATTAGCCGATAATTAAAAAAGGTTACTAAAAAGTGTTGCACTACAGTTCCAACTTCTAACGAATAAATGCTATACATGATGTTAAAATAAACCAAACAAAAGTGATTTAGAGCCCTAGCCTTCAATGTTATATTATCAATCTCAGATGACACACAAAGACGACTAGGTATATACAGACACTACTTGCCGTTCATTTGTGCATCTTTACTCATTTTAGGACCCCAAAAAAAAAAATTAAAAACAAAAAACAAAAAACAAGAACAAAATGACAGAAATGTGCTTGTAATTGTTTTTCTTTTTTTTGATAGCTATGTGCTTGTAAATTGGTGGGGGTGTAAGTTTACTTATGAAAATTTGCCCAGTCCCTTGTAAGATGGATTCCACCATTACGGATTTAGAGCTGCAAATTTTATCCTTCTACGAGTTTGAAATTATGTTCTTTTACCAGCAAAATTCAAGCAGAAGACAGATAACTACGAAGCAAAAGAACTCTATTCTATACTATGAAAAGTACATTAAAAAAAAAAAAAAAAAAAAACTCAAACAATGTAGCCATGAAAGGTGCTTCACAGAAGCTAAATACATGGCTGGTTAAGCTGTGGTAGCCACAGATGGCGCCCTTGAATGAACCCATGCAACTACATCCTCCCTTGTGGCCATGAACCAACCGGCCCGGTCTTCTCGCATTTGAAACGGAGCAGCAAGTTTCTCTACATGAGAAGCAAATGAATTGGCTAGTCCTTGAGAAAATCTATGAGTTCCTGCACCCGTTTGAGCTGATAACAATTCAGGTAATGCTTCTTCTCGTAGTACAATTTTCGACAGAGTTGACATCCATTCTTCAAGTGCAGTCTGAGCGGCACCTACTGATAGAGATCGAACATCGAGGCACCATTCAGCTTCGGTTTTGTTGTGTAAGCCTGGGTACAGTCCATGCAGACTTCCCAAGAAGAGCAGTTCGTGAGCTCTCTCTCGAAGATTTTGGGTTCGACATATATCAATTAGGCAATTGCAGAAGGGTCTTCGGGCTTCCGTGGCAGTCTGGCTGAGAATGTTTCTGAATTCGTCCTTGACAACTTCAAAGGTAATGTCATTTTGTTGCAGAAGATTTACAAACTCAACTAACTTTGGGTTAGCTTGTTGCAGACAAGCGACTACCTTGTTAATATCTTCAGTATTGTCACACAAGGACACAACAGACAGCAAACAGCCACAAAGTCTGTCATCTGGCTTAATTCCTTTCTGTACTAGAACGTTGAAAACTCGGACTAGATCATCAACTTTCCCAGCTTTCCCCAAGCATTGAATCAAACAAGTGCATCCCATCACATTAATCTCAACACCCAACTCGATCATTTCTTCAAACAACTCCATGGATTTTTTTACATTACCTCCACTACCATGTATATTCAACATCGCCGTGTAGCTCCAACTATCCGGCCTAGACTTCTCGGACTTCTTCATCTCTTCAAAGAGCTTCTCAGCTTCCTCCTCCAAGCCAAGGTCAGCACACATATTCAACAATGTATTATACAAAATAAAGTCCATTGGCCAGCCATTCGACCTCATCCGCTCCCACAAGTCTAAAGCATCCCGAGCCCACCTTGCCTTTCCATAAATCTTTACCAAAGCAGTCAAGGTCTTTGCGTTGGGGGTTATCCCCGACTGAATCATCTCGTCGAACAGGCTCCTCGCAAAACCAGGCTTCCCAGCCTTCCCCATGGCATCCAACAAAGTGTTGTAGACCACAAGATTAGGCTGCACTTCAATAGACTTCATTTCTTGCAAAACATACATAATCCCATCATAATCCCCTGCTTCCCCAAACATCTTCCCCAAGACGGAGAAAGTAACAGGGTCGGGCTTCCAGCCACTCGCCCTCCCTCTTTCATACAAAGTAAGAACCTCCTCCACCTTCCCCAAATTAGCATAAACATCTAAAATAGCGGAGTAAGTAACCTCATCAGGCATCAATCCAGTGTTATACATGCGCTCAAACCACTCCAAAGCCTTATCAAACCTACCGCACTTGTTAGCACAAGTGATTATAGTAGAATAAGTAATGTTATCAAGGTGAACCCCAGTGCGAATCATGTCATTGGCAAGATGTTCGATACGCTGAAACTGCCTGCCATACCTCAAGGACTTCATAGCCACGTTGTAGAAGATGGTGTCGAGAGGAAACAGGTTCTGGGTCTTGATCCAATGGAAGAAGAGCTGAGCCTTGGGCCAGGGCTTCAAGGCGTTGAGAAGGAGAAGCGCGTTTTCCTTGGTGGGAGGATGGGGGAGTTGGCGGAGGGCGGCGGCGAAGGCGGGCTCGGAGGAATCGCAGGCGTTGAGGAGGCGGGCGAAGGCTTTGAGGTCGGCCATGTGGGGGTTGTAGGAGTAGGAAGAGCGCTTCTGCCTTTGGAGGGAAAGGACGGAGGGCTTGCGCTTCGTGGGGTTGACCCACCTCGACTTGGGCTGCCGCGGGAGATGGGATTCCTGGGGTTTGGGATCATCGGAAAGCGTGGATGCGGACAGCCTCTCCAGCTGCTCGGATAGAGAGGGGGTTTGGGGGGAACAACACAGGATCCTCGCCTTCTTTCGCCCAACAGGGGAACTGGACAACAACAACAACAACGGCGGCGGCCTTGGGTTCACATCCACGCAGCTTGAAAGGGAAGCCGCCATGGGAGAACACCACTGCCTTATCGCATTCTCCATCCACACCTTCACCAAACTTTTTTTTCTTTTCTTTTCTTTCTTTTTCTTTTTCTTTTTCTTTTTAATTGAGTTTTGAAAAACCAATGGACTACATTTTGGCATAACTAAATTGCCACCCCATAAACATGAAAATAATTGGGTGGTCAATAAAGTAATAAATTTCACTTGCATTTTTTTTTTTTTGAAATTATAAACTTCTTATATAGAACCAACTCTGATGTAAAACTAACTTTGTAACTAAAAGTCCCTAAAAAAATATCATATAGTTTCATATAAATCATATATATATATATAAGGAATGGAGTTAGATGACTTATTTGTAAATTGTAATCGTTGATTTCGATCTTCATCTCTAAATAAAACTTGAAACCTCTCCGTTGACGTATGCCTAACAATGGGTCTAACCACTTAATCCCATGTGTACTCTCTTCTTCTCTAAACTCTAGTGATTTGTTTACTATTGTGTTTCCTTCGTTAGTCTCGCTTTAGAACTCTCTCACAATCTCAAAAGCTTTCAGACTCTCGAAAAGGGATGTGTTTCTCTTCTCTAGATTTTTCTTCGTCTGGTTTCACTATTGAGGAAAGAGAGAATCGTTAGAATATGCATGTTCATTCTTATATGAGGAGCCTCTAATTCACAGCTGCCTCCACATGAGTCAAGCAAGCCACTTTATATGTCAACTCCTAACAAATTGGTATCACAGCACCCGAATTCTACTATTGAATTCAATCAAAGGATCCTCGACATATTAAGAAACAATTCTAAGCAGATAAAATGGCAACACTACTAGAAAAAGGTCATTAGATGACACTTATAACAAACAAAATTTAAGAAGGAGAGACAATTAAAGTGTCATAAATTAAAACACGCGTTTTATGACCCTTTATTAGAATCATCTAGTAATCAGTAATTAAAATAAAATTATCATCACAACAAAGTGTCATAAATAAAAAATGCGCGTTTTATGACAATTTTTTAGAATCATAAATTTATGAAATTCAGTCATATTAAATTTAGAAAAATAAGTATAATTTTGATATTTTTAAATATTATATATTTTTCTTATATATTTGTTTTGTTAAATAAAGAAAAAAAAATTATAAATGGTTTTTTTGTTTAAAGAATTTGAAGGAGAAAATAACCCATTTAAATTAAATGAAAAAGAAAACCATTTAGGAAAGTTTAATAATAATATAAAAAAAAAAACCCTAAAATGTTACAATTATCTTTTGTAGAATCATAAATTTTTTAAACTAACTTAGAAAAATAAGTATAATTTGGATATTTTTAAACATTATATATATTGAGATTAACCTTATATATTTTGTTACAATTATCTTTTCAACCACTTCTAAATTATAATTTTTATAATAATTAACTCCCTAATTTTGTTATATATATATATATATATATATATATATTATGAAATTGATTTTGTGGTCTCCGACTTTATTAAAAAAAATTGATTTTATGACAAAATTTAGTCTATGACAATTGCCATAGAAAAATTAATTTTAAAAAAATATTTCATATTAAATTATGACAGTTTTACAATTTTCATAAAAAGATTATGTAATGCCCCAAGTTTTTGTAAAAAAAAAAAGAAAAAAAGAAAAAGGGAGGATTTACTTTTATTTAAGTTTAAGAGAAAAATAAACAATTGAGTTTTATGGATTATTTGAAAAAGCCCATGAGATATTAAAAAGTAATAAAAAAAGATGGGGGCTTTAGTTTTAAAGGAAAGAAAAAGAAAAAAAAACCAATTAAACCCATTTTCTCTCTTTCTCTCTTTTTTCTTCTTTCTTCTTCTTTCTTCTTCTTTCTTCTATTTCCCTCATCACAAACCCTAGCCCCCTTCACCCTCAAGCAGCCGCCGCCGCCGTTGACGACTCCGACCAACCGACGCCGTCGTTGACAACTCCGACCAGCCCACGCCGCCGTACCCCTGCACAGATCGAGCCCACGCTCGCGATCCCACCTCCCCGACGCCGCTGCAACACACCTCCTCCCATCCTCGCGAGCAGTCGCCGAACAACCCCCCCTCGCTCGCCAACAGCCGCGGTTCAACGTCATGCTCGTGGTTTAGCCACCTCGCACGTCTGTTGCGCCTTGTTCGTGTCGTATTGTCGTGATCTATTACTTGGGTAAGTTTGCAACCTCGATCTCATGTCTAATTGAAGGTTGTTTAAGGTTTGGTTGTTGTTTGGGTCTTGTTATTATGCTGATTTTGAAGTGTTCTTCTTGGTAGGGCTCGGTTTCGTTTCGATTTCAAGCCTCGCTTTGCTGGACAGCCGTGTTCGAGTTCGGGTTTGGTTAAGTTGGTGGCTATTTTTATGAAATTAAAGTGTTCTTGGTGTTTTTGGTTTTTGGGCATGTTTGAGACTGATTCGTTTAGGAGTTTTGTGTTATATTTTTGGGCATGTAGAACATGATTCTCCATATCAATATATGCTTCCTCCTCCATGTCTTATTCTAAACCCTCAAATATTCTCTAACTCTCTTTGTGTTTTGTGTTTAAAATTGTTTTTTTTTGTTTCTTCTACTTTGTGATCAACTTTCTTTGTCCATCATTAAAGTGGGGGCTACTTTTGTGTGCCTAAAAAATAAAAAAGGAAGAAAAATAAATTTTATGAAAAGGAAGAAAAAACCTTGGCTGGAAAAGAAAAATCATGGAATTTGTTTGTTGCTTGAAATGCTAGTGGGTTTGAAAGCTTTGATTAGTTTTATTGGTAAAATTATGAAGCTTGGATTTCCATTACATAATTTTCATAATTTATGAAAACTAATTTACCAAACAAATTTTCAGAATTTTATATTCAAAGCTTTGATTATCATGAACACAATTTTATAAACACAAAGTTAGATTAATTTATTTATCTACGAGTGTACATATATCGGTGGAGGTTTTTAGTTCTTCAAATTTTATAATTTTCTCATTCCTCATCCTTCTCTCATTTTCATTTATTATCCAATCCCTTGAAAAATTTCATAATTGTCATGAAAGTACTTCATTTCACTACTTAACATTTATTTTCAGTGATGGTGGTGCATGTTGAAGTCTTACTTAGAACCAAGAATTATAACTAGTATTTATATTTCTTACTCTTTTTATAATCCCTTCTTATCATGGTTGTTTAAGGATTATCGTTATGATGATGCAATGTTAACCATTTTCTTGGATGATTCTTGATATTATTAGCTAGGATTGCAGGTCATTGGAGTTCATGCATGTCTTTCGAGTTAACCGAAAAGGGCTTGTAATTCTTGAATTTTTATGTGGTTTACTGATATCTTCCAATATAATGGTTATCTATTATTCATTGAAAGTAATATGAGTTAAAGACAGTACGCATCATTCACTCGGTTGAGTATCAATGTAACAGAGTGATTGATTCTTTAAAAAAAATTGCATTTTTCTTTGCTTTCTTGAGTAATTTTCATATGAGTAACTTCTCATCTTATCTTGGTGGTGTTTATTGCATTCTTACTTAAATAGTGTACTTTTTAGGATTATTGAAATTTAATTATGTTAAAATGAATTGCTGAATATGGTGGAAGATAGTGCATTTGTTATGATCAGGACGATATGGATGAAGACTGGTCCTTCGGGTGGCTATGAGTTGGACTAGGGTGACACCATTGATATCTTCAATATCTTAGAAGCTGACAATAGGTGATTAAGTACTTCGAGGTAAAATTACATGTTATTTGGAGGAAACATTAATATTTTGTTTGTTAGGTTAAAATTATTTATTTGTTTGTACTTTGGCTAGAGACATTTAGATTTGAGTTTTTTTTTGTTGTGTCTAGTTTTTGGAGATCTGTCTTATTGGACCAAATTAATTTTTTGGAGTTTATAGATCCCAATGAACTTGGGTTAGTATCATTTTCCACTTTTTTCATGCATAACATTCATTTTCTTCATATTTAATTTCTTGTTGTTATGTGAAATTGAAGGATTAAAGGAGGCTAAGAGTTATTTTTTTGTTAAATGTGTCGATACTTATAAAAATATATTTAATTTTACATTACTCATTGAAGCTTTGTGCACATATATATTTATAGTATTAATTGCAAATATTACTTATTTTCTCTAGTTTTTATTAGATGAGACACAATTTGTTACCAATATGGATACTATCAGGGTCTGTGTAAAGACTCGACACTAAATGGTCCTAAATTGTAACGGCCCAGTTTTCTATCCCGGTTCTCGAGGAGCTTCCGGTTCAGATTCAGTGGTTCGGTTGGGCCGTTAAAGCTGTTTTGTTCCTTAGGGGCATTTTGGTCTTTTTGCTCCCTGGGCAGGATTGGTGGATTTTCAGGGCTTCGAGGCAGCTCCTGCCTTTGTTGAGGCTTGTTTGTTGTGGGCTGCGAGTCCCGAGATGTTTGGGCTAGTCGTTTGGAAGTTCGGTTGTGATTTGGGATTTTTGCAAAGTGATGGTTGGTTGTGTGCTTCCTTTGGGATTCGAGCCCGGGCCTTTAGTGTTGCTTTGGGAGTTGGATTTAAGTGAGTTTGATTTATTGGAAAAGATTGCTTCGGTCGGGTCTCGAAGGAGGAAGCCGGGAAATGGGATTTTGAGGTTTTAAGTGGATAAGGATGGAAAATGGAATTTAAATCCCATTTTTCCCTTTTATTTCCCATTTTCCTTTTTATTTCTTTTTTTCTTTTATTTTTCCCCAAATTCATTTTTCTCTCTCTCTCTCTCTCTCTCTCTCTCTCTCTCTCTCTCTCCTTCCCCCCGACCTAGCTCCTCGCCCAACAGCCGGCCAGCCCCACCGCCGGTCCTCGTCGCCGTCGCACGCCAGCAGCCGAGAGGAGCCCGTCGCCCACGCCATCGCACGTCGTCAGCCCCGTCGCTCGCTCCAGCCGAGCTTCGCGTCGCCAGATCCGCCGCCCCAAATCGCTCGCTCGTCGCGCAGCAGTGCCGTCGCGCCAGAATCGCCGGTATTGCCGAGCGCGCGCTGCGCGCCGCTTGCTTGCGCTGTAGCGTCGTCGCCGTGTCCGAAGCCGCACGCCTTTCAGCGCCCGTCGCGCCCAGCGCGCAGCGCGCCAGCATGCCAGTGCGCCCAATGCCGAGCCTTGAGCGCGCCCGCGCGCGACCCTCGCGCCCAGCGCGCCCAAAGAAGCCCTTTTTGCCGCCCGTTCGTCTGGCCGGCTCGTTCGTGTGTCCGTCGCGCCTCGTGAGTTGCTCTCGAGCTGAGCCCTATTTATTTTAGTGTATTTAGGGCTATTCTTTGATTATTGATGTGTTTTGCTTGGTTCGTTATAGGTAGCTCGGGTTCGATCGCGGCTTAGGTTTCTTGTGTTTAGAGGTCTTAGGCACGGTAAGGATTTCTTACCGGAGTTGTGTGGACCTGCGATATATTATGCGATTCTTGATTGTATGCTTGTTTGTGTTTATTGACATGTTTGGTGATAAGTGCTCTAATCTGAATTCCGATTAGCATGACTTTCTGGTTAATTCTCATGTTAATCCATGCTAGGTTGTTCCTTTCGGCATGCTCGTATCATTCTTTGCTTCGTAGTATCATGCTAGGCTCGTTGTATTCTTTTTGAGCACGTATTGGATTTTATGAAATTGTTTCTTTGTTTGCTAGGACAAAGTTAGAAGTGCAGGTAGATAGCATCATCCGGGCCTGATGCATAAAGTACCTTGCATCCATGGCAGGGACGTCGAGCAAGTCATTCCGTCCCTGGACCCCGTGAGGGATTAGCTAACCCGAGCGGTAGGCCCTGCAATCTTGGGTGAGGGTGGCAGACTGTTAAATGCCCCAACCGTCGGGATGATGACTTGGCATTGCCTCGTCCCCGATAGTCGGCACGTCCTCAGCGTGTTCGGCCGTAGCCCCTGATTGCCACCTGTTAAGGCAAGGACGGCTTCCTGGTGTAAGCCTACCACGACCGTTTCTTGGCCCAGTGCGGTGGTTGGTGACATAGTTTACGTGTCGAGTCTCACACCCTATGTCAGTGACACCGATCCAAAGATTTAGTTAGGCGTGGTGACTGGATATGGGCAGCTTGCCTTCAGACCCTGGCAACCCCCCATAGTCTGCAGTAGCACGCGGTGCATGCTTACGCTCATTACAGCGCCGACCGGAGAGCTCCTCGGGATCTTGAGCTAGTGTACCTTTCGTCGACAGTAGACAGGCTGAGGCCGGGACTTGTTTCTCGTATAGGGCGACTTGTGTGATGTGTTGTGTGGTGTTTGATTTCCGGACTAAGACCCTGAGTTGGCATCCGAGGCCCAAGTGTGGGCTAAGCTATGTGCTCTATCTGTGTTTATATTCATAGCTTGCATATCTTTCTGCTAGATGACCATGTATATCGTATTGTACCCCGGTTGGGGATTCTTACTGAGTAATTCGTTACTCACCCTTACTTATCTTTCAGAAACCATGGCGCGAGGCGGATGATGGGTGGAGGAGGAGCTGTGATCATGGAAACCCGTTGTTCAACTCACGAGATTTATGTTTATGATTTAAATGTCCTCTGAATGCATGTAGTTGGGCACGGAGCCCTAGGGTGTTTTCGAATGTATTTCCCGGATTCTAGCATTGTTGTAAAGTTTGTATGTTTTAAATAAATCTCGATCAGAGTATGTTTGGAAATGTATTTGTCTTGGAGCAGTGCTTGGAAACAGGATGAGTTTCAAGAATTTTGTATTGACTTTTAAATGAACTCTTGCTTAGGTTTTTTTGGTTTTATTTAGAATCCGAAACAACCCTATTGCAAATTCTAGTGTTGATTTCTATGCATGCATTGAGGTAATGGCCTATTTAGAACCCCATTCGGGTCGGGTCGTTACAGTTGGTATCAAAGCTCAGAGTCATAGATTCTGTAGACTGACCTTTTTGTTGTAGGTCGTTTTTCCATGATCATCAAGCACTCGACAGTCATCAGTACGCCTAAGTTTACTATTTGTTGTTGAAAAAGGGTTAAGAATTTACAATACCTGTCATCTTGTGTATGCCTTGTGTAGTGTTGTGGAGCGGAGACGAGCAGGTTCTGACTCGTTGTTGGTTTGGGCTTAGAGAGCCATCATGCCAACTTCCCGCAGTGTGTGATTATGTTGTGGCTTGTTGAGGTATCCAGATTGTTTCGGATGCCCTGGGACGTCGTCCCCGTGGGAGGCAGAGTTTGGACTCCCGTAGGCCAACTGTGGCCCTGTTGTTGGTTTTCCCCTAGTGAGAGGGTGGAGGTGTTTTTCCTTGGAGTGCCACTCCAAGAGAGGAGTTAGCTGTGTTTGTGCTGATGTGGATGTTTGTGGAGCAGGTCCCCGTGTGGACCAGCCTGGGCAGCTCAAGTGTTGATCTTGAGCCTTAGCAGATTGTTTGATTGCCCAGTGAGTAGCTGCAGAGTTGGCAGCCTTCGAGGAGATTGTTGAGGCATCTTTGTGCTCCTTTAAAGTGTTGTTGTTTGCAGCCAGTAAGCCGGAACCCTGTAGTTAAGGGTGCAGCGAGCAGTGTTCCCTTCGGATTGGATCCGTTGGTGTTTTCCTCAGATGTGTGGGAGAGTTGAGCACTCTTCCTTAGGTGAGCTCCTGGAGTGGAGCTAGCTGCTGCATGTTGAGAGAGCTGGCCAGAGTTTTGTTGAGCATCATGTGGAGATGCAAGGGTAGGCCGTGAGCCTTCGGCTTGATGAGATGCCATAGGCATGGTTTTTGGAGTTGGAGCCCTTGTATGCCTAGCCAGAGTTCTTGTCACTTGAGGTTGTGACCTTGTTGGCCCCATTGGTAGTAAGATGTGGTTTTGGTAGTAGTGGCACTTGAGGTGCATTGGTTGGTGTGCCGCTTTGGCACTAAGTCTGGTTGAGGCTTGAGTTTGGCTTGGGCATAGCAGATGGTTCTATGCCGTCGGAGTTCAGCGCACTCCTTTAGCCTTGGATCCGTTTATGGCGTGGCTTTGTATAGGTCGTGCAGAGTGCTAGTTCGGTGGTAGTCGATGGACTACAAGCGAGAGGATGCTCGTGAGGAGCCGGAGCCTTTTCGATGTTGTTTGGAGGTTGAGTAAGTCGCCGGAGTTGCTTGGTTGGCAAGTGTTGGTGCGCGTGAGTCTCGCGCTAGTGTTAAGGCCAAGAGATTTTCCTTGTGGTTGGTAGTGCGGTCAACTACCTTCGAGTGCCTTAATCTGAGGAGAGTTGAGCATCATAGATGCGAGTTTGGTCCAGCAGAGGGACCCTGAGTTGGATGCTCATGAGATGAGTTGGATGCCTATGAGGCGAGATGAGCTGATGCCTTGCGAGAGGTTTTGGATGCCTTAGGGGTAAGCACCCTTGGTAGAGGCTTGGTATAAAGTAAGTTCGGTTTGGCATTGTTATGCTTTGGTAGAGCAAGGTTGCCTCGACCAGTATCGTGTGGAGATGGAACTTTTGGTGTTCCTTGGACTGTTTGTATCTCTGCCAGGAGCTAGTGTTGCTTTTTGGGAAAAGCGCTTGTTAGTCTTGGATCTCTAAAGGAAGGTTGAGAGTTGTGCACACAAGTGTGTTTTGTGTGGTTCGTTAAAGTGGCGAGAGTTTCAGATCCATGTAGGGTTTGCTTTGGAGATCTAGTGCTCAGCTTCTGGAGAAGTTGGATTCCAGGTGGATGTTGTAAGGCTTTGGTTGAGGTGGTAAGGATACCGTGCTCGTGGTATCAAGTTGTTGCTTAGGCAAGATTTGTTAAGTTGGACCTAAGCTTGGTTGATGGATCTTTTTGTTGATCGTTGGTTGGAGTTCAGTTGGAAACTGAACAAGAGCGGTGGTAGCTGAGCCGCATGGTTTCTGATCGTCATGGCTAAGAGAGTTGTTCGGATCCTTCCTTGGGTAGAAGTTATGTTGTGGCCGATGCTTTGAGTAGGAGGTTGACGCGATTCTCGTAGCGCGCCGGGTCCTCTAGGTTCCCAAGGAGTTGGAGTTGGCCAGCATGGTTGGGATGCTGGAAATCGGAGTTGTTCGTTCAGGCAGTTGTCTGTTAGATCGGTTGCTGGCAGCGTGTGTGTCGAGGGTTGTCGGAGAACCCTAGGTTGTGGAGAGCCTCTCCAGAGCTCAGTCAGGCCCAGCAAGTGAGTTTCAGTTGGCTAGCTGGAGGCGTGTAGTTTGTAGCCTCGGTGGAGTTGCTAGTAGTCTTGGTAGACTAGCAAGCTAGTGGTTGTTTGGAGTAAAGTCCGGATTGGTTCCGGTGTGGTGACAAGTTGATGCTTGGTGTCGACCAAGGTGTGGATTGGAGTTGCTAGAGATTAGTTTTGCTCGTGGGGCGAGTGGTTTGTGCCCTGTTGGTTTTGTTCCTGTTTTCAAGATGTTGAGTTGCCCCGTTTGGCTTTTGGAGGTTCAGTCTGAGATGGACCCCTGTTGTTGCCCCGTGAGATTAGATGTTGTTGCTCTAGTGGAGCATGACAGTGAGCGTATGTGGAGCTCTCTGTCCTTTGGTTGTCTGCTTGTAAGAGCCGTTTCCTTCGGGGAGTTGTCAGGTTACTCCCTTGGTCTTGGAATTGATGGTAGTGGTGCTAGCAAGAAGGAAAAGTTTGTTGGTGCTTGGAAGCGAGTTGTTTGTCGATTAAGCGGATTCTTGGATGGTGTTCTAGAGGCTGCAGATAAGGGTTGTTCGCGCCTCTTGTGAGTGTTTGGCCAAGATTTGGTTCTTTTGTTGTTTCGAGAGCTAGTTCGGTTCTAGCTGGAGGGCGTTGCCCTGAGGTCTTGTTTCTAGGCAGAAAGTTTTGGGAGTTGACCCCTCCCTTGGCAGTTGAGCAAGTGCTGTTAGTTTCGGATTGGTGGTCCGATTGGTTGAGTTTTCCCTTGGGTGTTGCTTCCAAGAGAGTTGGTTCTTTGTTGCCTTGGGTTTGAGCAAGTCGTGGCGTGTGAGGAGTTCATTTGCCCTTCCGAGTTTGCTTTTTGGGAAGTCGTTTCCGTTTGGCGGAGTCGGCTTAGCTCCTGAGTTGTGTAGTTGATCGAGTAGCGCGTGGGTCACCCCAATGAGGGTCCCGCGCCGTGTTGTTAGCAAGCAAGAGTTGTTTGTTCCGCAGGGCGGAGGCGGCCCCAAGTATGAGTTGAGTTGTTCTGGCAAGTCGTTGGTTTTTCTTTGGGGATTGAAGATTTCCTTTTCCCCTAGTCTCTGTGGTGGTTGAGTTGCTCCTTGGATGCCAGCCTCGAGTGTTAGCTTGTGAGGTAGTCTTGCGGATTCGTGTGGCTCAGGATCCGTAAGTTTGGAGGTTGTCGTCATCCGTTTTCCTTGTGAGGTTTCGGGAGTGGAGCTTCTGGTTGGAAGTTGGGTTAGGCCTAAGCTTAAAGGAGAAGTCCTCTAAGTAGCCAGTTGGATTTTAAGAGTTGAGTGGTAGCTTGGAGGCGAGCTTTGCTCGCGATGAGCTTGAGTTGAGTTCTGCTGAGCAATTCCTTCTCGGGCTTTGCTTCTTGTTGTTGTGCTTTCATGATTGGCGTTAAATGAGCCTTAGTTGAGAGAGTTGCACAGAGATGCCGTGGCATTGGTTGGTTAGCCTTTGGGTACATTTTCCTCAAGCCGTTGTGTTCTTTTGGTAGCCCTATGAGGGTTTGGTCCTTCGCCGAGATTTCCATGAGAGGAGCGTTGGTTGTTTCCTTGCCTGGCAATGTTCTCTTTGGCCAGTTGCTAGTAGGTTTTCATGGAAAAGTTTGTGTTCGGCCGTTGAGAGGCTCCTGTTTGTTGGCTAAGCCGAGTGGAGCCTGTGCCTGGTTTTGGCCATTTAGGGTTGGCCGTAGCTGAAGTTTCAGCTTGTGCTTGTTGGAAAAGTTTGCCTTTTTGGATCAATCGCCAGTGGGTGATTTGTTTGCTTTTCGTTGAGGCTTTAGGCAAGCTTTGTGGTTCGCTGGCCTCATGTGAAGTAAGAGTAGGCCGTTTGGTTTCTGGAATCTAGAAGGTTCTGTTGTGGGCATTCAGAAAAGTTTTGCCAGTGCGTGGTGTAGAATTTCAGAGCTTGTGGCCAGTCCTCGAGTTTGCTGTGAGTAGCACCGTTGAGAGTTGGTGCGAGTTGAGGATGTGGTTTGCCGTCAGGATTTTCGCATTTGTTTTCCTTCGGAGTTTAGTGTTTGGCAGTCTGGATGGCATTGTGGCCTTGAGCCTTTGAGAACCCAAGAGGGTTTGGTTTTCGAAGAAGGTTGGTGTTGTTGGCCGAGAAGTTCAGTTGGCTAGGAATCAGTGGAGTATTCCTAGAGTATTTCGTCTTAGGACTTTCGAGGACGAAAGTCTTATAAGGAGGAGTATTGTAACGGCCGATTTTCTATCCGGTTCTCGAGGAGCTTTAGGTTGATCGATGGTTCGGTTGGGCCGTTAAAGCTGTTTTGTCCCTTAGGGGCATTTTGGTCTTTTTGCTCCCTGGGCAGGATTGGTGGATTTTCAGGGCTTCGAGGCAGCTCCTGCCTTTGTTGAGGCTTGTTTGTTGTGGGCTGCGAGTCCCGAGATGTTTGGGCTAGTCGTTTGGAAGTTCGGTTGTGATTTGGGATTTTTGCAAAGTGATGGTTGGTTGTGTGCTTCCTTTGGGATTCGAGCCCGGGCCTTTAGTGTTGCTTTGGGAGTTGGATTTAAGTGAGTTTGATTTATTGGAAAAGATTGCTTCGGTCGGGTCTCGAAGGAGGAAGCCGGGAAATGGGATTTTGAGGTTTTAAGTGGATAAGGATGGAAAATGGAATTTAAATCCCATTTTTCCCTTTTATTTCCCATTTTCCTTTTTATTTCTTTTTTTCTTTTATTTTTCCCCAAATTCATTTTCTCTCTCTCTCTCTCTCTCTCTCTCTCTCCTTCCCCCCGACCTAGCTCCTCGCCCAACAGCCGGCCAGCCCCACCGCCGGTCCTCTAAATCGCCGACGCCTGCAATGATGAGAGGAGCCGTCGCCCACGCCATCGCGACGTCGTCGGCCCGTCGCTCGCGCGCGCCAGCCGTCGCTTCGCTCAGCTGAGCCAGCGTCGCCAGATCCGCCGCCCGCCGTCGCGCCGTCGTCGCGCGCAGTGAGCCGTCGCGCCAGATCTGCCGGTGTCGAGCCGCGCCTTGCCGCCGCTCGCCCGCTAGCGTCGTCGTCGCCGTGTCCGAAGCCTGCGCGCTCGGCGCCGCGCCCGTGCGCGCGCAGCGCGCCATGAGTGTGCCGATGCCGCGCCCGCGCCTGAGCGGCGTCCCGCGCGCCCCGCCTCGCGCCCAGCGCGCCAAAGAAGCCCTTTCTTTGCCCGTTCGTCTGGCGCGGCGGCTCGTTCGTGTGTCCGTCGCGCCTCGTGAGTTGCTCCCGAGCTGAGCCCTATTTATTTTAGTGTATTTAGGGCTATTCTTTGATTATTGATGTGTTTTGCTTGGTTCGTTATAGGTAGCTCGGGTTCGATCGCAGCTTAGGTTTCTTGTGTTTAGAGGTCTTAGGCGGTAAGGATTTCTTACAGGAGTTGTGTGGACCTGCGATATATTATGCGATTCTTGATTGTATGCTTGTTTGTGTTTATTGACATGTTTGGTGATAAGTGCTCTAATCTGAATTCCGATTAGCATGACTTTCTGGTTAATTCTCATGTTAATCCATGCTAGGTTGTTCCTTCTCGGCATGCTCGTATCTGTTCCTTGCTTCGTAGTATCATGCTAGGCTCGTTGTATTCTTTTTGAGCACGTATTGGATTTTATGAAATTGTTTGCTGTTTGCTAGGACAGGTTAGAAGTGCAGGTAGATAGCATCATCCGGGCCTGATGCATAAAGTACCTTGCATCCATGGCAGGGACGTCGAGCAAGTCATTCCGTCCCTGGACCCCGTGAGGGATTAGCTAACCCGAGCGGTAGGCCCTGCAATCTTGGGTGAGGGTGGCAGACTGTTAAATGCCCCAACCGTCGGGATGATGACTTGGCATTGCCTCGTCCCCGATAGTCGGCACGTCCTCAGCGTGTTCGGCCGTAGCCCCTGATTGCCACCTGTTAAGGCAAGGACGGCTTCCTGGTGTAAGCCTACCACGACCGTTTCTTGGCCCCAGGTGCGGTGGTTCAGGCTGACATAGTTTACGTGTCAGTGTCTCACACCCTATGTCGGTGACACCGATCCAAAGATTTAGTTAGGCGTGGTATTTGGATATGGGCAGCTTGCCTTGAGACCACTGGCAACCCCCATAGTTCTGCGAGAGCACGCGGTGCATGCTTACGCTCATTACTGGCGCCGACAGGAGAGCTCCTCGGGATCTTGAGCTAGTGTACCTTTCGTCGACGATGAGCAGCCGAGGCCGGGACTTGTTTCTCGTATAGGCGACTTGTGTGATGTGTTGTGTGGTGTTTGATTTCCGGACTAAGACCCTGAGTTGGCATCCGAGGCCCAAGTGTGGGCTAAGCTATGTGCTCTATCTGTGTTTATATTCATAGCTTGCATATCTTTCTGCTAGATGACCATGTATATCGTATTGTACCCCGGTTGGGGATTCTTACTGAGTAATTCGTTACTCACCCTTACTTATCTTTCAGGAAACCATGGCGCGAGGCGAGGATGGTCGAGGAGGAGCTGTGATCATGGAAACCCGTTGTTCAACTCTGAGATTTATGTTTATGATTTAAATGTCCTCTGAATGCATGTAGTTGGGCACGGAGCCCTAGGGTGTTTTCTGAATGTATTTCCGGATTCTAGCATTGTTGTAAAGTTTGTATGTTTTAAATAAATCTCTGATCAGAGTATGTTTGGAAATGTATTTGTCTTGGAACAGGTGCTTGGAAACAGGGACAGGTTTCAAGAATTTTGTATTGACTTTTTAAATGAACTCTTGCCGGTTTTTTTTTGGTTTTTATTTAGAATCCGAAACAACCCTATTGCAAATTCTAGTGTTGATTTCTATGCATGCATTGAGGTAATGGCCTATTTAGAACCCCATTCGGGTCGGGTCGTTACATAAATAGTCTTTACTTTAAGATGATAACTCAGTAAAACATGCAATGAACTGAATATTTCAAACATCTTTATTAAATCACTGAAATCAAAACTTCTTTGTGTTCACAAGGAAAGCAGTAAAACAAGCCTCTGGCCAGAGTTCATAAAAACAGATACAAAATCCCCAATAACAATGTTTCAAGTTCAAAGACACTTCTAACAAATAAAAAGACTCAGACAATGCAGTGGCATTTCCCATGATCCATCAACTCCTCCTCTAGCCACCTCGATGCTGTGCCAAGTTACCTGGTGGAGAAAACCACAGAAAGGGTGAGTACAAAAGCACTCAATAAGAATTCCCCAACTGGGGTACAATATGCATAACAAATCCTCTAACATCCTAGCATACAAGCGACAACTCATAACATGGCAGTCTAATAAAAAACAACAGTAGGATATCATTAACAAGGTCTAAGCTCACAGCTTGACAGGGTTAGCACACACTGGGCTAACTAACAGGAGAACTACTCAAGTAATCTCAAAGCCATAATAGTATAGCAAACAAGGTTAGCACACACTGGGCTAACTAAGGACAACAACACACTGGGAAGTTCTACTCAACCTGATTAGCAACACACTAGGCTAACAGGGGACAACAACACACTGGGCTAGTCCTGGAGCAACACGGGCAGCAACACACTGGGGCTAACCCGGGATCAGCAACACATTGGGCCAATCATGAATCTGGTCAGCACACCCTGGGCCAACAAGGGACAACACACACTGGGCTAGTCTTGGACTGCAACACACTGGGCAGTCCTGAGCAAACTGAGCCAGCACGCAACTCGAGTGTCACTCGGGACTCCCTAAGGACTCTAACACATTAAGCATCCTAGGTCTATAGAGTATATCAACAACAAATCCAAGATACTAGAATAAATGTATACAAGATAGGCAGTCAATAAATAGGAGAGAACAGTGGCAGAAAACAAGAATCTACATGCCAGCACCCTAGCAACAAATCAGGGAACTTAACAACAACATGCTTAACATACATATTCAGCAGAGCATACACAACATACAATTCAGATCACAAGCAACAAGAGATACACAGAACAAGCATGCTCAAGAACAAACACCTTCCAGGGTAACTGCAAGAAATCTAACACTAGCAAATTATATTCTAGACAACCTGCAGAAAGCCTATCCACTAACAGTTCAACATACAAACATACAACCAGAAGATATCATTGCAGTGTGTAGGGCCACACAACCCTGGCAAGGAACCCTTACCTATCAACAGTAGAATCCAAACCCAAAAGTAATCCTTAAGCTGCAGAACACCACACAAGCTACCCTAGTCATAGAACAACAAGTTACAACCAATTCACAACAATCCAAGCAACCAAACAACCAGGAATTAGGGCTTTACCGAAACCCGAGCAAAACCTCAACCTCCAAGGGTGGTCTCGGCCAAGGAAGTCCAACAACACACAAGAGAATTTCAAGCTCTTCCTTCTTCACTCTCGGCTAGGACAAACAACACAACACCAAGCATAAGTTAGTTTTGCCTACACACAACACACAAGCCAAACCCCTCCACATGGTGCTCTCGGCCACCAAGGGGACTTAGGGCAAAAGTCAAACATCAACATCACACCAACTCACCTTGTAGTCTCGGCCAAGGAGAGAACACAAGAGGTCTCGACAACACACCACAAGCTTGAGATTTCGGCTAGGCTTCAACTTACACAAACAAGAAGAACACTTGAGTGAACCAAACTCCAATCATTTAAACAACAAAAAAAGAGCAAAGATACAAACACACTCACCTTAAGGATCTCGGCCAAGGAGGTGTTGCATGGGTAAGAGGGATCTCGGCTAGGCTATGCAAAAACAACAATGAAGAGCTTGGTTAGAACACACACACCCAACAATATTGTCTCTCGGCTAGATCTACTCTTCAAGCAAGCAAAACCAAACAAACACCTAGCTTGAGGTCTCAGAAATGGAGGAGGATTGAAGATGGAGATCTTGAGCTTGGCTAAATCCAACACAATGGAGAAGAAGAAGCCCCTTGGATCTACACTTGCAAGAGAGAAAGGAAGATGCAACTAGCTTGGCACAACAATGGTGATGGAGTAGTGTGGTCGGCCAAGAGAGGAAGAAGAAGAAGAAGACAAGGAGAGGGAATAGGGGTGTCGGCTAGGGTTAGAGGGAAGGGAAAAAGGTTGTCTTTTTTCTTATTTTAAAAATGCACGAAAATCCTCCTTTTGAAAACTGTCAAATGAGGTTCCCCCTTCGTGTCCCAACTCCACACTTTTTAAAAAGAAAATCTGTTTAAACCCGGGCAAGCTCCATACTCCTCCACACAACTCCCAAACCTGGAAAAAGCACCAAAATAATTTTATTAACTCAAGACAAGGCTGGAAATTACCAAAATGCCCCTAGAGCTTCCAGAAGCCCTAATAGCCCAACAACCTAACAGAAAACCAACCAAACGTACCTGGAGAACCAGAAGGAAAACTTGGGCTGTTACAGTCTGTTTGCTCTGTGTTAAATTTTTTCATATAGGTATGGCTTGATAAATTTATTATAACGATAAGACCTTAATGGAATAAACTATTTTGAACTGATTGAAGGCAATTGGCCCTAATAATCAAATTTCAATTAATTATTCTTGTATCACAAATTGTTAGTTGAGAGAAATCTTGACAATCTAATATTTGCAGGGATCTTAAGAATGAAAAGGAAATGTATGTGCATCTTGGAGGTAATTTTGATGTTCCAAAGGGTTATTGATTTTTTTAAAAAATATTTCTTTATTTGCAATAAGTTATAGGTTGGGTCTATTTTTGGAAACTTGGGAAATATGTGTGGCTAACATATTAGGAAGAGTACGATATAGCTATTGTTTATTGAGTTTATTTTTGCAAGTACATCTCTCCAAATCTTGTGAACTAAATATTTAACTAATTTATTTTTATAGTGAGCAAAATGGTATCGGTGGTACCAATTCTTTCGAGTGGATAATGATCATGGATGTAGAGTTTTACTTTTTTTTTTTACACCTTTCTTTATACCATATATATTTTTTAATTAAAATCACCTTCCTCAATCAAGTATCTCTTGGTTGAATTATATTTATGTCTCTTTTGCTAAATTATGCTTTTATCAATTTGAGAGAGTATTTAGGAAGATAGAGTAGTAAACTTGAGATTGATAGCTGGTAATTGGTTTGTACTATTAGAATTTGCTAGGTACCAATTGCACCTACATGATTGGAAAGGTAGAGAAGTTGCAACTCTATTCAATGTTTTGGTTCAACATCGTGAAGGTAAGAGATTAGATCTTAATGAGATTTTCATTTGTTTGTTTTTTTGTTTTTTTTTTAATTTCATTCTTCTCGTATTTTCTCACATCACTAAGATAAGGTTACAGGAATCTGGGATCTTGAAGGGAACACACCTTCAAAACCTAAGTCTTCAACCACGGTTATACCATCTTTTTTCATGAATTCAACTACCATTTATATTTTTTCTTCATTTCTCTTAGAAATCTTTGCCACTCCTATAGTGACATTTGAAGACTTTCCTTTTGTTTGCTTTTCATTTTTATTAAGGTATGTTTAAAATCTCTTAAAAAGTTTCTTATTTGATTTGTCTTTGCGTTTTTTAGGAATCTATTTGGGTGCCAACTCGTGGCAATCTTCTAAAGTTGAACTTGAGGTAATTTGATCTCTTACATGACTTGTGTAGGATATATTTGATTATGCAAATCTTGTTATTTGCTTTTACTAGCTTAATAGTGTTCTGATAATTTTAATTGTTGCATTTTCTTTAGTATTTGTTAGATATGATACATTATGTTATCTTTTAAAGTATTTTTCATTATCTTATAGATGAGTGGATCTATATTCATATATTTTTTGTTCTCCTTACTTTGACTAGGGATATTTATATTTCAATTTTTTTTCGTCTTCAACTTCATGATGAACGATGGGAAATTGAAGAAAGCTTACTTATATTCAAAAGTCAACTATACTTGTGTTCATATTTTCTTTTGAATTGAGGCAAGAATAGAGGCAACATTAGTTATTATGTAAATTTCTCCCAAGTTTTATTGTATTATATATGTTTATATGTACAAATTTTATCAAGATTAATATTTATATATAGAAGCTGCCTCTGATGTTTGTTTATTTTTTTTAAGTTTGAAGACCATTAATTTAATAGTTGTATGTGTAATGGAAGGTATGAATTGAAAATATATTTGTCAGCAATGAGAGATACAACTAAAATAAAGAGTCATGTTTGAGTATTTTGTGATTATGTTAATGTGTCATCAATAATGCACTGATGATGTATTTTAAAAGTCATATGTTATTCATTGGTGATAATAAAATAATGTCATTAAAAAGTAATTAATGACACTTATCCAGAAGTGTCATTGATTATGTGCGATACGATGATTGTAAAGAAGTATCATTAAAAGATTTTTAATGACACTTTATAAGAACTGTCATCGTAAAAGTATATATGATGTGCGATATAATGATTGTAGAAAAGTATCATTTAAAGAGTTTTAATGACACTTCTTAGAAGTGTCATCTTAAGAGAATAGATGATCTGCGATACAATGATTGCAAAAAAGTATCATCTAAAGCATTTGTGATACTTTTTTAGAATCATCATACCCCAGTTTTGTATAACATTGAAAATTTTGATGGAACATGGGATTTTTGGGCTATGGAAAATACAGATCAAGACAATTCTTGGTCGACAAAGACTCACAAAGCTATTTATGACCCTAAAGATCTTCCTGCATCACTCACTAAAGAAGAAAGAGAGTAAATGGAGCTACATTGAACTTTGGTTTTGAATCTTGAAGACAATGTACTTAGATATGTTTTAGATCAAGACACTGCATTCAAGATGTGAACCAAACTTAAAAACCTATATGTATCCAAATATCTCCCTCACAAGTTGTTTTTACGACATTGGTTCTTTGGATTCAAAATGGACAATTCAAAGAACTTGTCTCAAAACCTAGATGAGCTTAAAAGAATCACTAGTGAATTCAAGTGAAACAGTTGGAAATGATAACAGAGCATATGTATTTTTTAATTCCCTACTAGATTCTTACAAAGATGTGAAAAGTACCATTAATTATGGCAAAGTGTTAGTGACAACTGAGTCCATAGTCTCAGCATTGTAAAACAAATGGTTCAATTCCTACAATAAACGGGATGATGAGATGGTTTACATGGGAAATAACATTTCATGTAAAGTAGAAGGAATTGGAACATTAAATTTTGGCTACAATATTGTTCCTGAATTGAAAAAAAAAAAATTGTTATCTTTAGAAATGCTCGACTCGATTGGTTGTTTTTGTAAAGGCTCTAATGGTTCTCTTGAAGTGATCAAAGTAACTAAAACAGTGATGGTTGGCACTAAGATCAATGGCTTATATGTGATTAAAGATGTAGAGATGATCAACTCAGCAATTTTAATCACCACAAAAAACAAATCAGAATCTATGTTATGACATAGAGGACTAGTACACATAAGTTCTTAAAGGCTTAAAAACTTTCAAAACAAGGTATAATTCCTTAATATTTGAATATTGATCTTGAGTTTTGTGAAAATTGTGCTGTTGGAAAAACTACAAAGCACAACAAACCACTGAGGAGAGATTGGATGACATACACTCAGTTCTATGGGGTCCTGATGCGAACTTTTGATGCTATTAAATATCCTAATGATTAATTCTAAACATGTGACACATGTAAAGTCCTACGTAGTTGAATAAAATTTACGCAAGTATATGCATTCGAGTATGTAACACGTGATAAGTATTTATAGTTTATCGTTCTCTACAAGGTGATGTTATACAATTAGTTATTTAATCCAAGAGTCGAACAAAAAAGTAAAGGACTTTTTTTTCTTCAGGTTTTTGGTTCTAAGTCTAATGCATAAAATAAAATATCGTACATAACAACTTATAGGACGAAGACTTCAGTTAAGTGGTGTAAAATGCGTCTAACAAATTCTAGGGGAAACTAGTCGATAAGTAGTAAATTCTGCATTTCACTTGATTTAATGTTTTTTCTTGCATTCATTCACAGTGACTCCAACTCCCGCTGCAAGTCAATGCAATTAAAATAGTGGCTCACGAGCATTAGAAGGATGATTATCCCTATTGGTTTATTTAAATTTTAGTAAAATTGTGTTTTCATCTTTTTAATTATTTATTCATTTTAGGATTAGATTAAATATTATTTTCTATCTTTTCCTTTTATAAATAGGTAGAATATTTTCTTGTTATGATTAGGTTATCTTTTCCTTTTTATGATTAGATATTATATTTTCCTTTTATAATTAGGTCATCTCTTGTACTCTATTTAAACCCATTGTTGAGTTCATTATTAAATGAAGAATTCAGAGAATTTGAATTTCCATATTTCAGCATGGTATCAGAGCCCCAAATTTTTACTTTTGATCTTGGTAAATTGTGAACCCTTACTCTTCTCCACTTCCACTTTCTTTTCCATCATCTTCTTCCTCTTTTTCTAAAAAAATTTTCTTTTTCATCATCTTCCTCTTCTTCCTCTTAAAAAAAAAACCCCTCAAATCTCCAATTTCTCTCAAAAACTAAAAAAAAAAAAAAAAAAAAATCACCACTTTCTTCTATGTGTTGATTCATAAAATTTCAATAATAATAATAATAATAATAATAATAATAATACTAATCCATTCAAACTCCTTTAAGGATAAAATCCTCTTCTCATCCAATCTCTATTGACCATCATTCGACTTTCCCAATTGGCCCTAACATCTCCTTTCCCAGTCGACCCTGGCATCTCTTTTTCCCTGTCGACCTTGGCATCTAAAAATTCATCACAATTGGCACATCATTATCACAATTGTCGCATCATCATCACAATGACTAACTCTGATAAATTTAACTCCAGGCTTGGCTTGTATTCACATACAATCCAGCTTGAGGGGGAGTGTTGGTTTATTTTAATTTTAGTAAATTGTATTTTTATCTTTTTAATTATTTATTCATTTTAGGATTATATTAAATATTGTTTTCTATCTTTTTCTTTTATAAATAGGTAGAATATTTTCCTATTATGATTAGGTTATCTTTTCCTTTTTATGATTAGATATTATATTTTCCTTTTGTAATCAGGTCATCTCTTCTACTCTATTTAAACCCATTGTTGGATTCATTATTAAATGAAGAATTCAGAGAATTTGAATTTCCATCTTTCAGCAATTCCTAACCTAACCCTTAATATACAAGAGTTCTTGCATAACCTAATGAACATGAATAATATATCTTTTCCTGCTTAACTACAATTTCAGGAAAAGATGGCGGGCTAAAAAGAAGGTTTTTAAAAACACTGATGAAAGATGGCGGGCAGGGATATTGGTGGTGGGCAGAATTGGGCCCGCCACCTTTTTTTTTTGGTAGCGGGTCGGGCCTGCCACAGAAAGTCTTTGGTGGTGGGCAAGGCCCACCTGCCACCTTTTTCTTTTCCTTTCTTTCCTTTTCTCTCTCTACCCGAGCCATTTTGTCCCTTTTCTCTCTTCTCTTCTCTTCAACCAAACCCTAACCCCACGCCGCCGCCGCCACTTCTCCGGTCATTCTCGGCCGTTTTCCGACCATCAACGCCGCCACTGCCACTTGGTTTCCCTTTCTCAAATTTGTGTATTTCTTCCCAAAAACTAGGTAATTTATAGTCCATTTTTCATTTCTAAAGAAAAAGAGTTCTTCTTTTTTTTAGGTAACTTTTCATGAATGCATTTTTGTATTCTTTCCATATATGTTTCAAATTTGTTCATTTGTGCTTCAAATCTCATATATGTCTCAAATTTGTGATAATGTGCTTCAAATCTCATATATGTCTCAAGATGGCTTTAAGTGTTTGTTTGTTTCATATATGGACATTTTTTTTATATAATTTAAGAAACTTTTGTTTCCAAAATTAGTTTAAGAAACTTAAAGTTTTGATATAATTTAAGAAACTTTTGTTTCCAAAGTTAGTTTAAGAAACTTAAATTTTCATTGTGCCTTCTTTGTATTATTAATGCATTATGAAAAATCTTTCCATGCATGTGTTGAGTTGATTTTAGCTTATTCTTTGTTGATTAATTTAATTTTAGTTAGGAGTGAGATGTGTGACTCAACTTTACTTTTTTTAAAAAAATTTGTAGGTTAAGTTTCTTTAGTTGACTAGAATTACTAAAATGGCTATGGATAAGTCGTGGATATTTAAGGATCGAATGTCACCGAAATACGGATTGGGTGTTGAGATAATTATAAATAATGCCATACGACATTCGAAAGGATTGAATGTCGTTTGTTGTCCATGTTTGAAATGTGTGAATGCCAAGTACCAAAATGTGAATGTAATAAGAGACCATTTATTTTGTAATGGTATCGATCAAAATTATAACACATGGATTTGGCATGGAGAATCAGTTTCAAGAAAAAGAAATAGTGAAAGTGTTCCAATAGATCAAGTTGTAGATGAGAATATGGATGACCCGGATGACCCAATAGGGATGTTTGAGGTTGCACAAAATTATTTTAACGACAAATCCTCTTTATTTGAGGAAGCATTAGAGGATGACAAGAAACCATTGTACCCAAATTGTAAAGATTTTACCAAGATATCAACACTGATTAAGCTTTATAATTTGAAAGTAAAGTATGGATGGAGCGATAAAAGTTTCACAGAGCTCTTAGAATTATTGAGCGTTTTATTGCCTAGTCCTAATGAAATTCCAATATTCGCCTATTATGCAAAAAGGATTTTAAGTACCTTAGGAATGAATTATGAAAAGATCCATGCTTGCATCAATGACTGTTGTTTGTATCGAAAAGAACTTGTTGATGCAGAATTGTGTCCTACATGTAAAACATCAAGATGGAAAGGTTCAGAAGAATATGAAAGAAGTAAAAAAAATTCCAGCAAAAGTTATGTGGTATTTCTCTCCTATTCCAAGATTTGAACTAATTTTTCGAAGTAAAGAAACTTCGAGATTATTGACGTGGCATGCTACGAATCTTCAGGTCGATGGGTACATACGACATCCAGCCGACACACGCTCATGGAAAGAAATAGACGAAAAGTGACCTGATTTTAGTTTAGAGACAAGGAACCTTCGCCTAGCCCTATCAACAGATGGAGTCAATCCACACGGTGACCAAAGTACTAGATATAGTTGTTGGCCAGTTATGTTGGTGACTTACAATCTACCTCCATGGTTGTGCATGAAGCGTAAGTTTTTTATGCTAAATTCATTAATCTCAGGACCCAAACAACCTGGAAATGATATAGATGTCTATTTAGCTCCGTTAATCGACGATTTGAAAATGTTATGGAACACGGGCATTGAATGTTTTGATGCACATCGGCAAGAATGCTTCACCCTGAAAGCTATTTTGTTGTGGACCATTAATGATTTTCCAGCATATGACAACCTGTGTGGGTGTACCACAAAAGTTTATGAAGCATGTCCGATTTGTGGAGATAATACATCATCAATTTATCTACCTAGCGGAAAAAAGAATGTGTATCTTGGACATCGAAAATATTTACCAATTGAACATGCATTTAGAAGACAAAGAAAGGCATTTAATGGAGAACAAGAATATGGAATACCCCCTAAACCGTTAAGTGGTGAAGAGATTCTTGCACAATTAAATGGTCTTCAATTTTCGTATGGAAAGGGACAACATCCTACCGAATCTTATTGGAAGAAGAAATCGATCTTTTTGAATTGGAGTATTGAAAACATTTTCATGTGCGACATTGTTTAGATGCATGCACATTGAGAAAAACGTGTGTTCGAATATTATCGGAACCCTTCTTGATATTCCTGGAAAAACAAAGGATGGACTAAAAACTCGTGAAGACTTGGCTAAATTAAGACCTGAGTTAGCCCCAATTAAAATGGGAGAAAAAAGACGTTTTTTCCTCCAGCATGTTACACACTATCAAGAACAGAGAAGATGAGTGTGTGTAAAAGCTTATTTGAACTTAAAGTTCCTGAAGGTTATTCATCCAACATAAGAAAATTAGTGTCCATTTACTGATTTGAAACTTTATGGACTCAAATCGCATGACCATCACGTTTTGATGCAACAATTGTTACCTGTAGTGATTCGTGGTGTTTTGCCTAAACATGTTAGATATGCGATTATTCATCTCTGTTTCTTCTTTAAATCCATATGCAGTAAGTCGATTGATTCATCTAAATTGAAAGGATTGCAGGATGATGTAGTAATCACTTTATGCCTACTAGAGAAGTATTTTCCACCATCATTTTTCACAATTATGGTTCACCTTGTGGTGCATCTTGTAAGAGAGATTTAATTTTGTGGACCAGTTTATTTAAGGTGGATGTATCCTTTTGAAAGGTATATGAAAGTTTTGAAAGGTTATGTTCGTAATAGAAATCGTCCGGAGGGATGCATTGGAGAAAATTACATATTGGAAGAGTCAATAGAGTTTTATTATGAATTTTTACAAGGAGTTCAACCAGTAGGGTTGCGATCATCGAGCAAAATGATAGATTCAAATATCGATCGACCATTATCTGCTGCCAGTTATAAATCACCAACTAAAGATATGATTGATCAAGCACATATGTATATACTTCATAACGTAGATGAAGTGCTTTCATATGTAGATCAACACAGGGAAATATTGTGAAAAGTGAATCCTACTAAGTCTAAAAATAAAAAATGGATTCAAGATGAACATAATCGCAAGTTTAGCAGTTGGTTACGTGATCGGGTTGGCTTGGCTTTAGGCGTTCCAAGACATTCTATATCATCTACGTTAAGGTGGATATCATATGGACCTCGTTCAGAAGTTATCACTTTCGAAAGTTACATGGTTAATGGTATTCAATATCATACAAAAAAATGTGACGATCTTAGAAGTGTGCAAAACAGTGGAGTTATGATAACAGCCGAAACTATGCAAATATCTAGTTTGAAGGACAAAAATCCAATCATGTCAGACATGACTTTTTATGGCATAGTACAAGAAATTTGGGATCTCGATTATAATAGTTTTAAAGTCGTCATATTCAATGTGATTGGGTTGAAAACAATGGAGGGATTAAAGTAGACGACTTGGGATTTACGACCATAGACCTTAATCGCATTGGACATAAATCTGACTCCTTCATTTTAGCCACTCAAGCCAAACAGGTGTTCTACATAAAAGTTCCAATTAATCCTCGTTGGTCAGTGGTGCTAACGCCTTCACAAAGGATAGTTGTAGAACACGGTCATGATGAAGTTGATATTAACCAAGATTGTGGGTACGGAGTCGTAGAATCCCTACCTAATATTGTTGATGATGAATCAGACACCTATATTAGAAGTGATTGTGATGGTATATGGATTAATAAATAGGTTAGTGTTATTGTTTTTATATACAACTAATAATAGTGTGTTAGTGTTTTTGTGATTATTTAACTCATTCTTTGAACAATATTTTGATCTATTTGTGATTAACATACATTGTTTCTTATGGTAGGTTCACATAATGTCTGGGTCTGGTAGCGATCATGCTGACGATGTTCCCATGGGCAGATGGTCTTCTCGAAACTGACTTACTAGAGTACCGACAGTCTTGCGCGAGCTTGCCCAAGACAGGATGTCAGGAGAACGTCGAATTGTTCGATATAACCCTATGGGATAGGATGTCGGCGAGGCTTCAACGAAGTTACGTAGTTATATTGGTTTATGTGTTAGAAACCAAATACCTATTACATACGAAGATTGGTATGCTATCCCTGACCAACTGAAAGAGACGATTTGGGATTGTATAGAGGTAGCTACATATTATCGAAATTTCATCATGTATTTCATACTTAATTTTTAATCGAATTTATTATTTTGTTAACAGATGACGTTTAAGTTAGATCCTATGTCAAAACATAATGTAATGATGTCGATGTCAATAGTGTTAAGAATGTTTAGATACAATCTCAACAAAAAGTACATTCAACCATTTTTGGATCAACTAGAGATTTTGAGAACACCACCCGCTAGATACCCTTGGATCACACAAGATGACTGGAATTGTTTTGTGGACAGTAGATTGTCTGAAAAATTCCAGGTAATTAAGTATTTATTTTGTTAGTTTAATGTCTACAACCTTTACAATATTCATATAATGATATGTTATACAGAAACAAAGTAAGGAGAAAAAATAGTTGCAAGCTCTACAAAAGTATCCTCATCACATGGCTCTAAAAGGATATGCGCAGCTCGGTCATGAACTTGTAAGAAACTCTCTAAACCTTAAAAATATATGTTCTGATCATTATGTATTTTCTACTTTACTATGTCATGTGCACTAAAACTTTTATTGTAGAATATAGATATTAAAACAGATCCTTCAGCCCATGCTGAATTATGGAAAGCAGCTCGAACAGTAAAAAATCAAGAGTACGTCGACCGTGACACTGTTGAAACGGTTGATAAAATTGTAAGTTCGTATTCTATTTCTTGTATGGTTTGAGTCCAACTCTTAGGGTGTGAATCTAAAACTATTTTGCAACAGAATGAATTGGAATGAAAAAATCATCCAGGTCAAGATATTTTGGGTGAAGCATTAGGAACGCCGGAACATCGTGGGCGTGTTAGGGGAGCAGGTCGATTTGTATCGCCATCAGTTTTCTTTAAGATGGCTCATCCAAAGTCTAAGATGGATGAACAACCAAATCGAGCCAATTGCACTCAAAGATTCAACTCTCTGTGTGAAGGGAGTAATAGAGATCATGCCATAAGGGAAGAACAAGTAATCCTTCAAGAGGTCAGCGCCGTTGGAGAACCAGCTGAAGAACCCGTTGATTTAGGAGAAGTAAGCTTCATATTATTTAGTCTTAATCATACATTTGAATAATTTTGTATGTTAATTATGCTCTATTTTTTCTTTTTTTAAAGGGTATGACATGTCAACTAGCCGTTGAACACGGAGGTGATGTTGTTGCCATTGGCCCAGTGTATGAATAGAGCGGCTCTTTCGGTAGGTTACATGGTATGCCTCTCGAAAAATTCAATGCGTGGGTCACGGTCGACATGATACTAGTAGGCAATGAAGATTTAGACCTGCCCATCCCTATAAACGACGAGCTGCAATTCCTTAGACACACTCGCAACACTTTTGTGCCATGGCCAAGATCACTAATTTTAACCACAAATACTGCATCAAAGGAGGTATATAATTGTACATTATATATTTATATTAATTTAACATGCATGTACCACATTTGTTGTACTTATAATAAATGTTTATTTATTTTCATAGGCCTCTAACCCTTAGCAAACGACCAAGAAAAAGTCTATATCAGTTACTAGTAGTAAGAAGGCTGTTTCGAATTTGCAATCCCATCAATCGAACACGACCATTCCAATGATGATCAAACTAGTATGTAATTATTTTCGAGATCAGTTGGGTGTAGGTGGCATAATAACTATACAGCTTAACATCCATGGTTTTCATCCCGATTGTTATATTGACGGTAAAGAGATCCTTCAATATTGTAATATGGAAGAAATAGGATATACTCCTATACTATGCTACATCGGGTAAGTAAATGGTTGTATATCCTCATACTACTTTAATTACGTGGTTGTCATGTTTAATAACGTTTCCTCATTCTATTTCAGTTACATATGGACTAATTGCGATCAAGAAACACTTAAGAATTATCTACTAGTAGATGGTAGCGAATATGTCTCGCTATGGAAGAATACAAGTCAACAAGATCAAATTCGACGTCTAGTTGGAAGGTTCAACATGTTGGAAGATATAGGTCAACGACTGTTCTTTCCCTTCAATACTGGGTATGTGTTCCAAATTTTACATTTTTAATACTTATACGAATGTTTATATCATAATCAATATTAATTAATTGTATAGGAGCCATTGGATTTGATCGTGATAAGTCTTGAGGATCGTATGGTGTACGTCTTCAACTCATTAGGTCAAAATTCGATCGGTGATAATTTATACCAAATTGTAACAGGGTAAGTGTATAAATAAACTTTTGGACATTGAATTTATATTTTATCACATCCTAAAGTTTTAACTTTCTTAATATAGTGCATATCGAGCTTGGTCTGCACGACCGCGCCCCAGCGCACCGGCCGCTTCGCCGTCCGTCCGCTCCTCAGTGTCGCCCTCGCGCCTGTTCCAGCGAGCTCGCTCGCCTGCGCCAGCTCGCGTCCCCACGCGATGCCCCCCCGCTCAACACCCAGCACCGTCCTCGTCCGCACGCCAGCACGCCAACCGCGTCTGCACGCCCGTCGCCCGCGTACCGCGCATCTCGCTGTCGTCTTTGCACGGCCGCCAGCCAGCGAAGCCCAGCTCGCCGCGCGCTCGACCACACTCGCAGCAGCCTGTCGCTCAGCACGCCCTACCTGCTCGCCTGCCTTGCCTAGCCTGGTGCCTTCTCGGTTGGTAAATTTCCGAGCCTCCACCCTTTGGACTTCATGATTTTAGCTGCTGTTTGGTTAATTAGAATAATTTTATTACTTGCTTAGGTTGCTCGGGTTCGCTTTAAGCTTGAGGGTCGTTAATTGATTCGCGATAGTTATTCCCCACTTGTTTCCAGGTAAGGATTTGTTACCCGGGGTTGTGTGGACCCTGCGAATACTTGATAGCATATTGATTTTTGTAACGGTATGAGTTTCTAGTGGATAGGATTCATGCTTGCTTTTGATTTCGTGTTCGTGATATGTTGCGTTCCGTTAGTTCCATGCTAGGGTTCTCCTATCCTGACATATCCATGCTCTATGTTGTATTCTAATAATTCCATGCTAGGTTCTTCCATCCTGGCATATCCATGTTCCCCGTTGTATGCTGTTAGATCCATGTTAGGGTTAGACAGGTGATGTAAGGTGCAGAAGATTGTAGGGGTAACTAGTTTAGGTCCCGCAAGGCACGACCCGATGGACATCCGGAGGTGTAAGACCCCGATGGGCATCCTAGGTGTATAAGTCCCCGATGGGCATCACTGAGTTGGAGGTGTAAGACCCCGATGGGCATCCTAGGTGTATAAGTCCCCGATGGGCATCACTGAGTTGGAGGTGTAAGACCCCGATGGGCATCCTAGGTGTATAAGTCCCCGATGGGCATCACCGAGTTGGAGGTGTAAGACCCGATGGGCATCCTAGGTGTATAAGTCCCGATGGGCATCACCGAGTTGGAGGTGTAAGACCCGATGGGCATCCTAGGTGTATAAGTCCCGATGGGCATCACCGAGTTGGAGGTGTAAGACCCGATGGGCATCCTAGGTGTATAAGTCACGATGGGCATCACCGAGTTGGAGGTGTAAGACCCGATGGGCATCCTAGGTGTATAAGTCCCCGATGGGCATCACTGAGTTGGAGGTGTAAGACCCCGATGGGCATCCTAGGTGTGTAAGTCCCCAATGGGCATCACTGAGTTGGAGGTGTAAGACCCTGATGGGCATCCTAGGTGTATAAGTCCCCGATGGGCATCACTGAGTTGGAGGTGTAAGACCCCGATGGACATCCTAGGTGTGTAAGTCCCCGATGGGCATCACTGAGTTGGAGGTGCAAGACCCCGATGGGCATCCTAGGTGTGTAAGTCCCCGATGGGCAGCACTGAGTCCTAGGTTGAGTAAGGCCCGAAGGCATCCAGGTGTAGAACCTAGGGTAGTTTATAGCTGTAAGCCTTCGAATAGGCAAGCTCCAGGAGGGGCGCGTGGTTTAACCCAACAGTTTTTTCTAAGTCATTGTATGGTTCCATGTTCTTGTGCTAAATGAGATGTTTTCGTATTGTACCCCGGTTGGGGATTCTTACTGAGTAACTTGTTGCTCACCCTTATTTTCGTGGTTTTCCACGGGTAACTTAGGGGGACAGAGGTGGATGGCTAGGAGGAGGCTCTTTGGATGATCGTGGATGGCTGACTCTGAGTTGCACGTTCTTTTATTGTTTTATGAATTAGCATGTAGAGGGACTTGAGTCCCTAGGAAAGCACTCAAAAACTATTTTATGTTTCTCGCACCGTTCCCTTTGATTTGTTTTAAGAAAGTACTGATCAGTCACTTACTTGTTGGTTTTAATTATTGGAATTACGGTTTTTATTTAAATGTGTGGATTACAAAGATTTAAATTTGGAACTCTGAATGATGTTCTACATTCTTAATCATGCATGCTAAGTGAGGATCTAGGTTAGAGACCGTTTCTCGGGTCGGGTCCTTACAACTTGGCTTATCACTAATTTTAAATCCCCGAATATCTCTATATACTTTATGCCGATATCAATGGCCATTTGAAGATTGATTATCAAAGCCTGATGCTCTGCTACATTATTTGAGCATAGTTCTCCGAGTGTGAAGCTGTAAGCCAACATATGTTTTTCAAGTGAAATAAGGATAACGCTTGCACCTGCTCCACTTCTTCGTGCTGCACCATCAAAATACATGGTCCACAGGTTTGTGGCCTCGACAATGAATACTTCTTCATCAGGGAAGTCTTCACACAACTTCCAGTCTGAGGGAACAGGATGGTCTGCGAAGAAGTCTGCCAATGCTTGTCATTTCATCACTTTTTATGGGACGTAAATAATGTCGTATTGCTGAAAACGAACTGTCCATTTAGCCAGACATTTCGAAATTATCGGTCGAGACATAATGTATTTGATTGGGTCAGCCTTTGCAACTAGACGTACGGTGAACGCCTTCATGTAATGCCTTAGCTTATCGATAGAGAGGAAAAAAGCCAAACACATCTTCTCAATGGGAGAGTAGTTTCGTTCTGCTCCTGTAAGAGTTCGGCTTAGGTAGTATAGTACTCGTTCTTTTCCACCTTCTTCTTATTGCACAAATAATGCCCCTAATGATCGTTCTTGCGTGGTTATGTACAAAAGCAATGGTTTTCCAGCTATAGGGGCACCCAAGATAGAAGGGTTAAGCAGATATTTCTTTATACTTTCGAAGGCATTTTGACATGCCTCATCCCACTCAAAAACTTCTCATTTCTTCATCAATTTTTGAAATGGATGGCATCTGCCAGCTAGGTTTGAAATGAACCTTCTGATGTAAGCTAGTCATCCTTGAAGACTTCTAAGCTCGTTCAAATTCTTTGGCGGCTGCTTCTTTTGTATCGCATCGATCTTGGACTGGTCTATCTCAATTTCTCAATGTCTTACGATGAACCCTAGAAATTTTCTCGAAGTTACTCCGAATGCACATTTAAGAGGGTTCATCTTCAATTGATACTTTCTTAGTCGATCAAAGACTACCTTAAGC
The DNA here is from genome assembly GCA_036507275.1 of Sicyos edulis. Taxonomy (NCBI): domain Eukaryota; kingdom Viridiplantae; phylum Streptophyta; class Magnoliopsida; order Cucurbitales; family Cucurbitaceae; genus Sicyos; species Sicyos edulis. The sequence goes on from CM071847.1 coordinate 26,448,394, forward strand.
TTTTCTAAGTGATCTTATCGCTTTACAGATTTAACCACGAGATCGTCAACATAGCATTCAACATGTTTATGCAGCATGTCATCGAAAATCTTCTACATTTCTCACTGATAGGTTGCACTGGCATTCTTTAGTCCAAACGACATGACCTTGTAACAGTATATTCCCTTTGGAGTTCGGAAGACAGTCATTTCTTCATCTTCAAGAGCAATCCTTTTCTGATTGTAGCCTGATGATCTGTCCATGAAAGATAGAGCTCCATGTCCTGTAGTTGCATCAACCATGATTTCAGTAATAGGCAATGGAAAATCATCCTTCGGACATGCATTGTTCAGATCGCAAAAATCAACACAGACATGAAGTTGCCCATTCTTCTTCCTTACTAGAACAATGTTGGCGATCCATGTTGGGTATTTTATTTCACGGATGAACCCAGCTTTAATCAACTTATTTATTTCGGCCTCTATTTGTGGGATAAGTTATTGTCTAAATCACCGTTTAGTTTGCTTGATCGGTCGAGATCCAGGTTTAACAGCTAGATGATGGACTGCAACTTTTGGATCAAGTCCCGACATTTCCTTGTATGACCAGGCAAAGATGTCCCTGTATGTTGTAAGTAGACTTAGATACTCGATCTCCTCCTCAGGCGTAAGCAACGTGCTTATGAAAGTTACCATGGATTGATTGCCATCTTCTAATGGAAGTGGCACTTCATCAACATCTTGTTCACCTACCTCAACCTCTGTCTCTTCTACGACGGTGATGTGGTGACATAAAGTATTGTTTTCTTCTTGTTTTATTTTCTCTTTTCCCGGGTTAGTGAAAACAACATCACGACGCTTTACTCTCAACGAACCTTCAGTTTCAACGGTAACAAACATCTTTCTCTTCATGCGAGATTAAACAACGCTGCAGATATCTTTGTTGCTTTTTATCTTGCTCGGTGATTTGTCTTTGACAGTTCTCCCTAAGCTTTTATGAGAGATTCGATCACACAGACTTGGGATGCCCCTGGTCTTTTGTCGTGGTTAAGCTTAATCTTTGAAAAAACTGAATGTCGGGACATATCTATAGTTGAGCTTGTATCTTTCTTTCCCTTTGCTTGTTCGCTTAACCTTGGAAAAGATGGATGGTCGCACTCCACCCCAAGATAGAGTTTCTTTTTCCTCTCTGGGTCTACTTAATCTGTTGAAGATTGAGGGTTTCATCTTATTGGTAATAACAGATGTTTCTTTATTTTTTCCTGTTACCGTACCCAACCATTGAAGCGCTGAAACACGAGAAGTTGATGATCCAATGCGTTTAAGGGCAGACACTTTGCTACCAACATTCTTCCTCTCTTTGATTCTTCAACCTCTTGAATTGTTATGGCATCTTCCATCTTTTCCTTCTCTCTTCTTGTTATGCGAACTGGTTCAGGTGACTTATATCCAAGTCCTTTTCTTGACGTTGGTAGAGCGTAACCTTTCTTCAGCAGCTTCTTTTGCGTCGAAGAAAGTTCGGCTTGGTCATCGAATATACTTAGGCGTTTGAACTCGGTATGTGTCGTGAAATCATATCCTGTATTAGCCAGAAGTTTGTATGCATTGGGGTCATATCCATGCTTTGTCTGTTTCTCAAGCAAAAACACCTTCTTCTGATCTCCTTCGGTCCTCTGACTCCATTTATTTTTCATCTTTGTCAAAGGAGTGGTGAAATTCTCCTTTAATACTTCGACATCTCCTACTTTCAAACTTTTAGAACATTCGGTGAAAGGTGCTTCACCCTTTTTTCATCGGGATACAGGGACATATAGTAAGACGGGTGAAGTTGGAAGTTTCTCATCTTTTGGAACCATAGGAGCTAGTAGACTCGTTGAAGCCTCTATCTTTACAGAGCATGACTTTTCTTCTCTCACTACCCCTTTCTTTTTTATGTCTACCTCTGGCTTTAGCTTAGCTTCTTCATTCTCTTTTATCGCAGGGACCTCTTGTGATACTGTTTTCTCCACACTCTCGTTCTTTGTATAGAATTTTGGGTCTGTGAAATGAGACTAGGCCTCTAAGAACGGATTTGTGTCAGCTTCTACTTTCTTAACTGTGTCTTGGTAAAACTTAAAGCAATGATGCAATGAGGAAGTGACAACTCGGTTCTCATGAATCCAGGGTCGTCCCAATAGTAGTCGAAATGTTGTTATGCAATCTATAACATGGAATAAAGCATCTACAATCAGCTTGCCAATGATGACTTCAAGTGGTAACATGCCAATCGCCCGTTGTCCGCCTTGATTGAAGCCTTGGATTAATAACTTGCTGTCAGAGAGCTCTTCCATGGAGATGCCTAGTTGCTTCAAGGTTACCTTAGGCATTATGTTGACAACCGACCCATTATCAATGAGGATTCCTCCAACTCTTTACTCTCATATATAGCTCAAGACGTACAAAGGACGGTTATGAGGCTTTGATCCGAACAACAGATCATCGTCCGTGAAACTTATAGACATGCATGTTGAACCTTGTGCCCGAGTTGTAGGTATTTTGACGTCTTTACTATTTGAGCCTAACAGTGCCTCGATAAGAGATCTTTTATCTGCTTGAGGGAGTGATATCAAATCCTGTATGTTGAAGGAGGACGTAGCTTTAGGCTCAATGATAGCTTTTGAAGAACTAGCCAAGTAATCACTTATGCAAATTGCATGACATGTAGTAATATCCCTCGCTTCATCTTCCCTATCATGCAAAATTTTTCATGGAATGAAATCAACCAACGTTATAGCATGAGGTGCTCGTACAAAATCTTTGCACTCCTCTATGGTGGGCTTAGATTTCCTTACAAATCTTTTGCCTCGTTTCTTAGGCAATCTCTTTCTCTTTGGCTCTTGAAACAAGCGTGACTCTTTTTTAACATAAGTCTGCTTTTGTTTCCTGCGGCAGGTTACAATGGTCCAACCTTCATTCTCATCTGCCGTTGGCTCTAAAATACATCTTTCTTGGATGGAAGCTTGCTGAAGATCTTCCCTTTGAAGGTTGTGGTCCAAGGATCTCTTTTGACATTGAACAACAACTGGCTCAAAGAAGCCATATCGAATCAAGCATTGAGACCAACGCGGTGTTGCACCCTTGGGTGGTTGTACTTTTGGCTGAGGAACCACAACGACATGATTTGCTTGAGCTATTTCCTCTAAGTCCAGCTCAATCTTCTTTTCTCTAGCCAACCTCAGAATCAACTCTTTCAGAACGAAGCATTTCTCTATGGGATGGCTGACGACGCGATGGTATTTGCAGTAGTTAGGATCATTTACCTTGCCTAATTCCTCGGGACGCTTGCATTCGGGCAACTGTATGAGTTTTGTTTCTAGTAGTTGCTCTAACATATTGGCAAGATTAGAGTCTGGAAATGGATAGACTTTTTCTTGTCTCTTCTGCAATGTTAGACAACGTCTTTGATCTGCAACATGCCTCTTCTCGAGCTTTGCTCCCCTCTCTTTTGAGAAAAGCTTTAATGGGGCCGCGTTGACCATCATTGATTCTTTTGCCACACTTTTTACAGCTTTTTATGTGGCCTTGAAGTCCTTCTTTTCTTTGTGCATTTTCGAGACTAGAGAATCTTTATTTCCCTTCGTAGCCATGCTCAACTCCATATCATGAGCTTTGGTGGCCAGCTCCTCAAAAGTGCGAGGTTCGATCCCCTTTAGGATATATAAGAGTCCTCAATGCATAACCTGGATACATATATCGATTGAAAACATCTCAGTGAGGCGGTCTCTGTAGTCCAGACTTAGAGCCCGCCAACGGTTAATATACTCAACGACAGGCTCGCCCTTCCGTTTCTTCGCATTTGTTAATTCTATCATGCTGACAGTCCGTCTCGTGCTGTAGAATCGGTTAAGGAACTCTCTCTCCAAGTCTTCCCAACTATCTATCGTTTCAGCTTCTAGATCGGTATACCAGTCAAACATGTTCCCCTTTAAGGTTCGAACAAACTGTCTTACGAGAAGATCTCCTCGAGTGCTAGCGGTTTCACAAGTTTCTACGAAATGAGCAACATATTGTTTAGGGTTGCCTTTTCCATCGAACTACTGGAACTTTGGTGGCTGGTACACTACATGCATTCTTAAGTTGTCTATTATCTTTGTGTAAGGCTTGTAGTACAAAAAAGAACTTTGAATTGGCCCACCACCTTGAGCTCTAATAGTGTTAGCGATCATGTCGTGCAGTTGTTGGACGGACAAGGAAGCGACCGAGGTTGAGTGTGGTTGTGGTTCTCCCTCCACGAGAGTGTTTTTTCCTTTATCATTAACTCGTTCATGTGGGCTCTAGCTTGATTCTGCCTTCTCCCGATTCTGCACTTGATTTTTGAGATATGCGATCTCTAAGTCTCTTTCTTCGATTTTTCTCATCATTTGTTAAAGCTTGCTTTCGACCTCTGCCAGTCGATCATCACTTCCCTCACCAGCCATTATAACAGACATCACATCAGGATTCAACGTCTCATTTTGTTGATTGATAGTAGGAGTGACTTGATCAAACAACAAGTTATCTTTGACGATGATTTCATCAGAAGTCCCCTCCAGTAGTCTTGTGATTGTATTTGCGATCACAACAAGTGTTACATGAGATTCATTGATCTCGACAGACTTGGAACGATTGTGCGTGATAGGTCTAGTGTAGATTCGTGGACCAAGCACCTTCGATGTAGGGTTTCTTTTTGTGATTGAGCCTTCTGGTGCAGCGGTCTTTGATGTGGCTTTTCCAGACATGGTTGCTTGTTTTATGCGAGAGATTGAGATGAGAGGTAGAGAGGTCCCACTGAGTGTGCCAATTTGTTCACACGAGATTTCCAGAGAAATTTAGATTCGTGGAGTTGAACTTCTGTTTGAGATGATTTTGTGCGAAAGTGGTTCGATCTCTATGCTTTGATCCTCTGATTCATTCTCTCTGAATGCATGTTCTTGATTTGAAGAACAGGATGAGCGTTCTTCGTATTTGGTTACTTTTCTTGTGGAATTGCTTGACTTTTGAAGTGATTTTGGACTTCAAAGGCTGTTTGATCCTTGGAAATTTGGAGAGTCTTCGATTTAGTGGAATTATCTCTAGAGCTTCAAATTTCTGACCCCTCAAATGAAGGAGAGCTCTTCTATTTATAGAGCTCTTATGAACCATGGGCTTGGGCTTGATGGGCTTGGGCCTTGGGCCTGGTCTTTTGGATTTGGACTTTTTGGTTCGGTTCACTAAACGAACTTTGGTCTGGTTTAATTTTGATCCAAATTCGAGATAAACCAACTTTTGGTCCAAATCAATTTTGAGAAATATTTTCTCAAAATTTAATTTAATTTTCGTCATTAAATTTGGGAAAATGACGTGCCGATCTATGACTGACCGAAATTTCTCAATCAACAAACAGTTTTTACAATTCTCTTTCTGATTACATTTCTTTATTCTATTTTCAGACAGGAAAAGAAAATGACTAGCGCTGGTGCTAACTCATCCGGTTTCGATGTTGTTGTCACTGGACAGGTTACGAGTCTAACTGTACCAGTGACTTCCTCTGTAAGCCATCACGAAAAACCAGCAAAATTCACTGGACAGAATTTCAAAACGTGGCAACAAAAAATTCTGTTTTATTTGACCATGTTGAATCTGGCCAAATATTTGACAGAATAACCTCATGCTGTTGTGGAGGGTGAGATAGATTTCTTTGTTGCCCAAACTATTGTTGATGCTTGGAGGCACTCTGGGTTTCTTTGGCGAAACCTGATTTTGAATGGTTTAACTGATGCACTTTATGAAGTATATTGTGTCAAGAAGATGGCTAAAGAATTGTGGGAATCTCTGGACCACAAGTATAAAATAGAAGATGCCAAAGCTAAGAAATTCTTAGTTGCCAAATTCTTGAATTATGTTATGGTTGATTCCAAACTTATTGTGAATCAAGTGGAAGATTTTCAGTTGATCATTCATGGCATTCTTGCGGAAGGAGTGGTTATAAGTGAATCTTTTCAGGTGGCTGCTATTATTGAAAAGCTACCTCTTGACTGGAATGACTTTAAAAACTACCTTAAGCATAAGAAGAAGGAAATGACAGTGGAAGATCTAATTGTTAGATTTCGAATTGAAGAAGATAATCGAGGTAATTCGAAAAAGCTCAACAAAGATGCTTATGTTGCCAAGGCAAATGTGGTGGAGACAAAGAGGGACTCTAAAGGAAAACAGCCTCATACTGGGTCGAAGATGGGACCAAAAAGTAGTGTTTTCAAGAAACAGAAGGTTCAAAGAAAGTGATTCAAGGATGAGGCACAAATCTTTTGACTATAGACTTCCAAAGAAAGTCAAGAAAAATGAGGCTAATGTTGTGGACGAAGCATCTGATATGGACCTCGTCGCTGTGATTTCTGAAACAACATGATTGACTCAAATCCAAGAGAATGGTGGCTAGATACTGGTGCCACAAGACATGTCTGTTGCAACAAGGACTCTTTTGCTGATTTAAGTCCTTGTGAAAATGGAGAGAAGCTCTATATGGGCAATTTTATAACTTCAAAGAACAAGGGATCTGGAACTGTGATTTTGACGATGACTTCTGGAAAGGAATTAAAGCTTCAGAATGTATTGTATGTGCCTGACATACGGAAGAACCTTGTCTCTGGAACACTTCTGAGCGTGCATGGATTTAGAATGGTCTTTGAGGCTTAGAAAGTTGTTTGGTCTAAAGGGGGAATGTTTGTGGGAAGGGGATATGTATTGAATGGCATGTGGAAACTCAATACTATCTCTGTAAAATCCAAAGCCAAAGTTTATTTATTAATGAGAAAGCTTCTACTTCTATTTATATGCTTGAGTTTTTTAAATTATGGCATGGTAGGCTTGCACATGTTAATTATAATACAATGCGTAGATTAATTAACTTAGATCACATTCCTACATTTCGCATTGATCATAAAAATAAATGTGAAATATGTTTTGAGGCAAAACAAACAAGATGTTCATTCCAAACTGTTCAACGAAATACAAAACCACTTGATCTAATACATAGCGATGTATGTGATTTAAAATTTGTACAAACTAGAGGGGGGAAATAAATATTTTATTACCTTTATAGACGATAGTACAAAATATTGCTATGTATATTTGCTTAAAAGAAAAAAACGAAGCTATAGAGAAATTTACTCTCTTTAAGCAGGAAGTTGAAAACCAACTTAATAAAAAGATTAAGACAGTTAGAAGTGATCGTGGTGGTGAATATGTCGAACCATTTGATGAATTCTGTGCACAACATGAAATTGTCTATGAAGTGACACCACCATACTCTCCCCAATTGAATGGAGTAGCAGAACGTAAAAATCGAACTCTAAAAGAGATGATGAATGCAATGCTTGTAAGCTCTGGGTTATCACAGAACATGTGGGGGGAAGCTGTTCTATCAGCCAATTACCTTTTAAATAAGGTTCCCCGCAAGGATGAAGAAAAAACACCGTATGAGTTGTGGAAGGGAAGAAAATCTTCTTAAAAAACTCATTTAGCAATTCCTGATATTTTTATTGGTTATGCTAAGAATAGTAATGCATATCGGTTTCTTGTGCATCATTAAAAAATTCCTGATATACACAAGAACACGATAATGGAGTCAAAGAATGTTACATTCTTTGAAGCAATGTTCCCTTATAATATAAGGGAAACTAGGTTGAGTTCTTCGAACTAGGCATCAGAGACTATTGCAGAAAATAGTCAAGACGATGAGCCTGAGGTTGAAGATGAGGAAGAGCCTAGACGGAGCAAACTGGCAAGGGTAGAAAAATCTTTTCGTTCAGATTTTCTAACCTACATGCTAGAGTCTGAATCTCAAACTTACAGTGAAGCTATACGCTCAACGAAACACTCTTTGTGTAAAGATGCCATTAAAAGTGAAATTGATTCCATCATGCAAAACCATGCGTGGGAATTAGTAGATCTTCCTCTAGGAATTATACCACTAAATTCTAAATGGATTTTCAAAAGAAAAATGAAAACTGATGGAACAATTGATAAGTACAAAGCTAGATTGGTTATAAAAGGTTATAAACAAAAGGAAGGCTTTGATTGCTTTGACATGTTTTCTCCTGTAAGTAGAATAACGTCCATAAGAATGATACTTGCTATTACCGCTATGCGAAATCTAGAAGTACATCAAATGGATGTTAAGACAGCTTCTCATAATGGAGAACTGGATGAAGAAATATACATGGAACAACCTGATGGTTTTGTAGCTCCTGGACAAGAAAAGAAAGTCTGTAAACTGGTAAAGTCCTTGTATGGACTTAAGCAAGCACAGTTACATGAAAAGTTTGACAATGTCATGTTGACAAATGGTTTTAATATCAACGAATGTGACAAATTTGTATATGTAAAGACTACAAACAATAGTTATGTAATCATGTGTTTATATGTTGATGACATACTCATAGTTGGTAGTACCGACTAAATGGTAAAATGTACCAAAGATATGTTAAATTCAAGATTTGACATGAAAGATATGGGACAAGCAGATGTGATTTTGGATATCCAAATCAAACATTTATCTAATGGTCTTATATTAACACAACCACATTATGTTGATAAGATCCTTGAGAAATTCAACAAAGATGATTCCGGTGAGGTCGGAAATCTAATTAATCTGAGTCATTACCTGACTAAAAACAAAGGTGAAGGTGTTGAACAAGTTGAATATGCAAGAGTCATAGGCAGTCTAATGTACCTTATGAGTTGCACACGTCCTGATATTGCTTTCACTGTGAGTAGTTTAAGCAGATTTACTAATAATCCTGGAAAGGATCACTGGAAAGCGATCATAAGGGCACTAAGATATCTGCGATATACTCGGGATTATTGACTGCACTATTCTAGAGATCCTACTGTTTTAGAAGGATTCTCAGATGCTAGTTGGATTTCTAACATTCTAGATTCCAAAGGCACAAGTGGATATGTGTTCACCTTGAGAGGTGGAGTTGTATCCTGGAAATCCTCGAGACAAACAATCATAACCAGATCGACCATGGAATTTGAGCTTGTAGCTTTGGATAAAGCTGGAGAGGAAGCAGAATGCCTTCAAAAAATTTTAGTGGATATTCCAGAATGGCCTAAACCTGTGCCCACAATATGTATATATTGTGATAATCAAGCAACGATTGGAAGAGCACAAAACATGATGTATAACGGCAAGTCGAGACACATGCGTCGTCGACACAATACTATTAGACAACTGATCTCATCTGAAGTTATCTCTATTGATTTTGTGAGATCAAAAGATAACATTGCAGATCCGCTTACTAAAGCTTTGAATCTAGATCAAGTTGATAAAACATCAAAAGGAATGGGACTAAAGCCCATGAGATTAAAATGCGTTATGTAAAGGAAAACCTAACCTAGTTGACTAGAGATCCCAAGATCTAGGTTTAATGGGTCAACCTACTTACATGGACCTTGTCGTTGTCACTGTGGGGGTTTACTCCCAGTCCATTCCTATGATTTAAACAGTGATAAAAATGGGAAAAAGGTTAAGCTACAAAGATCACATGTGTGTAAGGATAAACCACATTAATCTAGATACGCTTTTAATGATTGTATGTGTGTAATAGTGAACAGAACAACATAAATCACCTATGTGAGAGAGAAGTAGGGTCGCTTCGAAGGAAACTATTGGGGCATAGTTGTCTAAAGATCTCGCAGAACCAGGAGATGTTCATTGACCAGAATGGACAACCATGAGAACAAAACAAACTGTGTTAGTGCGATATTTGTGTGGGGTATATCATCGTTTACACAAACGACAGAACAGTTCAAGGACATCGCGTCTACTGGTCAGTTAGTAAAGTAAATATACTTTCACAAGAGAAGGTTCAAGGCTCATAGTCCACCTATCCTATGCAGATATCTAACAAAGATTCTATCACCATTTCAAGTCAGTGTTGAAATTTAAATTTTAAGATTTTTTTTCATAATAGCAATCGAATATAAAAACTTCAATGATAAAAGATTAAATCGAGATAAAATTAAATCAAACAGAACATAATTAATAAAATAAAATAAATAACCAATAAGAAAGTTGAGGCCTGTAGTCAGTTTCCTTGAAGTTGATTCACCGTCTCCTCCCAGCGTGCTTAGAGAATGAATTGATGACAACCTCCCAGGATACAACAACTTCTTCTTTAATCCGTAGAACAAGGATTGAAGACAGACGAACTCAAAAATCGTGAAGAACTCTATCACCAGAGAAGATTTGGGAGCAAATGTTTTGTTTGTTTTTGTTATATCGTAGAATGAAGAAGATGCAGTGTTTTTATAGCCGAAAAAACCATGAAACGTTTCGAAATAATAATGGAAGGAAAGTGTAATGTTTTTTGGTTTCAAAATATTAATGGGAGGAATGTTTCATAACCATGAGAACCAAACAAACCGTGTTAGTGCGATATTTGTGTGGGGTATATCATCGTTTACACAAATGGCAGAATAGTTCAAGGACATCGCGTCTACTGGTCAGTTAGTAAAGTACATACACTTTGGAAGGTTCAAGGCTCATAATCCACCTATCCTATGCAGATATCTAACGAAGATTCTATCACCATTTCAAGTCAGTGTTGAAATTTAAAATTTCATTCATGTGGGGGATTGTTGGAAAAATGTAAACTTAAATTTCTTTTGAAACTGTAAACGTTACAATTTCTCTTTTGAAACTGCAAACGTTACACTTTCCTCCCATCAATATTGTGAAACCTTTCTCCCATTAATATTTTGAAACCGTAAAACGTTACACTTTCCTCTCATTATTATTTTGAACTGTTTTATGGTTTTTTCGGCTATAAAAACCCTGCATCTTCTTCATTCTACGACATAACAAAAACAAGAAAAACATTTGCTCCCAAATCTTTTCTGGTGATAGAGTTCTTCACGGTTTTTGAGTTCGTCTGTCTAAAATCTATGAGATTTGATAAAAATATCTTATCTTCTACGGATGAAAATCTAAATGATATTGTAAATATCTTCTACGTCATTTGCATTTAATTTTTTTTATATTTCATATCTTCATTTGATTGTTGAAATCTTTTATTTTCTAGCTTAGTCATAAAATCTATGATATTTGATAAAAATATCTTATCTTCTACGGATGAAAATCTAAATGATATTGCAAATATCTTCTATCTTATTTGCATTTTTTTTATATTCCAGTAGATGACATGTTTGTAATTTAGAATATGACTTAAGGGGTAAAATCGTCCAAAAATGATTTTCCCTTTCAGCCATACTTTAAGGTAGTATGATAAGGCACACTTTAAGGTAGTATGATATGATAATATAAACTTCAGCCTTTGACTCAAAATTTCCGTATCTAAATATTCAATTATTTCCTTACAAAAAGATTAGGTTAGGGATGTGATTTTTTGTCTTCTTATGAACAACATTGAATTCTTGTTATCCTCCAATTCACATGTCTTTATTTGGCATTTTAATTCCCTTTTCACTCCTTTTTTCTTTTACTTTTCTTTTTCTAATGCCTTTTTGAATAATTAGTATTGCCATAAAATAAAGAGTAAGTTACTCTTGAATGTATAAAAGGAAAAGGTGTTTCTTCTTTTTTTTTTTTTTTTTGAAATGCCAACGAAATCCATTTTAATACTTTTCTTCTCCCCGCTGATTTCGTTCCACAAATTTGTGGTAAATATTGGCGTTTTGCTTTATATCATCTCGATTTTATTGGAAGCACTCAACCTTTTCTTTTAATGATTTATTATTATTTTTTAAAAAAAAAAACAGGTTGTCCCACCTCTTTTTTTCTTTAAAAAGAAAACAACAAAACAAAAAAATGGCAGCGAGCATTTTTATTTTTTTTAATTTTTTTCTAACCTTTTTTTAGCTGTTTCGTTTTTTTTTATGTTTATTTATTTATTTATTTTACATATTTCCATGTTTCTGGTTTTTCAAAACACTTCTTTTCTTCTTCTTTTTTTCAATTGTTTTTATTTTTTTAACTCTTTCAAAAAATATATATTTTTTAATTCTATTTTTTTGTTACTCTTTCAAAATCTTAAAAAAAGTTTTTTTTTGTAAGAAAGGCAATACTTCTTTTTTTTAGTTTCTTTCAAAATTTCATCCTTTTGTTTTCTCTAATAAATGCTTTTTTTTTTTTTTGCAATTATTTCATTTAAGATTTTTTTTTTTTACAAACTCATTTTTACTTCTTTTTTTTAGTTTCTTTCAAAATTTCATCCTTTTGTTTTCTCTAATAAATGCATACTTTTTTTTGCAATTATTTCATTTAAGATTTTTTTTTTTTTACAAACTCATTTTTACTTCTTTTTTTTAGTTTCTTTCAAAATTTCATCCTTTTGTTTTCTCTAATAAATGCATACTTTTTTTTGCAATTATTTCATTTAAGATTTTTTTTTTTTTTTACAAACTCATTTTTTTTATTATTATTTTTTGCTCATAGTAGATTCTATTAAAGACCCTTCGAATTGATGTTATTAAAGACCCTTCGAATTGATGCTATTAAAGCCCCTTGGAATGATGCTATTAAAGCCCCTTGGAATGATGCTATGGATGCCCCTGTCGGATCGATACTATGGATGCCCCTGTCGGATCGATGCTATGGATGCCCCTGTCGGATCGATGCTATGGATGCCCCTGCCGGATTGATGCTATGGATGACCCTACCGGATCGATGCTATGGATGACCCTGTCGGATCGATGCTATGGATGACCCTGTCGGATTGTCGGCCTTGCGATGGGATGCGCTGTAAACGGCCTTGCGATGGGATGCGCTAAAAATGACCTTGCGACAGGATGCGCTATAAACGAACTTGCGACGGGATAGGCTATAAACGACCTTGCGACGGGATGCAAGTACGACCTCTTGACCGGCTGCTCATGCAAGCACGATGTGACGAACCCGACCCAAAACATGGTCCTAAACCGGGGTTCTCACTCAGCATGCAAGTTAAATATGATAACAAGCGGTTTAGTGCTCATATTTAAAAACCTTTCAAAACATATGAGAAGGGGGAACCCTTAAAACATAAACAAAAGTTTTCATTTAAACATCCAACGAAGTAAAACATCCTGGCCAGTGTTTATAAAAACATACAATACAATTTAACAACTTTTTAAACAATGTTCCCCTAGGACTCCTGTCCATCTACATGCTGAATAAACAATGCAATAATAAAAGACATAGTGCCGGCGGCTCCCCATGATCAATCAGCTCCCTCTGCTAGCCATCCTGGTGTTGTCCCAAGCTACCTGAAAGATAAATAAGGGTGAGTATAAACATACTCAGTAAGAATCCCCAACAGGGGTACAATACGATACATCGGGTCATCTAGCACCTCAACATGCAAGCAAAAGCGACTATCAACATGGATCATAGCTCAACGAGCTCATAAAACAAGATGCGGAACCATCGGAAGTCTCTTTCTTAGGCCTAAGCTGGGATTGGATACATCGACCAATCACGGGACATCACCGAGGTATCTCGTCACTCGGGGAATACACCGATCCCTAGAATGTCCTCAAGGGCCTCCTTGCCCTTACACTAATCTGGACTTACGAGAGAGTACCGAAGTCGGGCTCTAACGGAAAGAATGGTGTACTCACGACATTAGCCGGGAGCTCTCTCGAGCCGGCAACTAACTTGCGCGTGTGCGCGCACACCGCATGCTCTCTGCAACCGGCGTAAATGCGGGGCCTAAGGGCAAACTACGCGGGCAGTACGCATGCCTATGACTCAAAAGCGGTGTCGCGATCACGATGCGCGAGGCCCTCGGCGCTCATCATGCGGCACCGATCCACGGACACTGAAGCTAAGAACCGCCAAGGTAGGCTTACACCGTTGGCGGGGTTACGCTCTAGCGAGCTACAAACTAGGCTATTGCCGAAGTGGGTAGCTATGTCCACAACCGCGGGTCGGGGGTAGCAAGATACGTTATCTGCGCGCACACTTTACTCCCGACACGAGCTAAATCCACCTTGGCGGCCGGGGAAGCAAGATACGTTATGTTGCACACACTTTACTCTCGATCAGTGGGGACAAAGTACGTTATGTCCGCTCAGCCTCTGGATGATGACAAACCCTACAACTCTATCTAAGAGTACAGAGTAAAATCAATGATTCCTGGCTAGCAAGCAATGATCGACATAAATCACATTACCTAGCATGATACTACAACTTAAGCAGGAATCATAAGCATGCTGGCAGAACAAACCTAGCATGGCACTAACATGTAAAATCAGGCAAACATGCTAGCAAGAGGTCAATCAAAGCTGCCCTAACAATATCATGTTCATAACAGCAAACAGGCATACAAGGCATATCATGATATATCGCAGGGTCCACACAACCACGGTAAGAAATCCTTACCTGGGACAAGCAGAAAAACAATAACAAATCATAATAAATCAACGAGCGATCCTCGAGCCTCTAATCGATCCCGAACAGACTGAACATTCAAATAAAACACCCCAAATCAAATACATAAAACAGCCCAATAAATACAATAACCAGCAGCCAACAAATCCGGGCCCAACGAAGAAAAGACTCGGGAAATACCATCCGAGAAGCCACAAGGCTCGGGCCAACCAACACACCACAAGCGGTGTCGGCAGAAATTTGGGTTGGTTGAGGCGCAGCGCTGGGCGCGCGCGGCGCGGGCGTTAGGCGCTGGGGTGTGAGGCGCGCATGGCGGCGCTCGGACAAGGGACGGCAGCGCGGCGCGAGCTCGGCAAGCTGAGGGGCGCGGGCGGCGGCGTACTACAGTGGTGCTCGGCGCGGCGACACGAGCTACAGGACACTCGGGCTGGCACGGCACGGCATGACACGGGGCTTGGGGAGGCAGACCAGGGCGAGCTGGCTCGGGGACGGCCTGGGCGAGGCGGATCTGGGCGACGCGGGACCTGGGCGAGCAGGGGCTGGGCTCGAAGCGACCTGGCGAGCTTGGCGCTGGGGTTGGGCGACCAGGGGGCTCGGGCTGGGCGGCCAGGGTGGGCGAGTTGGGCTGGCTCGGGCAGGGAGGTGAGGGGCCAAGGGGGGGCTCGGGTTGGAGGAGAGAGAAAGGAAAATATGGGGGAAAAATGGGATTTTCTTTTTGTTTCTTTTCTTTTTCTCTTTTATTAATTTTCCATCCTTATCCAAATAAATCCAATTTTCCAATTTTCCAAAAATCCTTAAAATCCTTAAATCCCATTTCCCGGCTTCCTCCTTCGAGACCCGACTGAAGCAAACTTTTCCAATAAATAAATCTCACTTAAATCAACCTCCCAAATCAACACTGAGGGCCCAGCTCGAATCCTGAAGGAAACACCCAAACAACCATCACTTTGCCCAAAACCCAAATCACAACCGAACTCCCAAACGAATAGCCCAAACATCTCGGGACTCGCAGCCACCAACAAACAAGCCTCAACAAAGGCAGGAGCTGCCTCGAAGCCCTGAAAATCCACAAATCCAGCCCAGGGAGCAAAATGACCAAAATACCCCTAAGGGTCAAAACAGCTCTAATGGCCCAATCGAACCACTGAATCTGAACCGGAAGCTCCTCGAGAACCGGAATAGAAATCTGGGCCGTTACAATACTCCCTCCTTTTAAGACTTTCGTCCTCGAATGTCCTAAGACGAAACGGCTCTAGGAAATCTCCACTGATTCCTAGCCAACTGAGCTTCTCAGCTAAAACAACACCAACCTTCTTCGAGAACCAAACCCTCTTGGGTTCTCAAAGGCTCAAAGCCACAAAGCTATCCAGTCTGCCATAACTATCTCAACAAAGACTGAGCATGCAAAAAGCACTGCTGCCAAAGACGGGGCAAGGCTAACCGAAAGGCCACTGCTCCGATCCGCTCAAGGATCTCTAAAGGCCCTACAACCCTGGGGCTCAACTAAAACCCTACTAATCCAACACGGAAGACCTCTCTACGGTGTTACTCTCAGCAAACTCGCAGATTGGCACAAGCTCCAAAACTCAACGCCACGCACTGGCGTAACTTCTCAAAATGCCCACAACTGTTATCAAACAGCCTCAACTCTACACCATGCTGGCCAAACAGCTGAACCTCTCAGGTTCCAGAAACTAAACAGCCTACTCTTGCTTCACAAGAGACCAGCGAACCACAAAGCTTGCCTAAAGCCTTAACGAAAAACAATCGAACCACCAACTAGCGATTGATCCAAAAAGGCAAACTTTTTCCAACTAGCATAAGCTGAAACTTCAGCTACGGCCAACCCTAAATGGCCAAAACCTGGCACAGGCTCCACTCGGCCTAGCCAACAAACTGGAGCCTCTCAACGGCCGAAAGCAAACTTTTCCATGCAACTCTACTAGCAACTGGCCAAATAGAACATTGTCAGGCAAGGAAGCAACCAACGTTCCTCTCATGGAAAAACTCGGGCTGCAAGGACCAAACCATCACGCAGCCACTAGCAACGCAACACCTTGAGGATAGCAACTCAAGGGCTAACCAACCAATGCCACGGCACCTCTATGCCAACTCTCTCAAATGAGGCTCCGCTAATCGCCAGCTGCGAAAGCACAACAACTAGAAGAAACAATGAACCTAGCATGGTACTACGAAGCAAGAACAGATAACGAACATACCAGAACAGAACAACCTAGCATGGAACTAACATGAGAAATAACACGAGAATCATGCCAGTCGAAATTCAGAACAAAGCACCTATCCACTAACATGCTGATACACATAAACAGGCATACAATCAACAATCATAGAAATATCGCAGGGCCCACACAACTCAGGTAAGAAATCCTTACCTGGGTCGGAGGGTGATCACACAACAAAGACCTTACGCAGCAACCGAACCTGAGCTAGCTATCGGGAACCTAACAAACATACAACAAACATCACAATCTATAGGCCTTAGGTAAAATACAACCAGAACTCGGCTCAGCCAGAAGCAACTCACACGGCTCGGGGCTGGCCCGCGGACGGATAGGCTGCAAGGCACAAGGCTCGGCTAGGGCGTGCGGACGGGTTGCTGCTGCGATAGGGGCTGCGATCGGGCATGAGCGGCAGAGCGGAGATACGTCGCGGTTGCGGGCGACAAAGTGAGCTTCGCGTCGCGGTCGATCGCAACGAGGTTGCGATCGAGGCAGCTCTTCTTTGCGCCACGTCGCGATGTGGCTCGACAGGGGCTGCGGCTGTGATGTGGCGATGGGGCGACGTGACAGGGCTGTCAATCGACGCTGGGGCGCTGCAGGGCTGGCGAGCGAACGGCGGGCAGGGGCTGCGGCTCGTGACGGGGCTGCTCAGCTGGGGCTACGATCGCGACGGAACTGCTCGGCTGGGCCGCGACGTGCGGCTGCAAGAACTACTTTCGGCTGCAATCACAACAACAAACACACAACCACAGTTACTTATCCCCTCCTCTCGGCCAGCAAGAACAAACAACCAAATCCCTTAGCCAAACGGATTGGCAACAACAACAAGAGAAGAAATCGAAGCAGAACGAAAAACTTACCCGGAACGAATCGGTCGAAGCTCTCGGGAGGCTGGAAATTGTAAGGCACAGGGAGCTCTGGAGAAGTGGATTGCGGCAAGGTGATTTGGGAAGGAGAAAAGAGAATAAACCTATTTTTTAATCAAACTCACTTAAGTCCCGAAAACTAAGGAAAACTAAGATAACCTGCAGAATAAGTATAAAAAACTGCCTGAAGCTCATCTGGCAAGGCCCCTCTGCTATCTTCCTAACCACCCTGGTTCAAGCCTCAACTGCTGCACCTATTTTCTGCCAAAAACCCTTATTTTTATTTTTGCAACTCTCAACACCCAAACTTAACCAGAATGCAACCAAACCCCAATTTTGAACATCCAAGAATATAAACAGCTGAGAAAATAGAAATAGCCCTAACGGCCAGACCAAATTACCAAAATACCCTTAGAACATACCTGGAAGAATGGGATGAAAACATGGGCCGTTACAGCCTCTCTCAGGGGATTTCCACCACCAAGCTGTTGCATCAAACAACACTAGAACGACACGCCTCGTCCTTTGAACATCAGGACATCCCAACTCTCGGATGATAAACTCAATCCTGGCCAACCACCTCACTGCTACCAGCGGGTTCTCTGAAACATCAAGCTCTACAGGCTTCCACTTGCCAAAGACCTTGAGCCACTTTCCCTACTCGGCGGCTCCATCCACATCATCTGCCTCAATAATAGGCTCTTGCTGAACAAGCTGGGTCAGCTGGGCTATCTGTGCCCAAGACTCCTCTCTCTGCGCTACTAACTTGTGACGAACCCGACCCAAAACATGGCCCTAAACCGGGGTTCTCACTCAACATGCAAGTTAAATATTATATCAAGCGGTTTAGTGCTCATATTAAAAAACCATTCAAAACATATGAGAAGGGGGAACCCTTAAAACATAACCAACAGTTTTCATTTAAACAATCGAACGAAATAAACATCCTGGCCAGTATTTACAATTATATACAATACAATTTAAACAACGTTTTAAACAATGTTCCCCTAGGACTCCTGTCCATCTACATGCTGAATAAACAATGCAATAATAAAAGACAGAGTGTCGGCGGCTCCCCATGATCAATCAGCTCCCTCCGCTAGCCCTCCTGGTGTTGTCCCAAGTTACCTGAAAGATAAATAAGGGTGAGTATAAAGATACTCAGTAAGAATCCCCAACCGGGGTACAATACGATACATCAGTCATCTAGCACCTCAACATGCAAGCAAACAGCTATCAACACAGATCATAGCTCAACGAGCTCATAAAACAAGATCTGGACCCATCGGAAGTCTCTTACTTCCGGCCTAACTTGGATTGGATACACTGACCAATCCTAGGACATCACCGAGGTATCTGTCACTCGGAGGGAATACACTGATCCCTAAAATGTCCTCAAGGGCCTCCTTGCCCTTGCACTAATCTGGACTTACGGAGAGTACCCGAAGTCGAGCTCTAACGGAAGGAATGGTGTACTCACGACATTGCCCGGAGAGCTCTCGAGGCGGCAACTAACGGCGTGTGCGCGCACACCGTATGCTCCTCAACGCAACCGGCGTAAATGCGGGGGCCTAAGGGCAAACTCACGCGGGCCAGTGCACATGCTTATGACTCGGAAGCGGTGTCGCGATCACGATGCGCGAGGCCCTCGGCGCTCATCGTGCGGCTGATCCACCGACCTGAAGCTAAGAACCGGCCAAGGTAGGCTTACACCGTTGGAAGGGTTACGCTCTAGCGAGCTACAAACTAGGCTATTGCCGAAGTGGGTAGCTAAGTCCACTGTCGGCGGGTCGGGGGTAGCAAGATACGTTATCTGCGCACACTTTACTCCCGACACGAGCTAAATCCACCTTAGCGGCCGGGGAAGCAAGATACGTTATGCTTCGCACACTACTCCCGATCAGTGGGGAAAAAGTACGTTATGTCTGCTCAGCCTCTGGATGATGATAAACCCTACAACTCTATCTAAGAGTACAGAGCAAAAATCAATGATTCCTGGCTAGCAAGCAATGACCGACAATAATCACATTACCTAGCATGATACTACAACTTAAGCAGGAATCATAAGCATGCTGGCAGAACAAACCTAGCATGGCACTAACATGTAAAATCAGGCAAACATGCTAGCAAGAAATCAATCAACTGCTCTATCTCTAACATGCTCATAACAACAAGCAAACAAGCAAGGCATATCGAGATATATCGCAGGGTCCACACAACCACGGTAAGAAATCCTTACCTGGAACAAGCAGGAAAACAATAATAATAAATCACAAATCAACGAACGACCCTCGAGCCTCTAATCGATCCCGAACAGCCTGAACATCAAACAAAGCACCCAAATCAAATACAATAAAACAGCCCAATAAATCCATAACCAGCAGCCAATAAATCCGGGCCCAACGAAGAAAAAACTCGAGAAATACCATCCGAGAAGCCACAAGGCTCGGGCCAAGCCAACACACAACAAGCTGGTTGGGCGCAGGGTAGGCGAGAGAGGTGGGCTGGGCGCGTGAGTTTGCTGCGGCGCTGGCGAGCGAGGCGAGGCGCGCGGCGCGGAGAGTAGCAGCTAGCGCCGGCTCGGCGCGGCTCTCCTGACAGGAACGGCAGCGTGGCGCGAGCTCGGCAAGCACAGGGGCGTGCGCGCGAGGCGACGAGCTACAGGGCGCTCGGGCGCTAGCGACACGAGCTACAGGACACTCGGACTGGCACGGCAAAGCACGGCACGGGGCTGGGCGACTCGGACCAGGGCGAGGGCGACGCGGGGCTGGGCGAGCGCTGTGCGACGCGACTCGGGCGACCTAGGCGACACTTGTGCGCGCGCGACGCGAGCAGGTGGCGGTAGTAGGGGCGGACTGGCGACGCTGGCATGGGCTTTGGCTTGGTGGGCTCGGGGCCGCACACGGGCGTGGGCGAGCTGGGTGGGTGACCAGTGGCTGCTCGGGCAGGGAGGAGGGCTGGGGTCGGGCTGGAGGAGAGAAAAAGGGAAAAATGGAATTTTGGGGAAAAATGGGAAAACTAAAGGAAAATGGGATTTTTAAATAAAAAAAAGAAATTTCCTTTTTCTTTTTATCCTTATCCAAAACCATTTTATCAAATTTTCCAATTTTCCAAAAATCCTTAAAATCCTTAAATCCCATTTCCCGGCTTCCTCCTTCGAGACCCGACTGAAGCAACCTTTCCAAACAATAAATCTCACTTAAAACAACCTCCCAAATCAACACTGAGGGCCCGGGCTCGAATCCCAAAGGAAACACCCAAACAACCATCACTTTGCCCAAAACTCAAATCACAACCGAACTCCCAAACGAATAGCTCAAACATCTCGGGACTCGCAGCCACCAACAAACAGCCTCAACAAAGGCAGGAGCTGCCTCGAAGCCCTGAAAATCCACAAATCCTGCCCGGGGAGCAAAAAGACCAAAATACCCCTAAGGGTCAAAACAGCTCTAACGGCCCAACCGAACCACTGAATCTGAACCGGAAGCTCCTCGAGAATCGGGATAGAAAACTGGGCCTTTATAATACTCCCTCCTTATATGACTTTCGTCCTCGAAAGTCCTAAGACGAAACGGCTCTAGGAATACTCCACTGATTCCTAGCCAACTGAACTTCTCGGCTAAGACAACACTAGCCCTCTTTGAGAACCAAACCCTCTTGGGTTCTCAAAGGCTCAAAGCCACAAAGCTATCCAGTCTGCCAAAGACTATCTCAACAAAGACTGGGCATAGCTAACCAAAAGGCCACTGCTCCGATCCGCTCAAGGATCTCAGAAGGCCTACAAACCTGGGCTCATACAAACCCTCTGCTAATCCAACACGGAACACCTCTCTACGGTGTTACTCTCAGCAATCTCGCAGACTGGGCACAAGCCTCAAAACTCAACGCCACGCACTGGCGTAACTTCTCTTAATGCCCACAGCTGTTATCAAACAGCCTCAACTCTACACCATGCTGGCCAAACAACTGAACCTCTCAGGTTCCAGAAACCAAACGGCCTACTCTTGCCTCACAAGAGACCAGCGAACCACAAAGCTTGCCTAAAGCCTTAACGAAAAAAAATCGAACCACTAACTGGCGATTGATCCAAAAAGGCAAACTTTTCCCAACAAGCACAAGCTGAAACTTCAGCTACGGCCAACCCTAAATGGCCAAAATCCATCCTTATCCACTTTTTAAAACCTCAAAATCCCATTTCCTGGCTTCCTCCTTCGAGACCCGACTGAAGCAACCTTTTCCAATAAATAAAACTCACTTAAAACAAACTCCCAATTTAACATTAAGGGCCCAGGCTCGAATCCCAAAGGATGCACTCAACCAACCATAACTTTGCCAAAACCCAAATCACAACCGAACATCCAAACGAATAGCCCAAACATCTTGGGACTCGCAACCACCAACAAACAAGCCTTGACAAAGGCAGGAGCAACCTCGAAGTCCTGAAAATCCACAAATTCTGCCCGGGGAGCAAAAAGACCAAAATACCCCTAAGGGTTAAAAAGCTCTAACGGCCCAACCGAACAACTGAATCTGAACCGGAAGCACCTCGAGAACTGGAATAGAAAATTGGGTCGTTACACCGCGTTGTGCAGCCCATGTGTTAGAGGGCATAGCTAGATGGTGGTAGGAGTCCACTATGAGTGAGAAACTAGCTGGGTCACCACCTGCCACATGGGATTTCTTCAAGACAGTGTTTAAGGCCAAGTACATTAGTGAAGAGGCCTAGAAAAAGATGGTAGAGCTGTTCCAGAACCTGAAGCAGGGGGTTGATTCGATAGAGGAGTATGAGCGGAAATTCTCTGAGTATGGTTATTTTGCCCCGCAGTTGATAGCCACGCCTGAGCTGAAAATCAGGAAGTTTATTTCTGGTCTGAGACAGGGTGTATCATAGGACGTCAGGGCACAGGCCCTCGATACTTATGCTAAAGCAATGCAATTGGCGACCATCTATAACGGGAAGTACCATGTCGAGCAGGTTGTCGCCGCTCCAGTTCAGCATCCTGCCCCGACCTCATCAGGGCAGAAGAGGAAGTTTGACTTTAGAGGTGGCGGCAAAGACCGCCAAAGGCGATCGTAACCGAGATCAACGTGAGAGCTCGGCTCGCTTCGGCCTCGCCCGGCAGGCGATCCCAGACAGATTCCCCTATGTGCTACCTGTGGGAGAGCTCACACTAGAGTTTGTCAGGCAGGTTCCAGATTGTGTTACCGTTGTGGTAAAGAGGGGCACCTGGCCCATTTTTGTAACCAGCCAGCTATGGCAGTTCAGCAGGTGCAGCAGTAGCAGGGTCGAATTTTTGCTACGACCTGAAAGGAGGCCGAGCGTACAGATGCCGCTGTGGCAGGTAAGCTACTTGTTTTAGATCACTGCGCATTTGTTTTGTTTGATTATGGTTCTACGCATTCATTTGTATCTGTTATGTTTGCTGAGCATGCTAGTTTGAGATTAGAGCCTCTAGGATTTGAGTTGTCAGTTGGAACTCCTTCAGGAGTCAGTATGTTAGCTAGAGATAAGGTTAAGGATGGCCAGATCGAGATATCCGGAGAGTTGCTTGTAGCTACGCTCATAGTCCTGCCTATGAGCGGCTTTGATGTGATACTTGGCATGGAGTGGTTATCTGCTAACCACGCGCTGATCGACTGCCACAGGAAAGAAGTAGTGTTCAGGCCGCTGGGTCGGCCCAACTTTAAGTTTCGTGGAGTCCAGGGTGGAGTTTACCCGCCGATGGTTTCAGCTGAGAAAGCTCGTCGTCTGTTAGCTCGTGAAGCTTGGGGCTACCTAGCCAAGTTGTCTGGGGAGAGCTGGCCCTCGCTGACTGTTGATCAGGTACCGGTCGTACAAGAGTTTGTGGATGTGTTTCTTGAGGAGTTATCGGGGTTGCCCCCGCAGAGAGAGGTTGACTTCACAATCTAGCTTGAGCTAGGGGCCCTCCCTATTTCGAAGGCTCCGTATCGCATGGCGCCAGCAGTGCTAAAGAAACTTAAGGTTCAGTTGTAGGAGATGTTAGATCGAGGGTTCATCCGACCGAGTGTGTCCCCGTGGGGAGCACCAGTTCTGTTTGTAAAGTAGAAGGATGGTTCGATGCGCTTGTGCATAGATTACCTTGAGCTTAATAAGGTTACCGTGAAGAATAAGTACCAGTTGCCTCGTATTGATGATTTGTTTGATCAGCTTCAGGGAGCTTCCGTGTTCTCTAAGATAGATTTGAGATCTGGTTACCATCAGTTGCGGATTAGGGATGCTGACATTCCTAAGACAGCTTTCAAGTCTAGATATGGTCACTACGAGTTTGTGGTCATGTCTTTCGGATTGACTAACGCCCCAGCAGCGTTCATAGACATGATGAATAGGGTGTTCAAATCATTTTTCGACAGCTTCGTCATCGTGTTCATTGACGACATTCTAGTCTATTCGAGGACTAAGGAGGATCATTGTAACGGCCCAGTTTTCTATTTCGGTTCTTTAGGAGCTTCCTGTTCAGATTCAGTTGTTCGGTTGGGCCGTTAGAGCTGTTTTGACCCTTAGGGGTATTTTGGTCTTTTGGCTCCCCGGGCAGGATTTGTGGATTTTCAGGGCTTCGAGGCAGCTCCTGCCTTTGTCGAGGTTTGTTTGTTGGTGGTTGCGAGTCCTGAGATGTTTGGGCTATTCGTTTGGAAGTTCGGTTGTGATTTGGGTTTTGGGTTGTTTGGGTGTTTCCTTTGGGATTCGAGCCTGGACCCTCAGTGTTGATTTGGGAGTTGGATTTAAGTGAGTTCTATTTATTGGAAAAGATTGCTTCAGTCGGGTCTCGAAGGAGGAAGCCGGGAAATGGGATTTTAAGGATTTTAAGGCTTATTTAAATTTGGATAAAATTGGATAAGGATGGAAAATAATTAAATAAGGAATAAAATCCCATTTTTCCTTTTTATTTCCCATTTTCCCTTTTATTTTTCTAAATCCCCATTTTTCCCTTTTCTCTCTGTCTCTCTCTCCCCGAGCCCTCACCCCCCATCCCGAGCCAGCCCTAGCTCGCCCAACCCTAGCGCCCAGCTCGCCAGCCCGAGCCCTAGCCGCCCAGGTCGCCCCGAGCCCAGCCCCAGCTCGCCCTGCCCTGTGCCGCGTCGCCCAGGCAGTCCTCGCGTCTCACAGTGTCGCCCAGGCCCGCGTCGCCCGACCTCGCTCAGGTCCGTGTCGCCCAGCTGCGCACTGTGCCGAGCCACGCACAGTGCCGCGTCGCCCAGCCCCGCACAGTGCCGTGCCAGCCCGAGCGCCCTGAGCCTGTCGCCCGCGGGCGTCCCTATTGCTTGCCGAGCTCGCGCCCCCGCGCCGTCCCTTGTGCCGAGCCGCGCCGCACGCCGTCGCCCAGATGAGTCGAGCCCGCGCCCCAGCGCCCGTGCCCTGCGCCCAGCCAGCTTCTGTGCTGCCGACAGCCTGCCTGCTGTGTGGTTGGCCGAACCTTGTGGCTTCTCGGATGGTATTTCCCGAGTCTTTTCTTTGTTGGGCCCTGATTTGTTGGCTGCTGGTTATTGATTTAATTGGGGTGTTTTATTGAATGTTTAGGCTGTTCGGGTTCGATTAGAGGCTTGAGGATCGCTTGGTTGATTGTGATTATTATTGTTTTTCGCTTGTTCCGGTAAGGATTTCTTCTAGTGGTTGTGTGGACCCTGCGATATTATCACGATGTGCCTTGTATGTTTGCTGATTGTTATGAGCATGATAGTGATAGGCAGCTATGTTTGATCTCTTGCTAGCATGTTTGCTTGATTTTACATGTTAGTGCCATGCTAGGTTTGTTCTTCCAGCATGCTTATGATTCCTGCTTTACGTTCGTAGTATCATGCTAGGTAAGCGTGTTTGATGTCGGTCATTGTTTGCTAGCCAGGAATCATTTTGCTCTGTACTCTTAGATAGAGTTGTAGGGTTTGTCATCATCCAGAGGCTGAGAGCGGACATAACGTACTTTGTCCCCACAAGTCGGGAGTAAAGTGTGCGCAGCATAACGTATCTTGCTTCCCCCCCCCCCCCCGATCGCCAATGATGATTTAGCTCTGGTGGGGAGTAAAGTGTGCGCAGCATAACGTATATTGCTTCCCCCCCCCCCCCAACCGCCGATGTGGATTTAGCTACCCACATCGGCATAAGCCTAGTTTGTAGCCTGCTAGAGCGGAACCCTGCCAACGGTGTAAGCCTACCTTGGGCGGTTCTTAGCTTCAGGTCGGTGGTTCAGGCTGCACAGATGAGCGCCGAGGGCCTCGCACTACTATGATCAGTGACACCGCTTCCGAGTCTTAGGCATGCATACCTGGCCCGCGTAGTTTGTCCTTAGGCCCCCACATTTACGCCGGTTGCAGCAGCATGCGGTGTGCGCGCACACGCGTTAGTTGCCGGTTCGGAGAGCTCCCCCGAGCTAATGTCGTGAGTACACCATTCCTTCCAGTTTAGAGCCAGACTTCGGGTACTCTCCCGTAAGTCCAGATTAGTAGCAAGGGCAAGAGGCCCTTGAGGACATCCTTGGGATTAGCTTTTGAGCTGATCAATTCCCCGAGTGAAAGATACCTCGGTGATGTCCCGGGATTGGTTATGAGAACCAATCATTAGGCCGGAAGTAGGAGACTTCTGATGACTCCAGATCTTGCATTATGAGCTCGTTGAGCTATGATCTGTGTTGATAGTTGTTTGCTTGCATGTTGAGGTGCTAGATGACTGTTGTATCGTATTGTACCCCGGTTGGGGATTCTTACTGAGTATGTTTATACTCACCCTTATTTATCTTTCAGGTAACTTGGGACAACACCAGGATGGCTAGCGAAGGGAGCTGATTGATCATGGGAGCTGCCGGCACTCTGTCATTTATTATTGCATTGTTTATTCAGCATGTAGATGGACAAGAGTCCTAGGGGAACATTGTAAAAAGTTGTGTTAAACTGTTTTGAATGTTTTTTATAAATACTGGCCAGGTTGCTTTACTTTGTTGGTTTGGTTTAAATGAAAATTTTTGGTTATGTTTTAAGGGTTCCCCCTTCTCATATGTTTGAAAGGATTTTAAATATTGATAAACTAACTTTAATCAAATTAAAGACTATCGAAAGTTCCAACGAACTCTATTAAACTTAGCCCTTAACTCTCAATTCTTGAGAGTTATCACAACTGTATTGATCTTGGTGACAACTACTTCACCCTTGTGTATTATGTTTCTAATGAAATTACTTAACCTACAAAGTACTTTTTAGGATTTGAAAGAGTGTTTGATTTTTAGAAATTTGGACGAGCTTCAACTTTCATGAATCCTCTTTAGAGTTTCCAATTTGTGGATCCCTAAAATGAAGAAGGGCTCCTATGGACCATAGACTTGGGCCTAAGTGAGTCTTTGACCTTAGCCCTTTGAACTTGTCTACATGAATTTGGGTTTGAACATTGGGCTTGTCTACATGGATTTGAGCATCTAGCCTTATCGCATAGACTTAGTGCCTCATTAACTTTAGAGACAACTAGGGAAATAACTAGGATTTAGAAATTAATTAAGAACGTGACTAATGATATTTAGACTTTAAATTTATGTCCTTTTTATTTCAAATTTTAATTAAATTTGATTATTGGAATATAATGGACAAATGTATCCCTCATATATTTCATCTCAAATTTTCTAATCTATTTTAAAATAGATTTTTTTGTAACTACCTAAAAAAATTCAAAAGCAAATTAAATTATGATAAAATATATTAGTCAAACATAATCAAATCTCATAAGCAAATCATGAATAAATCAAGTACACGAAATCGTGAAACAATGAATTTTTGAAATTTTAAATTCTCTACTTAATACGAAAATTTTATTTTTTGTAACTATCCTTAAAAATCTATAACAATTCAAAAAAATAATAATAATGATAAAATTTCTTTGTCCAATTTAATTAAATGTTTTGATTAATTGTTTCGAAAATTTGGTAAAAAAAGTTGGAAGAATTTTTTAAAAATTTAAAAATCTTTGCCTAATTTTTTTAGGGTTCTTCGCTGCATCGTCTTCCATAACCCGTACATAACTTATGAGTTAATGTGATTTGCGTGCATGTGCTTAAAAATAAAATTAAAATATAGAATGGAGTAGTCACCTGGGCATCGGATTCCAAGTTGATCTTGTGTCATTATTCAAGCTTGAGTTTGTGATGAGCGACTTTAAATACCAAATTTTGAAGATGGGAAGGGGAAGAGATCTTTAATTTTCTTTAACAAAACATATACTCATCCCCTCATTTACACACTAGAGATTGATTACGAGTATCATCACGTCCATTGAAATTCAACGTCAGATAAACATTACCAATTACGTCTGCAAATCCATTGTACATCTATTGTACATCACGATAGAAAGGTGAATAGACTCTTTGATTTTCTTAAACCAAATATACATTTATCCCACGTTTATACACAAGAGATTGACTATGAGCATCATCATTTCTGTTGAAACTTGGTGTCAGATAAACACCACCAATTACATTTACAGCCCGTTGTACATCCACTATACATCTCGAACCCGTTGTTGTGATAAGCTTTAATACTCTTTTTTGAAGATGGAAAGGTGAAGAGATTTTTAATTTTCTTGAACAAAATTTACACTCATCTCTCATTTACACACCAAAGATTGACTATGAGCACATCACTTTCTTTGAAACTTGACGCCCGATAAACACCATAGATTACGTTCACAAATCTGTTGTAAGTGTCCATTGTACTTCGTGATCTTCTTTTAGGGTTGTAACCTTACCATTTTCTTTATTCAAAAAAAAAACTTACCTTTTTCGTTCTCATCTCTGTAAAGTGATATTTTAGCAACTTAAGAACACCCATCTTGGCCTACGGTTGTTCGATTTGCACTATCTTGTAATTCAAATATGTATCTATGACATCCTAAATGTCATTGGATGCAACTGTAATAGAAGCGACTTCCATTGGAGATCGCCACACACGATTCTTGTGAGCAAATAGTAGAAGAATGACCACACTAATTTAGTGCTCTGTAGATAGGTGTTTTATGAATAGAACAGTAGAGAGGTGTTTTATGAAGGAAAAAATTGAAAATGGCGTAAACTTACAGTTTGAAAATTTTATTAAAAAAAAATTCCAAATTTGGTACAATATTCGGAAGCAAATGAAAACATATCGAACATTTTATGAGTGTTTTGAATTTTATATAAAATATCATTTGAGATTTTTTTAAAAAAAATAAAGTTTGTTAGAATGGAATTGTTATCCCTTAAATTTAGGATGAATAAGATGATTTAGTTAAATATTTTTTTATTTAAAAAGAAAATTAAAAAACAATGTAGGGTATTTATGGGGAAAGATTATTTCTTTCTTTACACATATTTTTATTTTAGTCATGCATTTAAATGCTCCCACTATGTAGCTAGGTTATTAATTATTTTCTTAAAATTAGCTATTGTCTACATTTCCCTTAGTTTGCCATTTGGATTTGAACTTATTAGTTTGAGCTGCTTAATTCAGTTTTAATTATGATTCAAATTTAAAATCACCAATTGTTAAATTAATTTAATTTTGGAAAAATGTCAATTTGAAATTGACAAAAATAATTCTAATTTATTCATCAATCAAGAAAGATGACGTGACCATTTGTCCATGGCCGAAATTTATCAGGCAAGTCTCATTTTATTTAGTTTACTTTTGAAAAAAAATCTAGGTAAATGATAAAATATAGCTTTGAATCTTTGCTGTCTGTACGGAGAATACGAAAATGAAGGGGAAAGAATGGGTATGGTAGCTGCATAAAGACTGATGTATAGTATAGCAGCATTTCCTTCTTATTTTTATGATGGCTTTCGAATAAGTATAGGATGATTTAAGAGTTGACATAAGAAAAGAAAAGAAAAGACCGAGAGCGATTGAGCAGTTGTGTACAATTGCATTCATTTTCGTATTTTGATAAGAAAGCAGAAGAAAAGAAAGCAGAAAAATCGTGAGAAATTAAGAGATGAAAGCAAGAACATTCCATTTCCAACCGCAATCTGAATATTCCATATAGCTCTTGATGAAGTGCTTGTCGAACTGGCGCACCATGGACCACACGGTCTCCGGCGGAGGAGCACCGCCCGCACCTGAGTGGAACTCCTCCTCACTCAGCCCACACGGCAGGGCACCCAGGTGGTGCGTCGTGACGTCACTTTCGTCCGACTTTGGTTGAGCTGTGGCTGCCCTCGCCTTTCTCCATTTTTTTCTTTTCTGTCTTATTTTGCCCCAAATCTTCTTGGACTTCTTCTTTTTGAAAAGACGACTAACTATTACACAAACCAATACAATCGTTCTCAAGGGGCAGCCCAGCGGTTGAGGCTAAAGACTTCAAGGCATGCTTTCTTGAGTGATTCCTGGTTCGAGGCCGCTGGAAAGCACTTAAACTAGAATACCCTTTGAAGTATCCCGGTACCACAGTCTAGGGACGGACCAGTGGTGCCCCCGGTATAGGAGAGCGAAACTCCGATTTCCCGGTTTTCAAAAAAAACAAATACAATTATCCTTCAAGGTAGAGCCAATGTCAACACAAGATTCCTCTTCCATACCTTACCCTAAATAGAGAGGATAGGATTCAACCAACAAAAATGGTCTAAAGAATATTTCTTTGCCAAGAGGTCAACCACATTATTGCAACTCTTATTACAATGAAAAACTTTCACAATACCTACTAATAAGAGGAGAGCTCCAATGACATACCTAAGGAAGTAATTAATTGCTTAATACAACAATAATGTTGTTAAATTCAAAAATGACAAACGAATCCTCTTCAATAGCTTTGACGACATTTAAAGCATCGGACTCCACTAGAATTGGGGAAGAAAACTCAAACCAACTCGATGATTGAGCCCCTCCCTTAAGACACTACCCTCTAAAGCTTTAATCGATGAATGTTTGAACTTAGATCTCCACCCCGCAAATTATGCATGGTTGGTCTTTTCAATCACGAACCATCCAACCAATGCCATTCTCGCCAAATTCGACTTTGACTGAATAATCGACATTCAACTTCCATATTCCACGAAGTGGGGCCTCCCATGAGAGATCCACTTTAAGACTTTCCATGCCCTTCAACGATGTACCTGAATCAAGAAAAAAGAATTAACATTAATATCTTTTTCAATCATCCTCTCGAGATTGTGAAACTCTAAAGACATATTGCCATTAATAACTTGGTTTCTAAAGTTTCATAAACTCCAATAAAAGATAATTCCTTTGAACCACTCATCTTTGTGGATTATGTCACATAAAACTATCCCCACATCAATCCTTTTATCCACCGTTTTGATGAGATTTTTTAAATTAGATAACCAAGGAAATATAGAATTCCAAACACGAATAACAACCTTGCAATCTTTGATGTCTTGATGATATACGTGTCAGTATCTCTTCTCTTATGACAAAGGGGACAACTAGTATTGATATCCACCCCCTTAAAATAATGTTTCACTTCGACGGGATAACATTCGAGAGCACACTCCAAACCCCCACTTTAATTTTATGAGAAATATTAACTTTCTAGAAACTATTTGAGATCAAAGAAGTGATCTTCCAATTAGAGAGGGACTATTCCTTGCCACTAGCCACCTTCAAACCCACTTGATAGGCACTTTTCACGAAGAAAAAAAAATTGCACAAGCATTTCACATGATTTCATCATTTGAACCAACCACACTAAGAGGGGTCCTCTTTACAAAACAATATTGAAAATTAAATCATTATCTCAACCTCTATTATCATAGATCAATTCACCATCTATCCTTCCAAACCCATCTTTTTTCTTTTTTGAAAATCGAAAAATCAAAACTTCGCTTGCTTATACCCGGGGCACCATTGGCCCGTCCCTAGGCTGTGGCATCGGGATATTTCGAAGGGTATGATTTCAAACCTGTGAGTATAAGAATTTTAATCTCTATTCAACCAGATGTCTCTCTCCTCCATAGTAATTTTCCTTCCATTCTCCACTTTCCACCTAAACCTTTTTTAAATAAATCTCTGCCCCAGCTCATCCATGCTAGGGACGGATTATTACCCACAGGTTCTATAAACTTTCAGTTTTATCCTTCACCTTTTTTGAATTATTACTCATTTTATTGATAAGGATTCAAATTTAAAACTAACAAATAAAATTAAATCACGTTTATTAGGTTTTTTATTTTTATTTTTAAAATTTAAGCTTATAAATTTTAATATATGATTTTTATTTCTTTGATATCTATATTTTACTATATTTTTAAAAGCCAAATCAAAATTTAAAAGTTCTTCTCAAAAAAAAAAATCAAAATTTAAAAGTTAAAAAATGCCCCATTTAATAATCATTTTGTTTTTTTTGTTTTGAAGTGTAAACATACAACAACTATTTCATCATATGTTTTATGTTTTAAAATTCAAATTAAATTTTGGAAACAAAATAATGTAACTTTCAAAAGTTTTTTTTGGTTTCTTAAATTTGGTGATAGAACGCATGACAGAAAATTAAAAAACAAATACTTGATAGAAAATTTGGTAAATTCAGGAAAGATAGAACACATGATAGAAAACTTGAGTAAAAACAAGCTAAAATTTTAGAAACTAAAATTAAAAAAGAAAAAAAAATCAAATAATTATCAAACGAGGCCTATAGTTTCAAAATACTTGTTTTAGTTTATGGAATTGAGTTAGAATTTACCTACTTTGATAATAGAAGATAAAACTATATGTAGAGAATTTTAATAAATACAAGCTTATCAAAAATCAAAAATTAAAAATTAAAATGGTTATTGTATCCAACTCATGTCAAAAGTACTGGTAGACTTTGAAAGGTTTTAAAAATATTTGTGAATTCTTTTTAAAAAGTATTTTGAAATTATCCTTATGGTTAATTTAGATGAAATCACTACTAGAAAAAGCATATTCCATGACTATATTTTATAGTCATAAATACTTTCCATGACTAAAATCAAGAGTCATTGTATCCGCTGTCACGGAAGGTTCAACCATGACACTAGAGTAAAAGTGTCATGGTAGAACGAATTATGACATAAACTTACAGTCATTGATTAACGATTCATGACAAATATATATAGTCATTAATAATGTAAGAATGACAGTCTAGCAGTGTCCTCGTATAACCAGTTGTGACATTTTATTATAGTCATGGTTAAGTTATTCATGACACATATTTATTGTCAATATTAGTGTATTTATGACATTAGTCTATTGTCATGGTATATCCATTGATGAGACATATGTAATGTCATGGTTGAAGAGTTTATGACATTAGTATTTTGTCATAGTTTATCTATTCAAGACACATATGTATTGTCAATATTGGTGTATTTATGACATTAGTCTATTGTCATGGTATATCCATTGATGAGACATATGTAATGAAGAGTTTATGACATTAGTATTTTGTCATAGTTGATCTATTAATGACACATATTTATTGTCATGATTTATGTATTAATGACATATATTTATTGTCATGATTAATCAATTAATGACACATATCTACTGTCATAATTGATCGATTAATGATAGATATCTATTGTCATTATTGATTCATTGATGACACATAACTAATATCATGATTGATCCATTAATGACACATATGCATAGTTATGATTGATGTATTCAAGTTATTACACTGATTTGTTCCTTTTCATAACTAGTCTTCATTGTACCTATACCTGTCAAGAAATATCTATAATTTGCAACTTCATAGTTAAACAAAATATCTTTTAACGAATATCATTTCATATATAAATAAAGATGTATGTCACACTTAGATTAAAAAAATATGCACTTAATAACAATATGTTTGATAGTTCATAATATGTCTACTAAGTGTGTAAAAGTGGAATGATAAGGAATAAATCAGGTGCATGTTGGCAAGCTTCGTTGAATGAGGTTATTGACCCATAAAGTTGCTCTTTGGTGCGAATATGGTGATACTCCAATAAGCCTTAAGATATAAGCAATATTTCTGCACAATCATCAAATAAAATAAATAATATGTCAATCCTACTCATCAAGCAGAAATACAACATACACAAATAGACTTTGAAACTCATATACCTGAAGGCAACTCGCATAATCAAAACATCGATGAATCCATTTCATACTTTTTTGTCATGCCCACTGCCCTACTCCATCTTAATCTGCATACTAGATTCAAAGTAACTCACATATAACTAACTAATAAATTAAATAATAAAGTATAAGAACCAAATTTTAAAGTGAACAAATATTTTACAATCATAAAAGTAACTCACATAAAACTAATAAATGAAAATACTATTAGACGAGGCACATAAAGTTTAAAACAAATAACAAGTTCGCAAGGTATGGTTTGAAATTTTTTTAAAAGAAAACCAACTTTCATTTGAAATGATGAATTAGAATAGTTTGAAATAAATATCGAGTTATTAAACGCAAATAAATTCTAATTGTTCCCAACAAATTAACTACAAGTTTGATTATAAAAAAACAAAATAAATGCTTCATGAAATAGAAAGTAAAAATAAATGTACTACATAAATATGACTCCATACCTACAAGACAGTCATAAAACAAAGATAAACAATATACAAATGCACAATTTACATTATTATGGCTACCATAACTGCAGGATAGCCATAAATCCAGAACATGTGAATATATAAAGATAAACAAAGTACAAAAATAATAATACGAGGTATCTTCTTGTTGTTGATATTCACGGCAAGCTTGTCGATCCATTTGTAGTGCATATCAACAATCCTATATGTCACTCCCTTACTGGACAAAACATAGTACTCGTATTTAATAACTCGACAATTAGATAATATTAATAAATCCATTAACTCACCACCAAAAGTCATGTGCACTCTTCCACCCTCATCACGATCTATGTTCGTGTATTTGCAAGATTTTAACTCTTGTCGCATCTTTACGAAAAGATTGATGGCGACAACAAAAAGCATGTAAACAACAAAAATATATGTTTACTGCATCACAAAAAATCATTATCCACAAAAAATATACATTCATGCGGAGTATACGCAAGTACCCACGTACTCCTCCCACTCCGTTCTCACCAAATCAATCTCGTCTTGTGTATAAGTTGTTGGTGCATCCTTCATCTGTTAAAAAAAAAAGAAAAGTATATTGACATATTTGAATGATAATTCAAGTGTAAGTCAAACTTATACAATTGTATACTTACTATATCATGTATTGAACTTGTGTTATGCATTATAATCTCTTTCATATACTTCAAAAGGTAATAGCCACATTCAACTACGCCCGGTGGTTTAGGACCCTGATGTTTGCACACATATTATCATACAAATCAATAAACTATTCGTGATTACCCTTGACTAGCAAATGAGAGAACTAACTTTCACTGATTTTCATATCGGCTTCTTCAAGTTAAGCTTCTTAAATGACCTATGATTTGAAAGAAGAAAAAAAACTTACATATTAACATACTTGGTTTTTTATTGACTAGACTAAACTATTAACTGAAAAAGATGAGAGTTTTGTTAACATACAATCCAACTACTTCATTCACATCCAGGGGAAGACGGTTTGTTAATGGATCCATCTATTGGACAAGACATTTCGAGTGGTTTATGATTATTAAAATCCAATGGTTCCTAAAACATGAAACATTTAAAATATAATCACAAGTTTAAAAAAAATGAAAAATATTCCTTTTGACCTATTATGACTCTTTTTATTTTTCTTTCTTGTAATATAGAGGAAAACAAGTGTCATGGTATGTAAGATTTCTAGTAGTGAAACCGTTAGTTTTGCTTATATATATATATATTCTTGGGTTGAAAAAATATGTTAAAAATTATCCTGGCCATGATAGAAGTATTTGAGTGTTAAGGTTTGGAAGATGTAAAGCCATTGGATGGAAGGGAGAAGGAATAGAGTAAGTGAAAGGACTTAAGTAACTTTAAAGAGTGAAAGAGGAATAGGGAGGACAAAAAGGGAGAGGGATAATATTTGGTTTTTTAAATTTGATGAGTAACTCATACAACAAGGAGGGCTAGCAAAAAGATAACTATATATAGTGTTATCACCAGCTCCAGGGCTGAATGGATTGAGCATGCTTACTAGATCACTATCCTATCCTATCCTATCCCTAGCAGATTATTCTCTAATTCCTTCTTTAGTACGAGATATCCACATGGAGACTATGGTATGGAAAAAGCATTTACCACACTACTTTTTGACTAGGTTCTAAGGTGGAAAGCACGCTAACAATCCTAATAAGAAGGTTAGCAAGAGAAAGGTTCTACACCAAAGGTATAAGACTAGAGCTCTTTTAAATAATTCTCCGCCATTGTATAAGTAGGAATAAGTAAATCCTTGGTTTTCTTTTGAAATTCTTTTCACTTTTCAAAAATATTAAAAATATATTTATTGAAAATGTAATTTCATCAAAGAAAAAAAATATATATATACAAATGTAGAAATAAGAACGAATAATCATAAATCCATCTCTTTTAACTCGATAAGAACCACAAAAAGATTAAATGATTATTAGGCAAAATTTCAAAGTCTAGTATGATAGGTTTATAAATGAATTTGTTCTTTTTTTTTACTATATTGAATTATAACTTATCATTATTTTTCTACATGCGTGATGCAATTTTAGTTTGAATTATTTAAATAATTTGATCATCCGAATATTTGAATTTAATATTGTGAAAATAAATCTTTGATCATCACCCATATACCACTCTAAATTCAAGTTTCATGTTTATCATAACAAAAGAATAACATTACCATTTACGATTCATTTGTAATCCATTTCTTACTCAACATGCCTGGTTCAAATATATTAAACATCCAAACTTTAAAATAGAAAGTTGTAAACAAATGACTGCTTAGTTCAAACTAGAAACAGTTTACAATTCAATCCATAAAAGTTAAACACAGTTGAGCCTCTGGTAAGAGATTATTAAAACAATTTAAAACATGAAATCCAATATGAGTTCAAGTCTATCCTACATGCTAAATCAAGACAACAAAAACAATAATAAAACAGCGGATGCTCATGATCATTCAGCTCCTCTAGCCGTCCCAATGCTGTCCCAAGTTACCTGGTGGAAAAACCACAGAAAAGGGTGAGTACAAAAGCACTCAGTAAGAATCCCCAGCTAGGGTACAATACGCAAAATCCACATCATTTAGCATCCTAGCATACATGCAATACAACTTATCAATAGGAAAACATCATGAGTCATCAACATGTCTCCCGAACCTCGAGAGTCTCTAACTCTCGACTAAGTGATCAGCTAGCTAACTGATCTTGGACACTTGGGAGAGTACCCAAGTATCTTGCTCTAAACTGGACAAGGATGGTGTACTAATGACACTAGCCCGAGGGATCCATCCTCTTGGCCTCTAGTGCGTGTGCACGCACACCGCATGCTGCTACAAATTGGGTAAATGTAGGCCTGCACAAACTACACTGATCCAGGTACACATGCCTAAAACTCTTAAAGGTGTCCACTGATCCACAGCTAGTGGGAGGCCCTCGGCACCCAACTGTGGCAGCTTGTTCACACTAACGCCTGAAGCTAAAGGTCATCCAAAGGTAGGGTTACACCAAGGACAGGACCCCATTCTAGCAGGCCACAAGACAGGAATACCCTCCGGCACCGGCACCTAATGCGACACGAAATTTTTGTGAAGCGCATGCTCGTTGGCATAATGCTAATGAAAAGGCAAGGGTCTATTTCTTGGCAAGTGTCTCGGACATCTAGCCAAGAAACTGGAGAACATGGTAACTACTTTAGAGATGATGAGAGTTGTTTATGAAATTTTTTGGGCAGTCGTCGTCTTAGGTAAAGCATGATGCTCTCTGGTTCATAATAGACAAAGTTAGTCAGGTAAACTTTATTCTTGAGATGGTACCAAGTAGCTTCTTACAATTTAGTAGCAATATTTGTTGTGAACAAGATTGCATTTGACCCCACTACTCTTCTTAATGACCTTCAAACCTTCGAGTCCATGATGAAAGTCAAGGAAAAAGAGGGGGAGGCAAATTTTGTCACCAAGAATAAGAGTTCTGGAACCACGGGTTTAGGGACCAAGCCTAAAGGTCGGACCTTCAAGGCAAATTTCTCGAAGAAGAAGAAGATTGGTGCGAGCAAGAATAAACACAATGATCCAAGGAAAGTCGAGGCTGAGAAGGATGGGAAATGTTTCCATTTTCAAAAGTTTGGTCATTGGGAAAGGACTTGTCCTGAGTACAAAGGAATGAAGAAAGACAAAGAAGGTAAATCTCGTTTACTGGTTCTAGAGTCTTGTTTCGTGGAAGAATCATCCAATGGTTGGATATTAGATTTGGGCACCACTTAATCACGTTTGTTCTTCATTTCTGGGAAGTAACTCTTAGGAGTAGTTAGAACCTAGCAGATAACCTCGAAGGTGGGGACCGGTGAAGTTGTTTGGCAACCGTTGTTGGAAGAGTAAAGTTATTTTTAAGCATATTTTTTTTATTGTTAGAGAATGTGTTGTTGGTTCCTTGGATTAAGAGGAACCTAGTTTCAGTTTCTTGCCTTGTAGAACAATTTCATTCAATAAGTTTTAATAGAAATTTAGTTTCTATGTCAAAGAATGGCTTGGAGCTTTGTTCGGCACTTAACGAAAATAACTTGTATATGCTCAAACCTAGGGTTTGTAGGACACTTCTAAATACTGAATTATTTACAACAGCAAATAGTAGAACAGACAAACGACAAAGAATTTCTCCTTAATCGAATACATATCTTTGGCATTTAAGGTTAGGTCACATAAATTTCAATAGGATTGAAAGGTTAGCAAAAAGTGGTTCTCTAACTGGGTTAGAGATGAACACTTTACCTGTATTTGAATCTTGCATAAAAGGCAAGATGACCAAAAGACCCTTTACAACAAAGGGAGCTAGAGCCAACCAACCCTTAGAACTTATACATTTAGACCTATGCGGTCCGATGAATGTTAAAGGTCGGGGAGGATATGAGTACTTTGTATCCTTTACGGATGACTACTCTAGATATGGGCATATTTATCTAATGCAGCACAAGTGGGAGACTCTTGAAAAATTTAAAGAGTTTAAGGCTGAGGTTGAGAACCTATTAGATAAAAGGATTAAGACATTGCAATCAGATCGTGGTGGAGAGTATATGGACTTGGAATTTTAGAACTACTTGGTTGAACTTGGAATAATGTCCCAACTCTCAGCACTTGGAACACCTAAGCAGAATGGTGTTTTAGAGAGGAGAAATAGAACCCTTTTGGAAATGGTTCAGTCGATGATGAGTTTTGCTCAATTGCCGATATCGTTTTGGGGATATGTGTTAGAGACCGCATTATATATTTTGAATATGGTACCAACAAAGAGTGTCTTGGAGACACCCTATGAGTTGTGGAGGGGACGTAAAGGTAATTTATGCCACTTCAAGATTTGGGGATGTCCGGCCTATGTGATGACTACAAATTTGAAGAAATTAGAACCACATTCAAAGTTATGCCTATTCGTAGGCTACCCCAAGGAAACGAAAAGGAGTTATTTTTATAACCCAGATAAGGTGTTTGTATCGACAAATGCAACATTCTTAGAAGAAGATTATGTTAGAGACTATAAACCTCGATCGGCAGTAGTGTTGAAATATTTGTCTTCCAATGATGCTACAAATCCTACAACAAGTGTTGTTGCAGGAGGGTCAACAAGGGTTGTTGACAGCTCACCAACATTGTGTAGTCAAGAGTAATTGGACTAAAAACAATCTATTTTATTTATCGATAGTCAATGCCTTTATATAGGGATTACAACGAGCCTAACGGGCTTCATACTAATAGTATAATAAACTATACAAATATACATTTATATTCTAATACTCCCCCTCAAGTTGGAGCGAATATATCTATCATGCCCAGCTTGTTACAGAGATAACTTATCCGAGCGCCATTTAATGCTTTGGTGAAGATGCACCCAACTGTTCTCCTGTCTTCACATAACCTGTCGAAATCAATCCTTGTTGTATCTTTTAGCGAATAAAATGACTATCCACTTCAATATGCTTAGTTTTCACTTAACCACGTTCTGTTTCTTACTTCTCCAAGAAACCACATTACCCCCCATAAATACACAGTAACCCGAGGTTCACCGTCTGTCCTCTTTAGACCCTGCCCAATCAGCATCTGAAAAACACTCAATATTTGAATGACCATGGTTCTCATACAAAACCCCCTTCCCAGGAGCAAATTTAAGGTAGCCTAGAATTTGTTCAACAGCTGTCCAATGTTCGACTGTGGGAGATGACATGAATTGACTCACGATACTCACAGAATAGGCAATATCCAGTCTCGTAACAGTCAAGTAATTTAGTTTTCCAACCATCTTCCTATATCGCTCGGGATCAGGGAACGCTGCACCCTCCTTAACAAGTTGTTGATTTGGTACCATTGGGGTACTACATGGTTTCATTCCTAGCTTTTCGATTTTGATCAACAAATCAAGAACATACTTCCTTTTGACGGGGAAAATTCCCTTCTTGCTTCTCATTACTTCGATGCCCATAAAATATTTTAGAGTCCCGAGATCTTTAGTACTAAATTGACTATGAAGGAATGCCTTTAATGAGGACATCCCTGAATCATCGCTTCCAGTAATCACGATGTCATCAACATATACCACCAGCAACACAACCCCATGTTCAGACTGACGGAAAAATACAGAATGATCGGATGAGCACTTTTTCATCCCAAACTTCTCAAGAACTTGACTAAACTTCCCAAACCATGCACGAGGGCTTTGTTTTAAGCCATATAACGATTTTTGGAGGCGTCAAACCTTGGCATTCTCCCCCTGAGCAACAAAACCAGGTGGTTGCTCCATATAAACTCCTTCTAGAAGATCACCGTGCAGAAACGCATTCTTAACATCAAGCTGATACACTGGCCAATCATTCATGGCTGCCAGAGAAACAAACAGGCGAATCGACGACATCTTCGCAACAGGAGAGAACGCTCACTATAATCAACCCCATAAGTCTGAGCATACCCCTTCGCAACCAAGCGGGCTTTGAGACGACCAACTGACCCATCAGCATTCATCTTGACCGCAAATACCCACTTACATCCTATGGTTTGTTTTCCCGCGGGACGAGCTACTAGTTCCCAAGTGTCATTTGCATCCAACGCAGCCACCTCCTCCACCATGGCCTGGTGCCATCCTGGATGTGACAAGGCTTCACGAGTATTCTGAGGAACTTTCATAGAATCAAGTGAAGTAAGAAACGAAAAAGAAGAGGAAGACAGCTGACGATATGACACATATGAAGAGATAGGATATGTATAAGAACGTTTACCTTTGCGAAGGGCAATGGGCAAGTCTAGATCATTACTGGCCTGCGAATCAGATGATGGAGAATCCACAGGTACGGGGCATGTCTCCAAAGGT
This sequence comes from Sicyos edulis, assembly GCA_036507275.1. Classification (NCBI taxonomy): domain Eukaryota; kingdom Viridiplantae; phylum Streptophyta; class Magnoliopsida; order Cucurbitales; family Cucurbitaceae; genus Sicyos; species Sicyos edulis. Next base: position 26,489,298 of record CM071847.1, read on the forward strand.
CATGGACGCCGGGTATAGACCTAAGTAAAAGAAGGTCCCGACGAAACAGGTGGCAGTTGAGAAGGTGGGTCGGGAGAAGACACGACTTCATATATGAGAAAATCATCCTCCATAGGTGGAGAATGTTCCCCAGAACGAAACGGAGTATAAAAAAAAAAGGTGACATAAGAGGAAACAACATACCGGTTTGTGCTTGGGCAATAACATTGATAACCCTTCTGGAGACGAGAATACCCCAAGAAAATACATTTCAGAGACTTAGGATCCAACTTAGTCATGTGAGGACGAACATCGCGAACAAAAGACGTACAACCAAAGATCTTAGGCGGAAGTGGAAACATTTCCTTAGAAGGACACAAGACCCGGAAAGGGATCTTATTTTCAAGAATGGACGACGGCATTCGATTTATGAGAAAGCACGCAGTAGACACGGCATCAACCCAAAAATGTCCTGGAACATGCATCTGGAATGACAAAGCTCGAGCGGTTTCCAGAAGATGTCTGTTCTAACGCTCAGCCACCCCATTTTGAGACGGTGTATCTGCACAAGAAGATTGGTGAATAATACCTTTTTCACTGAGGTAGGAACTAAGGTTACCCGAAAAATATTCACCCCCATTATCAGTGCGCAAAATTTTGATGGACGCATTAAATTGATTACGGACTTCAGCATTAAAGGCACAAAAATGAGAAAATAACTCAGAACGATTCTTCATTAAATAAACCCAAGTGTATCTGGAAAAATCATCAACAAAAGTAACAAAGTAACGAAATCTTGTTTTAGACGTGACAGGACTCGGACCCCATACATCAGAATGAACTAACTCAAAAGGAGCATCCGCTCGTTTATTGATCCTAGGACTAGAACTCAATATATGAAACTTAGCAAACTGACATGACTCACAATTTAAAGATGAAACTTTACTGAATTCAGGAAATAATTTCTTCAAAACAAAAAAACAGGGATGACCCATCTGGCAATGAATCTCAAACAAGAATGTAGAACGTGCACAAGCCACCGCTGGAACTGGCAGTTGGTCCAAGGTATAGCGACCCCCTTCTGCATGCCCCCTACCAATAGTCTTCTTTGTCAAAAGATCCTGAAACAAGAAATAATCAGGGAAAAAGGAAACAAAACAACATAAGTCTCGGGATATCTGACTAATAGAAATTAAGTTTTGCGAGAATGTAGGGAGACACAAAACTGAAGACAATGACAATGTGGGGGTAAGAGTGACTGATCCCGCCCCTTGGACAGGAGACAAAGATCTATCAGCCAAGGTAACACTAGGAAAATGATCAGACGACAACGGAGTAGAAAACAAATTGTTGTTACATCATATGAGCGATGCGCCTCGAGTCAATGACCCACTTCGTGAGCAGCGAAAAGCGATGATTGTTACTGTTTCAAATGATGGTCGCAGTAGGCGGGAATTCGGAGGATAGTGGCTGTGATGAAGTAGAAGACACCCAGAGTTTAGCAAACTCATCAACATTGGCTTTCTCATTAGATACAACATTGGCTTTGTGATGCTTCTGATTATCATATTGCAGTTTCCTGCAATCCCGTTTTAAGTGACACGGTTTTACGCGGTAATATGAGTCACTCCCACTCGAGAATCCAGACGCCGGTTGTCACTACTAGAATCTTGGCGTCGATCAGAACCAGGTTTCAATACGAGAGTACTCATATTTCTCCCACCACGGAGGTCACTTCTCCCAAGCAAAGCACTATTGGACTGTTCAATCAAATTTACCTCTATTCGTTGTAGTCGACGAAACACATCATCCAATGATGGTAGTTCAGTTCCATACAGAATTTGAGACTTGGCATTCTCATATTCCGGACCCAGACCACGTAGGAAGCTGATAACTCCCATCTTTCTCTCTGAGTCTGTTGAACCGCAATATCGGCACTCAAAGGCATAAGAGAATTTAACTCAGCACTATTTCGCTTGTGCTTCGTGTAGTAGGCCATCAATGTCTCACCATTCTGATCAGCATGAAAGTAGGACGAACAAAAGTCATACGTCCTCGTTACTTGTTCCTTCCCGGAGTACAGAAACTCCACATACGTCAGAAGTTGTTTTACTGTAGTGCAATGACTAACAAGATCCACAATTTCGTCATTCATCGAGTTAGTAATCTGATTATACAGACGTGCATCAACCTGATCCCACTTTTTCTTCTCAACTTCTTCTTTAGGCGGTTCATCATCCATGTGTCCTTCTAATTCATTACTTAACAGGTGATTGTGAATCGTCCGATTCCAATCTAGATAATTAATGCCATTTAACTTCATTTTCGTGATTTCTATCGAATGCGAAATCACACTTGTTTGCTTAAAATCAGCCATGTATACTCAACAAAAAGGTAGAACAAACAGCCCAAAACAGTCTCAAAACAGCCCTTCAAGCAGTGAAATTTTAAAAAAAAAACAGCTCCTTAAAACAGTAAAGCAAAACAAATCCGAGAGGTTTTCGAGCAATCCCACCGTTGGATCGAGTTGAAACCTGGACAGAGTTAAACTACTCCTCGAGGCGAGCAAAACCCACCGAAAAAATTCTCGATCGGAGCGTCGACGGCCTGTGCAACGGCAGCGGCGATTTTTGGCTGGCGGAGGGTTCCAGCGGCACGTGCGGCTTCGTTTTGGACCGAACGAAGTCGCGACTTCCACGACTGTGTAGATCAGCGGCTGCGCTGCGATTTCCCGGTGGCGGTGATGGTCAACGGCGGAGGCGGTCAACCCGAAAAAAAAACCTAAAAAAAAAAACTCAACCTAACTGTGCTCTGATACCATGTAGTCAAGAGTAATTGGACTAAAAACAGTCTATTTTATTTATCGATAGTCAATGCCTTTATATAGGGATTACAACGGGCTTAACGGGCCTAACGGGCTTCATACTAATAGTATAATAAACTATACAAATATACATTTATATTCTAATACATTGGATGCTGAAAACTCATCTACTAGGATAGTTGATGAATCCTTGGGATTTGACATACAAATCCCACCCAGTCAAGAAAGACGTCTACCTCAACGTAGTGGGAGGATTAGAAATAATCTGGTTCCCTATATAGGTGTCTTGGAGACACACAACGTTATTCAGGATAATGTTGAAGATCCTCAGTCTTTTAGAAAGACAATGGAGGATATTGACCGGGAAGAATGGATAAAAGCCATGAACCTCAAAATGGAGTTGATGTACTTCAATAAAGTTCAGTCATTCGTAGATGCACCAAAGGATGTAAGGCCTATTGGGTGCAAGTGGATCTACAAGAGAAAAAGGGGTGTATATGGGAAGGTGAAAACCTTCAAAGCTAGACTTGTAGCGAAGGGTTTCACTCAAAGAGAAAGAGTGGATTATGAAGAGACCTTCTCCCCTATTGCTATGTTAAAGTCTATAAGGATTCTCTTATCCATTGCCTCATATTATGACTATGAGATATGGCAGATGGATGTCAAGACTACATTCTTAAATGACAATCTTGAAGAGAATATGTACATGAACCAACCAGAGGGGTTTGAGTCCAAAGGACAAGAGCAAAAAGTTTGCAAACTTGTTAAATCTATTTATGGATTAAAACAAGAGTCCAAGTCTTGGAACAAGAGATTTGATTATGTAATCAAATCATATGGTTTTGAGCAGAACATTGATGAGCCTTGTGTTTACAAGAAAATCATTGACAATAAAGTAGCATTCAAATTATTATATGTAGATGACATCTCACTCATTGGAAATGATGTAAGAGTATTGACTGATATCAAGCATTGGCTAGCTAACCAATTCCAGATGAAGGATTTGGGTGACGCTTCGTATGTCCTTGGGATCCAGATAATAAGGGATCAGTGCAAGAGAACATTAGCCTTGTCTCATGCGTCGTATATTGACAAGATGTTTGTCAGGTATGCGATGAGAGATTCCAAGAAAGGTCATTTACCTTTTAGGCATGGAATCTCATTGTCTAAGGATAATAGTCCTAAGACACCTCAAGAAGGTGAGGAAATGAGACAAATACCCTACGCTTTAGTAGTAGAAAGCTTGATGTACGCTATGTTGTGTACAATACCTGACATTTGTTATGCGGTAGGCATTGTCAAAAGATATCAGTCAAATCCAGGAATTGATCACTGGATTGCGGTTAGGAATATTCGCAAGTATCTTAGGAGAACGAGAAATTATATGTTTTGTGTACGGTCCTAAGGATTTGATCCTTACTGGATACGTAGCTGCTTATGAAGTAGCAAAGAGGTAGTATGGTTGAAAAACTTCCTTGCAGATTTGGAAGTGGTTCCAGGTATGGATAAGCCGATCACTTCATATTGTGATAACAGCGAGGTTGTGGCTAACTCTAGGGAACTTAGAAGCCATAGACGAGGGAAGCATATAGAGAGGAAATACCACCTCATCAGAGAGTTAGTGCATAGGGGTGAAGTTGTTGTCACAAAGATTAACACGGTTGACAATGTTGTTGATCCTTTTACAAAGGCTCTCCCCAGCTAAAGTGTTCGAGGGTCACCTAAAAAGTTTGGGTCTACAAGAGGCGTCTTCTACAGTCTAGAGCAACTGTGAGCTTGATGTTTGGCTTTACATGTAACAAGTCTTACTAGGACTTTAGTGAAAGTGGGAGATTGTTATGGATTGTGCCCTAAAGGCCTAGTAGTTTGTAATTAAAGAACAAGCATTTAATGTTAGACGTTTAATGTTATATTTCAGTTATTAATAAAGGTTTTTATTTTTATTAATTGCGCATTTAATATACAAACGTCGTTCAGCTTTATCGCATTAATTGGATTAATAGCGATATTTTCATGGTTATTTGAATGTTCACTTGGACAAGTATGTGAGACATATAAGTGGATCTGGTTCCAAGTCAATAACCTAAAACGTTTAGAGTACATGGAGTAAGGTTGGGGCCTAATCTTGGTGACACTGTTGGTACGGCCTGTTTTGCAAAGGTTGTAAACAACCTGATCCTGGTTGTTCATGTGGAGACATGTGAGTGGGGGTGCCTATGCAGAAAGGACATTTTGCATAAGACCGGACCAGAAGTTTTATGATCGATCTAGTAATTCTGTTATAGAATCGTATTAACTACTTCACTAAGGATGATCGTATGTCGATGTGTTCTTAATCTTGAGTAGGTTGTGAACTCCTACTTTATGAAAACGTCCTTTAATGTGCATGGGTGAGACCAGCCAAACAGCGCTGGGTCAATAAGCCTCCCACGTTGGGGATTGCCGCAGTGTGTGGCTGGGAACGCAACATCACAATAAGAAATTCACGCCTTCCCGAATTTTAAGGAAGATGTAGAGTTGTTCCCTTAAGAACTGATTCTAGGGCTTGGACAAGGGGATCCCGCCTCTCATTGGATCGAGAGGACATTGATTTATAGTTGGACTATAAACACTTGTTCATTAGAGGAATCAATCGCGCTTAAAGAAAAATATGTAATCACAGGGGTAGAATAGTTTTATTGTCCCAGCTATGAATTACGAACAAGCTCGTGAAAGATCATATGACAGATGATCGGTTATTTCTGTGGACGTTAACTTGTCCTATAGTGCGAAAAAGTTTAGCACAAACCTTTAGTGAAATAAGTCTGATGTTAACGAATAGGGATCGGATCCCTGGTCGTTGTTGCTTTCAACCTATAGGTCCACCGGTCTCCAGGCTAGCTCATACTTTCTGGTACATTGTTTTATTAGAGAGTGAGTTTGAAGAGTTCAAAATCACATATTAATTATGTGAGACATAATTAATAGGAGCATAAAGTTTAAATTATTAAACTTGCAAATTAATATATTGGATATATTAATTTAATATTCATTGAATAAATGTTAATAAGAAGAAATTAATTATTTGATAAATTAATTATAAAATAATTATTTAATTAAGAGATCACAATAAATTAATATGTTGGACATGTTAATTGGTTTAATAGTTATTGGATAATTATTAAATAGAGAATATTGATTAATATGTTGAACATATTTGTTGGGTTAATAATTATTGGATAATTATTAAAGTAGAGAATTAATATATTGGATATATTAATTAGATATTTATTTATTTATAATATATTGGATATATCATGGAATTGAAATTTATTGGATAAATATCAATTAAAATAAATAAAACAAAATATGGATTTTTCGTAAATTAAATGGAAAAAATGCATAATGCATTTGTCCCATATCGAAAAGGTGTAAGTTGGAACCTCCACCACTCCACTATAAATAGGAAGCCTTTGAGGCTTTCATTCTCGTCCCAATTCACTTTCAGAGTAACCTTTCTCATAAGTTGAAAAAGTTCTCTGAAAGCTGAGATCTCTTTTCTCCTCCATAGTCAGAATATTCTTACAAAGTTTTTTAGCTCCCTTCTCTAAAGGCTTCCCACCAAGCACTCAGTGGAAGCCTGAAAGAGCGGAGGAGATAGTTCAAGTTTTTCCACTGGGAATAGTTGATCCTGCTCAACATAAAGACTCGCCAAATTAGATTAGAGGTGACAGTCAATGTAAGTATTCTTTTCCAATAAATGTCAATCACCTAGGGTATTGCATTTAGATTAATTAGATCAATCAGATATAATTAATTGGATTAATTATTGTGGAAATTTTTTATTATTCACACGCTTCTGCCGCTTTAAATGCATGTTCCTACCCCAATATTCCCACCAAAACTTTTGTTACAACTCAATGTAAAATTAGCCAGTGCAACATATATTGTAGTTACACGTTTATTCCTAAACTCCGACCATAAAATAATTTACACTAACCTATTGAACATGCAAACTAGCGTTAGACTGTTTCCTTTTCCAAGTTATAACCTATTTAGTGCGTGTGGATGGCTGGTCAACACTTACTATTGAGATTTGAACCTAATTCAACATGCTCTGGTTAATTCCTCTCTAGATCTATCTAACATACGTGTAAGCAATTCCAATTTCTCCTAGCCTTGCCTTAACAAATTTAGTTCATAATGTAATCAGAAAACACACATAATGATATGAAAAACATCATACTGAAGTATGTATTAATCAATGCAAAAATGAGTATTTTTTTTAAGAAAACAGAAAATAAATAAATAAGGTGTGAACTCTCTCGCGTTCCACCTACACGCCCTCTAAATGGTTTGTCTTGATCTTTTTTTATAAGCTCTTGAAAAGGCTTCAAATATTTCCTTGTTTATACGCGGCTACATCACCGTAACAGATTTCCTCTAATTCATTTCACGAATCCATAATTGCCGGAGTTTTCCTCACCCGCGGTTTGATAGTTGACATTCGCTCTTTGATTTTTCCTTATCTGATTAATTGAGGCTTTGGCATCTAACTCAGTCTGTCTCTCCCGCATTGGTTTTTGGCATTCACTTTGGTTTCTACTTTTGATCGCAATTCATCCATTCCGCACTACTTCATTTTGGTATCTTCTTTCCATCGAATTTCCTTAGTGTCTGCTATGCATAAGTCTTTTCTGAAAAAAATCATTTATTAGTGTGCAGTCGCTCTTTATCACACATTAAGACTAAAAAAATAAGCAGTTTCCGCATTATAATTCATAATGTTGTGTTTTGTTCTTGCTAAAAAAATTATTTTCTATCATTGCCTTAATATACCATGAACGTAATCATCCCGGTCCTTTTCTTGTTTGAACTCCTCCTCCTTTGCCTTGTTTCTTCCCCTAATCGTTCCTAGTAGAATGAACATCTCTTGGTGCCAAAACTTATGACTCTAAAGCAGTTCAATCATCCTAAGTTTTCCCAAAGCATTCTGTCAAGGCTGCTATTTAGGTCCATCGATCCCTCGAGGATTTCTATTATACAAACTGCATTCCTACTTGGGTGCACTCATATCAATAATTCTGTAGTTCTTAGCATGGTTCACTTTAGCATAAAACATTCTATTTAAGTAATGGAATGTTTCAAGCTTGCACTTACGGTGGATAACAAAGTACTTTATGATTCCTACGGCTATTCGCTTTTTTATGCCTTTTCTATTTTGCCCAAAATGTTTTGATCTTTAATTTTCACAATTTTTTGCAATTCTTGCCCTCACTCCCAAACTTAAAATCTTTATTGTCCGCAATGAAGGTGAGGCTTCGATCCCCAAAACTTAGTTTGTTCTTAGACTCAATTTCCCTGAATCAAAACTTACGGATTCAACTTCAAGAAAATATCCATTTTTCCCAAGTCTAAATAGGGTTTGTCCCAAGTCAACCTTGTTAAAGTTACTAGCAATTAAAGTTCCTAGGCAGATTAAGTCTTTTAGCATATTTAAGTAGTGTTTTTATAACGCAGAATTAAAAAACAAGAATTTTGGCACAACATTAGTCATAGTAGACTACTAAAATAGGAAATAAACAAAGAGAAATGATTACATTCATAATTGCACGATCATAGAAATAAATGAAGGAAATGCGCATAAAAAATAGAGACTTCTTTTATTCTTCTTCTTCAGAGTCTATGGAAGAAACAATGTTGTGGAAGCTGGAGAATTGTGGCATGTGAATGCGTGGATCCAATAATGCAAGTGTGTCAACTAAAGCACCATCTCGTTTGTAATCCAGTTACGCATCCACATTCGCTATGAGCCGCCAGATGCAACACACCAATTTTTCTTCTGTGCTACACCATCCTTTTGGTGGGCGAGTAGACACATGAGCGTGTGCGGAAGGACCCGTTTCTACTGCTGCTATAGCAGGAGCTATTGCAAATTCTTCTCTTAAGTTCTGAATGGTCCTTTCTTCTCTTAAGCGTAGAATGGTCCTTTTTCCCTCTACTGACAATCCCCCCATGCATGTGATGTGATAACCATCAAGAATTGAGAGTTTATGGCTATGTATAGAAGTATTTTGCAAGAAACTTTGCTACATCATAAAAAGAATTTGCTAATTTAGTTCGCTTTAGCATAATTATTTGAGAGAAATGAAAAATCCTATATTTTTTGTTTAGGATAATATTTTAGAGGTTTGTTGTAGCAAAATAGCATGAATGAATGAATTTCATATTTGAATTCTATCAACCTGATATTTTGATTTTTCTTCAGCATACATAGGGAGCGAAATGTGAAGTTGCTAGAAGTTTCGCTTAAGCGAAATGAAATCTAGCGGAGTTGGATGCTTGAAAAATATCTCAAGTTAAAGACGCATGTCAAAGATCTAAGCAAAGACATTAAATCGCAGTCGCTGCTTTTTAACCGCTCTGAAAAAGATTGTGATCACGGATCATGGAGTAGAGAGTGTCAGAAGTGATCTAGAGGAGACAAGGGATCATGGAGCTGAGTTGGCAGACGGTGGAGCAGAGATTGTAAGAGCTTTGTCACTAGAGCAAGCTCTATAAAAGCAACCCTTCGTCTTTGTTTAGGGCATCCTCTATTTTCTAGAGAGATCATCGTCAAGATTTCTTTCTGACCAAAATCCTTGCCATTATTATAGTTAGCTTAGTCGTTTTAGCTTACATTTCTAGTTGTTAGTAGTTTTGCTTTAGCATTAGTTCATAACCTAGTCATTTTTAGCTTCATTTCCAGTTGTAAGTAGTTTTGCTTTAGCAAATCGTCGTAGTTGTGCCTGGAGTTGCAAAGCATAACCAAAGCTAGATTTAGAGTTGTTGTTTTTGTGATTCCAACCAAGCTTCTTCTTAACTTTGCTTCCCCTTCCTTACATTTGCTTTATTTTTGCTTTAGCATTGTTTTGTAAGCAAACATTGTTATTTTTTTATTTGATGAAGATGAACTTGGTTTAATACTTTGCATTGAATCTATTTATCACCATGAGTAGCTAAGTCTATAATCGGAAGGAAATAGGCGAATAGAAGTATTTCGCTTGAGCAAAGAGGTAGCCAGATGCCAAACTATCAATGCATGTTGTGTTAAACTTGAAATACACTTTGTCTAGCTAACTATTTGTATGAACTCTATTTTGCATTCGAGAGAATAGAAATAGAGAGAACTTGCATGTCATAACATTAGGTTTTGCTAAGTTTACTTGCAAATCAAATAACATTTAGAGATAAGGTTTTTCCTAGTGCTTTTTGGTTGTTTTAATCATTAGAGTTTAAGAAAACCTAGCTAAAGCTCGAGAGAGCCAATAGTTGAGCCATCAGTAGTTCGCTTCTTAGCATAACGCCACTTCGCTCTAGCATAATACTTCGAAAATTCCTAGTCTCCTTCTGATGCCTTTAACCTAATTAAAGTTAGCTTCATTATTCTTAGCATCTTTCTTATTTTGTCATTTGAGCATTGCACTTATTTCGCTTTATCAAACTTAGTTTTAGCTCCATCACAACAATATTCCCCCGTTACCATGACTCTCTAAACTTCATTAAAGCATGTTGTTTATCACTAATCCCTGTGAAAATAACTTTTACTTACTTTAAGACTTGCTATAACAAGACAGTGTATACTTGCTGTTGGCAGAAATCTCAACACACAAATTAAAACAGATAATAATTACGTGGAAAAGGGCTGGCTTCGCTTATGCGAAGTGATTAACTTGGCCGTGAGTGTGCTTGATTTCAACAAATGTGCAAGTATACACAGTCTTTTTGTTGTAGCAAGTTTTAATAGAAGTAAAGGTCATCTCCACGGGGATTAGTTATTAATATCATGCTTAAGCGAAATTAAGAGAGTCAAGTAACAGGTGAAAAATAGTTATGATGAGGCTAAACAAAGTAAACTCTAACAACCCAGTTTCCTATTCCAGTTTTCGAGGTGCCTTCGGGTCAAGATTCGGTTGTTTGGTTGGGTCTTAGAGCCGTTTTGACCCTTGGGGGTATTTTGGTCTTTTGGCTCTCCAGGCAGGATTTGTGGTTTTCAGGGCTTCGAGGTAGCTCCTGCCTTTGTCGAGGCTTTTTTTTTTGTGGCTGCGAGTCCCGAGGTGTTTGGGCTAGTCGGTTGGATGCTCAGTTGTGGTTTGGGCTTTGGCAAAGTGATGGTTGGTTGTGTGCTTCTTTTGGGATTCGAGCTTGAGCCCTTAGTGTTGCTTTGGGAGTTGGATTTAAGTGAGTTTTATTTATTGGAAAAGATTGCTTCGGTCGGGTCTCGAAGGAGGAAGCCGGGAAATGGGATTTTGAGGTTTTAAAAGTGGATAAGGATGGAAAAATGGATAAAATCCCATATTTTCCCTTTTTCCCATTTTCCTTTTTATTTCCCATTTTTCTATCTTTTTTTTTCCAAAATCAATTTTCTCTCTCTCTCTCTCTCTCTCTCTCTCCCCGACCCAGCCCCTTGGCTCGCCCAGCCCCAACCTGTGCAGCACTTGGCTCGCCCATCCCTGGCCCGAGCAGCCCAGCCTCGTGCGCCATCGCCCTCGCCCAGCCCGAGCCCTTGCTCTCGCGATGTCAGTCGCCGCCGTCCCCGCGCTAGCGCAGCGCGCGCTAGCGCGCCAGCGGGCAGCCATCCTGCGCTGTCTGCGCTCATCACCGCTTAGCCTGCGTGCAATGGCTGCGTTCAGCGTGTCAGCCGAGCCTCGTGAGTTGCTCCCGAGCCGAGCCCTGTTTATTTTATTGTATTTGGGCCTATTTTTATGATTATTGATGTGTTTGTTTGGCTCGCTATAGGTTGCTCGAGTTCGATCGCAGTTAATTTTATTGTGTGTTGTTGCCTTCCGACCAGGTAAGGATTTCTTACCGGAATTGTGTGGGCCCTGCGATATTTTCATGATATGCCTTGCTTGTTTCTTGTTGTTATGAGCATGTTAGAGATAGAGCCATTTGATTGATTTCTTGCTAGCATGTTTGCCTGATTTTACATGTTAGTGCCATGCTAGGTTTGTTCTGCCAGCATGCTTATGATTCCTGCTTAAGCTCGTAGTATCATGCTAGGTAAATGTGTTTGATGTCGGTCATTGTTTGCTAGCCAGGAATCATTGATTTTACTCTGTACTCTTAGATAGAGTTGTAGGGTTTGTCATCATCCAGAGGCTGAGCGGACATAACGTACTTTGTCCCCACTGATCGGGAGTAAAGTGTGCGCAAAGATAACGTATCTTGCTTCCCCGGCCGCCAAGGTGGATTTAGCTCGTCGAGAGTAAAGTGTGCGCAAAGATAACGTATCTTGCTTCCCCGACCCGTCGGTTGTGGAATTAGCTACCCACTTCGGCATAAGCCTAGTTTGTAGCCTGCTAGAGAGGAACCCCGCCATCGGTGTAAGCTCGCCTCGGCGGTTCTTAGCTTCGTGTCGGTGGATCATGTTGCATGATGAGGGCCGAGGGCCTCGCGCATCGTGATCGTGACACCGCTTCGAGTCATAGGCATGCGTGCACGGCCCGCGTAGTTTGCCCTTAGGCCCCGCATTTACGCCGGTTGCAAAGAAGATGTTGTGTGCGCGCAAGACACGCGCGTTAGTTGCCGGTTCGGAGAGCTCCCGGGCTAATGTCTTGAGTACACCATTCCTTCCGTTAGAGCGGACTTGGTACTCTCCGTAAGTCCGATTTAGTGCAAGGGCAAGGAGGCCCTTGAGGACATTCTAGGGATCGAGTATTCCCCGAGTAGCGAGATACCTCGGTGATGTCCAGGATTGGTCAGTGTATCCAATCCCTAGGCCGGAAGAAAGAGACTTCCGATGACTCCAGATCTTTCTTTGTAAGCTCGTTGAGCTATGATTTGTGTTGGTAGCTGTTTGCTTGCATGCTTTGGTACTAGATGACTGATTATATCGTATTGTACCCCGGTTGGGGATTCTTACTGAGTAATTCGTTACTCACCCTTATTTTGTGGTTTTTCCACAGGTAGCCATGGTGCGAGACAGGATGGCTGGAGGAGGAGCTGTGATCATGGAAAACCCGTTGTTCAACTCTGATTCTTATGTTTATGTTGATGTTTTAAATGTCCTCTGAATGCATGTAGTTGGGCACGGAGCCCTAGGGTGTTTTCTGAATGTATTTCCGGATTCTAGCATTGTTGTAAAGTTTGTATGTTTTAAATGAATCTCTGATCAGAGTAAGTTTTGTAAATGTATTTGTCTTGGAACAGGTGCTTGGAAACAGGGACAGGTTCCAGGAATTGATGTTGATTTTTAAATGGATGTTTTATGTTTTAGTTTTTACTTAGAATCCGAACACCATCTTGCGAATTTTCTGTAGATTTGAATGCATGCATTGAGGTAACGGCCTATTTTAGAACCCCATTCGGGTCGGGTCTTTACATAAACGTAATGTAATTCTAATAAGATGTAAATGCATTGGAAGGAGAATAAGACTTTCGGATTTGCTACGGCGAAACGAGATTAATCTAAGAAGTGAAGTACTGACGGCTTCTCTCTGGCTCTCTCGGGCTCTAGAAACTTGGCTATCTCAAGCTCCTGGGCTAGGTTTTCTCAAACTCTAGTGAAAGTAAAAACAACCAATTAACACTAGGCGAACCTTATCTCTAAGAGTTCTTTGATTCGCAAGCAATCTTATCTCTAAGCAAGCTTTATAGACCTAATGTTATGACATGCAAGTTTTCTCTATTTCTATTCCCTTGAACGCGAAACAAAGACATACACAGTGTGGATTAAACAGAATGTATTTAAAATTAACCGCACATGCATAATAGTTTAACATCTCGCTATAGCTTCACTTAGGCGAAATGCTCCTACTTGCCTACTTCCTTCCAATGACAACTTAGCGGGCATAACAGTAATTAAATCAAAAGCAATGTAATGGCAAAAGTTCATCTTCATTAAAATACCAAAATCACAATGCTCATTACAATCTAAAATACAAAAGCAATAAAGGGAGAACTAAGTAAAGAAGGAGCCTGGTAGGAATCGTAAAGACAGCAACTCTGACTTGGCTCAGACGAACTCCATGCAACTTCGGCTAACTACGATTATGCTAAGGCTAAACTACGAAACAACTGGAAATGGGAAAAACAACTAAACTACGGCTAAACTAAGGTTACAAGAAATTTTGATAAGAATTTAGCTCGACAAAAAACTCTATAGGAATGGAGGATCGACCCCAAGATGGGTGATCGACCCAAGAAAGGGTGATATTTTGCTCTGAAAGAGGATGGGGTATTTATACTCTAGCTTCAACGACAAGGCTCTGACGAAGCTTTGCTTCATGATCCTTTGTCCCCTCTGGACCACATCTGACATTCTCTACTTTCATTCTGCCAAAAGCTGCTCTATTCTACGATCCTTCGTACATGCGCTTAACTAGAATTAATTTTTCTTTGGCGAAATTGAAGGTACTTCAGTATCTTCGCTGCACTGTGGGATGCTTTGGCTAGTTCCTTTGCTTGGCTAGGTTTGCTAGCTCGAACTCTTCATTGTGCGAATTTTGCTTTGCTCCATAAGGAAGGTTGCAGACAAACTAGAAGGTATCAATTCTTTTTAACACTTCAGATTTACACACATTCAAGCATATTTCGTTGCAGCAAACCTCTAAAATACATCCTAATTAGAAAACTAAAGGATGTTCGTTAAAGCATAACTTTGGGTATGATGGGGCGAAATTAAATATTAAATTAATTAAATATTAGCAAATTCTTATAAAAATATATTCTTTTTACCTACTTTAACTCTCAATTCTTGATAGTCATCACACCCCCGAACTTACACTATTGCTCGTCTCGAGTAATAGCTCCATTTCTAGTGGAGGGAACTTGCTTTTTCCTATTTTCCTTCGCAACACCGAACGTTATTTTTCAACTTTGCTAAAGTCATCAATAGATCGATCTGAGAATTCAAAAGTATTTCTAAGTAAAAGTTCTTCTATAACTGGACCATGCTGGGCAAAGCTTTAGATTTTTAGAAACTCCATTTTATAATTTGCTTTAGCCATTCATTCACAAAAACTCCTTTTGGCTTAGAATTTTAATTCTTTGGTTCTTTTGGACTTCTCTAGTCAATTGGATTTAACTTTTCGCTTTAAGCTCTTTCGCTCCCTTTAATTTTGGTACATTCTCATCTTTTGCCGAAGTGAATACTCTTCTTTTACAGTTCGTTGGGGATTCCTCACTTACGGTATCCTACTATCGTTTGCTCAATTTTTATCGAATGTTTGATATTATGATAGCTACGCAATCTTAGAGAAAACGACAACGAATAAATGATCCCAAAACTTAGGCTACTAGCCATTTGATTCACTTCGCTCTTGCGAGTATTTGAGAAAATTTTAAAATTTTCATGTTTTTATCCAACCCAGGGTTTGGTTTGCAAATCTCACCTTTTACTTCAGCGAAATGGCAACTACCCAATTAATTTTTCTACGCTGAATCGCTCTTGAAGCATGTTTATTTTGCGCTTTTTGCGAGTATTATTACATTTTCGCTTCGGCAAACTCCACCCCCAAACTTGGACTTTTCATTGTCCCAATGAAAAACACTCGGCACCCCTAAACTTAAAGTTTCCAAAAGTTCAAGGCTTAGGTTAAGTCTAATTGAGTTCGCTCAAGCTAAAGGATTCTGCAAAATTAAATGTCTAAACTTAATGAATTTCTAAAACTACGGCTTCTTCTCTTTACAAAATTTCGCTTTGTCCAATTTAAGGTTTTGCGCCAGCATAGAGGAGTTATAAAATAATTTACAGAGAAATACAATTGACTTGCACAGAGGGAAAGTTAATGATATGATGCAGTGATATAAATAACAAAAGTTCGACGAAGCGAAAGATAATAGTAATTATATTGAAACTTTTACATGCACATTTACAAAAGATAATTTACAAAATGAAGCGAAAAACAGGCATGCAATCATACAAAAATTTGAAAGAGGCGAGAAGTAGAGAACGGAAGACTTCCATTTTAGTCTTGATCAGGAGGGGGCTTCGCTGGATTCTTCTGGCAGCGGCGGAAGCTCAAGGAAAGGAGGCAGTTGGAAAGGGTCGCCTTTCAATCGGCTAAACACTCGCTACAAGACTTATTCTCACTGAAGGAAATAGTGATGAAATCTACGATTTTCATCTCTGATTTCCCTCAGCAGCTGAAGCTGCTCGTCGTTACTGCTGCTGGAAGCTATGGCTTTCTTGGCATGGCGAGCTCCTCTCGTCAGTGCCTTTGGAGCGAAGCTCAAATACTTCTTCTTTGGTAAGAAGGGGTCGTTGGGCTTACCCTTCAGCCCTTGATTCAGGCACAAGGCTGAGATAAAATTTTGAAAGAGTAGGTAGCTCGCCTTTCACCCCTTCCTAGAGTAAATTTAGGAAGCGATGATGTTTCCAATGTTGATGGTGATGCTGGCCATGATTCTGCAGATTAACATAGCTCGCAGAACCGTGAGTGTGGACTCGTGAGAGATTGTTACAGCGAATACTTCATAAAGGAGGCCCAAATTCGTGCTTCTTCATTTAGGCTCGTCGTATGGAATCGGCCAGATTGTGGGCCTTCATCCCATTCGGCCCTTCAACAACAATTATTTCAAAGTAGAGCTGGAGATCCTCCTTGTAGCAGTCATCTAATAGCATATTGAATTCAGACTTCTTGTGGTCAAGCCCAAATAACTCGTTCCACGCCTTGGGTGACCAATCGATCTCGCAGTCGCAAACTGTGGCCTTGAAGCTATTCTGGTCTAACATGCTGGCGTAAAATTCGATCACCCAAGTCCGCCTTGCCGAGCTCAACTCCGTGCAAAGTTTTTCCCATTTTCACTCTAGAATTTGCTTCACGACTGTTGCGAGAAGCCCTCTAAAGTCTAGGTCGAATGATTATTCAGACAAGACTTCTTCGATTGGTATTCGATGACAAGCGACCGAGCAAACAGGGACAGTTTTTTGCAGCTCTTTTCCTTGACACAAGATTCTTCACGAACTAGTGGCTTGGGTTTCTATTCGATCTTCCTTCTCCTTGTCTGTTAAAGCGAACAGTCCTCCATTTAATTCATCCTCGAGAACCTCATCGTTGCTGACCTATTTTTCTATTTGGAAGAACCCTTTGCCTTTTTCACTTGCAGACTTGCTGCTCGATGGATCAGTAGCAACTTGACTAGTTGTCAATGCGTCATCTCCAACGAATGGCGAATCCTCGCCCAACTAGCCTACTTCATCATTGCCCTTTTTAAGGCTCGCAAAACTTTCGAGTTCTTCGTCCTCTACCACTTCTTCCGGCTCTGCACCTCTTCTGCTCGCTAAACCCAGCGCTTAGGTGTTAGCATCATTTTGACGAAGTGCCAACGGTGCATCATCCACCTCGACGTCGAGCTCCTCCTCAAACTCCACTTCTTCTTCTTCAGGGACTTTGCCCACAATCTTCGCTCCGGCGAGCTGCCCTTCATTGCTCCACTCGACTAAAACTGTAACGCTCCTCTCGGCCACAAAGGCTTGGGGAGTTTCTTCGGCTTTGGCGGCAGCCTTCTCCGCCCTACGCTGCCTCTTCGTCGTAGCTTCTTCTTCTCTTCTCTCTTCCTTCTCTTTCTTCTTCCTATCCTTTCTCTCATTCTCCTCCAACAACCGCTGATTTTCAGCTCTCGACCTCACCAACTCGGCTTCTAATTCTTCCATCTTTGCCTTTATAGCAAGCTGTACTTTGCTCTCAGGCTCAACTTCCTTCACTTTTCTTACCTCAGTCACTTTCTTGTCGACCGGCCACTTCCTCTACAGCTCGATAGCCTTGACTAAATTGACCTTCGCTACTGCGGAGGTCTGCACACCGGCAGGTTTCACTAAGCTGCCTTTGTTAAGCAAAGCTTGCCCTTGCCCATAGAAGGCACTACAACCGCCAAACTTAATCCTGGCTTCGCTGTCTTTTTCAACACAATCTTTGACCTAACTCCCATAGAAGGAGTCTCTGAAAATGCAACGCTGGGTCTTGTGCCGCTCGAAGCTTGCTTGCGAAGCTTTGCAGCCGCAAGGACTCTCATCTTCTTGTCTGATTGGTAGGACTTCTTTGATGAGCCGACGAGAATTTAAGTTTTTTAGGCCATTTGGAAATTTGGTTAAGGGAACTTGGAAGTGGCAAAAGATCGGTGAAAGCTAGGGATTCCGAGAGCTCTAAAGGTTTTGAAAACATGAAAAAAGGAAAAATGAAGGGGAGGAGGGGGTTTAATAGGAGTTGACTCTGCTCGTATTGATTACCTTAAGAGGCGAAACGCCAATTGTCGCGTGGAGAAACACACAATGTTAGATTAAATTTTCTGCTGACACACGTCATCTTGGGGCTAGGCGATTAACGCCACACGTTAGGGTGTGGAAAAATGCATATACGACCTACTTACATCACATCGCCAACTCACTCGTTTTTCTACTTTGCTACGGCGAATCCTATCCTTTAGTGACTAACGAGGGAAAAGAAATTTTCGAATATTACTTCCTTGATTTAGCGACATGTAAACCATAAAACCGTGAAAACTACAACGTATAAAAGTAAGACTAGCTGAGATTAAAATATGTACGAAGTAACTTCTACTAACCTGGCTCGGAGCAATTTTTATGTAATTAGCCTAGATAATACCTTTGCTCTAGTGAAGGCTGTCCAGCAAGAAACTAGATAATAATCTTCAGTGGTGCCCCATCCTTAATGACTTGCTTGAGCCTTCTCTGGTGCTTAAATAATTTCGCATATGTGCCCTTAGTAGTAGAGATCATGAACAAACATCTGAGATTTGCATCAAGAGCCACATTGTCTTCTTAGATCGTCAAGGCTTTCGCTTGAATCTCTCCATTTGCTTGATTTTGCTCCACCAAGAAGTTATCCCTGTTTGCTTCATCATTCCCCTTATTCATCAATCTTTCAGGGCATGAAGGTGAAGGAACTTCAAGTGTGGCGAGATTCTCCTTAGATCCAACCTTCTTCAATTTGAGGCTTCTGAGATGGAACCACGACAATGGATTCTTCTTCATCTAAAGGACTTTCTTTTGATTTCGCGTCTTGAAATGTTACAGCGAAAGTTTCTCTCATATTCGCTCCAGCGAACAGATTTATCCTCCTTGGTTCTTCCGCAGTTTTCTCGTCTTCGCTCAAAACCTCATCGACTTCCGCAGGCGTAGCGTGAACTTGCTCCATTTCATGTGCATTTGATGTATAATTGCCTAGCTGGTTTTGCTCAAGTTCATTGGCTAGTAGAGCTGCTTCTACTTTAAGGCTAATCAGAGTGTCATGGTGGTTTTGACATATTGCGTTAAATCTTGCGATACCTGCACGAAGCAATTCTTCTAGCGAAGTGTCCGGACTATGCTGAAACAAAGGTTGCTAATCAAATTGAAAATCCACAGGAAACTCTGTTGAAGCATAATCAAAATTGGAAAACTCGTGATCTAAGACTTTGTGGGTTTGAGATAGAGACTCAGTCTCGGCTACAGATTCTCTAATAAAGCTTTCCAAGGGAGTTTCAAATATAGGAGCGAAATGAGTGTTCACTAGGGAATTCGCAAGCAATCTTATCTCTAAGCAAGCTTGATAGACCTAATATTATGACATGCAAGTTCGCTCTATTTCTCTTCTCTCGAACACGATACAAAGACATACGCAGTGTGGATCAAATAGAATGTATTTAAAATTTAACGCAACATGTATAATAGTTTAACATCCCGCTATAGCTTTGCTTAGGCGAACTGCTCCTACTTGCCTACTTCCTTCCAATGACAACTTAGTTGTGCATAACAATAATTAAATCAAAAGCAATGTAAAGGAAAACGTTCATCTTCATTAAAACACCAAAATCACAATGTTCATTACAATCTAAGTTAAGTGAAAATACAAAAGCAATAAAGGGAGAACTAAGTAAAGAAGAAGCCTAGTGGGAATCGTAAAGACAACAACTCTCACTTGGCTCCAACGAACTCTCTACAACTCCGGCTAACTACGACTATGATAAGGCTAAACTACGAAACAACTGGAAACAGAAAAAAGAACTAAACTAAAGATAAACTAAGGAATACAAGAAATTTTGATCGAAATTTAGCTCGTGTAAGAACCCGACCCAAAATGTGCTCCTAAACTTGGTTCTTACTCAACATGCATTTAAATAAAAACAATCATTTCAAAAATCCTTTTTTAAAAACTTTAAAACAGCAATACATCCAGGAAAATATACTTCTTTAATTCAAGTAAACATTCATAGATAAAAACCTGTTAAAACAGAAGACATATCCTAGCCAGTAATTTATTAAAATAATCCATAAACAGTTTAAACATCTTAATGCAAAAACCCCTTAAGGACTCTGTGTCCAACTACATGCTGAATAAACAAAAGACATAAACAAAGTATGCCGGCAGCTCCCTCCACTAGCCGTCCTAGTGTTGTCCCAAGTTACTTGGTGGAAAACCACTAAAAAAAAGGGTGAGTACAAAAGCACTCAGAAGAATCCCCAACCGAGGTATAGTATGAAACGTCAAATGGTTTAGCATCCTAGTATACATGCAAACAGTTACCAACACAGATCTTTGCTCAGGAGCTAACGATGCAAAACCAAAATCCTCAGAAGTCTCCTACTCCCGGCCTAATGATTGGCTCTCAAAACCAATCCCAAAAGACATCCTTGAGGGTCTTTCTCGCTCGGCCAAATGACCAACTCAAAAGTTGATCCCAAATAGATGTCCTCGAAGGCCTCTTACCCTCGGCCAAACTATTCCTATGACAAATGGGAGAGTACCTAGTGTCTGGCTCTAAACTCGGAATGGAAGTGGTGTACTCACGAACATTAGCCTGGGGGAGCTCTCCTCTCAGAGAATAACTCATGTGCGCGCACACCGCATACTGCTGCAAACCGCATAAATGTGAGGGCCTAAGGACAAACTACTTCGATCCAGGTACGCATGCCTAAAGACTCAGAAGCGGTGTCACTGATCTACAGTAGTGCAAGGCCCTCGGCACTCAACTGTAGCAGCTTGAATACCACCGACCTGAAGCTAAAAACCGTCCTAGGCAGGCTTGCACCCGTGATGGGTTCTACTCTAGCAGGCTACAAACTAGGCTTATGTCAGTGTGATGAGCTAGACCACACTTGGTTGTCGGGGGCGGGAACAAGTCCTCACTAATCCTAACTTGTGGGGACAAGATACGTTATGTCCACTCTCAACCTTTGGATGATGACAATCTAACAGGTTCTATCTAAGAATACACATCCCGACCCTAGCAGATTAAACATGCTAAGTACTTAACAACCTAGTAGGGAACTAGCAGCTCAACATAAACATCGGGATGCATGCTGGAAGAACAACCTAGCATGGTACTAACATGTCAACAAGAAATATACATGGTAGCCAAAAACAAAACAAGATAACAGAACCTATCTACTAAACATGCTTGCAACAAACATACATATCATCCTATCCACTAAGCATGCTCGCAATCAGTTAACAAGTAAACAAGGATGCAATCAAAGACGTAACGCAGGTCCCATACAACCTCGATAAGAAATCCTTACCTGGAAAACAAGCAGAAATCACAATAATAATAAAGTGCTTCTTGAGCTGCAGAATCAACACGAACCTAGCAAATAATAATAATCATGCAATTAATATTGAACTAACTAAACAACTAAGCTACGAGATTGACGGGGCTCGTGAAAGTTACCCAACTGAAGGAAGCAAGTGATCACTGCAAAGCCCAAGGCTGCTTTCGACCAGAGGAAGTGCTTTCGGCTGCTGCTTGCCAAAGAGTGCTCTCGGCTAGGGTTGGAACCAAGGGGTTGTTCGACGGCAACAAATGAAGCTCTCGGCTGGAACGTGATCTCAATAAGGGCATGGGGAGAGGAGGATCTCTCGGCCACAAGGTGAGGAGAAGGAGAAGAAGATCAGCTAGAGGGTGTTGCTTGTGACTCTCGACAAAGGGGTTGAGAGAAGATGGTTTCGACAAGGTGAAGAGGGAAGAGAGGAGAGGATCGGTAAGAGCCAAGCTTGGCTTGCGATGGAGATGGTGCTTGGTCTCGGCAACAAAGAGGAGGAGGAGAGGAGAAGATCCTCTCGTCAAGGGGAAGAGAGAAAAGGAATTCAGCAAGAACAAGAGCTTGGAGATGGAGCCTTCGGTAATGGAGTAAAAGAAGAATCGATGAGATGGAAGGGAAGAAGAAGATGCTTGTTCACGGCAAGAAGAAGGAGAAGGGAGGAAGATGAATTGGCTAGAACTTGGGAAATCGCAAAACCAATTGTAAAATCCTTTTTTCCTCTTTTCTTTTAACTGCCAAATGAATCCTCAAATGCCACATGTCCCTGGAAACCAGCCTTCGAGTCCCAGCGAAGACAATTTTTCCCTTTTTTTTGCTTTTTAAGTAAACTCCAAATCCCTTGTCAACCATCATTTGAGTCCCAGCAAAGACACAAATTCTTCTTATTTTCTCTTTTAACCGAACGACCTCCAAACTTCTCAAAATGAAACTCTAGTCTTGGAAACCTAAAACCGTAAAAGTAACTCGAGCTTAGCAATTGACAGAAACAGCCCTGAAATCCTAATTAATTACAAACCGACCCTGAAGGAAAAATTACCAAAATGCACCTAAAGGCTCAAACTGCCATAACGGCCCAACCGAACAACCGAATAAATAGCCGAACAAACCTGGGGAACCGGAATAGAAATCTGGGCTGTTACAACCAAAAACTCTTTAGGAAAGGAGGATCGACCCCAAGACGGGTGATCAACTCAAGAAAGGGTGATATTTTGCTCTAAAGGAGGATGGTGGTATTTATACTCCAGCTCCAACGACAAGACTCTAACAAAGCTCTACTCCATGATCCTTTGTCCCCTCTGGACCACATCTGACATTCTCTACTCTGATTCTGCCAAAAGCTGCTCTATTCTACGATCCTTCGTACATGCGCTTAACTATAATTAATTTTTCTTTGGTGAAATTGAAGGTACTTCAGTATCTTCGTTGCACTGTGGGATGCTTTGGCTAGTTCCTTTGCTTGGCTAGGTTTGCTAGCTCGAACTCTTCATTGTGCGAATTTTGCTTTGCTCCATCAAGAAGGTTGCAGACAAACTAGAAGGTATCAATTCTTTTTAACACTTCAGATTTACACACATTCAAGCATATTTCGCTGCAGCGAACCTCTAAAATACATCATAATCAGAGAACTAAAGGATGTTTCGTTAAAACATAAATTTTTGTATGATGGGGCAAAATTCAATATTAAATTAATTAAATATTAGCAAATTCTTATAAAAATATATTCTTTTTACCTACTTTAACTCTCAATTCTTGAAAGTTATCACTTACACAATCTAGGGTCTAGGCACGCATAGCTAATTTCCATTTCGATCATATTTCACTAAGCAAACTAAAAATTTCACTTAGGCAAACTTAGAGCGAAAATCGCATGACCTCCAAATTTTCCCAACATGAGCCTGATTTGTTGATGCTTAATAGTATTTCTAATTTGATGTCGCCATTGTTTCTCTGCTTCTTCCTTGTCCTACTTCAACCATTGGCTCCATTCCTTCTCTGTGCAGTTGTTCTTCCATTGCATCAATAGCGGCCACCTCAACAAGTCTAGAGGTGCCCATGTTTGCATTTGGTTAGCACTCCTAGCTCCTTTTCACATTAGATTTTCGTAATTAAGTAAGACAATGATTTTTAAGCATCCTAAATATTGACTCTATTTTAGAGTAGTCACTGAGCCATCCATGGAAGACATAATCTGTAAAGACCCGACCCAAAAGGGGCTCTAAATGGGCCTTTACCCCAATGCATGCATTCAAAGTAAAGACAATATACAAATATGATTTCGGATTCCAAGTAAAAATTAAAACATTCAAACATTCAATCAAATCAATACGATTTCATCAAACTCGTCCTGTCTCCAAGCACTGTTTCAAGACAAATACATTTCCAAAAGTTTACTCTGATCAGAGATTTATTAAAATCATTCAAAACCTTCTCAGATACATAAATGCTGGAATCCACAAAACATTGAGAAAACATCCTAGGGCTTCGTGCCCGACTACTTGCATTCAGGGGAAATAAAAGACAAGAGTCATAATATAAAAAGTCAGAGATGACAGCAGGTTCCCATGATCACAGCTCCTCCTTCAGCCATCCTGTCTCGCACCTTGGTTACCTGTGGAAAACCACAAAATAAGGGTGAGTAACGAATTACTCAGTAAGAATCCCCAACCGGGGTACAATACGATATACATGGTCATCTAGATGAATGTATGCAAGCTATGAATATAAACACAGAATAGAGTACATAGCTTAAGTCCACGCTTGGACCTCGGATGCCAACTCAGGGTCTTAGTCCGGAATAAACCACCACACAAAATGCCCTATACGAGAAACAAGTCTCGGCCTCAGCCTGTCTACTGACGATATGAAAGGTGCACTGGCTCACGATCCCGAGGAGCTCTCCAATCGGCGCTATAATGAGCGTATGCGCGCACCGCATGCTACTGCAAACTCTGGGGGGATGCCGGGTCTAGTGGCAAGCTGCCCAGGTCCAGTCACCATATCTAACTAAATCTCTGGATCGGTGTCACTGACATAGGGGTGTGAGACCTAGACACGTGAACTATGTCAGCCTGAACCACCGCAACTAAGGCTAAGGAACCGGTCGTGGTAGGCTTACACCAGGAAGCCGTCCTTGCCCTGTCAGGTGGCAATCAAGGGCTACTACCGAACAAGCTGAGGACGTGCCGGCTGCCGGGGACGAGGCAATGCCAAGTCATCATCCCGACCGTTGGGGCATTTAACAGTCTGCCACCCTCACCCAAGATTGCAGGGCCTACCGGTCGAGTTAGCTAAACCCTAACGGGGTCCAGGGACGGAGTACAACCTCGTACGTCCCTGCCATGGATGCAAGATACTTTATGCATTCGGGCCCGGATGATGCTACCTACCTACACTCTAACCTATCATATCAATAACATACAATCCAATACGTACTCAACAGTTACAACGAACCTAGCATGGTACTACGAAACAAGAACAGATACGAGCATGCCAGAACGGAACAACCTAGCATGGACTAACATGAGAAACAACATAAGAAATCATGCCATTCGGGAATTCAGAACAGAGCACCTAACACTATACATGTTGATAATCACAAACAAACATACAAACAACAATCACATATAATACCGCAGGGCCCACACAACTCCGGTAAGAAATCCTTACCTTGGTCGGGAGGCTTCTACACACAAAATCCTAAGCTGCGGTCACTCCCGAGTTAGCTATCGAGAACCTAACAAACATAGCACTAATCACAACCATAGCTTAAAATATAATAAAACAAACAGCTCGCCTGGGGGCACACACGCAGCCACGACGACACGGGCTGGATCTCTCCGCGAGCGGCTGGCGGCGCGATGGCACAGCGTTGGGGCGCTGGCTGCACGCACGGACATGTGAGCGAGGACGAGCAGAAGCTGCAACGGGCGCGCGGGCGCTGGGAGTGCGATGGGAGCTGGGCGATCTGGGCGGCCTGGCGCCTGTTGCTGAGCGTGACAGGAAGCGAAGGGGCTGGGCGATTCCGAGTGGCCAAGCACCTGCTGCTGCGCGCGACAGGAAGCGAAAGGGGTTGGGCGATTCCGGGCGGTCTGGCTCGGCTGCTAGGCGCGACAGGGAGCGATCTCGGCGCGATCTAGCCGGCTGGAGAGCTGCGACGGAGGGGCTGCTGGCTGGGGCTCCTCTCGGCTAGCTGCAATCAAACACACACACACACACCCACACTCTTCCACTTACATTCGGCCAGCAAGAGTTCTAATCGGAGAAGACGAAAAGACGAAGAAACTTACCCGGAAGGACGATCGAACCACGGAGCTGCAAAGGGGATGAAAATCGGCTTGGGGAGCTAGGGAGAACAAGCTTGGACGGCAATGGGAGTTTTGGAGAAGAAGAACAAAAAACCCTATTTTCTTTTCATTTAACCAAATGCACCAAAACTCCAATAATCCAAGGCTAACCAAGATATGACGCAGATAGAGCAACAAGAGCTCTCCATAGCTCAATTGGCACGCATCACCATAGGCTTTCCCGGAGACCCGGGTTCGAATCTCAACTGTAACCCAATTATCCTTTATTTTTACTTTTGCATCTATCCATGCTCAAACCCATCCACAAAGCCTCAAAAACTCACCTAAATCCAAAAAAATAATTTTAGCATTTGGAAAAAGACATAAACAGCCCTGACGGCCCAACCGAATTACCAAAATACCCCTAGGGCAAACCTGGAAGACCGGGATGAAAACCTGGGCTGTTACAATATTCCCTCCTTTTTATGACTTTCGTCCTCGAAAGTTGTAACGGCCCAGGTTTCTATTCCGGTTCTCGAGGAGCTTCCGGTTCAGATTCAGTGGTTCGGTTGAGCCGTTAGAGCTGTTTTGATCCTTAGGGGTATTTTGGTCTTTTTACTCCCCGGGCAGGATTTGTGAATTTTCAGGGCTTCGAGGCAGTTCCTGCCTTTGTTGAGGCTTGTTTGTTGGTGGCTGCGAGTCCCGAGATGTTTGGGCTATTCGTTTGGGAGTTCGGTTGTGATTTGGGTTTTGGGCAAAGTGATGGTTGTTTGGGTGTTTCCTTTGGGATTCGAGCCCGGGCCCTTGGTGTTGATTTGGGAGGCTGATTTCAGTGAGATTTATTGATTGGTAAAGGTTGCTTCAGTCGGGTCTCGAAGGAGGAAGCTGGGAAATGGGATTTAAGGATTTTAAGGATTTTTGGAAAATTGGAAAAAATGGATAAGTTTGGATTTATTTGGATAAGGATAAAAAAAGATAAAAAGGAAATTTCTTTTTTTTTATTAAAATCCCCATTTTCCCCCATTTTTCCCATTTTTTCCCCAAAATTCCATTTTTCCCATTTTCTCTCCCTTTCTCTCTCCTCGGCCCGACCCACCCCCCGCCCACGCTCAGCGGCTCTGGTCGCCCCACCTTTGGTCGCCCACCACCCACGCCCGAGCCCTCGCCGCCCACCCACACGTGGCGTGCAGTGCCAGCGCCCAGCGCCAGCTTCGCCGGCCGCGTCGCCTAGCTTCGCCCTCGCCAGCCGAAGTCGTCGCCCGGCCTCGCCCAGCCGGCCCTCGAGCGGCCGCCGGTCGCGTCGCCCCCACCAGTGTCGTGCAATGTCGTGCCAGCCCGAGTGTCCTGTAGCTCGTGTCCCTCGCGCCCGAGCGCCCTGTAGCTCGTCTCCCCGCGAGCGTCCCTGTGCTTTCCGAACTCGCGCCCGCGCACCGTCCCCTGTGCCGAGTCGTGCCGCGCGCCGTCTCCTCGCCCCAGCTCGCCCGTGCGCAGTTCCGCGCCCCTGCCCTGCGCCCAGCCAGCCCAGCCCCTGCCGACAGCCTACTTGTGGTGTGTTGGTTGGCCCGAGCGTTGTGGCTTCTCGGATGGGATTTCCCGAGTCTTTTCTTCGTTGGGCCCGGATTTATTGGCTGCTGGTTATGGATTTATTGGGCTGTTTTATGTATTTGATTTGGGTGCTTTGTTTAATGTTCAGGCTGTTTGGGATCGATTGAAGGCTCGAGGGTCATTCGTTGATTTGTGATTATTATTATTGTTTTTCTGCTTGTCCCAGGTAAGGATTTTTTACCGTGGTTGTGTGGACCCTGCGATATTATCTCGATTGTGCCTTGTATGCTTGTTTACTGTTATGTGCATGTTAGAGATAAAGCAGTTGATTGATTTATTGCTAGCATGTTTGCCTGATTTTACATGTTAGTGTCATGCTAGGTTTGTTCTGCCAGCATGCTTATGATTCCTGCTTAAGTTGTAGTATCATGCTAGGTATTATGATTTATGTCGGTCATTGCTTGCTAGCCAAGAATCATTGATTTTACTCTGTACTCTTAGATAGAGTTGTAGGGTTTGTCATCATCCAGAGGCTGAGCGGACATAACGTACTTTGTCCCCACTGATCGGGAGTAAAGTGTGCGAAGCATAACGTATCTTGCTTCCCCCCCCGGTCGCCAAGGTGGATTTAGCTCAGGTCGGGAGTAAAGTGTGCGCGAAGATAACGTATCTTGCTACCCCCCGACCCCCGGTTGTGGACTTAGCTACCCGCCGGCAATAGCCTAGTTTGTAGCTCGCTAGAGCGGAACCCCGCCAACGGTGTAAGCCTACCTTGGCGGTTCTTAGCTTCGTGTCGGTGGATAAAGGCGCATGATGAGCACCGAGGGCCTCGCGCCATCGTGATCGTGACACCGCTTCTCGAGTCATAGGCATGCGCACGGCCCGCGTAGTTTGCCCTTAGGCCCCGCATTTACGCCGGTTGCAGAGAGCATGCGGTGTGTGCGCACACGCGTTAGTTGCCGGTTCGGAGAGCTCCCCCGGGCTAATGTCGTGAGTACACCATTCTTTCCGTTAGAGCCTGACTTCGGGTACTCTCCCGTAAGTCCAGTTTAATGCAAGGGCAAGGAGGCCCTTGAGGACATTCTAGGGATCAGTGTATTCCCCCCGAGTGACAGATACCTCGGTGATGTCCCAGGATTGGTCAGTGTATACAATCCTAGTTAGGCCTCGAAGAAAGAGACTTCTGATGGCTCCAGATCTTGTTTTATGAGCTCGTTGAGCTATGATCTGTGTTGATAGATGTTTGCTTGCATGTTGAGGTGCTAGATGACTGATGTATCGTATTGTACCCCGGTTGGGGATTCTTACTGAGTATCTTTATACTCACCCTTATTTATCTTTTAGGTAGCTTGGGACAACACCAGGATGGCTAGCGAAGGGAGCTGATTGATCATGGGGAGCCGCCGGCACTCTGTCTTTTATTATTGCATTGTTTATTCAGCATGTAGATGGACAAGAGTCCTAGGGGAACATTGTTTAAAAAGTTGTTTAAATTGTATTGTATGTTTTTATAAACACTGGCCAGGATGTTTTACTTCGTTGGATGTTTAAATGAAAACTGTTGTTTATGTTTTAAGGGTTCCCCCTTCTCATATGTTTTGAAAGGTTTTTAAATATGAGCATTAAACCGCTTGTTATCATATTTAACTTGCATGTTGAGTGAGAACCCCAGTTTAGGACCATGTTTTGGGTCTGGTTTGTCACAGTTGGTATCAGAGCACAGAGTCATAGATTCTGTAGACTAACCTGCTTTGTAGGTAGTTGCTCCCATGATCATCAGCACTCCACGGCCGCCAGGTTTGTCTGAGTTCAATTAAGCTAAGGGGTAAGAATTTACAATACTTTTCATCTAGCTTTTATGCCTTGTGTAGAGTTGTGGAGCGGAGACGGGCAGGTTCTGACTCGTTGTTGGTTTGGGCTTAGAGAGCCATCATGCCAACTTTCCGCAGTGCGAGCAGTTTGTTGAGCAGTGAGAGCCCCAGTGTGGGCTAGCTTTTATGCTTTGTGCAGATCGCCAGTGTGTCGATCGCACCCAGAGGGAAGCAGAGCTTAGACTCTCGTAGGCCATTTGTGGCCCAGTTGTTGCTTTTCCCCTAGTGAGAGGGTGGAGGTGCTTTGTGCAGATCGCCAGTGTGTTGATCGTGACTCGAGAGGAGGAGCAGACACTTGGCATGTCCGACCGAGGAGTTGGACTGATTGTGTTGATGTTGAGGCGCGCCCCGTGGTCGTTTAGACCCGTTGGCTGCGAGTTGCCCTGGCGATTGAGTTGCCTAGTGGAGGGTAGAGGCTAGCACGCCTCGAGTGAGACTCCTTGAGCAGAGTGTGCTCCAGCCATGTGAGATTTGATGGCAGGTCTTTAGCTATCAGAGAGCGGAGACCCAGGCGCAGTTTTTAGCGCGTAGTGAGGAGTCCCGGGCACAGATAGCCCAGCTGACAGAGTTTGTTTTAGCATTTCCCCCCGGTAGCTCTTGTAGCACCAGAGGTTCCCGGGAGGGCATGATCAACAGGTTTTTGCCGTCGAGTTTGTTGGCGTTGATGGAGCGCTTGATTTGGCAAGTGGATGCCTGTAGAGCTCGTTGTTTGGAAAGTCCCGTTGTTAGTAGTAAAGCGATTGGCAGTGTTTGAGTTTAGCATCCGTGTGTTGGGATGCCCTGCTGCTCAGAGGTCGAGGTGTGCCGCTTCTGTCTTTATTTGGTACAAAGCAGGTTGGTGGTGGTAGTCCCTTGAGAGAGGTGGACTAGCTGAGTCTCCACCAGTCGCCCGATTGGTTGGCAAGTTGCCGTGTTAGTGGCTTGAGGCAGATGTAGAGACATCTTTGCTCCCTTGCAAGCCTGCTGTCGTGATGCAGCCAGTTCTTTTAGTACCCTCGTAGCCAGGGTGTAGTGTGGAGTTTGCTTGCCAGGGTTTGATCCGTTTGTGGATTTCAGCGGGCTAGTAGAGTGGAGCTCTTTTGTTTGGATGTTCCTAGTGTCGAACTAGTTGTTGCCACCCGAGGTGTTGGCCTGAGCTTCTGTTGAGCATCGAGTGAGATGCAAGAGTTGGCCTGAGCTTTGTTGAGCATCGAGTGAGATGCAGGAGTTAGCCTGAGCTTTTGTTGAGCATCGAGTGGGATGCAGGAGTAGGCCTTGGCATGTCTTTTGGTGAGATGCCAGAGATTAGGCTGCTCGAGTGTTTAGACTCTTGTGCTGAGTGCCATTGCCCCGTCACTTGGAGTGTGACCTTCCCTTTCTTCAGAGGGGCATAAAGCTCGTTTAAGGCTGATTTGTGTTGTAAAGGATGTTGTGCCTGTTGGCACCAAGCTTTGAGAGGAGGCCTAGATTGAGGCCAGTTGGCCCTGTTGTGCAGGTGGTTCCATGGCTGCCCAAAGTACAGCATCCCCGCTAGTCTTGTACCCTTTTCCTGAGGTTGCACCTGTTTGGTTGCATAAGAGATCTAGCTCGGTGGTAGTCAGAGGACTACAAGTATGAGGTTTTCGAGGGAAAGTAGGAGCTTTCTAGGGTCACCGAGAGTTGGGTACCAAAGGATGTTGTAGGCTGTTAAGAGCTAGCGCGTTCGAGTTCTCGCGCCTGTGTTGTGAGCCTGTGAGCCAGTTTGATGGTAGCATGATTCGGCTACCCTTTGAGTTACCCTAGTATGGGTAGTGTTGGCATCGAGGATGCGTGATGGATCCAGTGTTAGAGCCATGAGTTGGATGGCTGTTCGGAGCATGTTTAGTGAGCACATTGGCTTGAGGTATGTTAGCTTGGTATGGATATGCTCTTGTAAGAGTGTGTTGGCCAATGTGGCTTTTTGTGGTGAGTTGACCAGAGAGGGTTTGGACTCTTGTTTGCTCCTCGGTTAGTAGTGGCTCTATTTGGAGGCAAAAGTTGCCTCGTGTGAGAGCCTTGTTGGCATTGGATCTTAGGGTATCTGGTTGGAGTGTACACCCGGTGTACTTTTTGTGTAGCCTGTTCCGTGGTTTATGTTTGGAGAACCACGAGAGGTTCATGTTGAGGAGCCAGTCTGCTCGATCTTTGAGGTGTCAAGGCTTTGGTTCTTGGCAAGTGCCCTAGCTTTGGTTGTAAGGATGTCGTGCTCAGAGCTTGAGTTGTTGTTTAAGCAAGTTTTGCTTGTTGGTCCTTAGTTCGGTCGAGAGTTTGATTGGATCTGAACAAGAGAGGTGGTAGCAAAGCCGCACAGTTTCTGATCGTTATGGCTAAGAGAGCTGTTCGGATCCTTGCCTTGGGCAGAAGGTTTGTTGTGGTTGAGCTTTGAGTAGGAGGATGACACATTCTGTAGCGTCTCCGGTCCTCTTGGTTTTTAAGTTGGAGTTGGCCAGCGTGGTTGAGATGCTGGAGAGGGTTGTGCCAGTGTAGCCGGTTGTCTGTTAGATCTTTTGACGACCGTGTGTGTCGGAGGGTGATCGAAGGATCCCTAGGTTGTGGAGAGCCTCTCCAGGGCTCAGTCAGACCCAGGCAGTGTTCCTTGGGTGAGTTGCTTGCAGACTTGGTAGTCTAGCAAGCTAGTGCTTGTTTGGAGCAGAGTCCGGATTGGTTCCGATTTGGAGGCTAGTTGATGCTTGGTGTTGCCCTGAGGGCCTATTTCTAGGCAGAAAGTTTTAGGAGCTGACCCCTCCCTCGGCAGTTGAGTAAGTTCTGCTAGTTCTGGTTGGTGGTCCAATCAGTTGAGGTTTCCCTTGGGTGTGCTTCCAAGTTGAGTTGGATGTTGTTTCCCTGGGTTTGAGCTAGTCAGCGAGCTTGTGTGAAGTTCGCTGCCCTTCAGAGTTGCTTGCTGGGAAATCGTTCCCGTTGAGGAGTCAGCGTACCTCCTGAGTTGTGTAGTGGATCAGAGTAGTGCAGTGGTTAGCCCAGCGAGAGGGTCCCTGCATTTTGTTGTTAGCAAGCGAAAGTTGTTTGTCCCCACAAGAGCGGAGGCCAGCCAGTTTAAGAGTTGAGTTGTTGCTGGAAAGTTGTTGGTTCTTTGGGGTTTGAAGTTTTTCCCCCTAGTTTCTATGGTGGTTGAGTTGCACCATGGATGCCAGCCTCGAGTTTTATCTTTGGAGATAGCCTCGTCAGTTTGTATTCCTTGCGATGTTTCAAGTGTGGAGTTTCTAATCGCAAGATGAGATAAGTCTTGGCTAAAAGGAGGAAGTCCTTTGAGTAGCCAGTTGGACTTAAGAGTTGAGCGGTAGCTTGGAGGCGAGTTTTGCTCGTTATGAGCTTGGTTTGAGTTTCTGCTGAGCAAGCCTTTCTCAAGCTTTGCTTCTAGTTGTTGTGCTTTCGCAGTTGGCGTTAGCTGAGCCTCAGTTGAGAGAGTTGGCACAGAGGTGCCGTGGCATTGGTTGGTTAGCCCTTGAGTTGTTATCCTCAAGGTGTTGTGTTGCTAGTGGCTGCATGATGGTTTGGTCCTTGCAGCCCGAGATTTTCCATGAGAGGAACGTTGGTTGCTTCCTTGCCTGGCAATGTTCTCTTTGGCCAGTTGCTAGTAGAGTTGCATGGAAAAGTTTTCTTTCGGCCGTTGAGAGGCTCCAGTTTGTTGGCTAGGCCGAGTGGAGCCTGTGCCTGGTTTTGGCCATTTAGGGTTGGCCGTAGCTGAAGTTTCAGCTCGTGCTTGTTGGAAAAGTTTGCTTTTTGGATCAATCGCCAGTTGGTGGTTCTATTGTTTTTCGTTAAGGCTTTAGGCAAGCTTTGTGGTTCGCTGGTCTCTTGAGAAGTAAGAGTAGGCCGTTTGGTGTCTGGAACCTGAGAGGTTCAGTTGTTTGGCCTGCATGGTGTAGAGTTGAGGTTGTTTGTTAACAGCTGTGGGCATTCAGAGAAGTTATGCCAGTGCGTGGCGTTGAGTTTTGGAGCTTGTGCCCAGTCTGCGAGTTTGTTGAGAGTAACACCGTAGAGAGGTGTTCAGTGTTGAGTTAGCAGGGTTTTTAGATTGAGCCCCAGGTTTGTAAGGCCTTTTGAGATCCTTGAGCGGATCGAAGCAGTGGCCTTTCGGTTAGCCTTGCCCCGTCTTTGGCAGCAGTGCTTTTTGCATGCTCAGTCTTTGTTGAGATAGTCTGTAGCAGACTGGATAGCTTTTTGGCTTTGAGCCTTTGAGAACCCAAAAGGGTTTGGTTCTCAAAGAGGGCTAGTGTTGTCTTAGCCGAGAAGTTCAGTTGGCTAGGAATCAGTGGAGTATTCCTAGAGCCGTTTCGTCTTAGGACTTTCGAGGACGAAAGTCTTAAAATGAGGGAGTATTGTAACGGCCCAGGTTTCTATTCCGGTTCTCGAGGAGCTTCCTGCCTGATTGATGGTTCGGTTGGGCCGTTAGAGCTGTTTTAACCCTTAGGGGTATTTTGGTCTTTTTACTCCCCGAGCAGGATTTGTGGATTTTCAGGGCTTCGAGGCAGCTCCTGCCTTTGTTGAGGCTTGTTTGTTGGTGGCTGCGAGTCCCGAGATGTTTGGGCTATTCGTTTGGGAGTTCGGTTGTGATTTGGGTTTTGGGCAAAGTGATGGTTGTTTGGGTGTTTCCTTTGGGATTCGAGCCCGGGCCCTTGGTGTTGATTTGGGAGGCTGATTTCAGTGAGATTTATTGATTGGAAAAGGTTGCTTCAGTCGGGTCTCGAAGGAGGAGGCCGGGAAATGGGATTTAAGGATTTTTGGAAAATTGGAAAAAATGGATAACTTTGGATTTATTTGGATAAGGATAAAAAAAGAGAAAAAGGAAATTTCTTTTTTTTATTAAAATCCCCATTTTCCCCCATTTTCCCATTTTTTCCCCAAAATTCCATTTTTCCCATTTTCTCTCCCTTTCTCTCCTCGGCTCGACCTCACCCACGCCCGAGCGCTCTGTCGTCGCCTGCCTTTGTTGCTGCTTCGTCACGCCGCCCAGCCCAGCCCGGCCGCACACAGTGCCCAGGAGCCCAGCGCCCAGCTCGCCAGCCCGCGTCGCCTAGCTCGCCCTCGCCCAGGCCGAGTCGCGTCGCCCAGCCTCGCCCCGGGGACGGCCTGGTCCGCGTCGCCCAGCCCAGTGTCGTGCCGTGCCGTGCCAGCCCGAGTGTCCTGTAGCTCGTGTCGCTCGCGCCCGAGCGCCCTGTAGCTCGTCGCCCCGCGCGCGTCCTTGTGCTTGTCGAGCTCGCTTACGCATACCGTCCCCTGTGCCGAGCCGCGCCGCGCGCCCTCGCCTCGATGTTTTACTTCATTGGATGTTTAAATTGTATTGTATGTTTTTATAAACACTGGCCAGGATGTTTTACTTCGTTGGATGTTTAAATGAAAACTGTTGTTTATGTTTTAAGGGTTCCCCATTCTCATATGTTTTGAAAGGTTTTTAAATATGAACACTAAACCGCTTGTTATCATATTTAACTTGCATGTTGAGTGAGAACCCCGGTTTAGGACCATGTTTTGGGTCGGGTTTGTCACAAAAGTCCTTAAGACTGGAACAGCTCAGGGTAGTGCAATCTCATCGCGTCTTCCCGCTCCCAAGTGGCTTCCTCAGAACTCTGACTCCCCCACTGAACCTTAACCAAACGAATCTCACGATTACGCAACGTCTTTGTCTCAAAGGCAAGGATCCCCACTG
Organism: Sicyos edulis; assembly: GCA_036507275.1. Classification (NCBI taxonomy): domain Eukaryota; kingdom Viridiplantae; phylum Streptophyta; class Magnoliopsida; order Cucurbitales; family Cucurbitaceae; genus Sicyos; species Sicyos edulis. The sequence goes on from CM071847.1 coordinate 26,523,967, forward strand.
GCTTCTCCTCGAAGCTCAAATCCACATTCAGCTGCAACGGCTCAAAGTCCACAATATGTGACGGGTCTGGCACATACTGCCTCAACATCGATACATGGAACACACTGTGCACCGCTGACAATGACGGAGGTAGAGCTAACCGATAAGCAACTCTGCCAATCCTCTCCAGAATCTCATACGGACCAACAAAACGGGGACTCAACTTCCCACGCTTACCAAACCTCAAAACACCTCGCATCGGAGCAACCTTTAAGAACACATGCTGACCAACCTCAAACTCCAAATCTCGACGTCGAACATCGGCGCAACTTTTTCGCCGCGCTCGAGTTTTGTCAACATACGAGCTCTAATCTTCAAAGATCGCTTCATTAGTCAATCGCAAAGAACTCGGGACCCAAAACACGCCTATCACCAACCTCTTCCCAGAACACACGGACCGATAACGCTTACCATACAAAGCCTCGAATGGAGCCATCTGAGATCGTCGATCGATAATCGTTGTTATATGCAAACTCCATCGATATGATACATGGTCCCAATCGCCTGGAAATCTAACACACAAGCCCTCAACATAACCTCGAGAATCTGGTTCACCCTCTTAGTCTGCCCATCTGTCTGAGGGTGAAAAGCTGTGCTGAAACTGCACTCAGTGCCTAAACCTTTCTAGAGTGCTCTCTAGAAACGAGAAGTGAACCGCGAGTCACGGTCAGATACAATCCTCACAGGCACACCATAATAACGAATGATCTGCTCCAAAAACAACTGCGCCCACTGTTCCACGGTATAAGTGTCTCTACCGGGAATGAAGTGTGAGCTCTTAGTCAAACGGTCGACTATCACCCAGATCTGAGAGAACTTCCTCAGAGTCCTCGTCAAACCAAAAATAAAGTCCATGGAGATCTCTTCCCATTTCCACTGAGGCACACTCAGCGGCTGCAACAAATCGGCCGGCCTCTGCCTGGGTGCCTTCACTTGCTGACAAGTGAGACACCGACTGACAAACTCCGCAACATCTCTCTTCATACCCATCCACCAGAATGTCTACTTAAGATCCTGATACATCTTGGTACCCCCGGGGTGCCAAGCAAACGGAGAACAGTGGGCCTCTGAGAGCAACTCTGCTCGCAATCCTGCAACATCCGGAACACACAACCGGCCTCTATAAGTCAACCTTTCATCGCGTAAAATACGAAATCAAAATCTCCACAAGACTAACTCGTCAAACAATCTCTAAGCGCGAGAGTCACTCGGTGGCTATCAATAATCCATTTGTCTAATCGACGGGTGAATCGCCAATCGAGCTACTCGGGGGGTAACCTCTCCCAACAACATCGCAACCTCGGCCCGCGAAACTCTCTCGCAACTGGCTGGAACTCAACAACGCCGCAGAGTGCGTCGTCTTCCTACTCAAAGCATCGCCACTACATTGGCTTTACCCGGATGGTACAAAATCTAGCAATCATAATCCTTTACCAACTCTAACCATCTCTCTCGCCTCATATTCAACTCCTTCGAGTAAACAGATACTTGAGGCTCGTGATCGGTAAACATCCGAATCTGCTCACCATACAGGTAATGCCTCCAAATCTTGATTGCAAACACCATCTGTTGCCAACTCCATATCATGAGTCGGGTAGTTTCGCTCATACGGCTTGGTGACGAGAAGCATAGGCAATGACCTTCCCGTGCTTTGCATCAACACACAACCTAACCCAAACTTGGAAGCATCGTTGTAGACCACGAAACCACTTGTCCCCTCCGGATCGCCAACATCTGGTTGAAGTCAAATGCGCGCTTGAGCCTAGCAAAGCTCTAATCACACTCATCGTCCCAAACAAACTCGACACCCTTCCTCGTCGACGAGTGAGGGCGAGGCTATGGCGGAAAAGTCCTTAACGAACCGACGGTAGTAACTCGCCAATCCTGAAAGGCTGCGTATCTCTCAAGAATGAAGTCGGCTTGGCCCACGAACTCACGGCCTCAATCTTCGCGGGGTCCACAGATATACCATCTCTCGAAACTACGTGACCTAGGAAGGCCACCTGCTCCAACCAAAACTCACACTTGGAAAACTTCGCATAAAGCTGGTTTTCCCTCAAGGATGCCAATACTCGCCTCAAATGCTCTGCATAGTCCTCCTTAGACCTCGAATAGATCAGAATATCGTCAATGAACACGATGACAAAGTTGTCCAAAAATGATTTGAACACCCTATCCATCATGTCCATAAACGCGGCTGGGGCATTGGTCAATCCAAACGACATGACCACAAACTCATAGTGGCCATATCTAGACCTGAAAGCTGTCTTAGGAGTGTCGGCATCCCTGATCCGCAACTGATGGTAACCGAATCTCAGATCTATCTTGGAGAACACGGAAGCTCCCTGAAGCTGATCGAACAAATCATCGATACGGGGGAACGGATACTTATTCTTCACTGTCACCTTATTAAGCTCACGATAATCAATACACAAACACATCGACCCATCCTTCTTCTTCACAAACAGAACTGGTGCTCCCCACGGGGACACACTGGGACGAATGAACCCTCGGTCTAACATCTCCCGTGAATCGAACCTTGGGCCTTTAACTCGGCTGGCGCCATACGATACGGAGCCTTCGAGATAGGGAGGGTCCCTGGCTCGAGCTCAATTGTAAAGTCAACCTCTCTCTTCGGGGGCAACCCCGGTAACTCCTAAGGAAACACATCCGCAAACTCTTGTACAACCGGCACCTGATCACCAGTCAGCGAGGGGCGGCTCTCCCCAGACAACTTGGCTAGGTAGCCCCAAGCTCCATGAGCTAGCAAACGACGAGCTTTCACAGCTGACACCATCGGCCGGCAAACTCCACCCTAAACTCCACAAAACTTAAAGCTGGGCTAACCCGGCGGCCTGAAAACTACTTCTTTCCGGTGGCAGTCAATCAACGCGTGGTTAGCAGCTAACCACTCCATTCCAAGAATCACATCGAAATCGCTCATAGGCAGAACTATGAGCGTAGCCACAAGCAACTCTCCGGATATCTCGATCCGGCCATCCTTAATCTTATCTCTAGCTAACATATTAACTCCCGAAGGAGTTGCAACAGACAACTCAAGACCTAGAGGCTCTAATCTCAATTTAGCATGCTCAGCAAACAACATAGATACAAATGAATGCGTAGAACCAGAATCAAACAAGACAAATGCGCAGTGATCTAAAACAAGAAGCGTACCTGCCACAACGGCATCCGTGCGCTCGGCCTCCTGACGGGTCGTAGCAAACACCGACCCTGCTGCTGCGCTAGCTGAGCTGCCATAGCTGGCTGAGGACAAGAACGGATCATATGCCCCTCCTTACCACAGCGAAAACACACCCTCGGCCCTGCCTGACAAACTCCAGTGTGGGCTCTCCCACATGTAGCACATACGGGAATCTGCTTGGGACCGCCCTGCTGGAGAGGCTGGAAACGGGCCAGAGCTCTATGCTGATCCCGGTTCTGAAACTGACCTTGGCGACGCTGGCCGCCACCTCTGAAATCAAACTTCCTCTTATGGCCCACTGCAGCTGGGACAGGACGCTGAATCGGAGTGGCAACAATCTGCTCCACGGGATACTTCCCATTATAAATGGTGGCTAACTGAACAGCTCTAGCATAAGTGTCAGGGGCCTGAGCCCTGAAATCCTGGCAAACACCCTGCCTCAAACTAGAAATGAACTTCCGAATCTTCAACTCAGGGGTGGCTATCAACTGCGGAGCAAAATAACCATACTCCGAGAACTTTCTCTCCTACTCCTCTATAGAATCAGAACCCTGCTTCAGGTTCTGGAAAAGCTCCACCATCTTCTCTTGAGCCTCATCACTAATGTACTTGGCCTTGAACTCCGACTTGAAGAACTCCCAAGTAGCAGGTGGAGACCCAGCTGGTCTCTCACTTAAGGTGGACTCCCACCACCATCTAGCTGTGCCTCCTAACACATGAGCCGCACACCTCGGCCTCTGAACATCGGGGCACACCATAATCAGGAAGGTGTACTCCAAATGGGCAATCCATCTGGCTACCGCTAAAGCATCTCCCGAGGCATCAAACTTATCTGGCTTCCACTTCACGAAGTCCTTCAACCATCTACCAAGCTCCTCGGCACCCTCTGCCACATCTGCCTCAGGGCTACTTGCCTCTGTGGAGCTGGGGGTGCTGTTGCGCCCTGCTAAAACATGCGAGTCAACTGCTCGATCTGGGATCGGGACTCTTCCCCGCCTTGGCGCCAACAAGGCAGGTCTCTCGCCCTCTGGTCACTCAACAAGGCTCACCATCAAAGCCCTCATAGAATCAGCAAATGCGCTCCGGGAGCGATCTCCGCGGCGCTCGATCGCCTCAACGCCTCCTCTAGGCGCAACAGGGGAGCTATCGGTGGAATGACATCGAGTCTCGGCTTGGGACGATGTCCCCGCAGATCGCACCCGATCCCGATACTCGACCGCCACGAACCTCCTCTTCCGGTGCGGGTAAATGGCATGCTGGCGATCTACACCCAAACCAACAACGAGTCAGAACCTGCTCGTCTCCGCTCTACAACACTAAACAAGGCATACACTAGATGAAAGGCATTGTAAATTCTTAACCCTTTTCTAAAAACAGTAAACTTAGGCGTACCTGATGACTGTCAGAGTGCTGGTGATCATGGGAAAAATGACCTACAACAAAAGGTCAGTCTACATAATCTATGACTCTGAGCTCTGATACCAACTGTAAAGACCCGACCCAAAAGGGGCTCTAAATGGGCATTTACCTCAATGCATGCATTCAAAGTAAAGACAATATACAAATATGATTTCGGATTCCAAGTAAAAATTAAAACATTCAAACATTCAATCGTAAATCAATACGCTTTTCATCTGAAACTCGCCCCTGTCTCCAAGCACTGCTTTCAAGACAAATACATTTCCAAAAGTTTACTCTGATCAGAGATTTATTAAAATCATTCAAAACCTTCTCAAATACATAAATGCTAGAATCCACAAAACATTGAGAAAACATCCTAGGGCTCCGTGCCCGACTACATGCATTCAAGGGAAATAAAAGACAAGAGTCATAATATAAAAAGTAAGAGATGACAGCAGGTTCCCATGATCACAGCTCCTTCTTCAGCCATCCTGTCTCGCACCTTGGTTACCTGTGGAAAACCACAAAATAAGGGTGAGTAACAAATTACTCAGTAAGAATCCCCAACCGGGGTACAATACGATATACATGGTCATCTAGATGAATGTATGCAAGCTATGAATATAAACACAGAATAGAGTACATAGCTTAAGTCCATGCTTGGACCTCGAATGCCAACTCAGGGTCTTAGTCCGGAATAAACTGTTAGAGTCTAAATGTGTGATTGTGTATAATGTACTGTGTAATAGATCTAGGCCTGTTAGAACCGCTAGGCCCATTGTAACTCTTATATAAAGAGGTTGCCTCTCAATAATAGAACACACTGTTTTGAATCATATTGATAACATGGTATCAGAGCCATCAAGGCAGAAATAGGGTTTGGGAAAAAAAGAGGAGAAAATTCCAGCCGCCGCCTCCGCCGGTACCATCTGAAAGCCCGGTCGCCGATCTATCCAGTCGTTCGAGTTGCGACTCCGTCCGAGCAACGACTAAGCCGCACGCGCCGCCGACAGCTTCCACCAACCGCCAGCTTTCGTCGCGCATGGAGGCGCGTGGCAGCTCCGACCAGGTCGGGTCTTCTTGGATTTTGTGCGCGCCGGCGTGTTCTACACGTGTGTGAGGTTCGTTTCGCATTTTACGCATCGGGGTGCCTCGAGTGTGCCATTTTCCGTTACTGTTGGTGCTGTTTTTTTCAATTTCCAGATTCTATTTCGTTTGATTTATGAAATAATTGAGTTATCTGCTGTCCGTTGACACTAATCGGGGAAATATGAGTGATACCAAGCATACAAGTGTGATTTCTCATATGATGGAGATCACAAAACGCAAACTGAATGGGACAAATTATCTCGACTGGCATCGAACGATTCGAAACCACCTGCTGAGTAATGAGCTAGAAGGACACATGGATAGTGATCCGCCTAAAGACGAAGTTGAAAAAAGGAAGTGGGATCGCGTTGATGCTCGCTTGTATAATCAGATTACTAACTCAATGAATGATGAGATTGTCGATCTGATTAGTCATTGCACTACGGTGAAAGAACTCATGACGTATGTGGAATTCCTGTACTCGGGGAAGGAGCAGGTAACAAGGACGTATGATGTTTGCTCGTCCTATTTCCACGCTGACCAGAATTGTGAACCATTGTTGACCTATTACACGAGGCACAAGGGTAATAGTGCCGAGTTAAATTCTCTCATGTCGTTCAGTGCAGATATCGCAGTTCAGCAGACCCAGAGGGAAAAGATGGGGGTTATCAGTTTCTTGCGTGGGCTTGGTTCGGAGTATGAGAATGTGAGGTCTCAAATCCTGTCAGGAACTGAACTACCATCTTTGGATGATGTGTTTCGCCACCGCAACGAATGTAAGTTCATTTAATTGAACAATCGAATAGCGCCTTGCTTGGGAGGAGTGTGGTTCGTGGTGGGAGGAACGTTAGTTTTTCTGCATCGAAATCTGGGAATGACCGACGTCAGGATATTCCTAGTGACAACCGACGTCTGGATACTCGAATGACCTGCCATTACTACCAGAAACCCGGTCATTTAAATAGAGATTGCAGAAAGTTGCAATATGACAATCGGAGGCTTCAGAAGGCCCACCTTATGTCCAGTGAGAAAGTACCTGTTGACGAGTGTGCTGCACTCCGAGTTCCCACAGCTCCATCACAGCCATCATCCTCTCAAGACTTCCGCTGCTTTGCAACCCCGGTCAAACGGTAACAACCATTGTCTTCTTTTCGTCGTCCACAAAGTGGGTCATTGACTCCGGGGCGACTGCTCATATGACAGGTAACGAACAGTTGTTCTCTACATCATTGTCATCTGTTCCTTTTCCTACGGTTACCTTAGCTGACGGATCCTTGTCTCCCATAAAGGGAGCTGGGTCTATTACTCTTACCCCTACCTTGTCGCTATCTTCCGTGTTGTGTATGCCTACGTTTTCATATAACCTGATTTCGGTTAGTCAATTGGCTCGTGACTTACATTGCTTTGTTTCCTTCTTCCCGACTCATCGCTTGTTTCAGGATCATTTGAAGAAGATTATTCGTAGGGGCATGCGGTGGGGTCTCTATATCTCGGATCGTGACAGATCCCAGCCGTGGCATGTGCGGGTTCTGCGTCTCTTTTTGAAGTCCATTGTCGGATGGGTCATCCCTGTTTGTCTATTTTGAAGAAGTTATTTCCCGAATTCAAGATGATGTCTTCCTCGATTGCGAGTCATGTCAGTTTGCAAAGTTTCACCGATTGAGTTCTAGTCCTAGGGTTAATAAACGAGCAGCTGCTCCTTTTGAATTGGTCCACTCTGATGTTTGGGGTCCGAGTCCTGTTATGTCTAAAACGGGATTTCGCTATTTTGTCACATTTGTTGATGACTTTTCCCGATTTACTTGGGTCTATTTAATGAAAAATCGTGCTGAATTGTTTTCTCACTTTTGTACCTTTAATGTTGAGATTCATAATCAATTTAAAGCTTTCATCCAAATTTTACGCACTGATAATGGGGGCGAATATTTTTCGGACACCCTTCGTTCCTATCTTAGTGAGAAGGGTATTATTCATCAATCGTCGTGTGTGGACACACCATCCCAGAACGGTGTGGCCGAGCGTAAGAACAGGCATTTGCTGGAAACAGCTCGTGCCCTCTCATTTCATATGAATGTTCCAAAACATTTTTGGGTTGACGTTGTGTCTACAGCCTGTTTTCTCATTAATCGAATGCCGTCGTCGATTTTGGGTAATCAAATTCCATTCCAGGTTTTGTATCCCTCCACGGAGATGTTCCACCTTCCCCCGAAGGTTTTCGGGTGTACGGCCTTTGTTCACGATGTTCGTCCTCAAAGGACCAAGTTGGATCCTAAGTCTTTGAAATGTATCTTCCTCGGGTATTCTCGCGTCCAGAAGGGTTATCGTTGTTTTTGCCCGAGTACGGGTCGTTATGTCGTCTCTTCTGATGTTACCTTTTTTTAGGATACTCCGTTTGATCCTGTGTCTAGTCCTTCAGCTGTGGAGGATGATTTGTTGGTTTATGAGGCCGTGTCCTCGTCCGATGGTTCCAACCCCCCTCCTCCTAGTCCGTCTCTTACTCAGGTATACACCTGGCGACCACGACCCTCGGCAGCCTGTCCCATGCCGGCAGATTCTTCGTCATCTGACTTGCAAGCAAGTAATGATCTAGACTTGCCCATTGCTCTTCGCAAAGGTAAACGTTCTTGCACATATCCTATCTCCACATATGTGTCATACCATCAATTATCCCCTACTTCGTTTTCCTTTCTGACTTCCCTTGATTCTGTCTCTGTCCCTAAAAGTACTCGGAAGCCTTGTCCCATTCAGGTTGGCACCAGGCGATGGTAGAGGAGGTGGCTGCTTTGGATGCGAATGGTACTTGGGAACTGGTAGCTCGTCCAGAAGGAAAACAGACGATTGGTTGTAAGTGGGTGTTTGATGTCAAAATGAATTCTGACGGGTCAGTTGCTCGCCTCAAAGCACGCTTGGTTGCTAAGGGGTATGCTCAGACATATGGGATTGATTACAGTGAGACCTTCTCTCCTGTTGCCAAGATGACGTCCGTTCGCCTATTTATTTCTCTCGCAGCAATGAATGATTGGCCATTATTTCAGTTGGATATTAAGAATGCATTTTTGCATGGTGATCTTCTTGAGGAGGTCTATATGGAGCAACCACCTGGGTTTGTTGCTCAGGGGGAGAATGCCAAAGTGTGTCGTCTTGGTAAATCTCTGTATGGCTTGAAACAAAGCCCGCGAGCGTGGTTGGGTAGGTTCAGCCAAGTTCTTGCGCAGTTTGGAATGCAGAAATGCTCTTCAGATCATTCTGTCTTCTTTCGTCGGTCTGACCATGGGATTGTGTTACTTGTGGTATATGTCGACGATATTGTGATTACCAGGAGTGATAGTTCAGGGATGGCCTCACTAAAGGTTTTCCTTCATAGCCATTTCAGCACTAAAGATCTTGGAAATTTAAAATATTTCTTGGGTATTGAGGTCATGAGAAATAAGAAAGGGATCTTTTTGTCCCAGCGAAAGTATGTTCTCGACCTACTGACTGAAGTAGGAAAGTTAGGTGTGAAACCGTGTAGTACCCCGATGGTGCCAAACCAACAGTTCGTCAAGGACGGTGAAGCTTTTTCTGATCAAGAAAGGTACAGGAAGCTAGTTGGGAAAAGTGAACTACTTTGATACCACGAGGCCGATATTTCGATTGCGTGAGTATCGTGAGTCGCTTTATGTCATCTCCTACTGATTGAACATTGGAGAGCTGTGGAAGCAGATCTGAGTTATCTTAAGTTTGCTATCGGGAGGGGCGTCTTGTATCGAAACCATGGACATTCCAATATTGAATGTTTTTTGAGATCTTCGATCAGGGTGTTCTAAAAGAAGACAGGAGATCAACCTCGGATACTGTGTGTTTATGGGAGGTAATTTGGTTTCATGGAAGAGTAAGAAGCAAAATGTGGTGTCCGTTCTAGTCTTTGAGTCGAAATACAGAGCTATGTCCCAAGGAACGTGTGAGATAGTATGGCTGGTTCAACTGCTGAATGAAGTTGGAATCAAAACTGCAACACCTGCTAAACTATGGTGTGACAATCAAGCAGCAATTCATATTGCCTCTAATCCGGTATTCCACGAGAGAACTAAACATATTGAAATAGACCGCCACTTTATCCAGAGAGAAGATACAACAAGGGTTGGTTTCGACGAGTTATGTGAAGATCGGAGAACAGTTGGGTGATATCTTCACCAAAGCATTGAATGGAGCTCGGATAGACTATCTTTGTAACAAGCTGGGCATGATAGATATATTTGCTCCAACTTGAGGGGGAGTATTAGAGTCTGAATGTGTGATTGTGTATAATGTACTGTGTAATACTGTGTAATTGATCTAGGGCCGCTAGGCCCATTGTAACTCTTATTTAAAGAGGTTGCCTCTCAATAATAGAACACACTGTTTTGAATCATATTGATAACATAAACCACCACACAAAATGCCCTATACGAGAAACAAGTCTCGGCCTCAGCTTGTCTACTGGCGATACGAAAGGTGCACTGGCTCACGATCCCGAGGAGCTCTCCAGTCGGCGCTATAATGAGCGTATGCGCGCACCGCATGCTACTGCAGATTCTGGGGGGATGCCGGGTCTAGTGGCAAGCTGCCCAGGTCCAGTCACCATGCCTAACTAAATCTCTGGATCAGTGTCACTGACATAGGGGTGTGAGACCTGGACACGTGAACTATGTCAGCCTGAACCACCGCACCTGAGGCTAAGGAATCGGTCGTGGTAGGCTTACACCAGGAAGCCGTCCTTGCCCTGTCAGATGGTAATCAAGGGCTACTTCCGAACACGCTGAGGATGTGCCGGCTGCCGGGGACGATTCAATGCAAAGTCATCATCCTGACCGTTGGAGCATTTAACAGTCTCCACCCTCACCCAAGATTGCAGGGCCTACCCGTCGGGTTAGCTAAACCCTAACGGGGTCTAGGGACGGAGTACTACCTCGTACATCCCTGCCATAGATGCAAGATACTTTATGCATTCGGGCCTGGATGATGCTACCTACCTACACTCTAACCTATCATATCAATAATATACAATCCAATACAATCCAATACGTGCTCAACAGTTACAACGAACCTAGCATGGTACTACGAAACAAGAACAGATACGAGCATGCCAGAACGGAACAACCTAGCATGGATTAACATGAGAAACAACATAAGAAATCATGTCAGTCGGGAATTCAGAACAGAGCACCTAACACTATACATGTTGATAATCACAAACAAACATACAAACAGCAATCACATATAATACCGCAGGGCCCACACAACTCCGGTAAGAAATCCTTACCTTGGTCGGGAGGCTTCTACACACAAAATCCTAAGCTGCAGTCACTCCCGAGCTAGCTATCGAGAACCTAACAAACATAGCAATAATCACAACCATAGCCCTAAAATATAATAAAACAAACAGGCACAGCTCGGAGGCACTCACACGGCACGGCGACACGGAGCTGGGTGCTGCTGGGGAGCTGGTGCGGCTGGGCTGCGCGCTGGGCAGGCGATGGCACATCGTTGGGGCGCTGGCTGTGCGCACGGACGGGCGCTGGGGGAGGCGCGCGGGCGAGCGGCACGGAGCGAGGACGCGTGGGTGATGGGCGTGCTACGCGGACGCGGACGAGCAGCAGCTGCGACGGGCGCGCGGGCGCTGGGCGTGCGATGGCGTGCGATGGGAGCAGGGCGATCTGGGCGACAGGAAGCGAAGAAGTTGGGCGATTCCGGGCGGTCTGGCTCATTTCTTTGGTGCGCGGCGAGGAGCGATCTGGCGCGACGCGGCGGTGGAGAGGCTGCGACGGAGGGGTGCTTGGCCGGGCTCCTCTCGGCTGGCTGCAATCAAACACACACACACACCCACACTCTTCCACTTACATTCGGCCAGCAAGAGTTCTAATCGGAGAAGACGAAGAGACGAAGAAACTTACCCAGAAGGACGATCAAACCACGGAGCTGCAAAGGGGATGAAAATCGGCTTGGGGAGCTAGGGAGAACAAGCTTGGACGGCAATGGGAGTTTTGGAGAAGAAGAACAAAAAACCCTATTTTCTTTTCATTTAACCAAATGCACCAAAACTCCAATAATCCAAGGCTAACCAAGATATGACGCGGATAGAGCAACAAGAGCTCTCTATAGCTCAATTGGCACACATCCCCACAAGCTTTCCCGAAGACCCGGGTTCGAATCCCAGCTGCAACCCAATTATCCTTTATTTTTACTTTTGCATCTATCCATGCTCAAACCCATCCACAAAGCCTAAAAAACTCACCTAAATCCAACCAATAATTTTAGCAACTGGAAAAAGACATAAACGGCCCTGACGGCCCGACCAAATTACCAAAATACCCCTAGGGCAAACCTGGAATTCCGGGATGAAAACCTGGGCCGTTAGAGGGTGGGGCAAGCCCGAAGTACAATAATAATAATAATAATAAATCAAAACATTTTGGATAAAATTAAGGTATAAAGAGCGACTAGTCGTAGGTTATCTTGAAGTATTCCTCTTTCTACCAAAAGCAAAAGCTTGGAATATTCCATTTGCTTAGGCGGAATGCTTATTGCTCAAGCGAACTATCCTAGGAACTACGAAATTATGGGCATGATTACAACCTGAGTAGGAATGCGTAAAGCAAAAGCGGAACTCCTTTAGGGATTTGAGAACCTAAAAAGCATTCTTAGACATAATGTTTTGGCAAACTTAGATGAAGAAATAATTGAGTATAATAGTTTAAGTGATAAGAGTTAGTTGTAATAATGAACAATCTATCAGTCACGAAAGCGAGGAATTTGAAGCAAACCTGAGTCTTTTGGAAATTTCTAAAATTTAGGTTGCGATGAGATTTTCTACGATTGTGATCAAGAATGAACTAAATTAAGAGGAAAACAAATGCTAAAAGGTAGTTAATGCATTGCTCGGGACTAGCAATGATTCAAGCTTTGGGGCTTGATAGCTCTCAAATAGAGTATAATTTGGGGAAAAGATAAAATGCAAATGACAAAGATAGAATTCATACGCATTCTCATTTAGGCATTAGGAAAGCTAGCATCACATTTTCGGAGTAAAAGAGAGACTAAACTTTGCTAATATGTAAATTTGCCGTGGGACGGAAAGCTGAAGATTCTACTACATTGAATGAAGCGACCAGTGATGCAAGAAATAACCACATCCTTAACCTAAAGTGTTAACAAACTAACAACATTTGGAGAATCGCACCACTATAAGAATTCAAGGAAATCAAAATAACAAGAAACTTCATCGAAATTTAGGACGCTGAGAAAATATTGCCATCGGTAAATGTAACGGCCATCTAGGACACTTATATTGTTAGTGTTAGGTTCTTACAGGTACCCTGGAGGATGTTTGTTCTTGAACATGCTTAATTTTGTTTATCCCCTGTTGCTTGTGATCTGGATTGTATGATGTGTGGGTTCTGCTGAATATGTATGTTAAGCATGTTTGAAGCTAGGGTTCCTTGAATTGTTGCTAGGGTGTTGTCATGTAGATTGTTGTTTTTTGCCACTGTGCTCTCCTGTTCATTGACTGTCTGTCTTGTCTGCAATTATTCTAGTATCCTGGACTTGTTGTTTGAAATACTCTATAGACCGAGGCTGCTTAATGTGCTAGGGTCCTTAGGGTTCCTAAGTGACAGTCGAGTTGCTTACTGGCTCGGTTTGCTCAGGATTGCCCAGTGTGTTGCAGTCTAGGACAACCCAGTGTGTCGCAGTCCAGGACAACCCAGTGTGTTTCTGTCCCCTATTAGCCTAGTGTGTTGCTAAACAGGTTGATCAGGACTGCCCAGTGTGTTGCAGTCTGGGACTAGCCTAGTGTGTGTTGTCCCTTTGTTGGCCTAGGGTGTGCTGACCAGATTCAGGATTGGCCCAATGTGTTGCTGATCTCGGGCTAGCCCAGTGTGTTGCTGCCCGTGTTGCTCTAAGACTAGCCTAGTGTGTTGATGTCCCCTGTTAGCCCAGTGTGTTGCTAATCAGGTTGAGCAAAACTGCCCAGTGTGTTGCGATTCAGATCGCCGATGTGTGTTGCGATCCGGAGTGATGACCAGCGTGTTGTTGTCCTTAGTTAGCCCAATGTGTGCTAACCCCACTTGTTGTATTGTATAGCCTCTGAGATTGTTTGGTTGTTTCTCATGTTTGTTAGCCTAGTGTGTGCTAGCCCTGTCTAGCTTTGAGTCTAGACCTTGATGTTGTTTTATCCTGATAAGTAAGTTGATGTAACTGCCATGTTCTTGTTTGATGCATGTATGCTAGGATGCTAGAGGATTTGTTGTGCGTATTGTACCCCGGTTGGGGGATCCTTACTGAGTGCTTTGTACTCACCCTTTCTGTGGTTTTCTCCACCAGGCAACTTGGCACAGCATCGAGGTGGCTAGCGGAGGGGCTAATGGATCATGGGAAAGGTCGATGCATGTCTTGAGTCTTTCAATTCTAGTCATGAAAGTGTCTTAGGGAATTTGTATTGGATTTTATAACAGTTGTGTAATTGTTTGAAATTCACTCTGGCCAGAGGCTTGTTTTATTGATTTTACTTGTGAACTCAAAGGAGTTTTTAAGTTCAATATTTTAATAAAGATGTTTTGAATTTCAGTCTATTGCATCTTTTAATGAGTAAACATCTAAAAGTAAAGACTATTTAGGACCATTTAGTGTCGGGTCTTTACAGTTGGTATCAGAGCTTAGAGTGATAGATTATGTTGACTGACCTACTGAGTTAGGTCGTTGTGTCCCATGATCATCAGCACTTCAAGAGCCGCCAGGTATGTGTTTAAGTTCATTGTTAAGGGTTTAAGTTTACAATACCTGCATCTAGCATACTTGTTTCAGTTTGTTGTTGGCAGTAAGGTCCAAGTGTGGACTAGCTCGTAGTGGTTGAGTGTAGATCGCCAGTGTGTCGATCACACGTGGAGAAGCAACGACGTCAAGTGTTGCCAACCAAGGAGTTGGTGTTGAGCCAGCTGTAGATGAGGCAGCGTCCAGGGTTGACCAAACCCGTAGGCCACCAGTGGCCTAGTTGCTAGTTGTCGAGAGGAGGAGTAGAGACTGTCCTGCCTCCGAGCGCTACTCCCAGAGTGGAGTCTGTAGCAACCATGATGGTTTTGGTTAGAGCGTTACTCGCTGAGCATCGAGCAGAGTTTCAAGAGAACATCTCGAGCATGTCTGATAGCCAAGATGGCAAAGACCAGATTGATGAGTCTGGGAGTCCCTGTGCGAGTTGTTGGTGTTGTTGTCACAAGAGGAAGTGCCTTGTTGGCCTGTTTGTGGCATGGCCTAGAGTTTGGTGCAGATGGTTCGCATAACTTAGGATTAGGCCTAGTTCACACTGTGGTGCAGATGGTTCGCATAACTTACTTGGAAGTTCAACATGTTCTCCAGGCATCGCACTTGTAGTGCCAGTGGTTGCACCTGTTGAGGTAGCATAAGTGACTTAGTTAGTGGTAGTCAGATGTCCACGAGAGTAAAGATGTGCTAGGGGTGACCGAGAGTAACATCCCCTAAGTTTACTCGAGAGTTGGGTAAAAGCTAAAGTTAGAACGTGTAGAGTGAGCCCTTAGTGTTCATTGTTGGTTGTGACTCGGATGAGAGTCGGATGTTGGTAGCCCTATGAGAGTCAGTTAGACTTTGGTCTCTTGTGATTACCAGTATTTGAATCCATATGTGTACCTGTGAGTAGTTTGTTTCCGGTGTGGGTGGTTATCGAAAATCACATTAAAGTTGATTCCCTTGAAGCGGAGAGTGCTCAGTTTTCGGAGAACTTGGGCTTTCAGTTAAAGGATACTACCTTGAAAAGTGCCCTTAGCTTGAGTTGTGGATGTATTTAGCTCGTCGTTGGATTACTTGTCGTCAGACAAGAGTTGTTAGTTGGGAACGTGACCCTGGATGGTAAGCACCCTTGTTGTTGTTTCGTTAGAGTTAGTTGGGACCGAGCGAGTCGTGGTTGACTAGAAACCATGCAGTAATTACTAGTGTTGTTAAGGGTATGGGAGAGGTCTTTACCCAGAGTAGGCTACCCGGTGGCTAATGCTTTGAGTAAGAGGATGACACATTCTGCAGCGTGTCTGGTCTCTTGCCCTTGCATCTAGTTAGATGGAGTCAGCAAGCACAAATGTTTTAAAGATGAAGGTTTCTTCTTGTTTAGTCATTGGCTCGTAGACCATATTTGTGGCAGTGTGTGTCTGAGGGTCGTTGGAAGGACCCTAAGCTCGTAGAGATCCTTCCCAAAGCTCAGTCAGACCTGGTCAATGTGTTTCCAATTGCTCGGTCGGAGGTTGTTGTTAGTTGCCAAGTTGGGGTTCTGTGTACCTGAGGCTTGCCCTTAGGATGTTGTAAGTCCTGAGGTAGTGGTTGGAGACCATCAGTGGAGTTGTTTTGTTATGGTGTTCAGGTGGAGTTGCCTTATCAGCTCAGTGATGGTTCATCACTTTTGCTTGGGTGCGATGGTTGAGAGGTGGTAGAGTTCCTTTTCTTGGTATGTCCCTCTTGGTTAAGGGTCGCAAGTCGATTGTAAGTCGTTGGAAAGCCCTTGTCCCTGAAAGAGTTCGAGTTGGCGACGGTTAAGCTCGAGTGTTGGTTGTGTTACCAACAGGCAGTGGTTGGTTAGTTCAACAGCTTTTGTTGCCTTGCCGGAAGTTGTTTGACCTTTTGAGATTTTGGAGGTCCTGCTGTTTCAATCGAAGTTCGTTGTTGCTTAAGGCGTGTCGTTTCCAAGTCTTGTCCAGTAAGGGGGCCTTGCTTGTTGTGTCACACCTAACCCTAGTGATTCTCCGAATTAAGGTTGGTGTTTTGACAACTTGTTAATGTTGGGTTAAGATGCTTCTGTTTGATGTATGATTTCTGGTTACTTTAAGCTGTAAAAGGAGATAGTCCTTGGGTTAAAGTTCTTACAGGAATACAACGCAGTTTGTCTTCAGCCGGTTTGGCAGTTCCAAAGAGGGGACAGATGGTTTGGTTGCGGGTTTATGCAACATGGTAGGGTGGTGAAGATTGCTTTAAGAATTTGGAGGCACCTTTTGTACGATTAGTGGAAACAGTAGTTTTTAGGCCATTGGAAGTCGTTGGGACCTCTTCACTCGATAGAAGTTAGGCATGAGGTAGAGAAGATGCTAGAGTTGGCCAAGAGCCTTGACAGTGAGATTGTGTGTCATCCGGGAAAGGGCCAATGTCGTGGTCGTTGCTCTGAATAGTAAGGTGTCGCACTTCGCAGTCTTGTTGTGTTCTTAAGTTCTTTTGTGGGAAGGGTTCCAGCGAGCCAGATGTGCGGTGTTGTTGAGAGAGGTTACCATCGTGGTAGTTTAGTGACTTTTCAGCCTTCCATCAGGCAGAGAATCATTGTGGCCAACTGAGTGATCCCAAGTTGCTCAAATTTCCGTGGAGCAGCATGAGGAGGGTTTTGGCAGAGTTTGTTAGCCGGTGTCTCACTTGTCTACAAGTGAAGGCTTCCAGTCAGAGGTCTGCAAGACTGTTGTAGCCACTGAGCGTGCCTCGGTGGAAGTGGGAAGAGATTTCCATGGTTTTATCTCTGGATTACCGAGGACACCGAGGGGGTTTACTCAGACCTGGGTGATTGTTGACCGTGTGTCAAGGGTGCACACTTCGTGCCTGGTAGAGTTAACTATTCTGTAGAGCAGTGGGCACAGTTGCTAATGAAGCAGATTGTGCGGTATCATGGGGTACCAGTTGAGATAGTATTTGTAAGGGATTCCCGTTTCACTTCCAGTTTCTAGAGGGCACTTCAGAAAGGTTTAGGTGCTGAGTGCAGTTCAGCACAGCTTTTCGCCCTCAGACTGATGGACAAACTGAGAGGGTGAATCAGATCCTTGAGGATATGTTGAGGACTTGTGTACTTGACCTCCCGGGCAGTTGGGACCAGTATTTGTATCTGATAGAGTTTGCTTATAGCCACAGTTATCAGGTGACAATTCAGTTGGCACCGTTTGAGGCCTTGTTTGAAAAGCGTTGTAGTTCTCCTGTGTTTTGGGAAGAGGTTAGTGACACATAGGTTTTGGGTTCTAAGTTGCTTCTTGACTAGCGATGCAGTGTAGAAGATCCGAGCTTGTATGTTGACTGCCCAGAGTAGGCAGAAGAGCTACGCCGATGTGAGGCGCAGGAGCCTAGAGTTTGAGGTGGGACAACACGTCTTTCTGAAGGTAGCACCGATGCGTGGGGTTTTGAGATTTGGTAAGCGGGGCAAGCTGAATCCTAGGTTTATGGGACCTTTTGAGATCCTTGAGCGAATCAGTCCAGTGGCGTACCATTGGCCTTGCCTCCGTTGTTGGCTTCTGTGCATAGTGTGTTCCACGTATCGATGTTACGTCAGTACATTTCAGACCCGCCCCGCATTGCTGATTTTGAACCGTTACAGCTGAGCAAGGACTTGAGCTTCGAGGAGAGGCCCGTGCAGATTCTAGCTCGGGAGTGCAAGACGTTGCCTAGCCGAGAGATCGATTTAGTCAAAGTTCAGTGGAGAAAACAGAGAGCAAAGGAAGCAACCTAGGAGCGCGAGGACGAGATGAGGACGCATTACCCCGAGTTATTCCAGTCTTAGGACTTTCGAGGGCGAAAGTCTTAAAATGAGGGAATACTGTAACATCCCAAGTTTTCCTTTTGGTTCTCCAGGTATGGTTGGTTGGTTCTCAGTTAGTTTGTTGGGCTGTTAGGGCTCTTAGAGGCTCTAGGGGCATTTTGGTCATTTGGCCTCTCTGGGGTATTTTGGTAATTTCCAGCCTTGTCGTGAGTTAATAAAATTATTTTGATGTTTGTTCTAGGTTTGAGAGTTGTGTGGAGGAGTTTGGAGCTTGCCCGGATTTAAACAGAAATTCTTTTTAAAAAGTGTTGGAGTTGGGACTCGAAGGGGGAACCTCATTTGACACTTGTCAAAAGAAGGATTTTTGTGCAATTTTAAAATAAGAAAAAGACATCTTTTTTCCCCTTCCAATTTGCCCTAGCCGCCCAAGTTCCCTCTCCCTCATCCTCCTTGGCCGAATTCCTTCTCCCAATTCCTCTATTGCCGAAATCTCAAGCTCCCTTGGCCGAGATCCATTTAGCTCACCAAGAACCCAAGTTCTTCAAGCTTGCTCCTCCTTTCTCTTGTGGATTTCGAAGCATCAAGGTAAGTGTGTTCCCTTGCAATTCTTTTCTTCTCCTTCCTTGCCTTGGCCGAGAATTGACTCCATCTCTAAGGAGCTTTGTTTTCTCTTCTCCTTGAAGATCCAAATCACCTTGCCTTGGGAGTGAAGGAGTTGTGCTCGTGCCTTCCCTAGTTGTTGGAGATCTGAAAAGCCTCCTTCCAAGCTTGCTTTGTCGAGGCCTCCAAGGGTAAGAGTTGTTGTGCCTTGTTTGTTTACTTGTTGATCTAGCTGATGGCACCATGGTTGGGTGGTTTGGCTTCTAACCAAAGCTTTTCTCTTGTTTTGCAACCTAGCTTAGCCGAATCCATCCTTGTGGTGCATCTATCTTGGCCGAGACACCTAGTCCTTTGGGCAGCTTTGCTGAAATCCATCTAGGTGAGTTGGTAAGTTGTTGTGTTTGGTTGTTTGTTGGGTGTAGTGGTCGAGAGCCCCTTGTGATGAAGAGGCCGATAACTCCATGTTGTGGTGTGTGTGTGTGTGTTTGCTCCTAGCCGAGACTTAACACTTGTGGTGTTGTGTTGTGTTGTGTTGCTTTGTTTACCCTAGCCGAGAGTGTAGAGGAAGGAGCTTGGAATTCTCTTGTTTGTGGTTTGACCTAGCTTGGTCGAGACCACCCTTGGAAGTTGAAGTCTTGCTCGGGTTTCGGTAAAGCCCTATTTCCTGGTTGTTTGGTTGCTTGGTTTGTTGTGATTTGGATTGTAACTGATTGTTCTGTTGTTAGGGTAACTGTGTGGTGTTCTGTAGCTCAAGGGTTATTCTGGGGCTTGGATTCTTCAGTTGCCAAGTAAGGGTTCCCTACCGGGGTTGTGTGGGCCCTACGCATTGCAATGATATCTCCTAGTTGTGTGTTTACATATATTGAACTGTTAGTGGATAGGTTTTCTGCAGGTTGTCTGGAATGTATATATATATATTGTTAGTGATAGGTTCTTGCAGGTTCCCTAGAGGATGTTCTGTGTAATGATGTATGTTCTTGGTTATATTGTGTTTTGCCTATTGATCTGAACTGTATGTTTGATGGACTGTTAGTGGATAGGTTTCCTGCAGGATGTCTGGGACACTTATATTGTTAGTGTTAGGTTCTTGCAGGTACCCTAGAGGATGTTTGTTCTTGAACATGCTTAATTATGTTTATCCCCTGTTGCTTGTGATCTGGATTGTATGATGTGTGGGTTCTACTGAATATGTATGTTAAACATGTTTGAAGCTAGGGGGTTGGCATGTAGATTATTGTTTTCTGCCACTGTGCTCTCATGTTCATTAACTGCATGTCTTGTCTGCAATTATTCTAGTATCCTAGACTTGTTGTTTGAAATACTCTGTAGACCTAGGCTGCTTAATGTGCTAGGGTCCTTAGGGTTCCCGAGTGACAGTCGAGTTGCGTGCTGGCTCGGTTTGCTCAGGACAGCCCAGTGTGTTGTAGTCTTGGACAGCCCAGTGTGTTGTTGTCCCCTGTTAGTCCAGTGTAATGCTAAACAGGATGAGTAGGACTGCCCAGTGTGTTGCAGTCCAGGACAGCCCCGTGTGTTGTTGTCCCCTGTTAGCCTAGTGTGTTGCTAAACAGGTTGATCAGGACTGCCCAGTGTGTTGCAGTCTGGGACTAGCCTAGTGTATGTTGTCCCTTTGTTGGCCCAAGGTGTGCTGACCAGATTCAGGATTGGCCTAGTGTGTTGCTGATCCTGGGCTAGCCTAGTGTGTTGCTGCCCGTGTTGCTCTAAGACTAGCCCAGTGTGTTGCTGCCCCTGTTAGCCCAGTGTGTTGCTAATCAGGTTGAGCAGAACTGCCCAGTGTGTTGCAGTTCAGGACTGCCCAGTGTGTTGGAGTCTAGGACAGCCCAGCGTGTTGCTGTCCTTAGTTAGCCTAGTGTGTGCTAACCCTGCTTGTTGTATTGTATAGCCTCTGAGATTGTTTAGCTGTTTCCCCTGTTTGTTAGCCTAGTGTGTGCTAACCCTGTCTAGCTTTGAGTCTAGACCTTTGATGTTGTTTTATCCTGATAAGTAAGCTGATGTAACTGCCATGTTCTTGTTTGATGCATGTATGCTAGGATGCTAGAGGATTTGTTGTGCGTATTGTACCCCTGTTGGGGGATCCTTTCTGTGGTTTTCTCCACCAGGTAACTTGGCACAACATCGAGGTGGCTAGCGGAGGGGCTGATGGATCATGGGAAAGGCCGCTACATGTCTTGAGTCTTTCAATTCTAGTCATGAAAGTGTCTTAGGGAATTTGTATTGGATTTTATAACAGTTGGGTAATTGTTTGAAATTCACTCTGCCAGAGGCTTGTTTTATTGATTTTACTTGTGAACTCAAAGGAGTTTTTAAGTTCAATATTTTAATAAAGATGTTTTGAATTTCAGTCTATTGCATCTTTTAATGAGTAAACATCTAAAAGTAAAGACTATTTATGACCATTTAATGTCGGGTCTTTACAGTAAACCATGTCACCACGAAAATCTTAGAGAATCAATTGCGAAGATCGAGGTGATGATAGAGACATTCCAGAACCATCCAAGCTTACTAGCCAAGTAAACTTGCCCTATTTAAAGAGCACAAAAAACCCTAAAAAAGAGTCGATTGGGCGGGAGTTGATTCACTTTAGAGCCATTCCACCTTACGTAGAAGACAACCGGGAGGTGTTCATGGTATTCGATGATAAGGAATCTGCGCATTTGCAACAATCACACCATTTCTTATTTGCTAGTTTTTATACGTAGTTAAGAGTAGATTGTAGACACTATAATTAACTCATTTCGTAATGACATTTCATATTTCTTTCTTATTCCATTCTTTATTCTATGTTTTGCTAAGGTAGGTGCGGCTGGAGTAGAATTGTATGTAGAATGAATGTTAGAAATGCGGGTAAGAGTATTTTATAATGTTGTTTAAATATCAAGTATGCGTCGATTAACTACCGACATATGCTAACTAGCAATGAACTTGGGAGAGGGAATTAAAGGAAGGTCACAACAGGTTACGTTAGGTCGGTGTGAGGTCTCTCGCATTGTTTAAAGAGTTAAGGATAACCTTAATAATGCATGTGATGCTTAGAGGCAAGTATGAAGAAGCGCAGCGAGAGCTGGGTTTGCCATAAATCAATAAATGCGGAAGTAATCATTAGAGAGTAGGGAAGCATGAAATATATCTTACCACAAAAGCGTGTTTAGCACCATTCACATTCATATTCTTCACCTAAGTCTATTTAGTTTTGCACTTATGTTGTTAAATCAAAACAACCACACACCCATTGTTTTTACATACTTTGCACGTTTCTTATGGAGATCGATATTATATACTTATCACTTGACTACAAGGGATAAAGTTTGAAGCAAAGATGCATAACATTAATTCAAGAAAGTGTTACAACCTACTCCAACAGAATATAGAAGAAATGTGATAAATAGTTATCTAAGCTAACTACAATTACAAGATAAACTAACGGGCTGCAGAGTCGTCATTATTGCTAACGAGGTCTTCTACCAACAGACACCACGGTTCTAGTTCTTCCAAGGTTACAGATGAAGAGCATAACTGGGATCTCTAAGGAGACCCTATCGTTTTCACAAAATCCATCCAAGGTAGCTCCCTGTTTGAACTAGCACACTTGTTCTCTGATCGTTCATGTATTTTATAGGCGTATGTGGTGTCTTGTTGATCACATTCAATCTTGAGAGGAATTTTTGCCTGAATTATTTGATAGGTGATTCTTTCCATCTTTGTCTCGATGATTATGCTTTTCACATCGCGTAAGACTTTCCTTTAATACTCTCTTCGAATCATTCGCACCAAACGTAACCACACCGTAGTGCGAATCCCAATGTTTCATGTGCATTTAGCATGTTAGTGAGCATTTCATATAATCATGCGGTTTTCGTGTTTATGTGCGGAAATAGATGTCTTTACCCGCATTGTTATCCTACTTTTATCATGCGCCCACCCCTTGGCTTACCATGCTGAATCTATGTAATAATATATAATCATTTATTCCTTCGTGCTGTTTGCTACTTCTAATTTTAGTGAAATACAGTGGTTAAGAGGCCTAAATAGTGCTACTATTTTAAGCTATCAAGCATCTGTTACTCGAGTTGAAGTTATTGCATCGAACTAATGAGGCAGTTTAGAAAATTCGGTTAAGAATACTTACAGCTAAAAGTAGGTAGGTATAGGGCAATGGAATTTGTAGTGGGGGACTATGTGTTCCTTGAAAATGCTCCAACGAAAGACATTTTGAAATTCAAAAAGAAAGGGAAGCTTAACCCTTGATACGTTGGGTTGTTTGAAATCATTGAAAGGATTAGGCCGGTGCCTCATCGCTCAGCGCTACTCCCACCATTGTCTGCACTACACGATGTGTTTCACGTATAGATTTTTTGGTTTGTTAGTTTTTTTGTATTGAAATAATGGGTTGTTAGTTTTAATATAAAAAGATGGAGAGCTTCGTTTTTTTAGAAAAAAAAAACTTACATGAAGAACAAATGAGAAATTAAAAACGAAAAGAAAAACTAAAACCCTAAAAAATAAAACCCATTTGGTGGTTGTGTTGTTCTGCCTTCTTCTCGTGTCTGTCGAGTCGTCAGTGTTCACTGATCGTACAAAAGCAAATTAACAATACGAATGAGTGCAACCGGCAATTCCCATTTCCATTTGCTTGATCATTCCTGAATAAATCCGAACAAAAATCGAAGAAGAAGAAGAAAAGATATTTTTGATTTTGCGCCATGGATTCACGGGAGAGGCCGATGCCCTCTGTTCATCAACCTCAACCTCAGCCACAATCCACTCCACCCAACAGAATCATGGGCAGCGCTTCCTATCCCACCAATTTCCCCAACTCCAACAATACTTCCCCATTGATCAACCCCAACTCCGCCGCTGCTCACGTCATGTCCTCCGCACCCAGATTCCCCTTCAACTCCATCATGCCCTCCGCCTCCAAGCCCATGGACTCGCCCAATGCCGCTTCTTATGATGGATCGCAGTCCGAATCTCGAACTCCCGGGTTTAACATTGATTCCGGGAAGAAGAAGAGAGGCCGCCCCAGGAAGTATTCGCCTGATGGCAACATTGCTTTGGGCTTATCGCCAACCCCCATCACTTCCTCTGCCCTTCCCGGTGACTCCGCAGGCCTGCACTCGCCGGATCCTCGCCCGAAGAAGAATAGGGGACGGCCGCCTGGCACTGGAAAGAAGCAGATGGATGCTTTGGGTAGTCATTTTTATGCATTTGCTACTTTGAATTCCTCACGCTTGTATTTTTGTGTAGCATGCTCGAGTAATTTTGTTGTTTTTGTGGACAGGAACTGGCGGTGTTGGGTTCACTCCTCATGTCATTTTGGTGAAACCAGGAGAGGTATAAAGCAACTTGTTTTCTTTTGCATATATTATTATTATTATATATTTTTATTGTTATTGTTATTGAATTTGATTTGATTCTTTATTCTTTTTATTTTATTTTTTTCTGTTGATTCGATGGCGCTTTTAATTCTAGTATTTTCCTTCGTTGATTTTTGGGCTTCTTTGGCAGAAAATAGTATTAGGTCATTAAATGAATTGACCTGGGAGCTTCTTGGTTTCAGATTAGGATTTAAGATTCTACACTCGCATTATGAACCAAAAAAATTCTACAATCCTGGTAGTTGTAATATTGGTTGATGTGCTTGATTTGACCATGCCCCTGCCCTTTGCACACACCACCCATCATTCCTATCGGTTGAATGATCCAGTGAAGTATTTGGATCATGGCGCGCGAGAAGTTCACTTAGTCTTATCATTTACAGGAAGGAGAAGTAAAAAGGAAAAAAAATAAATTTGCTGATGCACCATAGCTCTTTTCTCTGGGAATGTGGATCTCTTTTTTCTCCTTTTATATTATGTATGTATGTTCTGTTCTTTGATGTTATGTTCCTGGGGGATGTCTTTTGTTGTAACTCCCTTCTCCATTGCACTTGTACTGTCATAATGTTAGTAGTCTTGATAGAAATAAGGAGAAAAAAGAGAGAGATAGAAACATTAATGGAAAATAATAGGAGGAAAAACTTACACTTAAGTGTGGTTGGTTTATAAAAAAGGAATGCATCACAACACATCCGGACTAGGGTTGTGAACCTGTTTTGTGGAAAAACAGATAACCTAACTTTCTTGGTTTCTTCTCGTATCTTTATTTTGTTGATAACATGACAATATGTCATGAGATTGAATTTTTGAATTCTCTGCTGGTTTACATTCTCTTACTTTCCAATAGTTCAAAGCTTCCTGGATTCTGAGGCCTAAAAATACTTCAATTTTTAGTTAAGATGTATCACTCTGTCCATGAAGCAAAGGTTTGAGAAAATGAGAATAATATACAAGTCCCATTAGTAAAAGTTCTCAGAGATCCGATGCTTGAAATTGTGCTTTAAAATATGTCATTCGTTAATCTCTTTTTTATTTTTCCTTCTGTATTTTACATTCGGTGGACGTTTCTTGTTTTTTTTTTTATAAAGAAATCCCAACTTGGAGACCCAATCTAGTTGACAAGTTGACATATTATTTTATGTGTAAGTGGAGAATTTATGTAAGCAGTCAAACATTTGAATGTCTTCTTCATCCAATAAAAAATTTGTGCTAGCAAGTTTAAGTGCTATGCTAATTGATCCAAATAAATAGCAAACTGTGCTGTGATTATCGCAACTGGCTATACATGTCATCTAGAACTGAGCAAATTGGTTTTAGCTGAATCCAGGTCAAGAATCTTAATTATTTCACCCTGTTCCGTGATCATGGGGAGTTAGCTTCGTGAGAACAGACTTGATTCAGAAATTAGAAGTGAAAACCAGTTGTTCTTACTTCTGAATCTGGGACATCAAATTCCTATCTAGATCTACCTTTTTCCTACAATATTGTGATTTCTTGTCATTTTTAAGATCTAATGTTAATATTTGATTGCCCCAAAGTTGAGACAGTTTCCTAAACCTTGATATTGAGATCCTGGCACTTTGTTATTAACCATAAAATGTTGATGGGGGATATCTTTCTATTAAAATTAGGCTTCAGTGACAAAGTTTCTTTAGGTAAGACTCTTCATCATTCAACAGTGGTGTTTGCAAGTCTCCCAGTGGCGGCCTCGTTAGTATAAGCTTGGGGTCTCCAAGGTATGCTCTCTTAGAGGTTTCAGGTTTGAAACCCTCGAGTGAGGTTAATTGTATAATCTCTTGTTGTCTCATGGGTTCGAGTCTTAGAACGGGTGCGAGTGCCCTCGGATACTAAAGTGAAGGTTTGATTCCTGGTTATCAGAAAAAAGAAGCACTGGTGTTTGCAAAACTTATCAATATTGTAGAATTAGAAGTCTAGAATTGTGTGGTGTGAGGGTGGAGGCTTGTCTACTAGTTTGGAGGAGTCTTGACCAGTCGGGAAATAGAAAAATGACTATCCTTCAAGGAGCTTTAGAGGAGCTGTTGAGTTCATTCTGCTTTGGATTCTAATTTCTATTTCTTTGTCTTTTGCTAAATCTGGTTTTGTCACCCCGAAATTATTTTTTCAACATTTTACCTAGAGAGATTCCATTCTTCCTTAAGATATCAACAAAGCTATCTGGCAATAAAGATACCACAAGAAAG
This sequence comes from Sicyos edulis, assembly GCA_036507275.1. Lineage (NCBI taxonomy): Eukaryota > Viridiplantae > Streptophyta > Magnoliopsida > Cucurbitales > Cucurbitaceae > Sicyos > Sicyos edulis. The sequence continues at coordinate 26,550,412 of CM071847.1, forward strand.
TGGTGTCTTTATATGGTCTTCGACTCTTATTTTGTTAATCACTACAAATGGAACTCTCAAGTAATCTTTCGTTTGTGTTGTCTCTAATTGGTTTGTTTTTGTGGTAGGATCATCCAAGAATGCTAACCATTTGTTTTTTGTCTGTTTTTAAATCTTTTCATTCTAGCGAAGTTTTAATGTAGGGAAAAGCTTCATAATCTTTTTAGTTTGATTTGGTTGCAGACTCTCCTCTTGGTAATGTTCATCAATGGTATCCGTTTGAAACAGAAAGCCAAAACATTGTGATTCTGTGTGATAAAAGCACTTCTCTAGGCAAAAAATAGGGAGGGAGGGAATTGACTTGTTTATGACATGTTTATGACATTCTAATGATCTTTTTTGGCATTTTTTTGCATCTCTTTTGACAAAGTTAAAGGATTTTAGAGCAGTTCTCCATGGAACAGATTTGTGAGTTTTTTTTAATGTGTTTTCATAGTTTACCTCTTACTCTTTATGAATATTGATTTATTAGTAGTTGTCAATTTTTGTTTGAAGAATACATTTTTATTTCCAAGTGACCAGTGGTCTTTTTTTTTTTTGAAACAAGAGACAAATTTTCATTAAGAAAATGAAAAGAGCAAAGCTCAAATGTGATTCAAAGTCCAAGAAGGGAAAAGAAAGAAAGAAAATACGAAAATAATAATAAAAGCAGCAGAAGCAAAAATTCAATAATATAGATAGAGAAAAAAATACAATAGAGCCAATAATAAAAAGAGGTTGAGCGATGAAGACAGAAGGCCTTGACTATAATGTTCCAACATGGTAGGCCTTGACTGCAATGATTCAACATGATGCTCTTCTTGAGAAAATAGAAGGATAAGCTGCAATGATTCAACATGCTGCTCTTCTTGAGAAAATAGTAGGATAAGCTGGCAAAATGAAGAAAGCCCAAAAAACTAATATCATCTGAATAGCTTGAAAACCAAAAACTTGATCTGGCCAAGAAACAAAGCTGACAAGTGTTCAACAACCATTAAATTCTGACATCTTCTTGAAATGAAGCCGCTAGAAACTGAAAGCTACCCCAAAAGTGAAGCAAGCAAGCTAATTGAAATGAACATGAGGAATAAATGATTTTCAGTTGATCACTTAATTTAAAATCTCAAAACCCCTGATGTTCTAGAAAATCATACCGTGATGCTCCAGATTTAATCTTCAATAATTTAGGACTAAATCAGGAACTTACTTTAGGAGGAATGGCCTTCATTTGAAATCCACAAGCATTGATTACAGATGAGAACTTACCTGGAATATCTGGACTTTGCATCAAATTCTTATCTGATTTATCTAGCATAGAGGTTAAAGCTAATTCTGCTATATCTGATGGAGAGATATTATCATCAATGGGATCATAGTTGTCAACTTCTGATGTTAAATCAGTATTACTGACACTTATAGAATAATCGTCAGCTGAATTTTCATCAAGGGGGTTATTCTTATTATCATCATTGATGCGTTTGGGGGAATGCTGGTAAAGGACAACTCCTTTTATCATAGATGGACTAGAACTTGAAGATGGAAGAACTGAACTCAAGCATACTGACTTGAAAGAGTGAGGCAACTGTTGTTATACATCTGAGTTTGAGAGAGAGGGATTGATTAATAGGTTGGTGCAATTAGATTCTAAACAATCCTAACCATTGGTCGTTTTGATGTCTAATTGTTCAATCTCTCATCCCGTTGTATATGTCACATTCTCTGTCACAAGTATATTAAAGTTATGTATAAATGGATAATCTTATTCACAATGAAATGATTACAAGATGTATACATTTATATTATAGGAGTTCTAACAAACTAATCTATAAATAGAGTTCTAACAAACTATCTAAATAGAATTCACTTAATATAGAAATAGAGAAATAAGAGGAGAATCCCAAATTCCACAACTTGACTTTCTACACTCCCCCTCAAGCTGGACGATATATACTTGTCATACCGAGTCTGAGAATTAACTCACACAAGCTGGGTTGATGTAGTGCTTTAGTTAAGACATCTGCAACTTGTTGCTGAGAGGGTACATACTTAAGGGTAATAACATCACCTTCAATTTTCTCACTAATAAAATGACGGTCTATCTCGAGATTCTCGACATGCTTCATCTTGTCATGATGTACTGGATTCCTTGCGATGGCTATAGCTGATTGATTATCACACAACATTTTTATAGGACCTTCTATCTTTACTCTTAGTTCAGTGAGGAGACGTTCTAGCCACATTCCTTCACATATTTCTTGAGCCAGTGAACGAAACTCAGCTTCTGCACTACTTTGTGCTACAACTTGCTGTTTCTTGCTGCGCCAGGCGACCAAATTACCCTACATATAAGAGCAATACCCAGATGTTGACTTTCGGTCAACATGAGAGCCAGCCCAGTCGGCATCAGTGAAGACTTCTAACGAGCGATTTGTGGTTTTTCTGAACATGAGGCCCTTCCCAGGATCATTCTTGAGATACCTTAAGATTCTATACACAACTTCCATATGTTCTTTAGAGTGCTTGTTTAGAAATTGACTTACCACACTAAGTGCAAAGCTGATATCTGGCCAAGTATGAGTTAGATAAATTAACTTCCAACTAGTCGTTGATATCTGCCACGATCAACAACTTCATCTTTTGAATTGACTCCCAATTTTGTATTCGCATCCATGGGTGTGCCTACTGGTTTACATCCACTCATCCCAGTTTCTTTCAAAAGGTCTAACGTATACTTTCGTTGAGTTACAAAAATTCCTTGACTTGACCTTGCTACCTCCATTCCTAGGAAGTATCTTAGATGACCCAAGTCTTTAATTTCAAATTCTCTTGAGAGTAGGTTCTTGAGATGAGTTATTTCTTTAGGCACATTTCCTGTGAGAATAATATCATCTACATATACTATTAATACAACCATTTTATCATGTGAGAAATGCTTGATAAACAAGGTGTGATTTGACTGGCACTGAGTATAGTTATCTCACTTTAAGACATTAGTAATTTTTTCAAACCAAGCTCGAGGTGATTGCTTTAGCCCGTAAAGAGACTTCTTGAGCTTACATACCTTTCCATTTGTATATCGATCTTCAAAGCCAAGAGGAACATCCATGTACACTTCTTCAACTAGGTCACCATTCAGAAAGGCATTCTTTACATCAAGCTGGAATAATGGCTAGTCTAAATTAGAAGAAATAGAGAGAAGTACCCGAATAGTTGTAGCTTAGCAACAGGTGCAAATGTTTCCTGGTAGTCGATCCCATAGGCTTGAGTGAAACCTTTAGCTACCAAACGAGCTTTGAATCGTTCTATACTATCATCTGGTTTGTGTTTAGTAGTGAACACCCATTTACATCCCACTGTTCGTTTTCCTACAGGCAAATCAGTCAAAATCCATGTACCATTTTTCTCAAGTGCTCCCAATTCTTCTAAGGTGGTTACTTTCCATTCAGGCCTCTGTAAGGCCTCTTGTATAGTATTGGGTGTTTGTATCTGATCTAATGTCGTCACAAGAGCTTTAAACATTGGAGACAAATTACTGTAAGATAAATGATACTGTAAAGACCCGACCCGAAAGAGGTCCTAACCTAGGCCTTTACCTGAATGCATGCTTTTAAAATTTAAATATAATATGCAAGATTGTTTTCCAGATTCTGAATGAAAATAAAAACTTGCAAACATTGATGAGATAATCAATTATAAAATGTCTTGAAACCTGTCCCTGTTTCCAAGCACCTGTTCCAAGCTAAAAGCAGTTTAAAACATACTCTGATCAGAGATTTATTTCGAAAACATTCAGATCCAAACAGTTTACAAACAATGCCAGAATCCAGAAACAATCGGAAAACATCCTAAGGGCTCCGTGCCCAACTACATGCATTCAGAGGACAAAACATAAACAATAAACTCAGAGTTCGGGAAGACAGCAGGTTTCCATGAGTCAGCAGCTCCTCCTTCAGCCATCCTGTCTCGCGCCCTGATTACCTGTGGAAAACCACAAAATAAGGGTGAGTAACGAATTACTCAGTAAGAATCCCCAACCGGGGTACAATACGATACAACTGGTCATCTAGCAGAAAGTATGCAAGCTATGAATACAACACAGAAGAGAGCATATCACTTTAATCCATACATAAATACCACGGATGCCATCTTACGGTCTTACTCCGGGAAACTACAACGAATCTCGATACTCTACGAGAAACTAGTCTCGGCCTCAGCTTTCCTACTACTGTCGATACGAAAGGTGCACTGAACTCAAGATCCCGAGGAGCTCTCCGATCGGTGTTTGTAATGAGCGTGTGCGCACTGCGCATCTTGCCGCAAACCGAGGAGAGTCTTTGGTTCAGGGCATCTTTGCCACTGGTTCGAGACGCATGTCTAAAAGAATCTCTGGATCGGTGTCACTGAACATAGTGGTGTGAGACCAGGACACTATGACTATGTCAGCCTGTACCACCGCACCTGAGGCTAAGGAACCGTCCATGGTAGGCTTACACTAGGAACCGACCCTCGCCCTATCAGGTGGCAATCAAAGGCTACTGCCGACACGCTGAGGTCGTGTCGACTGCCGGGGACAAGGCAATTGTCTCGTCATTCCCCCGACGGTTGGGGCATTTAACAGTCTGCCACCCTCACCCAAGATTGCACTGGGGTACCGTTAAGGTTAGCTAAACCCTAACGACGGATCGGGACGAATCTTCGCCTCGCACGTCCCTGCCACGGATGCAAGTTACGTTATGCATCCTTGCCCGGATGATGCTACCTATCAGAACTCTAAGCTATAAACAGTTAACAACAAACATACTAACACATGCTCAACAGAATCAATGAACCTAGCATGGTACTACGAAGCAAGAACAGATAACGAACATGCCAGAACAGAACAACCTAGCATGGAACTAACATGAGAAATAACACGAGAATCATGCCAGTCAGAATTCAGAACAAAGCACCTATCCACTAACATGCTGATAAACATAAACAGGCATACAATCAACAATCACAGAAATATCGCAGGGCCCACACAACTCCGATAAGAAATCCTTACCTGAATCGGAAGGCAACAACACACAAGAGACCTTAAGCTGCAACTGAACCTGAGCTAGCTATCGGGAACCTAACAAACAAACAACAAACATCACAATCTATAGGCCTTAGGTAAAATACAACCAGAACTCGGCTCGGTTGGAAGCAACTCACACGGCTCGGGTGGTGGTGCGCGCGGACGGACAGTCGCCGCAGGCACACGGCGGCGACGCCGGGCGGACGGTCGCTCTCCGTGTGTGTGTGCGAGAAGTGTGATCGGGCGGCGCTGAGTCTTTGTAGGGCACGGGCGCGGCGCGTGCGCGCGCGTCGCGGTCGCCGGTGTAGTGGTGAGCTCGCGTCGCGTCGCGAGCGTCGCTCTGAGGCTATCACTATCTGCTGCTGGTGCGATTGCCGCGAAGTGCTGCTTGCTGCGCGGCGGCGGCGACAGGCGGCGGCGATGATGGGGCGACGCGGTAGGGCTGGCGATCGACGCTGGGCGCCGCAGCCGACGAGTAAAACGATGGCGGTCGCGGCTTGCGGCGAAATTTGCTCGGTGAGTCGCTGACGACAGCGACAGGTCGCTCGGTGGTGGCTACTGGCATTGCTGCAAGAAGCGGGCGGGCGACCGCTGCGGCTGCAAGGGGCAATGGGCGATACGGCTGCAAAGGGGCTGCTCTTGGCTACACTACACCACGACAATGCAACCAAAAAGACAAACAACAAACCCCTTAGCCAATGGATCGGCAACAACAACAAGAAGGAGAATTCGAGGCACAACGAAACACTTACCCGGAACGATCGATCGAAGCTCTCTGGGCTGGGAATCGCACGGCAAGGAGTTGGAGGGATGGGTTTGCGGCAAGGTGATTTGGGAAGGAGAAAAGGGAATAAACCTATTTTTTAATCTAACTCACTTAAGTCACGAAAACCAAGGCAAACCAAGACAACCTGCGGAATGAGTATCAGAAACTACCTGTAGCTCATCTGGCAAGGCCCCTCAGCTAACTAGCCAGGCCACCCTGGCTCAAACCCCAACTGCTGCATTTTTATTCTGGCAAAACTCTTATTTTTATTTTTGCAACTCTCAACACCCAAACTCAACCAGAAGGCAACCAAACCCCAATTTTGAACATCCAAGAATATAAACAGCTGAGAAGACAGAAACAACCCTAACGGCCCGACCACATTACCAAAATACCCTTAGGAGATACCTGGAAGACCGGGATGAAAACCTGGGCCGTTACAGATACCGTATCGGATGATGAGTACACGATCAGACTCCTTTTCTCCAAGCAATCGGTATGCCCAGATTATCTTCTCAGAGTGTCAGTCATCAAGTGTTAGAAATCTCGCCGAGAGACATCAAGATTTTGGTTCCGATCATGACCTTGCTGAGTATGTGAAGATTGTTCCTCAGGTTGCCTTGATCTCCGTAAATAAACTTGTAATTAAGCTTCAAGGTTTGACTCAAAATGGTCGTTAAGTGAGCCAGAAAGAGGGATGGACTCGAGTAACAGAGGGTCAGTAGAGGAGCTAGAAAGAGGGATGGACTTGAGCAACGGAGGGCCAGTAGAGGAGATGGACTCAGGAAAAGGGATTGATTCGAATAAAAGATCGGAAAAAATTACTTTAGAAGCCTGAAGTGGAATGCAATCCAAACTCTGGGGTTCAATGTCATTATGCACCCCCTGAACCATAGATTTAAGAAAATATGACTTGTTTTCAAAGAACGTGACATCCATGGTATGAAAGAACTGACGAGTCGGAGGATGATAACACTTATATCCTTTTTTATTGGGCGAGTAAACTAGAAAAATGCATTTTATGGATCGAGCATTATGTTTACTTCGATGCTGAGAATAGACATGAACAAAGGCATTACATCCAAATATCTTGAATGGTAGATGAGACACAAGATGGCATGTAGGATGTATAGCAAGTAGGGTCTGTAAGAGTGTTTGGAATTTTAGGATACGAGATGACATGCGATTTATAAGATATGTAGCTGCTAGGATCGCTTCACCCCAAAAACTTTTTGAAACATTTGAAGTGAGCATAATTGATCAAGCTACATCGAGAAGGTGACGATTTTTGCATTCGACCACACCGTTTTGTTGGGGTGTGTAAACACAAGAACTCTGGTGAACAATACCATGAGTTTGAAGATATTCTCCTAGATTAGAGTTGAAGAAATTTCGAGCATTGTCAGTCTTAAGGATTTTGACATTTGCTGTAAATTGATTCTGGATCATTTTATGAAAGACTTTGAATAAATGACTTGTTTCACCTTTATCTTTCATAAGAAATGTCCAACTTAGTCGAGTATGGTCATCAACAAATAGGAGGAACCAACGAGCTCCACTGACATTGTTTACTCTTGAAGGTCCCCAAATGTTTCCATGGATAAGGGAGAAAGGTTGGGAAGGTATATAAGGGTGAGGCAAATATGAAATACGAGTGTGTTTGGAGAGTTGGCAAATTTCACTTTGAAAAAATTTGCTCTTTTTATGAATAAATAGCGATGGAAATAAACGTTCAAAGTATGCAAAATTTGGATGACCTAAGCGGTAATGCCACGTCATAACAAGATTATCGCTATTCGAGAGATCTAAAGAATTTGAAACGACACATGCTGACTAATTCCTAGGTTGATTTAGAGGTTTATTCAAAGGAGATGTTACCTGGAGAAGATACAATCCTCCACATAATTCGGCGCGGCCAATCACTTTCCTTGATCCCAAGTCTTGAAAAGTACATGAACTTGCACAAAAATTAGTTTCACAATTCAAATCCTTATTCAATCTACTCACAAATAGTAGGTTTTATTCAAGTTTAGGCACAAAGAAATCGATTAAAGTAGCAAAGATTTTGATACTTGAATATTCCCAACACCGATAACTTTAGTGGGGCTGCCATTAGCAATGTGAACATAAATATCTCCTTTATGCGGAGTGTAAGTTGTGAACAATGTCTTATCACCTGTCATGTGATCGGAGGCTCCAGAGTCGACTATCCACTCTATTGAGGAAACTTGCATGTGAAGAGCAAAATCTCCATTTGTGATTATTGATCACGATCGTTGATGATTGATGATTGTGATTGCTTGATCGCGACTATTGATAGTTGACTCTTGATAGTTGATCGCTACTATGATTGTGATTGACCACGACTATTTTCGTTGGACCGTTTAAAAGCATTTGATTAAACCGGTCTAATTGAATTTGAATCGTACTGAACTGGTCTTGAATACCCTAGTTAAAAGAAAAACTAGTTGTGACGATGAACCGATTTGAGTGGCATGAGTGGCGAGGCTGTTGATAATCGTCGATGAGACCCGTGAGAGGCTGTTGGGAGTCAAGGACATATATGTGACAATAGCTTGATGGTCCAATAATTGTGAATACAACAACAGCTAGGGTTGAAAGAGTTTCAAGACTCTGAAACCATGAAGCTATGTATAAATGGATAATCTTATTTACAATGAAATGATTACAAGATGAATACATTTATACTATAGGAGTTCTAACAAACTATCTATAAATAGAGTTCTAACAAACTATCTAAATAGAATTCACTTAATATAGAAATAGAGAAATAAGAGGAGAATCCCAACTTCCGTAGCTTGACTTTCTACATACATCGTTTTATCACTTAATCATCGATTATCTGATTGACGGACATTGGTAGTTGTATTGCTTTCTTCACTTGCAATACCTACTGAAGGTGTATTTCACCAATTCTTTTCTTCTTTTGAGTATTGGCATGTTTCAAATTTTTTCTCATTTATAGGTGTGTTGTTGTCCCCTTTTCTCACCTCATTTCTCTTCACAACACATACTGAAGATGGGATTAATCGGGTCTTTCTCATTCTCACGTATAATGGGGGGTTCTTTCTCTCACAAACATTGAGCCTCGATTACAATCTTTGCAGGTCTTGTGTTCACTTATTGTTATTAGCTCTATTCTTGGGACCTTCCTTTGGTGAAGACATCGTATTATCATCCAATTTCATCTCTCATTTTAGCAACTATATACCATCAAGATCCAATGACATTAAATTATATGTGTGAATTACAAAGCATCATCATGAGTTTTCATATGTGTGAGAATCTCTTATGTTTATCATGTTTGTGATTCGAACACCAACTCCATAGGCACCAATGTGGGGGCCTCTATTAAGGAAAATCGACGAGTTTCTTCTTTTCATCTCCATCAATGACATTGACAAGCATGATTACACTGAGATTCACCCTAGTGTTATAGCTTGTATTTATTGGTTTATTCTTATTAGTTTTCTCCTGGCATCTCCTCCATTCTCTTTTTCATCTTCCCCACCCCTTATATATCTTATCTGTAATTCTTTCATATATTAATGAAATAGTTTGTTTCCTGAACAAATAAAATAAAATAAAATACTTTTTCATTGATTTGCAGGACATTGCCTCAAAAGTTATGGCATTTTCACAACAGGGGCCTCGAGCCGTTTGTATTCTGTCTGCCCATGGCACTGTCCGAAATGTTACTCTCCACCAACCTTCAATGGCAACTGGTAGTGTGACGTATGAGGCAAGTTTCTAATTTTCCTCAAGTGGCTTTTGAAGAATTGTTCGTGTTAGAGTTATTTATATATTTATGTATATTCATGTAATTAGTGTATTTTTAATCTTAGGCCCATTAGGCCCTTTTAGTAGTTAGGGTTCACTACTGTATTCCTATATATAGGTGTAGCCATCATAAATAAAATAACGACTTTTTTGTCACTTTACAGTTAACATGATATTAGAGCTAGGTTAGTGTTTGAGAGGCCAGTTGTCAGGAGTAAAATTCGTTGTCTATTTGCGTTAGAAAACGTTCATCAACAGTCAGTATAATCTGTTAGTCGTAAAAAAATCTGACTCGTTTTCGACACCACCCATCCCAAAAGGAGAGGAAGGTGTCGATCTTGGGTGATGGAAATTTGTACGAAGATCCGATTGGTGCATGAAGCTCACCCACCACCATAAGTTGCAATACCCTACCCCACGTGCCAAAGGGAATAGAGAGATATTTATAAGGATTGCATCAAAGATATGCTGATTTTCAATAAAGGCAAGATCTTGAACTCTTAAAGAGAGAGATATTGATCATGAATATGTGATACTTCTCATTAATTATAAAAATGAATAGAGAGGTATTTGTACTATTTTATTCAATACATTTGTAAATAACTAACTCAAATGTAGTTACTTTTAAACAAAAAGTAGTTCTAAACTAAATCTGAAAATACATCAATGAGCTTTTTTAACACCCCCAGTCGATAGCCATTGAACAATGGACATGAAGCTTGTTCTTCATAGGCAAGAAGCCAGATGCAGACGGTGGTTTTGTAAAGATATCATCCATTTTCGCACTCCTGTAGAAGATGACATACTCAGACCTTGGCTTGCATCACCAAATCTCTTACAAAAAGTAGTTGTCAACTTCGACATGCTTTGTCTTAGAATGTAGTATTAGATTTGAATTTAAGTACTGTGCACTTAAAGTTATCACAACAAATTGTTGGAGGATAGGGTAGTTTGATGAACAAACCATGAAAGAGAGCCCGAAACCACACTAACTCAGCTGCAACAAGGGCCAGACTATGATATTCAGCCTCAGTAGTAGACCAAGATATGATAGCTTGCTTCTTTGACATCCATTGAATGAGATTACCACCCAATATATGACAACCTGTCATTAAGGTCAGATGTCTAATCAGAGTCAACATAACCTTGTTATATCATTTCCTTGGGCTTTTGAAATGTCAAACCAATGTTTTAAAAGGCGGCCTCGAAGCTTTCTCTCTTGAAGAGGCGAGGCGGTATGAGGCGTAAGCCTCAATTACATTTAAAAATATTATAAAAAATCTAAATTTGGTATAAACATGTATAGTAAAGCATAATACTTACGTAAAAATACATAAAACATAACACCAACACTAATAGGATTGAGTTTTTTGGATTAAAAAACAATTTCATTGATGAATGAAATATAAGTGAATTCTCCAAGCACCTATAGTGCATACAACAAAGAACTCCAAAAAGAGATGCTAGAGAAAAATAAGCCATCAAATGATAAAAATTGACAATTCTAAAACAATTGTGTCTTTCTAACGAAAGAATTCATAAGAGAAAATCTATATTGTTATGGTTCAAACCTTTATATTATAAGAATGAAAAATATTAATATTATTCTTTTAGTTATTCTACGAGGCGTAGGAATTTTAAGCCTCAGTGCGTTATCATCGAGGCGTAAGCCTCTTATGATCCATGGCGAGCTGATAGGCCCCTATGGATTTAGGATATTAATATTATATTAGTAAGGGTTTAATAGTAATTAGCCTAGGGTTGTCCTTAAAGAGGGGAGTGGAGTCTTAGAAATATATGAATGTTTTGTCATTGGTTGTCTTGCTTAAGACATTTGGGAGAGAGCAACCCTCTTGAAAGGCTACGGTATGGTATTGTAACGCATTCCTATCTAGTATCTCAATATATTGTGTCTCGTGGTTTAATTTTCGGCGTTAGTTCTATTGTGCTTGTTAAGATTATGATATGATCCAGGGTCTAGATTAATATCAAAAGTAAAAGATACAGGATAAGCCAAGATTTGATAGGTTTTGGAACCTCCCCTCTCAAGAGAATTTCTTGAGCCCTATAATAAATCACTCAATAACTCATTCAATATTTGGATGCCTAAACCCTACCCTAACCCACTCTATTTATAACAAAATCCTAACTTACTCTCCAAGTAATTGCTAACATAGAGCCCTAGGCCCACCTTATCAATACTCGCCCCTTTAAAGTACCTTGTCCTCAAGGTGGGCATACACAAAAAATACACAAAAAATAGAAAAATAAAAAAAAGAAAACAATTTTTTTTTTTCGGCGGTAGCAGCGGCGTTTGCAGAGGCGGCGTGTCGGCGGTGGCGGAGTTGGTGGCGATGGCGGCAGCGATGGTGGTGGTGGCGGTAGCAGTGTTGGAGGTGGGGACGGTGGCAGTGGTGGCAGCGGCAGAGGTGGTGTCGGCGATGTCAGAGGTGGCGTCGGCGATGTCAGAGGTGGTGGCGGCGATGGTGGTGGCAGAGGAGGTGACGGCGGCAGCAGTGGTGGCGGCGGCGATGTTGGAGGTGGTGGCGGCGACGGTGTAAAAGCACTAGCCGTCACTTTTTCTTCCACGACCTTCCTTCTTCCTCGAATCCTAGCTTCCATTTCTAATCTTCTTTGTTCTCGTTCTTCTCTAATTTCTTTTCGAAAGGAATCAATCAAGGCCATCAAACTTTGCAACCCTTCTCGGAATGAATGAATCTCTTCTTGATTCATCTCTACACCCACGAATCGAAACGACTCTGATACCAATTGATATGATCCAGGATCTAGATTAATATCAAAAGTAAAAGATACTGGATAAGCCAAGATTTGATAGGTCTTGGAACCTCTCCTCTCAAGAGAATCTCTTGAGCCCTACAATAAATCACTCAATAACACATTCAATATTTGGATGCCTAAACCCTACCCTAACTCACTCTATTTATAACAAAATCCTAACTTACTCTCTAAGTAATTGCTAACATAGAGCCCTAGGCCCAACCTTATCAGATTTTTAGGGTCTTAACAAATTGGTATCAGAGCGAGTTCTTTCCTCGAGCAACCATAAGCAATGGATCGTGAGGAAGCCTTGTGGAAGATACATGCCTCCATGACCAAACAAATTGAAAGGTGGGAAGAAATGAAGCAAGGTGTGAAGGTGATACAAGAAAATTTAGAGAAATTGCAAAAACAATATGAGGTTTGTAGACTGCAGGAGCTGAACAAGAATTGGAATAGAAGGAATGGAGAGACCAAACCCAAAATGGGCAACACAGTCCAACAAAGCCAAGGAGAGGTAGTAAAGCATCCTTCTGGTCCAAAGGTAAGATCAAATACAAGTAAGAAAATATTGCTGAAAGGTTGGATCATCAACTGAAGGAGGAGTGGAATTGGAAAGAGAAGAAGTCAACGAAGGTATCTGAGGACAAAAAAATCGCCAAACAAATGCGTTTATGAAAAAGAGAAAAAGAAATCAAGGGCAGCTCCATCAACATATACGATGGAGGTTTCTGTAGAGGTATCGATACCTTTACGGGTTCCAGAATATTACCAAACACAAATGATAGTGAAATAACACTATGAAACCTCAATATATCATATATAACATTCATAATCCAGCGATTACTCCATTACAAACCCAATAGCCACAACTAAATACAAGATAGAAGATAAAAGGATAACAACGGCAATAAAATACGATAGCTAACCGGTGATGTTCGAGAGCCACCGGAACCTCTCCTCCAAGCCACTCTAATTTAGCCTCCAAGACAAGACCTCTTTCACTCTCCTTTCAATTACATATTTATAGCCCAAGGGTCTCTCTACCTTCTCCCCATAATAACCTATTAAGGAATTACCTATTTTACCCCTTCTAGAATATTCAATAGAAATGGGGTCCTTACATTACCGCCCGGGTTGAAACACACCTTGTCCTCAAGGTGGCATTCACTTGCTTGGAGTCATGCTGCATCATGATGCATAACTGAGGTATGAACATTCTCTTGATCGTACCCATCTTCTTTGTTGCCTGCGGGATTTCGACGCCTTTTCAGCACATCAATTGAGTTAACCACCATGTAGGATCCAGGTAAAAAGATCACTTTGTACACTTCAACATCAGGTTCCTCACTTTGGATCTCCCTATTGTCAACATTTTTTTTGTTGAGTTGGAAATGGAGCTGAATGAGTGATAACACTACTTCGCGATCATTTTCGATCATGATGAGGTCTTCAGTACTAGATGTGTCCCACTGTCTACAATTATGTCTGGATGAATAATTCTTGCCAAACTTAAAGTAAAGGTCCTTCATTCTCATAACTTGATATTCAACAAGGGTAATTTGCTTAGACTTCCTTTCTGATACCTCATTGAAAATACCTCTGGGGTTCACAAGCACATTGTCCTCAATGTGGAGAATAGAGTTTGGTATACGATCTTCGCAATTTGGCCACGTTTGTTTTGCCTTCTGTATGGGCTTTTTCCACCCAACCAACTCTTCTTTCGTGGTAGACTTAGCTTTCCCATAACAACTTGCCTTGTATCCTTGTTTGGTTCCCTCTCGGTGGTCTTGCATTGAACATATTTCTGCATCCCAGAAGCTTCCCTTTTGGTTTTCCAAGCAGACCCACAATTCCTTTTCTTTCCTACCATGATCTTGCACAGTGGTTAAGTTACCACTAATAGTTCCTCCTTTAAAAACTAGTGGTTGAAGATCAACTTGACATTCACTTACTTGCATGACCTTCTGACCCTCCCCAGCATTTGAGAAATAATTCATGAAAACATTTTTTCCATCTGTCACTTCAGAGCATTCATTCATGGCAATAAAGGCAGTAGCTGCCAGCTTGTTAGTTGTGTTGGAAACTGAAAAAAAGAATGTGTGTCTTATAGTGATCACTTCTGATTTTCTACCAACAAAATGAGCTAAATCTTCCTTAAAAAAACCAAAGTGCCAGATGAGCATGACACACGTCTTAACTTCAGGCCATTTAAGAAGTGACAATTCTCCCATAATTGTTAAGTCTAGCACTTGAGGGGCAATTACCTTGTTTTTTTCATTTTCTCCAGTTTCATTGGAAACTCCTTCGGCCAAGAAGATAAAAATTTTGTAGATTGAGCTGCCAGTCTGTTTTGTTGAGGTTGTAAACTTCATCGACTGTGATGGTAAGTAACTCACTGTTTTGTGTGTAGTTGATGTGTTCATTACAACGACTGAAAACTGACAGTGGTGGTGGCAAGCTTGGGATACAAACATCGATCGAGTCTGAGTCACGGTTCTTGATTTCTGGTAAATGCTCCAAGACAAAGGTCAACAACAATAATACCCAGCTACACTTTAGGATTGCCAAATTTAATCCAATCTCACGGTTCGGATCTAATATGACTAGGTCAGATGTGCTTTTGACCTTGGTCATATTATTCGTATCTAGCCTAGTAGGGACTAACCCCTTCAATTGGATTGTTGCATGTTCCTTTTGTTTAATTCGATTGTCAACATAACTACGTGTCTCCTTGTATATCTTCATTTCTGGCACATCAGGCAGTAACCATTCTAGTTCATTAGCTTCATTTGGCCTCTTTCTTCTAAAGCGGATAATATGGACAAGACTCGAGCAGCCAAACTTTTCTTTATCTCCCACCTCCCCTGTACAATATTTTTCTCCTTGCCAATTTGACTTTTGTTCCTCCTTTGTTTTATCATTGTTTAGAGTATCAATACGACCCTTCAATTCTTTCTTCATATTTAGCCCAATTTGTAACAACTCATTAAAACCCATTTTCTTTTTCTGGAGGTTCTTTTGTATTCTACCCTGGATCTCCATCCTAACTTTTAAATTGGGCCCACTTGAATGTGTTGCTTTCACGCGAGTTGAAATAGGGTTTTCATACCACCTTTTTGGTATGTGGTCCCCACATTTAAGGCCGTTCCATGAGTGTGAATTACCCTTCGATCGCACGATCTTTTTCTCTTTGTTACTCATGCGCTTCGTACAACGGCCACCTTTACTCTCACTCGCCCATTGTTTCTTCTCTTACGACCTGATTTTGTCTTGCTGCCGCCAACGCCGTCTCTTCCACCATTTATTTTTTTTCTTCGTCCTCCCTGACTCTCGGAGTTTCTTTGACAATACACTTTCTTGCCATTTCCGACTCTTCATTCCCCAACTTATAGAATTTTGTGGCGGCTTGCATAATCTTCCTCTTGGTATTTTTCTTTCCTTCGACCAGCATGATTGTTGTACTCTTAGAACTTTCCCTTTTGCTCGCATTCGACATCTCTTGTTTTTTCTCCATGAGCAGGTCCATGCCTGCCATCTCTTAGCGGTCCTCTCCGCTCGTTCAAAACAACATTGTCCTCGATGTTGTAACTTTGGCCTCCTCCATCTTCGAGACTTCCTTTTCAACCATTCATGCCATAACCACCATTTCCACATCTCTTTTTTCGACCTATCTTGCTCATCACTAACTTTTATCTGTTGCTCCTCATAAGAATGAGTTTCAACATTTTTGCCCACCCAAAGGCTGCCCATCTCTCTTCTCCTTTCTTCTTTCCTTGTTCTTCTTCAGTATCCACTTCTTCACAAACATTGTGACCCATGACACTTACCCATTCAATGGCAATGGTCTTGGTATTCTTCCACTCTATTCCAGCATCTTCTTTCTCTGTTCCTACCCCAAATTCCAGATTCTTCTGTTGCACATTTTTTCTTGAAATTTCATCTTTGAACTCGGGCTCATCATCCTTCATGCCATCTTCCGATTGATGAACTTCATTTTCTTCTTCACTGGCCAAACAACTCTTAAACTCCTCTGGTGACCTTTTCTTTTCAATCAACCATTCTTCAATCCTCTGTGTTAGAATGCGACTATTCTCCTCAATTCTTTCCAGACTTCTTTTGGTCCTCTCTAGAATCATTTTCATATCATCAGCCATTACTTTCCTCTTATCCACAGGATGAACGTGCTCTGATACCAAATGTAAAGGTATCGATACCTTTACGGGTTTCAGAATACTTACAGAATATTACCAAACACAAATGATAGTGAAATAACAATATGAAACCTCAATATATCATATATAACATTCATAATCCAGCGATTACTCCATTACAAACCCAATAGCCACAACTAAATACAAGATAGAAGATAAAAGGATAACTGCAATAAAATACGATAGCTAACCGGTGATGTTCAAGAGCCACCAGAACCTCTCCTCCAAGCCACTCTAACTTAGCCGCCAAGACAAGACCTCCTTCACTCTCCTTTCAATTCCATATTTATAGCCCAAGAGTCTCTCTACCTTCTCCCCATAATAACCTATTAAGGAATTACCTATTTTACCCCTTCTAGAATATTCAATAGAAATGGGGTCCTTACAGTTTCACAGGAGAAGGGAAAAACTCGACAAACAGGAACAGTGGCGGAAAAAAGGTTGCAGAGAACAAGACAACGACGATGTAACTGTAAGTTCTGTGGAAAAAAAGAAGAAAATGCACCAATATCCAAGGGGTCAAAGGTGAAGAGTGGTTGGAAGCGCCATTTGAATAATATTGCACGGGCAACAGAAGATGGCCACAAAGGAGTTACAAAAACAAGAAGAAAAGAAGGTAACCCTAAAATTATTGGCCACGGGCTTAGCTTAAATAATTGTGAATGTTGGGCCAATTTACCCTTATCCTTCAAGGCAAAGACTTACCTATTTTTTCAACTATTTGCCCACGTGAAGAAAATCAAAAGTTACTGCCCTCATAGGAGGAATGGTTAGTGGGTAACAGTGAGTGAGCTTGGAGGAAAAGAGAAGACAATTAGAAAAGAAATCAACTCTAGTTTTATGGGCCACAGTTTCGGGAATGGGCTTAATTTAAATAATTTGCATAATTTCTTTTTAGTCAAACAAGAAATTGACCCAAGAGGCTATGTCGTACTCGTACTTTGTCAACCATCGGCCGTCGCGGGTCATCTCCGTTCACAAATTTTGGCTTTTGCCAACTCCGACCACCTTTGTGTTCAGTTCTTTTCGACTCTCTATTTTCCTTTGCAACATTGTTTTTGGTCTAGCTCTTTTGTATTGGTTGTCATACATTCTAAGAGACAACTTCAAAAGGTCGTTGTTGAGCTTGAAAATTATAGAATAATAATAGTCAACTGGAGTGAAAGGAAAAAATTATACCTACTGGTCTACAGCAGGTTCAAGAAATATTCAAGCCGTTTGATGAAATCTAAGCTCGATGAATTGGTTTTGGGAGTGATGTCAACTGAAAGAAGGGTGCATGCAGGGGAATGGAAACCACAATTGTATGAAGAGGAAGTTGTTGGTGATGGAAGCCACAAGAAAATAGTGTCTTCAAGTTTGAGGTTTTACCTTTTTTGGTCAATGGCTCAAAGGGCAAGAAAAGAAAATGGGCAAAAATTTCTTTAACAGCGGAAACAGGAAATGTAACGGAACAATTGAGAAGGTGGAGAAAATCGCAACCACGTTGAATAAAGCTAAAGTTTCATCGGAAGAGGTTGATGATGTTGTGGTGAACACACCTTTCGTATCTCTTCCCCCGATTCGGAGTTTGGGGCAAGCGGATTTTCATGTTGCAACTCTAACTTGCTGGGTTCGAAAAGGTGGTGTTTGTGCTACAGAAGTAAGTGCTGAGGTATTTTTTCAATTTAGGAATTTCATGGATAATCATTGGCCATCCAAAAAAAAGATTTATGTTGAAAGAGTCCTGTGGATTTATTGGAAATAAAACTAAAGCAAATATGGATAAAGATACCATTCGGTCGACAATAAATGGAGGGAGTAAATGGTTTGTAGTGGGGGGAGCCCACCTCCAAGTTAGGGAAGCAAGCACACTATGGGCCAAGCTCGTTGGAGACTAACAAGGAACATGGAGCTAGTGCTTTGAGAAAGGAAAATGAATTTTCACGTTGGTGGGGAAGACAAGATGGATTCCAATTGTGCCAGGGTCTTTGGAGAGGGTTGATTTTAAACGAATTGCTTAAGATCCATTATTGGGAAACCACATTGGGAGGAATTAATAGGCTGTTTTTTAATTGTTGTAATCCATCCCAGTCTTTTTCAAAAAAAGAAAAGATCATGAACTTACAAGTTGAAAATTGGGCAATGTCAATATTTATTTCAATCTAAATTGCGAGATTATGATAAGGTTGGGCCTAGGGCTCGGTTGGGCCTAGGGCTCTATTTAACTATTACTTGGAGAATAAGTTAGTATTTTGTTATAAATAGAGTGGGTTAGGTTAGGGTTTAGACATCCAATTATTGAATGAATTATTGAGTGATTTATTCTAGGGCTCAAGAGATTCTCTTGAGAAGGGAGGTTCCAAGACCTATCAAAATTTGGCTTATCTTTATTCTTTTATCTTTTGATATAATCTAGATCTTGGATCATATCAGATTATTGCCTCCACAATTAGCGATTTCAATGAAGAAAATGTGGCTAATCGACTACGAGCAAGTTTTTGGGGGTACTCTGTTTAATTTCAAGAACTTTGAATTAGTCCTCCAACTTCAAAAGTAGCAACCCGAAGCTGTTGATAGGCCTTATGAGCACAAGTGGATATTCATGGAAGTTAAGCCCCACGATTTTTCAAATCAAGAAGAAACAGGTTAGTCATGAAATTCACAAAAGCTCTTTTACTTCGATGCGTGAAAAGGAAATGGACCCGAGTGAAATAGAAAGATGCAGGATTGCTTCTATTTTATTAGAATTAAAACTTAGAAAATTTTTTGCTACTTGCGAGCATAAAAACTCATTGGGTAAGTTAGTGAAAAAGAACCCAGACTCCATTGATAGAGGACATTGGTGTACTGCTGTAACTGCCACCTTTCCCGTAATGGTAGCAGGCGATGATATCAAATCCACAGGAATTAAGTCTAAGTTTCCAACTGGAGCAAGTCCTTCAACTCAGGGTGGTTGTGATCAGGTGAAGACACTATCTGGGGGCCGATGCATAATCATTAAGGTTAACATCCTAGAAGTTGTGCATCACATGCCAATCAATGATATTGATTCCGCATTTCCATCTCACCAAAGTGAGAAGTCCTTACATGGATCAGAAGAATCAGAAGAAAATGTTAGAGTTTGGGGTGATTCTGACTATCAAACGTATTTAGCTTCGAAGGGAGAAACAGGGTGTGATGAGCCTTGGAAAACAATTCGGTGCTAATAAAAGAGAATTGTGGACAGTAGAAGAATTTTGATGAAAATCACAGGGAATCCAAAAGTTTTGTTGGTGCCCTGTTGATTTGAATGGCTTCCTTGAGCTGGGTGGTTGGAAGGTTTAGAAAATATGGAAATTATATCAGCAACAAAATTGGGGGTTAGCGACACGAAAGAGGTTTAGATCATCGTGAGGAAAAAGAGAAGGAAAGATTGAAAGAAGACATTTAAGAAAAAAGGAAACGAGGAAGCAGGGGAGATGAATATGAAATCAAGAAGAGGGCAAACTAGAGGAAGAGAGAAAAAGAAATACCAACAGAACCTTCGTACAAAGGGTAAGATGAGGAGAAATATCTGTTGTCCGTCCAAAGAAAAATCTAGAAGAAAGTGGGTAATTGTTAATTTTGGGTTGGAGCCATTCCTGAACAGACAACAATCAAATAGATTAGTGGGGCTGACCGCTCGCTAAAACAGGGCTAGAAGGAATTGCACCGAGCTGGATACAAATGATGCGACCAATTATCATTCAAATAAGGAAATGGGAAGCGAGAGTTTGACAATATATTTTTTGGTGGTTTGAACCTGTCCACACCTTCAGGACAAGGTGCATTTCAACACGGGGGATTTGATAGGCCCCTATGGATTTAGGATATTAATATTATATTAGTAAGGTTTTAATAGTAATTAGCCTTTAGGGTTGTCCTTAAAAAGGGGAGTGGAGTCTTAGAAAGATATGAATGTTTTGTCATTGGTTGTCTTGCTTAAGACATTTGGGAGAGAAAAGCACTCTCGAAAGGCTACGGTACAGTATTTTAACGCATTCCTATCTATTATCTCAATATATTGTGTCTCGTGGTTTAATTTTTTATGTTAGTTCTATTGTGCTTGTTAAGATTATTAGGGTCTTAACACGAGCCTCAAGGCGTAAGCCTCGATAGCCTTTTGAAACATGGTGTCAAACCATGATGAATACTTTTTTTTTTGAAACAAGGGTAACCATGCCTATCTCTAGGTCAGGCATCGAGAGACATCGAAGGAGTAATGTCACAGGTGAGTCTCGAACCTGAAACCTTGAATTGAGCATACTGATATGATCCAGGATCTAAATTATATAAAAAGGTAAAAGAATATAAGATAAACCAAGATTTGATAGGTCTTGGAACCTCCGCTCTCAAGAGAATACTCTCTATGAGCCCTACAAGATAATCACTCAATAATTGGATGCCTAAACCCTACCCTAACTCTCTCTATTTATAATAAAATACCCTAATTACTCCCCAAGTGATTGCAACTTACTCCCTAAGTAATTGCTAATATACCCTTATATTGTTCCTATTTCTACTAAGACCCAACCCTATCACTACCGGCCCCTAAAAGAATACACATTGTTCTCAAGGTGTTGGTAAACAAATAACTAAGAAAAAGAAATCTGATTTTTTTTTTTTTTTTTGCGTGTGGTCATGAGTAGGCAAGCGATGGCGGTGAGCGATGGTGTAGAGAGGTGGTGGGGCGAGGTGGTGGTGGCAGCGGCGGCGGATGGTGAGTGGTGGTGGGTGTTGATGACGGTTGTGGCAGCAGCAGTGGTGGCAGAGGTGAAGTCGGTGATGGCGGATGCGGCAACGAAGGTGGCGGCGGCGGTGTCGAAACTCTAATTGTTTTTTCCAATCTAATTTCCTCTTTGATTTCTCTAAAACATCTTTTTAGGTCTTCTCTAAAACTTTGCAACTCTTCTTGAATTAAAAGAAGTTCTCGATCCATCTCTACAACCAAGAATCGAATGGTTCTGATACCAATTGATATGATCCAAGTTCTAGATTATATAAAAAGGTAAAAGAATACAAGATAAACCAAGATTTGATAGGTCTTGGAACCTCTCCTCACAAGAGAATACTCTCTATGAGCCCTACAAGATAATCACTCAATAATTGGATGCCTAAACCCTACTCTAACCCTCTCTATTTATAATAAAATACCCTAACGTACTCCCCAAGTAATTGCAACTTACTCCCCAAGTAATGCTAACATACCCTTATATTATTCCTATTTCTACGAACACCCAACCCTATCAGATACCTTCAAAGCCCAAGTCTCCAACCACTGTGCCACTCCTTGGGGACAAACCATGATGAATAGTACCATCGAGATATTGTAGGATCCTTTTAACTGCTTGTCAATGAAAACCCATAACAGTATGCATGAATTGACACATTTTGCTAAGATTATAAGCAATCTCAGGCCTAGTGAGAGTAGTATATTATAACGCTCCAACAACTTCTACATAAATGAACTTAAGTTAACTTGTCACCTCGTCTAGTTGAGAGCACCGAAACCACTAGCCATAGGTGTTGTGAAGGGATTAGCATGCTGCATATTAGTTTTGTGAAGTAATCACTGATATATTTTTTCTGAGAAAGAGAAAGACCACCATTGAAAGGATAGGAAATCTCAATACCTAAGAAGTAATTAACAACGCTAAGAACCTTTAAGAAAAACATCTAATTCAATGACTAAATGACGTGATTAACAAAAGCCAGAATTCCTTGTAATCACAATGTCTTCCACATAGACTGAAATGTAACAACTCATTCCATTGCGATTTTATTTTTGTAAAAGGGGACAAACTTTTCATTGAGATTTTGAAAAGAGATAGTGAACAAGGACAGCCTCGATGGGAGAATACAAGAGAACAAAAAGACAACAATTAAAGGTCCAAAAATAAAGAAGTTGAATAATAAAAGAACACTGAATACTAATTCGAGGAAGGCAGCCCAATTGATATCGATATCTTGTATGCTGTGACCATCAAAAGGCTTGGTCAAAGAGCACCATGATGAGGCTTTGAGTTTCACAATATCAAACTGCTGCTCCCAAGACAAATGAGTCTTGAAAGATTCTTTGGTTCCTCTCCCACCACATTTCATACATTAAGGCTTTTACGACATTTACCCAAAGCAATCTACCTGATTTTTTCAATCTAGGCCCTTCCAAGATACCTTAATGAATCTTAATGAATCTTAATGAAAAAGAAAAGGGGTGTATAGAACCAGAAATTACACACCTATATTCATATGAAAGTCTAAAACAATTGTTGAGAAATTGGGTTGAAAAAAAGTTCATGGTTGTCCAGGAGTTTGCGCAAAGAAGAACAGGAACATGATTACGAAAGGAAAAAGGATTGGAAAAATTAAAAAGAATAAAAGCTATCGGTAAAGAACAAAAAATATTTTGAACACGTACCTTCGTCCTTCATTGTGCAAAGGAGATGCAAGGAATCTTGGAGAAATACTCACCATCACACGACTGGGTTTCACGCTAGGAGATTTTGCAATTAAGGTAGCCATGAAAATCGTGCTCATTTTTTTTGTGAAGAACAGTTCAAGAGTCGACGTTTTTCTTCGAGAAGGAAGAGTGTGCGTTAAAATGTTTAAGGAGAATTGATCGACCTAATTTTGACGCATTCTTGGAGAGATTTGGTTTAGATCGGTTCATGCTCAAGATTTGGTTCAAATATCGGCCTAATTTAATGGATCAAAGTTTGTTTGGTTCATTAAATTGGTTCAAGTCTATTTTCCTCCCAAATGAGCCTCAATTGGGTTTGGCCTATCTGGGTGTACTAAAGCCCAATTCGATAAAAGTAGGAAAAATGGCAGATCTGAAGGTTTGGGCTCAATTAACTCATTTAGAGTGGGCTTCAACTTTGTTTATTGAATGGTCCAATGTTCCTTTTAATCTACATGAACAAACTGATACGGCTCTGGTAGTGAAGTATGTTTACTCTAGGCGTAAGAAGAAGAAGGTGGTTTAGGTGTGTGTGTGCGTGTCACGTGATTTGTACTTGGAAGTTGATTAGTATAAATAGAATGGGCGGGAATGGGTTAGGTATCGAGGAATTCATTTTGTTTCATTGTCTCTTTGAGATAGGAGAGCGGGAGCTCTAGAACTCCTTGTAGTCGTTGCTTGGGTAATGAGAGTTGGTTGATTTCACCATTTTTGGTATCAGAGCTTGTTGCGATCGAAGAATGACTGGGAAATTGGATCAACGATTGAAGTCGGTGGAGGAAATCGCCGAAGGAGTGGCGTCGAAACAGCAAGGGCTGGAGTCACAGATCAGATCGCAATTTGCCGATCTGGAGGAGAAACAGAGAGCAGCAGAAGCTCGACTGGAGATGAAATTCGATCTGGTCCGAGAGGAATTGAGAACTCTGTGTGCGCGTCGAGAAACAGAGGATGCTGGCGGTGGTGAATTGTCTTCGATCGGGAAAGGGAAAGCGATTGCGTCCTTCGAATTGGAACAGAGGAAGCCGAAAATTGAGATTCAACCGCAAGCCGTGGACGCGAAGCTAGGAGAATAGAGTGTTGAGGTTCGAAGTTCGGGTGTATCGTCGACTCGACTCGATTCTGGACAGAATGGTATCCTTGCGCCGAAGAGTAAGGAGATTCCGTTGTTTGATATGCGTCTTCGAAAGTTAGAAGTGCCGGTGTTTAAAGGAGCGGAGGATGAAGATCCGATCGGTTGGCTACATCGAGTAGAACGGTATTTTCTGGTGAATCGACTAACAGAGAGTGATAAGTTAGATGCAGCAATCATGTGTTTGGAGGGAGAGGCGTTGGATTGGCACCAATACGAGGAAGATCGGTCATCTATTTGTTCATGGACTGATTTCAAAGTGTTGTTGGAACGTTTCCAACCTTCGTCGCAAGTTAATAAGTACGCGAGGTTGATGAAGTTGCAACAAGAAGGTTCGGTTCGGGAATAACGCCGGATGTTTGAGAAATATTCGATTGGTTTGAAAGATTTAAGTGAAAGTCTATTGGAGGGAAAATTTGAGAATGGTCTTAAGGAAGAAATTCAGAGTGAGATGAGGAAGCTTCAACCGATTGGTTTGAAGGTTAAGATGCTAATGGCTCAGCTAATCGAAGATGACGCTCTGGTTCAATCCAAGCAGAAACCTGACCCAATTACTAGCGGAGGAGGAAAAAGTAATTCAGCATTGGCTAGTCCAGGTACATTTAGTTCAAACAGCGCGGGGAGCTCGAGCTTTCGCTCATTTACTTTCTCTCCTCACCGCTTGCATACTAGTAATTCAACCACTGTGAGTACTAACTCTTCAGGTGTAAAGGGACCGTTTAAACGGCTGACAGATAGTGAGATAAGGGCTAGGAAGGATAAAGGCCTATGTTTTCGCTGCGATGAAATTTTTTTTTCGGGGCACAAAAGTAAGAAAGAAGAATTACAGGCGCTACAGGTACTGATTGTTCGGGACAAGGCTACTATGCTTGATTCGGAAGAAATAGTTTTCCTATCGGAAGAGGGGTCTGGGGAAGTGGAGACAGTAGGCGCCGAGGGTGCACATGAGATGGCTGCCCTGTCCTTGAATTCGTTAGCAGGGCTAAGTTCTCCAAAGATGTTTAAGGTGCGTGGGAGTATATCGGGATTAGAAGTGGCAATCCTTGTTGATACGAGAGCAACGCACAATTTTATTTCGGAGGAGGTTGTTTCTAAGCTGAATCTGAAAGTGACACCATCGGATGAGTATGGAATTGTCCTTGGGATTGGAGGGCCAGTTAGAGCAGCAGGAGTGTGTAGGGATGTGATGCTCTAACTTGCGGAGCTGCAAATTGTTCATGATTTTCTACCCTTGCCGCTGGGAAGCGCGGATGTCATTCTAGGAGTGTCTTGGTTAGAGACTTTGGGGAAGGTTGAGTTTGACTATCGTGCCTTACAGATGAGGTTTGTAGTGGGACCGTGGAGTGTCAAATTGCAAGGGGATCCTAGTTTAGTTAAAGCCCAGGTCTCTCTCAAATCGATGATGAAGTCCTTGCGCGTTGAAGATCATGGGTTGTTGATTGAGCTTAACCTCTTGGAGGGCAGAAAAGAGTCGGAGGCTGAAACTACATCGTGTCCGTTGTGGCAAGAGGTACCTCCTGAATTACATCCAGTGTTATTGCAGTATGCAGTGATTTTTGAGTAGTTAACGACTCTTCCTCCGCACCGGAATTGCGATCATGCTATTGAGTTGTATGCTGGGAAAGAGTCGGTGAATGTACGACCATATCGTTATCCACAGTTTCAGAAGAATGAAATTGAGAGGCTGGTCCGTGATATGTTGTTGGCTGGCATTATTCGCCCTAGTACTAGTTCTTTTTCGAGTCCAGTGTTGCTGGTGAAAAAGAAAGATGGTAGTTGGCGTTTTTGCGTGGATTACAGAGCATTGAACTTAGCAACAGTACCGGATAAGTTCCCTATTCCATTGGTCGATGAATTGTTGGACGAGCTGCATGGTGCGGTAATTTTTTCTAAGATTGACTTGAAGGCGGGATATCATCAAATTCGGGTCCGTCCGGCAGATATTCCAAAAACAGCTTTTAGAACTCACGAGGGACACTATGAGTTTCTTGTTATGCCGTTTGGACTGCGGAATGCACCAGCAACATTTCAGTCAGTAATGAATGACATCTTGTGTCCTTATTTGCGAAAGTTTGTGTTGGTTTTTTTTTACGATATCTTGATATATAGCACGTCGATGGAGGAGCATATTGAGCATTTGACTATGGTTTTTGGAGTGCTTCAAACTCATGCTTTTGTGGTCAACGCAAAGAAATGTCATTTTGGTGTGACTCGCATCGAGTACTTGGGACATTTCATTTCTGCAGAAGGCGTGTCGGCTGACCCTGCTAAACTTGACGCTATGGTAAAGTGGCCGAGCCCTCTGTCCATTAAGGAGCTTCGTGGTTTTCTGGGGTTGACTGTCTATTATAGACGATTTGTAGCTAATTACAGTACGATAGCCTTTCCTTTGACTCAATTGCTTAAAAAGGGAAAGTTTTTGTGGTCGGTGGAGGCTGAGGATGCTTTTCAACGCTTGAAACATGCCATGATTAGTGTCCCTGTACTTCGTTTACCGGATTTTTCTCAGACGTTTGTGGTTGAGACGGATGCTTCGGGTATCGGCGTTGGTGTTGTGTTAATGCAAAATGGTCAGCCTCTTGGCGTACTTTAGTCGCGCTTTACCGATTACGCATCGTGGTAAGCCGGTGTATGAACGTGAATTGATGGCTATTGTGTTTGCGGTTCAACGTTGGAGGGCATATTTGCTCGGTCAACATTTCATCGTTCGGACGGATCAGAAAAGCCTTAAGTTTTTGTTGGAACAACGTGTGGTGGTTGGGGAATATCAACGTTGGGTAACAAAACTCTTGGGGTATGACTTTCATATTGAATACAAGAAGGGCTTGGAGAATTCGGCTGCTGATGCCTTATCCCGTTTTCCTTTGGCTTGTGCGTTGGGAATGTTGAGTTGTGTGTCCGGGGTTAACACTGACGTGTTTCTGGAGCAAGTTAAGGCTAATCCGCACTTAATGGCCATCTACACGGCTTTGTTTGCTGGCGATTCCGCCCCTAAGGGATTTACGTTGCACCGGGGGTTGTTATGTTTCCATGGTCGATTAGTTTTGCCGCCTGATTCACCGACCATTCCCTTGCTTCTGCAAGAGTTCCATGCTGGGCTGATTGGGGGTCATCATGGTGCCCTTAAGACGTACCAAAGATTAGCTAAAGAGGTGTACTGGGCGGGTATGAAGGCTCGTGTCCGCTCATTTGTGGCTGAGTGTGTTATTTGTGTTCAGGTCAAGCACTTATCGCTGGCACCAGCAGGGTTGTTGCAACCCTTACCTATTCCAGAACGGGTCTGGGAGGATGTGTCGATGGATTTTGTGGAAGGTTTGCCTCGATTCGATGGGTTTGACACTATTTTCGTGGTGGTGGATCGGTTGTCAAAGTATGCTCATTTCATTATGGTGAAACATCCCTACACGTCGTTATCGATAGATCTTGTGTTTATCCGCGAGGTGGTGCGATTACATGGAGTACCACGTAGTATCGTGACAAGGTGTTTACTAGTGCTTTCTGGGAGGAGCTATTTCGTGCAACTGGCACAAAACTTCGCAGGAGTATAACGTATCATCCACAGACGGATGGGCAAACAGAGGTTGTTAACCGTTGTTTGGAGTCGTATCTCCGTTGTTTCATCATGACTCAACCGAAGCAGTGGTCCAAGTGTATTCCATGGGCTGAATTCAGCTATAATACGTCTTATCATTCATCCGCTCGACTGACCCCTTTCGAGATCGTGTATGGTCGGGTACCTCCGCCCATTTTGGGTTACGAGGTGGGACAAAGTCCGTTATCGGCTGTGGATTCTCTGTTGGTTGATCGTGATAAGATGTTGGCCACCCTTAAGGCTTCGCTTTTGCGTGTGCAACAACTTATGATTAGACAAGCGGATGCGAAACGACGTGACGTTCAGTTTGGGGTGGGTGATTGGGTATATCTAAAATTACAACCTTACCGCCAACTCTCTGTGGCTCGGTTCAAGCACCCAAAGCTTGCTCCGCGTTTTATTGGGCCTTATCGAGTACTCGCTAAGGTGGGCAAGGTTGCGTATCGTTTGGACTTACCGGATTCGCTTCGAATTCACCCCGTGTTTCATGTTTCGGTGTTGCGTAAGGCAGTTGGGACCTCTTTTCTAGTGTTTCCAGCTCCTCCTGGTCTACGGGATGATTTGATGATTGTTTTTCGACCATTGGCGGTTTTGGGTTTGCGCGAATTCGTTTCCTTGCCGGACGATCGTGAGGTTTTAATTCAGTGGGAGGGTGGTTCGCCTGAGGATGCAACTTGGGAGTCTGCTAGTTTCATTCAGACTCAGTTTCCGGATTTCCACCTTGAGGACAAGGTGGTTCTTTGGGGGGCGGGTATTGATACGGCTCTGGTAGTGAAGTATGTTTACTCTAGGCGTAAGAAGAAGGGGGTGGTTTAGGTGTGTGTGTGCGTGTCACGTGATTTGTACTTGGAAGTCCATTAGTATAAATAGAATGGGCGGGAATGGGTTAGGTATCGAGGAATTCATTTTGTTTCATTGTTTCTTTGAGATAGGAGAGCGGGAGCTCTAGAACTCCTTGTAATCGTTGCTTGGGTAATGAGAATTGGTTGATTTCACCATTTGATTTCACCACAAACACATAGGTACATTAATTTGTTGGTTCACGACTGCCATCACTGCCTCCGACCACCAACTCCAGCCACTAGTTGCTGCCATCAACTCTGGCCACCGGAAAATTCCCTTGCCGGAAAATTTTTCTTCTTTTTCTATTCAATCTTAATAGTTTGTATTTCAATTTAGAATTGTTTTTTGAATTTTTTTTTTGTAAACATTTTGAGGACAAGATGCTTTCTTGGGGTCGGGTAGTGATATGATCCAATAGTTAGCCCTTAATTAGGTGGTTAGGGTAGTTAGTTAGTTAGTCTCCTTTGAAGGCTATATAAGTGTAACCTACCCCTATTATGAATACAACTTAGTATTTTGATATTGAATTGATTCAATTGATTGAGGGACCTTGTGATTGAATTAAAATCTATGAGGGTAAAGATAAAACAGACAGAAGAGGAGCTCAGAAGATGAGGCTATGAGATAGTTTCCAAAACAGAAGATGAAGGATAGACATTTACAGCTTCTGTGCATTGGTCTATATAGATCTTGGATCAATTTTGTGATTGTTATATGATCTCAATGAAGGATAACATAAGCAACCAAAAGTTTTCAGGAAAGAACAGTCAGGTTTAAACCCAAAGCTTTTCTAAAGGGGAGATCTTGTGATGGACTAATGTAGGAATTCGATCAAATAGAAACACTGAAGTAATGGAAGCTTCCTCCCAGAATTTTATAGAAAGTGAAGCATGAGACAAGAATATAAGACAATGTCAACTATATGACAATATATTCTCTTTACAACCCCATTCTGCTGTGATGTATAAGGATATGTAACTTGCAAGTCTATGTTCAATACCATGAGTTTTTTTAAAAAGGCTTGAATTAATGAAATTCACCACATCAGTTTGCACAAGCATATAATTTCCAAGAATCTTTTTAAAATGTGTTTTTGTTGAGTCATGTTAAATCATCAATCAACCCAAAAGTTTAACCTAATAGGTTGCGGTAGATTTATTTATATCAACCAACACTCTCCTTACTTGTGGGCTTTTGAGAAATACCTCACAAGTGGAATTCAATTTTAAATGGAGAGGACACGACTTGGCAGGGACTTGGACTCAGGACCTCTTGCTCTGATACCATTTTGAATCATGTTAAATCACCAATCAACTCAAAAGCTTAAGTTGATAGGTTTGGGTAGATTTAATTATATCAACCTACATTTTAAACATCACAAAAGCAGAGAAAGCTCTAGACTTAGATTTCAAGAAATAAACTCAAGTATAGCGAGAGAAAACATCTATGATATAATATGGAAAACCACGAGAAACTATGTAGGCTAATCTCATCCATCAACAACAACTATTTGTAAAGGAGTTGTATACTCTGTAAGAGATTTATGAAAAGGTAAGCTATGAGATTTTCCTACTGCACAAGCATGGCACGAAAGAGAATGTTTATTTCTTGAATAAACATTGCGTTAGAGCATGCTCAATTGTAAACAAAGTAGAATAACCATAGTCTATTATGTCATTGTTCAAGTTCATTACAAGGCTTAGAAACAAAAGACTTTGGAGAAAAAAGACTAGTCTTTGTGATGTACTTGAGTTTCATTAGCCGAGGAAGGAACAACCAATAATTTTCTTTTGAAGGAAGAGACTTGGCCTTTTCTAGTGTGAATTGATAGTCCATCAACAGGATTACCTTGGAGAAGAGTTTTTCCAGCTTTGATATCCTTCTTAAAACAAAGAGACGGAAGAAATTCAAAACAAACCAGATTATCACGAGCAAATTGACTAACATTAAAAAGTTTTTTAGTAAGATAAGGCACACGAGGTAGTTTTTTTTTTTTGGATAAGAAACGATTTCATAGATTCATGAAATTATAATATAAGGATATATATATATTACAAGAGATCAAATAAGCGATCTCTAGTAATTAAGTAATGTTTCATAGTTATAAGAATAAAATAGCGGACTAAGTTTACACCAGGATATAACATGAAGAGTAATGGTGTAAAAAAAGTAGCAATATGATGAGCTTTTGTCTTGAAAGATCCCCCGAAAGATGATAATAAGGATTGAGGATCCATTGAAGAGCGATGGGCCAATTAAAAGCATTTCTAATATTATTCCAGAACGGATTTGGAAAGGTACAACTACTGAAAAGGGGCAAGATAGATTCAGATTCGTTCTAGCAAATGGAGGACCATTGAGGAGAAATGACTCTATTAGTAAGTCTCCTCTGAAGTTTGTCATGTGTTAATATAGCACCTTAAGACAATTCCCAAATGAAAAATTTAATTTTCTTTGGGTATTTTCCTTTCCATATAGCCTCATACAGATTGTAAGATTGCTCCTGTGGCTTTTGTGTTAAAATCTTCACCATGGCTTGGGCTGTAAAACCCCCCTAGAAGGATCCTCCCTCCAAACGACTCATCACCTTCCTTAATATTCACCGTGTTGAGCAAAAGCGATAAAGAGCAATATTCATCAATTTCTTCCTCCTTCAAGTTCCATCTAAGTCCAAGATTCTTAGCCAATTGATCTTGATCCTATAGTGATTTAATCACTCTCTTTTTTTGCTTAACTAATGAGTGTATGAGAGGAAATCTTTTAGCCAATTTTGTCTCATGAATCCCATACGTCTTCCCTGGAGAGGGTGTCCGCGCCATTCTTAATATTATAAGATATTTTGTCAAGGACCAATTGTCTCATAGATAATATGGATCATGGATCCTTATGGGATCTATTTGTCATCAATGCGTGTTTGTTAATACAAATAGATTGCCCAAAATTTAGCATCATTCAGTCTTTTCCACAGGGCCATTCTTTCGGTGCTATATCTCCAGATCCACTTCGACAGGAGGGCCTCATTTTTGGATTTCATGTTGGTAATCTCTGTAATCGAGAGTGTTAGACTAGAGAGTCGTATAGGAGTTACAATGGGCCTAACCGGCCTAAAACTACTAAAGCAGTAAACTATACAAATAATACATCTAAACTCTAATACTCCCCATCAAGCTGGAGCAAATATATCTATCATGCCCAGCTTGTTGCAGATTATCCTACCCCATTTAAGGCTTTGGTGAAGATATCACCCAACTATTCTCCAGTCTTCACATAACCTGTCGAAATCAATCCTTGTTGTATCTTCGCTCGAATAAAATGACAATCTACTTCAATATGCTTAGTCTTTCATGAAACACTGGATTAGAGGCAATTGAATTGCTTATTGATTGTCACACCATAGTTTAGCCGATATCGCAACTTTCATTCCGATCTCATTAAGAGGTTGAACCAGCCATAGCTCTATATTCTTGAGTCAACACTCGAACGAGATGCCACGTTCTGTTTCTTACTTTTCCACGATACCAGATTACCTCCCATAAACATATAGTAACCTGAAGTCGATCGTCTATCCCCTTTAGAGCCTGCCCAATCAACATCCGAGAAGCACTCAATATTGAAGTGCCCATGATTCTTATATAGAACCCCTTTTCCAAGAGCGAACTTAAGATAACTCAGAATTTGTTCCACAACTGTCCAATGATCGACTGTGGGTGATGACATGAATTGACTCATGATACTCACATAATAAGAAATATCTGGTCTTGTGACTGTCAAATAGTTTAATTTCCCAACCATCTTCCTGTATCTTTTGGGATTAGTGAACACTTCACCGTCCTTAACTAGTTGTTGGTTTGGTATCATCGAGGTACTACACGGTTTCACACCTAACTTCTCAGTTTCAGTCAACAAATCAAGAACATACTTTCACTGTGACCAAAAGATTCCCTTCTTGCTTGTCATAACTTCAATACCCAAAAAATATTTTAGAGTCCCGAGATCTTTGGTACTAAACTAGTTATGAAGGAAGGTCTTTAATGAAACGAATCTTCACTTCCAGTAATCACGATGTCATCAACATATACCACAAGCTACACAATCCCTCATTCAGATCGACAAAAAAACATAGAATGATTTGATGAGCAATTTTGCATTCCAAACTTCTAAAGAGCTTGACTAAATTTACCAAACCATGCATGCGGGCTTTGTTTTAAGCCATATAACGACTTATGGAGACGACAGACTTTGACATTCTCCCCATGAGCAACAAAACCAGGTGGCTCCATGTACACTTCTTCTAGAAGATCACCATGCAAAAACGCATTCTTAACATCGAGCTGATACAACGGCCAATAATTCATTGTTGCTAGAGAAATAAATAGACGGATAGATGGCATCCTTGCAATCGGAGAGAACGTCTCACTATAATCAATCCCATAAGTCTGAGCATACCCCTTGGCAACTAAGCGAGCTTTTAGTCGAGCAACCGATCAGTCAGGATTCATCTTGACCGCAAACATCCACTTACACCCAATCGTCTGTTTTCCTTCTGGACTAGCTAATAGTTCCCCAAGTATCTTTCGCATCCAACGCAACCACCTCCTCTACCATTACTTGGTGCCACCTTGAGTGAGACTAGGCTTCACTAGTATTTTGAGGAATCAACACAGGATCAAGTGAAGTAAGAAATGAAAAGAAGATGAGGATAACTGATGTATGGCACACATAAGGAGATAGGATACATACAAGAACGTTTACTTTTGCAAAGGGCAATGGGCAAGTCTAGATCATCACTAGTTTGCAAGTCAAATGACGAAGAATCCACTGGTACAGGGCATGCCTTTGAGGGTCGTGGACGCCGAGTGTACACCTGAGTAAGAGGAGGTCCCTATGCAAAAGGTAGCAACTGAGGAGGTTGGTCCGAACCATCAGAAGAGGACACGACCTCATGGATTAACAAATCATCCTCCACAGGTGGGGACTGGATACAAGACTAAACAGAGTATCCTAAAAAAAGGTAACATTAGAGGAAACAACGTACTGATTCGTGCTTGGGAAATAACACCAATAACCCTTCTGGACACAAGAGTACCCAGGAAGATACGTTTGAAAGACTTAGGATCAAACTTGGTCTTGTGAGGACGAATATCGCAAGCAAAAGATGTACACCCGAAGATCTTAGGTGGGAGATGGAACATTTCCTCAGAAGGACACAAGACTCGAAAATGAATTTTATTTCCCAAAACAGACGACGACATTTGGTTAATGAGAAAGCAAGCAGTATATATAACATCAACCCAAAAATGTTTCGGAACATTCATTTGAAACAACAGTGCCCGAGCTGTTTCAAGCAAATGCCTATTCTTACGTTCGGCAACACCATTCTGAGATGGTGTGTCCGCAAAAGATGATTGATGGATAATACCTTTTTCACGACGGTAGGAACTAAGAATGCCCGAAAAATATTCACCCTCATTATCAATGCGTAAAATTTTGATGGATGTATTAAATTGATTACAGATTTCAGCATTAAAGGCAAAAAAATGAGAGAACAACTCAGAACGATTTTTTATTAAATAAACCCAAGTGAACAAAAGTCATCAACAAAAGTAACAAAGTAGCGAAATCCTGTTTTAGACATAAGAGGACTCGAACTCCAAACATTAGAATGGACTAACTCAAAAGGAGCATTAGCTCGTTTATTAATCCTTGGACTAGAACTTAATCTATGAAACATTCCCGGTTCATGAGGAAGGGAGATTGTTTGCCAATTAATGAGATGAAGCCCTTTATTGTTAGTGTTGCCTTTCCAAAGGAAGTTCCTAATCAATCTTTCAAGGTAGGAGATAGCTTTGCAAGGCATTTTGAACATTGACATATAATATGTTGGAAGATTTGCTAGAGTAGCTTTGATTTGTTAAGATTATATGCGATATAATTGCATATATATTTATTCTGTAATTATTATGTTAGGCCCACAAAGGCCCGTTAGTAACTAGGGTTTCTAGCAACCCTCTTGTATAAATATAGACACAGTTGCATAATAAAATTACGACTTTTTCGAGTCTCTATATTGTGTTACATGGTATTAGAGCTAAGTTTGGGGTGGGTTATCAGAATTAGGTAGGAGAATTTGTCGTCGCCGTCGTCGCCACTGCCATCGCCGCGTGTTGATCGCCACCGCCACCGCCGTTCGAAGCCGCTGCTGCCGATCTACCATATTTCCAAGTTTTGTCGCCGTTCGATCACCGGAGAAGCCTCACGCGCCGCTAGAATCAGAACACTGCCGCCACTCACGGAGGCACGTGGGTGGGTTCGCCTAGGTTTTTCTTGCAATGGGTTGCTCTTCAAGTTTGGGTAGTTTGTTTTTGTTTTCGGCAACGTTGACTTGAGTTTGACTGTTAGACCATTTTTTAGGAATTTTTCTGCTGCGTTCTGTTTCGTTTGGTTCTGATTTTTGGTTTCTAGATCTGTTAGATTGGTGATTTATTGTGTGTGACGTATTACATGGCTGATTCTAAGCACACAAGTGTAATTGCTCACTCGTTGAAAATCACGAAGCAAAATCTAAATGGTTTAAACTATCTTGAGTAGAATAAAACAATTGGTTTATTTTTTCCTTTTATGCTATATCTCTTTGTAATATATATATATTTTGTATTATTGGTTGAGAATCAAAATAAGAAAAATATTTTCTCTCTAAAAAATTCACAACGATATGAAATAAGAATGAACAAAATATAAAATGAAGTGAAAAGTAACAACGAACCACCCGACGCATTCGAGAGTGCCGGTGACCTCTTCCTCAATGTTACTCAACCTTGAGACCTAAAAACTCCCCTCCCCTCTCTACTATCTTCCTTTTTATATTCCGTGTCTCCTTTCCATACAAGAACAACCGCTCATTAACCCTACCCCTTGGCACTCCCTATTTTTTTACCCCTTCCATAATAATTAATCCCTATTTTACTCTTTCCACGGTAATTATAACATTGTGAGGTCCTCACAGATACCTAACACATAGCTCATAGGGAGGTCAATAAGGCCCCTCGGGTAAGGAGATCGTTGAATCGGTTCATATCAGCTGTTGGATTCTGTTCATATCAGCTGTTGGATTCTTGTAGTCTCTTGCTATACATTTTCTTTAAACTCTTATTTATTTATTTATTATTGCCAGCTTTTCATATTCTGTTGGCTTAATTGTGTGGTTTCTGATCTCTTTTTTAGTTATTCTCTAATCGCTATTTAAAAATCATTTACCAACTAAATATGTTTCAAGAGAAAAAGGAGAACGTGCACACAATGAACGACCCAACTATTTTTCTCTGCAGATCTTTCTTTTAATGAACATAAGCTTATGCTTTTGTTAAAGATACCTGATAATCCACATTTGTTGTGCACACTAAAACCTCAAAAAGTTTATTTTGGGTTTCTTGATTCATCAATCCTGATAAAAATGGGAAAAGAACCTATTTTAGCTATAGTTTACCCAAACCCTAAAAAAGAAAATCTACGGATGATGGTTCTGACTCATTAATCCTGGCAAACAAAGGAAAAGGGAAGCCTGTTCTTGCAGTATTATTTCTTTTGTATATTAAGTGTCACCAATTCTATTGCTTTTAAACCAAATGCAGGGCCGATATGAAATCATCTCTTTATCAGGTTCCTTTTCGATTTCTGATAGTAATAGTAGTCGAAGTGGAACTGGTTGTTTAAGCGTGTCTCTAGCAAGTACAGAGGGACAAGTTCTTGGTGGACTTACCAACATGCTAACTGCAGCATCTACGGTTCAGGTACTTGCCTGCCTCTGCCTTATGTCAGCAATAAAGTTATGTGGGTTAGCTTGGTTATAGTGTTAATATTTTCTTTTATAGATGGAGTGAATGTTTCTTTCTTGATTGCATAACTTATCTGCTGATGTAGAATTTGATAAGTCCTGTGAAAAAACAAAGAACTAGTTGGTTTGTGCCTGAAACCATGTCTCTGTTGAAAAATCAGGTTATAGTGGGTAGCTTTCTTGTGGATGGGAAAAAGCTGGACTCAAGTATTCAGAAGTCTGGACCATCTTCTACATCACCCAATATGTTGAACTTTAGTGCACCTGCGGCAACAGGCTGTCCCTCTGAAGGTGCATCAAATAATTCATCAGACGACAATGGCGGTAGTCCTTTAAGCCGGGGGCCTGGAATGTACACGATTGCGAACCAACCAATGCATAATATGCAGATGTATCAATTATGGGGTAGTCGAAATCAATAATGAGGCTGCCGCCTACCCAACTTAACAGTGTAGTAGTGCATTGGGTGCCGAAGTGTGTATGTTTTGCATCCCAATGTATAGAGGTTAGTTCTGGATTCTGTCCCTAACATGCACTGTGAAACCGTATCATAACTTTTCCCGAATAGATTCACTATTGATATCTCTAGGATGTGGAACATCAACCGATGATTATGGTAAATCATACCAATTGGGATGTCATTCCGACATTACTGTAGAGGGTAACTCTTTTTTCCTAGGAAAAGCGACAAAGTTAAGTCGACCTGATTATTCTTGGTACGACTTAACTCTTGTCCTCGGCTATGAATGTTAGGCGGAACGAACTGCCCTTAGTACTTGGATGAGAACTAGTTCATACTGTTAAGACCATTCTCAAGGAAACAATGAGTTAAGGAGAAAAATAGGACAGTATTTATGAGTTGTGTCGCACCTTTTCAACTACTTGACTTTGTTCTGATGAAACCGGCCATGCTTTGAGAATTATGAACTGTTTTCCATTGTTTACGAAGTCCTAAAAGTAGTAGGTTCGCCTCATTTATCAACTTTAACTCAGGCAACCATTATGGTTGAACAAATGGTCAAAAACGAGTTTAGGAAATTAAGAGATGATGAGTTTAATTTATAGTAGCAATTATAGAGTTTTCTTGACAACTGAATGCTAAGAATTCTTGATATAAAAAAAAAAAACCAACAAGCTGGAGGAAGGAAAACCCTACTTTTCTATGTGTTCATCGAAATAAATGACATTTGAAGTTATAAAAATAGATTAACATTCTTATAAATAAATAATTTGATATATTGTCATCAAATACTTTTTTGACGGAGCACAAATCTATACTTTCACTATTGTCATGTTATATTCTAAAAGCAAAATAAGAGAGATCCAGTGTGATTTTTAAGCCTCAAATGATACCCATTCTACCAAAAAGTATTTAGTTTTCATGCATTATGAATTCATGAACTACGTGCTCTGATATTTCCAATGTGAATGTATCTTGTCTCTATGTTTCATATCATAAATATAAGTCCTCACTTTTGAAGTTTAGCTTTATCTTTTGTTGTTTACTTGGTCTAGAAACTCATATGGAGAAAATCATGTGATCTTATTCTTCCCTGAAAATTGAAACCAAACTCCTTCAAAGAGTAAAAATAGAAGAAAAAACTCTTTTATGGAGAAAATGAGACTCTTCTTTTGATCTTCCTCTTTCTTCTTCTTCTTCCTAAAATCCCTTCATACCAATCTCTTACTCTCTTCCCAAACTCTTTTTCCCTTCAAAATCAACCTCCCAATCTCCAAAAAGACCTTTCCCTCTGAACCATCTCTATTTCATCTCTATTTCTTTGGGTTTGTCTTCAGTCCTCTCTAACTTTTACAAGTATTCATAGAAAAAAACAAAAGAGAGAGAAGGGAACAGAGGAAGCGAAAACGGCGACCTTAGATGTACCACCATCTTTGACTTCTGCCGTGCCTTTTCTCATCACAACACCTGGCCTGCTCTGTCCAGCCGTTTTCATGTGACCACTAAGTCTATGCACCATAATATTGTGGAAGCAAAAATCAAATTAAAGTCTCAATGTTTGTTCGACAAAGTGAAAAAATGGGAGAGTGAAACAAATATGAATATGTGTTTTTATTAAAATGAAGAAATTGGTGATACATGCATTGTATAAAGTTGTATCCCAAAATATGGAATCACAATTGTAGTGTTACATTTGTATTACTTAAATCTATGGTATGGTGTTACGGTCCTTCTTAAAAATTGTTTATCCTTATATAGGTACACAAATTAAATCTGATTAGTTATAAAAAAAATTTATAACATTAAAAATTGAAACTTAAAAAAATTAAAGGTAAAAATTAAACAAAATTAAATATTAAGAAATTTAAACCTTAAATAAAAACTGATAAATTAATTAAAGAAAAAACTCAAACTTCACCACTCCACTTTTCCTTGATATTTTTCTTTGCGACTTCAAGCTTTTGAGGTTAAAAATATAAATTGGTCTATGACAAAACTTTTGTGAGAATGTCGGTAAGTTATTCTTTAGAACTTAAAAAAATTATGTTTGATTTCACCTTCTTTCTCTTTCTTTTTCTTCTTTCAACAAATAAAATTTTAACCGTGATGCGCTTTGGTCAACCAAGTTGAATTGGGTGGATGACAGTAGGAAACTTGTTATCACAAAACCTTCTTGTATGTTTTTCCAGCACAAATCCAAAATTACCTAGCATAAATCTATACTGGTTGATTTGCAACTGATGCAAAAATAATGTATCTAACTTCAACGATAGATTTAACTCAAACTTCTTGTCTTCTTAAAGTTGTAAGAGGCAAAACATAATTCAAATCTCTTTTAAAATCATCAAACAATTTAGTCAAATTACTAGTAGAACATCCAATCAATTACAAGTCACTTTTCGATTTCCAAACTTTGAACTTGAAACCAACTCCCTCAAATCCAATTAGATTTTCAAGGTTCTTGAAAATACCAAGAACTTAAGTTCTCTCATACAAACCTTTTTCCCAAGTCATTTTGGTAAAATAAAGAATAAAATATTTATGATTTCCAATAAATATTTTGTGCATGAGACAACTAACATCTGTATTCACCTATTCAAGCTTGTATCTTCCATTTTTGATAACTTTCACTGATCTCATCAATTAAGGTAAAATTGGAGAAATCATTAACAATATTAGAAGAATGCAAAATTTTCAAATCTTTCTCTTCCTTATGTACACTGATTTGATTCAACTTTTGATTTTCTACTAATATTTGAAGATCAACATCAGTTAAAAAAAAATTCTCATTGGTTGTGTGCATTGAGATAAGAATGTATTTTAACGACCCAAAATTGATAATTCATACCATCAATATGTCGAAGAAAGGTAACACCAAAATTAGAAGACTCATTCAACTAAAATGAAAATTTCCACTCTCAAATAAAATCACAAGCCCTTTAAATCTAAGGCTCTAATACTACTATTGAGAAAAAGATGAAATATGAAACGAAATATTGTGGAAGCAAAAATCAAATCAAAATCTCAATGTTTGTTGAACAAAGAGAGAAAATAGGAAAGTGAAACAAACATGAATATGTTTCTATTATAATGAGGAAATTGGCAATAAATACAAAAATGTAGAATAAAGTTGTATCACAAAATATGGAATCACAATTATGGTATTACAATTGTATTATCCAAACTTATAGTATGGTGTTACAATTTTTCTCAAGGATTGTTCATTCTTATATAGATACACAAGTTAAACCTAATTAATTAAAAAAGAACTTACAAAATTAAAAATTGAAACTTAAGAAAATTAAAAGATATTAAGATAAAACTTAAACCATATTAAATATAAAGAAATATTTAAATCTTAAATAAAAAATAAAAAATTAATTAAAGAAAAAACTCAAACTTCCACTTCCACTCTAAAGTTTCATTATTATTTATTTTTCATCTGCTTTACTTTTATTTTTAGTGTGTTGCTAATTTTTCTTTATTTCCTTTGCATTTATGTTCAATCTAACTTTATTCGAAAAGGAAAAAAAAATTGTAGTTCAGTTTGCCTGCCAAGTGTTTGAGAAAGTGCCCAACCAAACTTTAGTGTCTTGGAGCTCCATTATGGTAGGGTTGCTTGTGAATGGCTATGCAGAAGTAATTGAAGGAATCGTGTCCTAAAATAAATTCCGGAAATTCCTAAATATAAATAATTATGGAGATAATAATTAGCGTATTTTAGTAATTAATAATTATTCGTTAAAGAATAATTATTATAATTAGACTAATTAAATTGGATTAACAACTAAATTATCTAATTTCTAAGAGGTCACACATGTAATAGACTGAACTGAACATAAAGCCCAAGATTTTATATTGGATGACCATTA
Source organism: Sicyos edulis (assembly GCA_036507275.1). Taxonomy (NCBI): domain Eukaryota; kingdom Viridiplantae; phylum Streptophyta; class Magnoliopsida; order Cucurbitales; family Cucurbitaceae; genus Sicyos; species Sicyos edulis. Next base: position 26,591,235 of record CM071847.1, read on the forward strand.
AGACTTATTGAGCGAGTTTTGGTTTTCTGTTTTGTCTAACCTTAGCCCCTAATTAAGTATTATAATTATATATATGGGGTTAGGAGAAAGAGAACACTAGTTTAAAACCCTAACCCTAATTCTTTATTGTTCCTTCACATCCCAGAGTGAAATAGTTCATCTTCTTCCGTACTAGCATACGGATCGTGCATATGGATCGTTCTATTGCTGGTGGATTAATTGGAGTGGTTGTGAAGCCCTAATATCTCTTTGCAACAACGTTCTTTCTTGTTTGGGCATCACACATCAAAAGTTGTAATTCTTTATTTCCTATTTAATTCATATAATTATCATGCATGGGATTCTGTGATAGATGTTAAGAAATTATTTCGTGAAATTCCGCTATTTGCATCTATGTATTCCTTCAATAATGTAGAAGGAGGAATCACATGCTCCACGTACATGGTTATAACTCCAAAGCATCAGCTCCCATATATGTTGTCTGCATTGCTCCAAGCCCTTTGTCATGTCTGATGGCTATGTTCATGTTCTTGATTTTTTTTCTTCTTTTTATTTCTGCTAAAGTAGTTTAAGGTGCTACATGCTTTATCCTAATGTAATATTCTATTGTTCTTTTAAACATGTTTATTTCTTCCAACCTTCACATACTAATAGACATGTTTGCTTACGGGGTTAACGAGTGTATGTTAATACTCTACTATATATATATAGAATGAGATAGGGTTATATTGTCTCAAAAAAAAGAAAGAAAGATAGGATTGTATTGACTCTATTCTTCATCTTGTATAAAAAAATATCTACGTGAATAGCTTATCATCTCCTTCTTGTTGATTATTACATCTTTTAATTAAAGCATATCTACATAAAAAAAAAAAAAGTGAGATGAGATTTAGGTTATGAAACTAGATCAACACCGGTTCAACGCCAGTTTAACAAATGGTTTCATTGTTTGGTTGTAAACCAGTTCAACACTAGCGTCGCAGGTTTGAGTCCAAGAATCCGTATTTGTCCTCCTCCCCCAATATGTACTAAAAAAAAAAAAAAAAAAAAACTAGATCAAAATTTCGGTTAAATATTTGTGAAAAATTTACGGGTTTAAGAAATTAAAGTGAAATAGGTATTAAATTTCCGGACCATAATGTAAGGGTTAAATATATTTAAAATTGAGAGTTTATAAATGTAACTTTTTATCCATGAATGAATTAAAATTCAGAGTTTGTTTTTATTTATTGAATATATTTTTCTTAAATTTTAAAATCACAAATTTATTTTAAATCTTTAAAAATATACTGGCTTAAAATATATATATATATATATATATATATATATATATATATATATCTATATATATATTTCTATCGGAGTTTAGAGTTTGGTATTTAGGGTTTAATATATAATGTCATGCAAATACTATTAAAATGCCAACAATATATAATCAATCTAAACATACAACAATTAAAACAAATATATAACCTTGCCTTATTCAATATTCCAAATTCAAATGCGGAATCAACAATTTGAAAACATCAAGTTTAGAAATATAGATAAATAAATCTAAACTTATAAGCAATAAAAAAAGACCATTAAATAAGTTAGAGGGAAGAGAAGCTAATAAGAGTAATATTTCAGCGACATTGACTTACACGCGATGACAAGAGGTATAGACATGAATGATCTACAATAACCACCATATCTTCGTCATTGTTGTTCATATACACAATCTCTTACTTGCTTCCTCGAGCAATTACAATGACCACGATACACTTTATGACCTTCTAGTTTCAAATTTGGCCAAAGTATGTCTCAATATCCATCATTGTTGAACTGCCTTATACAAATTAAATTTTCAATCATATTTTTAACGTGATGTACCTAGAAAATTTTATAAATTGAATCATTTTCCATTACTAGAAAATACTAACGTGGGTTGCACGTGTAAATATTCTATTATAATATTTTTTTATTTATTAAAATAAATATAAAATTATAATAATATAGAAAACTATTTTAAATACAATTGAATATGCTTTTAGAAATATAATTCAATGCAATGAGTAAATAAATTCGATTATACTTATAAGAAGTATTATTAGTAAATAAATGGAAGAAAAATGAATTCATAAAGAATTAACATTGGAATAATTTAATCTTATAATAATTTTCTCATTCTATATTTTATATTGTAGATTATAAATTATGACTTTAATGTAAAAATCAACAAATATATTAATATTCTAAAAAAACAGCCATAGTAAGTATAAACAATCATACAAATATATATTTGTGTTGTAATTTAATGCATAGTGGTAGAAATAATGTTTTCCTACACATTAATTTTTTTTTAATAATGTTATATGTACACGTCTACTACATTTATGAATTAAATTAAATTTTATAGGAAGAAGTAGAAGCTTTAACTTACTCAAATATTGTTTCAAAAAAAAAAACCTAACAAATATAAATTGCATATTGGGTATGATACATTTTATTTGGCACAAAATAATTGTAATTATTGTAATTAATTTCCATGACTTTATTATTAAGCTTTAACCTACAAAAATAAACACGTAAATAAAAATTACTATAAATATTTAATAATATTCTAACCTAAAAAAATGTAAAGCATGAATTTAACATTTATAAATTTTTTAAAAAATAAATGCTTGATAAGTAAGGACATATTTAGAATTAAAAAGGGGGCAAAATTACAATAATCTCTTCTTTTTTCAACATAATCATCAATTTAGTATTTATAAATTTGATAAAAAATAATTGTTTGATAAGTAAGGACATATTTGAAATTAAAAAGGGGGCAAAAGTACATGTAACGGCCCGAAAATTTCATCCCGGTCTTCCCGGGAGGCCCAGGGGCATTTTGGTAATTTTGGGTCGGGCCGACAGGGCCAGTTTTGTATTTGTTAATTGCCGGAAAAATTATGAGTCGATTAGAATGGGATCGGAAATTTTGGTGAAGACATTTGGGCTTGGGAAAAGGTAAAAATAAATAGGGAATTAAATAGCGCGTCGAGTGAGATTCGAGCCAAGGACGTGTCGCGTGCTAGGCAGGGGGCGCTGCCAGCCGAGCCACTGGGCGTGTTTGAGTTGAGTTTTGAGCTGAGTTTTGGATTAAAACAGAGCAGCCCGAAGCCTTCTCCCCCATTTTTCTCCTTCTTCCTCGCGAACCAAACCTTCGACCGACCGCTAATTCCTCCCTCGCCGACTTCAAATTCGCCGAATTTCCTTCTCCAAATCGAAGCTGATGCCGAGCAGCTGGTAAGTCCTTTCCTCTTCTCCTCTCTTCTTCTTCTTCCTCTCCTTCAAATCTGACTTCTTCTTCCCTGTTTTGATTTCCATTTTTTCCGGCCGAGTCGAGGTGATTTGAGGTATGGGTTTTGTGCAGCTAGTATAGGGGAGTTCACCATCAAATAATCGCTCGTCGAATCCCCTTGGATCGCTCAATTTTGGGTTTCTCCTTCGCGCTGCTCGCTTTGTAAAGCAGAGCCCTCGCTGGTCGAGCCGGCGCGCGCGCGCGCGCCGCGCGCTTCGCACGTCTCGCCCAACTCCTTGTCACGCCGCGCTGCCTCGCGCCTCTGCTGACGCCTTCGCGCGCGCGCGTGCGTGCCAACGCGGCTGTTCGTCGCGCGCGCTCGCGCCTTGCGCGTCTGCGTTCCGCGCCGCATGCGCCATGGCCATTGGGCCAGCGCCCGGCAGCCAGTTCGTTGCTTTGCCCGTTCGTTCAATCGGCTCGTTCGTGCGTTCGTCGCCCCTCGTGAGTTGCTCCCGAGCTGAGCCTTGTTTATTTTATTATATTTAGGCCTATTGTGTGATTTTTGTTGTGATTGATAGCTTCTCGATAGCTAGTTCGGGTTCGCTCGCCACTTAGGTTTTCGTGTCAATTCGTCCCCGACCAAGGTAAGGATTTCTTACCGGAGTTGTGTGGACCTGCGATATATTATGCAATTCTTGATTGATCGCTTGTTTGTGTTTATTGACATGTGTAGCTAGGTATTCTATTCGAATTCCGATTAGCATGATTTTTCCGATTTAATTCTCATGTTAATCCATGCTAGGTTGTTCTTTTCTAGCATGCTCGTATCTATTCCTTGCTTCGTAGTATCATGCTAGGCTCGTTGTATTCTTATTGAGCACGTATTGGATTTTATGGAATTGTTTGTCGATTGCTAGGGCGGAGTTAGAGTTGCGGTAGATAGCATCATCGGGCCCGATGCATAAAGTACCTTGCATCCATGGCGGGGACGTCGAGCAAGTCATTCCGTCCCCTGGACCCCGTGAGGGATTAGCTAACCAAGCGGTAGGCCCCGCAATCTTGGGTGAGGTGGTGGGATCGTTAAATGCCCCAACCGTCGGGATGATGACTTGGCATTGCCTGCGTCCCGGCGATCGGCACGTCCTCGGCGTGTTCGGCCGTAGCCCCCGATTGCCACTGTTAAGGCAAGGGCGACTTCTGGTGTAAGCCTACCACGACCGTTCCTTGGCCCTAGGTGCGGTGGTTCAGCTGACATAGTTTACGTGTCAGTCTCACACCCCTATGTCGGTGACACCGATCCAAAGATTTAGTTAGGCGTGGTGGACTGGACATGGGCAGGCTTGCCTCTAGACCCGGCACCCCATGGTTTGCGTGAGCACGCGGTGCATGCTTACGCTCATTCTGGCCGGCCCAGGAGAGCTCCTCGGGATCTTGAGCAGTGTACCTTTCGTCGCCGACGAGAGACAGCCGAGGCCGGGACTTGTTTCTCGTATAGGGCGACTTATGTATTGGAATGTGTGTGGTGTGTATTATTCCGGACTAAGACCTTAAATTGGCATCCGAGGCCCAAGTGTGGGCTAAGCTATGTGCTCTATTACGTGTTTATATTCATAGCTTGCATACGCTCATCGAGATGACCATGTATATCGTATTGTACCCGGTTGGGGATTCTTCTTGAGTAATTCGTTACTCACCCATCGTGGTTTTTCCACAGTAACCAAGTTGCGAGACAGGGTGGTGAAGGAGGAGCCGTGATCATGGGGCTGATCTTCCAACTCGATTTTTGTATTATGACTCTTTATGTTTTGTTTCCCGACGAATGCATGATGTGGCACACTGAGCCCTAGGATGTTTTGTAAATGTTTTGTGGATTCCAGCATTTTGTATCCGAACAGTTTTGAATGGTTTTAGTAAATCTCGATCGAGTAAACTTTGGAAATGTATTTATCTTGGAGCAGTGCTTGAAAAGCAGGGACAGTTCAGTGGAAATTGTCTAGTTTTTAAAGGGGTTATTTTGAATGTTTTGTTTTAATTGGAATCTGAAATCATGTCTGTTTAAATGTCCTTTACTTTGAATGCATGCATTGGGGTAAGGGCCCATTTAGTGCCCCATTCGGGTCGGTCCCTTACAGTACAATAATTTATATATATTAGATTATATAATAACAAAAAAAAATTAACAAAATGAATAAATCTCATACCATATACTTTTTCCTTAAAATAGTGCGATAATTTGTACATATTTAGAATTAAAAATGGGCAAAAATACAAGAAATATTCTTTTGTTTTGAGATTATATGAAAATAATAATAATAATAACAATAACAAATTGAATAAATATCATATCATCTACTTTTTCCTTAAAATAGTGCTTGTTAATATGTAAAACAAAAATTCACAAACAAACATTGCACTAAATTTTATCAAAATAGAGTGATAAGATTCAAGCCGGATTCAAAATATCGATTACACTCATGCATCTCTCCATTTGAATGTATCACTAACTATTGGAATGATTTAAAGATTGAAGAGAGTCTTTGGAGAGCAAGTGAAAAAGATTAATAAAATAAGTGTTGTGAAAAAAATGGTGATGAAAATGCATATTTAATTATAGTAAAAATAGCAAGTTACAAAATCTTTTTATGTTCTATAACTTATAAAATTTATCATAAATTATAATTAATAAAAAAATTGCTAAGGTCATAAAAGTGTGGGTTACAAAACCCTCGGTAATTTATAAATTTATTATTTATTATTAACTATTTAATTCGCTTGTATTAGCAAGAGATTCGAACATAACATTATATTAAAAGTTGAACAAAAAATGTCAATTTAAACTTTCAAATGTAATGTAGTGGAATAATTAAATTTTAAATTAAAAATAAAGGTTAAAAGGAAATACATTTTCATCTATCAATTTGGTAAAGAATAAAACACAAATTATTCTTGATTTAATATAGGTTTATAACAAATACATAAAACAATTTAAAGAGAATGTTTTGTGTCAATTATAAGGAGTATTTAATTTTGTGGGTAAAAATTTGAAAAGATTAATATTTATGTATTACTTGAAAAACTACCACATAAATAGAAGAACTCTTAGGCTTTGGCAAGCCAAAAACTCCTAAAATATATATAAATTCATATGAAGTAAAACATAAATATTTTATTTATAAATTATATATCCTTATTATTTGAGGTACTATATATATATATATACACACATATCAATCTTGGATTGAAAGGGGATTGAGTATGTTGTATGCTTAGTCATAAGAATAAAAAATGTTAAACTACATTTCACCAATGTTGAAGATACCTAAGGATGTTGAAGATACATTCTCACGAAAAAAAATTAAAAAGAGGATGTTGAAGATACCTTAGGGGGTGTTTGGTGCAGAGATTAGGATTAAGTTAAGAGGTATTAAGTTAAGCTGGGGATTAAGTTAATCTGTATTTGGTAAACATATTAAGTTAAAATTTGGATTAAGTTGTCGATCGTTGTTTGGTGCGAGGATTAAGTTAAAGCTGTGTTTGGTACGAATATTAAGTTAATCTGAGTTTCTAAACTTAATTTTGTTAATCTTAGTTTGCTTTGAATATTATTTTAGTTGTTTCTTTGGCAATATATAAAATGTAATTCATTTTAAATTGTCACAACATAATATTCATTCGATAGCCAAATTATAATTTAGACATAATAGATTAAGTATCAGTTCAACCAAATAAGAGATAATAATAAGATCGTTCATTTACAAGTAGTACATTATGAAATTGTTTCATTCACTCATTTAATGAGGTTTTCCATTTAGTAAACATTCGTTCCGCGATTAAATCTCGAAAGTATGACCATTCAGTTGAAGATTCGTCAATTATTGCTCTAGTGAGAGCAGCTCCAACATCATCCCCCATTTGTATTTGCCACGTGTACAATATCTTCCATACTATTAAATTCGTTCGATGCTCCATAATCTAAACAAAGAGTAATTTAAATTATTTTTATCAAACTTCAAAATTAATTATAATACTTATTTTTTATTTTATCAAACTTATATTTTCATGCATTCATAAGAATATTATCTAAGTGCTTTTGTTTATTTATTTCTCATTAAAATTTAAAGTGTAGGCAATTATTAAAGGAATTAACATTCCATTTATAATAAAATAGGAAATATGCATTAACGTTCATTGCATAATAAAAAAGGTAATATAAAGCAAGTTGACTCCGTACAATGAGTAATCGATGGTTGAACAAAAAAAAGCTTTTTCGTCCTTTAATTAAAATAAGAAGTGGGGTCATCTTCTAGGCATCCATCGACGTCAAAAAAGAGATAGATAAGGTCATCATCTGGGACTGTTCAATAGATAATCGCAGGAGCTAGCCCGATCATTTTCAGGGACTCCAAGAAAAGCAGAAGCTTCGTCGAGATCCTTTAAAAGGATGTTCATCAGTACAACCCGTTGTGGATTGGTTAATGGCGGTGATAATTTCTGAGGAATTGTAGCGACTTCGGCTCTTGTAGATTTATTATCCTCCTTTGTCACTTGTAGGGTTGTGACAGGCCAATCAACAATTCTCACGATTTGCTCGTACTGCATGTTCATGCTGGCATGCAACACATCAAGCATTTCCTGAGACCCTTTTTCTCTTCTCTCCCACAGAAGAGGATGACACTCTAGCTACTCTACTTGTGGGGGTATTTGGGTCTTCTTCTTCAGCAACAGGAATCTCAGGTATGTAATATTCTTGGGAACCGCCCGCCTCACCGATGTAACGACCCGACTCGAATGGGGTTCTAAAATAGGCCGTTACCTCAATGCATGCATTCAAATCTACAGACAATTTGCAAAATGGTGTTTCAGATTCTAAGTAAAAACTAAAACATAAAACATCCATTTAAAAATTCAACATCAAATTCCTGAAACCTGTCCCTGTTTCCAAGCACCTGTTCCAAGACAAATACATTTCCAAAACTCACTCTGATAAGAGATTTATTTGAAACATTCAAGCTTTCCAATAGTTACAACAATGCTAGAATCCGGAAATACATTCAGAAAACAACCTAGGGCTCCATGCCTGTAACGACCCGAAAATTTCATCCCGGTCTTCCCGGGAGGCCCAGGGGCATTTTGGTAATTTTGGTCGGGCCGGCAGGGCCGGTTTTGTATTTGTTAATTTCTGGAAAAATTATGAGTCAATTTGAATGGGATCGGGAATTTTGGTGAAGACATTTGGGCTTGGAAAAAGGTAAAAATAAATAGGGAATTAAATAGCGCGTCGAGTGAGATTCGAGCCAAGGACGCGCTGCAAGCTAGGCAAGGGGCGCTGCCAATCGAGCCACTGATCGCTCTTGTGCTTCTAAATGCGGGATCTTCTATATGAGCCTGTTCAACGCGAGTTTTGGTTTAAAGGCCGAGCTTCTCCTTCTTCTTCCCCATTTCTCCTTCGCGATTCTTCCTCCGACCGACAGCGATTTCCCTTGCGATTTCTTCCTTCTCCAGCTCCGTTTCGACCGAGCTTCTTCTCCAAATTCGAAGTCGATCTCTTCCCGAGCAGCAGGTGAGCGTTTTCTTCTCCTTCTTCTTCTCCTTCCGCCTCCCTGTTTCCGATTTTGAGTTCTCACGTGGCGAGAGAGTGAGGGAATTGCGTGGTTTTCGTGCGCCACGGTGTAGGGGATTCGACCATCGGCCGAATCGGCCGTCGAATCCTCACCAATCGCTCGAATACGAACTCGTTCTTCTCTCTGCCCGGATCGTCCTCCGCCGCATCGCCTCGGCTGGTCGCGACGCGCATGAGAGCTCGCCTCAGCGCCCAGCCGCATCGCGTCGCCCGAGCCCCTGCTCGCCGAGTCGTGCCGCGTCGCCCAGTGCCGCTCGCGTCCGCGCACGCGCGTCCTCGCCAGCCCCATTGCTGCCCCAGTGCCGCTCGCGTCTGTGCAATCGGCTCGTTCGTGCGTTCGTCGCGCCTCGTGAGTTGCTCCCGAGCTGAGCCTTGTTTATTTTATTATATTTAGGCCTATTATGTGATTTTTGTTGTGATTGATAGGTTCTCGATATCTAGTTTGGGTTCGCTCGCCACTTAGGTTTTCGTGTCAATTCGTCCCCGACCAAGGTAAGGATTTCTTACCGAAGTTGTGTGGACCCTGCGATATATTATGCGATTGCTGATTGATTGCTTGTTTGTGTTTATTGACATGTGTAGGTAGGTATTCTATTCTGAATTCCCGATTAGCATGATTTTCCTGATTTAATTCTCATGTTAATCCATGCTAGGTTGTTCCTTTCTAGCATGCTCGTATCTGTTCCTTGCTTCGTAGTATCATGATAGGCTCGTTGTATTCTTATTGAGCACGTATTGGATTTTATGGATTTGTTTGCTGATTGCTAGGGCAGGTTAGAGTTGCAGGTAGATAGCATCATCCGGCCCGATGCATAAAGTACCTTGCATCCATGGCGGGGGACGTCGAGCAAGTCATTAGTCCCCGGACCCCGTGAGGGATTAGCTAACCCAAGCGGTAGGCCCCGCAATCTTGGGTGAGGGTGGCGGACTATTAAATGCCCCAACCGTCGGGATGATGACTTGGCATTGCCTCGCCCCGGCGGCCGGCATGTCCTCGGCATGTTTGGCAAGAGCCCCCGATTGCCACTGTTAAGGCAAGGGCGGCTCACGGTGTAAGCCTACCACGACCGTTCCTTGGCCCCAGTGCGGTGGTTCAGTGACATAGTTTACGTGTCAGTCTCACACACCTATGTCGGTGACACCGATCCAAAGATTTAGTTAGGCGTGGTGGTGGACATGGGACTTGCCTTCGGACCGGCAACCCCATGGTCTGCAGTAGCATGCGGTGCATGCTTACGCTCATTCAAATACGATCGAGAGCTCCTCGGGATTGTGAGCAGTGTACCTTTCGTCGGCGATGAGGCAGCCGAGGCGGGACTTGTTTCTCGTATAGGGCGACTTATGTATTGGGTGTGTGGTGATATTATTCCGGACTAAGACCTTAAATTGGCATCCGAGGCCCAAGTGTGGGCTAAGCTATGTGCTCTATTCTCGTGTTTATATTCATAGCTTGCATACGCTCATCGAGATGACCATGTATATCGTATTGTACCCGGTTGGGGATTCTTCTTGAGCAATTCGTTGCTCACTCTTGTCTTGTGGTTTTTCCACAGGTAACCAAGTTGCGAGACAGGATGGTGAAGGAGGAGCTGTGATCATGGGGCCCATCTTCCAACTCGATTTTTGTATTATGACTCTTTATGTTTTGTTTCCCCATGATGCATGGCAAGACACAGAGCCCTAGGATGTTTTGTAAATGTTTTGTGGATTCCAAAGCATTTTGTATCCGAGCAGGTTTTGAATGGTTTTTAGTAAATCTCGATCGAGTAAACTTTGGAAATGTATTTATCTTGGAGCAGTGCTTGGAAACAGGGGGCGGAGTTCGTGGAAATTGTCTAGTTTTTAAAAGGGTTATTTTGAATGTTTTGTTTTTATTTGGAATCGAAATCATGTCTGTTTAAATGTCCTTTACTTTGAATGCATGCATTGGGGTAAGGGCCCATTTAATGCCCCATTCGGTCGGTCCCTTACTGATTGGTATCGAGCTCGAGTCATAAATTGCATCGATTGACCTTACATTTGTAGGTCATTTTCCCATGATCACTAGCACTGGCAGTATCATCAGTACGCCTAAGTTTACTATTTGTTGTAGAAAAAGGGTTAAGAATTTACAATACTGTCATCTAGTGTATGCCTTGTGTAGTGTTGTGGAGCGGAGACGAGGCGTGTTTCGACTCGTTATTGGTTTGGGTTTAGAGCGCCATCATGCCAACTTCCCATAGTGTGTGATGTATGTTGTGGCTTGTTGTGGTATCCGGTAGGTTCGGATGCCCGGGACATCGTTCAGAGGGAGGTAGAGATTGGACTCTCCATAGGCCAACTGTGGCCCGATTGATGGTTTTCCCCTAGTGAGAGGGTGGAGGTGCTTTGCCTTGGAATGCCACTCCAAGAGAGAAGTTAGTTGTGGTTGTCTTTGATGTGGATGTTTGTGGAGCAGTTCCGTGTGGACTAGCACTGGGTAGCTCAAGTGTTGATCTTGAGCCTTGATAGATTATTTGGTTGCCCAGAGTGGTTGCAAAGTTGGTAGCCTTCGAGGAGGTTGATGAGGCATCTTAGTTCTTACGTGAAGTGTTGTTTGCTGCTTGCGACCCGATGGCGGAACCCAGTAGTTAAGGGTGCAACAAGCAAAGTGTTCTCTACTGATTTGGATCCGTTGGTGGTTTCCTCGGTGGTTTGATAGAAGTGAACACTCTTCTTTTGGTAAGCCCTAGAGTAGGGTTAGTTCTTCGCATGTTGAGAGAGCCACGGCGAGTTTGTTGAGCATCATGTGGAGATGCAAGAGTAGGCCGTGAGCCTTGACTTGATGAGATGCCTTAGGCATGGTTGTTGGAGTTGAGCCGTTGTATGCCGAGCCAGAGTTCGTGTCACTTGAGGTTGTGACTTTGTTGGCCCCGTTGGTAGTGAGATGTGGATTTGGTAGTAGTGGCACTTGAGGTGCATTGGTTGGTGTGCCGCTTTGGCACTAAATCTGCAGTCGAGAACTGAGTTTGGCTTGGGCATAGCAGATGGTTCTATGCCGTTCGGAGTTTAGCGTACTTCTTTAGCCTTGGATCCGTTTATGGTAGTTGCACCTGTGGAGGTCGTGCAAAAGGGCTAGTTCAGTGGTAATCGAAAGATTTCAAGCGAAGGGATGTTCGAAAGGAGCCTTTTCCCAGTGTTACTGGATGTTGAGTAAGTCAAGCTGGTTGTTGGTTGGTAAGTGTTAGTGCACGTGCATCTCACGCTAGTGTTAAGGCCAAGAGATCTTTGTGGTTGGTAGTGCGGTCAACTACCTTCGAGTGCCTAAATCTCAGGAGAGTTGAGCATCGTAGAAGCAAGTTTGGGTTCCAGCTGAGGGACCATGAGTTGGATGCCTATAAGGTGAGTAGGATGCCTTGTGAGAGGAATGGGATGCCTTATGGGTAAGCACCCTTGGTAGAGGCTTGGTATAAAGTAAGTTTGGTTTGGCATGGTTATGCTTTGGTAGAGTAAGGTTGCCACAGCTTCGAGCATCGTGTGGAGATGAAACTTTGGGTGTTCCGTTGATTGGTTGTATCTCGGCCAGGAGCTAGTGTTGCTTTTTGGGAAAGGCATTTGTTAGTCTTGGATCCCTAGAGGAAGGTTGGGAGTTGTGCACACAAGTGTGTTTTGTGTGGTTCGTTCTGTGGCGAGAATTTCAGATCCATGTAGGGTTTGCTTTGGGGATCTGGTGCTCAGTTCTTGGAAAAGTTGGACTCCAGATGGATGTTGTAAGGCTTTAGTGAGGTGGTAAGGATACCATGCTCGTGGTATCAGGTTGTTGCTTAGGTAAGATTTGTTAAGTTGGACCTAAGCTTGGTTGGCGGATCTTCTTGTTGATCGTCATGGCTGAGAGAGTTGTTCGGATCCTTCCTTGGGTAGGAGTTATGTTGTGGTTGATGTCTGAGTAGGAGGATGACGCATTCGGTAGCGTTTCGGGTCCTCTTGGTTTCCAAGGAGTTGGAGTTGGCCAGCATGGTTGTGTTGCTGGAAAAAAAAAAAAAAAGTTGTTGTTCAGGCAGTTGGCTGTTAGTCCGTTAGTTGGCAGTGGGTGTTGAAGGTTGCCGGAGAACCCTAGGTTGTGGAGAGCCTCTCTAGAGCTCGATCGAGGCCAGTAGTGAGTTTGGTTGGCAAGTTGAAGCCGTGTAGTTTGTAGCCTCGGATGAGTTGTTGGCAGTCTTGGTAGCCTAGCAAGTTAGTTTTTGTTGGAGTAGAGTCCGGATTGGTTCCGGTATGGTGACAAGTTGATGCTTGGTGTTGACCAAGGTGTGGATTGGAATTGCTAGAAGTCAGTTTGCTCGTGGGGCGTATGGTTCGTGCCCTGTTGGTTGTCTTCCTGTTTCCAGGAAAGTTGAGAGTTGCCCGTTGGTATTTGGAGGTTCAGCTTGTGGTGAACCCCTGTTGCTACCCCGTGAGATTTTGATCTTGTTGATTTAGTGAAGCAAGACAGTGAGTGTATGTGGAACTCTCTGTCCTTCGGTTGTCTGCTCGTAGGAGCCGTTTCTTTCTGGGTTTGGCAGTTTGCTGCCGTCGGTTTGTTAAGGACTTTTCCGCCATAACCTCGCCCCTCACTCGTCTGACGAGGAAGGGTGTCGAGTTTATTTGGAACAGTAAGTGTGATGAGAGCTTTGCGAGCTCAAGCGCAGATTTGACTTCAACACGATGTTGGCGATCCGGAGAGGGGACAGGTGGTTTCGTGGTTTACAGCGATGCTTCCAAGTTCGGGTTGAGTTGTGTGTTGATGCAGCACGGGAAGGTCATTGCTTATGCTTCCCGCCAGCTGAAGCCATATGAGCAGAACTATCCGACTCATGATATGGAGTTGGCAGCAGTGGTGTTTGCACTGAAGATTTGGAGGCATTACTGTATGGTGAGCGATTCGGATGTTTACCGATCACCACGAGCCTCAAGTATCTGTTTACTCGAAGGAGAAGTGAATATGAGGCAGAGGAGATGGTTAGAGTTGGTAAAAGTTTATGACTGCGAGATTTTGTACCATCCGGGCAAAGCAAATGTTGTAGCTGATGCTTTAAGTAGGAAGACGTCGCACTCCGCGGTGTTGTTGAGTTCCCAGCCCAGATTACGGAGAGAGTTCGAGTGGGCTGAAATTGCAGTGTTGTTGGGTGAGGTTACTGCCAGAGTGGCTCGATTGTGATCCGACCATCGATTAGACAGCGGATTATTGATAGTCAGCTGAGTGACCCCGCACTTAAGAAATTGGGTGACAGAGTTAGTGCTGATGGAGATTTTGACTTTGTGTATTCACCGACGGTGGGTGACGACAGAGGCGGTTGTGTGTTCCGGATGAGGTAGGATTGCGAGGCGAGTTGCTCTCGAGGCCCCTGATTCTCCGTTTGCTTGGCACCCGGGGTACCAAGATGTATCAGGATCTTAAGTAGACATTCTGGTGGATGGGTATGAAGAGAGATGTTGCGGAGTTTGTCAGTCGATGTCTCACTTGTCAGCAAGTGAAGGCACCCGGGCAGAGACCAGCCAGTTTTTGCATTAGCTGAGTGTGCCCCAGTGGAAATGGGAAGAGATCTCCATGGACTTTATTTCTGGTTTGCCGAGGACTCCGAGGAAGTTCTCTCAGATTTGGGTGATAGTCGATCGATTGACTAAGAGCGCACACTTCATTCCCGGTAGAGACACTTATACCGTGGAATAGTGGGCGCAGTTGTTTTTGGAACAGATTGTTCGTTATCACGGTGTGCCTGTGAGGATTGTGTCTGACCGTGATTCGAGGGCTTGTGTGTTGGATTTCCCGAGCAGTTGGGACCAGTACCTGTATCTGATGGAGTTTGCAAATACCAACAGTTATCGGTCGACGATTCAGATGGCTCCATTCGAGGCTTTGTATGGTAAGCGTTGCTGATCTCCTGTGTTCTGGGAAGAGGTTGGTGATAGACAGGTTTTGGGTCCCCAGTTGACCAATGGTGCCGTCACGAGAAGATTAGAGCTCTCGTATGTTGACATTTCGGAGAGCGCATGAGAAGAGTTACGCCGATGTCCGGCGTCGGGATTTAGAGTTTGAGGTTGGTCGACATGTATTCCTAAAGGTCGCACCGATGCGAGGTGTTTTGAGGTTTGGCAAGCGTGGAAAGCTGAGTCCCCGTTTTGTTGGTCCGTTGTGATTCTGGAGAGGATCGGCAAGGTGGCTTATCGATTAGCCTTGCCTCCGTCATTTTCAGCGGTTCATAGTGTTTTCCATGTTTCGATGTTGAGGCAGTACGTGCCGGACCCGTCGCACATTGTTGATTTTGAGCATTTGCAGCTGAATGAGGATTTGAGCTTCGAGGAGAAGCCAGTGGGGATTATTGCTTTTGAGACAACGACACTGCGTAATCGTGAAATCCGGTTGGTAAAAGTTCAGTGGAGGAGTCAGAGTTCAGAGGAAGCCACTTGGGAGTGGGAGGATGAGATGAGATTGCAGTATCCCGATTTATTCTCCAATCTTAAGTGACTTTCGAGGACGAAAGTCTTATAAGGGGGGAATATTGTAACGGCCCGGAAATTTCATCCCGGTCTTCCCGAGAGGCCCAGGGGCATTTTGGTAATTTTGGCAGGGCCGGCAGGGCCGGTTTTGTATTTGTTAATTGCCGGAAAAATTATGAGTCAATTTGAATGGGATCGGGAATTTTGGTGAAGACATTTGGGCTTGGAAAAAGGTAAAAATAAATAGGGAATTAAATAGCGCGTCGATTGAGATTCGAGCCAAGGACGCCCTGCAAGCTAGGCAAGGGGCGCTGCCAATCGAGCCGATGAGCGCTCTTGTGCTTCTAAACGCGCGATCTTCTATATGAGCCTGTTCGACGCGAGTTTTGGTTTAAAGGCCGAGCTTCTCCTTCTTCTTCCCCATTTCTCCTTCGCGATTCTTCCTCCTACCGACAGCGATTTCCCTTGCGATTTCTTCCTTCTCTAGCTCCATTTCGACCGAGCTTCTTCTCCAAATTCGAAGTCGATCTCTTCCCGAGCAGCAGGTGAGCATTTTCTTCTCCTTCTTCTTCTCCTTCCTGCCCTCCCCTGTTTCCGATTTTGAGTTCTGCTGGCCGAGAGAGTGAGGGAATTGCGTGGTTTTCGTGCAGCCAGTGTAGGGGATTCCAGCCATCAGCGAATCAGCCGTCGAATCCTCACCAATCACTTGAATTCGAACTCGTTCTTCTCCTCTGCCCAGATCGTCCTCTGCCCAGATCGCCTCGCGGTCGCACGCGCGCGCTGAAGCTCGCCTCAGCGCCTAGCCGCATCGCGTCGCCTGAGCCCCTGCTCGCCGAGTCGTGCCGCGTCGCCCAGTGCCGCTTGCGTCCGCGCACGCGCGTCCTCGCCAGCGCCCAGCCGAGCCGAATCGCCAACGCCCTGTTCGTCCGCGCGCAACTCGCGCCCCAGCGCCCGTCCGTGAGCCTGTCAGCGCGCCATCGCGCCCACGCGCCCATTCCTGCACCCCAGTGCGCCCAGCTAGCCCCATTGCTGCCCCGTTCGTGCAATTGGCTCGTTGGTGCGTTCGTCGCGCCTCGTGAGTTGCTCCCGAGCTGAGCCTTGTTTATTTTATTATATTTAGGCCTATTGTGTGATTTTTGTTGTGATTGATAGGTTCTCGATAGCTAGTTCGGGTTCGCTCGCCACTTAGGTTTTCGTGTCAATTCATCCCCGACCAAGGTAAGGATTTCTTACCGGAGTTGTGTGGACCCTGCGATATATTATGCGATTGCTGATTGATTGCTTGTTTGTGTTTATTGACATGTGTAGCTAGGTATTCTATTCTGAATTCTCGATTAGCATGATTTTCCTGATTTAATTTTCATGTTAATCCATGCTAGGTTGTTCCTTTCTAGCATGCTCGTAGACATTCCTTGCTTCGTAGTATCATGCTAGGCTCGTTGTATTCTTATTTAGCATGTATTGGATTTTATGGATTTGTTTCTTTGATTGCTAGGGCAAAGTTAGAGTTGCGGTGTAGATAGCATCATCCGGGCCCGATGCATAAAGTACCTTGCATCCATGGCGGGGACGTCGAGCAAGTCATTCCGCCCCTAGACCCCGTGAGGGATTAGCTAACCCAAGCGGTAGGCCCCGCAATCTTGGGTGAGGGTGGCGGTATCGTTAAATGCCCCAACGGTCGGGATGATGACTTGGCATTACCTCGCCCCCGGCGTGGCATGTCCTCGGCATGTTTGGCAAGAGCCCCGATTGCCACTGTTAAGGCAAGGGCGGCTTCGGTGTAAGCCTACCACGGCCGTTCCTTGGCCCCAGTGCGGTGGTTCAGGTGACATAGTTTACGTGTCGGTCTCACACCCCTATGTCAATGACACCGATCCAAAGATTTAGTTAGGCGTGGTATTTGGACATGGGCGGCTTGCCTTCGGACGGCAACCCCCCCATGGTTCGCAGTAGCACGCGGTGCATGCTTACTCTC
This sequence comes from Sicyos edulis, assembly GCA_036507275.1. Lineage (NCBI taxonomy): Eukaryota > Viridiplantae > Streptophyta > Magnoliopsida > Cucurbitales > Cucurbitaceae > Sicyos > Sicyos edulis. The sequence goes on from CM071847.1 coordinate 26,608,530, forward strand.
ATTACAGCGCCGATGGAGAGCTCCTCGGGATTGTGAGCGGTGTACCTTTTCGTCGACGATGAAGTGCCGAGGCGGGACTTGTTTTCGTATAGGGCGACTTATGTATTGGACTGTGTGGTGATATTATTCGGACTAAGACCTTAAATTGGCATCAGAGAGGCCCAAGTGTGGGCTAAGCTATGTGCTCTATTCTCGTGTTTATATTCATAGCTTGCATACGCTCATCGAGATGTCCATGTATATCGTATTGTACCCGGTTGGGGATTCTTATTGAGCAATTCGTTGCTCACCCTTATTCTTGTGGTTTTTCCACAGTAACCAAGTTGCGAGACAGGATGGTGAAGGAGGAGCTGTGATCATGGGGCCTGATCTTCCAAATCGATTTTTGTATTATGACTCTTTATGTTTTGTTTCCCCTGAATGCATGTAGCCGAGCACGGAGCCCTAGGATGTTTTGTAAATGTTTTGTGGATTCCAGCATTTTGTATCTGAACAGGTTTGGAATGGTTTTAGTAAATCTCTGATCAGAGTAAACTTTGGAAATGTATTTATCTTGGAACAGGTGCTTGGAAACAGGGACAGGTTCCAGGGAAATTGTCTAGTTTTTAAAGGGGTTATTTTGAATGTTTTGTTTTTATTTGGAATCCGAAATCATGTATGTTTAAATGTCCTTTACTTTGAATGCATGCATTGGGGTAAGGGCCCATTTAGTGCCCCATTCGGGTCGGTCCCTTACAATGCCCAACTACATGCATTCAGAGGACATTTAAATCATAACAACATAAAACATGACTCAGAGTTGAACAACGAGTTTCCATGATCACAACTCCTCATCCAGCCATCCTGTCTCGCACCTTGGTTACCTGTGGAAAACCACAAAAATAAGGGTGAGTAACGAATTACTCAGTAAGAATCCCCAACCGGGGTACAATACGATACAATCAATCATCTAGCACCCTAGCACACATGCAAACAGCTAACAACACAGATCATAGCTCAACGAGCTTACAAGGCAAGATCTGGAATCTTCGGAAGTCTCCTACTTTAGGCCTAAAGATTGGTTATCCTAACCAATCTCGGGACATCTTCGAGGGTCTTTGTCCCTCGGAAAGTTGATCAGCTCAAGAACTGATCCCAAGGATGTCCTCAAGGGCCTCTTTACCCTTGCTAATAATCTGGACTATCGGGAGAGTACCCGAAGTCTGGCTCTAAACGGAAAGGAATGGTGTACTCACGAAGATTAGCCCGGGGGAGCTCTCCGAATCGGCAACTAACGCGTGTGCGCGCACACCGCATGCTGCTGCAACCGGCGTAAATGTGGGGGCCTAAGGACAAACTACGCGGGCCAGGTATGCATGCCTAAGACTCGGAAGCGGTGTCACTGATCACAGTAGTGCGAGGCCCTCGGCACTCATCTGTGCAGCATGAACCACCGACCTAAAGCTAAGAACCGGCCAGGGCAAGCTTACACCGTTGGCAGGGTTCCGCTCTAGCAGGCTACAAACTAGGCTTACGCCAATGTGGTAGCTAAATCCACATCGGCCGGGGGGGGGGGGGAAGTAATGTACGTTATGCTTCGCGCGCTCTACTCCCGACCGGTGGGGACAAAGTACGTTATGTCTGCTCTCAGCCTCTGGATGATGACAAACCCTACAACACTAGCTAAGAGTACAGAGAAAATGATTCCTGGCTAGCAAACAATAAACGACATCAATCACACTTACCTAGCATGATACTACGAACTTAAGCAGGAATCATAAGCATGCTGGAAGAACAAACCTAGCATGGCACTAACATGTACAATCAGGAAGACATGCTAGCAAGAGATCAATCAAAGCTGCCCTATCACTATCATGCTCATAACAGTCAACAAGCATACAAGGCACATCATGAAAATATCTCAGGGCCCACACAACTCCGATAAGAAATCCTTACCTGGTCGGAAGGCAACAACACACAAGAAACCTAAGCTGCAATCGAACCCGAGCAACCTAAAGCCAACCATACAAACACAACAATAATCACAAACCAAAGGCCTAAATATAATAAAATAAATAGGGCTCGGCTCGGGAGCAACTCACGAGGAGCGGGGCCGACACGTGACAGCAGGCCGCACGGCGAGCAGGCTTCTGGGCGCGATGAGATGGCGCAGAGAGGTTAGGCGCTGCACGGCTGCTGGGCGCTGAGTCGCATGAGGACGAAGGCTGGGGCGACACAAGGGCGCGCAAGCCCAGGCGCAAACTCGGCTGGGCGATGGCGCGCGGCACGGCTCGGCACAGGGAACGACGCGGGCTGGGCGACACGACGAGCTACAGGGACAGCTACAGGGAGCGCGATCTGGCATGGCGAGCTACAGGGGACGCGCGATCTGGCACGAGACGGCTCAGATCTGGGCGACTCGGGCGCGGACGGAACTTCCTGGCGCGGGGACGAGCAACTGTAAGGACCGAACCCAAGAAGCGGTCTCTAACCTAGATCCTTACTTAGCATGCATGATTAAGAATGTAAAACGTCATTTAGAGCTCCAAATTTAAAACCTTGTAATCAACAATTTAAAACAAAAACCATAATTCCAATAAATAAAACCATCAAGTAGGTGGTGATCAAGTACCTTCTTAAAACAATCAAGGGAAACCGGTTTGTGAACATAAAATAGTTTTATGAGTGTTTTCCTAGGGACTCAAGTCCCACTACATGCTAATTCATAAAACCATAAAAAGAATGTGCAATCTCAGAGTCACTATCCATGATCATCCAAAGAGACCTCCTCCTAGCCATCCAGCCTCTGTCCCAAGTTACCTGGTGGAAAACCACAGAAAATAAGGGTGAGCAACGAGTTACTCAGTAAGAATCCCCAACCGGGGTACAATACGAAAACATCTCATTTAGCACAAGTACATGCAACCATACAACGACTTGGAGCAAATAGTTGGGTTAGACCATACGCCCCTCCTGGAGCTTGCCTATTCGAAGGCTTACAGCTATAAACTACCCTAGGTTCTACACCTGGATGTCCTTCGGGCCTTACACAACCAGGACTCAGTGCTGCCCATCGGGGACTTACACACCTAGGATGCCCATCGGGGTCTTACACCTCCAACTCAGTGATGCCCATCGGGGTCTTATACACCTAGGATGCCCATCGGGGTCTTACACCTCCAACTCAGTGATGCCCATCGGGGTCTTATACACCTAGGATGCCCATCGGGGTCTTACACCTCCAACTCAGTGATGCCCATCGGGGTCTTATACACCTAGGATGCCCATCAGGTCTTACACCTCCAACTCGGTGATGCCCATCGGTCTTACACCTCGGGACCTAAACTAGTTACCCCTAACATCTTCTGCACTATATAACACCTGTCCAACCTTAACATGGATCTAACAGCATACAACCGAAAACATGGTTATGCCGGGTTGGAAGGACCTAGCATGGAATTAATTGAGTAACACATAAAACATGGATAAGTCAGGATAGGAGAACCTTAGCATGGAACTAACGGAACGCAAACATCACACGAATACGGGATCGAATCAAGCATGAATCCTATCCACTAGAAACTCATACAGTCACAGTATTCAACATGCTATCAAAGTTTTCGCAGGGTCCACACAACCCCGGGTAAGAATCCTTACCTGGAAACAAGTGGAAAAATAGCTATCACGAGTCAAGAAGCAACTCTCGAGCTCCCAAGCAAACCCGAACAACCTAAGCATTTAAGAAAACATCCTAATTAAATACAACAACCAGCAGCTTAGGGTCCAAAAGAGAAAAGACTCGGGAATACCAACGGCGAAGTCACGGGGTCGCAGCGAGCGGGGATGGGGCGCTTGCTGTGCAAAGCAGGGCGCTGCAGCTCGGCGGACGGCAAAGCGCAGCAGAGGCTCTGGAGCGGGCGAGCGGGACGGCGCGTCTGGGCTGGGGGCAGGCGCCGCGCGACGTTGTCTGGCTGCGGAACGAAACGGGCGCGAGCGGCGTGGCTAGGCTAACTAAGCGGCGCGGCGCGGCGGCGAGCGCGGCCGGGGTGAGCGTCTGCGAGCGCGGCGCGGGGTGGGCGTAGATCGAGCGACTGGTGCGCGGCGATCTGTGCTGGTCGGGCGATCGTAGATCGAGCCATTGGTGCGGGCGGCGGCTGCCACTGGCCGCGGCGATCACGAGGATCGAGCGACTGGTGCGGGCGGTCTGCCACTGGTCATTGGGCGACGATGGGCGGCTGGGTGGGTGGTGGTCTTGCAACTGGGGTGGGCGACTGGGCGGAGCGGTGGGCTCCTTGGCTTGGTTCCAAGGCTTGGTGCGGCTAGGGTTTGGAGAGAGAGAGAGAGAGAGAGAGAGAGAGAGAGAGAGAGAGAGAGAGAGAGAGTTGAAAAAAACAAGGGGAATGGGATTTTCTTTCCTTTTCTTATTTTAAATAGGCCTAAAATCCCTTCCCAAGGCTTCCTCCATCGAGACCCGGCTGAAATGACTTTCCTCCTAAATAAAGAATCATTTAATCCAAGTTTCCACTTCACCATCCAGGGCAAGGCTTCAAAACCCAAAGGAAACACTTAAATAATAAATAATTTTTTCCATTATTCAAAATGCTCCCAAACTTCTAAACAACTAGCCCAAACTCCTTGGGTCTTGCAACCAACAACAATCAAGCCTCGACGAAGGCAGGAAGGACCCCGAAGTCCTGAGAATCCACATACCCGGCTCCGGGGAGCAAAAGACCAAAATACCCCTAAGGGTTCAAATAGCTCTAACGGCCCATCCGAACATCCGAATAATGAACCGGAAACACCTGGGAAACCGAAATAGAAAACTGGGCCGTTACAATACTCCCTCCTTTTAAGACTTTCGTCCTCGAAAGTCCTAAGACGGAAACAACTCTAGGTAATCTCCACTGTTCCTTAACCAACCAAACTCCCGGTTAAGATAAAACTAAACCTTCTTCGAAAACCAAACCCCCCCCCCCTTGGGTTTCCAAAGGCTCAAAGCCACTAGCCATCGATGCCACAAACTATCTCAACCAAGGCGGGCATACATCGAACTCAAGAAATTGATGCGATAGTGCTAAACGGTAATCCACATCCTCAAACTTGCACTAGCTCTCAAACGGTCTAGAAATCTTAGGGCTCACTTAACCCTGCTAGCCCAACTCGGAACGCCTCTCTACGGCGCTACTCTCGGCAACCTCGTGGACGGGTCACAAGCTCTAAAACTCTACGCCATGCACCGACATAACTTCTCACGAATGCTCACAATTTGTTATCAAAACGACCTTGACCCTACACCATGCTGACCAACAACTGAACCTCCCAGGTTTCAGAAACTAAACGGCCTACTCTTACTTCACAAGAGACCAGCGAACCCCATTGTTTGCCTACAATCCTTGCGAAATCCAAATCAACCACCAATCTAGTGACTGATCTTAAAGGCAAACTTCTCCAACTAACACGCGTCCACGACACTTAAGCAACCATCTTAAGAGAAATCGAAACACCAAAACCAAGGGGCACTTTCCTGGTTCACCAAACGGCTAACGCCACTCACACTAGCTGAATCTTCAGCTACGGCCTCCCCTGAACGACAAGGTCCAGGAAAAGGCTCCACTCAGCCAAACTAATAAACTGAAGCCCCTCATCGGCCGACAACAACTTCCCAATGCTATCGATCACCACCGCCTAAGAGAATATCTCAGACGGAAAACAAACAACATACCTCTCTCAGGAATCTCGAGCGGCAAAACAAATAAAACATCGCGCGACTACTAGCAACACAACACCTCGAGGATAACAACTCAAAGGTTTTCCCAACCAATGCCAGGGCACCTCGGTGCCAACCCACTCGACTGTGGCTCAGCTATAATGCCGACTGCGAACGCACAACAACTAGGAACAAAGCCCAAGAAGGGCTTGCTCTGCAAAAACTCAACCCAAGTTTATAACGAGCAAGGCTCGCCTCCAAGCTGCCACTCAACTCTTAAGCCCACTTGGCTACTCAAGGACTTCCTCCTTTAGCTTAGACCTACTCCTTTTCCAACCAGAAACTCCACACTCGAAACATCCCGAGGAATAACGATAACGACAACCACAAAGCTTGCGGATCATGAGCAACACCAATCAAGCAATACTACCCCAAAAGTTAATACTCGAAACTGGCATCCACGGTGCAACTCAAGGATCACAGAAACTAGGGGTTCTTCAAACCCCAAAGATCCATCAAGCAAAAACAACAACAACTTAACCACTTAGCACGGCTAACCACCCGAGCGCACAAGGTCGAACAACTTGCCGCTTGCTAATAACACTACACGGGGTTTTCCTGGCTAGGCTGGCCGATCACGCGCCACTCCGCTCAACTCACAACTCGGGAGCTACGCTGACTCGATAAGCGGGGATGATTCCTTAGCAACGAACTTCCGATGGATAGCGAACTACACACAAGCTCATTTGTCTTGCTCAAACTCAAAGGCACCAACACCAACGCTCTCGGAAGCAACACGGAGGGAGTCCACTGGCGATTGGACCACCTAGCGTAACTAACGGTGCTTACTCAACCACCGGGGAGGGGTCAACTCGAAACTTCCCGACTAGGAGCAGGTCCTCGTGGAAACGCCCTCTTACTCGAACCGAGCTAGCTCTTGAAACAACAAGAGAACCAAAACTTGGTCAACACCAAACACCAACTAGCCACCTCACCGGAACCAATCCGGACACTACTCCAAACATTAGCCACAACAAACCCTCTGCCCAAGGTAAGGATCCGAACAACTCTCTTAGCCATGACGGTCAGAAACTACACGGCTTTGCTACCACCGCTCTTGTTCAGTTCCAACCGAACTCTAACCAGGCTAAGGTCCAACTAGCAAAACGTGCTTAAACAACAACCCGACTCACGAGCACGACATCCTTACAACCAAAGCTAGGGCACTTGCCAAGAACTAAAGTCTTGACACCTCAAAGATCGAGCTTTGGTTCCTCAACACGAACCTCTCGTGGTTTCACAAACATAAACCACGAACGAGCTACACAAAAGTACCGGCGTGTGCGGCTCCAACCAGATTCCTTAAGATCCAAAGCCAACAAGGACTTTCACACAGTGGCAACTTTTGCCTCCAACAGAGCCACTACTAACCAGGGAGCAACAAGAGTTCAAACCCTCTCGGGCCAACTCACCACTAAAAGCCACATTGGCCAACTCACTCTTACAAGAGCACATCCATACCAAGCTAACATATCTCAAGCCAATGTGCCCACTAAACGCGTGCTCGATCAGCCATCCAACTCATGGCTCTAACACTGGATCAATCAAGCATCCTCGATGCCAACACTACCCATACTAGGGTAACTCAAAGGGTAGCCGAATCATGCTACCAACAAACTGGCTCACAAGCTCACAAGCAGCGCGAGAACTCGAACGCGCTAGCTCTTAGCAGTACAACATCCTTTGGTACCCAACTCTCGGTGACCTGAAATGCTCCTACTTTCCTCGAAAACCTCATACTTGTAGTCCTCTCGACTACCACCTAGCTAGATCTCTTATGCAACCCAAAGCAGGTGCAACCTCGGAAATGGGTACAAGACTAGCGGAGATGCTATACTCTCTGCGACCATGGAACCTCCTGCACGAAAGTGCCAACTGGCCTGAATCTAGGCCTCCTCTCAAAGCTTGGTGCCAACAGGCACTACATCCTTTACAACACAAATCAGCCCTAAACGAGCTTTATACCCCTCTGAGGAAAAGGAAGGTCACACTCCAATTGCGGGGCAATGGCACTTAGCACAAGAGTCCAAATACTCGAGCGGTCTAATCTCTCGGCATCTCGCCTAATGAGACATGCCACGGCCTACTCCTGCATCCTACTCGATGCTCAACAAAAGCTCAGGCCAACTCCTCAGGTGGCAACAACTTGTTCCACAATTGGAACATCCAAACAAAAGAGTGCTCCACTCTACTAGCCCGCTGAAGTCCACAAACGGATTAAGCCCTGACAAGCAAACTCCACACTACACCCTGGCTACGAGGGTACTAAAAGAACTGGCTGTAAAACGACAGCAGGCTTGCAAGGGGACAAGATGTCTCTACATCCTTCTCAAAAGCTACTAACATGGCAACTTGCCAATCGGCCGAGGCGATGGTGGAGACCTGTTTGGTCCACCTCTCTCAAGGGACTTCCACCACCAAAGCTGCTGTATCAACAAAGACACGAGGAACGGCACGCCTTGGCCTTTGAACATCAAGTCATCCCAACACTCGGATGATAAACTCCATCCTGGCCAACCACCTCGCTTCTGCTTGCCAAACTCTGCGGCTCGAATAATGCCAACTAACTCATGAGCATGAACCTGCTGATCAAGCCCTTCCGGAAACCTCCGGGGTTACTAGAGCTACTTGTGACGAACCCGACCCAAAACATGGTCCTAAACCGGGGTTCTCACTCAGCATGCAAGTTAAATATGATAACAAGCGGTTTAGTGCTCATATTTAAAAATCATTTCAAACATATGAGAAGGGGGAACCCTTAAAACATAAACCACAGTTTTCATTTAAACCATCCAACAAAGTAAAACATCCTGGCCAGTATTTATCAAAATATACAATACAATTTAAACAACTTTTTAAACAATGTTCCCCTAGGACTCATGTCCATCTACATGCTGAATAAACAATGCAACAATAAAAGACAGAGTGCCGGCGGCTCCCCATGATCAATCAGCTCCCTCCGCTAGCCATCCTGGTGTTGTCCCAAGTTATTTGAAAGATAAATAAGGGTGAGTATAAAGATACTCAGTAAGAATCCCCAACCGGGGTACAATACGATACATCCGTCATCTAGCACCTCAACATGCAAGCAAATGACCATCAACATGCATTATAGCTCAACGAGCTCATAAGAAAAGATCTCGGAATCATCGGAAGTCTCCTACTGGAATCATCGGAAGTCTCCTACTTAGGCCTAATGATTGGTTCTCATAACCAATCCGGGACATCTCGAGGGTCTTTCTCCCTCCGCCATTTGATCACTCAAAACCGATCCCAAGATGTCCGAGCACCCTCGAGGGTCTTTCTCCCTCGACCAATTGATTAGCTCAAAAGCCAATCCCAATGGGTGTCCTCAAGGGCCTCTTACCCTCGCTATACATCTGGACTATCGGGAGAGTACCCGAAGTCTGGCTCTAAATTGGAAGGAATGGTGTACTCACGAACATTAGCCCGGGAGCTCTCGAACCGCAAGCAACTAACGCGGCGTGTCGCGCACACCGCATGCTCTCTCAAACCAGGCGTAAATGCGGGGCCTAAGGGCAAACTACGCGGCCAGTACGCATGCCTATGACTTGGAAGCGGTGTCACGCGATCACACAGCGCGAGGGCCCTCGGCGCTCATCTGTGCAGCCTGATCCACCGACCTGAAGCTAAGAACCGGCCAAGGTAGGCTTACACCGTTGGCAGGGTTCCGCTCTAGCGAGCTACAAACTAGGCTTTGGCCGGAGTGGGTAGCTAAGTCCACAACCTGGTGGGGTCGGGGGTAGCAAGATACGTTATGTTACGCACACTTTACTCCCGACACGAGCTACTAGGGACAAAGTACGTTTTTGTCTGTCTCGGCCTCCGGATGATGACAAACCCTACAACTCTATCTAAGAGTACAGAGCAAAAATCAATGATTCTCGGCTAGCAAGCAATGATCGACATAAATCACATTACCTAGCATGATACTACAACTTAAGCGGGAATCACGGGCATCTTTGGCGAGAACAAACCTAGCATGGCACTAAGATGTAAATCGAGCAAACATGCTAGCAAGAATTCAATCAATCTGCTCTATCTCTAACATGCTCATAACAATCGGCAAACAAGCAAGGCATATCGAGATATATCGCAGGTCCACACAACCACGGTAAGAAATCCTTACTTGGGACAAGCAGAAAACAATAATTAATAATAAATCTCATTTAGCGAATCCTCGAGCCTCTAGACGATCCCGAACAAACTGAACATCAAACAAAGCACCCAAATCAAATACATAAATAGCCAAATAAATCCATAACCGACCCAATAAATCCGGGCCCAATGAAGAAAAGACTGGAAATACCATCCGAGAAGCCACAAGGCTCAAGCCAACCAAAGACACAACAGGCGGTCGGGCGTAGGGCAAACGCCTGGGGCGCAGGCACGGCGCGGGGCGCGGAGCTGCGCGGCGGTAGCCGACGAGGCGCGATGCGCGCGCGCGGCTTCGGCACAATGGGGCGCGCGGCGCGCGAAAGCTCGGCAGCAGCAGGGGGGCGGCGAGGCGACGCGACGCGCGGGCTCGGGCTCGATCCGCACGACATGTGGCGAGGGACGGTGAGCTACTGAGGCCACGGAGCGAAGTGGTCGGGCGACTTCGGACGGGCGAGCCGGGCTGGGGACGGCCTGGCGAGGCGATCCGAGCGATCGCGGGACGAGGGGCACGCTGGCTGGGCTCAGCAGCGCGGGCGAGCTGGGGCGCTCGGGCGTGGGAGGAGAGGGCCAAGGGGGGGGGGCTCGGGTGGAGGAGAGAGAAAGGGAAAAATGGGGGAAAAATGAGATTTTTTCCTTTTTTTTCTTTTCTTTTTCTCTTTTATTTAAAATCCAAAGTTATCCAAATAAATCCAATTTATCCATTTTCCAATTTTTTCCAAAAATCCTTAAAATCCTTAAATCTCATTTCCAGCTTCCTCCTTCGAGACCCGATCAAGCAACCTTTCCAAACAACAAAACTCATCAAATCAACCTCCCAAACCAACATTTGAAAGGGGGCTCGAATCCCAAAGGAAACACCTAAACAACCATCATTTTGCCCAAAACCCAAATGACAACCGAACTCCCAAACGAAAAGCCCAAACATCTCGGGACTCGCAGCCCACAACAAACAAACCTCAACAAAGGCAGGAGCTACCTCAAGCCCGAAAATCACAAATCCCGCCTAGGAGCAAAAGACCAAAATGCCCCTAAGGGTCCAAAACAACTCTAACGGCCCAACCAAACCATCGACCACGAGGCCTAAGCTCCTCGAGAACAGGGATAGAAAACTGGGCCGTTACAATACTCCCTCCTTATAAGACTTTCGTCCTCGAAAGTCCTAAGACGAAACGGCTCTAGGAATACTCCACTGATTCCTAGCCAACCTGAACTTCTCGGCTAATACAACACTAGCCCTCTACGAAAACCAAACCCTCTTGGGTTCTCAAAGGCTCAAAGCCACAAAGCTAACCATTGTGCCAAAGACTAGCTCAACAAAGACTGGGCAAAGCTAACCACTGCTTCGATCCGCTCAAGGATCTCAAAAGGCCTACAAACCAGGGGCTCATACAAAACCATGCTAAACCAACACGGAACACCTCTCAACGGTGTTACTCTCAGCAAACTCGAAGACTGGGCACAAGCTCCCAAACTCAACGCCACGCACTGGCGTAACTTCTCTAAATGCCCACAACTGCTAACAAACAGCCTCAACTCTACACCAAGCTGGCCAAACAACTGAACCTCTCAGGTTCCAGAAACCAAACAGCCTACTCCTGCTTCACAAGAGACCAGCGAACCACAAAATTTGCCTAAAGCCTTATCGAAAAACAATCGAACCACCAACTGGCGATTGATCCAAAAGGCAAACTTTTCCGACAGGCACAAGCTTACAACACTTAAGCAATCGTCTTAAGGAGAAATCGCCGAACCAAAGGAAAGGGGCACCATCCTGGTACACCCGACGGCTAACACCACTTGCACGAGCTAAAACTTCAGCTACGGCCAACCCTAAATGGCCAAAACCAGGCACAAGCTCCACTCGGCCTAGCCAACAAACTGGAGCCTCTCAACGGCCGAACACAAACTTTTCCATGAAAATCTATTTAGCAATCGCCAAAGGGAACTTTGCGGGCAAGGAAACAACCAACGCTCCTCTCATGGAAATCTCTAAGCAACAAGGACCAAACCTCACACGGGGCTACCAAAGAAACACAACGGCTTGAGGAGAACGGCCCAAAGGCTAACCAACCAATGCCACGGCACCTCTGTGCCAACTAACTCCACTGAGGCTCAGCTAACGCCAACTGCGAAAGCACAACAACAAGAAGCAAAGCCCGAGAAGGACTTGCTCAGCAGAACGCAACTCAAGCTCATCGCGAGCAAAACTCGCCTCCAAGCTACCACTCAACTCTTAAGTCCAACTGGCTACTCAAAGGACTTCCTCCTTTTAGCCAAGGCCTAACTCATCTTGCGACTAGAACCTCCACACTCGGAACATCGCAAGGAAAACGGACCGACGAGGCTATCTCCAAAGATAACACTCGAGGCTGGCATCCATGGTGCAACTCAACCACCATAGAAACTAAGGGCTCTTCAAACCCCAAAGAACCAACAACTCACCAGCAAAAACTCAACTCTTAAACTGACTGGCCACCGCTCTTGCAGGGACAAACAACTTCGCTTGCTAACAACCCCATGCAGGGACCCTCTCACATGGCTAACCACTGTGCTACTCTGATCAACTACACAGCTCAGAAGCTACGCTGACTCCTCAACGGGAACGATTTTCCAGCAAGCAAACTCGAAGGGCGTGAACTACACACACTCGCCGACTAGCTCAAACCCAAGGGCAAACAACAACCAACTCTCTTTTAAGCAACACCTGTTGGGAAACCCAACCGATTGGACCACCAACCGAACAAGCGAACTTACTCAAGCTCGCCGAGGAGGGGTCAACTCCCAAAACAACCCGACTAGGAACAAATCCTCGTGGCAACGCCCTGCAGCTCGAACCGAGCTAGCTCTTGAAACATCAAGAGAACCAAAACTTGGTCAACACCAAGCACCAACTAGCCTCCATAAACCTTCTGCCCAAGGCAAGGATCCGAATAGCTCTCTCAACCATAACAATCAGAAACTACGCGGCTACTACCACCGCTCTTGATCGAGATCCAACTAAACTCGACCGGGCTAAGGACCAACAAAGAAAACTTGCTTAAACAACAACCCGACAATGAGCACGGCATCCTTACAACCAAAGCTGGGGCACTTGCCAAGAACCAAAGCCTTGACAACCCAAAGACTGAGCACTGGCTCCTCAACACGAACCCTTCGTGGTTCTCCAAACATAAACCACGGAATGAGCTACACAAAAGTACACCGACGTGTACAGCTCCAACTAGATCCAATGCCATCAGGGGCTCTAACACAGGGCAACTTTTGCCTCCAAACAGAGCCACTACTAACCAGGGAGCAACAAGAGTCCAAACCCTCTCAGGGCCAACTCACCACGAAAAGCCACATTGGCCAACTTACTTTACAAGAGCAAATCCATACCAAGAAATCAAACCTCAAGCCAATGTGCTAACTAAACGCACTCCGGATCAGCCATCCAACTCATGGCTCTAACACTGGATTCATCACGCATCCTCGATGCCAACACTACCCATACTAGGGTAACTCAAAGGGTAGCCGAATCATGCTACCATCAAACCGGCTCAAAGCTCACAACACAGCGCGAGAACTCGAACGCGCTAGCTCTTAATGACCTACAACATCCTTTGCAACCAACTCTCGGTGACTAAGGAAAGCTCCTTCTTTCCCTCGAAAACCTCATACTTGTAGTCCTCTGACTACCACCGAGCTAGATCTCTTATGCAACCAAACAGGTGCAACCTCAGGAAATGGGTACAAGACTAACGGGGATGCTATACTCTGGGCGGCCATGGAACCACCTGCACAACAGAGCCAACTGGCCTCAATCTAGGCCTCCTCTCAACGCCTGGTGCCAACAGGCACAACATCCTTTACAACACAAATCAGCCTACAACGAGCTTTATGCCCCACTGAGGAAAGGTCACACTCCAAGTGACGGGGCAATGGCACTCAACACAAGAGTCCAAGAACTCGAGAAGCCTAATCTCTGGCATCTCGACCAACAGACATGCCAAGGCCTACTCTTGCATCCCACTCGATGCTCAACAAAAGCTCAGGCTAACTCCTGCATCTCACTCGATGCTCAACACAACTCAGGCCAACTCTTCGGGTGGCAACAACTAGTTCCACACTGGGAACATCCAAATAAAAGAGTGCTCCACTCTACTAGCCCGCTGAAATCCACAAATGGATAAATCCTCGCAAGCAAACTCACGAATCGCACCACAGCTACGAGGGCACTAAAAGAACTGGCCGCGCACAACGACAAAGAGCTTGCAAGGGGGGCAAAGATGGCTCTACATCTGCCTCAAGCCACTAACACGGCAACTTGCCAATCAATCGGGCGACTGGTGGAGACTCAGCTAGTCCACCTCTCTCAAGGGACTACCACCATCAACCGCTGTACCAAACAAAGACAGAACGGCACATTTCGGCCCTGCGCAATGAGGGCATCCCAACACACGGATGCTAAATCGAAAATCGCCAATCGCTTTACTACTAGTGGTGGACTTTCTCAAACAACGAGCTCTCTGAGGCATCCACTTGCCAAATCGGGCGGCTTCATCAACGCCAACAAACTCGATCGCATAAACTCTGCTTTGATCATGCCTCCAGGAACCTCGGGGCTACAAGAGCTACTGGGGGGGAAAAATGCTGAAACAAACTCTACCAGCTGGGCTATCTGTGCCCGTGACTCCTCACTTTGCGCTACAAACTGCGCCTGGGTCTTTGCTCACTGATAGCTGAAGACCTGCCATATCCAAATCTCTCATGGCTGGAGCACACTCTGCTAAAGGAGTCAAACTCTGAGGCGAACTAGCCTCTACCCCCTCCTCTAGGCAACTCAACTGCCAGGGCCAACTCTGGCCAACTGGCTAAACAACCCTGGACGCGGCCTCAACATCAATACAAACGGTCCAACTCCTCGGTCGGACATGCCAAGCGTCCTGCTCCTCTGAGTGCGATCAACACACTGGCGATCTGCACGAGCATAAATGTTGGCCCACACTGGGGCTCTCACTGCTCAACAAGCTGCTCTCACTGCGGGAAAGTCGACATGATGGCTCTCTAAGCCCAAACCAACAACGAGTCAGAACCTGCTCGTCACCGCTCCACAACTCTACACAAGGCATAAAAGCTAGATGAAAAGTATTGTAAATTCTTACCCCTTAGCTTAATTGAACTCAGACAAACTCGGCGGCCGTGGAGGTCTTGATGATCATGGGAGCAAACAACCTACAAAGCAGTTAGTCTACTGAATCTATGACTCGTGCTCGATACCAACTGTGACGAACCCGACCCAAAACATGGTCCTAAACCGGGGTTCTCACTCAGCATGCAAGTTAAATATGATAACAAGCGGTTTAGTGCTCATATTTAAAAATCATTTCAAACATATGAGAAGGGGGAACCCTTAAAACATAAACCACAGTTTTCATTTAAACCATCCAACAAAGTAAAACATCCCGGCAAGATTTATCAAAATATACAATACAATTTAAACAACTTTTTAAACAATGTTCCCTAGGACTCTGTCCATCTACATCTTTGAATAAACAATGCAACAATAAAAGACAGAGTGCTTGGCGGCTCCCATGATCAATCGGCTCCTCCTCCGCTAGCCATCCCGGTGTTGTCCCAAGTTACCGAAAGATAAATTAGGGTGAGTATAAAGATACTCAGAAGAATCCCCAACCGGGTACAATACGATACATCCGTCATCTAGCACCTCAACATGCAAGCAAATGACCATCAACACAGATTATAGCTCAACGAGCTCATAAGAAAAGATCGGAATCATCGGAAGTCTCCTCTTAGGAATCATCGGAAGTCTCCTACTTCTTAGGCCTAATGATTGGTTCTCATAACCAATCCGGGACATCTCCGAGGGTCTTTCTCCTCGGCCATTTGATCAGCTCAAAACCGATCCCAAGATGTCCGACACCTCGAGGGTCTTTCTCCTCGACCAATTGATTAGCTCAAAAGCCAATCCCAATGGGTGTCCTCAAGGGCCTCTTACCTCGCTATACATCGGACTATCGGAGAGTACCCAAGTCGGCTCTAAATTGGAAGGAATGGTGTACTCACGAACATTAGCCCGGGAGCTCTCCGAACCGGCAACTAACGCGCGTGCAGGCGCGCACACCGCATGCTCTCTGAAACCAGCAGAAATGCGGGGCCTAAGGGCAAACCACGCGCTGCCGGTACGCATGCCTATGACTTGGAAGCGGTGTCACCGATCACACAGAAGTGCGAGGCCCTCGGCGCTCATCTCATGCGGCACTGATCCACCGACACGAAGCTAAGAACCGGCCAAGGTAGGCTTACACCGTTGGCGGGGTTCCGCTCTAGCGGAGCTACAAACTAGGCTTTGGCCGGAGTGGGTAGCTAAGTCCACAACCTGGGCGGTCGGGGGGTAGCAAGATACGTTATGTTACGCACACTTTACTCCCGCACTGAGCTACTAGGGACAAAGTACGTTTTGTCTGCTCGGCCTCACGGATGATGACAAACCCTACAACTCTATCTAAGAGTACAGAGCAAAAATCAATGATTCTGGCTAGCAAGCAATGATGACATAAATCACATTACCTAGCATGATACTACAACTTAGCAGAATCACAAGCATGCTTTGTGAGAACAAACCTAGCATGGCACTAACATGTAAAATCAGCAAACATGCTAGCAAGAATTCAATCAACTGCTCTATCTCTAACATGCTCATAACAATCAGCAAACAAGCAAGGCATATCGAGATATATCGCAGGGTCCACACAACCACGGTAAGAAATCCTTACTTGGGACAAGCAGAAAACAATAATTAATAATAAATCTACGAGCGAATCCTCGAGCCTCTAGACGATCCCGAACAGCCTGAACATCAAACAAAGCACCCAAATCAAATACATAAATAGCCAAATAAATCCATAACCAGCAGCCAATAAATCCGGGCCCAACGAAGAAAAGACTCGGAAATAGCATCCGAGAAGCCACAAGGCTCGGGCCAACCAAAGACACAACAGGCAGGTGGCGTAGAGGGGCGCGCAGCGGCAGCGGCGCCAGGGCGCAGCCGGGCGCGCTGGGCGCAGGCACGCGCGCAGCGCGGCGCGCGAGCGCGCGCGAGCGAGCTGGGAGGAGGAGGCGCTGCGCGCGCGCGCGGCTCGGACATGTGGACGGCGCGCGGCGTGAGCTCGGCAAGCCTGAGGGACAGCGCTAGGCGACGCGCGACGCGACAGGCTCGGGCGCTCGATCCGCACGACATTGAGGGACGAGGGACAGCGAGCTCTGAGCGCACGGACGACGGTGGGCGGCTTCGGACCGGGCGAGCTGGCTTCGGATGGCTGGCGAGGCGATCTGGGCGAGCGGGACCGTGGCGACGCGGCCGGGCTCGAGCGCGCACGGCGAGGCGGGCGGGCGAGCTCGGGCGGCCAGGGCTCGGGCTCGGCGGCCAGGGGGCGAGGGGCGCCGGGCGTGGGAGGAGAGGGCCAAGGGGGCTCTGGCCGAGGAGAGAGAAAGGGAAAAATGGGGAAAAATGAGATTTTTCCTTTTTCTTTTCTTTTTCTTTTATTTAAAATCCAAACTTATCCAAATAAATCCAATTTATCCATTTTCCAATTTTTTCCAAAAATCCTTAAAATCCTTAAATCTCATTTCGGCTTCCTCCTTCGAGACTCGATGAAGCAACCTTTCCAAACAACAAAACTCATCAAATCAACCTCCCAAACCAACATCAAGGTCGGGCTCGAATCCAGAAGGAAACACCTAAACAACCATCATTTTGCCCAAAACCCAAATGACAACCGAACTCCCAAACGAAAAGCCCAAACATCTCGGGACTCATGACCCACAACAAACAAACCTCAACAAAGGGGGAGCTACCTCGAAGCCACGAAAATCCACAAATCGCCTAGGAGCAAAAGACCAAAATGCCCCTAAGGGTCCAAAGCACTCTACTTGGCCCAACCAAACCATTGAACAAGGCTAAGCTCCTCGAGAACCGGGATAGAAAATTGGGCCGTTACACTACTAGGGGGTGTCTCCTAAATAAACTCTGTCAACATGGCTATCTGCACCTGGGACTCCTCACTACGCGCTACAATCTGCGCCTGGGTCTCCGCCCTCTGATAGCTAAAAGACCTGCCATCCACTCTCTCATGGCGGGAGCACACTTTGCTCAAGGAGTCTCGATCTGAGGTAGACTAGCCTCTACCCCCTCCTCTTGGCTGCTCAACTGCCAGGGCCAAAACTGGCCTACGGGTCTAGACAACCCTGGACGTGGTCTCAACAACAACACGATCAGTCCAACTCCTCGGTTGGACATACCAAACGTCCCTGCTCCTCAATGTGTAATCAACAACTGGCGCTCTACACAAAGCATAAAAACTAGCCCACGCTGGGGCTCTCACTGCCCAACAAGGGTAACACATGTATACTAGATGCGGTATTGTAATTCTTAACCCTTAACCTTAAACTTACGGACATACCTGATGGTTGTCGGAGCGCTGATGATCATGGAAACAACCTACAACTGCAGGTCAGTCTACAGAACCTATAACTCTGAGCTCTGATACCAACTGTAAGGACCCGACCCAAGAAGCGGTCTCTAACCTAGATCCTTACTTAGCATGCATGATTAAGAATGTAAAACGTCATTTAGAGCTCCAAATTTAAAACCTTGTAATCAACAATTTAAAACAAAAACCATAATTCCAATAAATAAAACCATCAAGTAGGTGACTGATCAGTACCTTCTTAAAACAATCAAGGGAAACGGTTTGTGAACATAAAATAGTTTTATGAGTGTTTTCCTAGGGACTCAAGTCCCACTACATGCTAATTCATAAAAACACTAAAAGAATGTGCAATCTCAGAGTCAGCTATCTATGATCATCCAGCAGCCTCTTCCTAGCCATCCAGCCTCTGTCCCAAGTTACCTGGTGGAAAACCACAGAAAATAAGGGTGAGCAACGAGTTACTCAGTAAGAATCCCCAACCGGGGTACAATACGAAAACATCTCATTTAGCACAAGTACATGCAACCATACAACGACTTGGAGCAAATAGTTGGGTTAGACCATACGCCCCTCCTGGAGCTTGCCTATTCGAAGGCTTACAGCTATAAACTACCCTAGGTTCTACACCTGGATGTCCTTCGGGCCTTACACAACCAGGACTCAGTGCTGCCCATCGGGGACTTACACACCTAGGATGCCCATCGGGGTCTTACACCTCCAACTCAGTGATGCCCATCGGGGTCTTATACACCTAGGATGCCCATCGGGGTCTTACACCTCCAACTCAGTGATGCCCATCGGGGTCTTACACCTCCGGGACCTAAACTAGTTACCCCTAACATCTTCTGCACTATATAACACCTGTCCAACCTTAACATGGATCTAACAGCATACAACCGAAAACATGGTTATGCCGGGGTGGAAGGACCTAGCATGGAATTAATTGAGTAACACATAAAACATGGATAAGTCAGGATAGGAGAACCTTAGCATGGAACTAACGGAACGCAAACATCACACGAATACGGGATCGAATCAAGCATGAATCCTATCCACTAGAAACTCATACGATCCATGAGTATTCAACATGCTATCAAAGTTTTCGCAGGGTCCACACAACCCCGGGTAAGAATCCTTACCTGGAAACAAGTGGAAAAATAGCTATCACGAGTCAAGAAGCAACTCTCGAGCTCCCAAGCAAACCCGAACAACCTAAGCATTTAAGAAAACATCCTAATTAAATAAACAAAGAAACAAGCAGACTTAGGGTCCAAAAGAAAAGACTCGGGAATACCAACGGCGAAGTCACGGGGTCTCGGCAGCCAGGGGGCAGGATGGGCGCTGCTGGTGCAGTAGGGGCGCTGGGCGCTGACGCTGGACGCTGGGCGCTGGCTCAGCGGACGGCAAGGCGAGCAGAGGCGCTGGAGCGGGCGCACAGGGACGATGCGTCTAGGCTGTGGGGCAGCGCGCGACGCGTCTGGGCTGCGGAACGGCGCGCGGTGCGAGCGGCAGGGCTAGGCGGCAGCGAGCGGCGTCGGGCGAAGCAGGCGTCGACGGCTGGCGGCGCAGAAGCGTGCGTGCGGCCGGGCGATGCAGATCGAGCGAGCGTGACGGGCGGTGCAGCCAGGCGTGGCGATCTGAGGATCGAGCGACACAGTGCGGGCGGGCAGTGCCACTGGTCGGGCGACGATGGGCGGGCTGGCTGGGTGGTGGTGGCGCGGCACTGGGCAAACGGGCGGAGCGGCTGGGCTCCTTGGCTTGGTTCCAAGGCTTGGTGCGGCTAGGGTTTGGAGAGAGAGAGAGAGAGAGAGAGAGAGAGAGAGAGAGTTGAAAAAAACAAGGGGAATGGGATTTTCTTTCCTTTTCTTATTTTAAATAGGCCTAAAATCCCTTCCCAAGGCTTCCTCCATCGAGACCCTGCTGAAACGACTTTCCTCCTAAATAAAGAATCATTTAATCCAAGTTTCCACTTCACCATCCAGGGCAAGGCTTCAAAACCCAAAGGAAACACTTAAATAATAAATAATTTTTGCCATTATTCAAAATGCTCCCAAACTTCTAAACAACTAGCCCAAACTCCTTGGGTCTTGCAACCAACAACAATCAAGCCTCGACGAAGGCAGGAAGGACCCCGAAGTCCTGAGAATCCACATACCCGGCTCCGGGGAGCAAAAGACCAAAATACCCCTAAGGGTTCAAATAGCTCTAACGGCCCATCCGAACATCCGAATAATGAACCGGAAACACCTGGGAAACCAAAATAGAAAACTGGGCCGTTACAGCAACGCGGCAATGTGTGAGGCGACTCTAGGCTGGGCGGCTAGGGGCTCGGGCTTGGGCGACCTAGGCTGGCAGGGCTCGGGCTGGGCTAGGCTCGGGCTTGGGGGAGAGAGAGAGAGAGAGAGACAGAGAGAGAAAAGGGAAAAATGGGATTTTTCCTTATTTTTCCAACCTTATCCACTTTTTAAAACCTTAAAATCCCTAAAATCCCATTCCCCGGCTTCCTCCTTCGAGACCCGACCAAAGCAATCTTTTCCAATAAATAAAACTCACATAAATCAAACTCCCAAATCAATAATAAGGGCCAAGGCTCGAATCCCAAAGGAAGCACTCAAACAACAATAACTTTGCCAAAACCCAAACCACAACCGAACTTCCAAACGACTAGCCCAAACATTTTGGGACTCGCAACCAACAACAAACAAACCTCGACAAAGGCAGGAGCGACCTCGAAGTCCTGAAAATCCACAAATCCTGCCCGGGGAGCCAAAAGAACAAAATACCCCTAAGGGTCAAAACAGCTCTAACGACCCAACCAAACAACCAAATCTTGAACCGAAGGCACCTCGAAAACTAGGCTGTTACAATACTCCCTCCTTTTAAGACTTTCGTCCTCGAAAGTCCTAAGACGAAACAGCTCCAGGAAAACTCCACTGATTCCTAACCAACTGAACTTCTCGGCTAAGACAACACCAACCTTCTTCGAAAACCAAACCCTCTTGGGTTCTCAAAACTCAAAGCCACAATGCCATCCAGACTGCCACAAACTATCTCAACCAAGCCTGGGCATACACTGAACTCCAAAGGGAATAGATGCGATAAAGCTAGACGGCAAACCACATCCTCAACTCGCACTAACTCTGAAACGGTGCTACTCACAGCAAACTCGAGGACTGGCCACAAGCTCTAAAACTCTACTCCACGCACTGGCATAACTCCTCTAGAAGCTCACAGCTGTTAACAAACAACCTCAACCCTACACCAAGCTGGCCAAACAACTGAACCTCCCAGGTTCCAGAAACTAAACGGCCTACTCTTACTTCACAAGAGAGCAGCGAACCTCAAATCTTGCCTACAGCCTTAACGAAAAAACAATCGAACCACCAACTGGCGACTGATCCAAAAGGCAAACTTCTCCAACTAGAACGCTTCCACAACAATTAAGCAACCATCTTAAAGAGAAATCACGGAACCAAAGGCAAGGGGCACCATCCTGGCGCACCAGACGGCTAACAACACTCACACAAGCTGAAACTTCAGCTACGGCCACCTCTAAAAGACAAGGACCAGGCACGGGCTCCACTCGGCCAAACCAACAAACTAGAGCTCCTCTTCGGCTGAACACAACTTTCCAAAGCAAACCTACCAGCAACTGGCCTAAGAGAACATTGCCAGGCAAGGAAACAACCAACATTCCTCTCAAGGAAAACTCGGGAAGCAAGGACTAAACCATCACGCAGCTATCTGCGACACAACACCTTGAGGAAAACAGCTCAAAGGCTACCAACCAATGCCACGACACCTCTATGCCAACTCACTCAAACGAGGCTCCGCTATAACGCCAACTCCGAACGCACAACAACAAGGAACAAAGCCCGAGAAGGGCTTGCTCAGCAGAACTCAACCCAAACTTATAATGAGCAACGCTCGCCTCCAAACTACCACTCAACTCTTAAAATCCAACTGGCTACTCAAAGGACTTCTTCCTTTTAGCTTAGGCCTAACTCATCTTCCAACCAGAAGCTCCACTCCCGAAACCTCACAAGGAAAACGGATAACGACAACCTCAAAGCTTACGGATCTTGAGCCACACGAATCAGCAAGACTACCTCAGAAGCTAACACTCGAGGCTGGCATCCATGGAACAACTCAACCACCACAGAGACTAGGGGGGAAGGGAAATCTTCAATCCCCAAAGAACGAACAACTTGCCAGAAATACTCAACTCTTACTGGCTGGCCTCCGCCCTTGCGGGAACAAACAACTTTTTGCTTGCTAACAACACAATGCAGGGACCCTCTCGCTGGGCTGACCGCTGCGCTACTCTGATTAACTACACAACTCAGGAGCTAAGCTGACTCCTACTAAACGGGAAACGATTTCCCCAGCAAGCGAACTTCTGAAGGGCAGCGAACATCACACACTCTAGCTGACTTGCTCAAACCCAAGGCAACAACAACCAACTCTCTTGGAAGCAACACCCAAGGGAAAACTCAACCAATCGGATCACCAATCCAGAACTAACAGCACTTTCTCAACCGCCGAGGGAGGGGTCAACTCCCAAAACTTCCTAACTAGGAACAAGCTCTCAGGGCAACGCCCTCCAGCTAGAACCGAACTAGCTCTTGAAACAACAAGAGGACCAAACCTTGGCCAAGCACTCACAAGAGGCAAAACAACCCTTACTGCAGCCTCTAGAACACCATCCAAGAGTCCGCCTAACTGGACAAACAGCTGCTTCCAAGCAGCCAACAAACTTTTCCCTCTTGCTAGCACCTCTACCATCAACTCATAGACTAAGGGAGTAATCTAACAACTCCCAGTAGGAAACGGCTCTTACAAGCAGGCAACCGAAGGACAGAGAGCTCCACATACGCTCACTGTCTTGCTCCGCTAAAGCCACAACATCTAAATCTCAAGGGGCAACAACAGGGGGTCCACCACAGACTGAACCTCCAAATGCCAAACGGGGAAACTCTCAACATCCTGGAAACAAGAAAAACAACCAACAGGGCACGAATCACTCGCCCCACGAGCAAAACTAACTTCTAGCAACTTCAATCCACACCTTGGTCAACACCAAGCACCAACTTGCCACCACAACGGAACCAATCCGGACTCTCCTCCAAACAAACACTAGCTTGCTAGTCTACCAAGACTGCCAGCAACTCACTCGAGGCTACAACTACACGACTCCAGCTTGCCAACTGAAACTTACTACCTGGGCTTGACTGAGCTCTGAAGAGGCTCTCCACAACCTAGGGTTCTTCGGCAACCCTCGACACACACTGTCGACTAACGGACTAACAGACAACTGGCTGAACAATCAACTCCAACTCCTTGGAAATCAAGAGGACCCGAAATGCTACAAAATGCGTCATCCTCCTACTCAAACATCAGCCACAACACAGCTTCTACCCAAGGAAAGGATCCGAACGACTCTCTTAGCCAAGACGATCAGAAACTGGGCGGCTTTGCTACCACCGCTCTTGTTCAGTTTCCAACTGAACTCCAACCAAAGAAACACCAAAAGTTCCATCTCCACACGATACTCAAAGTTGTGGCAACCTTGCTCTACCAAAGCATAACCATGCCAAACCGAACTTACTTTATACCAAGCCTCTACCAAGGGTGCTTACCTGAAAGGCGTCCAACTCCTCTCATAACGCATCCAACTCGCCTCATAGGCATCCAACTCATGGTCCCTCTGCTGGACCAAACTCGCATCTACAATGCACTACTCTCCTCAGATTTAGGCAATTTTAGGTAGTTGACCGCACTACCAACCTCAAGGATCTCTTGGCCTTAACACTAGCGTGAGACTCACGCGCACTAACACTTACCAACCGTCAACCTGCTGACTTACTCAACCCTCAGTAACACTGGGAAGAGGCTCCGGCTCCTCTCGAACATCCTTTCGCTTGTAGTCCTTCGACTACCACTGAACTAGCCCTCATGCACAACCTAAACAGGTGCAACTGCCATAAACGGATCCAAGGCTAAAGGAGTGCGCTGAACTCCGGACGGGCTAGAACCATCTGCTATACCCATGTCAAACTCAAGCCAAACCAGACTGTAACGACCCAGTTTTCTATTTCGGTTACCCAGGTGATTTCGGGTCATTATTCGGATGTTCGGATGGGCCGTTAGAGCTATTTTAACCCTTAGGGGTATTTTGGTCTTTTTGCCCCGGGTCAGGGTTTTGAGGATTTTCAAGATTTCAGGGACATTCCCGCCTTTGTCGAAGCTTAATGGTTGTTGGTAGCAAGACCCGAGAGGTTTGGGCAAGTTGTTTGGAAGTTTGGAGGTGTTTTAAAAAATGGCAAAATTAATTGTAATTTTGGTGCTTCCATTGGGTTTTGAGCCCTTGCCCTAAATGGTCTTGGGGAGTTCGTAGGAAAAGAGAGTTTTATTTTTAAAATAAGTTTGCTTCGGCCGGGTTTGGAAAGAGGAAGCTTTGGGAAGGGATTTTAGACCTATTTAATTAGGGAAAAAGGAAAGAAAATCAAGAAAATCCCTTTTCCCCTTGTTTTGCAATCTCTCTCTCTCTCTCTCTCTCTCTCTCTCTCTCTCTCTCTCTCTCTCTCTCTCTCTCTCCTAGCCGACCTCACCAAGAAACCCTAGCCGCCCTAGCCGCACCCCCGCTCGGCCACTGCTCGGCCCGAGCGCGCAGCAGGCGGCCAGCCCGTCGGCCAGCGCACGAGACAGCCAGCCGCCGCACGACCAGCCGCGCGCGCGCGCACGACTGACCATCGGGTGGCTCAGACGCGCGCCGCCGTCCCGCACGAAGCCGAGCCGCCACCGCGCCGCGCGCGCGCCGCCGCCGCGCGCCCGGGCCCAAGACCGTCGTCGCGTCTGCGTGCGTGCCGCTTCGTCGCGTCCGCTGCCCAGCGCGCTGCGCCTATCGCGATCCGCGCAGCCAGCTCAGCGCCCGTCCTGCAGCGCCCAGCGCGCCAGATGCGCGCCGTTAGCGCCCAGCCAGCCAGCGCCAGCGCCAGCGCCCCAGCCCACCAGCGGCGCCAAAAAATCGCTTCTCATTGCCGAGACCCCGTGCCTTCTCGGTTGGTAATTCCCGAACCTATCCCTTTTAGATTTTTAAGGCTGCTGGTCTTTGTATATTTATTTAGGATGCTTTTACACTGCTTAGGTTGCTCGGTTTCGCTTTAAAGCTCGAGGGTCATTATTTGATTGTGAAGGTTATTTCTGCTCGTTTCCAGGTAAGGATTCCTTACCGTGGTTGTGTGGACCCTGCGATGCTTTCTTGATTGTGCCTTATATGCATGTTTACTTTTATGGACATGATTAGTGGATAGGGATGACTTGTGATTGCATTCCCGCTAGCATGTTTGCTTGTTTGTACATGTTAGTGCCATGCTAGGATTGTTCTTCCAGCATGCTTGAGATTCCTGCTTTAAGTTCGTAGTATCATGCTAGGTTATGTATGATTGATGATGATTATGTATGTTTAGCTAGGAATCGTTTACTCTATACTCTAGCTAGTGTGTTAGGGTTGTCATCATCTAGAGGCTGAGAGCGGACATAACGTACCTTGTCCCCACCGGTCGGGAGTAGAGCGAAGCATAACGTACATTGCTTCCCCCGGCGGTGATGTGGATTTAGCTACCACATCGGCATAAGCCTAGTTTGTAGCCCGCTAGAGCGGAACCACCGCCAGCGGTGCAAGCTCGCCTTGGCGGTTCTTAGCTTCAGTCGGTGGTACAGTGCGCGCAGATGAGTGCCGAGGGCCTCCCACCTCGTGTTGGTGACACCGCTTTCCGAGTCTTAGGCATGCGTACCTGGCCCGCGTAGTTTGTACTTAGGCCCCCACATTTACGCCGGTTGCAGAGCAACATGCGGTGTGCGCGCACACGCGTTAGTCGCCGGTTCGGAGAGCTCCCGGGCTAATGTTCGTGAGTACACAGTTCCCTTCGATTTAGAGCGGACTTGGGTACTCTCCGATAGTCCGATTTATTAGCGAGGGTAAGAGGCCCTTGAGGACACCCATTGGGATTGGCTTTTGAGTGATCATATGGTCGAGGAGAAAGACCCTCGAGGGTGTCGGACATCTTTGGGATCGGTTTTTGAGTGATCAATTGGCCGAGGGAGAAAGACCCTCGGAGATGTCCGGGATTGGTTATGAGAGCCAATCATTAGGTCGGAAGAATGAGACTTCCGAGGATTCAGATTCTCGCCTTGTAAGCTCGTTGAGCTATGATCCGTGTTGGTAATCGTTTGCATGTATACTAGGGTGCTAGATGATTGAAGTATCGTATTGTACCCCGGTTGGGAGATTCTTACTGAGTATGTTTATACTCACCCTTATTCTCGTGGTTTTCCACGGGTAACTTGGGACAAAGACAGGACGGCTAGCGGAGGGAGTTGATTGATCATGGAGCCGCCAGCACTCTGTCTTTATTGTTTGCATATTTGTTGAGCATGTAGATGGGGACAGAGTCCTAGGGAAACATTATAAAAAGTTGTTTGAACTATTTTGAATGTTTTTATATCTTTGCCGAGCTTGTTTTACTTCGTTGGTCTTTCTTAAACAAAATTGTTGATTATGTTTTAAGCATTCCCCGTTCTAAATGTTTTGAAAGGTTTTAAATATGAGCACTAAACCGCTCGGTGAAATATTTAACTTGCATCTTTGAGTGAGAACCTAGGTTTAGGACCGTATTTTGGGTCGGGTTCTTACGGTTGGTATCGAGCACGAGTCATAGATTCTATAGACTAAACTTGCTTTGTGTGTTGTTGCCCCCATGATCATCGGCACTCCACTACTGTCGGGTTTGTCCGAGTTCATTAAGCTAAGGGTTTTATTTTACAATCATCTTGCATCTAGTATACATGTGTTACCCTTGTTTGGCGGTGAGAGCCCAGCGTGGGCTAGCTTTTATGCTTGTGTGGATCGCTAGTAGGTTGATTGCACTTAGAGGAGCGAGGACGATTGGTATTTCCAACCGAGGAGTTGGACTATTCATGTTGATCATGAGACCACGTTTAGGGTTGTCTAGACCCGTAGGCCACCTTTGGCCCCAGCGGATGAATTGCCAAGAGTAGGGGTTGAGGCTAGCACGCCTCGAGTGAGACTCCTTGAGCGAGTGTGCTCCGACCATGAGAGAGTTGATGGCGAGTCTTTTAGCTAGAGAGCGGAGACCAGCGCAATTTGTAGCGCGAAGTGAGGAGTCTTGGGCATAGATAGCCCGGTGGTAGAGTTTATTTAGGAGACACCCCTCCTTGTAGTTCCAGTAGCCGGAGGTTCCGGGAGGGCTTGATCAGCAGAGTTTATCTTTGATAAGATAGTTGGCGTTGATCGAGCCACCGAGTTTGGCAAGTGGAAGCTGTGTAGAAATTTGGATGTTTTGAGACCTCTGCTCGCTAGTAGCAAGGTGGTTGGCCAGGATCGAGTTTATCATCCAAGTGTTGGGATGACTGGTGTTCAGAGGCCGATGACACGATGTTACGAGGTTGTGGCGTGCCGTTCTTGTGTTGTTTGATGCAGAGTGTGGTGGTGGAAGTCCCCTATGAGAGGCGGACGGAAGAGTCTCCACCAACCACCACGGTCGATTGGCAAGCGCCAAGTTAGTAGCTTTTGAGGAAGATGTAGAGACATCTTGTCCTCCCGCAAGCTGCGATCGTTTTGCGGCCAGTTCTTTTAGTCCCTCGTAGTCGAGGCGGTAGTGTGGAGTTTGCTTGTCGAGGACTTAATCCGTCCGTGGTTTTGGTGGCTATTAGAGAGAAGCACCTTACATTAGCATGTTCCGGTGTGGAGCTAGGTGCTTTGCCACCCGAGGGTTGGCTTGAGTATTCGTTGAGCATCGAGTGGGATGTAGGAGTAGGCCGTGGCATGTTTGTTAGGCGAGATGCCGAGTTTTTAAGTTTGCTCGAGTGTTTGGACTCTTGTGTTGAGTGCCTTTGCCCGTCACTTGGAGTGTGACCTTCCCTATCCTTAGAGGGGCATAAAGCTTGTTTTGGGCTGATTTGTGTTGTAAAGGATGTTGTGCACAGTGGCACCAAGCTTTGAGAGGAGGTCTAGATTCGGCCAGGTGGCACTTTTAGTGCGAGATGGTTCCATGCCCGCCGAGTATAGCAACCCCACCCCTTGTACTGTTTTTACGAAGTTGCATCTGTTGGATTGCTTAAGAGATCTAGCTCGGTGGTAGTCAGAGAACTACAAGTGTGAGGTCGTTCGAGGGAAAAGTAGGAGCTTTTCAGGGTCACCGAGAGATGGGTGCAAAGGATGTTGTAGGATGGTGAGGGCTAGCGCGTCCGAGTTCTCGAGCTTGTGTGTGGGCTTCTGAGCCAGCTTGATGGTAGTGTGTTTCGACTACCCTTGGAGTTACCCTAATATGAGTAGGGTTGGCATCGATGATGCGTGGTTGATCCAGTGTTAGAGCCATGAGTTGGATGGTTGAGTGGAGCATTTAGTGGGCACATTGGTATGAGGTATGTCAGATTGGTGTAGTTATGCTCTGGTAAGAGTGAGTTGACCAATGTAGCTTTTCGTGGTGAGTTGACCTCGAGTGGTTTGAACTCTTGTTGCTCCGGTGCTAGTTGTGGCTCTATTGGCAGGCAAAAGTTGCCTTGTGTGAGAGTACTTGTTGAGTTTGGATCTTAAGGAACCAAGTTGGAGTTGTGCACGCGGTGTACTTTTGTGTAGCTCGTTCCGTGGTTATGTTTCAGGAACCACGAGAGGTTCGTGTTGAGGAGCCAGTGCTCAGTCTTTGAGTTGTCAAGTCTTTAGTCCTTGGCAACTGCCCTAGCTTGGGTTGAGAGGTTACTGTGCCGGTAGCCGGGTTGTTGTGTAGGAAAGTTATGCTAGTTGGCCCTTGACCAGGGTAGAGGCATTTCTTGTTGACCGATGGTTGGAGTTCACTTGGAACTGATCCAAGGCGATGGTAGCAAAATCGCGGAGTTTCTGGCCGCCATGGCTAAGAGAGTTGTTCGGATCCTTACCCTGGGTAGAAGCTACGATGTGGCTGATGCTTTGAGCAAGAGGAAGTTTGGGTCTTCCGGTGGTTCCCGCTAAGGTGGATAGCAGACTCGCCGACAGGGCCAGTCTAGGGGTCGGAATCAACGCCGACCGCAGGTTAGAGCACAAAATTGTCAATAGGGCGGGGCCAGGCAGCCGGCTCATTGCATCAAGTGTGGTAAGGCGCTTTTCAGATTGTGTGGAGCATCGCCCGTGCTTGCTACAGATGTGGCAAGGAAGAGCTTTTGGCCGGCACAGTTGAGATCTGCGGAGGAGATGTGCTCGTGTAGCGATTTACTGTTAGAACGCGTTTGGCGACGCAGTGTGTGTCGGAGGGCGTCGGAGGAACCCTAAGTTGTGGAGAGCCTCACCGAGCTCGGTCGGACCCAGCGGTGTTCCTCGGTTGAGTTCTTTGGATGCTTGTTGCCGGTTAACAAGCTAGAGTTGTTCTTAGTAACCTCCACGTTGATTTTGGAATTCTTAGCGAGGTGGTGCTTGGTGTCGACCAAGGTTTGGTTCCCATGTTGTTTCGTGAGCTAGCTCGGTTCGAGCAAGAGGCGTTGCCACGAGGACTTGTTCCTAGTCGGGAGGTTTCGGGAGTTGACCCCTCCCTCGGTGGTTGAGTAAGTTCCGCTAGTTCCAAGTTGGGGTTCAAGCGATTGAGGATCCTCGGATGTTGCTTCCGAGAGAGTTGGTTGTTGTTGCCCTTGGGTTTGAGCAAGGCGACTAGAGTGTGTGAAGTTATTTGTCCTTCGGAAGTTCGCTTGGCGGGAAATCGTTCTGTTGAGGAGGAGTCGGCTTAGCTCCTGAGTTGTGTAGTTGATCGAGTAGCGCAATGATCGTCAGCCCAATGAGAGTGTCACTGCGTTTGTTTGTTAGCAAGCGAAAGTTGTTTGTTCCGCAAGGGCGGAGGCTGCCAGTTCAAGGGCTTGAGTTGTTGTTGGATCTTTGGAGTTTGTAGAACCCCTTAGTTCTTTGGTAGTTGAGTTGCACCGTGGATGCCGGCCTCGAGTTTTAACTTTTATGGTAGTCTTGGCGACTCGTGTTGTTCATGATCCGCAAGCTTTTGGTCGCCGCTATCCTTATTCCTCACGATGCTTCGTGGGTGGAGTTTCGGATTGGAAGAAGAGTTAGGTCTAAGCTAAAGGAGGAAGTCCATTGAGTAGCGATTGGACTTAAGAGTTCGATGGCGGCTTGGAGGCGAGCCTTGCTCGTTATAAGCTTAGGTTGAGTTTTTCATGAGCAAGCCTTCTCGAGCTTTGTTCCTAGTTGATGTGCGTTCGCGATTGGCGTTATAAAGTGAGCCACGATTGAGTGGGTTGTACGAGAGATGTCGTGGCATTGGTTGGAAACCTTAGAGTTGTTATCCTCCGGCTTTTGTGTTGCTAGTAGCCGCGTGTTGTTTTATTCCTTTGTCTTTCGAGGTTCCCGTGAGAGGAATGTTGTTTGTTTTCCTATCTGGCGATGTTCACCTAGGCGATGGCTGATCGGATTGCATTGGAAAGTTTGTTGTCGGCCGTTGAGGGGCTTCGGTTTGTTAGTTTGGCCGAGTGGAGCCTGTGCCTGGACCTTGTCTTCTAAAGGTGGCCGTAGCTGAAGTTTCAGCTGGTGTGTTGGTGGTAGCCATTTGGTGAACCAGAAAAGTGCCCCTTGGCTTTGGTGCATCGATTGCTCGTAAGATGGTTGCTTTAGTGTTGTGGACGCATGCTAGTTGGAGAAGGTTGCCTAGGGATCAGTCACCAGTTGGTGGATCGAATTGGATTTTGTTAAGGATTGTAGGCAACCAGTGGGGTTCGCAGGTCTCTTGCGAAGTAAGAGTAGACGTTTTGTTTGTTTAAACACAGGAGGTTCAGTTGTTTGGTCAGCATGGTGAAGGGTCGAGGCTATTTGATAACAGCATGAGCATTCAGAGAAGTTACGCCGGAGCGTGGCGTAGAGTTTTAGAGCCTGTGACCCGTCCACGAGTTTGCTGAGAGTAGCGCCGTAGAGAGGCGTTCCGAGTTGGGTTAGCAGGGATAAGTGAGCCCTAGAGTCGTGAGACCGTTTGAGAGTTGGTGCGAGTCAGAGGGTGTGACTCACCGACTAGCTATCGCATGATTTCTTCGAAGCTCAGTGTTAGTTCAGTTTTGGTTGAGATAGTTTGTGGCAGACTCGGTGTCTTTTGGGCTTGGAGACTTTGGGAAACCAAGAGGGTTCGGTTTCGAAGAAGGATTTGTGTTGTCTTAACCGGGAGCTTGGTTGGTTAAGAATCAGTGGAGTTTTCCTAGAGTTGTTTTCGTCTTAGGACTTTCGAGGACGAAAGTCTTAAAAGGAGGGAGTATTGTAACGACCAGCTTTTCTATTTGATTACCCAGGTGATTTGGTCATTATTCGGATGTTCGGATGGGCCGTTAGAGCTATTTTAACCCTTAAGGGTATTTTGGTCTTTTGCCCCGATCGTGGTTTTGAGGATTTTCAAGATTTCAGGCCATTCCGCCTTTGTCGAAGCTTAATGGTTGTTGGTTGCAAGACCCGAGAGGTTTGGGCAAGTTGTTTGGAAGTTTGGAGGTGTTTTAGAAAATGGCAAAATTAATTGTAATTTTGGTGCTTCCATTGGGTTTTGAGCCCTTGCCCTAAATGGTCTTGGGAGTTCAGTAGGAAAAGAGAGTTTTATTTTTAAAATAAGTTTGCTTGGTAG
This sequence comes from Sicyos edulis, assembly GCA_036507275.1. Classification (NCBI taxonomy): domain Eukaryota; kingdom Viridiplantae; phylum Streptophyta; class Magnoliopsida; order Cucurbitales; family Cucurbitaceae; genus Sicyos; species Sicyos edulis. The sequence goes on from CM071847.1 coordinate 26,640,596, forward strand.
GGTTTGGAAAGAGGAAGCTTTGGGAAGGGATTTTAGACCTATTTAATTAGGGAAAAGGAAAGAAAATCAAGAAAATCCCTTTTCCCCTTGTTTTGCAATCTCTCTCTCTCTCTCTCTCTCTCTCTCTCTCTCTCTCTCTCCTAGCCGACCTCACCAAGAAACCCTAGCTGCCCTAGCCGCACGCACCCGCTCAAGCACCTGCTCAGCCCAGGCGCACAGCGGCCAGCCCGAGCGCACAGGCGGCCAGCCGTCCAGCCCAGCGCACGCAGGCAGCCCAGCCGCTCCGCACGAGCGCCCAGCGCGCCAGACCGACCAAGATCGGGTCGCCCAGACGCGCGCCGCGCCGTTCCGCGACTAGCCGCCCGCACGCCGCGCGCCGCGCGCGTCGCCCGCGCGCGCGCCGCGCGCCAAGACCGTCGCGTCTGCGTGCCGTCTTGCTCGTCGCGTCACGCCGCGGCAGCGCGCTGCGCCTGTCGCGATCGCGCGCGTGAGCCAGCGCCAGCGCCCGTTAGCGCCCAGCCAGCGCCAGCGCCAGCGCCCGCCCACTGCGCAAAGAAGCGCCCAAAAGCGCCCCCTCATTGCCGAGACCCGTGCCTTCTCGGTTGGTAATTCGCGAACCTATCCCTTTTAGATTTTTAAAGCTGCATTTCTTTGTATATTTATTTAGGATGCTTTTAAAATGCTTAGGTTGCTCGGTTTCGCTTTAAAGCTCGAGGTCATTATTTGATTGTGAAGGTTATTTTCGCTCGTTTCCGGTAAGGATTCCTTACCGTGGTTGTGTGGACCTGCGATGCTTTCTTGATTGTGCCTTATATGCATGTTTACTTTTATGGACATGATTAGTGGATAGGATGACTTGTGATTGCATTCCTGCTAGCATGTTTGCTTGTTTGTACATGTTAGTGCCATGCTAGGATTGTTCTTCCAAGCATGCTTGAGATTCTGCTTTAAGTTCGTAGTATCATGCTAGGTTATGTATGATTGATGATGATTATGTATGTTTAGCCAGAATCGTTTACTCTATACTCTAGCTAGTGTGTTAGAAATTTGTCATCATCTAGAGGTGAGAGCGGACATAACGTACCTTGTCCCCCACCGGTCGGGAGTAGAGCGAAGCATAACGTACATTGCTTCCCGGCAAATGATGTCGATTTAGCTACCACATTGGCATAAGCCTAGTTTGTAGCTCGCTAGAGCGGAACCCCGCCAGCGGTGCAAGCCCGCCTTGGCCGGTTCTTAGCTTCGTGTCGGTGGTACAGCCGCATGAGATGAGTGCCGAGAGGACTCGCACTCTCGTGTTCGGTGACACCGTTTTGAGTCTTAGGCATGCGTGCACCGCCCGCGTAGTTTGTACTTAGGCCCCACATTTACGCCGGTTGCGGCAAAGCATGCGGTGTGCGCGCACACGCGTTAGTCGCCGGTTCGGAGAGCTCCCGGGCTAATGTTCGTGAGTACACGCGTTCCTTCGATTTAGAGCCGGACACTTCGGGTACTCTCCGATAGTCCGCATTTATTAGCGAGGTAAGAGGCCCTTGAGGACACCCATTGGGATTGGCTTTTGAGTGATCATATGGTCGAGGAGAAAGACCTCGAGGGTGTCGGACATCTTTGGGATCGGTTTTTGAGGTGATCAATTGGCCGAGGAGAAAGACCCTCGGAGATGTCCCGGATTGGTTATGAGAGCCAATCATTAGGTCGGAAGAATGAGACTTCCGAGGATTCCAGATTCTCGCCTTGTAAGCTCGTTGAGCTATGATGCGTGTTGGTAATCGTTTGCATGTATACTAGGGTGCTAGATGATTGAAGTATCGTATTGTACCCGGTTGGGATTCTTACTGAGTATGTTTATACTCACCCTTATTTCTGTGGTTTTCCACTGTAACTTGGGACAAGCACCGGGGCGGCTAGCGGAGGGAGTTGATTGATCATGGGAGCCGCCAGGCACTGCCTTTATTGTTTGCATATTTGTTCAAAGCATGTAGATGGACAGGAGTCCTAGGGGAAACATTATAAAAAGTTGTTTGAACTGTTTTGAATGTTTTTATATACTGGCCAGGCTTGTTTTACTTCGTTGGTCTTTCTTAAACAAAATTGTTGATTATGTTTTAAGCATTCCCCGTTCTAAATGTTTTGAAAGGTTTTAAATATGAGCACTAAACCGCTCGGTGAAATATTTAACTTGCATGCTGAGTGAGAACCTAGGTTTAGGACCGTATTTTGGGTCGGGTTTTTACACAGACTTAGTGCCAAAGTGGCACACCAACCAATGCACCTCAAGTGCCACTACTACCAAATCCACAACTTACTACAAATGGGGCCAGCAAGGTCACAACCTCAAGTGACAAAAACTCTGGCTAGGCATACAAGGGCTCCAACTCAAACAACCAAGCTATGGCATTTCATCTAACAGAAGGCCCACGACCTACTCTTGCATCTCCTCATGATGCTCAACAAAACTCTGGCCGGCTCTCTCAACATGCAGCAGCTAGCTCCACTCTAGGAGCTCACCAAAAGAAGAGTGCTCAACTCTACCAAACAACTGAGGAAACCACCAACGGATCCAGTCTGATGGGAACACTGCTCGCTGCACCGTTAACCATAGGGTTCCGGCTTACTGGCTGCAAAACAACAACACTTATCAAGAGCACAAAGATGCCTCATCAACCTCCTCGAAGGCTACCAACTCTGCAGCCACTCTCTGAGCAATCAAACAATCTGCTAAGGCTCAAGATCAACACTTGAGCTACCCAGGCTAGTCCACACAGGGACCTGCTCCACAAGCATCCACATAAGCAAAGCCATAGCTAACTCCTCTCTTGGAGTGGTACTCCAAGGCAAATCACCGCCACCCTCTCACTAGGAGAAAACCAACAACTGGGGCCACAAGTGGCCTACGGGAGTCTAATCTCTGCCTCCCTCTGGAACGATGTCCCAGCGGCATCCGAATCTATCTGGATACCTCAACAAGCCACAACATACTACTCACACTGCGGGAAGTTGGCATGATGGCGCTCTAAACCCAAACCAACAACGAGTCAGAACCTGCTCGTCTCAGCTTCACAACACTACACAAGGCATATACTAGATGAAAAGTATTGTAAATTCTTAACCCTTTCTTTAAAACAGTAAACTTAGGCGTACCTGATGACTGTCGGAGTGCTGATGATCATGGAAAAAATGACCTACAACAAAGGTCAGTCTACAGAATCTATGACTCTGAGCTCTGATACCAAATGTAACGAACCGACCCGAATGGGGTTCTAAAATAGGTCGTTACCTCAATGCATGCATTCAAATCTACAGACAATTTGCAAAATGGTGTTTCAGATTCTAAGTAAAAACTAAAACATAAAACATCCATTTAAAAAGTCAACATCAAATTCCTGAAACCTGTCCCTATTTCCAAGCACCTGTTCCAAGACAAATACATTTCCAAAACTCACTCTGATCAGAGATTTATTTAAAACATTCAAGCTTTCCAATAGTTACAACAATGCTAGAATCCGGAAATACATTCAGAAAACAACCTAGGGCTCCGTGCCCAACTACATGCATTCAGAGGACATTTAAATCATAACAACATAAAACAAGATTCAGAGTTGAACAACGGGTTTCCATGATCACACCTCCTCCTCTAGCCATCCTGTCTTGCACCTTGGTTACCTGTGGAAAACCACAAAAATAAGGGTGAGTAACGAATTACTCAGTAAGAATCCCCAACCGGGGTACAATACGATACAATCAATCATCTAGCACCCTAGCACACATGCAAACAACTACCAACACATATCATAGCTCAACGAGCTTACAAGGCAAGATCTGGAATCTTCGGAAGTCTCCTACTTTAGGACTAAAGATTGGTTATCCTAACCAATCCCGGGACATCTTCGAGGGTCTTTGTCCCTCGGAAAGTTGATCAGCTCAAGATTTGATCCCAAGGATGTCCTCAAGGGCCTCTTTACCCTTGCTAATAATCTGGACTATCGGGAGAGTACCCGAAGTCTGGCTCTAAACGGAAAGGAATGGTGTACTCACGAACATTAGCCCGGGGGAGCTCTCCGAACCGGCAACTAACGCGTGTGCGCGCACACCGCATGCTGCTGCAACCAGCGTAAATGTGGGTGCCTAAGGACAAACTACGCGGGCCAAGTATGCATGCCTAAGACTCGGAAGCGGTGTCACTGATCACAGTAGTGCGAGGCCCTCGACACTCATCTGTGTAGCATGAACCACCGACCTGAAGCTAAGAACCGGCCAGGGCAGGCTTACACCGTTGGCAGGGTTCCGCTCTAGCAGGCTACAAACTAGGCTTACGCCGATGTGGTAGCTAAATCCACATCGGTGGCCGGGGGGGGGGGAAGCAATGTACGTTATGCTTCGCGCGCTCTACTTCCGACCGGTGGGGACAAAGTACGTTATGTCCGCTCTCAGCCTCTGGATGATGACAAACCCTACAACACTAGCTAAGAATACAGAGAAAATGATTCCTGGCTAGCAAACAATAAACGACATCAATCACACTTACCTAGCATGATACTACGAACTTAAGCAGGAATCATAAGCATGCTGGAAGAACAAACCTAGCATGGCACTAACATGTACAATCAGGCAAACATGCTAGCAAGAGATCAATCAAAGCTGCCCTATCACTATCATGCTCATAACAGTCAAGAAGCATACAAGGCACATCATGAAAATATCGCAGGGCCCACACAACTCCGGTAAGAAATCCTTACCTGGTCGGAAGGCAACAACACACAAGAAACCTAAGTAGCGATCGAACCCGAGCAACATAAAGCGAACCAAACAAACACAACAATAATCACAAACCAAAGGCCTAAATATAATAAAATAAACAGGGCTCGGCTTGGGAGCAACTCACGAGGCGCGGCTGACACGCGAACGGGCAGGCTGCACGGGCGAGGCAGCTGCTGGGCGGTGAGCTGCGCGCGGAAGAGCGCTGGGAAGACACAAGGGCGCGCGGGCGCAGGCGCGAGCTCGGCTGGGCGATGGCGCACGGCGCGGCCAGGCACAGGGAACGACGGGGGCTGGGCGACATAACGACCTACAGAGACACGCGCGCGGGGCGACGCGATGTGATAGCTACAGGGCGCGCGATCTGGCACGACGAGCTACAAGGGACGCGCGATCTGGCACGAGACAGCTCGGATCTGGGTGACTCGGGCACGGACGGGACGGCTTGGAGCGGGGACGAGCAACGAGGCACTGTGTGAGGCGACTCGGGGTTGGGCGACGTGACATTGTGAGAGGCGACTTGGGGCTGGGCGACGCGACACTATGCGAGGCGACTCGGGGTTGGGCGACGCGACACTGAGCGAGTAGGGGCTGGGCTCGGCGAACTGGGCGGCAAGGGGCTCGGGCTTGGGCGACCTAGGGCGAGCTGGGGCTAGGCTCGGGCTTGGGCGACCTGTACTAATAGTGCTCGGGATGGGCTAGGCTCGGGCTTGGGGGAGAGAGAGAGAGATAGAGAGAGAGAGAGAAAAGGGAAAAATGGGATTTTCCTTATTTTTCCAACCTTATCCACTTTTTAAAACCTTAAAATCCCTAAAATCCCATTCCCCGGCTTCCTCCTTCGAGACCCGACCAAAGAAATCTTTTCCAATAAATAAAACTCACATAAATCAAACTCCCAAATCAATAATAAGGGCCAGGGTTCGAATCCCAAACGAAGCACTCAAACAACAATAACTTTGCCGAAACCCAAACCACAACCGAACTTCCAAACGACTAGCCCAAACATCTTGGGACTCGCAACCAACAACAAACAAGCCTCGACAAAGGCAGGAGCGACCTCGAAGTCCTGAAAATGGAAAAATCCTGCCCGGGGAGCCAAAAGACCAAAATACCCGTAAGGGTCAAAACAGCTCTAACGACCCAACCGAACAACCAAATCTTGAACCGAAGGCACCTCGAAAACTGGAATAGAAAACTGGGGTGTTACAACCGACCTCTGTATTCAAATCTTCTTCTACAATATCTCTAGCAGACTGAGATATTGACCCGCATGCTCTATCCTTTCCGAAAATATAAGCCAAGTCATCTTAATGTGGAAAAGGGTTGTTGTTGAGACCCTTTGCATTTGGGTGCATCTGACAATGAAATTAAGAACATACGATTCGTAAATAAATTGAAATTTTGTTTTGTTATATTATAACTATTCTTTAATTCCTGAACCCAGTTGTCGAAAACAGTTGGCTCCACTTCAATGCACTTGTATTTATCATTCCAACCGAATCCACTATAAGTATTGCCCAGCATCTCGACAATAGCTTGGTACTGTAGTTTCAGACTCTTCACTCTAGTATCAATCACAGTGGTAGATGTAATTGGGCATCCAGATAGTTTTAGGTGCATTAGTCGAAGTAGTTCATTATGGTACTTATTCCTAAAAGTACCATTATCTGATCTCCACCCCCCTCTTGTACAAGTTCGATTAGTGATTGGACTAAAGTACTATCTTCCATTGATGTCCAACTGTGTCGAATGTTTCTCGCCGTCGCGGCCATGTTGCTACATGGAAGTTGTACATAAGAGATAAATAGTAAGGAATATCATTCATTTAGTATCGTTCATTACATAATACAAGACAAGTATCACTTCTCATAAAAGTCATGTTATGCCATTCATGATTCATAAAAGTTATAGTCACTAAAAAAAAGAAGATTAGAAGTCTAATTCCTACTAGTTTTGGGCTGCGTCAAACATTCTTTGGGCCATGGAATCTCGAAATGTGGTCCAAAGAGGCGATGTCTCGACGAAATTAATCGTCGGGGTATCATCCATTTCCTCTTGGTAGAGTGTGGCATCGTTTTCCCCTAATATCTCTAAACCAATCGTAGAGCCCATCTCCCTACATATTAAATTATGTAGGAGACATCAAGCTGTTATGATCTTCACTTGTACTTTCGGAGGATAGAAAGACTTGTGCCGCAGAATAGCCCATCGGTTTTTTAATGCACCGAATGCTCTTTCTATTATATTTCGTGCCGATGAGTGTGCTTTATTAAAAAACTCTCTCGGATTCCGTGGTGGATTGCTACCCTTCCAATCCGATAGATGATAACGTTCGCCTCTATAGGAAGCTAAGAATCCATCAGCATTTGGATAACCCGCATCACAAAGGTAATAGTATCCTGGATCAATAAGCACTAGGTTATTATACATTCACTATAAGTGAAAGTAGTATTTTTCTTTTAGTCCTTAATTACCATGAGGGACTTGAAATCCATTGTTACGGGATAAAGCATCCCTAAGAACTCTAGAGTCAGCTGTTGATCCCTCCCACCCAGCTAGTACATATATGAACTCTCCGCTTGGAGCGCATACATCAAGAACGTTTGTTGTGATAATACCCTTCCTATTTCTAAAGGAGGCACGATTTTCAACTGGGACTTGTATCTCTATATGAGTACCATCCAATGCACCTAGACAATTCTGCATAGTTCGAAGGAAGAAATGAAATTCGGCCCCTACAAGGACTCTATTTTGTAAAGGTAAAGTAATGGTACCTCAAACCACTTCCATCTACTATCAGTGCATGATGGTTGGATAGGTTCAGGTTTCTTGTACAAAATGTAGTGACAACGAATCACAACAGTAAGGAAAGATTGAAAGTGTCGCGACACTGTCTCGCCGGATCTTGTAAATATTCTTCGAACGAAGCGGTTCTTAACATCATGAGCCATGATATATAGATACATGGCTACCATTTCCTCCACGTCGATGTAATCCGTACCTCGAAGACCACCGTGGGTCCTTAGCATGTCGCACAAGGTTTCAAAGCAGCAACGATTCATTCTAGTTGTCTCACGACAAGCTAGATCGCTTTGTCTTATCATCGAGAAGAAAGTCATTTGGCAAAAATGGTGTCTAAAGAAAGAGCAATAATTTTTTGTCCTAGAGTATTGTTAAAACTGCTATAGTTTTATCGGGATCCATTACCTAAAAAATAGTTCGAAGAAAAATATCAGTCATAATCAAATTAAGTCTAAAACAAATATTCATTTTAACTTCAAACCAGTGGTATAGATACATTAGAAGTCATTGTGTTTTTTTTAAAATGTAATGTTTTTGCTAATTTGACCTCATTGATTGTAATAGCCCAGGTTTCTATTCTGGTTCTCGAGGAGCTTCCGGTTCAGATTCAGTGGTTCGGTTGGGCCGTTAGAGCTGTTTTGACCCTTAGGGGTATTTTGGTCTTTTTACTCCCCGGGCAGGATTTGTGGATTTTCAGGGCTTTGAGGCAGCTCCTGCTTTTGTTGAGGCTTGTTTGTTGGTGGCTGCGAGTCCCGAGATGTTTGGGTTATTCGTTTGGGAGTTCGGTTGTGATTTGGGTTTTGCGCAAAGTGATGGTTGTTTGGGTGTTTCCTTTGGGATTCGAGCCCGGGCCCTTGGTGTTGATTTGGGAGGTTGATTTTAGTGAGATTTATTGATTGGAAAAGGTTGCTTCAGTCGGGTCTCGAAGGAGGAAGCCGGGAAATGGGATTTAAGGATCTTAAGGATTTTTGGAAAATTGGAAAAAATGGATAAATTTGGATTTATTTGGATAAGGATAAAAAAAGAGAAAAAGGAAATTTCTTTTTTTTATTAAAATCCCCATTTTCCCCTATTTTTCCCATTTTTTCCCCAAAATTCCATTTTTCCCATTTTCTCTCCCCTTCTCTCACCTCGGCCCCGAGGCCCCGCCCACGCTGCTGAGCAGAGATCGATCGCCCGGCCTTGGTCGCCAGCTCGCCAGCCCGGCCGGCGCGCCGATGCCCAGCGCCCAGCGCCCAGCTAGCCAGCCCGCGTCGCCTAGCTCGCCCTCGCCCAGGACGAGTAGCGTCGCCCAGCCTCGCCAGCCGTCCCCGAGCGGCTTCGCGCCCGTCCGTGTCGCCCGGCTCATGCGCCGTGCCGCGCCGTGCGGCCGAGTGTGTCCGTAGCTCGTGTCGCTCGCACCCGAGCGCCCTGTAGCTCGTCGCCTCGCGCGCGTCCCTGTGCTTGCCGAGCTCGCGCCCGCGCGCCGTCCCCTGTGCTGAGCCACGCGCCCTCGCCTCGCCCCAGCTCGCCCGCGCGCAGCTCCGCGCCCCAGCGCGCCCATCGCCTGCACCCAGCCAGCCCAGCCCCTGCCGACAGCCTGCTTGTGGTGTGTTGGTTGGCCCGAGCCTTGTGGCTTCTCGGATGGTATTTCCCGAGTCTTTTCTTCGTTGGGCGGATTTATTGGTCTTTGGTTATGGATTTATTCAAACATTTTATGTATTTGATTTGGGTGCTTTGTTTAATGTTCAGGCTGTTCGGGATCGATTAGAGGCTCGAGGGTCGTTCGTTGATTTGTGATTATTATTATTGTTTTTCTGCTTTTCCCAGGTAAGGATTTCTTACCGTGTTTGTGTGGACCCAGCGATATTATCTCGATTGTGCCTTGTATGCTTGTTTACTGTTATGAGCATGTGAGAGATAGAGAAGTTGATTGATTTCTTGCTAGCATGTTTGCCTGATTTTACATGTTAGTGCAATGCTAGGTTTGTTCTGCTAGCATGCTTATGATTCTTGCTTAAGTTGTAGTATCATGCTAGGTATTGTGATTTATGTCGGTCATTGCTTGCTAGCCAGGAATCATTGATTTTACTCTGTACTCTTAGATAGAGTTGTAGGGTTTGTCATCATCCAGAGGCTGAGCGGACATAACGTACTTTGTCCCCACTGATCGGGAGTAAAGTGTGCGCAGCATAACGTATCTCGCTGCCCCCCCCCGGTCGCCAAGGTGGATTTAGCTCAGGTCGGGAGTAAAGTGTGCGTAGCAAAACGTATCTTGCTACCCCGACCCGCCGGTTGTGGACTTAGCTACCCACTTCGGCAATAGCCTAGTTTCTAGCCTGCTAGAGCGGAACCCCGCCAGCGGTGTAAGCCTACCTTGGCGGTTCTTAGCTTCGTGTCGGTGGATCAGCCGCATGCGATGATGAGCCGAGGGCCTCGCGCTCATCGTGATCGGTGACACCGCTTCCGAGTCATAGGCATGCGTACTGGCCCGCGTAGTTTGCCCTTAGGCCCCCCGCATTTACGCGGTTGCAGAGAGCATGCGGTGTGTGCGCGCACACGCATTAGTTCTTTGGTTCGGAGAGCTCCCGGGCTAATGTCGTGAGTACACCATTCTTTCCGTTAGAGCTCGACCGGGTACTCTCCCGTAAGTCCAGCTTTTAGTGCAAGGGCAAGGAGGCCCTTGAGGACATTCTAGGGATCGAGTGTATTCCCGAGTGACAGATACCTCGGTGATGTCCCAGGATTGGTCAGTGTATCCAATCCTAGTTAGGCCGGAAGAAAGAGACTTCCGATGGCTCCAGATCTTGTTTTATGAGCTCGTTGAGCTATGATCTGTGTTGATAGCTGTTTGCTTGCATGTTGAGGTGCTAGATGACTGATGTATCGTATTGTACCCGGTTGGGGATTCTTACTGAGTATCTTTATACTCACCCTTATTTATCTTTCGGGTAGCTTGGGACAACACCGGGATGGCTAGAGAGGAGCCGATTGATCATGGGAGCCGCCGGCACTCTGTCATTTATTATTGCATTGTTTATTCAAAGATGTAGATGGGACAGAGTCCTAGGGGAACATTGTTTAAAAAGTCATTTAAATTGTATTGTATATTTTTATAAATACTGGCCAGGTTGTTTTACTTCGTTGGATTGTTTAAATGAAAATTGATGGTTATGTTTTAAGGGTTCCCCCTTCTCATATGTTTTGAAAGGTTTTTAAATATGAGCACTAAACCGCTTGTTATCATATTTAACTTGCATGCTGAGTGAGAACCCCGGTTTAGGACCATGTTTTGGGTCGGGTTAAATCACAGATTGGTATCGAGTACTGAGTCATAGATTCGTGAGACTAATCTGCTTTGTAGGTTGTTGCTCCCATGATCATCAAGACTCCACGGCGCGAGTTTGTGTCTGAGTTCAATTAAGCTAAGGGGTAAGAATTTACAATACTTTTCATCTAGCTTTTATGCCTTGTGTACTGATTGTGGAGCGGAGACGAAAGGTGTTTCGACTCGTTGTTGGTTTGGGCTTAGAGAGCCATCATGTCAACTTTTCGCAAAGGCGAGCGATTTGTTGAGCGGTGAGAGCCCCGATGTGTGGGCGGCTTTGATGCTTTGTGCGATCGCGGTGTGTCGATCGCACCGCAGAGGGAGGCGAGCTTAGACTCCGTGAGGCCATTTGTGGCCCAGTTGTTGCTTTTCCCCTAGTGAGAGGGTGGAGGTGCTTTGTTCAGATCGCCAGTGTGTTGATCGCACTCAGAGGAGCAGGACGCTTGGCATGTCTGACCGAGGAGTTGGACTGATTGTGTTGATGTTGAGGCCGCGTCCCAGGGTCGTTTAGACCCGTTGGCCAGAGTTGGCCCTGGCAGTTGAGTTGCCTAGTGGAGGGGTAGAGGCTAGCACGCCTCAGAGTGAGACTCCTTGAGCAGAGTGTGCTCCAGCCATGTGAGATTTGATGGCAGGTCTTTAGCTATCAGAGAGCGGAGACCCAAGCGCAGTTTGTAGCGGGTAGTGAGGAGTCCCGAGCACAGATAGCTCAGCTGACAGAGTTTGTTTTAGCATTTCCCCCAGTAGCTCTTGTAGCCTTGGAGGTTCCCGGGAGGGCATGATCAGCAGGTTTTTGCCGTCGAGTTTGTTGGTGTTGATGGAGCCGCCCGATTTGGCAAGTGGATGCCTCAGAGCTCGTTGTTTGGAAAGTCCCCTTTGCTAGTAGTAAAGCGATTGGCCAGTTTGAGTTTAGCATCCGTGTGTTGGGATGCCCTGCTGCTCAGAGGCCGAGGTGTGTGCCGTTCTGTCTTTATTTTGGTACAGCAGATTGGTGGTGGTAGTCCCTTGAGAGAGGTGGACTATTTGAGTCTCCACCATCGCGCCCGATTGGTTGGCAAGTTGTCGTGTTAGTGGCTTGAGGCGGATGTAGAGACATCTTTGCCCCCTTGCAAGCTTCTTTGCGTCGTGGTGCGGCCAGTTCTTTTAGTACCCTCGTAGCCAGGGTGTAGTGTGGAGTTTGCTTGCCAGGGTTTGATCCGTTTGTGGATTTCAGCGGGCTAGTAGAGTGGAGCTCTTTTGTTTGGATGTTCCCAGTGTGGAACTAGTTGTTGCCACCCGAGGTGTTGGCCTGAGCTCGTTGAGCATCGAGTGAGATGCAAGAGTTGGCTCTGAGCTTTGTTGAGCATCGAGTGAGATGCAGGAGTTAGCCTAAGCTTTTGTTGAGCATCGAGTGGGATGCAGGAGTAGGCCTTGGCATGTCTTTTGGTGAGATGCCAGAGATTAGGCTGCTCGAGTGTTTGGACTCTTGTGCTGAGTGCCATTGTCCCGTCACTTGGAGTGTGACCTTCCCTTTCCTCAGAGGGGCATAAAGCTCGTTTAAGGCTGATTTGTGTTGTAAAGGATGTTGTGCCTGTTGGCACCAAGCTTTGAGAGGAGGCCTAGATTGAGGCCAGTTGGCCCTGTTGTGTGTGGTTCCATGGCCGCGCAGTACAAACATCCCCGCTAGTCTTGTACCCTTTTCCTGAGGTTGCACCTGTTTGGTTGCATAAGAGATCTAGCTCGGTGGTAGTCAGAGGACTACAAGTATGAGGTTTTCGAGGGAAAGTAGGAGCTTTCCAGGGTCACCGAGAGTTGGGTACCAAAGGATGTTGTAGGCTGTTAAGAGCTAGCGCGTTCGAGTTCTCGCGCCTGTGTTGTGAGCCTGTGAGCCAGTTTGATGTAAGCATGATTCGGCTACCCTTTGAGTTACCCTAGTATGGGTAGTGTTGGCATCGAGGATGCGTGATGGATCCAGTGTTAGAGCCATGAGTTGGATGGCTGTTTAGAGCATGTTTAGTGAGCACATTGGCTTGAGGTATGTTAGCTTGGTATGGATATGCTCTTGTAAGAGTGTGTTGGCCAATGTGGCTTTTCGTGGTGAGTTGACCCCGAGAGGGTTTGGACTCTTGTTGCTCCCTGGTTAGTAGTGGCTCTGTTTGGAGACAAAAGTTGCCCTGTGTGAGAGCCTTGTTGGCATTGGATCTTAAGGTATCTGGTTTGAGCTGTACACCCCTGTAGCTCGTTCCGTGATTTATGTTTGGAGAACCACGAGAGGTTCGTGTTGAGGAGCCAGTGCTCAGTCTTTGAGGTGTCAAGGCTTTGTTTCTTGGCAAGTGCCCTAGCTTTGGTTGTAAGGATGCCGTGCTCGTAGTCGGGTTGTTGTTTAAGCAAGTTTTGCTTGTTGGTCCTTAGCCTGGTCAGAGTTCAGTTGGATCTGAACAAGAGCGGTGGTAGCAAAGTCGCGCAGTTTCTGATCGTTATGGCTAAGAGAGTTGTTCGGATCCTTGCCTTGGGCAGAAGGTTTGTTGTGGTCGAGCTTTGAGTAGGAGGATGACGCATTCTCTAGCGTCTCCGGTCCTCTTGGTTTTTAAGTTGGAGTTGGCCAGCGTGGTTGAGATGCTGGAGAGGGTTGTGCCCGTGTAGCCGGTTGTCTGTTAGATCTTTTGACGACCGTGTGTGTCGGAGGGTGATCGGAGGATCCCTAGGTTGTGGAGAGCCTCTCCAGAGCTCAGTCAGACCCAGGCAGTGTTTCTTGGGTGAGTTGCTTGCAGACTTGGTAGTCTAGCAAGCTAGTGCTTGTTTGGAGCAGAGTCCGGATTGGTTCCGGTTTGGAGGCTAGTTAATGCTTGGTGTTGCCCTGAGGGCCTGTTTCTAGGCAGAAAGTTTTGGGAGCTGACCCCTCCCTCGGCAGTTGAGTAAGTTCTGCTAGTTCTGGTTGGTGGTCCAATCAGTTGAGGTTTCCCTTGGGTGTGCTTCCAAGTTGAGTTGGATGTTGTTGCCCTGGGTTTGAGCTAGTCAGCGAGCTTGTGTGAAGTTCGCTGCCCTTCAGAGTTGCTTGCTGGGAAATCGTTCCCGTTGAGGAGTCAGGGTAGCTCTTGAGTTGTGTAGTGGATCAGAGTAGTGCAGTGGTTAGCCCAGCGAGAGGGTCCCTGCATTTTGTTGTTAGCAAGCGAAAGTTGTTTGTCCCCGCAAGAGCGGAGGTCAGCTAGTTTAAGAGTTGAGTTGTTGCTGGAAAGTTGTTGGTTCTTTGGGGTTTGAAGTTTTTCCCCCTAGTTTCTATGGTGGTTGAGTTGCACCATGGATGCTAGCCTCGAGTTTTATCTTTGGAGATAGCCTCGTCAGTTTGTATTCCTTGCGATGTTTCAAGTGTGGAGTTTCTAGTCGCAAGATGAGATAAGTCTTGGCTAAAAGGAGGAAGTCCTTTGAGTAGCCAGTTGGACTTAAGAGTTGAGCGGTAGCTTGGAGGCGAGTTTTGCTCGTTATGAGCTTGGTTTGAGTTTCTGCTGAGCAAGCCTTTCTCGGGCTTTGCTTCTAGTTGTTGTGCTTTCGCAGTTGGCGTTAGCTGAGTCTCAGTTGAGAGAGTTGGCACAGAGGTGCCGTGGCATTGGTTGGTTAGCCCTTGAGTTGCTATCCTCAAGGTGTTGTGTTGCTAGTGGCTGCGTGATGGTTTGGTTCTTGCAGCCTGAGATTTTCCATGAGAGGAACGTTGGTTGCTTCCTTGCCTGGCAATGTTCTCTTTGGCCAGTTGCTAGTAGAGTTGCATGGAAAAGTTTGCTTTCAGCCGTTGAGAGGCTCCAGTTTGTTGGCTAGGCGAGTGGAGCTCGTGCTCGGTTTTGGCCATTTAGGGTTGGCCGTAGAGTGAAGAGTTCGGCTCGTGCTTGTTGGAAAAGTTTGTCTTTTGGATCAATCGCCAGTTGGTGGTTCGATTGTTTTTCGTTAAGGCTTTAGGCAAGCTTTGTGGTTCGCTGGTCTCTTGAGAAGTAAGAGTAGGCCGTTTGGTTTTGGAACTGAGAGAGGTTGATTGTTTGCCAAACATGGTGTAGAGTTGAGGCTGTTTGTTAACAGCTGTGGGCATTCAGAGAATTACGCCAGTGCGTGGCGTTGAGTTTTGGAGCTTGTGCCCAGTCTGCGAGTTTGCTGAGAGTAACACCGTAGAGAGGTGTTCAGTGTTGAGTTAGCAGGGTTTTTAGATTGAGCCCCAGGTTTGTAAGGCCTTTTGAGATCCTTGAGCAGATCGAAGTAGTGGCCTTTTGGTTAGCCTTGCCCCGTCTTTGGCAGCAGTGCTTTTTGCATGCTCAGTCTTTGTTGAGATAGTCTATAGCAGACTGGATAGCTTTGTGGCTTTGAGCCTTTGAGAACCCAAGAGGGTTTGGTTCTCAAAGAGGGCTAGTGTTGTCTTAGCCCTGAAGTTCAGTTGGCTAGGAATCAGTGGAGTATTCCTAGAGCCGTTTCGTCTTAGGACTTTCGAGGACGAAAGTCTTAAAAGGAGGGAGTATTGTAACGGCCCAGGTTTCTATTTCGGTTCTCGAGGAGCTTCCTGGTTTGATTCAAGATGGTTGGTTGGGCCGTTAGAATTTATTTTGACCCTTAGGGGTATTTTGGTCTTTTTACTCCCCGGGTAGGATTTGTGGATTTTCAGGGCTTCGAGGCAGCTCCTTCTTTTGTTGAGGCTTGTTTGTTGGTGGCTGCGAGTCCCGAGATGTTTGGGCTATTCGTTTGGGAGTTCAGTTGTGATTTGGGTTTTGGGCAAAGTGATGGTTGTTTGGGTGTTTCCTTTGGGATTCGAGCCCGGGCCCTTGGTGTTGATTTGGGAGGCTAATTTCAGTGAGATTTATTGATTGGAAAAAGTTGCTTCAGTCGGGTCTCGAAGGAGGAAGCCGGGAAATGGGATTTAAGGATTTTTGGAAAATTGGAAAAAATGGATAAGTTTGGATTTATTTGGATAAGGATAAAAAAAGAGAAAAAGGAAATTTCTTTTTTTTATTAAAATCCTTATTTTCCCCCATTTTTCCCATTTTTCCCATTTTCTCTCCCTTTCTCTCTCCTCCAGCCCGACCCCAGCCCCTGCCCACGCTCGAGCAGCTCCTGGTCGCCCAGCCTTGGTTGCCCAGCTCGCCCACGCCGAGCCCCCCCGGCTCGCCCAGCCAGCCTCGGCAAGCCACGGTGCCGAGCCCCAGCGCCAGTCGCCCGGCCAGTCGCCTAGCTCGCCCTCGCCCAGGCCGAGTCGCGTCGTCGGCCACCGCCAGTGTCCCCGAGCCAGCTTCGCCCTGGTTCGATCGCCCACCCGGGCCCGTGTCGCGTCCGTGCGAGCCCGAGTGTCTTGTAGCTCGTGTCGTCGCTCGACCGAGCGCCTCAGAGCTCGTCGCCGTAGCGCTCTCTGTGCTTGCCGAGCTCGCGCCTGCGTGCCATCCCCTGTTCCGAGCTGCGCGCCCTCGCCTCGCCTCGCCTCGCCCGCGCCGCACAGCGACTCGCGCCCAGCCAGCGCCCATCGCCGCTGCTCCCGGCCCTACACCGACACCTGCTTGTGGTGTGTTGGTTGGCCCGAGCCTTGTGGCTTCTCGGATGGTATTTCCGAGTCTTTTCTTCGTTGGGCCCATTTATTATTGGTTGGTTATGGATTTATTGGGCTGTTTTATGTATTTGATTTGGGTGCTTTGTTTAATGTTCAGGCTGTTCTGGATCGATTAGAGGCTCGAGGGTCGTTCGTTGATTTGTGATTATTATTATTGTTTTTCTGCTTGTCCCAGGTAAGGATTTCTTACCGTGGTTGTGTGGACCCTGCGATATTATCTCGATTGTGCCTTGTATGCATGTTTACTGTTATGAGCATGTTAGAGATAGAGCAGTTGATTGATTTCTTGCTAGCATGTTTGCCTGATTTTACATGTTAGTGCCATGCTAGGTTTGTTCTGCCAGCATGCTTATGATTCCTGCTTAAGTTGTAGTATCATGCTAGGTATTGTGATTTATGTCGGTCATTTCTTGCTAGCCAGGAATCATTGATTTTACTCTGTACTCTTAGATAGAGTTGTAGGGTTTGTCATCATCCCAGGTGAGCGGACATAACGTACTTTGTCCCCACCGATCGGGAGTAAAGTGTGCGCGCGAGATAACGTATCTTCTTTGCCCCCGGTCGCCAAGGTGGATTTAGCTCGGTCGGGAGTAAAGTGTGCGTAGCATAACGTATCTTGCTACCCCCCCCCGCCCGGTTGTGGACTTAGCTACCCACTCCGGCAATAGCCTAGTTTCTAGCGTGCTAGAGCGGAACCCCGCCAGCGGTGTAAGCCTACCTTGGCGGTTCTTAGCTTCGTGTCGGTGGATCAGCCGCATGAGATGAGCGCCGAGGGCCTCGCGCGCCATCGTGATCGATGACACCGCCGCCGAGTCATAGGCATGAGTACGGCCCGCGTAGTTTGCCGCCAGGCCCCAGCATTTACGCCCGATTCTGCGAGAGCATGCGGTGTGTGCGCGCACGCGTTAGTTCTTGGTTCGGAGAGCTCCCGGGCTAATGTCGTGAGTACACCATTCTTTCCGTTAGAGAGCGACTTGGTACTCTCCGTAAGTCCAGCTTTTTAGTGCAAGGGCAAGGAGGCCCTTGAGGACATTCTAGGGATCGAGTGTATTCCCCGAGTGATGTGATACCTCGGTGATGTCCCAGGATTGGTCAGTGTATCCAATCCTAGTTAGGCTGGAAGAAAGAGACTTCCGATGGCTCCAGACATTGTTTTATGAGCTCGTTGAGCTATGATCTGTGTTGATAGCTGTTTGCTTGCATGTTGAGGTGCTAGATGACTGATGTATCGTATTGTACCCCGGTTGGGGATTCTTACTGAGTATCTTTATACTCACCCTTATTTATCTGTAACGGCCCAGTTTTCTATTTCGGTTTCCCAGGTGTTTCCGGTTCATTATTCGGATGTTCGGATGGGCCGTTAGAGCTATTTGAACCCTTAGGGGTATTTTGGTCTTTTGCTCCCCAGAGCCGGGTATGTGGATTTTCAGGACTTCGGGGTTCTTCCTGCCTTCGTCGAAGCTTGATTGTCGATGGTTGCAAGACCTAAGGAGTTTGGGCTAGTTGTTTACAAGTTTGGGTGCATTTTAGATAATGGCAAGAATTATTTATTATTTAAGTGTTTCCTTTGTGTTTGAACCCTTGCCCTGGATGGTGAAGTGGAAACTTGGATTAAATGAGTTTTTATTTAGGAGAAAAGTCGTTTCAGCCGGGTCTCGAAGGAGGAAGCCTTGGGAAGGGATTTTAGGCCTATTTAAAATAAGAGAAAAAAAAGAAAGAAAAATCCCAATCCCCTTATTTGTGCATCTCTCTCTCTCTCTCTCCAAACACTAGCCGCACCAAGCCTTGGAACCAAGCCAAGGAGCCCAGCCGAGCCACCACGCCCCAGGTTGCCCAGTCGCGCCGCACCACCCAGCCCAGGCCGCCCATCGTCGCTTGACCAGTACACACGATCGCACACCAAGACGCCCACGTCGCCGTCGCATCAAGCCACACCTGCCCAGCCTTCGCCCCGCACCGATCAGCCAGCCCGCAGAGCAGCCCGGCTTAGCCGCTGACCGCCACGCCCCGCCGCGCCGTCGTCGCACTGCCGTCGCGCCAGCGCCGCCCGTCGCCGCACAGTGCGCCCCAACGCACCGCCCGCACCGCTCCGTCCGGCCGCATCCGCACGACCGCGCACCAGCCGCGTCGCTCGTCCGTCCGCCCGCGTCGCCGCGCTCGCCGGTGCGTCGTCTCAGCGTGTCGCTCGTTTGCTCGCCGGCCCCGCAGCCCAGGTCGCTCTCACGCTGCCCGCCGTCCAGACGCCTTGCCGTGCGCCCGAGCCAGTGCCAGCGCCAGCGCCAGCGCCCCTGCCGCACCAGCAGCGCCGTTCCTGCTCCTTGCTGCCGAGACGTGTGTCTTCTCGGTTGGTAAATTTCCGAGCCTCCACCCTTTGGACTTCATGATTTTAGCTGCTGTTTATTTATTTAGGATATTTTATTGTATGCCTAGGTCGCTCGGGTTCGCTTTAAAGCTCGAGGGTTGTTAGTTGGTTCGTGATAGTTACTTTCCACTCGTTTCCAGGTAAGGATTTCTTACCCGGGGTTGTGTGGACCCTGCGAACACTTGATAGCATATTGATTATTGTAACTGTATGAGTTTCTAGTGGATAGGCTTCATGCTTGCTTTTGATTCATGTTCGTCTTATGTTGCGTTCCGTTAGTTCCATGCTAGGGTTCTCATATCCTGACATATCCATGCTTTATGTTGTATTCTATTAGTTCCATGCTACGTTCTTCCATCCTGGCATATCCATGTTCTCCGTTGAATGCTGTTAGATCCATGTTAGGTTTAGAAAGGTGTCGTATAGTGTAGAGGATCGTAGGGGTAACTAGTGCAGGTCCCGCTCGAGTATGACCCCGATGGGCATCACTGAGTTGGAGGTGTAAGACCCCGATGGGCATCCTAGGTGTATAAGACCCCGATGGGCATCACTGAGTTGGAGGTGTAAGACCCCGATGGGCATCCTAGGTGTATAAGACCCCGATGGGCATCACTGAGTTGGAGGTGTAAGACCCTGATGGGCATCCTAGGTGTATAAGACCCCGATGGGCATCACCGAGTTGGAGGTGTAAGACCACGATGGGGGCATCCTAGGTGTATAAGACCCCGATGGGCATCACCGAGTTGGAGGTGTAAGACCCGATGGGCATCCTAGGTGTATAAGACCCGATGGGCATCACCGAGTTGGAGGTGTAAGACCCGATGGGCATCCTAGGTGTATAAGACCCAGAAGGGCATCACCGAGTTGGAGGAGTAAGACCCGATGGGCATCCTAGGTGTGTAAGTCCCCGATGGGCAGCACCGAGTCCTAGGTTGTGTAAGGTCCGAAGGGCATCCAGTGTAGAACCTAGGGTAGTTATAGTATGTAAGCCTTCGAATAGGCAAGCTCCGGGAGGGGCGTATGGTCTAACCCAACTATTTGCTCCAAGTCGTTGTATGGTTGCATGTACTTGTGCTAAATGAGATGTTTTCGTATTGTACCCGGTTGGGGATTCTTCTTGAGTAACTCGTTGCTCACCCTTATTTTCTCGTGGTTTTCCACCATGTAACTTGGGGGACAGAGGTGGATGGCTAGGAGGAGGGCTGCTGGATGATCATGGATAGTCGACTACGAGATTGCACATTCTTTTACTGTTTTTATGAATTAGCATGTAGTGGGACTTGAGTCCCAAGGAAAACACTCATAAAACTATTTTATGTTCACAAACCGTTTCCCTTGATTGTTTTAAGAAAGTACTGATCAGTCACTTACTTGATGGTTTTATTTATTGGAATTATGGTTTTTGTTTTAAATTGTTGATTACAAGGTTTTAAATTTGGAGCTCTAAATGACGTTTTACATTCTTAATCATGCATGCTAAGTAAGGATCTAGGTTAGAGACCGTTTCTTGGGTCGGGTCCTTACAGTATCTTTCAGGTAGCTTGGGACAACACCAGGATGGCTAGCGGAGGGAGCTGATTGATCATGGGGAGCCGCCGGCACTCTGTCATTTATTATTGCATTGTTTATTCAGCATGTAGATGGACAGGAGTCCTAGGGGAACATTGTTTAAAAAGCTGTTTAAATTGTATTGTATATTTTTATAAATACTGGCCAGGTTGTTTTACTTCGTTGGATTGTTTAAATGAAAATTGATGGTTATGTTTTAAGGGTTCCCCCTTCTCATATGTTTTGAAAGGTTTTTAAATATGAGCACTAAACCGCCTGTTATCATATTTAACTTGCATGCTGAGTGAGAACCCCGGTTTAGGACCATGTTTTGCGTCGAGTTCGTCACATTGATTAAGCCTTTTTTTTTTTGCTTAAAACAAAAGTTCATTTTAATATTGAAATAGATGTCCTAAATTAGTTGTATAGATAAATATCAAGTCATTTTTTAAAATAGTACTAATTTTGCTATATTTATTATTTCTTCAAATACAGATTAAGTTTTTTTGTTCTTAAAAAAGTATTTGATTTTAATAGTTAAAATTGATGTGATTCAATTACATAATTTTTCTTTAAATACAATTTTTTTTCTTAAATTTGATGTCATTCAAACTAATTCTATAAATAAATTTGAATTCATTGTAAAAAAAAATTATTGTATTTGCAATTTTATTTTCTTTCTTGTAATAGGGATTAAGGCGAGTTTTTTCCCCAAAAAAGTTCATTTTATCTTCAAACGAATGGTGTACATGAAATTGAAGTAATTTTATCTTAAAAAAGAGTTCATTTTTTAAAATAGTATTCACTTTCCTATCTATCTATCTATCTATCTATCTATCTATCTATCTATATATATATATATATATATTGATAGAGATTAAACTTTTCAAAATAAGTTAATTTTAATAGTTAAACATGAATTTCGTTTCAAACCAATTTTATAAATTTGATTTAAATATTAAATTATATAAATTTCAAATATCAATCAATGTATGCATAATTTAATTATTCAATAATTTAATTTAATTATTTCATAATCAAATTTTCATAGTCAAATTTTTAGGTTTATTTTAGATTTTAAGCTAAACTTCAAACTTAAAATTTGATCATATTGTTTATTTCAATAGTGAAAACATGAAACAAATATCAAACATAAATGAGAAACAAACATAATTCAAATAGATTTAGTGCAACATAAAATGGATAAAAAAAATATCAACCATATTAAAAAACAAATTATACATAAAATCTAACCGAATAATATTCATATGATTAAAGTCCCTAGTAATAGGATATTACTGTTTATTACAAAAAATTTAAGAGAATCAAATGTAGTATATAACAAGTTTGTAACACGAACCTTGAAGTAAATCAACAACTGTGCTAGAGTTACAATCTGGAGAAAAAAAAGGGATTGAAAGAGACATTGTTAGCAAAAAAAACTTGGAAAAGTTTTAATCGAAAAAGAATGTTAGAAGAGTACCTTTTACAAAATAAAGAATAGTGAAACAACTATAATAATGATAAATGAAGATAAACCCCAGCCTCAGGGAATAGATGCATTACTCATTTCTCATTTAAGATCAAATGCGATCCATTGTTTTTTTTTAAAAAAAAGGAAAAGTTTGAATGATGCAAAACAAGGTAGCAATAGAAAGATGAGCAATACAAATAGATATTGAACACAGGTTTTGAACTAATAAATGAAGAACACATGGTAGACATAGATACATGAGATAAGCAAATAGGTAAAAAGTGCAAGGTCAGGATGAAATAAACTTCTGTAATGGAGATAAATAAAATGAAATGAGATGAATATGAGATAGACATACAATTCACTAGACATATGAATATGAGATAGATGGCAAACAACACAAAGAAATAATGAAATAGACAGATTACTTGTGTAATATAGAGATAGATCAAGTGAGATGAGATACATAAGATAAGCAAATGGATAAACAAGTTTTGGACTAATAGATATTGAACACAAGTTTTGAACTAATAAATGAAGAACACATGGTAGACATAGATACATGAATAAACAAATAGATAAAAAGTGCAAAGTCAATATAAAATAAACTTGTGTAATGGAGATAAATAAAATGAAATGAGCTGCATATAAGATAGATGGCAAACAACACAAAGAAACAATGAAATAGACATATTACTTGTATAATATAGAGATAGATCAAATGAGATGAGAAGGATATGAGATAGATATATAATTCAATAGACAGATAGATATGAGATTGATAACAAGTAGCAAGAAGACAATGAATTAGACAGATTTCCTACTTGTGTAATAGAGATAGTTCAAATGAAATGGATATGAAATAGACATGTAATTCAATGGCTAGATGGATATAAGATAGATTACTAGCAACACAAAGACGCAATGAAATAAACACATGGATATGATTTAGATTAAAAAAAACACTCACATTGTTAGAGATGAAGCCAGAAAGATGGATGTCAACTGATAAAATCTAAAGAAGGCTTATATAGGAAGGGGAAGTTGTTGGTTAGTTCATCAACATTCAATTATCCCTTACCATCAATTAAAAGCAGCAACACATTTTCATATATCAGAATGATTAGATGAAATGAAAGTAGCAAGACCTTCAAGCTTATCATTAACCATCAATAAATACAAAAATAGTACCCACAATATTTGAAAACAAAACAAAATCATCTAAATTAAATGGTGATTTAATACTCAACTAGCAGAAAACAGAGAACAATTCATTAAAAAAAATCCAACAGAGAACAGAGAAGCAATTAGAAAGTCGTCGACCATCAATAAATAAGAAATTGTAATATTAAAAATAAATGTTGATTTGATCCTCAACTAACAGAGAACAGAGAACAATTCGGAAAAACGACCTACAACAAAAGGTCAGTCTACAGAATCTATGACTCTGAGCTCTGATACCAACTGTAAAGACCCGACCCGAATGGGATCCTAAAATAGGCCTTTACCTCAATGCATACGTTCAAAACTTAAAGACAATATGCAAGAATGGTTTTCAGATTCTAAGTGAAAACTAAAACATGCAAACAACCATTTAAAACAAACACAATTATAGAATTCCTGAAACCTGTCCCTGTTTCCAAGCACCTGTTTCAAGTCAAATACATTTCCAAAACTCACTCTGATCAGAGATTTATTTAAACCATTCAAAAATTTCCGACAGTTACAACAGTGCTAGAATCTAGAAAAAACAGTCAGAAAAACCACCTAGGGCTCCATGCCCAACTACATGCATTTAGAGGACAATAAAGCATAAAGAATCATAGACATAAACTCAGAGTTCGACAGCTGGTTTCCATGATCACAGCTCCTCCTTCAGCCATCCTGTCTCGCACCATGGTTACATGTGGAAAACCACAAAATAAGGGTGAGTAACGAATTACTCAGTAAGAAACCCCAACCGGGGTACAATACGATATAACTGGTCATCTAGCAGAAAGTATGCAAGCCATGAATATAAACATAGAAGAGAGAACATAGCTTAAGTCCACACATAAACTTCGGATGCCATCTCAGGGTCTTTGGAAAATCCACCACACGATACGATCCTATACGAGAAACAAGTCTCGGCCTCAGCCTGTCTACTGTCGCTACGAAAGGTGCACTGAACTCAAGATCCCGAGGAGCTCTCCAGTCGAAGCTGTAATGAGCGTGTGCGTGCACCACATGCTACTGCAAACCAGGGGGTGCCGGGTCTAGTGGCAAGCTGCCCTGGTCCAGTCACCATGCCTAACTAATCGCTGGATTGGTGTCACTAACATAGGGGTGTGAGACCTGGACACGTGAACTATGTCAGCCTGAACCACCGCACCTGAGGCTAAGGAACCGATCGTGGTAGGCTTATACCAAGAAACGAACCTTGCCCTAACAGGTGGCAATCAAGGGCTACTGCCAAACACGCTGAGGACGTGCCGACTGCCGGGGACAAGGCAATGCCTAGTCATCATCCCGACCGTTGGGGCATTTAACAGTCTGCCATCCTCACCCAAGATTGCACTGGGCTGCAGTTAGGGTTAGCTAAACCCTAACGGTGGATCAGGGACGGAGTACTGCCTCGTACGTCCCTGCCGTGGATGCAAGTTACGTTATGCATCCTTGCCCGGATGATGCTACCTATCTGAACTCTAAACTATAACATAAACAACAAACATTCCAAACGTGCTCAACAGAAACAACGAACCTAGCATGGTACTACGAAGCAAGAACAGATATCGAGCATGCCAGAACAGGATAACCTAGCATGGAACTAACATGAGAAACAATACGAGATTCATGCCAGTCAGAATTCAGAACAGAGCATCTATCCACTAACAAGCTGATAAACATAAACAAGCAAACAAACAGCAATCAGATATTATATCGCAGGGCCCACACAACTTCGGTAAGAAATCCTTACCTTGGTCGGGAGGCATCTACACGCAAAGATCCTAAGCTGCCATCGATCCCGAGCTAGCTAATGAGAACCTAATAAGCACAACAATATCACAATCTATAGGCCTAAATATAATAAAACAAACAGGGCTCGACTCGGGAGCAACTCACACACGGCACGGTACGCACGGACGGACGGACAGCGCAAGGTCGTGGCTGCGCATCGGGCGCTGCTTGAGCAGCGAGTGGCTGCGCGCGCTCGGACACGGGCGCTGGGCTGCGCTGTTGGGATTATTGGCACGGGCGCTGGCTGCGCGCGGACGGGCGAGTAACGCGCATTATTGGCCGCAGCTGCTGTGTGGACGGCGCGATAGGCGGCGCGGGCGCTGGCTGAGAGCATCGCGCGGACTGGGCGACGGGATCCGAGCGGTGGATGAGCTGCTTTGGGCGCAGCGAGCGTCTGGGCGCTGCTTTGCAGTGCGTGCAACAGCTCGGCTGAAATGGCTTGGCTAGGGGATGGCAGGCTGCTTTGCTTTCGGGCTTGGTGCACAACACCAAGGCTCACCTCTTCTTCTCTATACCAGCAAGAATACACCAAACAAAAGAAGGAGAAGAAGAAAACTCTTACACGGGATGACAATCGATCGAAGGGCTGCTCGGGGAGATGATGCACGGCAAGGAGCTTGGGGAGAGGAAGCTTGGGCGGCTAGGGTGGGTTTGGAGAAGAAAACACAAACAACCCTAATTTCCCTTAATTTAGTCAAATGCACCAAAACCCCAAAGACCCATAGCTAACCAAGACATACCGCATAATGAGCATCAATAACAGCTCAAGGCACAACCGGTAATGACACACAACTGACCTCCCAGACCACCTGGGTTCCTACCCCAACAAACACACCTTTATTTCCCAATTTTACTTTTGCATCTTACCATGCCCAAACACATCCACAAAGCATCAAAATCCTACATAAGACCATCCAATAATTTTAGCAACTGAAAAAGACATAAACGGCCCTGACGGCCCGACCAAATTACAAATATACCCCTAGGGCATACTTAGAAGACCGGGAAGAAAACCTGGGCCGTTACACAATCGGACAATCAACATTACCTGTCTAACCCTAGCCTGAAACTAACAGAATACGAACAGGAAACATGGATATGCCAGGATAAGAAAAACCCCTAGCATGATACTACGAACTTAAGTAGGAATAAAAAACATGCTGGAAGAACAAACCTAGCACGGCACTAACATGAACAACAAGCAAACATGCTAGCAAGATTTCAAACACAAGATGTTCTATAGCTAACATGCTCATAACAGTAACGAAGCATACAAGGCACAATCATGATACATCGCAGGGTCCACACAACCACGGTAAGAAATCCTTACCTGGAAGCAAGCAGAAAATAACTACCACAACCAACAAGCGACCCTCGAGCTTCTAAGTGAACCCGAGCAACCTAAGCAATCAATAAAATAATCCTAATTAAACAAACAGTAGCTAACATCTTAGGGTCCAAAAGAGTAGAGGCTCGGGAATTACCAACCGAGAAGGCACTAGGTCTCGGCCCAACTCTCTCGGCAAAATAGGCTCTCGGCAGCAAGTGGGCAGGCAGGACGTGCGGCTGGGGCGAACAGGTTGGGCGCGCTGGCGAGGCAGAGGGACGCGCGTGCGCGGACGGGTGCTGAGGCGCAGAGCTGCGCACGGACGAGAGACGACGACACGGGCACACTGATGCACAGACGCGGATGAGCGATGCGGGCGAGCTTGCGCTGGGATGGCGCGCGGATCGCGCGAAACGAGCGACACGATCCGCTCTGGCTGGCCGCGACTTCGGCAGCGGGCGAGCGGCGCGTCGGGCGCGCGCAGCGGTGAGCGGTGGCGTCTCGGTACACTGCATCTGCTGTGGTGGGCGCTGGGTGTAGCAAAGACACACGCCGTGATCGGGGCTGCTCTCGGTTCTTGATCTTGATGAGCTCGGCAAGAGGATGAAGGGGAAGAGATTGGGGTTTGGCAAGGGGAGTGAGGGAACTCGGCTAGAGCAAGGAGAAATAGGGTTTCTTGATTTCTTTTCCTTTTCCCTAATTTAAATAGGCTTTGGTGACCTAAAAATCCCTTCCCAGGGCTTTCCTCCTTCGAGTCCCAGCTGAAACAATCTTTTCTCTTTAATAAAACTCATTTAAATCTAGCTTCCAAATCACCGTTAGGTCAAGGGTTCAAATCTCAATGGAAGCACTTTAATTAACATTAATTTTGCTAATAATCAAATCACCTCCAAACTTCCAAACAACTAGCACAAACTTCTTGGGTCTTGCAACCAACAATAATCAAGCCTCGATAAAGGGCAGGAATGACCCTGGAATCTTGAAAATCCACAAACCCTAACCGGGGAGCAAAAAGACCAAAATACCTCTAAGGGTTAAAATAGCTTTAACGGCCCAACCGAACAACCGAATATTGAACCGGAAACGCCTGGGAAACCGGAATAGAAAACTGGGCCATTACAGTTACATCTAGGGTAGCCCGGTTGAATGTTCAGCCTTCGATCAGACAGAGGATTATCGATGGCCAGCTGAGTGATCCCGAGTTGGGCCAACTGATTGCTAGGGTTTAGGTCGACAAAGACTTTGACTTTGTGGTAGCACCAGACGGTGGTTTGAGGTTTAGAGGATGCCTTTGCTCGCCAGCCAACGCTAGACTACGAGCTGAGCTGCTCATTCAAGCCCATAATTCCTCGTTTACTTGGTACCTCGGGGTACCAAGATGTATCAGGACCTCAAGCAGACTCTCTGGTGGAATAATATGAAAAGGGACACAATAGAGTTTGTTAGCTGGTATCTCACTTGTCAGCAAGTGAAGGCTCCTAGACAGAAACCCACAGGGTTGTTGCAGCCACTGAGCGTGCCTCCGTGGAAATAGGAAGAGATCTCCATGGACTACATTTCTTGATTGCCAAGGGCACCGAGAGGGTTTACTCAGATCTGGGTGATTTTTGACCGTTTGACTAAGAGTGCGCACTTCATCCACGGTAGGATCACCTATACCGTGGAGCAATGGGCACAACTATTCATGTTGCAGATTATTTAGTATCATAGAGTACCAGTTAAGATTGTGTTTAATCCAGATTCTCGTTTTACTTTCCATTTCTAGAGGGCACTTCAGAAAGGTTTATGTAACGACCCAGGTTTTCATCCCGGTCTTCCAGGTATGCCCTAGGGGTATTTTAGTAATTTGGTCGGGCCGTCAGGGCCGTTTATGTCTTTTTCCAGTTGCTAAAATTATTGGATGGATTTATGTAGGTTTTTGGAAGGGTTTGTGGTTTGGTTTGAGCAAGGTTTGATGCAAAAGTAAAAATAAAGGGAATTGTCTTTCATGGTGGGGTTTGAACCAGGTCTCTGGGAAGCTTGTGGAGATGTGTGCCAATTGAGCCATTAGGTGCTCTTGTTGCTCTTCCTGCATCATTTTATGGTTAGCCTTGGCTTTTGGAGTTTTGGTGCATTTGGTTAAATGAAATAGAAATTAGGTTTATTCCATCTTCTTCTCCAAATCTCCTCTTGGCCTCACAAGCTCTCCCTCTCCATAGCCCTTGCCGATTCTTCATCCTTGCGGCTCCCTTGGATCGTTCATCATCATTCGGGTAGGTATCGATCTTCCTCTTCTTCTCTCGGCCGTTTGGTGTGCTTTTGGCCAAGTGAAAAGAGGTGTGTTGTGTGTGTTTGTGTTGATTGCGGCTAGCGAGAGAAGCCCACCCAGCGACCATCGTCGCACGTCCGGCCCGGCCGGATCGCGACGCCGGATCGCGCCCGGCGAAGAAGACAGATCGCCCCGCCGTCGCACAGATCGCCCCTGCGCGACGCCATCGCTCACCAGTCGCCCAGATCTGTTGAAGCAGCCTGCCGCATGCCATCGCTCGCCCGATCGTGCGGATCGCGAAGAAGAAGACGACGCCGCGCAGCGCCAGCGCGCCGCCGCGAAGCGCGCGCCGCTAGCGCCAAGCGCGTCGTCGCTCGTCGCGCGCGCACGCCACCAGCACCGCGCGCGCCGCGCGCTCGAAGCTGCTCGCCCGACGCCTAGACGCGCTCGCCGCGCGCGCGTCCTGCCGTCGCTGCCGTGAATCCGTCGCGTGCGTGCTGCGGCGGCGCCAGCCACTGTCGTGCGGTAGCGCGCTGCGCGCCACCTGCCGTGCCGGCTTGCAGCAGCTCTAAGCTCGTGTGTCGCCGTGCGCGTGAGTTCCCGAGAGCGAGCTTGCTGTTCTATTGTTGTTTAGACATTTTAGATGCTGATTATTATTGGTTTGCTAGGTTCCCGCTCGCTAGCTCGGGATTGTTCCATGACTTAGGATTTGTGTGTAGAAGCCTCCCACCAAGGTAAGGATTTCTTACTGGGAGTTGTGTGGGCCTGCGGTATATTTGTGATTGTTGTTTTGTATGCTGTGTATGATTATTAGCATGTTTAGCCCTAGGTGCTCTGTTCAATTCTGATGGCATGAACTCTTGTATTGTTTCTCATGTTAGCCCATGCTAGGTTGTTCCATTCTGGCATGTTCGATATCTGTTCTTGCTTCGTAGTATCATGCTAGGTTCCTTGTATCTGTTGAGCACGTATTGGACTGCATTGAATGAATTGTTATTATTGTTATGGTTTAGAGTTCAAGTAGGTAGCATCATCCGGGCGGATGCATAGCATAACTTGCATCCCCGAAGCGAGGGGCGTCACGAGATGGTACTCGTCACGATCCCGTTAGGGTTTAGCTAACCCTAACGGTGGCCCCGCAATCTTGGGTGAGGTGGCGGTGTTAAATGCCCCAAAGGTCGGGATGATGACTTGGCATTGCCTCGTCCCCGGCGATCGGCACGCGTCCTCGGCGTGTTCGGCCGTAGCCCTTGATTGCCACTGTTAGGGCAAGGACCGCTTCTGGTGTAAGCCTACCACGGCCGGTTCCTTAGCCTCGGTGCGGTGGTACAGGTGACATAGTTCACGTGTCAGTCTCACACCCCTATGTCGGTGACACCGATCCGAGAGATTTAGTTAGGCGTGGTGGATGGACATGGGCGGCTTGCTACTAGACCGGCACCCCCATAGTCTGCGAGTAGCACGCACGATGCGCGCTTACGCTCATTACAACGCCGGCCGGAGAGCTCCTCGGGATCTTGAGCTAGTGCACCTTTCGTATCAACGATGAGAGCGGTGAGGCCGGGACTCGTTTCGTATAGGGCGTATTGTGTGGTGGATTAATTTCCGGACTAAGACCACGAGTTGGCATCCGAGGTCCAAGTGTGGACTTAAGCTATGTGCTCTATTACGTGTTTATACTCATAGCTTGCATACATTCTTCTAGATGATCATGTATATCGTATTGTACCCCGGTTGAGGATTCTTCTTGAGTAATTCGTTACTCACCCTTATTACGTGGTTTTCCACGAGTAACCAAAGCGGGAGACAAGATGGGTGAAGGAGGAGCTGTGATCATGGAATCTCTTTGTCATCTCGACCATTTTATTATATCATGACTCTTGACTTTTGTTATTTCCCTGAATGCATGTAGACGGGCACGGAGCCCTAGGACGTTTTCTTACGTTTTATGGATTCCAGCATATTTGTACTTGTGGAATGTTTAAATGGTTTAAATAAATCTCTGATCAGAGTATGCTTTTAGAAATGTATGTTTTGATTGTGGAATGTTTCTGTTTTTACTTGGGATCCGAAATGTATTTTTTTCATAATGTCTTTTATTTTGAATACATGCATTGGGGTAAAGGCCCATTTAGAGCCCCTTTTGGGTCGGGTCTTTCTGATTGGTATCGAGCTCGAGTCATAGATTCGTAGAGTGACCTTTTGTTGTAGGTCATCCTTCCATGATCACGGCAGACTCAAGCGGTCATCAGTGCGCCTAGGTTTATTGTTTTAGAAAGAAAAAGGGTTAAGAATTTACAATACCTATCATCTAGTGTATGCCTTGTTTGGTGTTGTGGAGCGAGACGCAGCGAGTTACGACTCGTTGTTGGTTTGGGCTTAGTGAGCCATCATGCCAACTTTTCGCGATGCGGCAGTTTGTTTAGCGGCTTGTTGAGGTATCGAGATAGATTCGGATGCCACGGGACATCGTTCGAGAGGAGGCGAGCTTAGACTCCCGTTGGCCATTTGTGGCCCGATTCTTCGCTTTTCCCTAGTGAGAGGGTGGAGGTGCTTCGTGCGAATCGCCGATATGTTGATCGCACCTGCAGGAGAAGCGAGGCGCTTGGCATGTCCGGCCGAGGAGTTGGACCGATCGTGTTGATGTTGAGGCGCGTCAGGGTTGTTAGGCCGCATGCGGTTGGCCCGGCGATTGAGTTGCCTAGAGGAGGGGGTAGAGGCTAGCGCGCGCCTCAGTGAGACTCCTTGAGCGAGTGTGCTCCGGCCATGAGAGATTTGATGGCGAGTCTTTAGCTATCAGAGAGCGGAGACCCGAGCGCGATTTGTAGCGCGTAGTGAGGAGTCCGGGCACGAGATAGCCCGGTATCGAGTTTGTTTTGACATTTTTCCCCAGTAGCTCTTGTAGCCCGAGAGTTCCGGGAGGGCATGATCAATGAGCTTATTCGGATGAGTTTGTTGGCGTTGATTGAGACGCCTTGAGGTTGGCAAATGGATGCTGTAGAGCTCGATGTTTTAGTAAGTCCCTACCGCTAGTAGTAAAGTAGTTGGCCAGGTTTGAGTTTAGCATCCGTGTGTGGGATGCCCCTGCTCGTGAGGCCGAGGTGTGCCATTCTGTCTTTGTTTGGTTCATCGGATGGTGGTGGAAGTCCCTTGTGAGAGGTGGACTAGCGAGTCTCCACCGATCGCCCGATTGTTTGGCAAGTTGCCGTGTTAGTGGCTTGAGGCGGATGAAGGGTCATCTTTGCCCCCCTTGCGAGCTGCTTTGTTGTTTAACATTGAGCTTCCTCGAGATGTGGATTTGGTAGTAGTAGCACTTGAGGTGCATTGGTTGGTGTGCCACTTTGGCACTAAGTGCAGTTCGAGCTTGAGTTTGGCTTGGGCATAGCAGATGGTTCTATGCCGTTCGGAGTTCAGCGTACTCCTTTAGCCTTGGATCTCATTTATGGCGGCGATTGCACCCGTTTAGGTCGTGCGGAGGGCTAGTTCGGTGGTAGTCGATGGACTACAAGCGAAATGATGCTCGAGAGGAGCGGAGCCTCTTCGAGTGTTTACGGAGGTTGAGTAAGTCAGGTTGCGAGGTTGCGGTTGGTAAATGTTGGTGCGCGTGAGTCTCGCGCTAGTGTTAAGGCCAAGAGATTTTCCTTGTGGTTGGTAGTGCGGTCAACTACCTTCGAGTGCCTAAATCGAGGAGAGTTGAGCATTGTAGATGCGAGTTTGGTCGGTGAGGACCATGAGTTGGATGCTTATCGGATGATTTGGATGCCTATGAGGCGAGTTGGATGCTTTTGAGGCGAGATGGTGATGCCTTGCGAGAGGTTTTGGATGCCTTAGGGGGTAAGCACCCTTGGTAGAGGCTTGGTACAAAGTAAGTTTGGTTTGGCATGATTATACTTTGGTAGAGCAAGGTTGCCTCGACTTCGAGTATCATGTGGAGATGGAACTTTTGGTGTTCCTTGGATTGTTTGTATCATTTGCCGGGAGTTATCGTTGCCTTGTGGAAAAGCGCTTGTTAGTCTTGGATCTCTAAAGGAAGGTTGGGAGTTGTGCACACAAGTGTGTTTTGTGTGGTTCGTTCCGTGGCGAGAGTTTGAGATCCATGTAGGGTTTGCCTTGGAGATCTCGTGCTCGGTTCCTTGAGAAGTTGGACTCGGTGGTTGTTGTAAGGCTTTGGTTGAGGTGGTAAGGATACCGTGCTCGTGGTATCAAGTTGTTGCTTAGGCAAGATTTGTTAAGTTGGGCCTAAGCTTGGTTGGCGGATCTTCTTGTTGATCGTTGGTTGGAGTTCGGTTGGAAACCGAACAAGAGCGATGGTAGCTAAGCCGCGTGGTTTCGATCGTCATGGCTAAGAGAGTTGTTCGGATCCTTCCTTGGGTAGAAGTTATGTTGTGGCCGATGCTTTGAGTAGGAGGATGGCGCGATTCTGTAGCGTTCGGGTCCTCTAGGTTCCCAAGGAGTTGGAGTTGACCAGCATGGTTGGGATCTTTGGAAATTGGAGTTGTTTGTTGAGCGGTTATCTGTTAGATCGTATCTTGGCGGTGTGTGTGTCGAGGGTTGCCAAAGAACCCTAGGTTGTGGAGAGCCCTCTCGAGCTCGGTCGAGCCCAGCTAGTGAGTTTGATTGGCTAGTTTGGAGGCGTGTAGTTTGTAGCCTCGGTGGAGTTGCTAGTGATCTTGGTAGACTAGCAAGCTAGTGTTTGTTTGGAGTAAAGTCGGAGTGGTTTCGGTGTGGTGGCAAGTTGATGCTTGGTGTTGACCAAGGTGTGGATTGGAGTTGCTAGAGTTTAGTTTTGCTCGTGGGGCGAGTGGTTTGTGCCATGTTGGTTGTTTTCCTGCTGTTTCGGGATGTTGAGTTGCCCCGTTTGGCATTTGGAGGTTGATCGAGATGGACCCTTGTTGTGCCCCGTGAGATTAGATGTTGTTGCTCGGTGGAGCAAGGCAGTGTGGCGTATGTGGAGTTCTCTGTCCATTGGTTGTGCTGCTTGTAAGAGCCGTTTCCTTGGGAGTTGTCGAGTTACTCCCTTGGTCTTGGAGTTAATGGTGGAAGCGCTAGCTTGAAGGAAAAGTTTGTTGGTTTGCTTGGAAGTAGTCGTTTGTCGATTAAGCGGATTCTTGGATGGTGTTCTAGAAATTTGCGATAAAGGTTGTTTCGCCTCTTATGAGTGTTTGGCCAAGATTTGGTTCGTTTGTTGTTTCGAGAGCTAGTTCGTTTCTAGCTGAAGGGCGTTGCCCTGAGGTCTTGTTCCTAGTCAGTAAGTTTTGGGAGTTGACCCCTCCCTCGGCGTGATTGAGCAAGTCTTTGTTTGTTTTTCGGTTTGGTGGTCCGATTGGTTGAGTTTTCTCTTGGGTGTTGCTTCCAAGAGAGTTGGTTCTTGTTGCCTTGGGTTTGAGCAAGTCAATGAGTGGCGTGTGTGGAGTTCATTTGCCCATCCGCAGTTTGCTTCTTTGGGAAGTCGTTTCCCGTTTGGGAGTCGTCGGCAGCCCGAGTTGTGTAGTCGATCGAGTAAGCGCGTGGTCAGCCCAATGAGAGGGTCCCTGCTTTGTGTTGTTAGCAAGCAAGAGTTGTTTGTTCCGCAAAGGCGGAGGCCAGCTAGTAAGAGTTGAGTTGTTTCGGCAAGTTGTTGGTTCTTTGGGGATTGAAGATTTCCTTTCCCTCTAGCCTCTGTGGTGGTTGAGTTGCTCCTTGGATGCCGGCCTCGAGTGATAGCTTGCGAGGTAGTCTTGCGGATTCGTGTGGCTCGAGGATCCGTAAGCTTTGAGGTTGTCGTTATCCGTTTTCCTTGTGAGGTTTTGGGAGTGGAGCTTACGGTTGGAAGATGAGTTAGGCTTAGGCTTAAAGGGAAGTCCTTTGAGTAGCGAGTTGGATTTTAAGAGTTGAGTAGTAGCTTGGAGGCGGCGTTGCTCGTTATAAGTTTGGGTTGAGTTCTGCTTGAGCAAGCCCTTCTCGGGCTTTGTTCCTAGTTGTTGTGAGTTCCCGGTTGGCGTTAAGCGAGCCGCGTTTGAGTGAGTTGGCACGGAGGTGCCGTGGCATTGGTTGGTAAGCTGTTGATTTGTTTTCCTCAAGGTGTTGTGTCGCGAGATAGGCTGCGGGATGGTTTAGTCCTTGCTTCCCGAGTTTTCCTTGAGAGGAAGGTTGGATGTTCCTTGCTGGCGATGTTCTCCTTGGTCGGTTCTTTGGTAGGTGTTCGTTGGAAAGTTTGCGTTCGGCCGATGAGGAGTTCTAGTTTGTTGGCTTGGCCGAGTGGAGTCCGTGCTTGGCCCTTGTTTTTTTTTTTTTAGGTGGCCGTGGTGAAGTTTCATTTGGTGTGAGTGTTGTTAGCCGTCGGTGTACCAGGATGGTGCCCCTTGCCTTTGGTTCGCGATTTCTCCTTAAGATGGTTGCTTTAGTGTTGTGGTCGTGTTCTAGTTGGAGAAGTTTGTCTTTTGGATCGATCGCCTTGATTGGTGGTTCGTTTGTATCTCGTTAAATTTGTAGTCAAGGTTTGAGGTTTGTTGGTCTCTTGTGAAGTAAGAGTAGGCCGTTTAGTTTTGGAATCTGGAAGGTTCAGGTTGTTTGCTTGATTTGTTGTAGGGTTGAGTTTGTTTGTTGTGATTGTGTGCAGTGTTTTTATGTATCGATGTTGGGGCGGCATGTGCCGGACCCATTGTTCATTGTGGACTTTGAGCCCTTGCGGTGATTGAGGTTTGGGCTTCGAGGAGAAGCCTATGA
This sequence comes from Sicyos edulis, assembly GCA_036507275.1. Lineage (NCBI taxonomy): Eukaryota > Viridiplantae > Streptophyta > Magnoliopsida > Cucurbitales > Cucurbitaceae > Sicyos > Sicyos edulis. Next base: position 26,675,669 of record CM071847.1, read on the forward strand.
GTATTCGGTCTTGAGTCGAAGGCGTTGCGTAGAAGTGAGATCCGTTGGTAAAAGTTTAGTGAAGGAGTCGAGTTCGGAGGAGGCGCTCGTGAGCGGGAAGGACGAGGATGAGAATGCGATATCTGTGTTGTTTGAGTCTTAAGGACTTTCGAGGGCGAAAGTCATAAAAAGGAGGAATATTGTAACGACCAGGTTTTCATCCGGTCTTCCGGTATGCCCTAGGGGTATTTTAGTAATTTGGTCGGGCCGTCGGGGGCGTTTATATCTTTTTTCAGTTGCTAAAATTATTGGATGGATTTATGTAGGTTTATGGAAGGGTTTGTGGTTTGGTTTGAGCAAGGTTTGATGCAAAAGTAAAAATAAAAGGAATTTGTCTTTGCAATTTGGGGTTTGAACCCGGGTCTCTGGGAAGCTTGTGGAGATGTGTGCCAATTGAGCCATTAGGTGCTCTTGTTGCTCTTCTGCATCATTTTATGGTTAGCCTTGGATTTTGGAGTTTTGGTGCATTTGGTTAAATGAAATAGAAATTAGGTTTATTCCATCTTCTTCTCCAAATCTCCTCTTGGCGCACAAGCTCTCCCTCTCCATAGCCCTTGCCGATTCTTCATCCTTGCGGCTCCTTGGATCGTTCATCATCATTAGGGTAGGTATCGATCTTCCTCTTCTTCTTCTCGGCCGTTTGGTGTGCTTTTGGCCAAGTGAAAAGAGGTGTGTTGTGTGTGTTTGTGTTGATTGCGGCCGGTAGAGAAGCCCGGCCAGCCAGCCATCGTCGCACGTCCGGCCGGCGGATCGCACGCCGGATCGCGCGCAGAAGCAGATCGCGCCTGCGGTCGCGCCGCCGCCGTCGCACGGATCGCCCCTGCGATCGCACACGATCGCTTCAGATCTGTTGGCGGCCCTGCCGCCACGCCATCGCTCACGAGTCGCCCAGATCTGTTGAAGCGGCCCTGCCGCACGCCATCGTTCGTTCCCGATCGATCGTGCGGATCGCGCGCGCGAGCAGAAGAGCGCGCCGAACGCCGGCGTCCGCGCGCCCGGCCCGCGTCCGCGTCGCTGTCGCCGACGCGACACCCGCGCGCGCTCGCGCCCGAAGCTGCTCGCCCCCGCGCGCCCAGACGCCTTTCGCTCGCGCGCGCGCGTCCTCTGCCGTGAATCCGTGCCGTGCCGTGCGCGCGGCGCAGCGCCCGCCCTGCCGTGCCCGGCTTGCCAGCGACTCCAAACTCGTGTCGCCGTGCGCGTGAGTTCCCGAGCCGAGCTTGCTTTGTTCTATTGTTGTTTAGACGTTTTAGATGCTGATTATTATTGGTTTGCTAGGTTCCCGCTCGCTAGCTCGGGATTGTTCGCATGACTTAGGATTTGTGTGTAGAAGCCTCCCGACCAAGGTAAGGATTTCTTACCGGAGTTGTGTGGCCTCATGGTATATTTGTGATTGTTGTTTTGTATGCTGTGTATGATTATTAGCATGTTTAGCCCTAGGTGCTCATTACGAATTCTGGTGGCATGAACTCTTGTATTGTTTCTCATGTTAGCCCATGCTAGGTTGTTCCATCTCGGCATGTTTGATATCTGTTCTTGCTTCGTAGTATCATGCTAGGTTCCTTGTATCCATTGAGCACGTATTGGACCGCATTGAATGAATTGTTATTATTGTTATGGTTTAGAGTTCAAGTAGGTAGCATCATCGGGCGGATGCATAACGTAACTTGCATCCCGAGCGAGGACGTGCGAGATGGTACTCCGTCTCGATCCCGTTAGGGTTTAGCTAACCCTAACGGTGGTGGCCTGCAATCTTGGGTGAGGGTGGCGGTATTAAATGCCCCAAAGGTCGGGATGATGACTTGGCATTGCCTCGTCCGGCGATCGGCACGTCCTCGGCGTGTTCGGCCGTAGCCCTTGATTGCCACTGTTAGGGCAAGGACCGCTTCACGGTGTAAGCCTACCACGGCCGGTTCCTTAGCCTCAGTGCGGTGGTACAGTGACATAGTTCACGTGTGTCAGTCTCACACCCCTATGTCGGTGACACCGATCCGAGAGATTTAGTTAGGCGTGGTATTTGGACATGGGCAAGCTTGCCACTAGACCCGGCACCCCCATAGTCTGCGGTAGCACGCGGTGCGCGCGCTTACGCTCATTACTGGCGCGCCGACCAGGAGAGCTCCTCGGGATCTTGAGCTAGTGCACCTTTCGTATCGGCGATGAGCGGTGGCGAGGCGGGACTCGTTTCTCGTATAGGGCGTATTGTGTGGTGGATTTATTTCCGGACTAAGACCACGAGTTGGCATTCGAGGTCCAAGTGTGGACTTAAGCTATGTGCTCTATTACGTGTTTATACTCATAGCTTGCATACATTCTTCTAGATGATCATGTATATCGTATTGTACCCCGGTTGGGGATTCTTCTTGAGTAATTCGTTACTCACCCTTATTCTGTGGTTTTCCCACAGTAACCAAGCGGGAGGCAGGATGGTGAAGAAGGAGGAGTGTGATCATGGAATCTGCTTTGTCATCTCGACCATTTTATTATATCATGACTCTTGACTTTTGTTATTTCCCTGAATGCATGTAGGCGGGCACGGAGCCCTAGGATGTTTTCTTACGTTTTATGGATTCCAACATATTTGTACTTGTGGAATGTTTAAATGGTTTAAATAAATCTCTGATCAGAGTATGCTTTTAGAAATGTATGTTTTGATTGTGGAATGTTTCTGTTTTTACTTGGGATCCGAAATGTATTTTTTTCATAATGTCTTTTATTTTGAATACATGCATTGGGGTAAAGGCCCATTTAGAGCCCCTTTTGGGTCGGGTCTTTACAGTTTAGGTGCTGAATGTAGTTTCAATACCGCCTTTCACACTCAGACCGATGGCCAGACTGAGAGAGTGAACCAGATCCTTGACAATATGTTGCGAGCCTGTGTACTTGACTTTCTGGGCAGTTGGGACCAATATTTGTATCTGATGGAGTTTGCTTACAACAACAGTTATCAGGCAACAATTCAGATGGTGCTGTTTGAGGCTTGGTTTGGCAAACATTGTAGGTCTCTAGTGTTTTGCCAAGACATTGGTGACAGAAAAGTTTTGGGTCCTGAGTTGCTTGGATCACTAATGATGCAGTGTAGAAGATCTGGGCTCGTATGTTGACCGCACAGAGGAGGGAAAATAGTTACGTCGATGTTAGGCGTAGAGACTTGGAGTTTGAGGTGGGACAACATGTTTTCCTGAAGGTAGCACCGATGTGTGGAGTTCTAAGGTTTGGTAAGCGAGGCAAGCCGAGTCCCAGTATTGTGGGACCTTTTGAGATCCTTGAGCGAATTGGTCTAGTGGCGTACCGATTGGCTTTGCCCCCGTCTTTGGCATCTGTGCAAAACGTATTCCACGTGTCGATGCTATGTCAGTATGTTGCCGACCCGTCCCACATTGTTGATTTTGAGCCGTTGGAGCTGAATAAGGACTTGAGCTTTGAGGATAAGCCGATGTAGATCCTAGCCTAGGAGTGCAAGACTTTGAGTAATCGGGAGATCAACCTAGTCAAAGTTCAGTGGAGAAATTAGAGGGCAGAGGAAGCGACTTGGGAGATTGAGGACGAGATGAGTACACACTATACAGAGTTGTTTCAGTCTTAGGACTTTTGGGGAAGAAAGTTTTAAAAGGAGGGAGTTTTATAACAACCCACGTTTTTGTACCGGTTCTCCAGGTACTTTCGGTTGATTATTGGTTATGCGGTTTGGGCTACGTTGGTCAATTGGTGTAAAGACCCGACCAGAAAAATGGTTCTAATCCTAGGTCTTTACTCAGCATGCAAGTGAAAAGCATAAATGACACAAACCAGAGGTCGAATTTAAAACTTTTCAAACATAAAGAGTGGAAAACATTTAAAACAAAGTCAGATAATCATTAAGCAAAACCATCCAATTTAAAAGCGATGGATCGATCGATTATTTTTCCTTAAAACATAAAAGATAGTTGAAGCAACGATAAATAAGTTTTCCCTACGGACTCATGTCCAACTACATGATGAATTCAAATAGTGTAAATAAAGACACGGACAGAGTGTCAAGGCATCCATGATCTCGGCTCCCTCCGCTAGCGCCCGGTCTTTGTCCAAAGTTACGGTAGAAAACCACGATGAAGGGTGAGTATAAACATACTCAGTAAGAATCCCCGACCATGGTACGATACGATGCAATCACAATAAATTAACTGCGATCGAACCCGAGCAACCTATATCGAGCCAAACAAATACATCAATAATCATAAAATAGCCCTAAATACTCTAAAATAAGCGCGGGGCTCGGCTCGGGAGCAACTCACGAGGCGCGGTGACACTCGAACGGGCATTTGCACGGGCTAGGCGGTGATGGGCGCATGACAGTGTATTTGGGGCAGCTCGCTCGTGTTTGGGGCTGTGACGCGGGCGTGGCGCGCTGACACGGCGCTGGGGCTCGATGGCGAGGCGAGCGCGCAAGCGCGAGCAGCAGCAGCAGCGGAGGCGCGCGGCGCGGCGATGCGCGCTCTGAGGACGCGACTTCGGGCGGCTCGGCCACGAGGGCCGCCACGACGACTTCGGACACAGGCGACACGGGGCGCGACAGGCCCAGGCTCGGGTTGGCGATGGCGCGACGCTTTCGGCCGAGGCGACTGGGTGGGCGGCCTTTCGGTGGCGACTCGACACTGAGGCTGCGACGCGACTTGGCGGTAGGGGGCTCGGGTGGCGAGGGTGGCTCGGGCGGGCCATTGGCGAGCTAAATTTGCTCGGGCAAGAAATTTGGCGAGCCATGGCTAGGGGTGGGCTAGGTGGGGGGGGGTGCTCGGGGAGAGAGAGAGAGAAAGTTGATTTTGGGGAAAAATAAAAGAAAAAAAGAAATAAAAAGGAAAAATGGGAAATAAAAGGAAAAATGGGATTTAAATTCCATTTTCCATCCTTATCCACTTAAAACCTCAAAATCCCATTTCGGCTTCCTCCTTCGAGACCCGATCAAAGAAATCTTTTCCAATCAATCAAACTCACTTAAATCCAACTCCCAAAGCAACACTAAAGGCTGGGCTCGAATCCCAAAAGAAACACCCAAACAACCATCACTTTGCCAAAACCCAAAACCACAACCGAACTTCCAAACGACTAGCCCAAACATCTCGAGACTCATGACCAACAACAAACAAGCCTCAACAAAAGCAGGAGCTACCTCGAAGCCACGAAGACCACAAATCTGCCGGAGAGCCAAAAGACCAAAATACCCCCAAGGGTCCAAACGGCTCTAAAACCCAACCAAACAACCGAATCTTGACCGAAGGCACCTCGAAAAGCTGGAATAGGAAAGCGGGCTGTTACAATACTCCCTCCTTATAAGACTTTCGTCCTCGAAAGTCCTAAGACGAAACAGACTCGATGAAACTCCTTGATCTAGCCAAGCTGAACTTCTCGGCCAACAACACTAGCCCTCTTCGAGAACCAAACTCTCTTGGGTTCTCAAAAACTCAAGGCCACAATGCCATCCATACTGGGCATACATGAACTCCAAGGGAGCAGGCGGCAAACCACGTCCTCAACTCGCACCAACTCTAAAGCGGTGCTACTCCGGCAAACTCGAGGGCGGGCCACAAGCTCGAAACTTAACGCCCACATGATGGCGAACTCCTCGGAAGCTCACGGTGACAACAAACAAACTCAACCTTTCAACAAAGTGGCCAAACAATGAACCTTCCAGATTCGAGAAACCAAACGGCCGAAAGCAAACTTTTCCATGCAAATCTACTAGCAATGGCCAAAGAAAACAACTGCCGGGCAAGGAAACCACCAAAAATTCCTCTCAAGGAAAACTCGGGTGCAAGGACTAAACCATCACGCAGACTCTCTACGGCACAACACCTTGAGGAAAGCGGCTCAATGGCTTTACCAACCAAAGCCATGGCACCTCTGTGCCAACCCACTCAAACGGCTCTGCTACTCCAAGCTGCGAGTGCACAACAAGGAGCAAAGCCCGAGAAGGGCTTGCTTGCTCAGCAGAACTCAACCCAAACTTATAACGAGCGACACTCGCCTCCAAGCTACCTCTCAACTCTTAAAATCCACCGGCTACTCAAAAGACTTCTCCTTTTCGCTTAGGCCAAACTTATCTTCCAAACGAAGCTCCACTCCCGAAACCTTACAAGGAAAACGGATGGCGACAACCTCAAAGCTTACGGATCCTAAGCCACACGATTCCGCAAGACTACCTCAGGAAGCTAACACTCGAGGCTGACATCCATGGAGCAACTCAACCACCACAAGAGACTAGGGGAAGGGAAATCTTCAATCCCCAAAAAAACCAACAACTTGCCGAAACAACTCTTTACTGGCTGGCCACCACCCTTGCGGGGACAAACAACTCTTGCTTGCTAACAACACAAAGCGAGGACCCTCTCATTTGGGGTGGCAATTTGCGCTACTCGATCAAATACACAACTTATGAGCTAAGTCGACTCCTACAAAAGCAGAAACGAATTCCCAGCAAGCAAACTCTGAAGGGCAACGGACTTCACACAAGCTCGCTGACTTTCTCAAACCCAAGGCAACAACAACCAACTCTCTTGGAAGTAACACCCAAGGGAAAACTCAACCAATCGGAACACCAACTCAAAACCAACAGCACTTGCTCAACTACCGAGGGAGGGGTCAACTCCAAAAACTTACTGACTAGAAACAAGACCTTAGGGCAACGCCCTCCAGCTAGAACCGAACTAGCTCTCGAAACAACAAGAGAACCAAATCTTGGCCAAACACTCACAAGAGGAGAACAACCTTTACTGTGGCCTCTAGAACACCATCCAAGAATCCGCTTTAATCGAACAAACGACTACTTCCAAGTAGCCAACAAATTTTTCCCTCTTGCTAGCACCACTACCATCAATTCCAAGCCCAAAGGAGTAAACGACAAATCCCGAAGAAACGGCTCTTACAAACAGACAACCAAAGGACGAGAGAGCTCCACATACGCTCACTGTCTTGCTCCACTAGAGCAACAACATCTACATCTCACGGGGCAACAACAGGGGTCCATCTTAGACTGAACCTCCAAAAGCCAAACGGGGCAACTCGACATCTTGGAAACAGGAAAACAACCAACTGGGCACGAACCATTCGTCCCACAAGCAAAGCAAATCTCTAGCAGCTCCAAACCACACCTTGGTCAACACCAAGCATCAACTTGCCACCGCACCGAAACCAATCCGGACTCTGCTCCAAACAAACTCTGGCTTGCTAGCCTACCAAGACTGCCAGCAACTCAACCGAGGCTACAAACTACACGCCTCCAGCTAGCCCACTGAAACTCACTAGCTGGGCCTGACTGAGCTCGAGAGGCTCTCCCCAACCTAGGGTTCTTCGGCAACCCTCGACACACACTGCCGACAAACGAGCTAACAGCCAACTGCCTGAACAGGCACAACTCTCTCCAGCATCTCAACCATGCAGGCCAACTCCAATTCCTTGGGAACCAAGAGGATCCGAAACGCTACCGAATGCTTCGTCCTCCTACTCAAACATCAGCCTCAACAAGGCTTCTACCCAAGGAAAGGATCCAAACAACCCTCTTAGCCAAGGCGATCAGAAACTTCGCGGCTTTGCTACCACCGCACTTGTTCAGTTTCCAACTGAACTCCAACCTATGGAACACCAAAAGTTCCATCTCCACACGATGCTAAAAGCTGAGGCAACCTTGCTTTACCAAGGCATAACCATGCCACACCGAACTTACTTTATACCAAGCCTCTACCAAGGGTGCTTACCCATAAGGCGTCCAAATCCTCTCGCAAGGCATCAACTCATCTCGCCTCAAAGGCATCCAACTCGCCTCATAGGCATCCAGCTCATCTCATGAGCATCCAACTCAGAGTCCCTCTGCTGGACCAAACTCGCATCTACGATGCACAACTCTCCTCGAGTTAAGGCACTCGAAGGTAGTTGACCGCACTACCAACCACAAGGAAACTCTTGGCCTTAACACTAGCGCGAGACTCACGCGCACCAACACTTGCCAACCGCAAACCTGCTGACTGGCTCAACCCCCAGAAACACTGGGAAGAGGCTCCGGCTCCTCTCGAGCATCATTTCGCTTGTAGTCCATCGACTACCACCGAACTAGTCCTCGGCACGACCTAAGCAGTGCAAGCGCGCCATAAACGGATCCAAGGCTAAGCGAGTGCTTATTTGAACTCCGAACGACATAGAACCATCTGCTATGCCCAAGCCAAACTCAAGCTGAACGGACTTAGTGCCAAAGTGGCACACCAACCAATGCACCTCAAGTGCTACTACTACCAAATCCACATCCGAGGAAGTGGGAACATTAAACAACAAAGCGAGCTCGTAAGGGGAAAAGATGACCCTTCATCCGCCTCAAGCCACTAACACGGCAACTTGCCAAACAATCGGGCGATGGTGGAGACTCGCTAGTCCACCTCTCACAAGGGACTTCCATCACCATCGATGAACCAAGCAAAGACAGAGAGCGGCACACCTCGGCCTCTGAGCAATGGGGCATCCCACACACGGATGCTAAACTCAAACACAGCCAACTAATTTACTACTAGCGGCGGGACTTACTAAAACATCGAGCTCTACAGGCATCCATTTGCCAAATCGGGCGGCTCCATCAACGCCAACCAACTCATCCGAATAAAACCTGCTGATCATGCCCTCCAGGGAACCTCAGGGGCTACAAGAGCTCTTTGGGGAAAAATCTTTGAAACAAACTCGCCAATTTGGGCTATTCGTGCCGGGACTCCTCACTACGCGCTACAAAGCTGCGCTGGGTCTCCGCTCTCGATAGCTAAAGACACGCCATCAAATCTCTCATGGTTGGAGCACACTCTTCTCAAGGAGTCTCACTGAGGCGCTGCTAGCCTCTACCCCCTCCTTTAGGCAACTCAAGCTGCGGGGCCAAATCGGCATGCGAGGCCTAACAACCACGGACGCGGCCTCAACATCAACACGATCGGTCCAACACCTCGGTCGAACACGCCAAGCGTCTGCTCCTGCAGGTGCGATCAACATATCGGCGATCCGCACGAAGCACCTCCACCCTCTCACTAGGGAAAAGCGAGAACCTGGGCCACACATGGCCAGCGGGAGTCTAAGCTGCGCCTCCCTGCGGAGCGATGTCCCGGGGGCATCCGATCTATCTGGATACCTCAACAAGCTGCTAAACAAACTGCTCGCACTGCGGGAAAGTTGGCATGATGGCTCACTAAGCCCAAACCAACAACTAGTCAGAACCTGCTCGTCTCCGCTACACAACACAAGGCATAAAAGCTAGATGAAAAGTATTGTAAATCTTACCCTTTTCTTTAAAGCAAGAACTTAGGCGCACACGATGACCGCCGAGTCTTGATGATCATGGAAAAACGACCTACAACAAAAAGGTCGGTCTGAGAATCTATGACTCTAAGCTCGATACCAAGCGAAGGACCCGACCGAATGGGGCTCTAAATGGGCCCTTACCTCAATGCATGCATACAAATCAACACTAGAATTTGCAAGATGGTTGTTTGGATTCTAAGTAAAAACAAAAAACGGCAAGAGTTCATTTAAAAAGTCAATACAAAATTCTTGAAACCTGTCCCTGTTTCCAAGCACCTGTTCCAAGACAAATACATTTCCAAAACTTACTCTGATCAGAGATTTATTTAAATCATACAAGCTTTACAACATTTACAAAAATGCTAGAATCCGGAAATACATTCATAAAACAACCTAGGGCTCCGTGCCCAACTACATGCATTCTGAGAGGACATTTAAAACATAAATACAAGACATAAGACTCGAGAGTTGAACAACGGGTTTTCCATGATCACAGCTCCTCCTCGACCATCCCGCCTCGCGCCATGGTTTCTGAAAGATAAGTAAGGGTGAGTAACGAATTACTCAGTAAGAATCCCCAACCGGGGTACAATACGATATAATCAATCATGGATTCCAGCATATTTGTACTTGTGGAATGTTTAAATGGTTTAAATAAATCTCTGATCAGAGTATGCTTTTAGAAATGTATGTTTTGATTGTGGAATGTTTACATTTTTACTTGGGATCCGAAATGTATTTTTTTCATAATGTCTTTTATTTTGAATACATGCATTGGGGTAAAGGCCCATTTAGAGCCCCTTTTGGGTCTGGTCTTTCTGATTGGTATCGAGCTCGAGTCATAGATTCTCAGAGGACCGACCTTTTGTTGTAGGTCATCCTTCCATGATCACCAAAGACTCCGAGCGGTCATCAGTGTACGCCTAGGTTTATTGTTTTAGAAAGAAAAAGGGTTAAGAATTTACAATACCTATCATCTAGTGTATGCCTTGTTTGGTGTTGTGGAGCGAGACGCAGCGAGTGTTCGACTCGTTGTTGGTTTGGGCTTAGTGAGCCATCATGCCAACTTTCATGAGGCAAAGCGGTTTGTTTAGCGGCTTGTTGAGGTATCCAGATAGATTCGGATGCCCCGGGACATCGTTCGAGAGGAGGCGAGCTTAGACTCCGTTGGCCATTTGTGGCCCCGGGCTTTCGCTTTTCCCTAGTGAGAGGGTGGAGGTGCTTCGTGCGCATCGCCAATATGTTGATCGCACCCGCAGGAGCAGCGGCGCTTGGCATGTCCGACCGAGGAGTTGGACCGATCGTGTTGATGTTGAGGCCGCGTCCGTGGTTGTTAGGCCCGCATGCGGATTTGCCCGGGCATTGAGTTGCCTAGAGGAGGGGGTAGAGGCTAGCAAACGCCCTCAGTGAGACTCCTTGAGCGAGTGTGCTCGACCATGAGAGATTTGATGGCGTGTCTTTAGCTATATCGAGAGCGGAGACCTGTGCGCGATTTGTAGCGTAGTGAGGAGTCCGGGCACAGATAGCCCGGTATCGAGTTTGTTTGACATTTTTCCCCAAGAGCTCTTGTAGCCCGGAGGTTCCCTGGAGGGCATGATCAACGAGCTTATTCAGATGAGTTTGTTGGCGTTGATTGAGACGCCTGTGTTGGCAAATGGATGCCTGTAGAGCTCGATGTTTTAGTAAGTCCTATCGCTAGTAGTAAAGTAGTTGGCCGAGTTTGAGTTTAGCATCCGTGTGTGGGATGCCCCCATTGCTCGAGGCCGAGGTGTGCCATTCTGTCTTTGTTTGGTTCATCGATGGTGGTGGAAGTCCCTTGTGAGAGGTGGACTAGCAGAGTCTCCACGATCGCGCCCGATTGTTTGGCAAGTTGCCGTGTTAGTGGCTTGAGCGCAGATGAAGGGTCATCTTTGCCCCCTTGCGAGCTCTTTGTTGTTTAACAACCCACTTCCCGGATGTGGATTTGGTAGTAGTAGCACTTGAGGTGCATTGGTTGGTGTGCCACTTTGGCACTAAGTGCGGTTGAGCTTGAGTTTGGCTTGGGCATAGCAGATGGTTCTATGCCGTTCGGAGTTCAGCGTACTCCTTTAGCCTTGGATCTGCATTTATGGCGATTGCACCCGTTTAGGTCGTGCGCGAGGGCTAGTTCGAGTGGTAGTCGATGGACTACAAGCGAAATGATGCTCGAGAGGAGCCGAGCCTCTTCCCCGGTGTTTCTCGGAGGTTGAGTAAGTCGGCGAGTTGCCGGTTGGTAAATGTTGGTGCGCGTGAGTCTCGCGCTAGTGTTAAGGCCAAGAGATTTTCCTTGTGGTTGGTAGTGCGGTCAACTACCTTCGAGTGCCTAAATCGAGGAGAGTTGAGCATTGTAGATGCGAGTTTGGTCCAAATTGAGGGACCATGAGTTGGATGCTTATCGATGAGTTTGGATGCCTATGAGGCGAGTTGGATGCTTTTGAGGCGAGATGAGCTGATGCCTTGCGAGAGGTTTTGGATGCCTTAGGGGTAAGCACCCTTGGTAGAGGCTTGGTACAAAGTAAGTTTGGTTTGGCATGATTATACTTTGGTAGAGCAAGGTTGCCTCAGCTTCGAGTATCATGTGGAGATGGAACTTTTGGTGTTCCTTGGATTGTTTGTATCGCTGCCAGGAGTTATCGTTGCCTTGTGGAAAAGCGCTTGTTAGTCTTGGATCTCTAAAGGAAGGTTGGGAGTTGTGCACACAAGTGTGTTTTGTGTGGTTCGTTCCGTGGCGAGAGTTTCAGATCCATGTAGGGTTTGCCTTGGAGATCTCGTGCTCAGTTCCTTGAGAAGTTGGACTCCAGGTGGTTGTTGTAAGGCTTTGGTTGAGGTGGTAAGGATACCGTGCTCGTGGTATCAAGTTGTTGCTTAGGCAAGATTTGTTAAGTTGGGCCTAAGCTTGGTTGGCGGATCTTCTTGTTGATCGTTGGTTGGAGTTCAGTTGGAAACTGAACAAGAGCGGTGGTAGCTAAGCCGCGTGGTTTCTGATCGTCATGGCTAAGAGAGTTGTTCGGATCCTTCCTTGGGTAGAAGTTATGTTGTGGCCGATGCTTTGAGTAGGAGGATGACGATTCTCGTAGCGTTCGAGTCCTCTAGGTTCCCAAGGAGTTGGAGTTGACCCAGCATGGTTGGGATGCCGGAAATTGGAGTTGTTTGTTCAGCGATTGTCTGCTGTTAGATCGTATCTGGCAGTGTGTGTGTCGAGGTTGCCAAAGAACCCTAGGTTGTGGAGAGCCTCTCCGAGCTCGGTCAGAGCCCAACTAGTGAGTTTGAGTTGGCTAAATGGAGGCGTGTAGTTTGTAGCCTCGGTGGAGTTGCTAGCAGTCTTGGTAGACTAGCAAGCTAGTGTTTGTTTGGAGTAAAGTCCGGAGTGGTTTCGGTGTGGTGGCAAGTTGATGCTTGGTGTTGACCAAGGTGTGGATTGGAGTTGCTAGAGTTTAGTTTTGCTCGTGGGGGCGAGTGGTTTGTGCCATGTTGGTTGTTTTTCTGTTTCAGGATGTTGAGTTGCCCCGTTTGGCATTTGGAGGTTGATCCGAGATGGACCCTTGTTGTGCCCCGTGAGATTAGATGTTGTTGCTCACGGTGGAGCAAGACGGTGAGCGTATGTGGAGTTCTCTGTCCATTGGTTGTCCGCTTGTAAGAGCCGTTTCCTTCGGGAGTTGTCGTTACTCCCTTGGTCTTGGAGTTAATGGTGGAAGCGCTAGCTTGAAGGAAAAGTTTGTTGGTCGCTTGGAAGTAGTCGTTTGTCCGATTAAGCGGATTCTTGGATGGTGTTCTAGAGGTTGCAGTAAAGGTTGTTCTCGCCTCTTATGAGTGTTTGGCCAAGATTTGGTTCGTTTGTTGTTTCGAGAGCTAGTTCGTTTCTAGTGAAGGGCGTTGCCCGAGGTCTTGTTCCTAGTCGTAAGTTTTGGGAGTTGACCCCTCTCCTCGCAGATTGAGCAAGTCTTTGTTTGTTTTGGTTTGGTGGTCCGATTGGTTGAGTTTTCTCTTGGGTGTTGCTTCCAAGAGAGTTGGTTGTTGTTGCCTTGGGTTTGAGCAAGTCGTGGCGTGTGTGGAGTTCATTTGCCCTTCCGAGTTTGCTTGCTGGGAAGTCGTTTCCGTTTGGCGTGAGTCGGCTTAGCTTCCGAGTTGTGTAGTCGATCGAGTAGCGCGTGGTCAGCCCAATGAGAGGGTCCTCGCTTTGTGTTGTTAGCAAGCAAGAGTTGTTTGTTCCCGCAAGGGCGGAGGCCAGCTAGTAAGAGTTGAGTTGTTCTGGCAAGTTGTTGGTTCTTTGGGGATTGAAGATTTCCTTTCCCTCTAGCCTCTGTGGTGGTTGAGTTGCTCCTTGGATGCCAGCCTCGAGTGATAGCTTGCGAGGTAGTCTTGCGGATTCGTGTGGCTCAGGATCCGTAAGCTTTGAGGTTGTCGTTATCCGTTTTCCTTGTGAGGTTTTGGGAGTGGAGCCTCGGTTGGAAGATGAGTTAGGCTTAGGCTTAAAGGGAAGTCCTTTGAGTAGCCGGTTGGATTTTAAGAGTTGAGTAGTAGCTTGAGGCAGCGTTGCTCGTTATAAGTTTGGGTTGAGTTCTCACGAGCAAGCCCTTCTCGGGCTTTGTTCCTAGTTGTTGTGAGTTCCCGGTTGGCGTTAGCGAGCCGCGTTTGAGTGAGTTGGCACAGAGGTGCCGTGGCATTGGTTGGTAAGCTGTTGAGCTGTTTTCCTCAAGGTGTTGTGTCGCAGATAGCTGCGGGATGGTTTAGTCCTTGCTTCCCGAGTTTTCCTTGAGAGGAAGGTTGGATGTTCCTTGCCTGGCGATGTTCTCCTTGGTCGGTTGCTGGTAGGTGTTCGTTGGAAAGTTTGCGTTCGGCCGATGAGGAGTTCTAGTTTGTTGGCTTGGCCGAGTGGAGTCTGTGGCTTGGCCCTTTTTTTTTTTTTAGGTGGCCGTGATTTGAAGTTTGGTGGTGTGAGTGTTGTTAGCCGTCTGGTGTACCAGGATGGTGCCCCTTGCCTTTGGTTCGGCGATTTCTCCTTAAGATGGTTGCTTTAGTGTTGTGGTCGTGTTCTAGTTGGAGAAGTTTGTCTTTTGGATCGATCGCCGATTGGTGGTTCGTTTGTATCTCGTTAAGGTGTGAGTCAAGGTTTGAGGTTTGTTGGTCTCTTGTGAAGTAAGAGTAGGCCGTTTAGTTTTGGAATCTGGAAGGTTGGTTGTTTGCTTGATTTTGTTGTAGGGTTGAGTTTGTTTGTTGTGATTGTGTGCAGTGTTTTTATGTATCGATGTTGGGGCGGCATGTGCCGGACCCATTGTTCATTGTGGACTTTGAGCCCTTGCGGTGATTGAGGGTTTGGGCTTGAGGAGAAGCCTATGAGTAGTATTCTGGTCTTGAGTCGAAGACGTTGCGTAGAAGTGAGATCCGTTGGTAAAAGTTTAGTGAAGGAGTCCGAGTTGGAGGAGGAGGCCGCTCGTGAGCGGGAAGGACGGGATGAGAATGCAGATATCGTGTGTTGTTTCAGTCTTAAGGACTTTCGAGGACGAAAGTCATAAAAAGGAGGAGTATTGTAACGACCTAGGTTTTCATCCCGGTCTTCCAGGTATGCCCTAGGGGTATTTTAGTAATTTGGTCGGGCCGTCAGGGCCGTTTATGTATTTTTCCAGTTGCTAAAATTATTGGATGGATTTATGTAGGTTTATGGAAGGGTTTGTGGTTTGGTTTGAGCAAGGTTTGATGCAAAAGTAAAAATAAAGGGAATTGTCTCGCACTGGGGTTTGAACCCGGGTCTCCTGGGAAGCTTGTGGAGATGTGTGCCAATTGAGCCATTAGGTGCTCTTGTTGCTCTTCCTGCATCATTTTATGGTTAGCCTTGGATTTTGGAGTTTTGGTGCATTTGGTTAAATGAAATAGAAATTAGGTTTATTCCATCTTCTTCTCCAAATCTCCTCTTGGCCACACAAGCTCTCCTCTCCATAGCCCTTGCCGATTCTTCATCCTTGCGGCTCCCTTGGATCGTTCATCATCATTAGGGTAGGTATCGATCTTCCTCTTCTTCTTCTCACCGTTTGGTGTGCTTTTGGCCAAGTGAAAAGAGGTGTGTTGTGTGTGTTTGTGTTGATTTGCAGCCGAGAGAGAAGCCCGGCCAAAGCGACCATCGTCGCGACGTCCGGCCGGCGGATCGCGACGCCGGATCGCGCCAAAGAAGCAAAGACAGATCGCCCTTGCCGCCGCACGACCAGCTTCGCCCTGCGATCGCACAGATCGCCAGATCCGTTGAGAGCCCCGCCAGACGCCATCGCTCACCGGTCGCCCAGATCTGTTGAAGCAGCACCGCCGCGACGCCATCGTTCCCGGATCGTGCGGATCGCGCAGAAGAAGAAGAAGAGACGCCAGACGCCAGCGCCGCGCCGCGCCCGGCCCGCGTCGCGTCGCTCTGTCGCGACAGCAGCACCGCGCGCCGCCCGAAGCTGCTCGCCCAAGACGCCCGACGCTCGCTCGCGCGCGCGTCCTCGCCGTGAATCCGTGCCGTGCCGGTAGCCGCGGCAGCGCCCAGCCTGCCGTGCGGTAGCGCGGCTGCGCCCGACCTGCTGCGTGCGGCTTGCCATGACTCCAAACTCGTGTCGCCGCGCGCGTGAGTTCCCCCGAGCCGAGCTTGTCGTTCTATTGTTGTTTAGACGTTTTAGATGCCGATTATTATTGGTTTGCTAGGTTCCCGCTCGCTAGCTCGGGATTGTTCGCAGCTTAGGATTTGTGTGTAGAAGCCTCCCCACCAAGGTAAGGATTTCTTACGGAGTTGTGTGGGCCTGCGGTATATTTGTGATTGTTGTTTTGTATGCCTGTGTATGATTATTAGCATGTTTAGCCCTAGGTGCTCATTTCAATTCTGATGGCATGAACTCTTGTATTGTTTCTCATGTTAGCCCATGCTAGGTTGTTCCATCTCGGCATGTTCGATATCTGTTCTTGCTTCGTAGTATCATGCTAGGTTCCTTGTATCCGTTGAGCACGTATTGGACCGCATTGAATGAATTGTTATTATTGTTATGGTTTAGAGTTCAAGTAGGTAGCATCATCCGGCCGGATGCATAACGTAACTTGCATCCGAAGCGACAGGACGCACGAGATGGTACTCGTCCTTCGATCCCGTTAGGGTTTAGCTAACCCTAACGGTGGCCCCCGCAATCTTGGGTGAGGGTGGCGATCGTTAAATGCCCCAAAGGTCGGGATGATGACTTGGCATTGCCTCGCCCCGCAGCGATCGGCGCGTCCTCGGCGTGTTCGGCCGTAGCCCTTGATTGCCACCTGTTAGGCAAGGACCGCTTCACGGTGTAAGCCTACCACGACCGGTTCCTTAGCCTCAAAGTGTGGTGGTACAGGTGACATAGTTCACGTGTCCGTGTCTCACACCCTATGTCGGTGACACCGATCCGAGAGATTTAGTTAGGCGTGGTGATCGGACATGGGCGGCTTGCCACTAGACCGGCACCCCCATAGTCCGCAGTAGCAGCACGCAGCGCGCGCTTACGCTCATTACTGGCGCCGGCCGGAGAGCTCCTCGGGATCTTGAGCTAGTGCACCTTTTCGTATCGCGAGATGTGCCGAGGTAGGGACTCGTTTCTCGTATAGGGCGTATTGTGTGGTGGATTTATTTCCGGACTAAGACCATGAGTTGGCATTCGAGGTCCAAGTGTGGAGTTAAGCTATGTGCTCTATTCTGTGTTTATACTCATAGCTTGCATACATTCTTCTAGATGATCATGTATATCGTATTGTACCCCGGTTGGGGATTCTTACTGAGTAATTCGTTACTCACCCTTATTCTGTGGTTTTCCACAGGTAACCAAGGCGGGAGACAGGATGGCTGAAGAAGGAGCTGTGATCATGGAATCCTGCTGTCATCTCTGACCATTTTATTATATCATGACTCTTGACTTTTGTTATTTCCCCTGAATGCATGTAGACGGGCACGGAGCCCTAGGATGTTTTCTTACGTTTTATGGATTCCAACATATTTGTACTTGTGGAATGTTTAAATGGTTTAAATAAATCTCTGATCAGAGTATGCTTTTAGAAATGTATGTTTTGATTGTGGAATGTTTCTGTTTTTACTTGGGATCCGAAATGTATTTTTTTCATAATGTCTTTTATTTTGAATACATGCATTGGGGTAAAGGCCCATTTAGAGCCCCTTTTGGGTCGGGTCTTTACAGTTTAGGTGCTGAATGTAGTTTCAATACCGCCTTTCACACTCAGACCGATGGCCAGACTGAGAGAGTGAACCAGATCCTTGACAATATGTTGCGAGCCTGTGTACTTGACTTTCTGGGCAGTTGGGACCAATATTTGTATCTGATGGAGTTTGCTTACAACAACAGTTATCAGGCAACAATTCAGATGGTGCTGTTTGAGGCTTGGTTTGGCAAACATTGTAGGTCTCTAGTGTTTTGCCAAGACATTGGTGACAGAAAAGTTTTGGGTCCTGAGTTGCTTCAGATCACTAATGATGCAGTGTAGAAGATCTGGGCTCGTATGTTGACCGCACAGAGGAGGGAAAATAGTTACGTCGATGTTAGGCGTAGAGACTTGGAGTTTGAGGTGGGACAACATGTTTTCCTGAAGGTAGCACCGATGTGTGGAGTTCTAAGGTTTGGTAAGCGAGGCAAGCCGAGTCCCAGTATTGTGGGACCTTTTGAGATCCTTGAGCGAATTGGTCTAGTGGCGTACCGATTGGCTTTGCCCCCGTCTTTGGCATCTGTGCAAAACGTATTCCACGTGTCGATGCTATGTCAGTATGTTGCCGACCCGTCCCACATTGTTGATTTTGAGCCGTTGGAGCTGAATAAGGACTTGAGCTTTGAGGATAAGCCGATGTAGATCCTAGCCTAGGAGTGCAAGACTTTGAGTAATCGGGAGATCAACCTAGTCAAAGTTCAGTGGAGAAATTAGAGGGCAGAGGAAGCGACTTGGGAGATTGAGGACGAGATGAGTACACACTATACAGAGTTGTTTCAGTCTTAGGACTTTTGGGGAAGAAAGTTTTAAAAGGAGGGAGTTTTATAACAACCCACGTTTTTGTACCGGTTCTCCAGGTACTTTCGGTTGATTATTCAGTTGTCTGGTTGGGCTACGTTGGTCAATTGGTGTAAAGACCCGACCAGAAAAATGGTTCTAATCCTAGGTCTTTACTCAGCATGCAAGTGAAAAGCATAAATGACACAAACCAGAGGTCGAATTTAAAACTTTTCAAACATAAAGAGTGGAAAACATTTAAAACAAAGTCAGATAATCATTAAGCAAAACCATCCAATTTAAAACAGTGACTGATCAGTACTTTTTCCTTAAAACATAAAAGATAGTTCGAAGCAACAGTAAATAAGTTTTCCCTACGGACTCATGTCCAACTACATGATGAATTCAAATAGTGTAAATAAAGACACGACAGAGTGTCAGCAGCATCCATGATCTCCCAGCTCCCTCCGCTAGCCGCCCCGGTGCTGTCCAAAGTTACCTGGTAGAAAACCACAGTAAGGGTGAGTATAAACATACTCAGTAAGAATCCCCGACCATGGTACGATACGATGCAATCACAATAAATTAACTGCGATCGAACCCGAGCAACCTATATCGAGCCAAACAAATACATCAATAATCATAAAATAGCCCTAAATACTCTAAAATAAACAGGGCTCGGCTCGGGAGCAACTCACGAGGCGCAGCTGACACTCGAACGGGCCGGCTGCACGGGCTAGGCAGCTGATGGGCGCAGACAGGCGCGCTGGGGCACTGGCTCGGCGCTGGGGCGCGCTGACGCTGGCGTGGGGCGTACGACACGGGCACTGGGCTCGATGGGCGGCAGATGCGCGCGCAAACGCGCGCGGCGAAGCAGCAGCAGGGCGAGGGCGCGCGCGCGCGACGACGCGCTCTGAGGACGCGACTTCGGAGCGGCTCGGCATGAGGGACGACGACGACGGACTGGCGACACGGGGGCGCGCGACAGGGACTGGGCTCGGGTTGGCGATGGCGCGCGCGACGCCGGCCGAGGCGACTGGCTGGCGACGCCGAGCCGGGCGACTCGACTGGTCGCGACGCGACTTGGCGTGGTAGGGCTCGGGTGGCGAGGCTCGGCTCGGCGCTGGCGAGCTAGGTTGCTCGGGCAAGGGGCTGGGCGAGCCATGGCTAGGGGCTGGGCTAGGTGGGGGGGGGTGCTCGGGGAGAGAGAGAGAGAAAGTTGATTTTGGGGAAAAATAAAAGAAAAAAAGAAATAAAAAGGAAAAATGGGAAATAAAAGGGAAAAATGGGATTTAAATTCCATTTTCCATCCTTATCCACTTAAAACCTCAAAATCCCATTTCCCGGCTTCCTCCTTCGAGACCCGATCAAAGAAATCTTTTCCAATCAATCAAACTCACTTAAATCCAACTCCCAAAGCAACACTAAAGGCTCGGGCTCGAATCCCAAAAGAAACACCCAAACAACCATCACTTTGCCAAAACCCAAAACCACAACCGAACTTCCAAACGACTAGCCCAAACATCTCGGGACTCGCAGCCAACAACAAACAAGCCTCAACAAAAGCAGGAGCTACCTCGAAGCCCTCAAGACCACAAATCTGCCGGAGAGCCAAAAGACCAAAATACCCCCAAGGGTCCAAACGGCTCTAAAACCCAACCAAACAACCGAATCTTGACCCGAAGGCACCTCGAAAACTGGAATAGGAAACTGGGCTGTTACAATACTCCCTCCTTATAAGACTTTCGTCCTCGAAAGTCCTAAGACGAAACAGCTCCAGTAAAACTCCACTGATCTAGCCAACTGAACTTCTCGGCCAACAACACTAGCCCTCTTCGAGAACCAAACTCTCTTGGGTTCTCAAAAACTCAAGGCCACAATGCCATCCATACTGGGCATACACTGAACTCCAAGGGAACAGACGGCAAACCACGTCCTCAACTCGCACCAACTCTAAAACGGTGCTACTCCCAGCAAACTCGAGGACGGGCCACAAGCTCTGAAACTTAACGCCACGCACTGGCGAACTCCTCCGGAAGCTCACAGCTGACAACAAACAAACTCAACCTTTCAACAAACTGGCCAAACAACTGAACCTTCCAGATTCCAGAAACCAAACGGCCGAAAGCAAACTTTTCCATGCAAATCTACTAGCAACTGGCCAAAGAAAACACTGCCAGGCAAGGAAACCACCAAAATTCCTCTCAAGGAAAACTCGGGCTGCAAGGACTAAACCATCACGCAGCTCTCTACGGCACAACACCTTGAGGAAAACAGCTCAATGGCTTTACCAACCAAAGCCATGGCACCTCTGTGCCAACCCACTCAAACGGCTCTGCTACTCCAACTGCGAGTGCACAACAAGGAGCAAAGCCCGAGAAGGGCTTGCTCAGCAGAACTCAACCCAAACTTATAACGAGCGACACTCGCCTCCAAGCTACCTCTCAACTCTTAAAATCCAACTGGCTACTCAAAAGACTTCTCCTTTTCGCTTAGGCCAAACTTATCTTCCAACCAGAAGCTCCACTCCCGAAACCTTACAAGGAAAACGGATGACGACAACCTCAAAGCTTACGGATCCTAAGCCACACGATTCCGCAAGACTACCTCAGAAGCTAACACTCGAGGCTGACATCCATGGAGCAACTCAACCACCACAGAGACTAGGGGGAAGGGAAATCTTCAATCCCCAAAAAAACCAACAACTTGCCAGAAACAACTCTTACTGGCTGGCCACCACCCTTGCGGGGACAAACAACTCTTGCTTGCTAACAACACAAAGCGAGGACCCTCTCATTTGGGGTGACATTGCGCTACTCTGATCAAATACACAACTTATGAGCTAAGCTGACTCCTACAAAAACAGGAAACGAATTCCCCAGCAAGCAAACTCTGAAGGGCAACGGACTTCACACAAGCTCGCTGACTTTCTCAAACCCAAGGCAACAACAACCAACTCTCTTGGAAGTAACACCCAAGGGAAAACTCAACCAATCGGAACACCAACTCAAAACCAACAGCACTTGCTCAACTACCGAGGGAGGGGTCAACTCCAAAAACTTACTGACTAGAAACAAGACCTTAGGGCAACGCCCTCCAGCTAGAACCGAACTAGCTCTCGAAACAACAAGAGAACCAAATCTTGGCCAAACACTCACAAGAGGCAGAACAACCTTTACTGCAGCCTCTAGAACACCATCCAAGAATCCGCTTAACTGAACAAACGACTACTTCCAAGTAGCCAACAAATTTTTCCCTCTTGCTAGCACCACTACCATCAATTCCAAGGCCCAAAGGAGTAACCTGACAAATCCCCGAAGGAAACGGCTCTTACAAACAGACAACCAAAGGACAGAGAGCTCCACATACGCTCACTGTCTTGCTCCACTAGAGCAACAACATCTACATCTCACGGGGCAACAACAGGGGTCCATCTTAGACTGAACCTCCAAAAGCCAAACGGGGCAACTCGACATCTTGGAAACAGGAAAACAACCAACTGGGCACGAACCATTCGTCCCACAAGCAAAGCAAATCTCTAGCAGCTCCAAACCACACCTTGGTCAACACCAAGCACCAACTTGCCACCGCACCGAAACCAATCCGGACTCTGCTCCAAACAAACTCTGGCTTGCTAGCCTACCAAGACTGCCAGCAACTCAACCGAGGCTACAAACTACACGCCTCCAGCTAGCCCACTGAAACTCACTAGCTGGGCCTGACTGAGCTCTGGAGAGGCTCTCCACAACCTAGGGTTCTTCGGCAACCCTCGACACACACTGCCGACAAACGAGCTAACAGCCAACTGCCTGAACAGGCACAACTCTCTCCAGCATCTCAACCATGCAGGCCAACTCCAATTCCTTGGGAACCAAGAGGATCCGAAACGCTACCGAATGCTTCGTCCTCCTACTCAAACATCAGCCTCAACAAGGCTTCTACCCAAGGAAAGGATCCAAACAACCCTCTTAGCCAAGGCGATCAGAAACTGCGCGGCTTTGCTACCACCGCACTTGTTCAGTTTCCAACTGAACTCCAACCTATGGAACACCAAAAGTTCCATCTCCACACGATGCTAAAAGCTGAGGCAACCTTGCTTTACCAAGGCATAACCATGCCACACCGAACTTACTTTATACCAAGCCTCTACCAAGGGTGCTTACCCATAAGGCGTCCAAATCCTCTCGCAAGGCATCAACTCATCTCGCCTCAAAGGCATCCAACTCGCCTCATAGGCATCCAGCTCATCTCATGAGCATCCAACTCAGAGTCCCTCTGCTGGACCAAACTCGCATCTACGATGCACAACTCTCCTCAGATTAAGGCACTCGAAGGTAGTTGACCGCACTACCAACCACAAGGAAACTCTTGGCCTTAACACTAGCGCGAGACTCACGCGCACCAACACTTGCCAACCGCAAACCTGCTGACTGGCTCAACCCCCAGAAACACTGGGAAGAGGCTCCGGCTCCTCTCGAGCATCATTTCGCTTGTAGTCCATCGACTACCACTGAACTAGTCCTCTGGCACGACCTAAACAGGTGCAACTGCCATAAACGGATCCAAGGCTAAACGAGTGCGCTGAACTCCGAACGACATAGAACCATCTGCTATGCCCAAGCCAAACTCAAGCCTGAACCAGACTTAGTGCCAAAGTGGCACACCAACCAATGCACCTCAAGTGCTACTACTACCAAATCCACATCTGAGGAAGCTGGGCTGTTAAACAACAGCAGGCTCGTAAGGGGGAAAAGATGACCCTTCATCTGCCTCAAGCCACTAACACGGCAACTTGCCAAACAATCGGGCGACTGGTGGAGACTCTGCTAGTCCACCTCTCACAAGGGACTTCCATCACCATCTGATGAACCAAACAGCACAGGAACGGCACACCTCGGCCTCTGAATAGCAGGGCATCCCACACACGGATGCTAAACTCAAACCTGGCCAACTAATTTACTACTAGCAGCAGGACTTACTAAAACATCGAGCTCTACAGGCATCCATTTGCCAAACTGGGCGGCTCCATCAACGCCAACCAACTCATCTGAATAAACCTGCTGATCATGCCCTCCCGGGAACCTCCGGGGCTACAAGAGCTACTGGGGGAAAAATGCTGAAACAAACTCGACAATTTGGGCTATCTGTGCCGGGACTCCTCACTACGCGCTACAAAGCTGCGCACTGGTCTCCCGCTCGATAGCTAAAGACACGCCATCAAATCTCTCATGGTGGAGCACACTCTTCTCAAGGAGTCTCACTGAGGCGCCGCTAGCCTCTACCCCCTCCTTTAGGCAACTCAATCGCCGGGGCCAAACGGCATGCGGGCCTAACAACCCGGACGCGGCCTCAACATCAACACGATCGGTCCAACACCTCGGCCGAAACACGCCAAGCGCCCTGCTCCTGCGGGTGCGATCAACATATTGGCGATCCGCACGAAGCACCTCCACCCTCTCACTAGGGGAAAAGAATCTGGGGCACATGGCCAACGGGAGTCTAAGCTCGCCTCCCTGCGGAACGATGTCCCTGGGGCATCCGAATCTATCTGGATACCTCAACAAGCTGCTAAACAAACTGCTCGCACTGCGGGAAAGTTGGCATGATGGCTCACTAAGCCCAAACCAACAACTAGTCAGAACCTGCTCGTCTCCGCTACACAACACAAGGCATAAAAGCTAGATGAAAAGTATTGTAAATCTTACCCTTTTCTTTAAAAGCAAGAACTTAGGCGTACTGATGACCGTCGGAGTGTCGATGATCATGGAAAAACGACCTACAACAAAAGGTCAGTCTACAGAATCTATGACTCTAAGCTCTGATACCAACTGTAAGGACCCGACCCGAATGGGGCTCTAAATGGGCCCTTACCTCAATGCATGCATACAAATCAACACTAGAATTTGCAAGATGGTTGTTTTGATTCTAAGTAAAAACCAAAAACCGGCAAGAGTTCATTTAAAAGTCAATACAAAATTCTTGAAACTGTCCCCTGTTTCCAAGCACTGTTCCAAGACAAATACATTTCCAAAACTTACTCGATCAGAGATTTATTTAAATCATACAAGCTTTACAACATTTACAAAAATGCTAGAATCAGGAAATACATTCATAAAACAACCTAGGGCTCCGTGCCCAACTACATGCATTGAGAGGACATTTAAAACATAAATACAAGACATAAGACTCGAGAGTTGAACAACGGGTTTTCCATGATCACGGCTCCTCCTCCACCCATCCCGCCTCGCGCCATGGTTTCTGAAAGATAAGTAAGGGTGAGTAACGAATTACTCAAGAAGAATCCCCAACAGGGGTACAACACGATATAATCAATCATCTAGTACCAAAGCATGCAAGCAAACGACTACCAACACGGATCATAGCTCAACGAGCTTACAAAGAAAGATGCGAGTCATCGGAAGTCTCTTACTTAGGCCTAATGATTGGTTATCCTAACCAATCTCGGGACATCTCCGAGGGTCTTTCTCCTCGGCTAGTTGATCACTCAAAAGCCGATCCCAAGGATGTCCTCAAGGGCTTCTTACCCTTGCTAATCTGGACTTACGGGAGAGTACCCGAAGTCAGGCTCTAACGGAAGGAATGGTGTACTCACTAACATTAGCCCGGGAGCTCTCCGAACCGGAAACTAACGCTGCGTGTGCGCGCACACCGCATGCTCTTCTGCAACCGGGCGTAAATGCGGGGCCTAAGGGCAAACTACGCGCGGGTGTACGCATGCCTAAGACTCGGAAGCGGTGTCACGCGATCACGATGAGGCGCGAGGCCCTCGGCGCTCATCGCATGCGGCTGGTCCACCGACACGAAGCTAAGAACCGGCCAAGGCAGGCTTACACCGTTGGCAGGGTTCCGCTCTAGCAGGCTACAAACTAGGCATTCGCCAATGAGGTAGCTAAGTCTCATTGGCTGCCGGGAGGGGGGAGAAAAAGCAAGGTATGTTATGCTTTGCTCAATATCCGACCACTGGGGACAAAGTACGTTATGTCCGCTCTCAACCCCTGAAGCAATGCTTCGCTTTGCTCCCGACCAAGTGGGGACAACATACGTTATGTCCGCTCTCGGCCTCTAGATGATGACAAACCCTACAACTCTATCTAAGAGTACAGAGCAAAAAGCAATGATTCCTGGCTAGCAAGCAAAGACCGACATCAATCACACTACCTAGCATGATACTACGAGCTTAAGCAGGAATCATAAGCATGCCGGCAGAACAAACCTAGCATGGCACTAACATGTAATATCAAGCAAACATGCTAGCAGAAATCAATCAAAGCTGCTCTATTATTATCATGCTCATAACAGTCAGCAAACAAGCAAGGCAAAATCATGACAATATCGCAGGGCCCACACAACTCCGGTAAGAAATCCTTACCTGGTCGGAAGGACACAAAACACAATAAATTAACTGCGATCGAACCCGAGCAACCTATATCGAGCCAAACAAATACATCAATAATCATAAAATAGCCCTAAATACTCTAAAATAAACAGGGCTCGGCTCGGGAGCAACTCACGAGGCGCGGCTGACACTCGAACGGGCCGGCTGCACGGGCTAGGCAGCTGATGGGCGCAGACAGGCGCGCTGGGGCGCTGGCTCGGCGCTGGGGCGCGCTGACGCGGCGCTGGGGCGCGCTGACGCGGCTACTGGGCTCGGGCTGGCGAAGTGGCGGCGCGCAAACGCTGCAGCGAAAAAGCAGCAGGCGCAGGCGCGCGCGGCGCGACGACGCGCTACTGTGGACGCGACTTCGGGGCGGCTTCGGCACGAGGGACGCGACGACTTCGGACTGGCGACACACGGGCGCGCGACGGGGGGCCAGGCTCGGGCAAGCGATGGCGCGCGACGCTCGGGCTGAGGCGACTGGTGGCGGGCGACGCCGAGACGGGCGACTCGACTGGCTGCGACGACGCGACTTAGCGTGGCGGGTGGCTCGGTGGCGAGCTCGGCTCGGCGTACAGGCGAGCTAGGGTCGCTCGGAAAGCAAGTGGCGAGCCATGGCTAGGGTGGGCTAGGTGGGGGTGCTCGGGGAGAGAGAGAGAAAAGAGAGAGAAAGTTGATTTTGGGAAAAATAAAAAAAAAAAAAGAAATAAAAAGGAAAAATGGGAAATAAAAGGGAAAAATGGGATTTAAATTCCATTTTCCATCCTTATCCACTTAAAACCTCAAAATCCCATTTCCCGGCTTCCTCCTTCGAGACCCGATCAAAGAAATCTTTTCCAATCAATCAAACTCACTTAAATCCAACTCCCAAAGCAACACTAAAGGCTCGGGCTCGAATCCCAAAAGAAACACCCAAACAACCATCACTTTGCCAAAACCCAAAACCACAACCGAACTTCCAAACGACTAGCCCAAACATCTCGGGACTCGCAGCCAACAACAAACAAGCCTCAAAAAAAGCAGGAGCTACCTCGAAGCCCTGAAGACCACAAATCCTGCTCGAAGAGCCAAAAGACCAAAATACCCCCAAGGGTCCAAACGACTCTAAAACCCAACCAAACAACCGAATCTTGACCCGAAGGCACCTCGAAAACTGGAATAGGAAACTGGGCTGTTACATAAACACAATTAACAATCGCGCATGCTTTTCGCTTCGGGATTGGAGAGACAATGCACCCAACAATTTCTCTAAAAATACTTTCGTTTATTTCTCAATTACTTTCGCTACAACTCTCTCCACAACTTTTTCTCTCTTCACTCTCTTTCGCCCTACAATTGCCTCTGCGATTTACAATGAAGGAAAACTCTATTTATAGCTAATTACAAACTTCGTCTCCAAGTTTTTACCAAAAAATGTTTCCCACTAATTCTTAAATTAAGGATCCACTAATTCTTTAATATATTAACTCCTAAATTAATTACACATTTATGTCTTAATTATCTACCGACTTATTTCTTCAATAACATTTATTCCAAATACATTAAAATTACATTTAAATTTATTCGAACAAAAACTTATATAGTAGAAATTGACTTCTTAGCTCATAGGTGCGACATGTACGCTCAATATTGGGCACAAATTATAGCCGTTGGATTCCCATTTTAACTCATTCCAGTCAGCTCGTCTCTTTCCCTTTCTTCGTCGTTTGCATCTGTGTACAAAAGGGGCTTTTTTACCCGGTGGATAATTGACATGAATTTCACATTTGAAATAAAAATGAATGTGATTGCTTCAACATTTTGATTCTTGATTTTACGTTTATCTTACCTATCCAATTGCTTCAATTGGCTTCAACATTTTGATTCTTGATCTTACTGGCGTTTATCTTACCTTAACAAATATGATATTAAAGCTCATTGAACTCAAGTGAGTATACGATCGAATAAAAATGAAATCGAATTCAGCGAGGATGAACTCAATCTTCCATAGGTCAAGGATTCTCACTTGGGGAAAGATTGAACCATGATTATTTTTTTTTATTATAACAAAAACTAAGAATAAAATTGTTATTAAATGAAGTCATAATAAGAAATAATTCGATATCAATGGCGGTAGGGCATTGGATTGTTTATCTTAATATTGGGATATATATTAATTTTTACTATTAGTGTCAGAAATTTTATTGTTTTCTTTTTTTAGCAATATTTTTTTTAGTACAAGAGGGGGAAGGGAGACAACAAATCTTACATAGAGGGTACCTACTCTCAAATACATGAGAGTTAAATACCGATTTTGAGGATTAAACTCGTGATCATAACATTGAACTGGATTATCACCAAATAATGAAACTACTAAGCCACCAATTTTTTCGATTTATTTAAGCAATGTATAGAAGTAAAGAAAATAGTTGAGCACAAATACTATATGGATTATTTTCAATCCATTAACTTTAAGCACTGATAGTTAAGGATATACATAATGAATACTCTACTTTGGTATGCCAATTTGTTATCTTAAAAACATAATAAAGCTTTGATTCATAGTTCATTTATGTTACATTTAGTCCCCAATTTTTAAGAAAAATATCCATCTATATTATGTTTGTCAAATTTTTGAAATGCTTTTGAAACAGTGTTTTGTTTTTAATTCAGCATTATAAAACAATGCTAACAAACTTAATTAAAAGGAGTTTCTACACTAAAGATGGATTCAGTCTTTTTGTTTCGATTTAGAATATGATTTTTTGTACAACAATGTAGAATACTAAGGAGGTGTTTGTTTTAAGAGGAGGTGAGATGAGGTGAGGTGTTGGAAGCGCAACACCTTGTTTGGGCCAAGATATTCTTCACCTCATCTCATCTCATCTTCTCTCTCCTTTTTTTTTATAAATTAAAATTTTTTCATCTTTTTATTTTTATATATATATTTACTTATTTTATGTTTGATATATTTTATTATAATAATATTATTATTTTAATATATCAATATTTTATAATAATTATACTATTATTATATCAAATGTTTATTTAAATATATTTGAATTTTAAAAATTAAAATAAATAGATATATATTATCTCTTAATATATAACGTTAAATTTTTATATTTTTATTAATTTTTTAATCTTCTTTAATAACAAAAAAAAAAGTGATAGAATTTCAATTGTTTAGAGATAAACTATAAATATCATATTTAAAAATTAATAATAAAAAGTTATGTGTTTATTTTTAATATTAACAATAAATATATCAATTTATTATTAAAATAAAAATTAAATTTAAATAATTTATGCACATTGAATTTTTATTCATAGTTTACGATAGATTTAAAAGTATGAACTTATTTTCAATAAACTTAAAAATATTAAACTTATTTTGTTTGTTAAAAAAATGAGATTCAAATTTTATACTCTTGTATTCAGCATTGCACTTTGAAATTATAGTAAGAGTGGATATATTTTTTTTTTAAGGATAAATTAATTTAAATAATTTTGAGAGTCTTGATTGTATATACAAAAAACAACTATAAATTTCAAAACTTGTATGAGTCATAGAGATTGAGATCTATTCTACCTAATAAAAAAATAATAAATTTCAAAATTTGAGGGATATTTTATTACTTCCATGTAATAATTATTATCAAAATGTGACCGAGTTCTCTTTTAAGTACAAAAAAAAAAAAAAAAAAAAATTTAGGGGTGTCTATGGTTCTCTAGAAGTATCAATGACTAATAAGATAAATATATTTAATTTATTATTACTTATTAATTTGTGTATTTTATTAACAATTCTTTGACCTTCGGTAACTATGAATATGAATATGAATGTATAAAAGTTATAAGAAAATAATTTTTTTAAATAAAATAAAAATTGCTATCAAGATTTTATAATGACTAGTTTAACCAAATGGTTTTATTTTTATTTTTTAATAAATAGAATCTTGGTATTTTTTAATTTTTTTATTATTATTTAAGTCTAACAAATCTTTTAAAAAAAAGTTATTAACGATGTACAAATATTTTAGATTAGTCAAACTTTATTTTGGTGGTGTGAATTTTTTTTCTCATAATTTTTTTAATTAAACAATATTTAAGTATGAAAGATTGGAAACTTTTAACCTCATGGTTATTATGTCGTACATAATATCATTGAAACTACGTTCTTTTTAATAAAAATATTAATATGATTAAGGGTGCTTAGTATTAAATTTATATTACTTACATTTTATTTATGATAGTAGTTATATTTACATACTTACTATATTAATAGCTAAATATTTGAGAATAATTATTTTTTAAAAAAAAGAAAAAGAACAATTTATTGTTAAAAAAAATATAAGAACAAAATTTTAAAATATATATATATATATATATATATATATATATATATATATATCTTAACATCTCATCTCCTCCCCCTTCACCCCAAACAATGTTTTTCTGTCATTTCATCTCATCTCATCTCACCCCAAACAAGGTTTTTATGGCATCTCATCTCACCCCAAACAAAGTTTTCTACTATCAACATCTCATCTCATCTCATCTCACCGGCAGCCAAACACCCCCTAATTGTTTTACACTCAAATTAATATAAACTATTTTTTTAATAATCGAAAATGACTTAACAAAGTTCAATATCGAAACTAGTTTTACACATTAAAAACAAACTTTATTTGAAATTTGAAATATAGATTATAAAAAAAACTATTCTTAAACAAGCTTATTTATGATTAAAAATAGAAAACAAAACACAACTCTTATCCAAAAGAATCCCTCGATTTAGCCATAAGTTAGGATATGAAAACTAAAAAAAAATGGCCTACTTTATTATCTCAACCTAATCTATTTGGAACATCAAACCAGACAAGTCATACATTTTATAAGATATTTTGATGAAAAAGACAATTAAAAAAAATTAAAAAAAAACATAGAGAAAAGGAGAAATCAGAGTGGTACTGAACTTAACAAATCTCCTTCAATGATGATATATAGAGAAAGGGAGCATTTTTATAAGGTTTCAATTACTACTTGGTCATTCTTTACTTTCATTCAAACATTCTTAAAAGTTATACTAATGGCTACTAAATTGTGTAGCCTTTGTCTTTTCTTATCTAAAATAGGTAAATTAAATCTCAAAACAAAAGCCTCTAAATTTAATCAAAGATAAATAGAGTCAAAGGTTATAAATTGAAAGCCTAAGGAATCCCAAAAATAAGGTCTAAGAGACAAACAAGGCAGTACCAATCTACATTTTTGTTTTGTAGGTTTCACAAAAAACACACATCCAATTTGTCAAAAACCAACTCCTGTTGGTCATGCAGACAAAACCTAGGAGTTAGAGAAAGGCAACACAATCCCATACATGTAACAATATTCCATTGTTTGTACTTCCAAGAACCACTCAAAATTAACCTAAAATAATAATTATAATAATAATAAACATGATCTCATCAAAAACAAATTTTAGGAGCATTCTCAATTTCCATAAGATTTGTACTAAGCTTTTGATCTTCTTCCAGTGAAAATCCACATGGTATAATATTAGAGAAAATCTATTTCTTTCAAAAAAAGAAAAAAGAAAAGAGAATGGTTTCTTCCTCTTTTAATTTCTTCAACAAATCCAGCTAGTAATCCCAAACCCCAAAAGAAGGAGATCAATTCAGAACAAAGAGATTGGGAAAAATAGATCATAAATTGAAGAAGAAAAAGGTAATCAAGCATTCAAACAACATCCACAAAAGAAGAAGATTTAACAAAGAGGAAGATGAAGAAAGATGTAATTAACAATAGAGTTAAAAAAAAAAAAAAAAGAAGGGTTCATAAGAAGATTCAATGGCTGACCTTTGAAACCAGTTACTAGTCAATCCGATCGCCGAAAATATATATATATATATATATATATATATATATATATATATATATATATTTGGAATCGGTTGTTGGTCGTTTTTTTTTAATTCAAACCCTCAAAATTGGTCAAATTGTGGGTTTGAATTATCTTTCAGAAAGGTGGAAGCTGAACATTTTGCATATGAAGAGGCAAATTCATGAATGGAAGTCCTGAACTTGATGGGTCTTGAAATGGGTTGTTGTTGTTGTTGTTGCCGCCACCACCAAATCCGCCGCCGCCGGCTGTCGAAGCTTGCTGCTGATCTTCATCATCTAGTGGCAATCTCTCATATGCTACATTGGTAAACGATGCCGCTATCAAAAACACCGGCCCTGCTGCCGTTAATTCTCCGGCAACCGTCCCACCAACCACCTGTCCCTGCCCTCCCCCCAAAAATATACTCAAACTAGTGGCACCGGGCGGAGCAGGTGGCGGTAGAAACGATCCTGACAGCGACAAAATCTGGAACCTCCCTTGAAGAGTCAACACCGACCCTGCGGCTGCTGGCTGGCGGAGGCCCACGTTCGTGACGCTTCCACTGCCGCTCAAAATACAGATCCCTCGCTGCCGTCGGCGGGCATAGGATGCGATGCAATCGAACACGTCGCAGCCGCTACCAACCTCTAAGATGTGGACACGCAGCGTGTTGGCGCTCTCGCGGGTGATGATAACTGGCGGCTTTGGCCTATTTTTAGAGCCTGGTGGTCGGCCACGGGGGCGGCGGCCAACAACATCTCCCGGGCCGCCTAGGGTTTGGTGGGGATCGTCATCTTCCTCGTGTTCACCGGAGAAATGAGCCCCGAGGTTTGAAGGATCATCCACAGACGTGGTCTGCTGGAGATGAGTTAGATATCTACTTCCTAAATCTAATCCAGCCATCAAAATATCCAGAGATAAAAAAAAAAAAAAAAAAAAAAAAAAAAAAAAAACGTATTAAAAAACACAAATTAAATATCAAAAAAACAAAAAACCCAGAAAGGGGAAGGAAAAGCAAGAGAAAATTAAAGGGAAAAAAAAAGAACGGGGTTTGGATTATAAATGAAAAGAGGGGAAGAATGGTGGGGAGTAGAGAGAAAAATGGGGGAAGGGGCAAAGAGAAAGAGAAACTCAAAAACGCAGTCATTTCTCTCACTGCCAAAAGTCTATGAATATTTATATGAAAAAAAATCATTAATTGGTCCAATTTTAATTTTAAATATTGTTGCTTATTGGTGTTCACGTTCTAATAAGACCACTCTCAGTAGTTGAGCGTGGAACCAACGCGAGATGACGTGCAGTGTAAGTGCTCTAATTTGGGTTTTCTGAAATTAGGGTTGGATTTCCAAGTGTGTGATGGGGCAATACAACCAAATTAATAAAGCTCATCATACTTTTCATTTTAAAGCTCACCCATTTTCCTCTTTTATTACAAGTTCATTAACAGCAATGATGAACTCCATAACAGATTTATTTTACTATTAGTTGGGGGAGGGAACAACCGACGACAAAATGCCCTATATAATGTTACTACTATTCTATATAATATAAGATTCAAATATCAATAACCAACACGCCACTAACTCACTAACTTCATAAAAAAATTTCAATCACTTTATTTCTTAGTTTTTCAAAAAAAAAAACAAAACAAAAAACCAAAGTTAGGTTAATCCATGTGACCATTGAAGAGGTTGAGATGCGATGCTGGATGAAATTCATGTATAGTGTTTAGCTGCTAAAAAAATGATATTCCCATTAAGTGCTTCTCTAATTCAATATACATGAGTAAATGGCATTTTTTTTTAATTCATCAACGTTTAAGATGGTGTACTTGAAATAAGACAAATATCGTGATAGTTGAGCTCTGTTTTTGTTAAAAATCAACATGGTAATATTATATATGTATTTTGTATTATTAAATCTAATAATTGCCCTTCAAAATTAAGAAAGATTTAATAAATTATTTTAATAGTAAAATAAAAGGTTAATTAAGAATTATTTTTTAAAAAAATTATTTAATATATTCATCCTCTCAATTTAAGTTTTTGGATTTTGTACGCATTTAACAAGACACTAACCAATTTTATAAGGATTTAGAATGATAATGCTAGTAGACTAGTTACAACTTTTTTTTTTTTTTTTTTTAAATTTTTTTTCCCAGTATAGTGGCTATAGTAAAGAGTAATGAACAATTGACTTTTCTCTTCTAAACTAGTCTTTGATCATAATGATTTTTCTTCTCCCTACTCATATTGTTTTTCTGGCAAGGAATTTTCACACAAGATTGGTGTATTATAATCTCTTTGGACTTTGCAATTTGATATTCTAACTTTTTTGTTTTCAAAGTTCTACAAAAGGATGGGGAAGGAGTTTATGACCACTTGATTCGTAAGTATATATTAATACTATTGAATTATTATTTTTATTGGCTTCTTTGCAATAATGCATGATGGCCAGACAGACGTGCCTTCGATTACTGTTCTAATTTATCGTCTCATATTATATAGTATTTGTTCCAGATACTTTTTATTAATCTCTCATTATCACTAAGCTTCAAAGTATTAATCCTACCATTATTAAGCATTCATAAATAGTGAGAAAGGCCTAAACCTTTTAGGTTTTCCATTAATTTCCCACAAATATATATAGCATATCTAACATTAAATCTTAAAGATCTCCTAACAAATACTATATAATATCTAATAAATTCTAGAGAATATATAATATTCAAATGTGTCTAACCTAATAAATCCTACCGAATATCTTAATGATATTTATTCCTAGTCTTTACAAAAATATTTATTCAATGCCCAATTTCTTTAATTAATTTCTTGATTGGATTAATGGAACAAAAATTTTATATCTTTTTTTTCAATGCTTCAATCATCATGTTTAATAGAATAAACACACAAATAAACAAACGAAATTATATACCAAACCATAAGACAACAAAGTAAGAATTCAGGCTTTTGTAAGGAAACAAAGATGCCGTATGAAATAATGATAGTCAAGATGGTGGTGTTGTTTGTTTTGGAACTTTGAGAGATTAAAATCCTAAAACCCATGGTTTAGGGAAGTAAGTTTGACCACAAGCTTCGGCTTTTATTAAAACATTTCAAGTGGGGTTTTTTTTTTTTTTTTTTTTTTTATATATGGAAAAAGAATTAAAAAAATATAAACCCAAACAAGGGATAATAATAATGAAGCCAAGTTTGGAGGTGGATCTATATATGGACCCCTTTTTTGTCTTGTTTCATCCAATGGCCATATAATGGTTTCATTGGCTACTGCCCTTATTTTGCAGCTTGTCTCTTCCCCTCTCAACAATGAAAACCTCCTAAATCCATGTTCAAGATACAACCTAATTAAGATTTAATTAATTTACTAATCTTGTCTTCTAATGATTTAGTTGTTGTTTAAAATAAGTGCGATTTAACGTTTTCTTTTCACCTTACTGTCTGTTGAGACAGAAAAATGGTTCCTCGGGATCAACGGTAATATTTGTATTACCCGGAATAGAGTAACCTGCAAGATGACAAATGGTGTGAGCCACGGGGCCTCCGATGCCTAAGTCAGAAATGAGTTGGAAAACAAGTAGAGTATAGAGAGCTCAAGAGTTTTAGAATGGCTTAGCTTAGAGTGCTTAAGTAAGCTTGCCGTCCTTGGTGGAAAAACTGACCTTTATATAGCCATCGGACTAATAACTGCCCTAGAGCATTTAGTAAGGCACATTATGGCGCTGGTTAATGACGACGTCGGTTATAACGTTTTTGTGATTAACCTGACAATAAATAGGCTCATAATTTTCGACTGTTACACATCCGTTTATTTATTTCGTTTGTAACCGTTGGAGTGGATTGAAGTGTAACGGTCTTGGGGGGAGTTGATATGGGTGAGGTAGACCCCCGAGAAAGCTTAAAGTCCTCTTTGGCCGACCCCCGAGGGGTCGGCTCGTCCCGAAAGCGACGCTCCAATTTGAGTTCCTCTAGTCCATGAGAAAAGGAGCAGATCAGGCGCTGGGCGAGGCGCGCGCGCGGTGTGCGGCGAGGTGTGCGCGAGGCTCGGGGAGTTGATATGAGTGACACGGAGCTGGGCGAGGCGCGCGCGCGGTGTGCGGCGAGGCTCGGCGGCTGGGCTGCTTCAGCGCACGCGAGCTCGGCGAACAGGGGCGAACAGAGGATCGGAGAAAACGAGCTCGATTTTGGGCGATTGGAGAAGATTCGACGCGCGATTTGAAGCTGGACCACTTCCCCTACACTAGCTGCACAAAAACCACACGAATCTCCTCACTCCCACGGCCGGCAGAACGAAATCGGAACCAAGGGGAAAGAAATCGGATTTTTCGAAGGAAAGGAAGAAGAGGAAGAACTTACCAGCTGCTCGGAGGGGGAATGGGCTTCGAATTGGAGAGGAGGAGCTCGGAATTGGCTGGTCGGCGAGGGAGAAAATCGCGAAGGAACGCAGTCGGTCGGAGAAGAAAATCGCGAAGGAAATGGGGAAGAAGAAGGAGAAGCTCGGGCGAGCTGGCCTTTTAAACCAAAATGCGCATCAAACAGGCATATGTATTAGATCGCGCGTTTAGATTAACAAACGCACCCAGTGGCTTGGCTGGCAGCGCCCCCTGCCTAGCATGCGACACGTCCTTGGCTTGAATCTCACTCGACGCGCTATTTAATTCCCTATTTATTTTTACCTTATATTCCCCCCTTATAAGACTTTCGTCCTCGAAAGTCACTTAAGATTGGAACAGCTCGGGGCTTCCTCTGAACTCTGACTCCTCCACTGAACGTTTACCAACCGGATTTCACGATTACGCAGTCCTTGTCTCAAAAGCAAGAACCCCCACTGGCTTCTCCTCAAAGCTCAAATCCTCATTCAGCTGCAAAGGCTCAAAATCAACAATGTGCGACGGGTCCGACACGTACTGTCTCAACACCGAAACATGAAAAACACTGTGCACTGCTGACAATGACGGAGGCAGGGCTTACCGATAAGCAACCTTGCCAATCCTCTCCAAAATCTCAAACGGACCCACAATACGGGGACTCAGCTTTCCACGCTTGCCAAACCTCAAAACACCTCGCATCGGTGCGACCTTTAGGAATACATGTCGACCAACCTCAAACTCTAAATCCCGACGCCGGACATCGGCGTAACTCTTCTCTATCGCTCCGAGTTTGTCAACATACGAGCTCTAATCTTACTTGACGGCACCATTGGTCAACTGCAGCAATTCGGGACCCAAAACCTGTCTATCACCAACCTCTTCCCAGAACACAGGAGATCGGCAACGCTTACCATACAAAGCCTCGAATGGAGCCATCTGAATCGTCGACCGATAACTGTTGTTATATGCAAACTCCATCAGATACAGGTACTGGTCCCAACTGCTCGGGAAATCCAACACACAAGCCCTCAAATCACGGTCAGACACAATCCTCACAGGCACACCGTGATAACGAACAATCTGTTCCAAAAACAACTGCGCCCACTGTTCCACGGTATAAGTGTCTCTACCGGGAATGAAGTGTGCGCTCTTAGTCAATCGATCGACTATCACCCAAATCTGAGAGAACTTCCTCGGAGTCCTCGGCAAACCAAGAATAAAGTCCATGGAGATCTCTTCCCATTTCCACTGAGGCACACTCAGCAGCTGCAACAAACTGGCTGGTCTCTGCCTGGGTGCCTTCACTTGCTGACAAGTGAAACACCAACTGACAAACTCCGCAACATCTCTCTTCATACCCGTCCACCAGAATGTCTGCTTAAGATCCTGATACATCTTGGTACCCCCGGGGTGCCAAGCATACGGAGAATTGTGGGCCTCTAGGAGTAACTCTGCTCGCAATCCTGCAACATCCGAAACACACAACCGGCTTCTGTATGTCAGCCCACTGTCTGGTGAAAATACGAAATCAAAATCTCCATCAGCACTAACTCTGTCATCCAATCTCTTAAGTGCGGGGTCACTCAGCTGACTATCAATAATCCGTTGTCAACTGAGCTACTCTGGCAGTAATGTAACGACCCAGGTTTTTCATCCCGGTCTTCCAAGTATGCCCTAGGGGTAATTTGGTAATTTGGTCGGGCCGTCAGGGCCGTTTGTGTCTTTTCCAGTTACTAAAATTATTGGATGGATTTATGTAGGTTTTGGAGGATTTGTGGTTTGGTTTGAGCAAGGTTTGATGCAAAAGTAAAATAAAGGAAATTGTCTTTGCTTGGTGGGGTTTGAACCGGGTCTCTGGGAAGCTTGTGGGGATGTGTGCCAATTGAGCCATTAGGTGCTCTTGTTGCTCTTCCTGCATCATCTTATGGTTAGCCTTGGATTTTGGAGTTTTGGTGCATTTGGTTAAATGAAATAGAAATTAGGTTTATTCCATCTTCTTCTCCAAATCACCTCTTGGCCGCACAAGCTTTCCTCTCCATAGCCTTTGCCGATTCTTCTTTCCCTTGCATCTCCTTGGGTTCGATCATCATCATTCCGGGTAAGTCTTCATCCTCTTCATCTCCACATTTGGTTATTGATTTGGCGAAGTAAGAAGTAGAGTGTTGTGTGTGTTGTGTGGTTTGCGGCCCCACCGAGAGAAGCCCGGCCAGCCAGACCATCGTCGCCGTCCACCGGCCATTCCTCGCCCAGATCTGTTGAAGCGCCCCTGCGACGCCGCGGGCCGGATAAAGCGGCCGCGCAGATCGCTCAGACGCCATCGCCGCGCGGATCGCTTCGCCGACGCTTATCGCTCGCGCCGGTCGCGCCGGATCCACCGTCGCAGCCCTCCCGCTGCGACGCCATCGCTCGTCGTCGTGTGGATCGCGCGCGCAGCAGCAGACGCCGAGACGCCAGCGTGCGCGCGCGCGCGCCGAAGCCGCTTCTCCGCGTGCCCCGGCCGCGTCGCGTCGCTTCGTCGCGACGCCAGCGCCGCGCGCGCCTTCGCTTCGAAGCCGCCGCGCCCGACGCCCAGACTTTCCGCCACGCGCGCGCCTCGCTGCTGCATGCATCCGTGCGCGTTGCGTGCGTGCCGGTAGCGGCAGCGCCTAGCCCTACTGCGTTACTGCCAAAGCAACTCCAAGTTCGTGTCGTCGCGTGCCGCGTGAGTGCCCCCCGAGCCGAGCTTGTCGTTTCTATTGTTTTTAGACGTTTTAGATGCCGATTATTATTGGTTTGCTAGGTTCCGCCGCTAGCTCGGGATTGTTCCGCAGACTTAGGATTTGTGTGTAGAAGCCTCCAGACCAAGGTAAGGATTTCTTACAGGAGTTGTGTGGGCCCTACGGTATATTTGTGATTGTTGTTTTGTATGCTGTGTATGATTATTAGCATGTTTAGCCCTAGGTGCTCGCTCAATTCTCATGCGCATGAACTCTTGTATTGTTTCTCATGTTAGCCCATGCTAGGTTGTTCTATTCGGCATGTTCGATATCTGTTCTTGCTTTGTAGTATCATGCTAGGTTCCTTGTATCATTGAGCACGTATTGGACCGCATTGAATGAATTGTTAGTATTGCTATGGTTTAGAGTTCGGGTAGGTAGCATCATCGGGCGGGTGCATAACGTAACTTGCATCCCCGAGCGTGGACGCGTCACGAGATGGTACTCTCGTCACGATCCCGTTAGGGTTTAGCTAACCCTAACGGCCGCCCCCGCAATCTTGGGTGAGGGTGGCGATCGTTAAATGCCCCAACGGTCGGGATGATGACTTGGCATTGCCTCGTCCCGGCGATCGGCACGTCCTCGGCGTGTTCGGCCGTAGCCCTTGATTGCCACTGTTAGGGCAAGGACCACTTCACGGTGTAAGCCTACCACGGCCGGTTCCTTAGCCTCAGTGCGGTGGTACAGCCGACATAGTTCACACGGGTCCAGTCTCACACCCCTATGTCGGTGACACCGATCCAGAGATTTAGTTAGGCATGGTGATCGAACACGGGCGGCTTGCCACTAGACCCGGCACCCCGAGTTTGCGGTAGCATGCGGTGCGGCGCGCTTACGCTCATTACGGCATTACGACCGAGAGCTCCTCGGGATCTTGAGCGAGTGCACCTTTCGTGATCGTCGAGAGACAGCCGAGGCCGGGACTTGTTCCGTATAGAGCGTATAGTGTGTTGTGGTATTTCGGACTAAGACCACGAGTTGGCATCCGAGGTCCAAGTGTGGACTTAGCTATGTGCTCCGCTCTGTGTTTATATTCATAGCTTGCATACATTCTTCTAGATGATCATGTATATCGTATTGTACCCGGTTGGGGATTCTTCTTGAGTAATTCGTTACTCACCCTTATTCGTGGTTTTCCACAGGTAACCAAGGCGCGAGACAGGATGATGGTGAAGGAGGAGTTGTGATCATGGAATCCTGCTTGTCATCTCGACCATTTTATTATATCATGACTCTTGACTTTTGTTATTCCTGAATGCATGTAGACGGACACGAGCCCTAGGATGTTTTCTCACGTTTTATGGATTCCAGCATATTTATACTTGTGGAATGTTTAAATGGTTTAAATAAATCTCGATCGTCAGTATGCTTTTAGAAATGTATGTTTTGATTGTTGAATGTTTCTGCATTTTTACTTGGGATCAGAAACTTACTCTTTCATAATGTCTTTTATTTTGAATACATGCATTGGGGTAAAGGCCCATTTAGAGCCCCTTTTGGGTCGGGTCTTTTCTGATTGGTATCGAGCTCGAGTCATAGATTCTGTGAGATCGACCTTTTTGTTGTAGGTCATCCTTCCATGATCACCCAAGACTGACGGTCATCAGTGCACGCCTAGGTTTATTGTTTTAGAAAGAAAAAGGGTTAAGAATTTACAATACCTTTCATCTAGTGTATGCCTTGTTTGGTGTTGTGGAGTGGTGACAGTGTGTTTTGATTCATTGTTGGTTTGGATGTAGATCGCCAAAGACATACCATCCGCATCGGGAGAGGAGGTTCGAGAGCGTGTCGAGGTATCGAGGATCGGATCTCGATATCGCAGGACTTCGTCCCAAGCCGAGATCGATGGCATTCCACCAGCAGGCTCCTCTGTTACGCCTAGAGCGGGCGTTGAGGCGCTGAGCGCCGTGAGATCGCTGCTCCTGGAGCAGATTTTCTTTGAGTCTATGAGGGCTTTTATGGTCGAGCATTGTAACGACCCAGTTTTTTTTTCTTCCGGTCTTCCAAGTATGCCCTAGGGGTAATTTGGTAATTTGGTCCGCCGTCGAGAGTCGTTTTGTGTCTTTTCGATTACTAAAATTATTGGATGGTTTTTGTAGGTTTTGGAGGGGTTTGTGGTTTGGTTTGAGCAAGGTTTGATGCAAAAGTAAAAATAAAGGAAATTGTCTTTGTGTTGGGGTTTGAACCCGGTCTCTGGGAAGCTTATGGAGATGTGTGCCAATTGAGCCATTAGGTGCTCTTATTGCTCTTCCTGCATCATTTTATGGTTAGCCTTGGATTTTGGAGTTTTGGTGCATTTGGTTAAATGAAATAGAAATTAGGTTTATTCCATCTTCTTCTCCAAATCACCTCTTGGCCGCACAAGCTCTCCCTCTCCAATAGCCCTTGCCGATTCTTCTTTCCCTTGCATCTCCTTGGGTTCGATCATCATCATTCGGGTAAGTCTTCATCCTCTTCATCTCCTCATTTGGTTTTGATCTTTGGCCGAAGGTAAGAAGTAGAGTGTTGTGTGTGTTTGTGTTGATTGCGGCCACCGAGAGAAGCGAAAGATCCATCGTCGCCGGCCAGCCCCTCGCCCAGATCTGTTGAAGCAGCCCTACCACACGCCATCGCTCGCCAGGTCGCGCCAGATCCACCGTCGCAGCCCTCCCGCACGCCATCGCTCGTCGTCGTGCCAGATCGCGCGCAGCAGCAGACGCCAGACGCCAGCGCCGCGCGCCGCGCCGCCATTCGCTCGCGCGCGCCAAGCGCGTCGCGTCGCGCCATCGCCGCGACGCCGCGCGCCGCGCGCAAGCGCCGCCGAAGCCGCCGCCAAGACGCCCGAGCGCTGCGCGCGCGCGCGTCCCTGCCGTGAATCCGTCGTGTGCAGTGCGGTAGCGCGCCAGCCGCCCGACCTGCTGTGTGCGCGTAGCGCTGCGCCAGACCTGCTGCGTGCGGCTTGCCATGACTCCAAACTCGTGTCGCCGCCGCGTGAGTTTCCCGAGCCGAGCTTGTTGTTCTATTGTTGTTTAGACGTTTTAGATCTTGATTATTATTGGTTTGCTAGGTTCCCGCTCGCTAGCTCGGGATTGTTCCATGACTTAGGATTTGTGTGTAGAAGCCTCCGGCCAAGGTAAGGATTTCTTACTGGAGTTGTGTGGGCCCCTGCGGTATATTTGTGATTGTTGTTTTGTATGCTGTGTATGATTATTAGCATGTTTAGCCCTAGGTGCTCTGTTTCAATTTCTGATGGCATGAACTCTTGTATTGTTTCTCATGTTAGCCCATGCTAGGTTGTTCCATTCTCGCATGTTCGATATCATTCTTGCTTCGTAGTATCATGCTAGGTTCCTTGTATCTGTTGAGCACGTATTGGATCGCATTGAATGAATTGTTATTATTGTTATGGTTTAGAGTTCAAGTAGGTAGCATCATCCGGCCGGATGCATAACGTAACTTGCATCCCCAGCGAGGACGCATGCGAGATGGTACTCGTCCACGATCCCGTTAGGGTTTAGCTAACCCTAACGGTGGCCCCGCAATCTTGGGTGAGGGTGGCAGATCGTTAAATGCCCCAACGGTCGGGATGATGACTTGGCATTGCCTCGCCCCCCGGCACTCGGCACGTCCTCGGCGTGTTGGCCGTAGCCCTTGATTGCCACTGTTAGGGCAAGGACCGCTTCTCGGTGTAAGCCTACCACGGACCGGTTCCTTAGCCTCAGTGCG
The DNA here is from genome assembly GCA_036507275.1 of Sicyos edulis. NCBI lineage: Eukaryota > Viridiplantae > Streptophyta > Magnoliopsida > Cucurbitales > Cucurbitaceae > Sicyos > Sicyos edulis. The sequence continues at coordinate 26,718,100 of CM071847.1, forward strand.
GTGGTACAGTGACATAGTTCACGTGTCCGAGTCTCACACCCTATGTCGGTGACACCGATCCGAGAGATTTAGTTAGGCATGGTGGTGAACACAGGCGACTTGCCACTAGACCCGGCACCCCCGAGTTTGCGGTAGCATGCGGTGCGCGCTTACGCTCATTGGCGCCGACCGGAGAGCTCCTCGGGATCTTGAGCCAGTGCACCTTTCGTATCGTCGAGAGACAGCGGGCCGTGGCGGGACTTGTTCCCGTATAGCGCGTATAGTGTGTTGTGGTATTTTCCGGACTAAGACCACGAGTTGGCATCCGAGGTCCAAGTGTGGACTTAGCTATGTGCTCCGCTCGTGTTTGTACTCATAGCTTGCATACATTCTTCTAGATGATCATGTATATCGTATTGTACCCGGTTGGGGATTCTTACTGGGTAATTCGTTACTCACCCTTATTCTCGTGGTTTTCCACGTGTAATCAAGCGGGAGACATGATGGTGAAGGAGGAGGCGTGATCATGGAATCTGCTTGTCATCTCTCGACCATTTTATTATATCATGACTCATGACTTTTGTTATTTCCCTGAATGCATGTAGGCGGGCACGAGGCCTAGGATGTTTTCTTACGTTTTATGGATTCCGGCATATTTGTACTTGTGGATTGTTTAAAGCGGTTTAAATAAATCTCGATCAGTATGCTTTTAGAAATGTATGTTTTGGTTGTTGAATGTTTCATTTTTACTTGGGATCCGAAATGTATTTTTCATAACGTCTTTTATTTTCAATACATGCATTGGGGTAAAGGCCCATTTAGAGCCCCTTTTGGGTGGGTCCTACGGTTGGTATCGAGCTCGAGTCATAGATTCTGTAGACCGACCTTTGTTGTAGGTCGTTTTTCCATGATCATCAGCACTCCGACAGTCATCAGGTACGCCTAAGTTTACCGCTTTTAAAAGAAAAGGGTTAAGAATTTACAATACTTTTCATCTAGTTATGCCTTGTGTAGTGTTGTGTAGCGGAGACGAGCGAGTTACGACTCGTTGTTGGTTTGGGCTTAGTGAGCCATCATGCCAACTTTCTTGATGCGGCGATTTGTTTAGCGACTTGTTGAGGTATCCAGATAGATTCGGATGCCCGGGACGTCGTTCGCAGGAGGGAGGCGAGCTTAGACTCCGTTGGCCATTTGTGGCCCGATTCTTGTCTTTTTCCCTAGTGAGAGGGTGGAGGTGCTTCGTGCGGATCGCCGGTATGTTGATCGCACCCGCAGGAGCGGGACGTTTGGCATGACCGACCGAGGAGTTGGACCGATCGTGTTGATGTTGAGGCCGCGTCCGAGGTTGTTAGGCCCGCATGCCGATTTGGCCACTGGCGATTTGAGTTGCCTAGAGGAGGGGGTAGAGGCTAGCGGCGCCTCAGAGTGAGTCTCCTGAGCGAGTGTGCTCCGGCCATGAGAGATTTGATGGCGGTCTTTAGCTATCGAGAGCGGAGACCCAGCGCAGATTTGTAGCGCGTAGTGAGAGTCCGGGCACAGATAGCCCGGTATCGAGTTTGTTTCAACATTTTTCCCCAGTAGCTCTTGTAGCCCCGAGAGGTTCCGGGAGGGCATGATCGGGAGGTTTATTCAGATGAGTTTGTTGGCGTTGATGGAGACGCCCGGTTTGGCAAATGGATGCCTGTAGAGCTCGATGTTTTAGTAAGTCCTACTTTGCTAGTAGTAAAGTAGTTGGCGAGTTTGAGTTTAGCATCCGTGTGTGGGATGCCCCCCTGCTCGGAGGCCGAGGTGTGCCGTTCTGTCTTTGTTTGGTTCATCGGATGGTGGTGGAAGTCCCTTGTGAGAGGTGGACTAGCGAGTCTCCACGATCGCCCGATTGTTTGGCAAGTTGCCGTGTTAGTGGCTTGAGGCGGATGAAGGGTCATCTTTGCCCCCTTGCGAGCCTCTTTGTTGTTTAATGACCATTGACTTCCTCGAGATGTGGATTTGGTAGTAGTAGCACTTGAGGTGCATTGGTTGGTGTGCCACTTTGGCGCTAAGTCCAGTTCGAGCTTGAGTTTGGCTTGGGCATAGCAGATGGTTCTATGCCGTTCGGAGTTCAAGCGTACTCCTTTAGCCTTGGATCTGTTTATGGCGGTTGCACCCGTTTAGGTCGTGCGGAGGGCTAGTTCGGTGGTAGTCGATGGACTACAAGCGAAAGGATGCTCGAGAGGAGCCGAGCCGAGCTTTTTCGATGTTGTTACCGGAGGTTGAGTAAGTCGTCAGCAGGTTGGCGGTTGGTAATTGTTTGTGGGCGTGATTCTCGCGCTAGTGTTAAGGCCAAGAGATTTTCTTTGTGGTTGGTAGTGCGGTCAACTACCTTCGAGTGCCTTAATAATCGAGGAGAGTTGAGCATTGTAGATGCGAGTTTGGTCCAGTGAGAGGAACCCTAAGTTGGATGCTCATGAGATGATTTGGATGCCTATGAGGCGAGTTGGATGCCATGAGGCGAGTTGAATGCTTTTGAGGCGAGATGAGTGATGCCTTGCGAGAGGATTTGGATGCCTTATGGGTAAGCACCCTTGGTAGAGGCTTGGTATAAGTGAGTTCGGTTTGGCATGGTTATGCCTTGATAAAGCAAGGTTGCCTCGACTTTGAGCATCGTGTGGAGTTGGAACTTTTGATGTTCCTTCGGTTGGAGTTCGATTGGAAACCGAACAAGAGCTGATGGTAGCAAAGCGCGCGATTTTTTTGTTCGCCTTGGCTAAGAGAGTTGTTTGGATCCTTTCCTTGGGTAGAAGCCTTGTTGAGAGGCTGATGTTTGAGTAGGAGGACGACGCGATTCGGTAGCGTTTGGGTCCTCTTGGTTTCCAAGGTATTGGAGTTGGCCTGCATGGTTGAGATCTTTGAGAGAGTTGTGCCTGCTGTTGAGCGGTTGGCTGTTAGCTCGTTTGTCGGCAGGTGTGTGTCGAGGGTTGCCGAAGAACCCTAGGTTGTGGAGAGCCTCTCAGAGCTCGGTCGAGCCAGCAGGTGAGTTTCGGTTGGCAAGGCTGGAGCCGTGTGGTTCGTAGCCTCGGTTGAGTTGCTAGCGATCTTGGTAGGCTAGCGAGGCGGTGGTTGTTTGGAGTAGAGTCCGGATTGGTTCCGGTGTGGTGGCAAGTTGATGCTTGGTGTTGACCTAGGTGTGGATTGGAGTTGCTAGAGATTAGTTTTGCTCGTGGGGCGAGTGGTTTGTGCCCTGTTGGTTGTTTTCTGTTTCGGGATGTTGAGTTGCCCTTGTTGTTGCCCCGTGAGATTTAGATGTTGTTGCTTTAGTGGAGCAAGACAGTGAGCATTTGTGGAGCTCTCTGTCCTTCGGTTTATCTGCTTGTAAGAGCCGTTTCCTTCAGGAGTTGTCGATTCCTCCCGTAGCCATGAGTTAATGGTAGAGGTGTTGGCTTGAAGGAAAAGTTTGTTGGTTGCTTGGAAGCGAGTTGTTTGTCGATTAAGCGAGACTCTTGGATGGTGTTCTAGAGGCTGCAGTAAGGGTTGTTCTACCTCTTGTGAGTGTTTGGCTAAGATTGGGTTCTCTTGTTGTTTGAGTGCTAGATCGGTTCTAGCCATTGGAAGGCGTTGCCCCGAGGTCGTGTTCTTAGTCGATGAAGTTGTGGGAGTTGACCCCTCCCTCGGCGATTGAGCAAGTCTTTGTTTGTTTCGGATTGGAGATCCGATGGGTTGAATATCCCTTGGGTGTTGCTTCCAAGAGAGTTGGTTCTTTGTTGCCTTGGGTTTGAGCAAGTCGTGAGCTTGTGTGAAGTCCGTTGCCCTTGAGTTTGCTTCTTTTGGGAATTCGTTTCTGTTATTGTAGGAGTCGACTTAGCTCGAGTTGTGTTTTTATCAAAGTAGCGCAATGGTCACCCCAATGAGAGGGTCCTGCTTTGTGTTGTTAGCAAGCAAGAGTTGTTTGTCCCCGCAAGAGTGGTGGCTGCCGATGAAGAGTTGTTTCGGCAAGTTGTTGGTTCTTTGGGGATTGAAGATTTCCCTTTCCCTAGTCTCTGTGGTGGTTGAGTTGCTCCTGGATGTCGACCTCGAGAGTTAGCTTTGAGGTTGTCGTTATCCGTTTTCCTTGTGAGGTTTCGGGAGTGGAGCTTACGGTTGGAAGTTGAGTTATTCTTAAGCTTAAAGGAGAAGTCCTTTGAGTAGTCGGTTGGATTTTAAGAGTTGAGAGGTAGCTTGGAGGCGAGTGTCGCTCGTTATAAGTTTGGGTTGAGTTCTGCTTGAGCAAGCCCTTCTCGGGCTTTGATCCTTGTTGTGCGCTCATGATTGGAGTAGCAGAGCCGTTTGAGTGGGTTGGCACAGAGGTGCCATGGCTTTGGTTGGTAAAGCCATTGAGTTTATTTTCCTCAAGGTGTTGTGCCAGAGAGAGCTGCGTGATGGTTTAGTCCTTGCGGCCCGAGTTTTCCTTGAGAGGAATTTTGGTGGTTTCCTTGCCTAGCATGAGTGTTTTCTTTGGCGATTGCTAGTAGATTTGCATGGAAAAGTTTGCTTTCGACCGTTTGGTTTTGGAATCTGGAAGGTTCGGTTGTTTGGCTTGATTTGTTGAAGGGCTAAGTTTGTTTGTTGTCGTTGTGAGCTTCAGAGGAGTTTAGCGAGCGTGGTGTAAAGTTTTGAGCTTTTGGCCAGCCCCTCGAGTTTCTTTGTGAGTAGCACCCGTTTTAGAGTTGGTGCGAGTTGAGGACGTGGTTTGCCGTCTGTTCCCTTGTAGTTCGATGTATGTATGCCGATCTGGATGGCATTGTGGCCTTGAGTTTTTGAGAACCCAAGAGAGTTTTGGTTCTCGAAGAGGGCTTGTGTGTTGGATTTCCAGCGATTGGGACCAGATCTCTGTACTTGATGGAGTTTGCCTATACGATTACGATCGGCGATCTGGATGGCTCCATTCGAGGCATTGTATGGTAAGCGTTTGTCGGTCCCCGTGTTCGGGAAGAGGTTGGTGATAGAGCGAGTTTTGGGTCCCGAGTTCTGCAGATTGACCAATGGTGCGGTCACGAGAAGATTAGAGCTCGTATGTTGTGATTCAGAGAGAGCGAGCAGAAGAGTTACGCCGATGTTGGCGTCGAGATTTGGAGTTTGAGGTTGGTCGGCATGTGTTCCTTAAGGTTGCTCCGATGCGAGGTGTTACGAGGTTTGATAAGCGTGGGAAGTTGAGTCCCCGTTTTGTTGGTCCATTTGAGATCCTAGAGAGGATTGGCGAGTTGCTTACCGGTTAGCCCTACCTCCGTCACTATCAGCGGTGCATAGTGTTTTTCATGTATCGATGTTGAGGCAAGTATGTGCGGACCGTCGCACATTGTGGACTTTGAGCCTTTGCGGTGAATGAGGATTTGAACTCGAGGAGAAGCCGAGAGAGGATCCTTGCCTTTGAGACCAAGGCGTTGCGTAATCGCGAGATTCGTTTGGTAAAGGTTGGTGGAAGAATCGGGGTTACGAGGAGCCACTTGGGAGGCGGAAAGGCGAGATGAGATTGCAATACCGAAATGTTTCTGTCTTAAGGACTTTCGAGGACGAAAGTCATAAAAGGAGGAATATTGTAACGACCTGTGTTTTCTTCCGGTCTTCGGTATGCCCTAGGGGTAATTTGGTAATTTGGTCGGGCCGTCGAGAGTCGTTTGTGTCTTTTCGATTACTAAAATTATTGGATGGTTTTGTAGGGGTTTGTGGTTTGGTTTGAGCAAGGTTTGATGCAAAAGTAAAAATAAAGGAAATTGTGATCTGTAGGGGTTTGAACCGGGTCTCTGGGAAGCTTGTGGAGATGTGTGCCAATTGAGCCATTAGGTGCTCTTGTTGCTCTTCTGCATCATTTTATGGTTAGCCTTGGATTTTGGAGTTTTGATGCATTTGGTTAAATGAAATAGAAATTAGGTTTATTCCATCTTCTTCTCCAAATCACCTCTTGCCGCACAAGCTCTCCCTCTCCATAGCCCTTGCCGATTCTTCTTTCCCTTGCATCTCCTTGGGTTCGATCATCATCATTCCGGGTAAGTCTTCATCCTCTTCATCTCCTCATTTGGTTTTTGATCTTGGCCGAAGGTAAGAAGTAGAGTGTTGTGTGTGTTTGTGTTGATTGCAACACCGGTAGAGAAGCGGCAGCGACCCATCGCCGCCAGGCCCTCGCCCAGATCTGTTGAAGCGGCCCGCCGCGACGCCATCGATCGCGCAGATCGCCAAAGACGCCATCGCTTTCGCCGGTCGCGCCAGATCCACCGTCGCAGCCCCTCCCGCACGCCATCGCTCGTCGTCGTGCGTGCGGATTGCTTGGCAAGAGACGCCAGACGCTGACGCCGCCAGCGCCGCGCGCGCGAAGCGCCTCGCGCGCGCGCGCGCCAGCGCCGCGCGCTCGCTGTCGCGACGCCAGCGCCGCCCGCGCGCGCTCGAAGCGCGCGCCGCGCACGCCCGAGCGCTCGCGCGCCGCGCGTCCGCGTCCTGCCCGTGCATCCGTGCCGTCTTTGTGCGGCGCTCGGCCAGCGCCCGCCTGCCGTGCTAACGCGGCTGCGCCCGACCCTGCCGTGCCGGCTTGCAGCAGCTCCAAGCTCGTGTCGCCGTGCGCGTGAGTTCCCGAGCCGAGCTTGCTTTGTTCTATTGTTGTTTAGACGTTTTAGATGTTGATTATTATTGGTTTGCTAGGTTCCGCTCGCTAGCTCGGGATTGTTCCGCGACTTAGGATTTGTGTGTGGAAGCCTCCCGGACCAAGGTAAGGATTTCTTACCGGAGTTGTGTGGGCCTGCGGTATATTTGTGATTGTTGTTTTGTATGCTGTGTATGATTATTAGCATGTTTAGCCCTAGGTGCTCTGTTCAATTCTCGATGGCATGAACTCTTGTATTGTTTCTCATGTTAGCCCATGCTAGGTTGTTCCATTCTCGCATGTTCGATATCTGTTCTTGCTTCGTAGTATCATGCTAGGTTCCTTGTATCTCATTGAGCACGTATTGGGTGCATTGAATGAATTGTTATTATTGTTATGGTTTAGAGTTCAAGTAGGTAGCATCATCCGGGCCGGATGCATAACGTAACTTGCATCCCCGAGCGAGGGCGTCACGAGATGGTACTCAGTCCCGATCCCGTTAGGGGTTTAGCTAACCCTAACGGTGGCCCGCAATCTTGGGTGAGGGTGGCGATCGTTAAATGCCCCAACGGTCGGGATGATGACTTGGCATTGCCTCGTCCCCGGCGATCGGCACGTCCTCGGCGTGTTCGGCGTAGCCCTTGATTGCCACTGTTAGGGCAAGGACCGCTTCTGGTGTAAGCCTACCACGCCGGTTCCTTAGCCTCAAAGTGCGGTGGTGGTACAGTGACATAGTTCACGTGTCAGTCTCACACCCTATGTCGGTGACACCGATCCGGAGATTTAGTTAGGCATGGTGGTGAACACAGGCGACTTGCCACTAGACCGGCACCCCGAGTTTGCGGTAGCATGCGGCGCGCGCTTACGCTCATTACACGCGCCGGCCCGGAGAGCTCCTCGGGATCTTGAGCCAGTGCACCTTTCGTATCGTCGTCGATGAGCGGTGAGGCGGGACTTGTTCCCGTATAGCGCGTATAGTGTGTTGTGGTATTTTCCGGACTAAGACCACGAGTTGGCATCCGAGGTCCAAGTGTGGACTTAGCTATGTGCTCCGCTCTGTGTTTGTACTCATAGCTTGCATACATTCTTCTAGATGATCATGTATATCGTATTTTACCCCGGTTGGGGATTCTTACTGGGTAATTCGTTACTCACCCTTATTCGTGGTTTTCCACGGGTAATCAAAGCGGGAGAGCAGGATGGTGAAGGAGGAGCTGTGATCATGGAATCTCTTTGTCATCTCGACCATTTTATTATATCATGACTCATGACTTTTGTTATTTCCCTGAATGCATGTAGGCGGACACGGAGCCCTAGGATGGTTTCTTACGTTTTATGGATTCCAGCATATTTGTACTTGTGGATTGTTTAAGCGGTTTAAATAAATCTACGATCGAGTATGCTTTTAGAAATGTATGTTTTGGTTGTTGAATGTTTGTTTTTGCTTGGGATCGAAATGTATTTTTCATAACGTCTTTTATTTTCAATACATGCATTGGGGTAAAGGCCCATTTAGAGCCCCTTTTGGGTCGGGTCCTTACAAGCATGTTGAGTGACCAGAGGAGAGACCTGTGCCTTATTGGCGTAGCGGCGGGAAGAGTCTGAGCCCCAGTTGAGCGGTGACTCGATTGGTTCAGTGAGCTCAAGAGCACCTTCACTCCACAGAGCAAGTAGCCCTAGAGGCGGATATGGCAGAGGGTGCCAAGGGAGTTGGGTAGGTGGTGAAGGATTTTGTGAAGTGGAAGCCCGAGAAGTTTGATGCCACCGGTGATGCGTTAGCGGCGGCTGTGTGGATTGCCCATTTGGAGTACACCTTCACGATCATGGTGTGCCCCGATATTCGTGAGGCCGAGGTGTGCGGCTCATGTGCTAGGAGGCACAATGAGATGGTGGTGGGAGTCCACCTTGAGCGAGAGACCAGTGGGTCTCCACCCGCTACTTGGGAGTTCTTCAAGGTGAGTTCAAGGTAAAGTTCATAAGTGATGAGGCTCAAGAGAAGATGGTGGAGCTCTTCCGAACACAAGCAGGTTACGATTCCATTGAGGAATATGAGAGGAAGTTCTCGGAGTATGGATATTTTGCTCCTCGGTTGATAGCCACCCCAGAGTCAAGATTCGGAAGTTCATATCCGGATTAAGGCAGGTGTTTTCGGGATGTCGTGGCTCGGGCCCCCGACATTTATGCTAGGGCATCCGATTAGCCACGATCTATAATGGGAAGTATCTGCTTTGGCGGGTTGTTGCCGCTCTGTTCGGCGTCTGTTCCAGCAGGTGTGGGGCGAAGAGGAAGTTTGATTTTCGGGGGCGGCGGCGCGCCGCCAAAGGCGATTCGAGCAGAGATCGCGGAGAGCTCAGTCCGTTTCCGGCCCAGCAGCGAGGAGGACCCGAGCGTGTTCCCGCTTGTGCTACTTGTGGGAAAGTCCACGCTGGAGCTTGTCGGTGGACCTAGATTGTGCTTCCGTTGTGGTAGAGAGGGGCACATGGCCATTTTTGTGATCGGCCATGGCTATGGCACCTCGGCCAGCAAAGCAGCGGCAGGTCGAGTGTTTGCTACGACCCGTCAGAGGCCGAGCGTGCGGATGCTGCATTTGTGGCGAGTGCACGCTTCTTGTTTTAGATCACTGCGCATTTGTCTTGTTTGATTCTCAGTTCTACGCATTCATTTGTATCTCGAGTTGTTTCTTTGAGCATGCTAAGTTAAGGCTAGAGCCTCTAGGTTTCGAGTTATCTATTGCAACTCCTTGGGAGTTAATATGTTGGCTAGAGATAAGATTAGGGATGGCCGGATCGAGATATCAGGAGAGTTGCTTGTGGCTACGCTCATAGTTACGCCTATGAGCGGTTTTGATGTGATTCTTGGTATGGAGTGGTTAGGTTGCCAACCACGCGTTGATTGACCGCCACCGGAAAGAAGTAGTGTTCAGCCGCCGTGTCGGCCCGGCTTTAAGTTTCGTGGAGTCAGGTGGAGTTTGCCCGCCGATGGTGTCGGTGTGAAAGCTCTTCGTTTGCTAGCTCATGGAGCTTGGGGCTACCGCCAAGTTGTTGCGGAGAGCCGCCCCCTCGCCGATGTGTAATCAGTGCGATCGTGCAGGAGTTCGCGGATGTGTTTCTGAGGAGTTACTGGGGTTGCCCCAGAGAGAGGTTGACTTCACTATTGAGCTCGAGCCGGGACCCTCCCTATCTCGAAGGCTCCGTATCGCATGGCGCCAGTGAGTTAAAAGAATCAAGATTCGATTGCGGGAGATGTTAGATCGAGGGTTCATCCGTCCGAGTGTGTCCCCCGTGGGAGCACCCGATTCATTTGTGAAAAAGAAGGATGGTTCTATGCGCTTATGTATTGATTATCGCGAGCTTAATAAGGTGGCGATGAAGAATAAGTATCCGTTGCCCGTATTGACGATTTGTTCGATCGCCGAGGAGCTTCCGTGTTCTCCAAGATAGATCGAGATCCGGTTACCATCGATTTGCGGATCGGGGATGCCGAGATTCCTAAGGCGACTTTCGAGGTCTAGGTATGGTCACTATGAGTTTGTGGTCATGTCGTTTGGATTGACCAATGCCCAGTGCGTTCATGGACATGATAGATAGGGTGTTCAAATCATTTTTGGACAGCTTTGTCATCGTGTTCATTGGCGATATCTTGATTTATTCGAGGTCTAAAGAAGACCATGCAGAGCATTTGAGGCGAGTATTGGCGGCTTTGAGGGAAAACCGGCTTTATGCGAAGTTTTCCAAATGTGATTTCTGGTTGGAGCAGTGGCCTTCCTAGGCCACGTGGTTTCGAGAGATGGTATAGCCGTGGACCCCGCGAAGATTGAGGCCGTGAGTTCATGGGCCAAGCCGACTTCGATTGCCGAGATTCGCGACTTTACGGGTTTGGCGAGTTACTACCGTCGGTTCGTTAAAGACTTTTCCGCCATAGCCTCGCCCCTCACTCGTCGACGAGGAAGGGTGTCGAGTTTGTTTGGGACAAAGAGTGTGATGAGAGCTTTGCGAGCTCAAGCAGCTTTGATTTGACTTCAAGACACCGTGTTGGCGATCCGAGGGGACAGTGGTTTCATAGTTTCTGATGATGCTTCCAAGTTTGGATTAGGTTGTGTGTTGATGCAAAGACACGGGAAGGTCATCGCCTATGCTTCCCGTCATTTGAAACCGTATATGAGCAGAACTACCCGACTCACGATATGGAGTTGGCGCAGTGGTGTTTTAATCAAGATTTGGAGGCATTACACTGTATGGTGAGCGGATTCAGATGTTTACCGATCACCGAGCCTCAAGTATCTGTTTACTCAAAAGGAGTTGAATATGAGGCGAGAGGAGATGGTTGGAGTTGGTAAAGGATTATGACTGCGAGATTTTGTACCATCCGGTAAAGCCAATGTAGTGGTGATGCTTTGAGTAGAAAGACGTCACACACACTCATGGCGTTGTTGAGTTTCCAGCCCGGTTTTGTGGAGAGAGTTCGAGCGGGCGAGGTTGCGATGATTGTTGGGTGAGGTTACCGCTGCAGTAGTAGCTCGATTGACTATTCAAACCGTCGATTAGGCAAATGGATTATAGACGACCAGTTGGGTGACCCGCACTTAAGAGATTGGTTGACAGAGTTAGTCTTGACGGAGACTTTGACTTTTTATATTCACGGGCGGTGGGTTGACTTATAGAGGGCGGTTGTGTGTTCCGGACATTGCGGATTGCGAGCAGAGTTGCTCGAGAGGCCCCTGATTCCCCATTTGCTTGGCACCCCGGGGTACCAAGATGTATCGAGACCTTAAGCGGACCTTACGGTGGATGGGAATGAAGAGAGATGTGGCGAGTTTGTCGGTAGGTGTCTCACTTGTCGCCAAGTGAAGGCACCCAGCAGAGGCCGGTGGTTTGTTTTGCAACCACCGAGTGTGCCCAAAGTGGAAATGGGAAGAGATCTCCATGGACTTTATCTCTGGTTTGCCAAGGACTCGAGGAAGTTCTCTCGATTTGGGTGATAGTCGACCGTTTGACCAAGAGCGCACACTTCATTCCGGTAGAGACACTTATACTGAAGTGGAGCGATGGCGCAGATTGTTTTTGGAACAGATCATCCGATATCATGGTGTGCCGGTGAGGATTGTGTCCGATCGTGACTCGCGGTTCACTTCTCGTTTCGGAGAGCGCCCGGAAGGGTTTGGGCACAGAGTGCGATTTCAAAGATGACCTTTCACCCTCGGACGGATGGTCGACGAGAGAGTGAATCGATTCTTGAGGATATGTTGAGGGCTTGTGTGTTGGATTTCCCGAGCGATTGGGACCGATGATCTCAGTACTTGATGGAGTTTGCCTATAACAACGATTACGATCGGCGATTCGGATGGCTCCATTCGAGGCATTGTATGGTAAGCGTTATCGGTCCCCGTGTTCTGGGAAGAGGTTGGTGATAAAGCGAGTTTTGGGTCCCGAGTTCATCGTAGTTGACCAATGGTGCAGTCTGAGAAGATTAGAGCCCGTATGTTTGACTCGGAAGCGAGAGCGTAGAAGAGTTACGCCGATGTTCGGCGTGGGGATTTGGAGTTTGAGGTTGGTCGACATGTGTTCCTTAAGGTTGCTCCGATGCGAGGTGTTTTGAGGTTTGGTAAGCGTGGGAAGTTGAGTCCCGTTTTGTTGGTCCATTTGAGATCCTAGAGAGGATTGGCAGAGTTGCTTACCGGTTAGCCCTACCTCCGTCACTATCGTGCGGTGCATAGTGTTTTTCATGTATCGATGTTGAGGCGGTATGTGCCGGACGTCGCACATTGTGGACTTTGAGCCTTTGCGGTGAATGAGGATTTGAACTTGAAGAGAAGCGGTGAGGATCCTTGCCTTTGAGACCAAGACGTTGCGTAATCGCGAGATTCATTTGGTAAAGGTTCGGTGGAAGAATCGGGGTTCGAGGAAGCCACTTGGGAGCGGGAAGACGAGATGAGATTGCATTATCGAGAAATTTCAGTCTTAAGGACTTTCGAGGACGAAAGTCATAAAAAGGAGGGAATATTGTAACGACCAGTTTTTCATCCCGGTCTTCCGGTATGCCCTAGGGGTAATTTGGTAATTTGGTCGGGTCGTCGGGGCCGTTTGTGTCTTTTCGATTACTAAAATTATTGGATGGATTTATGTAGGTTTTTGGAGGATTTGTGGTTTGGTTTGAGCAAGGTTTGATGCAAAAGTAAAAATAAAGGAAATTGTCTTTGCTTGGTGGGTTTGAACCAGGTCTCCTGGGAAGCTTGTGGGGATGTGTGCCAATTGAGCCATTAGGTGCTCTTGTTGCTCTTCCTGCATCATCTTATGGTTAGCCTTGGATTTTGGAGTTTTGGTGCATTTGGTTAAATGAAATAGAAATTAGGTTTATTCCATCTTCTTCTCCAAATCACCTCTTGGCCGCACAAGCTTTCCTCTCCATAGCCTTTGCCGATTCTTCTTTCCCTTGCATCTCCTTGGGTTCGATCATCATCATTCGGGTAAGTCTTCATCCTCTTCATCTCCTCATTTGGTTATTGATCTTTGTCAAGGTAAGAAGTAGAGTGTTGTGTGTGTTGTGTGGTTTGTAAACCCGGTAGAGAAGCGGCCCAGCAGACCATCGTCGCCGTCCGGTAGCCCCCCCTCGCCGATCTGTTGAAGCGGCCCCGCCGACGCCAGTAGATAAAGAGCCTTTCGCAGATCGCCAGACGCCATGGCTCGCCAGATCGCCCGCGACGCTTATCGCCTCTTTCGCCGGTCGCGCCGGATCCACCGTCGCAGCCCTCCCGCACGCCATCGCTCGTCGTCGTGCCAGATCGCGCGCAGCGAAGAGACGCGCGACGCGACGCAGCGCGCGCGCCGCCGAGCTGCTCGCCGCGCGCGCCAGCCGCGTCCGCGTCGCTGTCGCACGCCGCCGCGCCGCGCGCCTTCACGAAGCTGCTCGCGCGCACGCCCGAGACGCTCACGCGCGCGCGTCTCTGCCGTATGCATCGTGCCGTGCGTGCCGTGCAGCTGGGCAGCGCCAGCCTGCCGTGCGTGCCCAGCCCTGCCGTGCCGCTGCAAAGCAACTCCAAGTTCGTGTCATCGCGTGCGCGCGTGAGTGCCCGAGCCGAGCTTGCTGTTCTATTGTTTTTAGACGTTTTAGATCTTGATTATTATTGGTTTGCTAGGTTTCCGCTCGCTAGCTCGGGATTGTTCCGCATGACTTAGGATTTGTGTGTAGAAGCCTCCGGAGACCAAGGTAAGGATTTCTTACCGAGGAGTTGTGTGGGCCCTGCGGTATATTTGTGATTGTTGTTTTGTATGCACTGTGTATGATTATTAGCATGTTTAGCCCTAGGTGCTCTGTTCAATTCTGTCGCATGAACTCTTGTATTGTTTCTCATGTTAGCCCATGCTAGGTTGTTCAATTCTCGGCATGTTCGATATCTGTTCTTGCTTTGTAGTATCATGCTAGGTTCCTTGTATCTGTTGAGCACGTATTGGATCGCATTGAATGAATTATTAGTATTGCTATGGTTTAGAGTTCGTGTAGGTAGCATCATCCGGGCGGGTGCATAACGTAACTTGCATCCCCGCAGGGGACGTCACGAGATGGTACTCGTCCCCGATCCCGTTAGGGGTTTAGCTAACTCGACGGTGGCCCCGCAATCTTGGGTGAGGGTGGCGGATTAAATGCCCCAACGGTCGGGATGATGACTTGGCATTGCCCTCGTCCCCGGCGATCGGCACGTCCTCGGCGTGTTCGGCCGTAGCCCTTGATTGCCACTGTTAGGGCAAGGACCGCTTCTCGGTGTAAGCCTACCACGACGGTTCCTTAGCCTCGAGTGCGGTGGTACAGTGACATAGTTCACGTGTCAGTCTCACACACCTATGTCGGTGACACCGATCCGAGAGATTTAGTTAGGCATGGTGGATGAACACAGGCGGCTTGCCACTAGACCCAGCACCCCCGAGTTTGCGGTGAGCATGCGGTGCGCGCGCTTACGCTCATTCTGGCACACCGAGAGCTCCTCGGGATCTTGAGCAGTGCACCTTTCGTATATCGTCGATGAAGCCGAGGCCGACTTGTTCCGTATAGAGCGTATAGTGTGTTGTGGTATTTCCGGACTAAGACCACGAGTTGGCATCCGAGGTCCAAGTGTGGACTTAGCTATGTGTTCCGCTCTGTGTTTATATTCATAGCTTGCATACATTCTTCTAGATGATCATGTATATCGTATTGTACCCCGGTTGGGGATTCTTCTTGAGTAATTCGTTACTCACCCTTATTCTCGTGGTTTTCCACGGAGTAACCAAGCAAGCGCGAGACACGATGGTGAAGGAGGAGGCTGTGATCATGGAATCCTCTTTGTCATCTCGACCATTTTATTATATCATGACTCTTGACTTTTGTTATTCCCTGAATGCATGTAGGCGGACGCGGAGCCCTAGGATGTTTTCTCACGTTTTATGGATTCCAAGCATATTTATACTTGTGGAATGTTTAAATGGTTTAAATAAATCTCGATCGAGTATGCTTTTAGAAATGTATGTTTTGATTGTTGAATGTTTCTGTTTTTACTTGGGATCGAAACTTACTCTTTCATAATGTCTTTTATTTTGAATACATGCATTGGGGTAAAGGCCCATTTAGAGCCCCTTTTGGGTCGGGTCTTTACAAGTAACCTCAGCCAACAATACTGCAACCTCAGCCCGCTCAAACTCTCGCTGCAATCTGGGCTTGGGGACTCAACAACACCGCGGAGTGCGACGTCTTCCTACTCAAAGCATCAGCTACAACATTTGCTTTGCCCGGATGGTACTAAATCTCGCAGTCATAATCCTTCACCAACTCTAACCATCTCCTCGCCTCATATTGAATTCCTTACGAGTAAGCAGAGATACTTGAGGCTCTGGTGATCGGAAAACATCTGAATCCGCTCACCATACAGGTAATGCCTACAAATCTTCAGTGCAAACACCACTACTGCCAACTCCATATCATGAGTCGGATAGTTCTGCTCATATAGCTTCAGCTGACTGGAAGCATAAGCAATGACCTTCTCGTGCTGCATCAACACACAACCCAACACGAACTTGGAAGCATAATTGTAAACCACGAAACCACCTGTCCCCTCCGGATCGCCAACATCAGTTTGAAGTCAAAGCTGCGCTTGAGCACAGCAAAGCTCTCATCACACTTACTGTTCCAAATAAACTCGACACCCTTCCTCGTCAGACGAGTGAGGGGCGAGGCTATGGCGGAAATATCCTTAACAAACCGACGGTAGTAACCTGCCAAACCCAGAAAGAAACAGCTCCTACGAGCAAACCACCGAAGAACAGAGAGCTCCACTTACACTCACTGTCTTGCTCCACTACAGCAACAAGATCAAAATCTCACGGGGTAGCAACAGGGGTCCACCACGAACTGAACCTCCAAATACCAACGGGCAACTCTCAACTTCCTGAAAACAGAAAGACAACCAACAGGGCACGAACCATTCGCCCCACGAGCACAACTAACTTCTAGCAATTCCAATCCACAACTTGGTCAACACCAAGCATCAACTTGTCACTATACCGGAACCAATCCGGACTCTACTCCAAACAAATACTAACTTGCTAGGCTACCAAGACTGCCAGCAATTCCCCCGAGGCTACGAACTACACGGCTCCAGCTTGCCAAATGCAACTAACTACTTGGCCTGACTGAGCTCTAGAGAGGCTCTCCACAACCTAGGGTTCTCCGACAACCTTCGACATCCACTGCCAACTAACGGCCTACAGCCAACTGCCTGAACAAACAACAACTCCATTTTCCAGCAACACAACCATGCTGGTCAACTCCAACTCCTTGGAAACCAAGAGGACCCGAAACGCTACCGAATGCGTCATCCTCCTACTCAGACATCAACCACAACATAACTCCTATCCAAGGAAGGATCCGAACAACTCTCTCCGCCATGACGATCAACAAGAAGATCCGCCAACCAAGCTTAGGTCCAACTTAACAAATCTTACCTAAGCAACAACCTGATACCACGAGCATGGTATCCTTACCGCCTCACTAAAGCCTTACAACATCCACCTGGAGTCCAACTTTTCCAAGAACTGAGCACCAGATCCCCAAGCAAACCCTACATGGATCTGAAACTCTTGCCACAGAACGAACCACACCAAACACACTTGTGTGCACAACTCCCAACCTTCATTTAGAGGTCCAAGACTAACAAATGCTTTTCCCAAAAGCCACACTAGCTCCTGGCAGAGATACAACCAATCAACGGAACACCCAAAGTTCCATCTCCACACGATGCTCAAAGCTGTGGCAACCTTGCTCTACCAAAGCATAACCATGCCAAACCAAACTTACTTTATACCAAGCCTCTACCAAGGGTGCTTACCCATAAGGCATGCCACTCCTCTCACAAGGCATCCCACTCACCTCATAGGCATCCAACTCATGGTCCCTCAACTGGACCCAACTTGCTTCTACGATGCTCAACTCTCCTGAGATTTAGGCACTCAAAGGTAGTTGACCGCACTACCAACCATAAAGATCTCTTGGCCTTAACACTAGCGTGAGATGCACGCGCACTAACACTTACCAACCGACAACCTGCTTGACTTACTCAACCTCCAGTAACACTGGGAAAAGGCTCCGGCTCCTCTCGAACATCCTTTCGCTTGAAGTCCTTTGATTACCACTGAACTAGCCCTTTTGCACGACCTACACAGGTGCAATTATCATAAATGGACCCAAGGCTAAAGGAGTACGCTAAACTCCGGACGGCATAGAACCATCTGCTATGCCCATGCCAAACTCAGGCCTGAACCAGATTTAGTGTCAAAGCGGCACACCAACCAATGCACCTCAAGTGCCACTACTACCAAATCCACATCTTACTACCAACGGGGCCAACAAGGTCACAACCTCAAGTGACACGAACTCTGGCTCGACATACAAGGGCTCAACTCCAACAACCATGCCTAAGGCATCTCATCAAGCTGAAGGCTCACAGCCTACTCTTGCATCTCCACATGATGCTCAACAAACTCTGGCCGGCTCTCTCAACATGCAGCAGCTAGCCCTACTCTAGGGCTTACCAAAAGAAGAGTGTTCAATTCTACCAAACAACTGAGGAAACCACCAACGGATCCAGTCCGAAGGGAACACTGCTTGCTGCACCCTTAACCACAGGGTTCCGGCTTACTGGCTGCAAACAACAACACTTTACAGAAGCACAAAGATGCCTCATCAACCTCCTCGAGGCTACCAACTTTGCAACCACCCTCTGGGCAACCAAACAATCTAACAAGGCTCAAGATCAACACTTGAGCTACCCAGGCTAGTCCACACGGGGACCTACTCCACCAACATCCACATCAGCACAACCACAGCTAACTCCTCTCTTGGAGTGGCATTCCAAGGCAAAGCACCTCCACCCTCTCACTAGGGGAAAAACCAACAACTGGGCCACAGTTGGCCTATGGGAGTCCAATCTCTACCTCCCTCTGGAAAGATGTCCCAGGGCATCCGAATCTACCTGGATACCACAACAAGCCACAACATACATCACACACTGCGGGAAGTTGGCATGATGGCACTCTAAACCCAAACCAATAACGAGTCAGAACCTGCTCGTCTCCGCTCCACAACACTACACAAGGCATACACTCGATGACAGGTATTGTAAATTCTTAACCCTTTTTCTACAACAAATAGTAAACTTAGGCGTACCTGATGACTGTCGGAGTGCTAGTGATCATGGGAAAACGACCTACAACAAAAGGTCAATCTACATAATTTATGACTCTGAGCTCTGATACCAACTGTAAGGGACAGACCCGAATGGGGCACTAAATGGGCCCTTACCCCAATGCATGCATTCAAAGTAAAGGACATTAAACAGACATGATTTCGGATTCCAATTAAAACAAAAACATTCAAAATAACCCCTTTAAAAACTAGACAATTTCCCTAGAACCTGTCCCTGTTTCCAAGCACCTGTTCCAAGATAAATACATTTCCAAAGTATACTCCGATCAGAGATTTCTTAAAATCATTCAAAACATGTCTAAATACAATAATCTTTGGAATCCACAAAATATTCAGAAAACATCCTAGGGCTCGTGCGCTACATGCGATGGGGAAAATAAAACGTAAAGAGTCATAACACAAAATCGAGTTTGATGGTGAGCCCCATGATCACAGGCTCCTCCTTCACCATCCTGTCTCGCATAACTTGGTTACTGTGGAAAAACCACGATGGGGTGAGTAACGAATTACTCAAGAAGAATCCCCAACCGGGGTACAATACGATATACATGGTCATCTCAATGAGCGTATGCAAGCTATGAATATAAACACAGAATAGAGCACATAGCTTAGCCCACACTTGGGCCTCGGATGCCAATTTAAGGTCTTAGTCCGAAATAATATCACCACACGATCCAATACACAAGTCGCCCTATACGAGAAAAAGTCCCGGCCTCGGCACATCTCATTGTCGACGAAAGGTACACTGGCTCAATATCCCGATGAGCTCTCCGGTCGGCGCTGTAATGAGCGTAAGCATGTACCGCGTGCTACTGCAGACTATGAAGGTGCGGGTCAGAGGCAAGGCAATTTGCCCATGTCCGATCCCCACGCCTAACTAAATCTCCGGATCGGTGTCACCGACATAGGGGTGTGAGACTCAGACACGTAAACTATGTCACTGAACCACCGCACTGGGGCCAAGGAACGGTCGTGGTAGGCTTACACCGTGAAGCCGTCCTTGCCTTAACGGTGGCAATCACGGGCTCACGCCAAACATGCCGAGGACATGCCGCATTGCCGGGGGGCGAGGCAATGCCAAGTCATCATCCCGACCGTTGGGGCATTTAACAGTCTGCCACCCTCACCCAAGATTGCAGGGCCTACCGGTAGGGTTAGCTAATCCCTCACGGGGTCCAGGGACGGAATGACTTGCTCGACGTCCCTGCATGGATGCAAGGTACTTTATGCATCAGGCCCGGATGATGCTATCTACCTGCAACTCTAACCTGCCCTAGCAATCAGCAAACAAATCCATAAAATCCAATACGTGCTCAATAAGAATACAACGAGCCTAGCATGATACTACGAAGCAAGGAACAGATACGAGCATGCTAGAAAGGAACAACCTAGCATGGATTAACATGAGAATTAAATCAGGAAAATCATGCTAATCGGGAATTCAGAATAGAATACCTAGCTACACATGTCAATAAACACAAACAAGCACTCAATCAGCAATCGCATAATATATCGCAGGGTCCACACAACTCCGGTAAGAAATCCTTACCTTGGTCGGGGACGATTTAACACGGAAACCTAAATGGCGAACGAACCCGAACTAGCTACCGAGAACCTATCAATCACAACAAAAATCACACAATAGGCCTAAATATAATAAAATAAACGAGGCTCAGCTCGGGAGCAACTCACGAGGCACGACGAACGCACGAACGGGCAAAGAACTGGGTGTTTGGCGCTGGCGCTACTGGGCGCAGAAAATGGGCGTCTTTGGGTGCGGACGCGCTCGACGGATCTTTGCGAAGCAGGCGCGCGGATGCGGCGGGCAGCGCACACAGCTAGAAGCAGCGCGCGGCGTGACACGGAGCTGGGCGAGGCGCGCGCGCGGTGTGCGGCGAGGCTCGGCGGCTGCGCTGCTTCTGCGCACGCGAGCTCGGCGAACAGGGGCGAACAGAGGATCGGAGAAAACGAGCTCGATTCCGGGCGATTGGAGAAGATTCGACGCGCAATTTGAAGCTGGACCACTTCCCCTACACTAGCTGCACCAAAACCACACGAATCTCCTCACTCCCACGGCCGGCAGAACGAAATCGGAACCAAGGGGAAAGAAATCGGATTTTTCGAAGGAAAGGAAAAAGAGGAAGAACTTACCAGCTGCTCGGAGGGGGAATGGGCTTCGAATTGGAGAGGAGGAGCTCGGGATTGGCTGGTCGGCGAGGGAGAAAATCGCGAAGGAACGCAGTCGGTCGGAGAAGAAAATCGCGAAGGAAATGGGGAAGAAGAAGGAGAAGCTCGGGCGAGCTCGCCTTTTAAACCAAAACGCGCATCAAACAGGCATATGTATTAGATCGCGCGTTTAGATTAACAAACGCGCCCAGTGGCTCGGCTGGCAGCGCCCCTTGCCTAGCACGCGACACGTCCTTGGCTCGAATGTCACTCGACGCGCTATTTAATTCCCTATTTATTTTTACCTTTTCCCAAGCCCAAATGTCTTCACCAAAATTCCCGATCCCATTCAAATCGACTCATAATTTTTCCGGCAATTAACAATTTCATAACCGACCCTGTCGGCCTGACCCCAAATTACCAAAATTCCCCTGGGCCTCCCGGGAAGACCGGGATGAAAATTTCGGGCCGTTACAATAATTCTCCTGCGCTCATGTACTTCTGGGCTCGGGTTAGTAATTCCACGTATGTAACTGGAACTTTCTTACCCAACGACCACAAGAATTTCTCATCTTTGAGTCCTGCAATGATGGCTGTTAAAGCGGTACCGTCGGTATACCCCTCTACTTGCAGTGCTTCATTGTTGAAACAAGACACATATTCCCGTAGTGTTTCATGACTCCTTTGCTTTATCGTCAGCAAATGGGTAGCAGGCTTTTTTTGGTCTCAACCACCCAAAAATTGAGTGATGAAAGCCCTTGCCAACTCACGAAATGAAGTAATTGACTTTCGTTTAAGCCGCCTGAACCACCGTCGTGCTGGTCTAGTGAGCGAAAACGAAAATGCTCTACACTTGATTGCATCCTGGACTCCATGGAGTTCCATCCATGACCGGAATGTATCTAAGTGTTCAATAGGATCTTTTGAGCCATCCTATGGCTTCATCGTTGGGAGTTTGAATTTCGTCGAAACCTCCACCTTCATAATATCGTTAGTGAAAGGAGGGTCGACTTGGTCTACAAGATTGTCCAAGTCGAGCCCGTCTTGGTCCTGCGCCTTTTTCATGTCTCCAAGTTGGTCTTGTAGGTTTCGTAACTCTACAGCCCATGGCTGACTTTCGACTTCCCCATGTGCCAGCTCTTGTCTTCGTTGATTGATCAGATCTCGCAGGTCGGTTCCTAAATCTGACTCCCTTACCCGGACACTTGAGGATTTGGTAGCTCTAGGGGTATAGAACTCTTGCAGATTGGTTCGTGGATGATTGCTCCTTACTGAGTGGGTCTTGGACCGACAACCTTCACTTCTAGAGGCAGCTTTTTGGTAGTCCGATCGGGCTCTTCTCTGGTCATTCTCGCCTAGCCTAAGTCTTTCGACTTGCTTTTGGGGTCTTATTGTGTCTTTGACAGGAGCGTCGGTGGCAGGGGCTTTTCCTTTAGCAAGATCCCTCACTAGAGATGGTGCGAGATGATGCTCGAGGCGTTGCCCATTGCCCTTCTACTTGCCTATTTCAGCTATCCTTTAGGAATGGGGGGCTCCAATGCTGCTGGTGGTACCTCCTGGTTTTCGGTGATGGCGACCATGATCAGGTTGGGTCTTTTGAGTAACTCAACAAGCCAATCAATGCTCTCCACCATACCGTTCACCTTATTTTCCAGAGCGGTCATCTTTGGATCAGCGTGCTCCTCTATCCGTTTGGGTTGTTCATGCATCTCTCTAGATTGACCCCCAACTTGAATTTGATTATGAACTCTGGCAGCCACTCTCCTTAGAGCGTGCTCGTTGTCAGACTCAACGTCATTAGCATGGTTTCTATGGCTAACGTTGTTCGTCATTTTTTTGAAGAAAAGAGTACGTGATTAGCTTTTTTGGTAGAACACTACTCATCCCCACAGACGGCGCAAACTGTTGATACTGAAAAATGGTTCCTCGGGATCAATGATAATATTTGTATTACCGGGAATAAAGTAACCTGCAAGATGACAAAATAGCGTTAGACGCCAGTGTGGTGTGAGCCACAGGGCCTCCGATGCCTAAGTCAGAAATGAGTTGGAAAACAGGTAGAGTATAGAGAGCTCAAGATTTTTAGAATGGCTTAGCTTAGAGTGCTTAAGTTAGCTTGCCCTCCTTAGTGGAAAAACTGACCTTTATATAGCCATCAAACTAATAACCGCCCTAGAGCATTTAGTAAGGCGCATTATGGCGCTAGTTAATAACGACGTCGGTTATAATGTTTTTGTTATTAACCTGACAATAAATAGGCTCATAATTTTCGACTGTTACACATCCGTTTATTTATTTCGTTTGTAACCGTTGGAGTGGCTTGAAGTGTAATGGTCTTGGGAGGAGTTGATATGGGTGAGGTCGACCCCTGAGAAAGGTTAGAGTCCTCTTTGGATGACCCCCGAGGGGTCGGCTCGCCGTTTGGTAAACCCCGAGGGTCGGCTCGTCCTTTGGCAAACCCCCGAAGGGTCGGCTCATCGTTTGGCCGACTCCTGAGGGGTCGGCTCGTCCCTTGGCTGACCCCCAAGGGGTCGGCTCTTCCCTTGGCCGACCTTTGGGGGCTCGACTCGTCCTTTGGCCGACCTTCGTAGGATCAGCTCGTTGCTCTCTGATCTCAATATACCTTTTTTAAAGTTTCGCGGGTTTTTGTGCATAGCAAGTATTTTATCCACAACACTATTTATATGATAGAGACTTGTAGAGCTCATTCGGTTTAATTTCAAAGTATTTGACAGTAAAAAGTATAACGATATATTTTCTCAAAAAACAAAAAAGAGTATAGCTATAAGAAGTTACTTTACTAAGATTTATGTGCTTATAGTTTAGGACGATCTAAATCCTAAGTTGACAACTCTTTTATATACATATTGTGTAACGATGGACTTACAAAATAGAACTCTATATGGGGTGCTACATTAAATTTCACGATAAATGCTTAAAATCACTAATACAATTTCCAAAGTATACCTCTCAAGTCTCAGTCTCAATCTCATTTATTAATTTATGAGAAACTCGTTGCTCCTAGTAACATCAGGTACTTGTTCTTTACGTTCACGGATACAATCTTATGAATCCATTTTCCTTTTTAAAATTAGAATGGGTGCACCCCACGAGGACATATTAGGATGCATAGACCCTTTGTTAGTTCACTCTTACAATTGCACTTCGAGTTCTTTAAGTTCAATGAGAGCAATCTAATATGAATTCTTTGAGAAAGAAGCAATACTATACTCAACCTCGATCGTGAAATCTATCACTTGTAGCTGCAGTAAATCATGTAATTTGTCGAAAAAAACATCATCAAACTTCTGTACAATTGGCTCGGTTTTTACTTTTACTCTGGATGACCCCACTAGACAACCTGGCGAGATAAACCCATACTCCAAAAGCGATCAACTTTCTTTCTTTCTCTATAGAAATCAACCAAGAATTGTCTACTGATCTGCACACCCTTTAAACATGAAACTCGATTTCGACGGAGGAATGAAATTCTTCTCTTTCCTCTGGCAGTCAATAACCGTGATTATTTAGGGCCCGTTTGATAACGTTGTTGTTTCTCGTTTTCCTGTTTCTTAGTTCTTGTTCTTTTTTCTTGTTTCTTGATTTTTCGGAATAAGAAACAATAATGTGTTTGATAACTATTCATGTTTCTTGTTTCTAAGAAAATAAAGAAATAGAAACAAATCTTGTTTGATAACTATTTCTTGTTTCTAATTATTATTTTTTTTTTTATAAGTATTTTATAAAAAAAAGTGTTATAATATATATATATATATAACTTCAAAACTTAGAGTTCAAAAAAATAAAAAATATAAAAAAATAAGTTCGATAACTATTTTTGTTTTTGTTTTTTTGGTTTCTTAAAATATATAACATATGTTAAAATATTTAAAAATCATTATCAAAATTTTACATGTTCATAAAATAAACATTTATGAGGAAAAAAAACGAATGAATTTTAATGTGAAATTAACACAAAATTTAATATTTTATCTTTCACACTAATTGTAAAATATTAAAGTAGTGTTAAATAAATATCTTAATGAACAAAACTTTCATAATAACAAAATTTTCCGGGTTCAAATGCATTAGAAACTAGAATAATAAATAAATAGGCATATTACAAAATTTTAAAATTAACCTTTTTTTTAATCAAAGAAATCACCTATAATTTTAAAATGTATTACATAGTAGAAAATTTAAAATTTATTCAATAAAAAACTGCAAAATTAAAAAACTAAAAATATAAGCAGTATTATAAGCAGTAAATAAAAATTCAAAAATAAAATAATTTAAAATTAAAACATATAAATATTGCAAAAAAAGAAAGTCCAAAATAGGATTTGAACTTCGGGCCAAGTATTTAAAATTTGTCAACACCACCTAACAACTCAGCCACTACTATCTTTTATTAACTCAAGAATAGTTTAAATATCATACAATACATAAAATAATAGCTTTCAGAAAAAAAAAAAAAAAAAAAAAAAGAACGGAACTCAAGATACTTGTTTTGGCAGTTACTACTTTTTCCACCAAATATGTGAAACGTTTTTTTTTTATTTTTAAGAACAAGAAATGGGAATGAATATCAAACAAGTTTGGACTCGTTTGATAACGTTCCCGTTTCCTGTTTCTTGTTTCTGTTTCTCTTTTTTTAGAAACGGGCATGTTTGATAACCGTTTCCGTTTCCTGTTTCCAAATTTTAAAGAAACATTTCTAAATTGGCAAAAAAAAAAAAAACTTCAAAATAAAGTTTCGGCCGTTCCGTTCTTTTTTTTTCTCAAATGCGTTTCTTCTCCTAGTTTCTAGAGTTTTGTTAGATATTCTCTGGCTACTATCTCCAAATGCTGATTTTCAACGCTTCTGCCAATTTTTTAGCTTAATCTTGTTTGAAGACTTCCGATTATCTCTCATCTTCAAGGTAATTCGTTGTTCTTCTCCTTTTCATTTTTTTTCTTTTTGATTTTGAATGCAAGCGAGCGATCTAAGCATGAAATCCTTTTCAATTATTTGGATTTTAATCACGAATTTCTTTAGTTATGGATCTGACTTGCTTATTTCTGGATTTGAGTTTTTTAGTTTGATTTTGTTGTTTGTGTCAAAAGGGTGTTGTGAAAATTTTTATATTTCTCTCTCATTGTTCTGTTTATATATTCTGTCAAAAGGATTGGAATGGCTTCCGCTGTTGACGGCTTCTTAAAACCATCCACAAATAACGAAGCTTACGACCAGATACACAAATAACGAAAGAAAATAGGTTATAGTTGTGCTAACCACAATAGCAACTTGTACAAACTCATTCTGAATGTGTACTGAGTCTTGATGATTCATGCTTTCTTTTGGAAGGTTTTATTTAAGGGATCATTATGGTATGGTTTCCATTCAAGATGGTGTATAACATTTTCATTTGTAATATGAATGGCACCATTGTGTTCAGCCAGTGCCACATTTAACCCACACATTGTTCAGCCTTAATTTCAGCGATGTTGGTGATTTTGGAAATAATTTATTTTTAAATACTCACTTCTAATCATTCAAAATAACTCCTCATTTCTAACACATTCATTTCTAATCAATCATTTTTGCTTCACTCTTTTAGATGAGGATGATATGTTGGCGCCATTAACTAAGGGAAATTTTAGAATATCTGGTTCCCGAATAGTTGTATATAAGGAAGCATTAATTTAAAGCAGACCCATTGGAGGTTCAAGCTTCCTTATGCTTCCCACTCCATAACCACCACGAGAGTTGGGGAAATGCCAAGTGTGATTTCAATATCTTTACTAACGAATATGGTAATACCAAGTCCCTCCAAAGAAATACTGGCTAACTACATGTAGATTCTAAGGCTAGAGATGTGACTTGGAGCAGATTTTTCCTATTAAGGATAAAACAGCTCAGTTACAGTTCGAAACAACAAAAAAATAAAAATAAAAATAAAATAAAGAACACTGCTGCAATCATAACAAACAAGAAAAGTCCATTTAAATTCTCTATTATTAATATATATACCTAAACATCTAAAAAAATAGAAATAATCTATACTTGATCTAGGATCCATCAATAAGATGGAAAAGTGAAAGAAAATTGGAGTAAAATTAGCCCTTTTGAATGATGTCGGAAATTTGTTCATACTAAAAACATTGATCTATTTCTTTGTGTTCTAACTCTTTTTAAGACTAAAATGTTGGTCTTCTTTCTGGTCCAAAATTACAACTTGTCTAAAAAATTAGAGATTTTTAGGTATATATGTTCATTTGCTGCATATTTTTATATATTTTTTGTGTTGCTTGGATCTTGAGAAGAATAAGAAATCAACTTTGTAGGGCAGTTTCAATCTCGACTCTTTGAGACTGATTTTAGAGTAGTTTATTTTTACTATGGATTCATAAAGCTTAAGTTATTTTTGTAAGGACCCGACCCAAAGAAACGGTCTCTATCCTAAAGTCCTTACTTAGCATGCATGACTAGGAATGTAAAACGTCATTCAGAGTTTGAAATTTAAATCTTTGAAGTAAGCACATTCAAAACAAAGAAAATATAATTCCATTTAAAATAAACAGGTAGACGACTGATCAGTACTTTCTTAAAAATAAATCAAGGAAAACGGTACGAGAAACATAAAATAGATTTGAGTGCTTTTCCTAGGGACCCAAGTCCCACTACATGCTAAATCATCAAAGAAAACATTAAAAGAACGTGCAACTCAGAGTCAGCTACCCATGATCATCGAGCCGCCTCTTCCTAGCCATCCAGCCTCTGTCCCAAGTTACCTGGTGGAAAGCCACAGAAAATAAGGGTGAGCAACAAGTTACTCAGTAAGAATCCCCAATCGGGGTACAATACGAAATCATCTGATTTAGCACACGGACATGCAACCATACAAAGACTTAGAGCAGAAACGGTTGGTTTAGGCTATGGGCTACTGCTAGGGCGAGCCTTTTCAAGGGCTTCCATCAACAGTCTCTCCTAGGTCCTATGCTTGGATGCCCTTCGGGCCTTACACAATCTAGGACCCAGTGATGCCCAGTGGAGCCTTACACACTTAGGACACAGTGATGCCCTGTGGGGCCTTACACACTTAGGATGCCCATCGGGCCTTACACCTTCAGTATCAGTGATGCCCAGTGGGCCTTACACACCTAGGATGCCCATAGGGCCTTACACCTCCAGAATCAGTGATGCCCAGTGGGCCTTACACACCTAGGATGCCCATAGGGCCTTACACCTCCAGAATCAGTGATGCCCAGTGGGCCTTACACACCTAGGATGCCCATAGGGCCTACACACCTCCAGATGTCCATCGGGTCTTGCCGAGCGGGACCCCAAACTAGTTGCCTCTACGGTCCTCTATACTATACATCACACATCTAACCGTAACTTGGATCTAGCAGCATACAAATGGCAGCATGGTTCTATCAAGATAGGAAAGCCTAACATGAAACTAACGGGATGTAAACATGTCACGAACATGAATCAAAAGAAAACATGTAACCTATCACTAGAAACTCATATAATTACAAGATGAATCAGTGTGCTATCAACTATTCGCGCAGGTCCACACAACCCCGGTAAGAATCCTTACACCGGAAATAAGTGGAGGTTAACTATCTCGAATCAAATAACGACCCTCGAGCTTTTAAGCGAACCCGAGCAACCTAAGCAAGTAATAAAATATCCTAATTAATAAACGAAGATCTAAAATCGGGAAGTCCAAAGGGTGGAGGCTCGGAATTTATTTACCAACCGAGAAGGCACACGCCTCGGCAGCAAGCAACAGGACGGCGCTGGCTGGCGTTAGGGCAGCGACGCTGGCGCATCGACGTTGGCGCTGGCTTCGGCGCGCGGCGTGGCGAGCCGACACGCTGGGCGGCGCGCGCTGTCAAGGCGTTTGACGGCGGCAGCGCGGCGGCGACGCGATCGCGAGGCCGGGCGCGCGAACGAGTGACACGCTGGGACGGCGCGCGGCGAAGCGAGCGAGCGACGCGGATCGGGCGCTGGGTGTCTTTGTCGTCAAGTGTGTGGAGGCGGGTTACGACGCCATCGCGGCGGGCGCGAGCGCCAGTTAGGCTAGCAAGCAGCGAGCGCTGGCGGGCGGCGGGCTGGCGAGTGGCCGCTCGACGCGGTCCTGGATCGATGGCGATGGCTCGGTGCGGTGCGGCGATGTTATGCAGGCGGCGCGCGGTGTGGGCTGGGTGGCGGCGCGCAGTGCGCGGCGCGCGATGTGATGAGCAGGCGGCGGCGGTGTGGGCTGGGTGGCAGCGGCTTGGTGCGCGCGCGATGGCGAAAGAGCGTGGCGTCTTGGCGGTGTTGGGCGTGAGGGTTAGGGTTTTGCGAGAGAGAGAGAGAGAGAGAGAGAGTTTTTTTTTCTTCTCTTCCTTCCTTAAGTTAAATAGACTTGGGAATCTCAAATGACCTTCCCAAGACTCCGCCTTCGAGCCCTAGCCAACGCATTTTTTTTTTCTTATTTAATTCCAACTCCTATTTCCTTTTTTTTTTAAACTATTTCCGTTTAGCTGAAAATCGGGCTGTTACAATTTTACCATGGACGATGTTCTAGTGAGACTTAGAAAATATTTGTTGTTACTTCGATTCGGTTGTTGAATTATGTTTTTTGTTCATATTTTTAGATGTCTAAAAAAATATCAGAAAAACATTGTGTTGATGATGTTGAAATTGATGAGTTAAAGAGTGAGGGACCATGGCCTGACAAGAATGAGACTCTTTTTGTTGATTTGATGGATGATGAAGTTGCAAAGGGTAACCGGCCAACCACAACATTTACAAAAACTAGTTGGAATTATATGAGAACCAAGTTAAACGTAGCACTAGTTATGCTTACACTCACGATCAACTGAAAAATAAGTTCAACAAATTAAGACAAGTTTACAAGGATTTCAAAAAAATATTGAGTGATATGTCAGGAAATGGATGAGACCCATTGTTGGGCACTATCACCCTAGAAGAGGAGCAATGGATTGATCTTTTTAAGGTATAAATTATAACCACCATTTCACTTTTATCGTCTAATCATCTACTGCATTATAACTAGTTATGTATTATTATTGTGAAATTTATTATAGGTGAATAAGAGAGCTAAGAAGTTTAGAAAAAGTGGTTGTCCGCACTATGTAAAGCTTATGAGAATTTTTGGAGATACCACAGCTACAGGTGTATATAGTCCATCGGCAAGAGTTCCTTCAGATTCTGAAGATGAAAATGATGTTGGGAGCAATACAAATTGTATTGGTGAAGATAGTGGTCATGAAAAGAGTAGAAAACGAGTTCGAAACAAGAGAGACGAATTCGGTAGTTTCATGTCAACATTTGTAAATGTGTATGCTGAAAATTCCAAGAGAAGAAATGACATTCTCGAGAAAAGATCTGTTAAAACCACCACTAGTCCAGTTGTGGAAAGTCAAACATCAAAAGAAAAAGATTTTTCTTGTTTTAAAATAAGAAAAAAAAGGCGGGCTTTTAATTAGAAGAGGGTTGCTGGATTTTAAGGGTCCGTTAGCCGGTAATATTTTTGTTTCCTATTTCTCGTTTCTTAGTTCTTGTTTCTTGTTTCTTGTTTCTTGCTTTTTTAGAATAAGAAACAAGAATGTGTTTGATAACAGTTTCTGTTTTTTGTTTCTTGAAAAAAATAAGAAACAAAAACAAACATGTTTGGTAATCATTTCTTGTTTCTATTTTTTTTTCAATATTTTTTTTTGTCTTTTAGAAAATATAACATATATTAAAATAAATAAATAAATATATAATTATTATCAAAAGCAATAAGTACATATGTTACAAATTTTTAATTAAAATTAAAATAAGATACAGATACACGTACTAAATGTTCAAAAATTTGAAAATTCTATATATTTATAATAAAATTATGAAATAAAACAAAACAATTATATATAAATACTATATTTATATAAATTAATATAGTTTATAGATATAAAATTGGAAATTTATTGTCAATAAAAAATTCTAGCATAATATTTAACTCGATTAAAATCTATCAATTTCACTCGATTAAAATTTAATAACTTTTGGCAATCAATTTAATGTGATTGGATTAGTTTTTTCTAAAATTTTGATATTTGTAGATTTGTTTTTGTTACTCATGAAAAATCATCTATAAAATTAGTATAATTAATAATATAAGAACATAAATATTATTATTTATAAGAATAAAAATAAAAAATGAGTATATATTAAAATTAAATTAAAAAATTATTTATATAAAAAAGAAGTATAAAAAAAAAGTATAAAAATTATTATATTATAAAATTAAAATAATAAATGGTTTATATAAAAAAAATTAAAATGATTTTAAAATAGAGAATTTATCATCAGCAGCACATTTTACCTTTTGTATTACATTTGCAGCACAATTTCTAAAATAATTTCATCTATAGCATATTAATTTCTATCAGTGATAAAACTCAACTAGTGATAGAACTCAATTTGAAATTCTACCACTAATAGAAAATTCAAGCGATGATAGAAGAAGTCTTTCATTGATTGAATTCTATCACTAATAGAACTCAGCTACAAATGAATAAGTTTTGATTTTATGCTATAGATGAAAATATTTTGTCTTTTTTTGTTATACATGCAAAATTCCCTTTAAAATATTAATATTATGGTTTTAGGAAATAAAATAATATATAAATATACAAATATATATTTGACCAAATAAAAAATGAAAAGTTGACTAAAAAGAATAAAAATAACTAAAAAGTAAATAAAAGTTGATTTTTAAAAATAAAATCTATAAGATGAAATGGGTAAGAATCGAACCATGGTGGAAAATAATTTTTTTTATAACAGCTTACAACTGCTGCCACTATGCCACAATCTTAAATTGTGGATTTAAAGGACTTAATATTATACGAAAATAACAAAAGCAACAAAAACACATTAAAATTTAGAAACAGAATAAGAGAGACTCCATTTGGGAGTTTCTCATTTTTTTAGCCAAATCTTAGAAACGTTTCTATTAATTTTGGGAACAAGAAAGCAGAATAGTTACCAAACAAATCTGTTTCTCAAAATAAGAGAAACAGAAACGAGAAACGGGAAATGGGAACGTTACCAAACGGGCCCTAAACAACTGAAACAACAACACATCACACAAGCTTAGGAAAGAGGATTGTTACTGAAAACCGAGAAGGCCTAGGGGCTCAGCAGGTGCAGCGTACGGGCGAGGCTCGGCGGATGTGCGAGCGTGGGCAGCTGGCTGGGGCGTGTCGCTGCACAAAGGCACGGGCGAGCGTGCGGATGGCTGCGGGGTGGATCTGCTCGCGGTTGAGTGTGCTGCAAGGGCGAGCAAGGCAGCTGCGCGAGTGGGGCTTCACGTGGGCTAGCGGGCAGGCGAAGGCGGGGACAAATGCGTGCGAGGCTGCTCACGGCTGCGAAGGGCATGAAGATGTGCGGTTGTGCGGGTGAGCTACTACGGACGCATGCTGTAGCTTGCGGCTGGTTGCAGCGCGATGCTTATGCGCGACGGGTAAGCGAGGCTAGCGATGCGTGCGGGCGTGAGGCTTGCAGCGATGAGCAATAGGCAGCGATGGAGCTCGGCAGATTTGCTTGCGGGCGTGAGAGGCAAAGCTGGTGGGGCTGCTCGGTATGGTGAAGAGCTATTCACGGCATCAAGGGCTACTCGGCTAGGGGTCTCGGTGAAGAAGCTTGGGAAATGAATCAGCAAGGAGAGAAAAATAAAGAAGGAGATGAAGTGGGGAAGGGAAATCGGCTAAGGCATAAGGGAGAAGGGAGAAAATGAGTTTTTCTCCTAATTTATTATTTTTAATTCATTTAAAACTCCACCAAAAGCCACTTGTAAAAAAGGTTCCCTCTTTGAGTCCCAACAACAACATAATTAAACTTTTATTTTCTGTTTTAAGCTGAACGATCTCCAATCCTCCCAACGGCAACTCGGGAGCCTGGAACCTAAAATCGAAACACAACATCAACTCACCACAATTATGAAAACATCCCAAAATCCTAGATGATTATCAAACTACCCCTAAAGGCCAAATGACCAGAATGCCCTGAAGGCTAAAACAACCCTAATGGCCCAACCAAACAACTGAATCCTTAGATAGAACTTGTCAGGTTGTCATCATCCAGATGCTGAAAAGCGGACATAACGTATCTTGTCCCCACAGGTCGAG
This sequence comes from Sicyos edulis, assembly GCA_036507275.1. Taxonomy (NCBI): domain Eukaryota; kingdom Viridiplantae; phylum Streptophyta; class Magnoliopsida; order Cucurbitales; family Cucurbitaceae; genus Sicyos; species Sicyos edulis. The sequence continues at coordinate 26,750,726 of CM071847.1, forward strand.
ATAAGTGAGGACATGCTGCCAATGGTGTAAGCCTAGTTTGTACCTGCTAGAGAGCGGAACCTTGCCAATGGTGTAAGCCTACTTTGGGTGGTTCTTAGCTTCAGGCGTCGGTGGTATATGCTGCTACAGATGAGTGCCGAGGTTCTTGCACTACTGTAGATCAGTGACACGGCTTCTGAGTCTTTAGGCATGTGTACCTGGATCGTGTAGTTTGTCCTTAGAACCACCACATTTACGCAGTTTGTAGTAGCATGCGGTGTGCACCCAAACATGTTAGTCGCTGGTTCAGAGAGATCCCCCGGGCTAATGTTTGTGAGTACTGCACTTCCATTCCAGTATAGAGCTAGACTACGGGTACTCTCCCATTTGTCGCAGGATCAGTATGGACATAACGCACTTTGTCCCTTCAGGTTGGATATAACGCACTTTGTCCCCTCAGTTTGGAATAAGATATTTACACCTGATCTTTAGGCCAGAAGTAAAAGACCTCCGAGGATTCCGGACTTGCCCAGTTAGCTCGTTGAGCAAAGATCTGTGTTGGTAGCTATTTTTCATGTATACTAGGATGCTAGATGATTGATGTTTCGTACTGTACCCCGGTTGGAGATTCTTACTGAGTGCTTTATACTCACCCTTATTTCTGTGGTTTTTCCACCAGGTAACTTGGGACAGCACTGGGACGGCTAACGGAGAGAGCTGTATGATCATGGGAGCTGCTGACACTCTGTTTTCTGTTTAGTCTTTATTTGTTTATTCAGCATGTAGTCGGGCACGGAGCCCGTAGGATTGCATTTGGAACCTGATAAAGTGTTTTGGAATCTGTTTTCTGGTTGTTTTTAAATTGTACTCTGACGAGGGTTATTTTTTATATTTCTGAACAGGTGATGTTTTAAATGTTTCAAAACAGGTTCCTCAAGGTTGAATGCTTTGACTATGCTTATTATTTATGTTAAAATGTATTTATTTACTTTTGACACATGCATGCTGGGTAAGAATCCAAGTTTAGGACCACTTTTTGGGTTAGGTTCTTACTGTTGGTATCAGAGCATAGAGTCATATATTATGTAGACTAACCTGCTTTGTAGGTTGTTTGTCCCCATGATCAACAGCACTCCACAGCCATCAGGTTTGTCTAAGTTCATTGCTTAAGGGTTTTAATTACAATACTGCATCTAGTATACATGTGTTACCTTTTGTTGGCAGTGAGACTCAAAGAGTGGTCTACCCTTTGTTGTTTCTGTGTAGATCGCCAGTATGACGATTACACACTGTGGTGCAGGGACGTCAGAACTGCGATCAAAGATGTTGCTGAGACGACATCCAGGGTTAACCAAACCCGTAGGTCGCCTACGGCCCCAGTTGTTAACTTGCCTAGAGAGGGGGTAGAGGCTGCTATGCCTCAAGGTGCAGCTCCAAGAGCAGAGTTTTCTACAATGCGTGATATGATGATGGGCCTAATGGCCAAGTAGAGAGCTGAGACTCAGGCGCAGCTAGCAACGGAGAGAGAGGAGTCTAAGGCACAGATAACCCAGCTGACGCAGCTTATTCAGCAGGCACCCCCAGCTGCTCTATTAGCCCCAATAGTTCCCTAGGAAGGACATGGTCAGTAGGATCAAGATGATGCATTAGATGGTGCTGAAGGAGCCGTAGAGTTTGGCAAGTGGCTCAAAGATTTTACCAAGTGGAAGCCGTTAGAGTTTGATACTTCCGTAAATTTGTTAGTGGCGGTAAAGTGGTCGGCAAGGACGGAGTATATCTTCTGGGTGATGGGATGCTCTGATGTTCAGAGGCCGACATGTGTGGCCCATGTTTTGACAGAAACAACAGTGTGGTGGTGGGAGTCCACCGACAGGGCTAGACCAGTAGGATCTCCACCAGCCACCTAGGAGTTCTTTAGAACTAAGTTTCGAGCCAAGTATGTCAGTGATGAGGCTCAGCAAGAGATGACGGAGGCCTTCTTGAATCTGAAGCAGGGTACAGATAGCATAACCGCGTATGAGAAGAAGTTCAAAAAGTATAGTTATTTTGCCCCTAAGCTCATAGCCACAAAGAAGCTCAAGACCAAGAAGTTCATTAGCGGGCTACGAAAAGGAGGTTACTCAGAATGTACGAGCACTCGCTCCTAAGTCATATGCTAGAGCCGTGGAATTGGCCACCATGTACAATTCTAAGTACCTGCCGGTGAAGGTTCCTGTTGCACTAGTTTAGTCTGTTCAGCAGTACTCAGGGCAGAAAAGGAAGTTTGAGTCGTCTTCTAGTGGGTCCCGTTCAGGTGGACAGCAGGCTTGCCGTCAGGGCCAGTTCAGAGGTCAAGATCTGCACCAACCATAGAGTAGATCGTAGGACCGCCAACAGAGCGTTGTTAGACAACCGCCTCAGTGCCACACTTGTGGTAGAGCTCACTTTGGCCTTCGTGGAGCATCACCCCGTGCTTGCTATAGATGTGGCAAGGAGGGACATATAGCGAGAACTTGTATCCAGGCTGGAGCAGTAGCCAGAACGACCCAGTAGTAGGGCTAAGTGTTCGCCATGACTCACCAGGAGGTGGAGCATACTGACGCTGCAGTTGCAGGTATGCTGCTTGTAACGGCCCAGGTTTTCATCCCGGTCTTCCAAGTATGCCCTAGGGGCATTTTGGTAATTTGGTCGGGCCGTCAGGGCCATTTATGTCTTTTTCAGTTGTTAAAATTATTGGATGGACTTAAGTAGGATTTTGATGCTTTGTAGATGTATTTGGGCATGGTGAGATGCAAAAGAAAAAAATTGAGTATTAAAGTGTAGCAGTTGGGTTTCAAACCCAGGTGGTCTGGGAGGTTAGTTATGTGTCCTTGCCAGTTGAGCCACAAGGTGATCTTGTTACTCTTTCCGCGGCATATCTTGGTTAGCCTTGAGTCCTTTGGGTTTTGGTACATTTGATTAAAATAATAGGGTTATTGTGTTTTCTTCTCCAAATCACCTTGGCCGCCCAAGCATATCTCCCCCAAGCTTCAAGCCGAGTTTCATCTCCCCGAGCAGCCACTTGATCGTGTGTCATCCCGGGTAAGAGTTCTCTTCCTCTTCTCTTTCTTTGTTTGGTGTAGTCTTGCTGGTATGGAGAAGAAGAGGTGAGCCTTGGTGTTGTGCACCCTGGCCAAGCAGCAGCAGCCCCTGCCCAAACGCCAGCCTCTACCGTCGCACCAGCATCCCCATCGCCCGAGCGCCCAAAGCGGTGCGTTGCGCGATGCGTCACGCGCTCGATCGCGCGCCAGCGCCGTAGCGCCGCCGCCGTCCCTACATCTGCGTCGTAGCCCTAGCGCCCATCTGCGCCTGTCAGCGCCCAGCCCCTGCCGCCCATCTGCGCCCGTCAGAACCCAGAGCGCAGCCCCGCACGTGCAGCATGTCCGTCCGCGCGTCAACCGTGCCGCGTGAGTTGCTCCCGAGCCGAGCCCTGTTTATTTTATTATATTTAGGCCTATGGATTATGATTATTGTTGTGTTTGTTAGGTTCTCGTTAGCTTGCTCGGGATCGATCGCAGCTTAGGATTCTTGTGTGTAGTTGCATTCCGGCCAGGTAAGGATTTCTTACCGGAGTTGTGTGGGCCCTGCGATATTATATGTGATTGTTATTTGTATGCTTGTTGTGTTTATCAGCATGTTTAGTGATAGGTGCTCTGTTCTGAATTCCCGACTGGCATGATCTCTTATGTTGTTCTCATGTTAGTCCATGCTATGTTGTTCCGTTCTGGCATGCTCGTTATCTCTTCTTGCTTCGTAGTATCATACTAGGTTTGTTGTATCTGTTGAGCACGTTTTGGATTGTTTGCTGTTGATGTTATAGTTTAGAGTTCATATAGGTAGCATCATCCGGGCCAGGATGCATAAAGTACCTTGCATCCACCGCGAGGACGCACGTGCGAGGCGATACTCGTCCACTCGACCCCGTTAGGGTTTAGCTAACCCTAACGGTAGGCCCTGCAATCTTGGGTGAGGGTGGCAGACTGTTAAATGCCCCAACGGTCGGGATGATGACATGGCATTGCCTTGTCCCCGGCAGTCGGCACGTTCTCAGCGTGTTCGGCACTAGCCCTTGATTGCCACTGTTAGGCAGGGAGGGCGGCTTCGGTGTAAGCCTACCACGGCCGGTTCCTTAGCCTCGAGTGCGGTGGTTGGTGACATAGTTCACGTGTCGAGTCTCACACCCCTATGTCGGTGACACCGATCCGCAGATTTAGTTAGGCATGGTGGATGGACACGGGCGGCTTGCCACTAGACCCGGCACCCCCACGGTTTGGAGTAGCATGCGGTGCGCGCATACACTCATTATAAGCCGATCGGAGAGCTCCTCGGGATTGTGAGCGGTGCACCTTTCAGACGACAAGAGATGAAGCCGAGGCCGAGACTTGTTTCTCGTATAGGATCGTATCGTGTGGTGGATTTTCTGGTGTAAGACCCTGAGATGGCATCTGAGGTCTATGTGTGGACTTAAGCTATGTGCTCTCTTTTGTGTTTATATTCATAGCTTGCATACCTTTCTGCTAGATGACCATGTATATCGTATTGTACCCCGGTTGGGGATTCTTACTGAGTAATTCGTTACTCACCCTTATTTTGTGGTTTTCCACAGGTAACCATGGTGCGAGACAGAATGGCCGAAGGAGGAGCTGTGATCATGGAAACCCGTTGTTTCGAACTCCGAGTCTTTTATTTATGTTTTCATGTTTTAAATGTCCTCTGAATGCATGTAGATGGGCAGGGAGCCCTTAGGTTGTTTTCTGGTTGTTGCCCGAATTCTGACACTGATGTAAACCATTTTTGGATTTGAATGTGAACTAAATCTCTGATCAGAGTACGTTTTAAATTGTATTTAGCTTGGAACAGTTACTTGGAAATAGGGACAGGTTCCAGGACGTTTTGTTCTTGTTTTGAATGGATGTTTTATTGTATTTTGTTTTAATTAGAATCTGGGGTAAAGGCCTATTTTAGGTAAAGGCCTATTTTAGGTAAGACCCCGATGGTCATCCTAGGTGTGTAAGTCCCCGATGGGCATCACTGAGTTGGAGGTGTATGTAAAGACCCAACCCCAAAAGGGGCTCTAAATGGGCCTTTACCCCAATGCATGCATTCAAAATAATACAATATGCAACATACTTTCGGATTCCAAGTAAAAACTAAAACATTCAGCCATCAAAACAATTTAATAAAAAACTTGTCCCTGTTTCCAAGCACCTGTTTCAGGAAAAGTACATTTCTAAAAGTATACTCTGATCAGAGATTTATTTAAACCATTCAAAAACCTTCTCAGGTACGACTATGCTGGAATCCATAAAAACATGAGAAAACGTCCTAGGGCTCCGTGCCCGTCTACAAGCATTCAGGGGAAATATAAAGTTAAAGAGTCATAAAATGAATAAAAGTGTCAGAGGTGACAAAGAGTGCCCATGATCACAGCTCCTCCTTCAGCCATCCTGTCTCGCTCCTTGGTTACCTGTGGAAAACCACAAAATAAGGGTGAGTAACGAATTACTCAGTAAGGATCCCCAACCAGGGTACAATACGATGCACATGGTCATCAAGATGAGTGTATGCAAGCTATGAACATAAACACAGAAAAGAGCACATAGCTTGAGTCCACACTTGGACGTCGGATTCCAACTCAGGGTCTTAGTCCGGAAATAAATCACCACACAACACGCCATATACGAGAAACAAATCCGGCCTCGGCATCTCATCGTCGAATGAAAGGTACTCTAGCTCAAGATCCCGAGGAGCTCTCGGTCGGGCGCCAGTAATGAGCGTAAGCATGCACCGCGTGCTCGCTGACTATGGGGTGCGGGTCTAGTGGCAAGTTGCCCATGTCCGACCACCACGCCTAACTAAATCTCCGGATTGGTGTCACCGACATAGGGGTGTGAGACTGGACACGTGAACTATGTCACTGAACCACCGCACCTTTGAGGCTAAGGAACCGGTCGAGGTAGGCTTACACCAGAAGCGGTCCTTGCCCTAACAGTGGCAATCAAGGGCTACTGGTGAACACGCCGAGGACGTGCGGCTGCCGGGGCGAGGAAATGCCAAGTCATCATCCCGACCGTTGGGGCATTTAACGATCCGCCACCCTCACCCAAGATTGCGAGGCCTACGGTCGGGTTAGCTAAACCCTAAACGGGTTCGGGGACGGAGAAGCTGTCTCGACGTCCCCCGCCATGGATGCAAGATACTTTATGCATCGGCCCGGATGATGCTACCTACCCGAATTCTAACTCGCCTTAACAATCAAGCAAACAATCAAATACGTGCTCAAAAGAATACAAGAGACCTAGCATGGTACGACGGAACAAGAATGAATATGAGCATGCGAACGGAACAACCTAGCATGGACTAACATGAAAGAACAACATACGAAGTCATGCCGGTCGAGAATTGAGTAACAGAGCACCTAAACTACACATGCCGATAATCACAAACAAACATACAACATCAATCACATAGAACATCGCAGGTCCACACAACTCAGAAGAAATCCTTACCTTGGTCGGAAGACTTCTACACACAAATTCCTAAGTCGCGAACACTCCCGAGCTAGCTATCGAGAACCTACAAACATAGTAACAATCACAACCATAGCCCTAAAAATATAATAAAGCAATGAGGCTCGGCTCGGGAGCACTCACATGGCACGACACGACACACGAGGCCGGGCCTTCGCTTGGGCGGGCTGATGTACTGGATCGGGCGCTGGCGGCGGCGGCGGCGGCGCTGGGGCGCGGTATCTTGTATGCGCGCGACACGCTACCGGGCACGGGCACGTCACGGCGAAGGCATCGCGCTGGGCGGCCAAGGCGCGAACACGGCGATCGGATGCGCGCGAAGCCGGGCGTCGCTCGGCCGACCCGGCGGCGACGCAGGCGGCGCGGCGACGCAGCGTCCTCGCTCGGCCGATCCGTGCGACGACGAGGCCGGGCGCGGCGACAGCGTCTCGCTCGGCCGATGTGGTGCGACGACGAGGGCCGGGCGGCGACGAGCGTCGCTTGGCTCCGGTCGTGCGACGACGAGGTCGGGCGCGGCGACGAGCGCCGATTCGGGCGCGGCGACAGTCTGGACGCGCGACAGCGAGCGAGGGCTGCTTCGGTGGCGCGACGACAAGCTGCGGCGTGAGGGTGGGCTGCGACAGCGGATCCGGCGGCTGGGCGTCTTTGCCGCCGCGGGCGGCTGGGTGCGACGGTGGGTGGCGGGCGCTCGGCGGATCTGGCCGGTGGTGGTGATTCGCTTCGGGCCTGCTGCACCAAACACAAACACACACACACTTCCTTACCTTCGGCCAGCAAAACAACCAATCGAGAAGAGGAAGAGGATGAAGACTTACTCGGAATGATGATCGAACAACGGAGCAGCGAAGGGGATGAAGAAATCGGCAAGGAGGCTAGGGAGAACTTGGCTTGGATGGCTAGGAGATGTGTTGGAGAAGAAGACATGGCAAACCTATTTTCTTTTCATTTACCAAATGCACCAAAACTCCAATCTCCAAGGCTAACCATAAAATGACCCGGAAAGAGCAACAAGAGCTCTCACTAGCTCATCTGGCACGCATCCCCACAAGCTTCCCTTAAGACCCGGGTTCAAAACCCAGTTGCAGCACAATTTCTTTTCTTTTTACTTTTGCATCAAACCTTGCTCAAACCCTTCCACGAAGCCTCACAAACCTACATAAATCCATCCAATATTTTTAGCAACTAGAAATGACATAAACGACCCTGACGTCCGACAAATTACCAAAATACCCCTTGGGCATACCTGGAAGACTGGGATGAAAACTTGGGCCGTTAAGTGTAAGACCCCAATGGGCATCCTAGGTGTGTAAGTCCCCGATGGGCATCACTGATTTGGAGGTGTAAGACCCTGATGGGCATCCTAGGTGTGTAAGACCCCGATGGGCATCACTGAGTCTGGAGGTGTAAGACCCTGATGGGCATCCTAGGTGTGTAAGTCCCCGATGGGCATCACTTGTAAAGACCCGACCCGGAAGGGTTCTAAAATAGGTCGTTACCTCAATGCATGCATTACAAATCAACAGACAATTTGCAAGATGGTGTTCGGATTCTAAGTAAAAACTAAAACATAAAACATCCATTTAAAATCAACATCAATTCCTGGAACCTGTCCCTGTTTCCAAGCACCTGTTCCAAGTCAAATACATTTAAAAAACTTACTCTGATCAGAGATTCATTTAAAACATACAAACTTTACAACAATGCTAGAATCCGGAAATACATTCAGAAAACACCCTAGGGCTCCGTGCCCAACTACATGCATTCAGAGAACATTTAAATCATAAACATAAAACTTAGAGTTGAACAACGGGTTTCCATGATCACAACTCCTCCTCCAGCCATCCTGTCTCGCACCATGGCTACCTGTGGAAAAACCACATAATAAAGGTGAGTAACGAATTACTCACTAAGAATCCCCAACCGGGGTACAATACGATACACATGGTCATCTAGCAGAAAGGTATGCAAGCTATGAATATAAACACAGAATAGAGCACATAGCTTAGCCCACACTGGGGCCTCGGATGCCAACTCAGGGTCTTAGTCCGGAAATAACTCCTCACACAATACGCCCTATACGAGAAACAAGTCTCGGCCTCAGCCTGTCTACTGCCGACGAAAGGTGCACTGGCTCAAGATCCCGAGGTGCTCTCCGGTCGGTGCTATAATGAGCGTGCGCGTGCACCGCGCGTGCTCCGCAGACTATGGGGAGCGGGTCTAGTGGCAAGCTGCCCATGTCCAGTCACCACGCCTAACTAAATCTCTGGATAGGTGTCACTGACATAGGGGTGTGAGACCTGGACACGTGAACTATGTCAGCCTGAACCACCGCACCTGAGGCTAAGGCACGAGTCGTGGTAGGCTTACACCAAGAAACCGTCCTTGCCCTATCGGGTGGCAACTCAAGGGCTACCGCCAAAACACGCTGAGGACGTGTCGGTTGTCGGGGACAAGGCAATACCAAGTCATCATCACGACCGTTGGGGCATTTAACAGTCTGCCACCCTCACCCAAGATTGCGGGGCCCGCCGTTAGGGTTAGCTAGTCCCTAACGGGATCATGGACAGAGCTCAATCTCGTACGTCCCTGTCGGGGATGCAAGGTACTTTATGCACCTGGCCTGGATGATGCTATCTACCTGAACTCTAACCTGTCATAGCAATCAGCAAACAATCAAATCAATCCAATACGTGCTCAATAAGAATACAACGAACCTAGCATGATACTACGGAGTAAGAACATATACGAGCATGCCAGAAATGAACAACCTAGCATGGACTAACATGAGAAACAACATATAGGAAATCATGCCAGTCAGGAATTCATAATAGAGCACTTATCATCAAACATGTCAATAGACACAACAAGCATACAATAAGCAATCACATAATATATCGCAGGGCCCACACAATTCTGGTAAGAAATCCTTACCTGGTCGGAAGGCAAAAACACACAACAAACCTAACTGCAATCGAACCCGAGCAACCTATAACGAGCCAAGCAAACACATCAATAATCATAGAATAGCCCTAAATACAATAAAATAAACAGGGCTCGGCTCGGAAGAAACTCACGAGGGGCGGCTAACACGCGAACGAGCTGGCTCACGGGCTAAGCGAGAGTTAGGCGCAGACAGCGCAGGAGGATGGGCGCGCGCGCCGCTGGGCTCAGCGGGGGCGGGGCGCTCGCACGCGCAGACGGGCGCTGGCGACGCAGGGCGCGACGGACGCGGCGCCGATGGCGCGCGCGCGCTCGGCACGAGGACGGCGCAGCGCGGCGCGAGCGCGACACGACGCGTCGGGCGAAGCTCTGACGCGCGCGATCGCCGACCCGACACGCGCAGAAGACACGACGGCGACGCAACGCGGCACTATGCGCGCGGCTCGCACAAAGGCGCACCGGGCGACACCGACGAGGCGCGGCGGCGAGGGCGCGCGGGCTGGGCAACGCTCGGGCGAGCAGGGGGGCTCGGATCGGGCGGCGACGGGCGCGCAGCGAGTGGGCGAGCGAGCCGGCTGGCCGCTGAATGGCTGGGTTGGGCGACCAAAGGGGCTAGGGCTAGGGGGCTCGGGGAGAGAGAGAGAGAGAGAGAGAGAGAGAGAAAAAAAAGGGATTTTGGAAAATAAAAGAAAAAAAGGAAATAAAAAGGAAAATGGGGATAAAATTAAATAAATGGGATTTTATCCAATTTTCCATCCTTATGCACATTTAAAACCTTAAAATCCCATTTCCCGGCTTCCTCCTTCGAGACCCGACCGAAGCAATCTTTTCCAATAAATAAAACTCACTTAAATCCAACTCCCAAACCAACAATAAGGGCCCGGGCTCGAATCCCAAAGGAAACACCCAACAACCAATACTTTGCCAAAGCCCAAACCACAACCGAGCATCCAACCGACTAGCCCAAACACCTCGGGACTCGCAGCCACCAACAAACAAGCCTCGACAAAGGCAGGAGCTACCTCGAAGCCCTGAAAACCACAAATCCTGCTCGGAGAGCCAAAAGACCAAAATACCCCCAAGGGTCCAAACCGCTCTATGACCCAACCAAACAACCGAAACTTGACCCGAAGGCACCTCGAAAAATGGAATAGGAAACTGGGCTGTTACATCACTGAGTCCTAGGTTGTGTAAGACCCCGAAGGGCATCCAGGTGTAGAACCTAGGATAGGCTGTAGATGTAAGCCTTGAATAGGCAATTTCTAGTTCTAAGCGATTAGTCCGAGCCAACCGAGGTTTCGAGCTCGTATTTGTTTGCATGTATACTAGGGTGCTAGATGACTGATGTATCGTATTGTACCCCGGTTGGGGATTCTTCACGAGTATGTTTATACTCACCCTTATTTCGTGGTTTTTCCACGTGTAACTTGGGACGACACCGGGATGGCTAGCGAAGGAGAGCGATTGATCATGGAAGCTACAGGCACTCTGTCGTTTATTGGTTGCATTTATTTATTTAGCATGTAGATGGACAGGAGTCCTAGGGGAATGATGTTAAAGTTGTTTAAACTGTTTTGAATGTTCTTTTATAAATACTGGCCAGACTTGTTTTACCTTGTTGGATTTGCTTTAATCAAAATTGTTGGTTATGTTTTAAGTGTTCCTCGTTTCCCTAATGTTTTAAAAAGTTTTAAATATGAGCACTAAACCGCTTGTTGAAATATTTAACTTGCATGCTGAGTGAGGACCTAGGTTTATGACCGTATTTCAGGTCGGGTCCTTACACTAGTGGAGGAGTTGGATGATCATGGGAAAAGCCGCTGCATCTTCTTCTCCATTCATACTTATGTTGTTGAACAGTTTTATTTAGAACTTGTAATGTTTTAATTGTACTCTGGTCAGAAGCTAAACCATTTTTAGTATTTTTAGCATAAGTTGTTTTTGTAAAGACCCGACCCGAATGGGGTTCTAAAATAGGTCTTTACCTTAATGCATGTGTTCAAAACATAAAGACAATATGCAAGAATGGTTTTCGGATTCTAAGAGAAAACTAAAAACATGCATACAACCATTTAAAACAAACACAGTTATAGAATTCCTGAAACCTGTCCCTGTTTCCAAGCACCTGTTCCAAGACAAATACATTTCCAAAACTCACTCTGATCAGAGATTTATTTAAAACTTTCAAAACTTTCCATTAGATACAACAGTGCTAGAATCCGGAAAAATAGTCAGAAAACAACCTAGGGCTCCGTGCCCAACTACATGCATCCAGAGGAAAATAAAACACAAAGAATCATAGACATAAACTCAGAGTTCGAACAACGGGTTTCCATGATCACAGATCCTCCTTCAGCCATCCTGTCTCGCACCATGGTTACCTGTGGAAAACCACAAAATAAGGGTGAGTAACGAATTACTCAGTAAGAATCCCCAACCGGGGTACAATACGATATACATGGTCATCTAGCAGAAAGGTATGCAAGCTATGAATATAAACACAGAAGAGAGCACATAGCTTAAATCCACACATAAACTTCGGATGCCATCTCAGGGTCTTACTCCGGAATAATCCACCTCATGATACGCCCTATAGGAGAAACAAGTCTCGGCCTCAGCCTGTCTATTGTCGATACGAAAGGAGCACTGGCTCACGATCCCGAGGAGCTCTCCAGTCAGCGCTATAATGAGCGTATGCGCGCACCGCATGCTACTGCAAACCATGGGGGGTGCCGGGTCTAGTGGGAAGTCGCCCGAGTTCAGTCACCATGCCTAACTAAATCTGGATCGGTGTCACCGACATAGGGTGTGAGACATGGACACGTGAACTATGTCAGCCTGAACCACCGCACCTGAGGCTAAGGAATCGGTCGTGGTAGGCTTACACCAGGAAGCCGTCCTTGCCCTATCAGGTGGCAATCAAGGGCTACTGCCGAACACGCTGAGGACGTGCCGGCTGCCGGGGACAAGGCAATGCCATGTCATCATCCCGATCATTGGGGCATTTAACAGTCTGCCACCCTCACCCAAGATTGTAGAGCCTACCGGTAGGGTTAGCTAAACCCTAACGGGGTCTAGGGACGGAGTACTGCCTCGTACGTCCCTGCCGTGGATGCAAGGTACTTTATGCATCTTGGCCCGGATGATGCTACCTATCTGAACTCTAAACTATAACATCAACAACAAACAATCCAATACGTGCTCAACAGATACAACGAACCTAGCATGAAACTACGAAGCAAGAACAGATAACGAGCATGCCAGAACGGAACAACCTAGCATGGACTAACATGAGAAACAACATAAGAAATCATGCCAGAAGGGAATTCAGAACAGAGCACCTATCACTAAACATGCTGATAAACACAACAAGCATACAAAACAACAATCGCATAATACATCGCAGGGCCCACACAACTCTGGTAAGAAATCCTTACCTAGTCAGAAGGCAACTTGTGACGAACCCGACCCAAAACATGGTCCTAAACCGGGGTTCTCACTCAGCATGCAAGTTAAATATGATAACAAGCGGTTTAGTGCTCATATTTAAAAACCATTCAAAACATATGAGAAGGGGGAACCCTTAAAACATAAACCACAGTTTTCATTTAAACCATCCAACAAAGTAAAACATTACGCCAAAGATTTATCAAAATATACAATACAATTTAAACCACTTTTTAAACAATGTTCCCTAGGACTCTGTCCATCTACATCTTTGAATAAACAATGCAACAATAAAAGACAGAGTGCCTGTGGCTCCCCATGATCAATCAGCTCCCTCCGCTAGCCATCCTGGTGTTGTCCCAAGTTACCTGAAAGATAAATAAGGGTGAGTATAAAGATACTCAGTAAGAATCCCCAACCGGGGTACAATACGATACATCCGACATCTAGCACCTCAACAAGCAAGCAAAGCGACCATCAACACGGATCATAGCTCAACGAGCTCAATAAAACAAGATCTCGGAATCATCGGAAGTCTCCTACTTCCAGTAATCATCGGAAGTCTCCTACTTCCGCCTAATGATTGGTTCTCATAACCAATCCGGGACATCTTCGAGGGTCTTTCTCCTCGGCCATTTGATCAGCTCAAAAACCGATCCCAAGATGTCCGACACCTCGAGGGTCTTTCTCCTCGACCAATTGATTAGCTCAAAAGCCAATCCCAATGGGTGTCCTCAAAGGCCTCTTACCCTCGCTATACATCCGGACTATCGGAGAGTACCCAAGTCCGGCTCTAAATTGGAAGGAATGGTGTACTCACGAACATTAGCCGGAGGAGCTCTCCAAACGGCAACTAACGGCGTGTGCGCGCACACCGCATGCTCTTCTCGCAACCGGCGTAAATGCGGGGCCTAAGGGCAAACTACACGCGGGCAGCACGCATGCCTAAGACTTGGAAGCGGTGTCGCGATCACGAGAGCGAGGCCCTCGACGCTCATCTCAGCATACTGATCCACCGACACGAAGCTAAGAACCGCCAAGGCAGCTTACACCGCTTAGGTGGTTCCGCTCTAGCTTAGGGCTACAAACTAGGCTATGCCGAAGTGGGTAGCTAACTCCACAACCTGGTCGGTCGGGGTAGCAAGATACGTTATGCTTCGCACAATTTACTCCCGACACGAGCCATCGGGACAAAGTACGTGTAACGACCCGAGTTTTTTCTTCCGGTCTTCCGGTATGCCCTAGGGGTAATTTGGTAATTTGGTCGGGCCGTCGTGGTCGTTTGTGTCTTTTCCGATTACTAAAATTATTGGATGGTTTTTGTAGGTTTTTGGAGGGGTTTGAGGTTTGGTTTGAGCAAGGTTTGATGCAAAAGTAAAAATAAAGGAAATTGTGCCGCAGTGGGGTTTGAACCGGGTCTCCCGGGAAGTTTGTAGAGAGGTGTGCCAATTGAGCCATTAGGTGCTCTTGTTACTCTTTCTCGCATCACATCTTAGTTAACCTTGGATTTTGGAGTTTTGGTGCATTTGGTTAAATGAAATAGAATTAGGTTATTCCATCTTCTTCTCCAAAACACCTCTTGGCCGCCCAAGCTCTCCATCTCCATAGCCTTGCCGATTCTTCATCCTTGCATCTCCTTGGGTTCGATCATCATCATTAGGGTAGGTATTGATCTTCTTCTTCTTCTTCTCATCCGTTTGGTGTGCGTTTGGCCAAGTGAAAAGAGGTGTGTTGTGTGTGTTGTGTTGATTGCGGCCCACCGAGTGTAGCCGAGCCAAAGAAGACAGATCGAATCGAATCGATCGATCGCTCAGACGCCCAGATCTGTCCAAAGAAATTTTGCCGTTCGCCGCAAAGAAGATCGCCCGTCGATCGCCGCGACGTCGAGAGGTCCTCGCCCGGCGCACAAGGCCCGGCCCAGCGCTGCTGTCGCGCCATCGCGCGCCCTCGCTGCGTGTCCGCTTGCTTGCCGCTCGCCGCGCGCGCCGCCAGACGAACGTTCGCGCAAGCGTGTCCTCGCTGAGCCGCTCGCTGTGGTTCGTGATCGCACGCCGCGCGCCGCGCCGCCGCGCGCCAGACCCGAGCGGCTCGCCCGCGCGCTGCGTCCTGCTGCTGCGTGTGCGGTATGCGGCCGCGGTAGCTAGCGTCCTTGCCGTGCCGGCTCGCCAGCGGCAACCCCAAGCTCGTGTCGTCGTCGCGCGCGTGAGTTCCCCGAGCCGAGCTTTTGTTCTATTGTTGTTTAGATATTTTAGATGCTGATTATTGTTGGTTTGCTAGGTTCCCGCCGCTAGCTCGGGATTGTTCCATGACTTAGGATTTGTGTGTAGAAGTTTTCCGACCAAGGTAAGGATTTCTTACAGGGGTTGTGTGGACCTCGCGGTATATTTGTGATTGTTGTTTTGTATGCTGTGTATGATTACTAGCATGTTTATCTCTAGGTGCTCTGATTCAATTCTCGATCGCATGAACTCTTGTATTGTTTCTCATGTTAGCCCATGCTAGGTTGTTCTATTCTAGCATGTTCGATATCTGTTCTTGCTTCGTAGTATCATGCTAGGTTCTTTGTATCCGATGAGCACGTATTGGATCGCATTGATTGAATCGTTATTATTGTTAAGGTTTAGAATTGAGGTAGATAGAATCATCGGGCCCGATGCATAAAGTATCTTGCATCTATGGCAAGGAGCGTTCGAGACGATTCTCGCCCTTGGACCCCGTGAGGGATTAGCTATCCCAACCGGTAGGCCCCGCAATCTTGGGTGAGGGTGGCGATCGTTAAATGCCCCAACGGTCGGGATGATGACTTGGCATTGCCTCGCCCTCGGCGATCGGCACGTCCTCGGCGTGTTCGGCCGTAGCCCTTGATTGCCACTGTTAGGGCAAGGACCGCTTCCTAGTGTAAGCCTACCACGACCGGTTCCTTAGCCTCTCAGTGCGGTGGTGGTCAGCCGACATAGTTCACGTGTCCGTGTCTCACACCCCTATGTCGGTGACACCGATCCGTAGATTTAGTTAGGCATGGTGATCGAACTCGGGCGGCTTGCCACTAGACCCGGCACCCCGCAGTTTGTAGTAGCATGCGGTGCGCGCGCTTACGCTCATTTACAACGCCGATCGGAGAGCTCCTCGGGATCTTGAGCTAGTGCACCTTTCGTACGACAAAGAGATGAAGCGCCGAGGCCGGGACTTGTTCCCGTGATAGCGCGCGTATAGTGTGTTGTGGTATTTTTTCCGGACTAAGACCCCGAGATGGCATCCGAGGTCCAAGTGTGGACTTAGCTATGTGCTCCGCGCTCGTGTTTGTACTCATAGCTTGCATACATTCTTCTAGATGATCATGTATATCGTATTGTACCCGGTTGGGGATTCTTACTGGGTAATTCGTTACTCACCCTTATTCTCGTGGTTTTCCACAGGTAATCAAGCGGGAGACAGGATGGTCGATGGAGGAGCCGTGATCATGGAATCCTCACTGTCATCTCTCGATTATTCTATTTTATTTATCATGACTCTTGACTTTTGTTATTTCCCCCGAATGCATGTAGACGGGCACAGAGCCCCAGGATGTTTTCTTACGTTTTATGGATTCCAAAGATATTTGTACTTGTGGATTGTTTTAATGGTTTAAATAAATCTCTCGATCGTAGTATGCTTTTAGAAATGTATGTTTTGGTTGTTGAATGTTTCTGTTTTTACTTGGGATCCGAAATGTATTTTTCTTAATATCTTTTATTTTCACTACATGCATTGGGGTAAAGGCCCATTTAGAGCCCCTTTTGGGTCGGGTCTTTACAGATTGGTATCGAGCTCAGAGTCATAGATTCTCAGAGACCGACCTTTTTGTTGTAGGTCGTTTTCCATGATCATCAAGACTCTGGCGATCATCAGCACGCCTAGATTTATTGTTTTAGAAAGGAAAAGGGTTAAGAATTTACAATACCTATCATCTAGTGTATGCCTTGTGTGGTGTTGTGGAATGGTGACAGTGTGTTTTGATTCGTTGTTGGTTTGGATGTAGATCGCCAAAGATGCTACCACCCGCATCGGGAGAGGAGGTTCGAGAGCGGTCGAGGTATCGAGGATCGGATCTCGACATCGCAGGACATCGTCCCAAGCCGACATCGATGGCATTCCACCAGCAGCTCCTCCCGTTACGCCTAGAGCGGGCGTTGAGGCGATCGAGCGCCGTGAGATCGCTCCCGGAGCAGAGTTTGCCGAGTCTATGAGGGCTTTTATGGTCGCATGTTGAGTGACCAGAGGCGAGAGACCCGTGCCTTGTTGGCGCGCAGAATGGGAAGAGTCCCGAGCCCAGATCGAGCGGTGACTCGATTGGTTTGGTGAGCTCAGAGCTCCTCCAGCTCCTCAGAGCAAGTAGCCCTAGAGGCGGATATGGCGAGGGTGCCGAGGAATTGGGTAGGTGGTGAAGGATTTTGTGAAGTGGAAGCTCGAGAAGTTCGATGCCACCGGTGATGCGTTAGCGGCGGCTGTGTGGATTGCCCATTTGGAGTACACCTTCCCGATCATGGTGTGCCCCGATATCGTGAGGCCGAGGTGTGCGGCCCATGTGCTAGGAGGCACGGCGAGATGGTGGTGGGAGTCCACCTTGAGCGAGAGACCAGGTGGGTCTCCACCCGCTACTTGGGAGTTCTTCAAGGCCGAGTTCAAGGTAAAGTTCATCGCTGATGAGGCTCGGGAGAAGATGGTGGAGCTCTTCCGGAACCCGAAGCGTGGTTTCGATTCCATTGAGGAATATGAGCGCAAGTTCTCGTGAGTATGGATATTTTGCTCCTCGCTTGATTGCCACCCCGTGAGTGAAGATTCGGAAGTTCATATCTCGGATTGAGGCAGGTGTTTCCCCAGATGTCGTGGCTCGTGCCCCCGACACTTATGCTAGGGTCGCCCGATTGGCCACGATCTATAATGGGAAGTATCTCGCCGAGCGGTTTGTTGCCGCTCTGTTCGGCTGTCCCGTCCCCAAAGCACTGTGGGGCGTAAGAGGAAGTTTGACTTTCGGGAGGCGGCGCCGCCGCCAAGGGCGCTGCAGAAGAGAGATCGAGAGCCCGGTCCGTTTCCACCCGACAGCGAGGAGGACCTGTGATTTCCGCTTGTGCTACTTGTGGGAAAGTCCACGCCGAGCTTGTCACTGGACCTAGATTGTGCTTCCGTTGTGGTAGAGAGGGTCACATGGCCCGTTTTTGTGATCGCCCGGCTATGGCGGCTCGGCCAGCCAGCAGCCGGCAGGTCGAGTGTTTGCTACGACCGTCAGAGGCCGAGCGTCACGGATGCGGCTGTGTGGGTGTACGCTTCTTGTTTTAGATCACTGCGCATTTGTCTTGTTTGATTCTCGGTTCTACGCATTCATTTGTATCTGTGTTGTTTGCCGAGCATGCTAAGTTAAGACTAGAGCCTCTAGGTTTCGAGTTATCTGTTGCAACTCCTTCGGGAGTTGATATAGTTGGCTAGAGATAAGATTAGGGATGGCCGGATCGAGATATCCGGAGAGTTGCTAGTGGCTACGCTCATAGTTCCGCCTATGAGCGGTTTTGATGTGATTCTTGGTATGGAGTGGTTAGTCGCTAACCACGCGTTGATTGACCGCCACGGAAAGAAGTAGTGTTCAAAGCCGCCTGTGTCGGTCCGGCTTTAAGTTTCGTGGAGTCCGTGGTGGAGTTTGCCCGCCGATGGTGTCACCGTGAAAGCTCGTCGTTTGCTAGCTCATGGAGCTTGGGGCTATCTAGCCAAGTTGTTCGGGAAGAGCCGCCCGCCGTGTCTGCTGATCAAGTGCCGGTCGTGCAGGAGTTCGCGGATGTGTTTCCGAGGAGTTACTGGGGTTGCCCCCAAAGAGAGGTTGACTTCATTATTGAGCTCGAGCCGTGGACCCTCCCTATCTCGAAGGCTCCGTGATCGCATGGCGCCAGTGAGTTAAAGGAATCAAGATTCGATTGCGGGAGATGTTAGACCGAGGGTTCATCCGCCCAAGTGTGTCCTGCTGGGGAGCACCATTCTGTTTGTGAAAAAGAAGGATGGTTCTATGCGCTTATGTATTGATTACCGCGAGCTTAATAAGGTGACAAAGATGAAGAATAAGTATCCGTTGCCCCGTGATCGATGATTTGTTCGATCGCCTTGAGGAGCTTGGTGTTCTCCAAGATAGATCTCGAGGTCCGGTTACCATCGATTGCGGATCGGGATGCCGACATTCCTAAGACAGCGACTTTCGAGTCGGATATGGTCACTATGAGTTTGTGGTCATGTCGTTTGGATTGACCAATGCCCCACCGCGTTCATGGACATGATGGATAGGGTGTTCAAATCATTTTTGGACAGCTTCGTCATCGTGTTCATTGACGATATTCGATTTATTCGAGGTCTAAAGAAGACCATGCAGAGCATTTGAGGCGAGTATTGGCGGCTTTGAGGGAAAACCGGCTTTATGCGAAGTTTTCCAAATGTGATTTTGGTTGGAGCGGTGGCCTTCCTAGGCCACGTAGTTTCGAGAGATGGTATAGCCGTGGACCCCGCGAAGATTGCGGCCGTGAGTTCATGGGCCAAGCCGACTTCGATTGCCGAGATTCGCGACTTTCTGGTTTGGCGAGTTACTACCGTCGGTTCGTCAAGGACTTCTCTCGCTTTAGCCTCGCCCCTCACTCGTCGACGAGGAAGGGTGTCGAGTTTGTTTGGGACAAGCAGTGTGATGAGAGCTTTGCTAGGCTCAAGCGCAGCTTTGACTTCGGCAAGACTGTTGGCGATCCGGAGGGGACAGTGGTTTCGTGGTCTCTGATGATGCTTCCAAGTTTGGATTAGGTTGTGTGTTGATGCGGCACGACGGAAGGTCATTGCCTATGCTTCCCGTCACCAAGCCGTATGAGCAGAACTACCCGACTCATGATATGGAGTTGGCAAAGATGGTGTTTGCACCGAACATTTGGAGGCATTACACGTGACGGTGAGCGGATTCAGATGTTTACCGATCACCGAGCCTCAAGTATCTGTTTACTCGAAGGAGTTGAATATGAGGCGAGAGGAGATGGTTAGAGCTGGTAAAGGATTATGATCGCGAGATTTTGTACCATCCGGTAAAGCCAATGTAGTGGCCGATGCTTTGAGCAGAAAGACGTCGCGCGACTGCGGCGTTGTTGAGTTCCCAGCCCGATTTGCGAGAGAGAGTTCGAGCGGGCCGAGGTTGCGAGTGTTGTTGGGAGAGGTTACCGCGTGGTAGCTCGATTGATCTGCTCACCGGCCGTCGATTCGGCGGCAAATGGATTATAGACAACCCAGTTGGGTGACCCCGCACTTAAGAGATTGGTTGACAGAGTCAATGCCGACGGTGACTTTGACTTTGTGTATTCACCAGACAAAGTGGGTTGACTTATAGAGGCCGGTTGTGTGTTCCGGACATTGCAGGGTTTGCGAGCCGAGTTGTTCTCTGAGGCCCACTGTTTCCCCCTTTTGCTTGGCACCGGGGTACCAAGATGTATCAGACCTTAAGCGGACTTTCTCGGTGGATGGGGATGAAGAGAGATGTGGCAGAGTTTGTCACCGGTGTCTCACTTGTCGCAAGTGAAGGCACCCGTGCAGAGGCCAGGCCACTGGTTTGTTGCAATGCACCAGAGTGTACCCAGCTGGAAATGGGAAGAGATCTCTATGGACTTTATATCTGGTTTGCCAAGGACTCGAGGAAGTTCTCTCGATTTGGGTGATAGTCGACCGTTTGACCAAGAGCGCACACTTCATTCCCGGACGAGACACTTATACCGTGGAACAAAGGCGCGATCTGTTTTTGGAGTAGATCATCCGTTATCATGGTGTACCGGTGAGGATTGTGTCCGATCGTGACTCGCGGTTCACTTCTCGTTTCGAGAGCGCCCAGAAGGGTTTGGGCACAGAGTGCGATTTCAAAGATGACTTTTCACCCTCGACGGATGGTTAGACCGAGAGAGTGAATCGATTCTCGAGGATATGTTGAGGGCTTGTGTGTTGGATTTCCCGAGCGATTGGGACCGAGATTCAGACTTGATGGAGTTTGCCTATAACAAGCGATTACAATCGGCGATCTGGATGGCTCCATTCGAGGCATTGTATGGTAAGCGTTGTCGGTCCCCCCCGTGTTCGGGAAGAGGTTGGTGATAGACAGTTTTGGGTCCCGAAAGTTATCGCAGCTTGACCAATGGTGCAAGGCGAAGATTAGAGCTCGTATGTTGACCGCTCGTGAGCAGAGCGAGAAGAGTTACGCCGATGTTCGGCGCCGAGATTTGGAGTTTGAGGTTGGTCAAACATGTGTTCCTTAAGGTTGCTCCGGCGCGAGGTGTTACGAGGTTTGTAAGCGTGGGAAGTTGAGTCCCCGATTTGTTGGTCCGTTTGAGATCCTAGAGAGGATTGGCAGAGTTGCTTACCGGTTAGCCCTACCTCCGTCACTATCGGTGGTGCATAGTGTTTTTCATGTATCGATGTTGAGGCAAGATGTGCCGGACCGGCCGACATTGTGGACTTTGAGCCTTTGCGGTGAATGAGGATTTGAACTTCGAGGAAAAGCCGGTGAGGATCCTTGCCTTTGAGACCAAGACGTTGCGTAATCGCGAGATTCGTTTGGTAAAGGTTCGATGGAAGAGTCGGGGTTCGAGGAAGCCACTTGGGAGCGGGAAGGCGAGATGAGGTTGCATTACCCGAAGTGTTTGTTGTCTTAAGGACTTTCGAGGACGAAAGTCATAAAAAGGAGGGAATATTGTAACGACCCAGTTTTTCTTCCCGGTCTTCCGAGGTATGCCCTAGGGGTAATTTGGTAATTTGGTCGGGCCGTCGTGGTCGTTTGTGTCTTTTCCGATTACTAAAATTATTGGATGGTTTTTGTAGGTTTTTAGAGGGGTTTGAGGTTTGGTTTGAGCAAGGTTTGATGCAAAAGTAAAAATAAAGGAAATTGTCTTTGCCGCAATGGGTTTGAACCGGGTCTCCGGGAAGCTTGTAGAGAGGTGTGCCAATTGAGCCATTAGGTGCTCTTATTACTCTTTTCGCATCACATCTTAGTTAACCTTGGATTTTGGAGTTTTGGTGCATTTGGTTAAATGAAATAGAATTAGGTTATTCCATCTTCTTCTCTCAAAACACCTCTTGGCCGCCCAAGCTCTCCATCTCCATAGCCTTGCCGATTCTTCATCCTTGCATCTCCTTGGGTTCGATCATCATCATCATTAGGGTAGGTATTGATCTTCTTCTTCTTCTTCTCATCCGTTTGGTGTGCGTTTGGCCAAGTGAAAAGAGGTGTGTTGTGTGTGTTGTGTTGATTGCACCCACCGAGTGTAGCCGAGCCAGCAGAAAGACAGATCGCCCCGATCGCTCGACGCCCAGATCTGTCCCAAAGAAGCCTTGCCGTTCGCCCGGCCAAAGAAGACAGATCGCTCGCTGCCGCGACGCCACGTCCGGACCGATCTTTCGACGCCCAGATCTGTCGGCAAAGAACCTTGCTGCTCGCGCCAAAGAAGACAGATCGCCCGATCGCGCAGACGCCAGAGGTCCTCTCGGCGCGCGCATCCAGCGCGCGCTGCGTCGCTTATCGCGCGCGCCGCTGCAGGTGTCGCGCTTGCCGAATCGCTGCTCGCGCGCTTTTCGCCAGCCAGACGCTTCGCGCGCGCTGCTCCTCGCCAGAAGCTTTCGCCGTGTCGCGCGATCGCCACGCCGCCGCCAAGCGCCTTCGCCTTCAGACGCTTCGCCATACGCGGCTCCTCGCCTGTCGTGTCGTAGCGCATGCCCAGCCGCGCGCGCTCGTCGTGCTGTGGCCCGGCGCAAGCAGCAAGGCAGCGTCTCTTGCTGCCGTACCCGCTCGCAGCAGCCCCAAGCTCGTCGTCGTCGCGCGCGCGTGAGTTCCCCGAGCCGAGCTTGTTGTTCTATTGTTGTTTAGATATTTTAGATGCTGATTATTGTTGGTTTGCTAGGTTCCCGCCGCTAGCTCGGGATTGTTCCGCAGACTTAGGATTTGTGTGTAGAAGTCTTCCGACCAAGGTAAGGATTTCTTACTGTGGTTGTGTGGACCTCTGCGCGGTATATTTGTGATTGTTGTTTTGTATGCCGTGTATGATTACTAGCATGTTTATCTCTAGGTGCTCTGCATTCAATTCTCGATGGCATGAACTCTTGTATTGTTTCTCATGTTAGCCCATGCTAGGTTGTTCTATTCTAGCATGTTCGATATCTGTTTCTTGCTTTGTAGTATCATGCTAGGTTCTTTGTATCCGATGAGCACGTATTGATCGCATTGATTGAATCGTTATTATTGTTAAGGTTTAGAATTGAGGTAGATAGAATCATCGGGCCCGATGCATAAAGTATCTTGCATCTATGGCAAGGACGTTCGAGACGATTCTCCGTCCTTGGACCCCGTGAGGGATTAGCTATCCCAACCGGTAGGCCCCGCAATCTTGGGTGAGGGTGGCGATCGTTAAATGCCCCAACGGTCGGGATGATGACTTGGCATTGCCTCGCGTCCCGGCGATCGGCACGTCCTCGGCGTGTTCGGCCGTAGCCCTTGATTGCCACTGTTAGGGCAAGGACCGCTTCTGGTGTAAGCCTACCACGACCGGTTCCTTAGCCTCAAGTGCGGTGGTACAGCCGACATAGTTCACGTGTCCAGTCTCACACCCTATGTCGGTGACACCGATCCGAGATTTAGTTAGGCATGGTGGATCGAACACGGGCGGCTTGCCACTAGACCGGCAGACCGAGAGTTTGGTAGCATGCGGTGCGCGCTTATGCTCATTCTGGCGCCGATCGAGAGCTCCTCGGGATCTTGAGCTAGTGCACCTTTCAGACGATCAAAGAGACAGCCGAGGCCGGGACTTGTTCCCGTATAGCGCGTATAGTGTGTTGTGGTATTTTTTCCGGACTAAGACCCTGAGATGGCATCCGAGGTCCAAGTGTGGACTTAGCTATGTGCTCCGCTCTGTGTTTGTACTCATAGCTTGCATACATTCTTCTAGATGATCATGTATATCGTATTGTACCCCGGTTGGGGTTTCTTACTGGGTAATTCGTTACTCAACCTTATTCTCGTGGTTTTCCACAGTAATCAAGCGGGAGACAGGATGGTGATGGAGGAGCCGTGATCATGGAATCTGCTTTGTCATCTCCGATTATTCTATTTTATTTATCATGACTCTTGACTTTTGTTATTTCCCCGAATGCATGTAGACGCAGCACAGAGCCCCAGGATGTTTTCTTACGTTTTATGGATTCCAAAGATATTTGTACTTGTGGATTGTTTTAATGGTTTAATAAATCGATCAGTATGCTTTTAGAAATGTATGTTTTGGTTGTTGAATGTTTCTGTTTTTACTTGGGATCCGAAATGTATTTTTCTTAATATCTTTTATTTTCACTACATGCATTGGGGTAAAGGCCCATTTAGAGCCCCTTTTGGGTCGGGTCTTTACAGTACGTTATGTCCGCTCAGCCTCTGGATGATGACAAACCCTACAACTCTATCTAAGAGTACAGAGCAAAAATCAATGATTCCTGGCTAGCAAGCAAAGATCGACATAAATCACATTACCTAGCATGATACTACAACTTAAGCAGGAATCACAAGCATGCTGGCAGAACAAACCTAGCATGGCACTAACATGTAAAATCAGGCAAACATGCTAGCAAGAATTCAATCAACTGCTCTATCTCTAACATGCTCATAACAATCAGCAAACAAGCAAGGCATATCGAGATATATCGCAGGGTCAACACAACCACGGTAAGAAATCCTTACCTGGGACAAGCAGAAAACAATAATTATAATAAATCTACGAGCGAATCCTCGAGCGTCTAATCGATCCCGAACAGCCATCCGAGAAGCTACAAGGCTCGGGCCAACCAAAGACACAATAGGCAGGCTGGGCCGGACGCAGGTCAATTTGGCCGGGCGCAGCCGGGCGCCATTGGCGCAGAGTGCGCGCGCGGGCGAGCGAGGACGAGCGAGCGGCGCGCGGTGCGGCTCAAGATGATGATGGGCAGCCATGCGGCGCGAGCTCGGCAAGCACAGGGGACGGCGCGAGGCGATGCGACGCGACGGGCTCGGGCGCTCGATCTGGCACTACACTCGCGGCGAGGGACGGCGCGAGCTCTGTGGCGCACGGACAGGCCGGGCGACTTCGGACCGGGCGAGCTGGCTCGGGAGGGCCTGGCGAGGCGAGATCCCGGGCGATGGGACGTGGCGACGCGGTGGGCTCGCGCGCAAGACGGAGAGCCAGGGGTCAATTTGGCGAGATGGGCGAGCTCGGGCGGCGAGGGGCTCGGGCAGGCGGGGGGGGCGAGCTCGGGCAAGGGAGGAGAGGGCCAAAGGGGGCTCGGGCCGAGGAGGAGAGAGAAAGGAAAAATGGGGAAAAATGAGATTTTTTTTTTTTTTTTTTTTTTCTTTTTCTTTTATTTAAAATCCAAACTTATCCAAATAAATCCAATTTATCCATTTTCCAATTTTTCCAAAAATCCTTAAAATCCTTAAATCTCATTTCCCGGCTTCCTCCTTCGAGACCCGATCAAGCAACCTTTCCAAACAACAAAACTCACTGAAATTAACCTCCCAAACCAATATCAAGGCCCGGCTCGAATCCCGAAGGAAACACCCAAACAACCATCATTTTGCCCAAAACCCAAATCACAACCGAACTCCCAAACAAAAGCCCAAACATCTCGGGACTCGCAAAGACACAACAAACAAGCCTCAACAAAGCGGGAGGCGCCTCGAATCCCACGAAAATCCACAAATCACGCCAGGAGCAAAAAGACCAAAATGCCCCTAAGGGTCCAAAGCAACTCTAACGGCCCAACCGAACCATCGAACCAACCTAAGCTCCTCGAAAACCGGGATAGAAAACTGGGCCGTTACAATACTCCCTCCTTATAAGAATTTCGTCCTCGAAAGTCCTAAGACGAAACGGCTCTAGGAATACTCCACTGATTCCTAGCCAACTGAACTTCTCGTCTAATACAACACTAGCCCTCTACGAAAACCAAACCCTCTTGGGTTCTCAAAGGCTCAAAGCCACAAAGCTAACCATTCTGCCAAAAACTAGCTCAACAAAGACTGGGCAAAGCTAACCACTGCTTCGATCCGCTCAAGGACCTCAGAAGGCCTACAAACAGGGGCTCATACAAAACCCTACTAATCCAACACGAAACACCTCTCTACGGTGTTACTCTCAGCAAACTCGCAGACTGGCACAAGCTCCAAAACTCAACGCCACGCACTGGCGTAACTTTTCTGAATCTCACAGCTGTTAACAAACAGCCTCAACTCTACACCATGCTGGCCAAACAACTGAACCTCTCAGGTTCCAGAACCCACACAGCCTACTCCTGCTTCACAAGAGACCAGCGAACCACAAAGCTTGCCTACAGCCTTAACGAAAAGCAAACAAATCACCAACTGGCGATTGATCCAAAAGGCAAACTTTTCCAACAAGCACAAGCTGAAACTTCAGCTACGGCCAACCCTAAATGGCCAAAACCAGGCACACGCTCCACTCGGCCTAGCAAACAAACTGGAGCCTCTCAACGGCTGAACACAAACTTTTCCATGAAAATCTACTAGCAACTGGCCAAAGGGAACTTTGCCAGGCAAGGAAACAACCAACGCTCCTCTCATGGAAATCTCAAGAAGAAGGACCAAACCCTCACGGGGCTACCAAAGAACACAACGGCTTGAGGAGAACGGCCAAAGGCTAACCAACCAATGCCACGGCACCTCTGTGCCAACTCACTCCACTGAGGCTCAGCTAACGCCAAATGCGAAAGCACAACAACAAGAAGCAAAGCCCGAGAAGGACTTGCTCAGCAGAACTCAACTCAAGCTCATCACGAGCAAAGCTCGCCTCCAAGCTACCACTCAACTCTTAAGTCCAACTGGCTACTCAAAGGACTTCCTCCTTTTAGCCAAGGCCTAACTCATCTTGCGACTAGAAACTCCACACACGGAACATCGCAAGGAAAACGAACCGACGAGGCTATCTCCAAGGATAACACTCGAGGCTGGCATCCATGGTGCAACTCAACCACCATAGAAACTAAGGCTCTTCAAACCCCAAAGAACCAACAACTCACCAGCAAAAACTCAACTCTTAAACTGACTGGCTTCTGCTCTTGCAGGGACAAACAACTTCGCTTGCTAACAACACCATGCAGGGACCCTCTCGCTGGGATAACCACTGCGCTACTCTGATCAACTACACAACTCAGAAGCTACGCTGACTCCTCAACGGGAACGATTTTCCAGCAAGCAAACTCTGAAGGGCAGCGAACTACACACACGCTCGCTGACTAGCTCAAACCCAAGGGCAAACAACAACCAACTCTCTTTTAAGCAACACCCAAGGGGAAACCTCAACCAGAACAAGCAGAACTTACTCAACTGCCGAGGGAGGGGTCAACTCCCAAAACAACCTGACTAGGAACAAATCCTCAGGGCAACGCCCTCTGGCTCGAACCGAGCTAGCTCTTGAAACATCAAGAGAACCAAAACTTGGTCAACACCAAGCACCAACTAGCCTCCAAAAAACCTTCTGCCCAAGGCAAGGATCCGAACAGCTCTCTCAAACATAACAATCAGAAACTACGCGGCTACTACCACCGCTCTTGATCAGATCCAACTAAACTCTAACCAGGCTAAGGACCAACACGCAAAACTTGCTTAAACAACAACCCGACAATGAGCACGGCATCCTTACAACCAAAGCTGGGGCACTTGCCAAGAACCAAAGCCTTGACAACCCAAAGAGGCGAGCAACGGCTCCTCAACACGAACCCTTCGTGGTTCTCCAAACATAAACCACGGAACGAGCTACACAAAAGTACACCGGCGTGTACAGCTCCAACTAGATCCAATGCCATCAGGGGCTCTAACACAGGGCAACTTTTGCCTCCAAACAAAGCCACTACTAACCAGGGAGCAACAAGAGTCCAAACCCTCTCGGGGACAACTCACCACGAAAAGCCACATAGGCCAACTTACTCAACAAGAGCAAATCCATACCAAGAAATCAAACCTCAAACCAATGTGCTCACTAAACACGCTCCGAACAACCATCCAACTCATGGCTCTAACACTGGATTCATCACGCATCCTGGATGCCAACACTACCCATACTAGGGTAACTAAAGGGTAGCCGAATCATGCTACCATCAACTGGCTCACAGGCTCACAACACAGGCGCGAGAACTCGAACGCGCTAGCTCTTAACAGCCTACAGCATCCTTTGCAACCAACTCTCGGTGACTAAGGAAAGCTCCTCCTTTCCCTCGAAAACCTCATACTTGTAGTCCTCTGACTACCACCGAGCTAGATCTCTTATGCAACCAAACAGTGCAACCTCGGAAATGGGTACAAGACTAGCGGGGATGCTATACTCTGGGCGCCACGGAAACCACACGCTGTGAGCCAACTGGCCTCAATCTAGGCCTCCTCTCAAAGCCTGGTGCCAACAGGCACAACAACCTTTACAACACAAATCAGCCTACAACAAGCTTTATGCTCCTCTGAGGAAAGGGAAGGTCACACTCCAAGTGACGGGGCAATGGCACTCAACACAAGAGTCCAAAAAAACTCGAGCAGCCTAATCTCTGGCATCTCGACCAACAGACATGCCAAGGCCTACTCCTGCATCCCACTCGATGCTCAACAAAAGCTCAGGCTAACTCCTGCATCTCACTCGATGCTCAACAAAGCTCAGGCCAACACCTCGGGTGGCAACAACTAGTTCCACATTGGGAACATCAAATCAAAAGAGTGCTCCACTCTACTAGCCCGCTGAAATCCACAAATGGATAAAACCCTGGCAAGCAAACTCCAAACTGCACCCTGGCTACGAGGGCACTAAAAGAACTGGTTGCACAATGACAGCAGGCTTGCAAGGGGGGCAAAGATGGCTCTACATCTGCCTCAAGCCACTAACACGGCAACTTGCCAATCAATCGGGCGACTGGTGGAGACTCAGCTAGTCCACCTCTCTCAAGGGACTACCACCATCAACTGCTGTACCAAACAGCACAGGAACGACACATCTCGGCCTCTAAACAGCAGGGCATCCCAACACACGGATGCTAAACTCAAACCTGGCCAACTGTTTTACTACTAGCAGCTGGACTTTCTCAAACAACGAGCTCTACAGGCATCCACTTGCCAAACTGGGCGGCTCCATCAACGCCAACAAACTCGTCTGCATAAACCTGCTGATCATGCCCTCCCGGGAACCTCCGGGGCTACAAGAGCTACTGGGGGGACAAATGCTGAAACAAACTCTGCCAGCTGGGCTATCTGTGCCCGGGACTCCTCACTTTACGCTACAAACTGCGCCTGGGTTTCCGCTCTTCGATAGCTGAAGACCTGCCATCAAATCTCTCATGGCTGGAGCACACTCTGCTCAATGCGTCTCTCTCTAAGGCGTGCTAGCCTCTACCCCCTCCTCTAGGCAACTCAACTGCCAGGGCCAACTTTGGTCATCGGGCTAAACAACCCTAGGACGCGGCCTCAACATCAATACAAACGGTCCAACTCCTCGGTCGGACATGCCAAGCGTCCTGCTCCTCAGAGTGCGATCAACACACTGGCGATCTGCACGAGCATAAATGCTGGCCCACACTGGGGCTCTCACTGCTCAACAAGCTGCTCTCACTGCGGAAAGTTGACATGATGGCTCTCTAAGCCCAAACCAACAATGAGTCAGAACCTGCTCGACTCCGCTCCACAACTCTACACAAGGCATAAAAGCTAGATGAAAAGTATTGTAAATTCTTACCCCTTAGCTTAATTGAACTCAGACAAACCTGACGGCCGTGGAGTGCTGATGATCATGGGAGCAAACAACCTACAAAGCAGGTTAGTCTACAGAATCTATGACTCTGTGCTCTGATACCAACTGTGACGAACCCGACCCAAAACATGGTCCTAAACCGGGGTTCTCACTCAGCATGCAAGTTAAATATGATAACAAGCGGTTTAGTGCTCATATTTAAAAACCATTCAAAACATATGAGAAGGGGGAACCCTTAAAACATAAACCACAATTTTCATTTAAACCATCCAACAAAGTAAAACATCCTGGCCAGTATTTATCAAAATATACAATACAATTTAAACCACTTTTTAAACAATGTTCCCCTAGGACTCTGTCCATCTACATCTTTGAATAAACAATGCAACAATAAAAGACAGAGTGCCTGGCGGCTCCCATGATCAATCGGCTCCTCCGCTAGCCATCCCGGTGTTGTCCCAAGTTACGAAAGATAAATAAGGGTGAGTATAAAGATACTCAAGAAGAATCCCCAACCGGGTACAATACGATACATCCGACATCTAGCACCTCAACAAGCAAGCAAGCGACCATCAACACGGATCATAGCTCAACGAGCTCAATAAAACAAGATCGGAATCATCGGAAGTCTCCTACTTAGGAATCATCGGAAGTCTCCTACTTAGGCCTAATGATTGGTTCTCATAACCAATCCGGGACATCTTCGAGGGTCTTTCTCCTCGGCCATTTGATCACTCAAAACCGATCCCAAGATGTCCGACACCCTCGAGGGTCTTTCTCCTCGACCAATTGATTAGCTCAAAAGCCAATCCCAATGGGTGTCCTCAAGGGCCTTTTACCCTCGCTATACATTTGGACTATCGGGAGAGTACCCGAAGTCTGGCTCTAAATTGGAAGGAATGGTGTACTCACGAACATTAGCCGGAGGAGCTCTCCAAACCGGCAACTAACGCTGGCGTGTGCGCGCGCACACCGCATGCTCTTCTCGCAACCGGCGTAAATGCGGGGGCCTAAGGGCAAACTACGCGGGCAGCACGCATGCCTAAGACTTGGAAGCGGTGTCACTGATCATAGTAGCGCGAGGCCCTCGGCGCTCATCTGTACAGCCTGATCCACCGACCTGAAGCTAAGAACCGGCCAAGGCAGGCTTACACCGTTGGCGGTGGTTCCGCTCTAGCAGCTCTGCTACAGACTAGGCTATGCCGAAGTGGGTAGCTAACTCCACAACCCTACTGGTCGGGCGGGGTAGCAAGATACGTTATGCTTCGCACAATTTACTCCCCGACACGAGCTCATTGGGACAAAGTACGTTATGCGCTGCTCGGCCTTTGGATGATGACAAACCCTACAACTCTATCTAAGAGTACAGAGCAAAAATCAATGATTCTGGCTAGCAAGCAAAGACCGACATAAATCACATTACCTAGCATGATACTACAACTTAGCAGAATCACAAGCATCTTTGGCAGAACAAACCTAGCATGGCACTAACATGTAAAATCAGCAAACATGCTAGCAAGAATTCAATCAACCAGCTCTATCTCTAACATGCTCATAACAATCAGCAAACAAGCAAGGCATATCGAGATATATCGCAGGGTCCACACAACCACGGTAAGAAATCCTTACAGGACAAGCGTAAAAACAATAATTATAATAAATCTACGAGCGAATCCTCGAGCGTCTAATCGATCCCGAACAGCCATCCGAGAAGCCACAAGGCTCGGGCCAACCAGCACACAACAGGGCTGGCTGGGCGCAGGCTGGGGCGCGCTGGGGCGCAGAGCTACGCGCGGGCGAGCTGGGACGAGGAGAGGGCGCACGGCGCGCGGTGTGGCTCTTCACAGTGGACGGCACGCGGGCGCGAGCTCGGCAAGCACAGGGGACGGCGCGAGGCGATGCGACGCGACGGGCTCGGGCGCTCGATCCGCACGCACGACAGGCGAGGGACGGCGAGCTACGAGTGGCGCGGACGACCGTGGTCGGGCGACTTCGGACCGGGCGAGCTGGCTCGGGAGGGCCTGGGCGAGGCAGATCTAGGCAATGCGGGACCAGGGCGACGCGGGCTGGGCTCGGCGCGCACGGGAGATGTAAAGACCCGACCCAAAAGGGGCTCTAAATAGGCCTTTACCCCAATGCATGCATTCAAAGGAAAGGATAATATGCAAATAAGTTTTTGATTCCCAATTAAAACAAAACAATCAAGGTTCAATCAAATCAATATAGTTTCTTTGAAACTCCGTCCCTGTCTCCAAGCACTGTTTCAAGGCAAATACATTTCCAAAACGTACACTCACGATGAGAGATTTATTAAAACATTTGAAACAACCTCAAATTCAATAAAGCGGGAATCCACAAAATCATTGAGAAAACATCCTAGGGGCTCGTGCGCCGCTACATGCATTCGGGGAAAATGAAAGACAAGAGTCATAGAAATAAAAAGTCAGAGACGACAAAGACGCGTTCCCATGATCATAGCTCCTCCTTCACCATCCCGCCTCGCGCCATGGTTACCGAAAGATAAGTAAGGGTGAGTAACGAATTACTCAAGAAGAATCCCCGATCGGGGTACAATACGATGCACATGGTCATCTAGATGAGTGTATGCAAGCTATGAACATAAACACATAATAGAGCACATAGCTTAAGTCCACACTTGGACCTCGGATGCCAACTCAGTGGTCTTAGTCCGGAATAATCCACACCACACAATACGCCCTATACGAGAACCAAGTCTCGGCCTCGGCCATCTCATCGTCGATCACGAAAGGTGCACTAGCTCAAGATCCCGAGGAGCTCTCCCGGCCGGCGTGTTGTAATGAGCGTAAGCATGCACCGCGTGTGCTGCTGCAGACTATGGGGTGCGGGTCTAGTGGCAAAGCGCCCATGTCCATCCACCACGCCTAACTAAATCTCCGGATCGGTGTCACCGACATAGGGTGTGAGACACGGACACGTGAACTATGTCGGCTGAACCACCGCACTGAGGCTAAGGAACCGGTCGTGATAGGCTTACACCGTGTAGCGGTCCTTGCCCTAACAGTGGCAATCAAGGGCTACGGCCGAACACGCCGAGGACGTGCCGATCGTCGAGGGACGAGGCAATGCCAAGTCATCATCCCGACCGTTGGGGCATTTAACGATCCGCCACCCTCACCCAAGATTGCGGAGGCCTACCGGTCGGGTTAGCTAAACCCTAACGGGGTCCAGGGACGGAGAACTGTCTCGACGTCCCTGCCATGGATGCAAGATACTTTATGCATCAGGCCCGGATGATGCTACCTACCTACACTTTAACCTATCATATCAATAACATACAATCCAATACAATCCAAAACGTGCTCAACAGATACAACGAACCTAGCATGGTACTACGAAGCAAGAACAGATATGAGCATGCTAGAACGGAACAACCTAGCATGGGCTAACATGAGAGAACAACATACGAAGTCATGCTAGTCAGGAATTCAGAACAGAGCACCTAAACTATACATGCCGATAATCACAAACAAACATACAAACAACAATCACATAGAACATCGCAGCAGGTCCACACAACTCCAGAAGAAACCCTTACGGCCGGGAGGCAACTACACACAAAATCCTAAGCTGCGATCGAACCCGAGCTAGCTACCGAGAACCTAACAAAAACAATGATAATCACACTCTAAAGGCTTAAATATAATAATATAAATAGGGCTCGGCTCGGGAGCAACTCACGCGATGCGGTGACACCTGTGACAGGCGGCGGCGCAGAAGGAAATTTCTTCTTTGGCGCGGATGGGCGCTGATGGCGGCAAATGGGCGATATCGGGCGCTGATGGGCGGCAAATGGGCGCACACTGGCGCTGCGCGCGCGACGACAGCGCTGGGCGTGGATGGCGCGCTAAGCGCGCGCGACGCTGGCGGACGGCGACGCGCGGACGACGGCACGGCGCAGACGCAGGCGCGCGCGCGCGCGCGACGCGACGACGGGCGCTCGGGCTGCGATGCGGACGCGCGAGCTCGGCCTGGCGATGGCGGGCTGGCGCGCGCGGCGAACGCGGTGCGGCGCGGCGGCTACGACGCGACGGACGCTGTGATCTGGTGCTGCGACCCCTCTGGCTGGGCGGCGCGACGGCACGGCGCGCTGGCTGCGTCTCTGCTGGGCGCTGGCGTCTGGGCGGCCTCTTTGTTGGGCGCTGGGTCGCTGGTGCGATCTGGCTGGCTGCTCGACCGGGCTGCTCGGCTGGGTCGCTTGGCTGGCCGGAACGGCGCTCTGGCCGCAAGGGAAGAAAATCACGGCAAGGGGCTTGGGAGAGAAGAGGGTTGGGCGGCCATGGAGTTTTGGGGAAGAAAACACAAAACCTAATTTCTTTTCATATAACCAAATGCACAAAACTCCAAAGATCCAAGGGTAACTAAGATATGACGCGGAAAGAGTAACAAGAGCTCTCCATAGCTCAGTGGCATGCCTCCTCACAGGCTTTCAGGAGACCCGGTTCGAATCCCAACCGCAACACAAATTTCCTATATTTTTACTTTTGCATCTATCCATGCTCAAACCCATCCACAAAGCCTCAAAACTTACATAATACCATCCAATAATTTTAGCAACTGGAAAAAGACATAAACGGCCCTGACGGCCCGACCAAATTACCAAAATACCCCGGGGCATACCTCAAGACGGGATGAAAACTCGGGCCGTTATAGAGAGTGGGTGGGGTGGTGAAGTTGGGGCGAGCTCTGGCGGCCGTGGGGCGAAATGGGCGCTCGGGCGGGAGGAGAGGGCCAAAGGGGGCTCGGGTGGAGGAGAGAGAAAGGGAAAAATGGGGGAAAAATGAGATTTTTTTTTTTTTTTTTTTTTTTCTCTTTTATTTAAAATCCAAACTTATCCAAATAAATCCAATTTATCCATTTTCCAATTTTTCCAAAAATCCTTAAAATCCTTAATTCTCATTTCCGGCTTCCTCCTTCGAGACCCGATCAAGCAACCTTTCCAAACAACAAAACTCATGAAATTAACCTCCCAAACCAATATCGAAGGCCGCTCGAATTCAAGGAAACACCCAAACAACCATCATTTTGCCCAAAACCCAAATCACAACCGAACTCCCAAACGAAAAGCCCAAACATCTCGGGACTCATGACCCACAACAAACAAGCCTCAACAAAGCGGGAGGAGCCTCGAAGCCCCGAAAATCCACAAATCCCGCCGAGGAGCAAAAAGACCAAAATGCCCCTAAGGGTCCAAAGCGACTCTAACGGCCCAACCGAACCATCGAACCAACCTAAGCTCCTCGAAAACCGGGATAGAAAACTGGGCCGTTACACAACTACACACAAGAATCCTAAGCTGCGATCGATCCCGAGCTAGCTAACGAGAACCTAACAAACACAACAATAATCACAATCCATAGACCTAAATATAATAAAATAAATAGGGCTCGGCTCGGGAGCAACTCACGCGCACGGTGACGCGCGATCTGGACAAAGCCGCACGCGCGTGGCTGGGTTGTTGAGCGTGGTGGCGCAGATGGCGGCGCAGGATCGTATTACCGGGGCGATGTTGGCGCAGGTGCGGCGCAGACCGGCGCAGCATAAGTTGGGACGCGAGGGAGCGAGCGGCACGACACTAGCGCGCTGGGAAAGCGACAGACGCGCGGGCGCTGGCGACGCGGACGCGCTGGGACAGCGACGGGCGCGCGGGTGACACGGCGTGCAGGCGCGAGCTTTGTTGGGTGACCTAGGGCGTGCGACGGGCACGATCTTTTGGCGCTGGGCATCTAGGCACCGCGATACCTTCTTTGGAGTGCTCGGCTGGGCTACTCGGCTGGGTTCAACAAAAAACACACACACACAACCTCTTTTTCACTTGGCCAGCAAGAACCCAAATCAGAGAAGAAAAGAAACGATGAAACTTACCTGGAATGACGATCGGACCTCGAAGCTGCAAAGGAGCAAGGATTCGGCTTGGGAGATAGGGAGGAAAGCTTGGGCGGCCAAGAAGCTTTTGGAGAAGAAGACAAAACCCTACATTTCTTTTATTTTAATCAAATGCACCAAAACTCCAAAGATCCAAGGCTAACTAAGATATGTCGCGGAAAGAGTAAAAAGAACTGTTGGTGGCTCAACTGGCAAGGACACCCAATTGCTACACTTTAATTCTCAATTTTTCTTTTGCATCTCACCATGCCCAAAAACATCCACAAAGCATCAAAATCCTTCCTAAGTCCATTCCATAATTTTTAACTGGAAAAGACATAAACGGCCCTGACGGCCCGACCAAATTACCAAAATACCCCTAGGGCATACCTGGAAGACCGGGATGAAAACCTGGGCCGTTACAGTTTTGGAACTTGATTCTTTATAATATGGTTGTTTTGAAATATTTTTGTTTTAAGTGTTTTGAAATTGAATTGCATCATGTAGTAAAGGCCACTTTGGACAATTTAGTGTCGAGTCTTTACATAGAATCCTGCTAGGTCTTATGTTGAGCATGTTGATCTGCTAGGAATGAGATGTGAATCCTTAGATAGGTTTTGTGAGGTTGTCATCATCTAGAGGCTGAGAGCGGACATAACGTATCTTGTCCCCACAGGTCAGGATCAGTGAGGACTTGTTCCCACCTCCGGCAATTGGGTGTGGTTTTGTAACGGCCCAGGTTTTAATTGCGGATCTTCAGGTACGTTTGGTTAGTTATTCGGTCGTTTGGTTGGGTCGTTAGGGCTTTCTAAGCTCCCAAGGGCATTTTGGTCATTTGGCCTCCAGGGACATTCTGGTAATTTTTCCGCGTTCTAGATTATTTCTCAAAATTATGTTGTGTTGTGGTTGCATTCTAGTTTCACGTTTCGGAGCCAAGAGTTGTTTGGAGGCCGTTCGAAATTAATTATAATTTTTTTTTTAAAAGTGAGCTTGCCAAGACTCGAAGGGAATAACCTATTTTGATTCTTGATATTTGGAGGGATTTTGAAGCATTTTTATTGAGAAAATAGAAGCAAAAATTTCCCATTCCCCCTTCTCATTGGAAAACATGCAAACCCCTAGCCCTTCCTCTTCTCCTTCGTGTTATCCATCTCCACACGCCAAACTTCCATCCCCGAACCCACATCACCATCGCCGAAGCTTCATGCCGCAAGCAACCGAGACGAGCAACCTGTCGTCGAGTAGGTCCAGCCTCCCGTCGCACGCAGCAGCCCGCTCACGCATCGCCTGCACATCACCCATTCGAGGGGCCGCAACCTGCATCGCGTCGCATCCAACACAAGTACCGACACGCTCATCCGTGTAGCCGCTCAGCTGCGAGTCCCAGCACCGAGAGCTATCGCGGTCCGCTTCACCCCAGCGAAGCCCACTGCCATGCCGAGTGTTGCCGCACGCACCGCTCTCCTCGTCTGCACAGCCTTATCGGCACAGCTCTGGCACGCCCGAGCCATGTCTCTATCGCTCGCACCCTTTCGTGTCCTTGTCGCAGCACCGCACACCCACGCCTGCCAAGACACGCCGCGCACGATCCGCGCCGCCGCGACACCTCCGAGCCTTGCTTTGCACACGCCGCCCTGCAAAGACACACCCTACCAAGGTGCGCCACCGCCGAGTTTGTGCTCTCGATTTTGGGTAAGCTTCATCCCGAGGCTGTTTTGATGTTTGTTCGTTTGCTGAATATTACCTAGGATTTATGTGTGCTGTGTGGCTTTACTATTAGGTGAATTCATGCATTCTTGTAGCCCGGCATCACTTCTTGTAGCCCGGCATCACTTCTCGTTGCTGACCTTTTTCCACTGTTCAGGTAAGGGTTCCTTGCCAGGGTTGTGTGGACCATGCGCATAGTTTTGATAGTCTCCTAGCTATGTGTTCTGCATGTTACTATAAATTGTTAGTGGATTAGGTTGTGCAGGTTGTTTGTATGTTGAGATATTCTGTTTGTCTGAATTGTATGCTTTGTATGTCGTTTACTTTCGTCGTCCCTTGGTTATTGTTCTATTGTATGATCGATTATTAGGGCGTGGCATGTAGAACTTGAAGTTCACTGAAATACTTCCCAGGTTATATAGTGTCTTGATTGTCTGCTCACGTTCTATGGATCATAGCCTTGTTGTTTGCCAGACACTATTAGCCTGAGTAGTATTGTAGTAATGCATGATAGGGAGCCCACGTGACAGACGAGTTACATGCTGGCTCGGTTATACTGACGAGTGACAGTCGAGTTGCATGCTGGCTGGTTTGCCCAAGTGACAGTCGAGTTGCGTGCTGGTTTGGATGACCCACAAGTGACAGTCGAGATGCGTGCTGGCTCGTTTCCCCAAGTGACAGTTGAGTTGCGTGCTGGCTTGGATGACCCACGAGTGACAGTCGAGTTGCGTGCTGGCTCGTTGTACTCCGAGTGACAGTCGAGTTACGTGCCGGCTCGGTTGGAGTTAGGGTTTAGCCTAGTTGTGTGCTGCTCGTAGTAGTTAGGACAAGCCTAGTGTGTGATGTCCCTAATTAGCCCAGAAGAGTGCTAACCTAAATGTCTGAGAGATAGACATCCAGAAATCGAGGGCACTTAGGATGCCCTCCTATTTGGTTAGTCCTAAGGTGTTCTGACCCTGCTCGTCACTTGTTGACCCCTGTGTTGAGACTACCCTTGGGTTTATTGTCGTGTGCTTGTATGCTAGGATACTAAATGAATTATCTGCGTAATGTACCCCGGTTGGGGAATTCTTACTGAGTGCAATTGTACTCACCCCTTTTCTATGGTTTCTTCCACCAGGTAACTTGGCACAACATCGAGGTCGCTAGAGGAGGAGCTGATTGGTCATGGGGATGAGTCCGCTGCATCCGCTATTTATATTTGCATAATTATTTCTAGAAACACTATTTTTAAGTTGTAATGGTTTTTTTTATATACTCTGTCTAGAGGCTAAGTAGTTTTGACTTTACCAGTGTTTGAAATTTAATGTTTTATATAAGATGCATGTTTTCTTAAACCTTTACGGCTATGTTTTAAATTAATTTTGAAATAAGGCATTTAGTAAGGGCCATTTATGACCATTTAGAGTCGGGTCTTTACAGTTGGTATCAGAGCTCAGAATCATAGATTCTGAAGACTGACCTACTAAGTTAGGT
Organism: Sicyos edulis; assembly: GCA_036507275.1. Taxonomy (NCBI): domain Eukaryota; kingdom Viridiplantae; phylum Streptophyta; class Magnoliopsida; order Cucurbitales; family Cucurbitaceae; genus Sicyos; species Sicyos edulis. Next base: position 26,789,508 of record CM071847.1, read on the forward strand.
CGTTGTGTCCCGTGATCATCAGCACTCCAACAGCCACCAGGTATGTGTTTAAGCTTGTTTAAGGGTTAAGTTTACATTACCTGCATCTAGCATACTAGCCTTGTGTTGTTGTTAGCAGTGTTGGTCCGAGCTGGGACTAACTTGGTGTTTTGGGTACAGATCGCCGATATGCTGATTACCCGACGCGGAGTAGGATCGTCTGGTGCAGCCAACCGAGGGGTTGGCATTGAGATAACGATTGATGAGGCAGCATCAGGACTGAACCAGACCCGTAGGCCGCTTGTGGCCCCAGTTACCGATATGCCCCGAACTGGGGGAGAGACTTCCCAGGCCCAAACTGCAGCTTCTGGAGCAGAGCTAGCATTGATGATGCGAGAGATGATTTTCATGATGGCTGAGCAGAGGGCAGAGTCGCAGGCACAGTTTTCAGCTTAACTTGCAGTGCAGAGAGAGGAGTCCCGAGCCCAAACGGCTCAGTTAGTTGAGTTTCTCCGACAGGCGCCACCAGTAGCACCTACAGCCCCAGTGAACCCCTAGAGAGGCCAGGGGCCTGTAGTTGTTGAGGCTGCTGTAGGGAATGGAGCCGTCGAGAATGGCCACTGGCTCAAAGATTTTTCCAAGTGGAAGACTAAGGAGTTTAATGCGACTGAAGGTCCGCTGAAGGCAGTGAGATGGTTGGCCAGAATGGAGTATATCTTCCAAGTTATGGATTGTCCCGATACTCAGAGACAGCGGTGTGCCGTGCATGTCCTCGCTGACACAGTAGTGTGGTGGTGGGAGTCCACACTCCGAGGCAGACCTGCAGGATCCCCACCCTCTACTTGGGAATTCTTTAGGGCTGCATTCAAGGTTCAGTATATCAGTGAAGAGGCCCAACAAGAGATGGTTGAGGCATTCAATATCTTGAAGCAGGGGGACGACTCCATAGAGGAATATGAGAGGAAGTTTACTAAGCACAGTCATTTTTCCCCAGAGCTAGTTGCCACCGAGGAACTTAAGATTAAGAAGTTCATCGGAGGACTCAGGTTGGAGGTTGCCAAGGACATTAGGGCACTCGCTCCAGATACCTACACCAGGACAGCAGCGTTGGCCAAGATTTACAATAGGAAGTACTCCCGTGAGAAGGTTGCTACAGCGACACAGAGTTAACCGACCAGTATAGGGTAGAAAAGGAAGTTTAATTAGAGGAGTCAGCAGCGCCGTCAGGGCCATTTTTCGCCAGTAGGGCGTAGTGAGGCAGCCTCCTTATTACTGGACTTGTGGCCAGAATCACTTTGGTATGTGTGGGACTTCAGCTAGAGCTTGCTTCAGATGTGACAAGAAAGGGCACATGGCCAGAGGGTGTCCTCAGGGTGAGATAGCAGCAGGGCCGAGTATTTGCCACAACTCGGTAGGAGGCCGAGAAGACTGATGCAGTTGCAGGTACCCTACTTGTCCTAGATCACTAGGCTTATGTACTATTTGATTCGGGCTCGACCCATTCTTTTATCTCTGCATTGTTTGCTAGTCAAGCTTGTTTAGTACTGGAACCTTTAGGGTTCGACTTATGTGTTGCCACTCTTTCGGGAGTTAGTATGTTGGCTAGAGACAAGGTTAGAGATGGTAGGATCCTAGTATTCGGAGAGTCTTTAGCAGCTACCCTCATAGTGTTGCCTATGAGTGGGTTTGATGTGATCCTAGGGATGGATTGGCTAGCGAAGCACCATGCACTAATTGACTGCTGCCAGAAGGAAGTGGTGTCTAGGCCGCCCAAGAAACCAAGTTTCAAATTCCACGGTGTTCGGAGCGGAATCTGTCCGCCGTTAATTTATGTAGTGAAAGCCCAACGATTGTTAGCTTAAGGAGCTTAGGGCTTTCTAGCAATTTTGTCTGGAGAAGACTGTCTTCCGTTGGCAGTTGATCAGGTGCCAGTCGTTCAGGAGTTTGCAGATGTATTTCCAGAAGAGTTGCCCGGGTTGGCACCTCAGTGGGAGGTTGATTTCATTATCGAGCTCGAGCCAGGGACTCTCCCTATCTCGAAAGCTCCCTACAGGATTGTGACAGCTGAGTTGAAAGAGTTGAAGGTTCAGTTGCATGAGATGTTAGACAGGGATTTTATCCCACCCAGTGTGTCCCTGTGGGTAGCACCCGTGTTATTTGTGAAAAAGAAAGATGGTTCGATGCGCCTCTGCATAGATTACATAGAACTGAACAAGGTTACAGTAAAGAACAAGTACCCGTTGCCATGCATTGATGACTTGTTCGATCAGCTCCAGGGAGCAACTGTGTTCTCGAAGATAGATTTGAGGTCTGGCTACCATTAGCTAAGGATCAGGGATGCAGACATCCCCAAGACAGCTTTCAGGTCGAGGTATGGCCACTACGAGTTCGTGGTAATGTCTTTCGGGCTAACCAATGCCCCAGTAGCTTTCATGGATATGATGGCAGAGTGTTTAAGGCATTCTTGGACAGCTTTGTCATCATATTCATCGATGATATTTTGATATACTCCAAGACCAGAGAGGACCATGCTACGCACTTGAGACAAGTTCTGACAGCTCTAAGGGAGAACCAGTTATATGCCAAGTTCTCCAAATGTGACTTTTGGTTGGAGCAGGTTGCTTTTCTTGGACATGTTGTATCCAAAGATGGCATAGCAGTGGACCTCGCCAAGATAGATGCAGTGAGTTCTTGGACGAGACCGACTACGGTGGCGGAGATACACAGCTTTCTGGGTCTGGCAGGCTACTATCGTAGGTTCGTTAAGGACTTTTTCGCCAAAGCAGCGCCCTTGACCAGGTTGACTAAAAAGGGTGTCAATTTTGTTTGGGATGATAACTATGAAGAGAGCTTTGCTGTTTTGAAGCACAGTTTGACTACAGCTCTAGTGTTTTCAATTCCAAAGGGGACCGGTGGTTTTGTGGTGTACAACGATGCTTCTAAGTTTGGGTTGGGTTGCGTTTTGATGCAGCATGGAAAAGTCATTGCCTATGCTTCGCGACAGTTGAAACCATATGAGAAGAACTACCTGACACACGACATGGAGTTAGCGGCAGTGGTGTTTGCTTTAAAAATATGGAGGCATTACATGTACGGAGAAAGGATTCAAATGTTCACAGACCACCAGAGCCTCAAATACTTCTTCACTCAGAAGGAATTGAACATGAGGCAGAGAAGATGGCTGGAGCTGGTGAAAGACTATGATTGCGAGATCTTGTATCATCTGGGCAAGGCCAATGTTGTGGCTGATGCCTTGAGTAGGAAAACTTCACACTCTACAGCCTTGCTGAGTTCACAGATCCCGTTACAGAAAGAGTTAAAGCGAGCTGGTATAGCAGTGTTGTTGGGAGAGATTACTGCCAGGGTAGCCCAGTTGACTGTTCAGCCTTCCATTAGGCAGAGGATTATTAATAGCTAGTTGAGTGATCCCTAGCTAAGCCGACTTATTTCCAGAGTGCAAGCAGATGGAGATTTTGACTTTGTTGTGGCACCAGATGGTGGTTTAAGGTATAGATGACGCCTCTGCGTGCCGGCGGACTCTGGATTGCCAGTTGAGTTGCTTTTTTAGGCTCACAATTCCCCGTTCACTTGGCACCCAGGGGGCACCAAGATGTATCAGGACCTTAAGTTTGTTGGATCAAATATCGGCAGGTGATCAGTCCTTTCTCCTCTGCCGTGGTTCATGCATTCTTCCTTCCACTTACGTGAATAAAGTTCCAAGGCTGCAAGATACGGCTCAAAGAACAAGCTTCTTTATATTTATTGATAGGTGTAGTTCCGTCAGGCTTCCTCATATAGAACTTTCTCTTTTCTTTTGGAATCTATTTCTCATCGAATTTGGATTTCTATATTCACGATTTATGTGGTCGAAGCACCACTACACCGAGTTGTAAATGAAGTGTATCGTTCGCAGCCTTCATTCCTGCTGCGCGCGCCACACACGCCTTGCATTCGAGCGGTTGCCCTTCCTTCATCGAACCCGCTCCCGCTTAGATGGAAGCAGAGCCCTGCAAGAACTAGAAGCAGTACAAGGGCGGGGCCGCCAATTTGATCGCTTATACAGACCTTGATCGCCACAAATCCAGATCTTATACGCCCTATAGATGAGTAATAGGAGCACCTGTTTTTTTGGTCATAGGAAGAGAGGGGTCGTGCGCAGTGTTCCCCATCTTTGCTATAGGCAAACAACCCCCATGTTATTCGGCGTGGGGAGCTGCATGACAAGAGCGGGCATGGGACCAACCACTTCTTTTTCTCGCCACGCCCGACCACTTCATTCAATCATATGTTCTATATAAGGACAAGTCCGATTACTTTTTTTCTTTCTAGTTCCATTGGGGACTTTCTTTCGAAAAGGCCGGCTTATTACGCCGCTTACTTACCTAACGTATACGCTTTCGCTACGCTTACTAACTCTCTTTCAAGACAAAGAGGATAGCGCGCTTCTTACACTACCACTTCTAAGAGACCACTCTTCTACTTTGAAAGCGCAACAACTAACCAGGTTGCTTGGTACCAAGTGGTTGGTTGGCTAAGAATCAGAAGCAAAAAGCAAGCAACTAAGCTTTCGATTTGCTTTAGCTACCGCTTTCTTTCATATGAGAGCGGGAATAACGGTGGCATAGAAGTATCTCGCGCAAGGAAAGGAGATGCTGCTTTGGATGTCACGCAGTTACGGGGCGCCATGATCCTTTCTCTGGAACAATCGAGGGCACCGCCTTCCTTCCGCTTTTGAGGTAGGGCTTTGAGTATAATATCATCTAAGAAGAGAGAAGACCTTGCCGATCGAATAGAGACTAATATCGGGATGGGAGCTCTATACCTGGAAGGAGGCATGTTGGGAAGGCGAGAGCTTGCTTCTCCTATTTCATCTATTCGATCTCATTAATCTGAGAGAAGAGATAGATATGTATACTTTGCCTAGTGGCCCTTCTTACCCTATTCTATTCTGGAACTTCTAAGGCGTCTCCTTTCTCAAGAGAAGATTGGGCCCTCCCGCTTCTCAAAGTCGCAATCAGAATATCATATATAAAGAGAGGAAAGAGTTCTCTCTTTTCTAACTGAGTTCCGCACCCGGGACTCAAACCATACCTCGAGGAGAGGGTAGCTGAAAGAGCGCTTCTCCAAGAGACATGGTTCTCAAGGGTGCATCTTGATTTCTCCCATGCATTTCATTGGTCAACAACAAACCTACTAGCCCGAACAAGTCTCTCTTCATTTTTGGGGGGGAGCAGAGCAGTCAAAGATGTATCAGGACCTTAAGCAGACCTTCTGGTGGAACAACATGAAAAGAGATATTGCACAGTTTGTTAGCCGGTGTCTCACTTGTCAGCAAGTGAAGGCTCCCAGACAGAAACCCACAGGGTTGTTGCAGCCAATGAGTGTTCCTCAGTGGAAGTGGGAAGAGATTTCCATGGATTATATCTCTGGTTTGCCGAGGACATCTAGAGGGTTTACTCAGATCTGGGTAATAGTAGACCGTTTGAACAAGAGTGCGCACTTCATCCCTGGTAAGATCACTTATACTGTGGAGCAGTGGGCACAATTATTTTTAGAACAGATTGTTCGGTACCATGGGGTACCCGTTAAAATTGTGTCTGATAGAGACTCCCGTTTCACTTCTAGTTTCTAGAGGGCGCTCCAGAAAGGGTTGGTGTAACGGCCCAGTTTTCTATTCAGGTTTCCCAGGTGCTTTTGGTTCAATATTCTGTTGTTTGGTTGGGCCGTTAAAGCTATTTTAACCCTTAGGGGTATTTTGGTCTTTTTACTCCCCGGTCAGGGTTTGTGGATTTTCAAGATTCTAGGGTCACTCCTGCCCTTTATCGAGGCTTGACTATTGTTGGTTGCTAGACCCAAGAAGTTTGTGCTAGTTGTTCGGGAGTTTGGAGGTGGTTTGGTTATTAGCAAAATTAATGTAAATTAAAGTGTTTCCATTGGGATTTGAACCCTTGACCTAATGGTGATCTGGAAGCTTGGTTTAAATGAGTTTTAATAAAGAGAAAAGATTGATTCAGCTGGGACTCGAAGGGGGAAAGCTCTGGGGAGGGGGTTTTGTCGCCAAACCTACTTAAATTAGGAAAAGAAAAAGAAAAGGGAATTCACTCCCTCTGGTTGCCGAATTCTCTCTCTCTCTCTCTCTTCCTCTTGCAGAATTCACACTCTCTCCCTCTCTCCCCTTGCCGAATCCTCCAAGAACCAGAACCAAGCTCAAGATTCATGTAAGTTTTCTCTTCTCCTTCTTCCCTACATAGCCGAATTTGATTTCCCTTGGAGTTTGGCCAAACCCTAATAAAAAATTGTATGTTGCATGGTAGCCGAGACTCTTCTTGATCTTTCTTGGAGTGTGTCGAACCTCTTCTTCTTGATCTCTCTTGGTGTAGCCGCAACCAACTCAAGAACCGAGAGGTGAGACGTTTCTTCTTTCTTTCTCTCCTTGTCGAGACCCCACCTTTTATTATTGTGCAAACCCTAACCGAGGAGATCATCTCTCCCTTGCAGCCGAGACCTTCCTTGGTTTCTTCCCCTTGAGTAGCCGCAAGTTTGATTCAAGAAGATTGCTCGAAAAGTGTTCCCGCAAGCCTAGTTGGGAGTGTTGCTTGCCGAAAGCTCCAACCAAGTGAAGCCTAGTAGCAGCATTTCTCTCTCAAGCTTTTCTTGGAGCCGAATCTTGATTGAGGTGAGTTCTTCCTTCCTTGGCCGAGAGCATGCCCTTGCTGGTTGGTTGAGTTCTAAGTCTTCCTCCTTTCTTTTGCAAACTCGGATCGAAGCCAGAAGAGTTCCCGCATCTAACCCTAGAAGCCGTGAGCAATAGCCAAGCAAGATGCAATCCCGAGGTAAAATTCCCCATGCTAGCCGAGAGCTTGATGGTGTGTTTAGGAGTGTGAGGTTTGCTTCCTCGGTTAGCTAACTTGTGTACTTTCCTGTTGAGGTGAAGCCGAGCAAGTTCAGAGAAGTTGTTGTTTGTGAAGGCCAAAAGCAAGGCTTGGCCGAGAGCTTGTGAGACTAGCTAGGTAGTTTCCCGGCTCTTGTTTCTCTTGGTTTGGAGATAGGGTTAGCTAGTTTAGATGTTAATGTATTTTGGTTGTTTTTCTAGGTTGTGTATTTCTGCAGCTCGAGGAGAATTATAGTTATTTTCTGCTTGTTTCCAGGTAAGGATTCCTTACCGGGGTTGTGTGGACCCTGCGATGTTTTCTTGATTGTGCCTTGTATGCCTGTTTACTTTTATGAGCATGTTAGTGCCATGCTAGCTTGTGTTTGAATTCCTGCTAGCATGATTGCCTGTTTGTACATGTTAGTGCCATGCTAGGTTTGTTCTTCCAGCATGCTTATGATTCTTGCTTTAAGTTCGTAGTATCATGCTAGGTTATAGGACAGCTTGTGTTTCAATTTCTGCTAGCATGATTGCCTGTTTGTACATGTTAGTGCCATGCTAGGTTTGTTCTTCCAGCATGCTTATGATTCCTGCTTTAAGTTCGTAGTATCATGCTAGGTTATGTGTGATCGATGTTGATATATATGTTTAGGTAGGAATCAATTATTTTGTACTCGTAGTTAGAGTAGTAGGGTTTGTCATCATCCAGAGGCTGAGAGTGGACATAACGTACTTTGTCCCTACGGGTCGGGAGTTAGAGCGAAGCATAACGTACATTGCTTCCCCCGGCAGCCGATGTGGATGTAGCTACCACATCGACATAAGCCTAGTTTGTAGTCTGCTAGAGCAGAACCCTGCCAACGGTGCAAGCCTACCTTGGTCGGTTCTTAGCTTCAGGTCAGTGGTACAGGCTGTTACAGATGAGTGTCGAGGGCCTCACACTACTGTGTTCAGTGACACCGCTTTTGAGTCTTTAGGCATGCTTACCTGGCCCGCGTAGTTTGTCCCTAAGCCCCCACATTTACACCGGTTGCAGCAGCATGCAGTGTGCGCCCACACGAGTTAATCGTAGGTACTGAGAGCTCCCCCGGGCTAATGTTCGTGAGTACACAGTTTAGAGCCAGACTTCAGGTACTCTTCTGTTAGTCCAGATTTGTTAGCGAGGGTAAGAGGCCCTTGAGGACACCCATTGGGATTGGTTTTTTAACTGATCATCTGGTCGAGGAAGAAAGACCCTCGAGGGTGTCGGACATCTTTTGGGATCAGTTTTTGAGCTGATCAATTGGCCGAGGGAGAAAGACCCTAGGAGATGTCTTGGGATTGGTTATGAGAACCAATCAGTAGGCCGAAAGTAAGAGACTTCCGAGGACTCCGGATTTTGCCTTGCAAGCTCGTTGAGCTAAGATCTATGTTGATATCTGTATGCATGTGTACTAGGTTGCTAGATGATTGATTGCATCGTATCGTACCCCGGTCAGGGATTCTTACTGAGTATGTTTATACTCACCGGGGCTGGGAGATCATGGAAGCTGCTGACACTCTGTCGTGTCTTTATTTACATTTTTGAATTCAGCATGTAGTTGGACATGAGTCCGTAGGGAAACTTATCCATTGTTTTTTTAACTATCTTTTATGTTTTTAAGAAAAAGTACTGATCAGTCACTGTTTTAAATTGGATGGTTTTGCTTAATGATTATCTGACTTTGTTTTAAATGTTTTCCACTCTTTATGTTTGAAAAGTTTTAAATTCGACCTCTAGTTTATGTCATTTATGCTTTTCAATCGCATGCTGAGTAAAGACCTAGGTTTAGAACCATTTTTCGGGTCGGGTCTTTACAGTTGGGTACTGAGTGCAGCTTCAGCACGACGTTTCACCCTCAGACCGATGGGCAGACTGAGAGGGTGAATCAAATTTTGGAAGATATGCTGAGAGCCTGTGTGCTGGACTTCCCGGGTAGCTGGGACCAGTACTTGTATTTCATGGAATTGTTATCAGGCCACAATTCAGATGGATCTGTTTGAGGCATTGTATGGCAAGCGTTGTAGGTCTCTAGTGTTCTTGGAAGAGATTAGTGACCGACAGGTTCTGGGCCCCGAGTTACTTCAGTTGACTAATGATGCAGTACAGAAGATCTGAGCTCGTATGTTGACTGCCCAGAGTAGGTAGAAGAGCTATGCTGATGTCAGGCGTAGAGATTTGGAGTTTGATGTGGGACAACATGTTTTCCTGAAGGTGGCACCGATGCGTGGAGTACTGAGGTTTGGGAAATGGGGCAAGCTGAGTCCCAAGTTTGTGGCGCCTTTTCAGATTCTTGAGCGAATAGGTCCAGTGGCGTACCGATTAGCGTTGCCCCCATCTTTGGCATCTGTGCATAGCGTATTCCACGTATCGATGCTACGACAGTATGTTATGGACCCGTCCCACATTATTGACTACTAGCTGTTACAACTGAACCAGGATTTGAGCTTCGAGGATAGACCTGTGCAGATTTTGGATCAGCAACGCAAGGTTTTGCATAACTGGGAGATCAACCGAGTCAAGGTTCAGTGGAGAAATCAGAGGGCAGAGGAAGTAACTTGGGAACTGAAGGACGAGATGAGATCGCATTACCCAGAATTATTCCAGTCTTAGGACTTTCAGGGATGAAAGTCTTAAAAGGAGGGAATACTATAACGACCCAGGTTTTCATTCCGGATCTCTAGGTACGTTTGGTTAGTTATTCGGTCATTTCGTTGGGCCGTTAAGGCTTTCTGAACTCCCAAGGGCATTTTGGTCATTTGGCCTCCAAGGGCATTCTAGTATTTTTTCGCAAAATTATGTTGTGTTGTGGTTGCATTCTGGTTTTAGGTTCGGAGCCAGGAGTTGTTTGGAGGCCGTTCAAAATTGATTAAAAAAAATTGGTTTTAAAATTGAGCTTGCCAAGACTCGAAGGGGAAAACCTATTTTGATTCCTGGTATTTTAAGGGATTTTGAAGCATTTTTATTGACAAAATAGAAGCAAAAATTTCCCATTCCCCCTTCCCATTGGAAAACGTGCAAACCCTAGCCCTTCCCCTTCTCCTTCGTGTTCTCCATCTCCACACGCCAAGCTACCATCGCCAAACCCACATCACCATCGCCGAAGCTTCACTCAGCAAGCAGCCGAGATGAGCAGCCTGTCGCCGAGTAGGTCCAGCCTCCCATCGCAAGCAGCAGCCCGCTCACGCATCGCCTACACGTCGCCCATCCGAGGAGCCACAGCCTGCATCACGTCGCGTCCTGCACAAGCAGCGACACATTTTTCCATGTAGCTGCTCAGGCGCGAGTCCCAACTCCGAGAGCCATTGTCGGTCTGCTTCGCCCCAGCGACGCCCACTGCCCTACTGAGTGCTACCGCACGCACCGCTCTCCTCGTCTGGACAGCCGTCGCGACACAGCTCTTGCACGCCCGCGTCGTGTCCCTACCACTCGCACCCTGTCGTGTCCTTGCCGCAGCACCGCACGCCCACGCCTGCCAAGACACGCCGCACTAGTCCGCCTGCTGTCGCACACCTCCGAGCCTTGTTGCACACGCCGCCCGTTGCCGCACACCCCTGCCGAGGCTGCCCAACTACCGAGTGTTTGCTCTTGATTTTGGGTAAGCTTCATCCCGAGGCTATTTTGATGTTTGTTCGTTTGCTTAATATTACCTAGGATTTATGTGTGTTGTGTGGCTTTACTGTTAGGTGAATTCGTGTATTCTTGTAGCCCGGGATCACTTCTCGTTGCTGATATTGTTCCACTGTTCAGGTAAGGGTTCCTTGCCGGGGTTGTGTGGACCCTGCACATGGTTTTGATAGTCTTCTAGCTATGTGTTCTTCATGTTACTATAAATTGTTAGTGGATTAGGTTGTGCAGGTTGTTTATATGCTGAGATATTCTGTTTATCTGAATTGTATGCTTTGTATGCCATTTACTTTCCTCATCCCTTGGTTACTGTTCTATTGTATGATCGGTTATTAGGGCGTGGCATGTAGAACTTGAAGTTGACTACAATACTTCCCTAGTTATATAGTGTCCTGATTTTCTTCTCACGTTCTATGGATCATAGCCTTGTTGTTTACCAGACACTGTTAGCCTAAGTAGTATCGTAGTATTGCATGATAGGGAGCCCGAGTGACAGACGAATTGCGTGCTGGCTCGGTTATACTCACGAGTAACAGTCGAGTCGCGTGCTGGCTTGTAAAGACCCGACCCGAATGGGGTCCTAAAATGGGCCTTTACCTCAATGCATGCATTCAAAAGTTAAAGACAATATGCAAGAATGGTTTTCGGATTCCAAGTGAAAACTAAAACTTACAAACAACCATTTAAAAAAGTCAATATAAATTCCTGAAACCTGTCCCTGTTTCCAAGCACCTGTTCCAAGACAAATACGTTTCCAAAACTCACTCTGATCAGAGATTTATTTAAAACATTCAAAACTTTTCAATAGTTACAACAGTGCTAGAATCTGGAAAATAAGTCAGAAATCAACCTAGGGCTCCGTGCCCAACTACATGCATTCAAAGGAAAATAAAACACAAAGAATCATAGACATAAACTCAGAGTTCGAACAACGGGTTTCCATGATCACAGCTCCTCCTTCAGCCATCCTGTCTCGCACCATGGTTTCCTGTGGAAAACCACAAAATAAGGGTGAGTAACGAATTACTCAGTAAGAATCCCCAACCGGGGTACAATACGATATACATGGTCATCTAGCAGAAAGGTATGCAAGCTATGAATATAAACACAGAAGAGAGCACATAGCTTAAATCCACACATAAACTTCGGATGCCATCTCACAGTCTTACTCCGGAATAATCCACCTCATGATACGATCCTATACGAGAAGCAAGTCTCGGCCTTAGCCTGTCTACTGTCGATACGAAAGGTGCACTGGCTCAAGATCCCAAGGAGCTCTCTGGTAGGCGCTGTAATGAGCGTATGCGCGCACCGCATGCTACTGCAAACCATGGAGGGTGCCGGGTCTAGTGGCAAGCTGCCCATGTCCAGTCACCATGCCTAACTAAATCTTTGGATCGGTGTCACTGTCATAGGGGTGTGAGACCTGGACACGTGAACTATGTCAGCCTGAACCACCGCACCTGAGGCTAAGGAACCGGTCGTGGTAGGCTTACACCAGGAAGCGGTCCTTGCCCTAATAGGTGGCAATAAAGGGCTACGGCCGAACACGCTGAGGACGTGCCGACTACCGGGGACAAGGCAATGCCATGTCATCATCCCGACCGTTGGAGCATTTAAGAGTCTGCCACCTTCACCCAAGATTGTAGGGTCTGCCGTTAGGGTTAGCTAAACCCTAACGATGGATCAGGAATGGAGTACCGCCTCGTACGTCCCTGCCGTGGATGCAAGTTACGTTATGCATCCTGGCCCGGATGATGCTACCTACCATATCTCAAACCTATAAACAGTTACAACAAACAATCCAATACGTGTTCAACAGATACAACGAACCTAGCATGATACTACGAAGCAAGAACAGATAACGAGCATGCCAGAACGGAACAACCTAGCATGGACTAACATGAGAAACAACATAAGAAATCATGCCAGTCGGGAATTCAGAGTAGAGCACCTATCACTAGACATGCTGATAAACACAAACAAGCATACAAACAGCAATCACATATAATATTGCAAGGCTCACACAACTCCGGTAAGAAATCCTTACCTGGTCGGAAGGCAACTACACACATGAATCCTAAGCTGCGATCGATCCCGAGCTAGCTAATGAGAACCTAACAAGCACAATAATTATCACAATCCATGCACCTAAATATAATAAAATAAATAGGGCTCATCTCGGGAGCAACTCACACGGCACGGCTGACGCGCGGACGGACAGGCTGCATGGTCGTGGCTGCTGCTGGGCGGGAGAGCTGCGCTCGCGCGCGCGGACGGGCTGGCTGGGCTCAGGCGTGCTGGCGCGGACAAGCAGACGCGAGTGTGAGGGACACAGACGTGTGGGCGCTGGCTGCGCGCGGACGGGAGGAGCGACACGGCACGGGCACTAGCGCTGGCGCGAATGAGCGACGGGCGCACGAGCGCTCAGGCTGCGCGTGGGCTGACGCGGCTGCTCGTGCGCGGACGGCTGCGAAGCGATCTGGCTGCTGGGCGTCTGGACGATCGGGCGGCACAGCGCGGGATGCTCGGTGGGCGGCTGTGGCTGATGGTGGGGCTCTTGGCGCGATGGCGGTGGTCGTGCGGCATGAGAGCTCTGTTGGGCGACTTCTTTGCTCATTTGGCTGGCTGCTCTTTCGGCGGGACGACGCTCGATGGAGCTTGGGAAGATGAGCACGACAATGGGGTTGGGAGAGAAGCTTGGGCGGCTAGGGGGTTTTGGAGAAGAAGACACTCAAACCTAATTTCCTTTCTTTTAATCAAATGCACCAAAACCCCAATGACTCAAGGCTAACCAAGACTTGCCACGGAAAGAGCAACAATGTAACGACCCGACCCGAAAGGGGTTTTAACTAGGCCGTTACCTCAATGCATGCATTCAAATCTACAGAAAATTTGCAATATGGTGTTCGGATTCTAAGTAAAAAACTAAAACATAAAACATCCATTTAAAATCAACATCAATTCCTCGGAACTCGCCCCCCTGTTTCCAAGCACCTGTTCCAAGTAAAATACATTTACAAAACTTACTCTGATCAAAGATTTATTTAAATCATACAAACTTTACAATAGTTACAACAATGCTAGAATCCGTAAATACATTCAGAAAACACCCTAGGGCTCCGTGCCAGACTACATGCATTCAGAGAACATTTAAATCATAAACATAAACTCGAGAGTTGAACAACGGGTTTCCATGATCACGACTCCTCCTCCCGGCCATCCTGTCTCGCACCATGCCTACCGTGGAAAAACCACAAAAATAAGGGTGAGTAACGAATTACTCGAAGAAGAATCCCCAACCAGGGGTACAATACGATATAATCAGTCATCTAGTACCAAAGCATGCAAGCAAGCGAGCTACCAACACGGATCATGGCTCAACGAGCTCATAAAACAAGATCTGGAGTCATCGGAAGTCTCTTTCTTAGGCCTAGGGATTGGATACACTAACCAATCTCGGACATCACCAAGGTATCGTCACTCGGGGAATACATCGATCCCTAGAATGTTCTCAAGGGCCTCCTTGCCCTTGCACTAAAGCTGGACTTACGGGAGAGTACCCGAAGTCGAGCTCTAACGGAAGGAATGGTGTACTCACGACATTAGCTTGGGAGAGCTCTCGAACTCAAGCAACTAACGCGTGTGCGCGCACACCGCATGCTCTCGCAACCGGCGTAAATGCGGGGCCTAAAGGAAAACTACGCGGGCAGTGCGCATGCCTATGACTCGAAGCGGTGTCACCGATCACGATGCGCGAGGCCCTCGGCGCTCATCGGTGCGGCTGATCCACCGACACGAAGCTAAGAACCGGCCAAGGTAGGCTTACACCGTTGGCAGGGTTCCGCTCTAGCAGGCTACAAACTAGGCTATGCCAAAGTGGGTAGCTAATTCCACAACCGGCGGGTCGGGGGGGGGGGGGGTAGCAAGATACGTTATGCTTCGCACACTTTATTCTCAACGACCTAAATCCACCTTGGCGATCGGGGTCGCAAGATACGTTATGCTTCGCACACTTTACTCCCGATCAGTGGGGACAAAGTACGTTATGTCCGCTCACCTCTCGGATGATGAAAAACCCTACAACTCTATCTAAGAGTACAGAGTAAAAAGCAATGATTCCTGGCTAGCAAACAATGACCGACATCAATCACAATTACCTAGCATGATATTACGAGCTTAAGCAGGAATCATAAGCATGCTGGCAGAACAAACCTAGCATGGCACTAACATGTAAAATCAGGCAAACATGCTAGCAAGAATTCAATCAATCAGCTCTATTACTATCATGCTCATAACAGTCAGCAAACAAGCAAGGCATAATCATGAAAATATCGCAGGGCCCACACAACTCCGTAGAAGAAATCCTTTACCGGTCGGAAGGCAACAACAACCATAACGGCCCGATTTTCTATTTGAGTTACCAGGTGATTTGGGTCATTATTCGGATGTTCGGATGGGCCGTTAGAGCTATTTTAACCCTTAGGGGTATTTTGGTCTTTTTGCCCCCGGTCAGGGTTTTGAGGATTTTCAAGATTTCAGGGCCATTCCTGCCTTTGTCGAAGCTTAATGGTTGTTGGTTGCAAGACCCGAGAGGTTTGGGCAAGTTGTTTGGAAGTTTGGAGGTGTTTTAGAAAATGGCAAAATTAATTGTAATTTTGGTGCTTCCATTGGGTTTTGAGCCCTTGCCTAAATGGTCTTGGGGAGTTCAGTAGGAAAAGAGAGTTTTATTTTTAAAATAAGTTTGCTTCGGCCGGGTTTGGAAAGAGGAAGCTTTGGGAAGGGATTTTAGACCTATTTAATTAGGGAAAAAGGAAAGAAAATCAAGACAATCCCTTTTCCCCTTCTTTTGCAATCTCTCTCTCTCTCTCTCTCTCTCTCTCTCTCTCTCTCTCTCTCTCCTAGCCAACCTCACCAAGAAACCCTAGCCGCCCTAGCCGCACCCCTTCGGCCACTGCTCGGCCCCAGCGCAGACCAGCGGCCAATTGGCCCGGCCAGCGCACAGACAGCCCGGCCGCTCTGCACAGCTGCCCCAGACGCGCCGACTGCATCGGGTCGACCAGACGCGCCCGCGCCGCCCCGCACCGAGCCGCGCCGCGCGCGCGCGCGCGTTGCCGCGTCGCGCCGCGCGCGCGCGCTTCTAGCACCGTCCGTCCGCGTCTGCGTGCCGTGCCGCTCGTCGCGTCCGCCGGCAATAAGCGCTGCGCCGACAGCGCGATCCGCCGCGAAGCCAGCGCCAGCGCCGTCCCCCACTGCGCCCAAGGCGCGCCAGCCAGCGCCAAAGCGCCCCTTTGCTGCGAGACCCGTGCCTTCTCGGTTGGTAATTCTCGAACCTATCCCTTTTAGATTTTTAAGCTGCTGGCTGCTGTATATTTATTTAGGATGCTTTTAAAATGCTTAGGTTGCTCGGTTTCGCTTTAAAGCTCGAGGGTCACTATTTGATTGTGAAAGTTATTCCTACTCGTTTCCAGGTAAGGATTTCTTACCGTGGTTGTGTGGACCCTGCGATGCTATCATGATTGTGCCTTGTATGCTTGGTTGTTGTTATGAGTATGTTAGCTATTGAACAGCTTGTGTTTGAAATCTTGCTAGCATGTTGCTTGTTGTTCATGTTAGTGCCATGCTAGGTTTGTTCTTCCAGCATGCCATGTCTTGTGATTGTATGAAATTTCCAGTGGGTAGGTTACATGTTTTCTCTTGCTTCCATATCGTGTTGCTCTTGTGTCCCCTGATATATTCTGTTAGTTCCATGCAAGGGGTTTAATTATCTTGGCATACCTTGTTCTATTTTATCCTGTTAGTTCCGTGCCAGGCATAGGCAGGTGATGTATAGTGTAGAAGACTGTAGGGGTAACTAGTTTAGGTCCAGCTCGGGTAAGACCCCGATGGACAACCGGAGGTGTAAGGCCCTGATGGGCATCCTAGGTGCGTAAGTCCCCGATGGGCATCACTGAGTTGGAGGTGTAAGACCCTGATGGGCATCCTAGGTGTGTAAGTCCCTGATGGGCATCACTGAGTTGGAGGTGTAAGACCTTGATGGGCATCCTAGGTGTGTAAGTCCCTGATGGGCATCACTGAGTTGGAGGTGTAAGACCCCGATGGGCATCTTAGGTGTGTAAGTCCCCGATGGGCATCACTGAGTTAGAGGTGTAAGACCCCGATGGGCATCCTAGGTGTGTAAGTCCCCGATGGGCATCACTGAGTTGGAGGTGTAAGACCCCGATGGGCATCCTAGGTGTGTAAGTCCCCGATGGGCATCACTGAGTTGGAGGTGTAAGACCCCGATGGGCATCCTAGGTGTGTAAGTCCTCGATGGGCATCACTGAGTTGGAGGTGTAAGACCCTGATGGGCATCCTAGGTGTGTAAGTCCCCGATGGGCATCACTGAGTTGGAGGTGTAAGACCCTGATGGGCATCCTAGGTGTGTAAGTCCCCGATGGGCATCACTGAGTTGGAGGTGTAAGACTCCGATGGGCATCCTAGGTGTGTAAGTCCCCGATGGGCATCACTGAGTTGGAGGTGTAAGACCCTGATGGGCATCCTAGGTGTGTAAGTCCCCGATGGGCATCACTGAGTTGGAGGTGTAAGACCCCGATGGGCATCCTAGGTGTGTAAGACCCCACTGGGCATCACTGAGTCCTAGGTTGTGTAAGGTCCAGAAGGGCATCCAAGTGTAGAACCTAGGATAGGCAGTAGATGAAAGCCATTGAATAGGCTCGCTCTAGAAGTAGCTCATAGCCTAATTCAACCGTTTTGCTCTAAGTCATTGTTTTATTTGCATGTATACTAGGGTGCTAGATGACTGATGTATCGTATTGTACCCCGGTTGGGGATTCTTCACGAGTATGTTTATACTCACCCTTATTTCGTGGTTTTTCCACGGGTAACTTGGGACAACACCAGGATGGCTAGCGGAGGGAGCTGTTTGATCATGGGGGGCCACCAGCACTCTGTCGTTTATTGTTTGCATTTATTTATTCAGCATGTAGATGGACATGAGTCCTAGGGGAATGATGTTAAAGTTGTTTAAACTGTTTTGAATGTTCTTTTATAAATACTGGCCAGGCTTATTTTACCTTGATTGGATTTGCTTATGAAAATTGTTGGTTATGTTTTCAGTGTTCCCCGTTTCCAAATGTTTTGAAAAAGTTTTAAATATGAGCACTAAACCGCTTGTTGAAATATTTAACTTGCATGCTGAGTGAGGACCTAGGTTTAGGACCGTATTCCAGGTCGGGTCCTTACAAACACACAATAAAATTAACTGCGATCGAACTCGAGCAACCTATAGCGAGCCAAACAAACACATCAATAATCATAAAATAGCCCTAAATACAATAAAATAAACAGGGCTCGGATCGGAAGCAACTCACGAGGCGCGGTTGACACGCGAACGCAGCCATTTGCCAGACGGGCTAAGCAGCCAAAGGCTGGCTGGCTGGCGCTGGGCCGCAAAGGGGCTCATTGGGCGCTGGGCTGATAATTTCTTGTGGCGCGCGGGGCGCGGCGTGGCGGCAGCGTGCGGCTCGGCAAGCTCTGAGCGAGCGAGGGCGCGCGACACGGGCGCGGGGACACGCGATCTGGCGCTGGGACGCGCGACTCGAGCTGGGCTCGACATAGGGCGACGCGGCTCGAGGTTGGGCGACTCGAGCGCGGATGGACACGAGCTGGGAGAGCTCGGGCTGGCGACGCGATGGCCTGGGCGAGCTCGGGCGACACGAGTAGGAGGAGGGCGACGCGACGCTCGGGCTGGGCAAGGGTGCGCGCGGGCTGGGCTCGGCGAGCTGGGGCTCGGGCGACCAAGGGCTGGGGCTGCTCGGGCTGGGCTTGGGCGAGCCAAGGGGCTGGGTCGGCTAGGTGGGGGGCTAGGTCGGGGAGAGAGAGAGAGAGAGAGAGAGAGAGAGAAAAGGAATTTGGGGAAAAAAATAATAATAATAAAAGAAAAAAGGGAATTTAGAAAAGAAAAGGAAAATGGGAAAATAAAAAGGAAAATAGGGATTTTATCCAAAAATCCAACCTTATCCACTTTTAAAACCTTAAAATCCCATTTCCCGGCTTCCTCTTTCGAGCCCCGACCGAAGCAATCTTTTCCAATAAATAAAACTCACTTAAATCCAACTCCCAAAGTAACACTAAGGGCCCGGGCTCGAATCCCAAAGGAAACACCCAATAACCAACACTTTCCCAAAGCCCAAACCACAACCGAGCATCCAACCGACTAGCCCAAACACCTCGGGACTCGCAGCCACCAACAAACAAGACTCGACAAAGGCAGGAGCTTCCTCGAAGCCCTGAAAACCACAAATCCTGCCCAGGGAGCCAAAAGACCAAAATACCCCCAAGGGTCAAAACGGCTCTAAAACCCAACCAAACAACCGAATCTTGACCCGAAGGCACCTCGAAAACTGGAATAGGAAAGTGGGCTGTTACAAAGAAGAACCTCTTGTGGCTCAACTGGCCACTCCACCCACCTGACTTCCTAACATCCTGGGTTCGAATCCCAACAAACACACCTTTATTCCTCAATTTTTCTTTTGCATCTCACCATGCCCAAACAAATCCACAAAGCATCAAAATCCTACTTAAGTCCATCCAATAATTTTAACAACTGAAAAGACATAAACGGCCCTAATGGCTATACCAAATTACCAAAATACCCCTAGGGCATACCTGGAAGACCGGGATGAAAACCTGGGCCGTTACATGGCTCGTTTGCCCAAGTGACAATCAAGTTGCGTGCTGGCTTGGATGACCCACGAGTGACAGTCGAGGTACCTGCTAGCTCATTTCCCCAAGTTATAGTCGAGTTGCGTGCTGGCTTGGATGACCCATGAGTGACAGTTGAGTTGCGTGCTGGCTCGTTGTACTCCGAGTGACAGTCGAGTTACGTGCAGGCTCGGTTAGAGTTAGGGTTTAGCCCAGTTTTGTGCTGCCCGTAGTAGTTAAGACAAGCCTAGTGTGTGTTGTCCCTAATTAGCCCAGGAGAGTGCTAACCTAAATGTCTTAGAGATAGACAACCAGAAATCGAGGGCACTTAGGATGCCCTCCTATTTGGTCAGTCCTGAGGTGTGCTGACCCTGCTCGTCACTTGTTGACCCCTGTGTTGAGACTGCCCTTGAGTTTATTGTCGTGTGCTTGTATGCTAGGATACTAAATGAATTATCTTGCGTAATGTACCCTGGTTGGGGAATTCTTTCTGAGTGCAATTGTACTCACCCCTTTCTATGGTTTCTTCCACCAGGTAACTTGGCACAGCATCGAGGTGGCTAGAGGAGGAGCTCATTGGTCATGGAGATGAGTCTGCTGCTTCCGCTATTTACATTTGCATAATTATTTCTAGAAACACTATCTTTAAGTTGTATGGTTTTTTTTTTATATACTCTGGCGAGAGGCTAAGTAGTTTTGACTTTACCAGTGTTTGAAATTTAATGTTTTAAATAAGATGCATGTTTTCTTAAACCTTTACGGCTATGTTTTAAATTAATTTTGATATAAGGCATTTAGTAAGGTCCATTTATGACCATCTAGAGTCGGGTCTTTACAGGTTTAGCTCACCATACCTGCATAAGCCTAGTTTGTAGCCTGCTAGAGAGCGGAACCCTGCCAACGATGTAAGCCTACTTTGGCCGATTCTTAGCTTCAGGCGTCGGTGGTACAGGCTGGTACAGATGAGTGCCGAAGGCCTCGCACTACTGTAGATCAGTGATACTGCTTCCGAGTCTTTAGGCATGCATACCTGGACAGCGTAGTTTTTCCTTAGGCCCCCACATTTACACGATTTCAACAGCATGCAGTGTGCGCGCACACGCATTAGTCACTGATTCGGAGAGCTCCCCCGGGCTAATGTTCGTGAATACACCACTTCCATTCCAGTATAGAACCAGACTTTGGTACTCTCCCGTTTGTCGTAGGATTAGTATGGACATAACGCACTTTGTCCCTTCAGGTTGGACATAACGCACTTTGTCCCCTCAGTTTGGAATAAGATATTTACAGCTGATCTTTAGGCTGGAAGTAGGAGACTTCCGAGGATTCCGGACTTGCCCCGTTAGCTCATTGAGCAAAGATCTGTGTTGGTAGCTATTTTCATGTAAACTAGGATGCTAGATGATTGATGTTTCGTACTGTACCCCAGTTAGGGATTCTTACTGAGTTCTTTGTACTCACCCTTATTTTTGTGGTTTTTCCACGAGGTAACTTTGGATAGCACCAGGACGGCTAGCGGAGGGAGTTGTATGATCATGGGAGCTATCGGCACTCTGTTTGTGTTTTAGTCTTTATTTGATTATTCAGCATGACTAGACACTGAGCCCGTAGGATTGCATTTGGAACCTGATAAAGCGTTTTGGAATCTATTTTCTGGTTGTTTTTAAATTGTACTCTGGTCAGGGTTATTTTTATATTTCTGAACAGGTGATGTTTTAAATGTTTCAAAACAGGTTCTTCGAGGTTGAATGCTTTGACTATGTTTGTTATTTATGTTAAAATGTATTTATTTACTTTTGACACATGCATGCTGGGTAAGAATCCAAGTTTAGGACCACTTTTTGGGTCGGGTTCTTACAATTTCTCTCGTGGCCATCTAACGACCATCAACTAGGTCACTTGTGCTATCTCATAGGTATAACAGTTGGCACTACAAGTGCAACGTCTAGAGAACATGCTGAACTTCCAAGTAAGCCATACGAATCATCTGCTCAACAGTGCGAACTAGACCTGATCCTAGGCCTACACCCAAGCTTGGTGTCGAACGAGCATCCTCCATCCACATCACGAAGTGCTGCTAAAACAGAACTCTAGGCCCTGCTAAAGATAGGCCTACAAGGTCACAACCTCTAGTGACGACAACACCAAGAATTCGTACAAGGACTTCCAAACACATCAATCTGGCCCTTGGCATCTCATCCATCGATGCTCAATATCTCCTTTGAAACTCTACTCGGTGTTCAGCGAGCTTCGCTCTAACCATAACTCTCTTGGCTACTGAAATCTCTGCTTCGGAAGTGGCACTAAGAGGCAGGACAGTCTCTAATCCTTCCCTCGAAAAACTAGCAACTGGGCCACAGGTAGCCTGCGGGTCTGATCAACCCCAGACGTCGTCTCATCTACAGCTGGCTTAGCACCAACTCCTTGGTTGGCAACACCTGACGTCCCTGTTCCTCCACGTGTGACCGGCACACTGGCAATTTACACTCAACCACAAAGAGCTAGTCCACACTTGGACCCTCACTGCCAACAACAGACCGAAACGAGTATGCGAGATGCAAGTATTGTAAATTTAAACCCTTAAAATAAACTTAAACACATACCTGGCGGCTATTGGAGTTCTGAAGATCATGGGACACAACGACCTAACTCAGTAGCTCAGTCTACAGAATCTATGACTCTGAGCTTTGATACCAACTGTAAAGACCCGACACTCAATGGTCCAAAATGGCCTTTACTAAATGATGTAATTCAAAATTCATGACACTTTAATAAAAAGATTTCAAACTTCCATTTCATTAAATTATCAAGTTCCAAATGCTATGTTGAAAACATTAAAATAGTGTAGCCTCTGGCCAAAGTACAACAAAAATTATTACAATTCCACGTAAAACATCCCAACAGTTTAAACATGAAATGAACAAGAAGATGCATCAGACTCTCCCATGATCATCCAGCTCCTCCTCTAGCCACCTCGATGATGTGCCAAGTTACCTGGTGGAAAACCACAGAAAGGGTGAGTACAATTGCATTTAGTAAGGATCCCCCAACCGTGGTACAATATGCAAGACAAATCCTCTAGCATCCTAGCATACAAGCATAACACAATAAACATGGAAGTCTCAGCAAGTATAAACAACAGGATATTCAACATCAAAGGTCTATACTCATAGCTAGATGGGGTCAGCACACACTGGGCTAACAAACAGGAGAAACGGCTAAGTAATCTCAAAAGCTCTATCACTATAGAAAACATGGTTAGCACACACTGGGTTAACAAAGGACAGTAACACACTGGGCTCGTCCTGGACAACACACACTAGGCTAGTCCTGCTCAATACTAGTCAACACACACTGGTCCAAAAATGGACACAACACACTAGGATAGTCCTGTGCAACCTGGGCAACACACACTCGGCTAGCCCGGGATCAGCAACACACTGGGCCAATCCTGAATAATCTGGTCAGCACACACTAGGCCAACAATGGAACAACTCACACTGGGCTTGTTCGGCTCATACCTGGTCAACACACACTAGGCTAACAAGGGTCAGCAATACACTGGGCTAGTCCTGAGCAATCCCGATCAGCACACACTAGGCCAACCTTGGACAGCACATGCTGGGCTAGTCTTGGGTAAACCCGATCAGCACATATTGGGCCAACCTTAGATAGCACACTAGGCTAGTCCCAAGTATACTTAACAGAATACACCTATTACGAAATAACCTAGAGCTAGCATTGTTCGACATCAACAGTGAACACTAGAAACAAAATAACAATAGTCATTAGAAATAGCACGGTACAACAATAGGATACATCATTCTACATGCCGAGCTCTTACAAATAGTTCATACAAACCCTATCCACTAACATGCTTAATCACAACATATGAGAATAGGGCATACAATGTACAAGGACAGGTCAAACAAACATACAGGATCAGGACATGACATTAATAGAGTAGAAACCAGATAACCTACACAAGCCTATCCACTAACAATATAAAAATCAGACAACCTGCACAAGCCTATCCACTAACAGTACAAACAATTTTACTAAACGTGCATATCAAACAACAAACAACCAGGAGTTATAAAGTCAAGCGCAGGGTCTACACAACCTCAGCAAGGAACCATTACCTAAAATTAGAAACAGACAATCAATTCATCAATTTCCTTCTTGCAGATAGCAAGAAGATTAGCATTCATTTGAATAGGTCTAGACTTTGTCGGAATAGATTCTTCTTTAAAGTCTTTTGTATAGGGGAGAGAAACGACATGACACTTCCTTTCCCAAAATGCATTTGAAAAGTCTGAACAGACATCCTGTTCAAGCTTCATTTGGAATTGATCAATCCTAATCTTAATTCTTGGATTGAGCAACTGTTCTTCAATTCTCTTATAAGTTATTTCTTCTTTAAGAAAATTGATTTGGTTTTCTTTGATTTGAACTACCTCAACTACATGAGTCTTCACGGGTTGGGTAAATTCAAAAATGATTTTAGAATCAAGGATGCTTCATTCTAAACCCTTTTCAGTAATTTGAAATGGGTATAATTGAGTCAAGAATGGTGTTCCTAATATGATTTCCATATTAAGATCCTTGACTACCATGAAGGTATTTACGAAGCAAATACCATCTTTGCATATATGAGCGTTTGAAAATTTGTAGTCAATTTCGAGTTGTCCGCTATTATCACTTTTTAACTCGACTTGGGTCTTCTCAAAGTATTTCGAGGGTATTCTACCTTCTCGAATACAGTTTTGATCTGCACCTGATTCAAGCAGGGCGATCAAATAATTTTTTGAAGTCACCTACTTCTAGGGTAACAAGGGTGTACCACTTTTGGTAAGGCACTTCAGTGATTTGGCCAATGAAGG
Organism: Sicyos edulis; assembly: GCA_036507275.1. Classification (NCBI taxonomy): domain Eukaryota; kingdom Viridiplantae; phylum Streptophyta; class Magnoliopsida; order Cucurbitales; family Cucurbitaceae; genus Sicyos; species Sicyos edulis. The sequence continues at coordinate 26,813,593 of CM071847.1, forward strand.
ATTGCTGGTCCTCAGGGATCTCGTCCTCTTGATCAGCATCTCCTATGGTTGGTGCGCTTCTGAGGGTGGCTACCTCAACCCAAAGCTTTGAAACATGGTTGATGTAACGACCCAGGTTTTTCATCCCGGTCTTCCAGGTATGCCCTAGGGGTAATTTGGTAATTTGGTCGGGCCGTCAGGGCCGTTTGTGTCTTTTCCAGTTACTAAAATTATTGGATGGATTTATGTAGGTTTTTGGAAGGATTTGTGGTTTGGTTTGAGCAAGGTTTGATGCAAAAGTAAAAATAAAGGAAATTGTGCTGCAGCTGGGGTTTGAACCCGGGTCTCCTGGAAAGCTTGTGGGGATGTGTGCCAATTGAGCCATTAGGTGCTCTTGTTGCTCTTCCTGCATCATTTTATGGATAGCCTTGGATTTTGGGAGTTTTGGTGCATTTGGTTAAATGAAATAGAAATTAGGTTTGTTCCATCTTCTTCTCCAAAGTGTGTGGCCGCCCAAGCTATTCTCTCCATTGCCTTGCCGAGTTCTTCATCCTTGCAGCTCCCTTGGATCGATCATCATCATTTCGGGTAGGTATCGATCTTCCTCTTCTTCTTCTCATCCGTTTGGTGTGCTGTTTGGCCAAGTGAATAGAAGAGTGTTGTGTGTGTTTGTGTTGATTGCAGCCAACCGAGAGAAGCCCCAGCCAGCAGCCATCGTCGCACGTCCCACCGCCAGCTCGCGACGCCGAATCGCGCCAAAGAAGAGCGGCCCGATCGCTCGAAGTCGCGACCCTCCGTCCGTCGCGCGCAAGAGCCGGCTCAGACGCCCAAGGTCGCTCATGGTCGCAGCCATCGCGACGCCGATCGCGGTCGTCCTCGCGCTGATCGCTCGCCGACGCCAGAGGCCCTCGCCGCGCCGCGACGCGCGCCGCCCGAAGCCGATCGCCCGAGACGCTCAGACGCGCGCGCAGCGCTAGGCGTCCTCGCCAGGCGTCCGTCGCTGCCGTGCCTTGCTCGCCGTGCGCGCGCAGCGCGCGCCTGGGCGCCCATCTGCTGCGCGCAGCAACGCCAAAGACTGCCGTGCCAGTAGCGCAGCCAGCGCCAGACTCTGCTGCGTGCCCGCCGCCAAAGAACTCCAAGTTCGTGTCGCCGCGTGCCGCGTGAGTGCCCCGAGCCGAGCTTGTCGTTCTATTGTTTTTTTAGACGTTTTAGATGTTGATTATTATTGGTTTGCTAGGTTTCCCGCTAGCTAGCTCGGGATCGATCGCAGCTTAGGATTTTGTGTGTAGTTGCCTCCGCCTGTAAGGATTTCTTACCGGAGTTGTGTGGACCCGCGATGTTCTATGTGATTGATGTTGTATGTTTGTTTGTGATTATCGGCATGTGTAGTTTAGGTGCTCGTCGAATTCTCGATGGCATGACTTCGTATGTTGTTCTTTCATGTTAGTCCATGCTAGGTTGTTCCGTTCGCATGCTCATATTCATTCTTGTTCCGTAGTATCATGCTAGGTCTGCTGTATTCTTACGAGCACGTATTGGATTGTTTGTCGATTGTTAAGGCGAGTTAGAATTGTGTAGGTAGCATCATCCGGGCCCGATGCATAAAGTATCTTGCATCCATGGCGGGACGTCGAGACAGCTTCTCGTCCTCGACCCCGTTAGGGTTTAGCTAACCCGACCCAGTGGCCCCGCAATCTTGGGTGAGGGTGGCGATCGTTAAATGCCCCAACGGTCGGGATGATGACTTGGCATTGCCTCGTCCCCGGCGATCGGCACGTCCTCGGCGTGTTCGGCCGTAGCCCTTGATTGCCACCTCTTTAGGCAAGGACCGCTTCTCGGTGTAAGCCTACCACGGCCGGTTCCTTAGCCTCAGTGCGGTGGTTCAGCCGACATAGTTCACGTGTTCAGGTCTCACACCCCTATGTCGTGTGACACCGATCCGGAGATTTAGTTAGGCGTGGTGGATCGGACATGGGCGGCTTGCCACTAGACCCGGCACCCCATAGTCTGCAGAGCACGCGGTGCATGCTTACGCTCATTCTGGCGCCGACCGAGAGCTCCTCGGGATCTTGAGCTAGTGTACCTTTTCGTGACGATGTGAGAGACAGCCGAGGCCTAGACTTGTTTCTCGTATAGGACGTATGGTGTGGTGGATTTATCTCCGGACTAAGACCACGAGTTGGCATCCGAGGTCCAAGTGTGGACTCAAGCTATGTGCTCTTTTCGTGTTTATATTCATAGCTTGCATACACTCATCTAGATGACCATGTGCATCGTATTGTACCCGGTTGGGGATTCTTACTAAGTAATTCGTTACTCACCCTTATTTTGTGGTTTTCCACGGGTAACCAAGGTGCGAGAGAGGATGGTGAAGGAGGAGCTGTGATCATGGGAACTCTTTGTCGTCTCGACTTTTAATTTCTATGACTCTTGTCTTCTTATTTCCCCCACTGAATGCATGTAGTCGGGCACGGAGCCCTAGGATGTTTTCGAATGTTTTCGTGGATTCTGCTTTATTGAATTTGAGGATGTTTCAAATGTTTTAAGAAATCTCTGATCGAGTGTACGTTTTGGAAATGTATTTGCCTTGAAACAGTGCTTGGAGACAGGGGCGAGGTTTCAAACAAACTATCTTTATTTCGATTGAACCTTGATTGTTTTGTTTTAATTGGGAATCGAAAATTATTTGCATATTGTCCTTTACTTTGAATGCATGCATTGGGGTAAAGGCCTATTTAGAGCCCTTTTTGGGTCGGGTCTTTCTGAGTTTAGAGTTCGGGTAGGTAGCATCATCCGGCCGGATGCATAACGTAACTTGCATCCCCCGCGAGGACGCACGAGATGGTACTCCGTCCTCGATCCCGTTAGGGTTTAGCTAACCCTAACGGTGGCCCCGCAATCTTGGGTGAGGGTGGCGATCATTAAATGCCCCAATGGTCGGGATGATGACTTGACATTGCCTCGCCTCGGTGATGCGGCACGTCCTCGGCGTGTTCGGCCGTAGCCCTTAATTGCCACTGTTAGGGCAAGGACCGCTTCTCGGTGTAAGCCTACCACGGCCGGTTCCTTAGCCTCAAAGTGCGGTGGTACAGCCGACATAGTTCACGTGTCCAGTCTCACACCCTATGTCGGTGACACCGATCCAGAGATTTAGTTAGGCATGGTGACTGGACTGGGCGCTTGCCACTAGGCCGGCACCCCCGAGTTTGCAGTAGCATGCGGTGCGCGCTTACGCTCAATACTGCGCCGGACCGGAGAGCTCCTCGGGATCTTGAGCGATTGCACCTTTCGTGATCGACGCGAGAGGTGCCGAGGCGGGACTTGTTTCCCGTATAGGGCGTATAGTGTGTTGTGGTATTTCCGGACTAAGACCCTAAGTTGGCATCCGAGGTCCAAGTGTGGACTTAGCTATGTGCTCCGCTCTGTGTTTATATTCATAGCTTGCATACATTCTTCTAGATGATCATGTATATCGTATTGTACCCCGGTTGGGGATTCTTACTGAGTAATTCGTTACTCACCCTTATTTTGTGGTTTTCCACAGGTAACCAAGGCGAGAGACAGGATGGCTGAAGGCGGAGCTGTGATCATGGAATCCTGCTGTCATCTCTGACCTTTCTTATGTTATGACTCTTATCGTTATTTTTCCCCTGAATGCATGTAGCTGGGCACGGAGCCCTAGGATGTTTTCTGAATGAATTGTGGATTCCAGCTTTGTTGAATTTGAGGATGTTTTAAATGTTTTTAATAAAATCTCTGATCAGAGTAAACTGTTGGAAATGTATTTGTCTGTGAAACAGGTGCTTGGAGACAGGGACAGGTTTCAGTAGACTTTATCGTTTTGAATGAATCTTGAATGTTTTGTTTTTAATGGGAATCCGAAAACTTTATTTGCATTTTGTCTTTTACTTTGAATACATGCATTGGGGTAAAGGCCTATTTAGAGCCCCTTTTTGGGTCGGGTCTTTACAGTTGACCATATCAACCTTGAGTTGCTGGACCTTTGTTTTGAGGTTCTTAACCTCGATCTGAAGGTCTTTGGTTGTTACGGTTTTCGTTACCTGAAACCGCTGCATTATGTCACTAACGCCGTATGGTTTATACGACTCCTTTTGCTTGCTCTTATCTTGCTTCATCTTTTGGGCTTGATCTGAATCATTGAGAGAGACCTTAAGATCGGATATGATCTTCTTTTGTAGTTCTGGATCATTAACTCTTTCAGCAATTTTGAAAAGAGCACGTTGATCCATTGTAAGGACGTTGATACAACCACCGCACGCCCTTGTGCCGTCGTGATTGTCTGAATCACCGTCGCTTGAAGTATCATCAGAATCCTCATGATCATCGAGGATCTGACCGATTTCTTGCTCACTGCTGCCGGATCCTTCGGATTCGGAATCTGACAGCACAAAATTTAGAATTTTATTTTTGAGCTCTTCATCAATGTCAAGCTCATTGATCTTGCCACGAACTGGACACCTGTTTGTGAAGTGGCCCATACGTTTGCATTTGAAACAAATTTCTTTTCCCCGATGGGGAAGATTTTTGCCTTTACTCTGATATCGGTTTTGATAGCGGGGTTTTTGGTTTTGATCATAAGAATTTCTTCTGCGGTTTTGATCATAAGAATTTCTCTTTTGATAGGCTCGATTATCATACTGAGATACTCGCGAAGAATTAAAATGTTTCTTATGACTTCTTCTTCTTGAAGTAGAAGGTTGCTCAATTCCTTTGCAACCGTATTGATCGCAGAAGGATCCTAGGATAGCTCTTCCTACCCTTGGATTATCAATCTTCTTTCAGAGCTTATGTTCTCCGCAGATTTTGATACCTTCTTTGATTATGAAGGAGCTTATATCTCCATAGGTCAGGGAGTCCCAGTCAATGGTTCCCCCACCTTCAGCCCGAAGACCTTCTTCAATCCTCTGAGAAAAGTGATTGGGAAGACCTTCAATGAACTTTTGTTTCCAGATTGGTAAGGCGCAATCTGTTCGTATCATGACCTTGGTTAGGTACATATCTTTGTACCACCTGAAGTCTACGAGAGATTTGCATTTCATCTTTAGGAGAATAGAGGCATATCTTTCTCAATATAAAGTTGGATCTCCAATGAAAAACTTTGCAATGGTGTACATGAGCGTATTGACCGCATCTGGTACATCAGCTGTTTCTAGGAGTGATCCTTCTTCTTGGGTTGTTGTATGAGTAAGGATGGCTTTCTTGTCTTCTTTAGACAAGCATTTGTCCCACCAGTCTTTGAGGACTCTAGAGAATCCAGAAACTAGGATTCGGGCGATCTGGGGATCGTTATTATCTTTTAATTTGTAAGCGCATGCTGCCATTAACATTTCGTTAATGATATTCATGATAAGATAATCGGACATCCCATCTATATTCCATTCATAGATTGCATCGCCATCGTAACATCCAGCCGTCATTTGAGATTTTTCCTCAAATGCCACATCTGGGAACGAGGGCCTTAATAATATAGTCTTTGATCTAGAGGGGGAGAAATATCTCTGAGGACAGAGACTCTATTCGAGGTATCTCTGGGGGCAGAGATCTCTTGATTCAAATATTCTTTTCTGAACCTTTCTATATCATAGTCTGAAGGTTCGAAAATGTCATTGATTCCTTGCTCTCTAAAGGAGAAGCGGTACTCCGCTTTAATTCTCCGAGCATTTTTTTAATATTGTCGAGAGCATCTTTACCCTTGTCGAGCTTCATGCCTTTACTCAGGGTTGGAGGTTTGAATAAGGGTTTTGATTTATCCACTGGTGGAAAATCTCTGATGTTGGATAGAGGAGAGCTGAAGCAAGGTTTTGCTTCTTTATGGATTTTCTCCTCAATCTTGTCATGTAAGAACCCGACCGGAAAAACGGTCTCTAACCTAGATCCTTACTTAGCATGCATGATTAAGAATATAAAATCACCATTCAAAGTACCAATTTAAAACTTTTCAATCAACACAATTAAAACAAATCCATAAATCCATTAAGTAAAACCAACAAGTAAGGTGACTGATCAGTACTTTCTAAAAATCAAAGAAAACGGTTCGAAAAATTTTAAACAAGTTTTTTTTTTGTGTGTTTTCCTAAGGACTCAAGTCCAACTACATGCTAAACCCAAATAAAGGAAAGATAAAATTGTTTCAGAGTTTGGCCATCCATGATCATTCAGCAACCTCCTCCTAGCCATTCAGCCTCTGTCCCAAGTTACCTGATGGAAAAACCACAGAAAATAAGGGTGAGCAACGAGTCGCTCAGTAAGAATCCCCAACCGGGGTACAATACGAAAAACATCTCATTTAGCACACCGACATGCAACCATACAATGACTTAGAGAAAAACTGTAACGGCCCGGGTTTTTCATCGCGGTCTTCCCGGTTTGCCCTAAGGGTATTTTGGTAATTTGGTCGGGCCGACAGGGTCGGTTATGTCTTTTCCAATTGCCAAAAAAATTATGAGATGGATTAAATAGGATTGGGAAGCTTTGTGAAGGTATTTGGGCCTGGTTAAATGCAAAATTAAATAGGGAATTAAATAGTGCGTCGGGTGGGTTTCGAACTTTGGTGGATTGGGAGGCTAGTTGGGTGTCATTGCCAATTGAGCTTCCGAGCACTCTTGTTAATTTGTATGCATCACCTTGTACTTAAGCCGTGGTTCAAAGGAATTTTGAATTTTAGTTTAAAAGCAGAAATCGCCGAGTCTTCGTCTTCATCTTCTCCGAATTTCCCTTCGACCGACCGAGCTCCTCTAGCGATTTTCTCCCTCGCCGACCCCAATTCGACCGAGCTTCCCTCTCCCAATTCGAAGCCGAATCTCATCTCGAGCAGCCGGAGGTCCGAACGCCATCCCGGTAAGCTTTCTTCTCCTTCTTCTTCTCCTCCATTTGTCTCCCCTATTTTCGTTTTTGCCATTTCCGGCCGAGAGAGTGAGGAGCAGTGCTGGTGTAGGTTCAGTGCAGCTAGCCGAGGGGAATCATCCAGCACCAATTCGCCAGCTCGTCGCCTCGATCGCCCGAGCTCTCCCAATTCGTTTTCCTTCAGAATCGCGCACAGTAGCCGAGCTGCATCGCACCGAGTCGCGCGCAGCCGCGCGCCGCGCCAATGTCGTGCCCTTCGTCCGCTGCGCGCGCACTGAAATGTGCCGTGCGCGCTGGCCCGCGCGCTGCTTGCGAGCCGTGTCACTGCTCCCGAGCCGAGCCTAATTTTTTTGTTTAATTTAGATTATGGTGTGTAATTGTGTTGTGCTTGTTAGGTTCCCAATAGCTAGCTCGAGTACGTTCGCAGCTTAGGATTTTATGTTAATCGCCTCCCCGACCAAGGTAAGGATTTCTTACCGAAGTTGTGTGGACCCTGCGATATATTATGTGATTGCTGATTGATTGCTTGTTTGTATTTATTGACATGTGTATTGATAAGTGCTCTATTCTGAATTCCCGACTGGCATGAATTCCTACGTTGTTTCTCATGTTAGTCAATGCTAGGTTGTTCCTTTCTGGCATGCTCGTATCTGTTCTTGCTTCGTAGTATCATCCTAGGTTCGTTGTATTCTTATTGAGCACGTATTGGAATGTATTGGATTGTTTGCTGATTGCTATGACAGGTTAGAGTGCAGGTAGATAGCATCATCTGGGCCGGGTGCATAACAAACCTTGCATCCCCGACAGGGACGTATGAGATGGTGCTCCGTCCCTGATCCCGTTAGGGATTAGCTCACCCAAACGGCTGGCCCTGCAATCCTGGGTGAGGGTGGCAGACTGTTACATGCCCCAACGGTCGGGATGATGACTTGGCATTGCCTTGTCCCCGGCAGTCGGCACATCCTCAGCGTGTTCGGCCGTAGCCCTTGATTGCCACCTGTTAGGGCAAGGACGGCTTCCTGGTGTAAGCCTACCACGACCGGTTCCTTAGCCTCAGGTGCGGTGGTTCAGGCTGACATAGTTCACGTGTCCAGGTCTCACACCCCTATGTCAGTGAAATCGATCCAGAGATTTAGTTAGGCGTGGTGACTGGACATGGGCAGCTTGCCACTAGACCCGACACCCCCCATAGTCTGCAGTAGCACGCGGTGCGCGCTTATGATCATTACAGCGCCGACCGGAGAGCTCCTCGGGATTTTGAGTTAGTGCACCTTTCATTCGACAGTAGACAGGCTGATGCCGGGACTTGTTTCTCGTATAGGGCGTATTGTGTGGTGGATTATTCCGGACTAAGACCCTGAGTTGGCATCCGAGGTCCAAGTATGGATTCAAGCTATGTGCTCTATTCTGTGTTGTTACTCATAGCTTGCATACACTCATCTAGATGACCATGTATATCGTATTGTACCCCGGTTGGGGATTCTCTGAGTAATTCGTTACTCACTCTTATTTTTGTGGTTTTTCCACAGTGTAACAGAGATGCGAGATGGATGGTGAAGGAGGAGGCTGTGATCATGGGGACCAGCCATCAAACTCTGATTTTGTGTTATGACTCTTGTCTTTTATTTTCCCCTGAATGCATGTAGCCGGGCACGGAGCCCTATGATGTTTTCTAAATGTTTTGTGGATTCCAGCATTGTTGTATCTAGGAAGGTTTTGAATGATTTTAATAAATCTCTGATCAGAGTAAACTTTGGAAATGTATTTGTCCTGAAACAGGTACTTGGAGACAGGAACAGGTTTCAGCAAAATTGTCTTGACTTGAATTGAATGGTTGAATGTTTTGTTTTTATTGGAATCCGAAATCAAATTTGCATATTGTCCTTTACTTTGAATGCATGCATTGGGGTAAAGGCCCATTTAGAGCCCCATTCAGGTCGGGTCTTTACAGTTGGTATCAGAGCTCAGAGTCATAGATTCTGTAGACTGACCTTTTGTTGTAGGTCGTTTTTCCCATGATCATCAGCACTCCGACAGTCATCAGGTACGCCTAAGTTTACTATTCTTTTGAAAAGGGTTAAGAATTTACAATACCTTTCATCTAGTGTATGCCTTGTTTGGTGTTGTAGAGCGGAGACGAGCAGGTTCTGACTCGTTGTTGGTTTGAGCGTAGATCGCTAGCATGCCAATCCCTCGCGCCGGAAGAGGAGGTGCGAGAGCAGGTCGAGGTATCAGGATCGGATCTGATATTGCAGGGACATCGTTCCAAGCTGAGACTGATAGCATTCCGCCTGTATCTCCCCCTGTTGCGCCCAGAGTAGGCGTTGAGGCGTCCGAGCGCCGTGAGACTGCTCCTGGATCATAATTTGCTGATTCTATGAGGGCTATGGTGGTCGACCTGTTGAGTGACCAGAGGGTAGAGACCCAGGAGAAGATGGTAGAGCTTTTCCAAAACCTGAAGCAGGGTTCCGATTCCATAGAGGAGTATGAGAGAAAGTTCTCGGAGTATGGTTATTTTTCTCCGCAGTTGATAGCCACCCCTGAGTTGAAGATTCGAAAGTTCATTTCTGGTTAGAGGCAGGGTGTGTCTCAGGATGTCAGGGCTCAGGCTCCTGACACTTATGCTAGAGCTGTTCAGCTAGCCACAATTTACAACGGAAAGTATCCTGTTGAGCGGATTGTTGCCGCTCCGGTTCAGCGTCCTGTCCTAGCTGTAGTGAGGCAGAAGAGGAAGTTTGATTTCCGAGGAGGCGACCAGTCTTTGTCTGGGGCAATTTTGAACCAGGATCGGCCAGAGAGTTCGGCTCGTTTCGGCCTGCGCACGCCAGGCGGTCCCAGGTAGATTCCCGTCTGTGCTACATGTGGAAGAGCCCACTTTGGAGCTTGTCAGACCGGGCCTAGGCTGTGTTTCCGATGTGGTAAAGAGGGCCATCTGGCCCTTTTCTATGATCAGCCCGGCTATGGCGATTCGGCCGATCAAAGCAGCAGCGAAGAGGTCAGTCGGGTGTTCGCTACGAACCGTCAGGAGGCCGAGCGTACGGATGCCGCTGTGGCAGGTACGCTTCTTGTTTTGGATCATTGCGCATTTCTCTTGTTTGATTCTGGTTCTACACATTCGTTTGTATCTGTATTGTTTGCTGAGCATACTAGGTTGAGATTAGAGCCTCTAGGTTTTGAGTTATCTGTTGCAACTCCTTCGGGGGTTAATATGTTAGCTAGAGATAAGATTAAAGATGGCCGGATCGAGATATCCAGGGAATTGCTTGTAGCTACACTCATAGTCCTGCCTATGAGCGGTTTCGATGTGATTCTTGGTATGGAGTGGTTAGCTACTAACCACGCATTGATTGACTGCCACCGGAAGGAAGTAGTGTTCAGGCCGCCGGGTCGGCCCAGCTTCAAGTTTCGTGGAGTCCAGGGTGGAGTTTGCCCGCCGATGGTGTCACCTGTGAAAGATCGTCGTTTGCTAGCTCATGGAGCTTGGGGCTACCTAGCCAAGTTGTCCGGAGAGAGCCGCCCCTCACTGGCTGTTGATCAGGTGCCGGTCATGCGGGAGTTTGCAGATGTGTTTCCTGAGGAATTGCCGGGGTTGCCCCCGAGCAGAGAGGTTGACTTCACAATTGAGCTCAAGCCAAGGACCCTCCCTATCACGAAGGCTCCGTATCGTATGGCGCCAGCCGAGTTAAAGGAACTGAAGGTTCAGTTGCAAGAGATGCTGGATCGAGGGTTCATCCGTCCGAGTGTGTCCCCGTGGGGAGCACCAGTTCTGTTTGTAAAGAAAAAGGATGGTTCGATGCGCTTATGTATTGATTATCGCGAGCTTAATAAGGTGACTTTGAAGAATAAGTATCCGTTGCCCCGTATCGACGATTTGTTCGACCAGCTTCAGGGAGCTTCCGTGTTCTCCAAGATAGATTTGAGATCCGGTTATCATCAGTTGCGGATCAGGGACGCCGACATTCCTAAGACAGCTTTCAGGTCTAGATATGGACACTATGAGTTTGGGGTCATGTCGTTTGGATTGACTAATGCCCCAGCAGCGTTCATGGACATGATGGATAGGGTGTTCAAAGCATTTTTGGACAGCTTCGTCATCGTGTTCATTGACGATATTCTGATCTATTCGAGGTCTAAGGAGGATCATGCAGAGCATTTGAGGCAAGTGTTGGCAGCTTTGAGGGAAAACCAGCTTTATGCGAAGTTTTCCAAATGCGATTTTTGGTTGGAGCAAGTGGCCTTCCTAGGTCATGTAGTTTCGAGGGATGGTATAGCCGTGGACCCCGCGAAGATTGAGGCCGTGAGTTCGCGGGCCAAGCAGACTTCAGTTACCGAGATACGCAACTTTCTGGGTTTGGCAGGTTACTACCGTCGGTTCGTTAAGGACTTTGCCTCCATAGCCTCGCCCCTCACTCGTCTGACGAGGAAGGGTGTCGAGTTTATTTGGGACAGTAAGTGTGATGAGAGCTTTGCGTGCTCAAGCGCGATTTGACTTCACCCTGTGTTGGCGATCCTAGAGGGGACAGAGGTTTCGTGGTCTACAACGATGCTTCCAAGTTCGGGTTAGGTTGTGTGTTGATGCAGCACGGGAAGGTCATTGCTTATGCTTCCTGTAACGGCCCAGGTTTCTATTCCGGTTCTCGAGGAGCTTTCGGTTCAGATTCAGTGGTTTGGTTGGGCCGTTAGAGCTGTTTTGACCCTTGGGGGTATTTTGGTCTTTTGGCTCCCTGGGCTGGATTTGTGGATTTTCAGGACTTCAAGGCAGCTCCTGCCTTTGTTGAGGCTTGTTTGGTTGGTGGCTGCGAGTCCCGAGATGTTTGGGCTATTCGTTTGGGAGTTCGGTTGTGATTTGGGTTTTGGGCAAAGTGATGGTTGTTTGGGTGTTTGCTTCAAGATTCGAGTCGGGCCCTCAGTGTTGATTTGGGAGGTTGTTTTAAGTGAGATTTTTTTATTGGAAATGGTTGCTTCAGTCTGGTCTCGAAGGAGGAAGCCGGGAAATGGGATTTAAGGATTTTAAGGATTTTTGGAAAATTGGAAGTTTGGATTTAATTTTTGGATAAGGATAAAAAGAGAAAAAAGGAAATTTCTTTTTTTTTATTAAAATCCCCATTTTCCCCCATTTTTCCCATTTTCCCCCAAAATCCTCAAAATCTCCCTTTCTCTCTCCTCCAGCCCGAGCAGCCCCTTGGTCGCCCATGCCCGAGCCAGCCCGAGCCCCCTGGCCGCCCAGCTCGCCCAGCTCCAACGCCCAGCTCGCCTAGCCCAGCTCGCCCAGGTTGCGCCCTGCCCTGTGCCAGCGTCGCCTAGGCCGCCCAGCCCGTGTCGCCCTCGCCCAGGTCGTCCCCGAGCCAGCTCGCCCTGGTCTGCGTCGCCCAGCCCTGTGCCGTGTCGTGCCGTGCCAGCCTGAGTGTCCTGTAGCTCGTGTCGCTCGCGCCCAAGCGCTTTGTAGTTCGTCGCCCCGCGAGCGTCCCTGTGCTTGCCGAAGCCGCCGCGTCTTTGTCCCCTATGCCGAGCGCGCGCGCGCGCCTCGCCTCCGGCTTACTGCGCGCAGACTCCGCGCCTCAGCGCGCCTGCGCCCCCACCGCTTGTTGTGTGTTGGCTTGGCTCGAGCCTTGTGGCTTCTCGGATGGTATTTCCCGAATCTTTTCTTCGTTGGGCCCGGATTTGTTGGCTGCTGGTTATTGATTTATTTGGGCTGTTTTATGTATTTTATTTGGGTGCTTTGTTTGATGTTCGGGCTGTTCGAGATCGATTAGTGGCTCGAGGGTTGTTCGTTGATTTATTATAATTATTGTTTTTCTGCTTGTTAAAGGTAAGGATTTCTTACCGTGGTTGTGTGGACCCTGCGATATATCATGATATGCCTTGCTTGTTTGTTGACTGTTATGAGCATGTTAGAGATAGAGCAGTTTGATTGATTTCTTGCTAGCATGTTTGCCTGATTTTACATGTTATTGCCATGCTAGGTTTGTTCTGCCAGCATGCTTATGATTCCTGCTTAAGTTGTAGTATCATGCTAGGTAATGTGATTTATGTCGGTCATTGCTTACTAGCCAGGAATCATTATTTTTGCTCTGTACTCTTAGATAGAGTTGTAGTGTTTGTCTTCATCCAGAGGCTGAGAGCGGACATAAAGTACTTTGTCCCCACCGGTGGGGAGTAAAGCGAAGCGTTGCTTCAGGGGTTGAGAGCGGACATAAAGTACTTTATCCCCACCGGTCGGAAGTAAAGCGAAGCGTTGCTTCAGGGGTTGAGAGCGGACATAACGTACTTTGTCCCCAGTGGTCAGATATAGAGCAAAGCATAACATACATTGCTTTTTCTCCCCCCTCCCGGCAGCCAATGAGACTTAGCTACCTCATTGGCGTATGCCTAGTTTGTAGCCTGCTAGAGCGGAACCCTGCCAACGGTGTAACCTACCTTGGTAGGTTCTTAGCTTCAGGTTGGTGGATCAGGCTGCACAGATGAGCGTTGAGGGCCTCGCGCTACTGTGATCAGTGACACCGCTTCCGAGTCATAGGCATGCGTACCTGGCCCGTGTAGTTTGCCCTTAGGCCCCCGCATTTACGCCGGTTGCAGAGAGCATGCGGTGTGCGCGCACACGCGTTAGTTGCCGGTTCGGAGAGCTCCCCCGGGCTAATGTTCGTGAGTACACCATTCCATTCGTTAGAGCCTGACTTCGGGTACTCTCCCGTAAGTCCAGTTTAGTGCAAGGGCAAGGAGGCCCTTGAGGACATTTTAGGGATCAGTGTATTCCCCCCGAGTGACAGATACCTCGGTGATGTCCAGGATTGGTCAGTGTATCCAATCCCTACGCCGGAAGTAAGAGACTTCCGACGACTCCAGATCTTATTTTATGAGCTCGTTGAGCTATGATCTGTGTTGATAGCTGTTTGCTTGCATGTTGAGGTGCTAGATGACTGATGTATCGTATTGTACCCCGGTTGGGGATTCTTACTGAGTATGTTTATACTCACCCTTATTTATCTTTCAGGTAACTTGGGACAACACCAGGAGGGCTAGCAGAGGGAGCTGATTGATCATGGGGAGCCTCCGGCACTCTGTCATTTATTATTTCATTGTTATTCAGCATGTAGATGGACAGGAGTCCTAGGGAACATTGTTTAAAATGTTGTTTAAATTGTATTGTATATTTTTATAAATACTGGCCAGGATGTTTTACTTCTGTTGGTTTGTTTAAATGAAAACTGTTGGTTATGTTTTAAGGGTTCCCCCTTCTCATATGTTTTGAAAGGTTTTTAAATATGAGCACTAAACCGCTTGTTATCATATTTAACTTGCATGCTGAGTGAGAACCCCGGTTTAGGACCATGTTTTGGGTCGGGTTCGTCACACTTCCCGCCAGCTGAAGCCATATGAGCAGAACTTTCCCGACTCATGATATGGAGTTGGCAGCAGTGGTGTTCGCACTGAAGATCTGGAGGCATTACCTGTATGGTGAGCGGATTCAGATGTTTACCGATCACCAGATCCTCAAGTATCTGTTTACTCAGAAGGAGTTGAATATGAGGCAGAGGAGATGGTTAGAGTTGGTAAAGGATTATGACTGCGAGATTTTGTACCATCCGGGGAAAGCCAATGTTGTAGCTGATGCTTTGAGTAGGAAGACGTCGCACTCCGCGGTGTTGTTGAGTTCCCAGCCCAGTTGCCAGGAGAGAGTTCGAGCGGGCTGAGGTTGTAGTGTTGTTGGGTGAGGTTGCTGCCAGAGTAGCTCAGTTGACAGTTCAGCCATCGATTAGGCAACGGATTATCGATAGCCAGCTGAGTGACCCCGCCCTTAAGAGATTGTTTGACAGAGTTAGTGCTGACGAAGATTTTGACTTCGTATATTCACCAGACAGTGGGCTGACTTACAGAGGCCGGTTGTGCGTTCCGGATGTGGGGGTACCACAGTTCTCCGTTTGCTTGGCATCCCGGGGGTACCAAGATGTATCAGGACCTTAAGCAGACATTCTGGTGGATGGGTATGAAAAGAGATGTTGTGGAGTTTGTCAGTCGGTGTCTCACTTGTCAGCAAGTGAAGGCACCTGCAGAGAGACCGGCCGGTTTGTGCGCCGTGAGTGTGCCTCAGTGGAAATGGGAAGAGATCTCCATGGACTTTATTTCTGGTTTGCCGAGGACTCCGAGGAAGTTCTCTCAGATTTGGGTGATAGTCGACCGATTGACTAAGAGCGCACACTTCATTCCCGGTAGAGACACTTATACCGTGGAACAGTGGGCGTAGTTGTTTTTGGAGCAGATCATTCGTTATCATGGTGTGCCTGTGAGGATTGTGTCTGACCGTGATTTGAGGTTCACTTCTCGTTTTTGGAGAGCACTCATGAAAGGTTTAGGCACTGAGTGCGATTTCAGCCTGACTTTTCACCCTCGAGACAGATGGGATGGTCGAGAGGGTGAACCAGATTCTCGAGGACATGTTGAGGGCTTGTGTGTTGGATTTCGCGGCGATTGGGACCCGATATCAGATCTCGATGGAGTTTGCCTATAACAACAGTTATCAGTCGATGATTCAGATGGCTCCATTCGAGGCTTTGTATGGTAAGCGTTGCCGATCTCCTGTGTCCTGGGAAGAGGTTGGTGATAGACAGGTTTTGGGTCCCGAGTTGCTACAGTTGACTAATGGTGCCGTGCATAAGATTAGAGCTCGCATGTTGACAGCTCAGAGCAGGCAGAAGAGTTACGCCGATGTGCGGCGTCGAGACTTGGAATTTGAGGTTGGACAGCATGTGTTCCTAAAGGTTGCACCGATGCGAGGTGTTTTGAGGTTTGGTAAGCGTGGAAAGCTGAGTCCCCGTTTTGTTGGTCCGTTGGAGATTCTGGAGAGGATTGGCAAAGTTGCTTATCGGTTAGTCCTGCCTCCGTCATTGTCAGCGGTACACGGTGTTTTTCATGTTTCGATGTTGAGGCAGTACGTGCCGGACCCGTCACACATTGTTGATTTTGAGCCTTTGCAGCTGAATGAGGATTTGAGCTTCGAGGAGAAGCCAGTGGGGATTCTTGCCTTTGAGACAAAGACGTTGCGTAATCGTGAGATCCGTTTGGTAAAAGTTCAATGGAGAAGTCAGAGTTTAGAGGAAGCCACTTGGGAGCGGGAAGATGAGATGAGATTGCATTATCCCGAGCTGTTCCAGTCTTTGGGACTTTCGAGGACGAAAGTCATAAAAAGGAGGGAATATTGTAACGGCCCGGGTTTTTCATCCCGGTCTTCCCGGTTTGCCCTAGGGGTATTTTGGTAATTTGGTCGGGCCGACAGGGCCGGTTATGTCTTTTCCAATTGCCAAAAAAATTATGAGATGGATTAAATAGGATTGGGAAGCTTTGTGAAGGTATTTGGGCTTGGTTAAATGCAAAATTAAATAGGGAATAAAATAATGCGTCGGGTGGGTTTCGAACCTTGGTGGCTTGGGAGGCTAGTTGGGTGTCATTGCCAATTGAGCTTCCGAGCGCTCTTGTTAATCTGTATGCATCACCCTATACTTAAGCCGTGGTTCAAAGGAATTTTGAATTTTAGTTTAAAAGCAGAAATCGCCCGAGTCTTTGTCTTCATCTTCTCCAAATTTCCCTTCGACCGACCGAGCTCCTCTCGCGATTTTCTCCCTCGCCGACCCCAATTCGACCGAGTTTCCCTCTCCCAATTCGAAGCCAAATCTCATCTCGAGCAGCCGAAGGTCCGAACGCCATCCCGGTAAGCTTTCTTCTCCTTCTTCTTCTCCTCCATTTGTCTCCCCTGTTTTCATTTTTGCCATTGCCGGCCGAGAGAGTGAGGAGCAGTGCTGGTGTAGGTTCAGTGCAGCTAGCCGAGGGGAATCATCCAGCACCAATTCGCCAGCTCGTCGCCTCGATCGCCCGAGCTCGCCCAATTCGTTTTCCTTATGAATCGTGCGCAGTAGCCGAGCCGCATCGCATCGAGTCACGCGCAGCCCGCGCCCCAGCGCCGTGCCCCTTCTGTCAGCGCGCAGCCCGCGCCCCAGCGTCGTGCCGCCTTCTGTCCGCGCGCCTGCTCGCCGAGCCGTGTCGCTGAGCCGTGTCGCCGAGCCGTGTGAGTTCTCCCCAGCCGAGCCTAATTGTTTTGTTTAATTTAGATTATGGTGTGTAATTGTGTTGTGCTTGTTAGGTTCCCGGTTGCTAGCTCGAGTTCGTTCGCAGCTTAGGATTTAGTGTTAATCGCCTCCCCGACCAAGGTAAGGATTTCTTACCGGAGTTGTGTGGACCCTGCGATATATTATGTGATTGCTGATTGATTGCTTGTTTGTGTTTATTGACATGTGTAGTGATAAGTGCTCTATTCTGAATTCTCGACTGGCATGAATTCCAACGTTGTTTCTCATGTTAGTCCATGCTAGGTTGTTCCTTTCTGGCATGCTCGTATCTGTTCTTGCTTCGTAGTATCATGCTAGGTTCGTTGTATTCTTATTGAGCACGTTTTGGAATGTATTGGATTGTTTGCTGATTGCTATGACAGGTTAGAGTGTAGGTAGATAGCATCATCCGGGCCGGGTGCATAACGAACCTTGCATCCCCGACACGGACGTACGAGATGGTGCTCCATCCCTGATCCCGTTAGGGATTAGCTAACCCTAATGGCTGGCCCTGCAATCCTGGGTGAGGGTGGCCGACTATTAAATGCCCCAACGGTCGGGATGATGACTTGGCATTGCCTCGTCCCCAGCAGTCGGCACGTCCTCAGCATGTTTGGTCGTAGCCCTTGATTGCCACCTGTTAGGGCAAGGACGGCTTCCTGGTGTAAGCCTACCACGACCGGTTCCTTAGCCTCAGGTGCGGTGGTTCAGGCTGACATAGTTCATGTGTCCAGGTCTCACACCCCTATGTCAGTGACACCGATCCGGAGATTTAGTTAGGCGTGGTGACTGGACATGGGCAGCTTGCCACTAGACCCGTGTAACGGCCCAGTTTTCTATCCCGGTTCTCGAGGAGCTTCTGGTTCAGATTCAGTGGTTCGGTTGGGCCGTTAGAGCTGTTTGGACCCTTAGGGGCATTTTGGTCTTTTTGCTCCCTGGGAAAGATTTGTGGTTTTTTAGGGCTTCGAGGCAGCTCCTGCCTTTGTTGAGGCTTGTTTGTTGTGGGCTGCGAGTCCCGAGATGTTTGGGCTTTTCGTTTGGGATTCCGGTTGTGATTTGGGTGTTGGGCAAAGATTTGGTTGTTTGGGGGTTTCCTTTGGGATTCGAGTCCGGGCCTTCAGTATTGGTTTGGGAGGTTGATTTAAGTGAGATTTGTTGTTTGGGAAGGTTGCTTCGGTCGGGTCTCGAAGAGGAAGCCAAAAATGGGATTTTTGATGTATTTTAAAAGGATAAGGATGAAAAGAAAAAGGAAAAAATAAAAGAAAAAAAGAAATTATTAAAATAAGAAAATCCCCCATTTTTCCCATGTGTTTTATTTCCTTCTCTCTCTCTCTCTCTCACCCTCACCCGACCCCTAGCCCTCACCCGAGCCCCTTGCTCGCCCCAGCCACCTAGTCAGCCGCACCGTGCGAGCCATCCAGTGCCAGCACTGCCCAAGTCAGTCCTAGCTCGCCCAGCCCCAGCCCGCACCGTGCAGAGCGCCCGGGCGCATTCCCTGTCGCCCAGGTGTGTCGTCCGAGCCTTGCCCGAGCGCCATCGCGTCTCTGTAGCGTCGCGTCTCCCAGCTCGCGTGCCTTCGCCTAGCCGAGCCTTGCCCGCGCGCCATTGCCTCCTCAGAGCTCGTCTCGCGCCGCGCGCGCGCCCAGTGAAGCTTCCCCGCTAAGCGGTAGCGCCCAGTGAGCCTCCTCCGCGCGCTGCACGCCTTGGCCGGGCATCTAGCTGCCGACTAGCCTGACCAGCTGTGTTGTTTTGGCTGAGCCTTGTGCTTCTCGGTTGGTAATTCCTGAGTCTTTTCCCTCTTTGGACTCCGAGTTGTTGGCTGCTGTTTATGTATTTAATTAGGGTGTTTATTGTAATAATCAGGTAGTTCGGGATTCGATTAAAGCTCGAGGGTCATTATTCGTTGGTCGTGATAATTATTATTTTCTGCTTGTTTCCAAGTAAGGATTCCTTACCGTGGTTGTGTGGACCCTCCGATATATCTCGATATGCCTTGCTTGTTTGCTGATTGTTATGAGCATGTTAGAGATAGAGCAGTTGATTGATTTCTTGCTAGCATGTTTGCCTGATTTTACATGTTAGTGCCATGCTAGGTTTGTTCTGCCAGCATGCTAATGATTCCTGCTTAAGTTGTAGTATCATGCTAGGTAATGTGATTTTTGTCGGTCATTGATTGCTAGCCAGGAATCATTAATTTTTCTCTGTACTCTTAGATAGAGTTGTAGGGTTTGTCATCATCTAGAGGTTGAGCGGACATAACGTACTTTGTCCCCACTGATCGGGAGTAGTGTGCGAAGCATAACGTATCTTGCTTCCCCCCCCCGGTCGCTAAGGTGGATTTAGCTCAGGTCGGGACTAAAGTGTGCGTAACATAACGTATCTTGCTACCCCCCCCCCCCGATCCACCGGTTGTGGACTTAGCTACCCACTCCAGCCAGAGCCTAGTTTGTAGCCTGCTAGAGCGGAACCCTGCCAAGCGGTGTAAGCCTACCTTGGCGGTTCTTAGCTTCGTGTCGGTGGATCAGCCGCATGCAGATGAGCTCCAGGGCCTCGCGCGCATCGTGATCAGTGACACCGCTTCCGAGTCATAGGCATGAGTACCTGGCCCGCGTAGTTTGCCCTTAGGCCCCCGCATTTACGCCGGTTTCAGAGAGCATGCGGTGTGCGCGCACACGCATTAGTTGCCGGTTCGGAGAGCTCCCCTGGGCTAATGTTCGTGAGTACACCATTCCTTCCGTTAGAGCCTGACTTCGGGTACTCTCCCGTAAGTCCAGTTTAGTGCAAGGGCAAGGAGGCCCTTGAAGACATTATAGGGATCAGTGTATTCCCCCCGAGTGACAGATACCTCGGTGATGTCCAGGATTGGTCAGTGTATCCAATCCCAGTTAGGCCGGAAGTAGGAGACTTCCGATGGCTCCAGATCTTGTTTTATGAGCTCGTTGAGTCATGATCTGTGTTGATAGCTGTTTGCTTGCATGTTGAGGTGCTAGATGACTTATGTATCGTATTGTACCCCGGTTGGGGATTCTTACTGAATATCTTTATGCTCACCCTTATTTATCTTTCAAGTAACTTGGGACAATACCAGGAGGGCTAGCGGAGGGAGCTTATTGATCATGGGGAGCCGCCGGCACTCTGTCATTTATTGTTGCATTGTTTATTCAGCATGTAGATGGACAGGAGTCCTAGGGGAACATTGTTTAAAACGTTGTTTAAATGTATCGTATATTTTTATAAATACTGGCCAGGTTGTTTTACTTCGCTGGATGGTTTAATTGAAAATTGTTGATTATGTTTTGAGGGTTCCCCCTTCTCATATGTTTTTAAATGGTTTTTAAATATGAGCACTAAACCGCTTGTTATCATATTTAACTTGCATGCTGAGTGAGAAGCCTAGTTTAGGACCATGTTTTGGGTCGGGTTCGTCACAACCCGGCACCCCCCATAGTCTGCAGTAGCACGCGGTGCGCGCTTACGCTCATTACAGCGCCGACCGGAGAGCTCCTCGGGATTTTGAGTTAGTGCACCTTTCATTCGACAGTAGACAGGCTGAGGCCGGGACTTGTTTCTCATATAGGGCGTATTGTGTGGTGGATTATTCCGGACTAAGACCCTGAGTTGGCATCCGAGGTCCAAGTATGGACTCAAGCTATGTGCTCTATTCTGTGTTGTTACTCATAGCTTGCATACACTCATCTAGATGACCATGTATATCGTATTGTACCCCGGTTGGGGATTCTTACTGAGTAATTCGTTACTCACCCTTATTTTTGTGGTTTTTCCACAGGTAACCGAGATGCGAGACAGGATGGCTGAAGGAGGAGCTGTGATCATGGGGACCAGCCATCAAACTCTGATTTTGTGTTATGACTCTTGTCTTTTATTTTCCCCTGAATGCATGTAGCCGGGCACGGAGCCCTAGGATGTTTTCTAAATGTTTTGTGGATTCCAGCATTGTTGTATCTGGGAAGGTTTTGAATGATTTTAATAAATCTCTGATCAGAGTAAACTTTGGAAATGTATTTGTCTCAAACAGTGCTTGAAGAGCGAATGAGCAGTTTAAACAAAATTGTCTTGACTTGAATTGAATGGTTGAATGTTTTGTTTTTATTGGTATCCGAAATCATATTTGCATATTGTCCTTTACTTTGAATGCATGCATTGGGGTAAAGGCCCATTTTGATCCCCATTCGGGTCGGGTCTTTACAAAAATAGTTGGTTTAGGCTATATGCCACTCCTAGAGCTTGCCTATTCAAGGGCTTACAGCTACAACCTACCCTAGGTTCTACACCTTGTTGCCCATCGGGGTCTTACACAACCTAGGACGCGATGATGCCCATCAGGGTCTTACACATAAGGATGCCCATCTGGGTCTTACTCCTGCTAAACACAGTGATGCCCATCGGGGACTTACACACAAGGATGCCCATCGGGGTCTTACTCCACAATCAATGATGCCCTTCGGGGTCTTACACATACGGATGCCCATCGGGGTCTTACTCCACAATTCAATGATGCCCATCGGGGTCTTACACATACGGATGCCCATCGGGGTCTTACTCCACAAATCAATGATGCCCATCGGGGTCTTACACATACGGATGCCCATCGGGGTCTTACTCCACAAATCAATGATGCCCAACGGGGTCTTACACATCTAGGATGCCCATCGGGGTTTTACACTCCCTAGCAACCTTATGATGCCCATCGGGGACTTGCACATAAAGCCAACAGTGTAGTGCTCATCGGGGAATTATATACACTAGCAATGCATTGGTGCCCATCGGGGACTTACCCAAGCGAAACCTAACTAATAACCTATACAGTCTCCTACATTATACATTACATGTCTATCCCTAGCATGAAACTAACAGAATACGAATAGGAAACACGGATATGCCAGAATAAGAAAACCCTAGCATGAAACTAACAGAATACGAACATGAAACATGGATATGCCAGAATAAGAAAACCCTTGCATGGAACTATAGAATACGAACAGAACACAAACATGCCATCAAGAGGAAACATGAATCCTATTGTAACGGCCCAATTTTCTATTTAGGTTACCCAGGTGATTTCGGGTCATTATTCGGATGTTCGGATGGGCCGTTAGAGCTATTTTAACCCTTAGGGGTATTTTGGTCTTTTTGCCCCCGGTCAGGGTTTTGAGGATTTTCAAGATTTCAGGGCAATCCTACCTTTGTCGAAGCTTAATGGTTGTTGGTTGCAAGACCAGAGAGGTTTGGGCAAGTTGTTTGGAAGTTTGGAGGTGTTTTAGAAAATGGCAAAATTAATTGTAATTTTGGTGCTTCCATTGGGTTTTGAGCCCTTGCCCTAAATGGTCTTGGGGAGTTCGTAGGAAAAGAGAGTTTTATTTTTAAAATAAGTTTGCTTAGTAGGGTTTGGAAAGAGGAAGCTTTGGGAAGGGATTTTAGACCTATTTAATTAGGGAAAAAGGAAAGAAAATCAAGAAAATCCATTTTCCCCTTGTTTTGCAATCTCTCTCTCTCTCTCTCTCTCTCTCTCTCTCTCTCTCTCTCTCTAGCCGACCTCACCAAGAAACCCTAGCCGCCCTAGCCGCACTAGCCGCGCCCCCGCTCAGCAGCCTGCTCGGCCCGAGCGCACCAGGCGGCCAATTTGCCGCAGACCAGCCGCTCTGCACGGAGCGCCCGAGACCAGACCGGTCGACTGCATCGGGTCGCCCAGGATCTGCCCCGCCAAAGTCCGCACGCCGAGCGCGCCACCGCGCGCCGCGCTGTCGCCCCTGCCGCGCGCCGCGCGAGCACCGTCCGCGTCTGCGTGCAGTCACCGTTCGTCGCGTCCGCTCGCGCGCCCGGCGCGCTGCGCGCCTGTCGCGATCGCGCGCAAAGCCAGCGCCAGCGCCCGTCCCTGCCGCGCCCGCCGCCAGCCAGCGCGCGCCAGCCCAGCCACCAAGCTTGGCGCCAAAATCGCCTTCTTGCTGCGAGACCCGTGCCTTCTCGGTTGCTCGGTTTTCGCTTTAAAGCTCGAGGGTCACTATTTGATTGTGAAAGTTATTTCTACTCGTTTCCAGGTAAGGATTTCTTACCGTGGTTATGTGGACCCTGCGATGCTATCATGATTGTGCCTTGTATGCTTGGTTGTTGTTATGAGTATGTTAGCTATTGAACAGCTTGTGTTTGAAATCTTGCTAGCATGTTGCTTGTTGTTCATGTTAGTGCCATGCTAGGTTTGTTCTTCCACCATGCCATGTCTTGTGATTGTATGAAATTTCCAGTGGGTAGGTTACATGTTTTCTCTTGCTTCCATATCGTGTTGCTCTTGTGTCCCCTGATATATTCTGTTAGTTCCATGCAAGGGGTTTAATTATCTTGGCATACCTTGTTCTATTTTATCCTGTTAGTTACGTGTCGGGCATAGGCGGGTGATGTATAGTGTAGAAGGCGTAGGGGTAACTAGTTTAGGTCGCTCGGGTAAGACCCCGATGGACATCTGGAGGTGTAAGACCCTGATGGGCATCCTAGGTGTGTAAGTCCCTGATGGGCATCACTGAGTTGGAGGTGTAAGACCTTGATGGGCATCCTAGGTGTGTAAGGCCCCAGTAGGCATCACTGATTCTGAAGGTGTAAGGCCCCGATGGGCATCCTAGCTGTGTAAGGCCCCACTGGGCATCACTGATTCTGGAGGTGTAAGGCCCCGATGGGCATCCTAGGTGTGTAAGTCCCCGATGGGCATCACTGAGTTGGAGGTGTAAGACCCCAATGGGCATCCTAGGTGTGTAAGTCCCCGATGGGCATCACTGAGTTGGAGGTGTAAGACCCTGATGGGCATCCTAGGTGTGTAAGGCCCCACTGGGCATCACTGATTCTGAAGGTGTAAGGCCCCGATGGGCATCCTAGCTGTGTGTAAGGCCCCCTTTGGGCATCACCGATTCGAAGGTGTAAGGCCCCGATGGGCATCCTAGCTGTGTAAGGCCCCATTGGGCATCACTGATTCTGGAGGTGTAAGGCCCCGATGGGCATCCTAGCTGTGTAAGGCCCCACTGGGCATCACTGATTCTGGAGGTGTAAGGCTCCGATGGGCATCCTAGGTGTGTAAGGCCCCACTGGGCATCACTGAGTCGTAGGTGTGTAAGGCCCCACTGGGCATCACTGAGTCCTAAGTTATGTAAGGCCCGAAGGGCATCCAAGTGTAGAACCTAGGATAGGCAGTAGATGAAAGCCCTTGAATAGGCTCGCTCTAGAAGTAGCTCATAGCCTAATTCAACCGTTTTGCTCTAAGTCATTATTTTATTTGCATGTATACTAGGGTGCTAGATGACTGATGTACCGTATTGTACCCCGGTTGGGGATTCTTACTGAGTATGTTTATACTCACCCTTATTTATGTGGTTTTTCCACCAGGTAACTTGGGACAACACCAGGATGGCTAGCGGAGTGTAACGGCCCCGTTTCCCTTCCCGGTTAATAGCAAAATTAATTGGGAATTAATTGGATCCTTTGGGATTTGAACCCTTGCCCTAGATGGTGGAATTGGAGTTTTAAAGAAGAATTTGAAGTAAAAAGAGAAAAGTATTTCTTTAGCCGGGACCCGCAAGGGAAAAATCCTTGGGAAGGGAATTTTAGGTTTCCTAACCCTATTTAAAATAAGGAAGAGAAGGAAAAATCAAGAAACCCCTATTTTTTCCCCTTGTTGGCCGTCTCTCTCTCTCTCTCTCCTAAAACCCTAGCCGAGCAGCCCTAGCCACACCATCGAACCACCCACCGAGCCACCCAGCCCGCACGCACCGTCCATCGCACCACACACGCCCGCCTGGCCCACTGCAATACACCTGCGCCGCACGGCCTCTGCGCGCACAGACCACACCCGCCCGAGCCACCCGCCTGACCGCCCGGCCCTCCGCGCCGCCCGGCCACCGCGACGCTGCCGACGAAGCCCCACCGTCGCACACCCATCATCGCTCGACGCCGGCGCGCGCCACGGCCGTCGCAAAGACGTCACGCCCAGCGGTTCAGCGTTCGCCGCGCGCCAACCCAGCCGAGCCCGCTTCGCGCGCGTCGCCCCCGCGGCGAGCAGCGTTGCCGTGCGCCGCACTGCCGCGACGATCGCTGCCCCGCCGCGACGCCAGCGCGCGGCGCTGCCTCGCCAGCGCCAGCGTCCTTTCGCTTGCTGCCGCGCGCGCGAGCCCAGCGCCCGGCTCTCACCGCCGACAAGCGGCGCCTCACTGCCCGGCGCGAGAGCTCGTGTCCTCTCGGTTGGTAATTCTCGAGCCTTTTCCCTTTCGTTTTTTTTAAGCTGCTGGCTGCTGTATATTTACTTAGGATGCTTTACTTATGCCTAGGTTGCTCGAGTTCGTATTAAGCTCGAGGGTCTCTTTTTGGTTGTAATAGCCATTCTCCACTTGTTTCGTGTAAGGATTCCTTTACCGTGGTTGTGTGGACCTGCGATGCTTTCTTGAATGTGCCTTATATGCATGTTTACTTTTATGGACATGATTAGTGGATAGGACAGCTTGTGATTGCATTCCTGCTAGCATGTTTGCTTGTTTGTACATGTTAGTGCCATGCTAGGATTGTTCTTCCAGCATGCTTGAGATTCCTGCTTTAAGTTCGTAGTATCATGCTAGGTTATGTATGATTGATGATGATTATGTATGTTTAGCCAGGAATCGTTTACACTATACTCTAGCTAGTGTGTTAGGGTGTCATCATCTAGAGGCCGAGAGCGGACATAACGCACCTTGTCCCCACCTGGTCGGGAGTAGAGCGTAGCATAACGTACATTGCTTTCCCGACGGCCGATGTGGATGTAGCTACCACATCGGCATAAGCCTAGTTTGTAGCTCGCTAGAGCGGAACCACGCCAGCGGTGCAAGCCCTGCCTTGGCGGTTTAGCTTAGCTTCGGTCGGTGGTGCAGCCGCATGATGAGTGCCGAGGGCCTCGCACTCTCGTGTTCGGTGACACCGTTTCCGAAGTCTTAGGCATGCGTACACGCCCGCGTAGTTTGCCCTTAGGCCCCGCATTTACGCCGGTTGCGAGAAGAGCATGCGGTGTGTGCGCGCACACGCTTTAGTCGCCGGTTCGGAGAGCTCCCGGGCTAATGTTCGTGAGTACACCAGTTCCTTCTGTTTAGAGCGGACTTGGGTACTCTCCCGATAGTCCAGTTATAGCGAGGGTAAGAGGCCCTTGAGGACACCCATTGGGATTGGCTTTTGAGGTGATCATATGGTCGAGGAGAAAGACCTCGGAGATGTCCCGGATTGGTTATGAGAGCCAATCATTAGGCGGAAGTAGGAGACTTCCGAGGATTCCAGATTCGCGCTTGTAAGCTCGTTGAGCTATGATCCGTGTTGGTAATTGTTTGCATGTATACTAGGGTGCTAGATGATTGAAGTATCGTATTGTACCCGGTTGAGATTCTTACTGAGTATGTTTATACTCACCCTTATTTTCGTGGTTTTCCACGGGTAACTTGGGACAAAGACCCGGGACGGCTAAGCGGAGGAGCCGATTGATCATGGGAGCCGCCGGCACTCTGTCTTTATTGTTTGCATATTTGTTCAGCATGTAGATGGACAGGAGTCCTAGGGGAAACATTATTAAAGGTTGTTTGAACTATTTTGAATGTTTTATATATATATTGGCAGCTTATTTTACTTCGTTGGTTTTCTTAAACAAAGTTGTTGATTATGTTTTAAGCATTCCCGTTATAAATGTTTTGAAAGGTTTTAAATATGAGCACTAAACCGCTCGGTGAAATATTTAACTTGCATGCTGAGTGAGAACCTAGGTTTAGGACCGTATTATGGGTTGGGTTCTTACAGTTGGTATCAGAGCACAGAGTCATAGATTCTCAGAGACTAACTCGCTGGTGTTGTTGCCCCCATGATCATCGGAGTACTCGCGGCCGTCAGGTTTGTCCGAGTTCATTAAGCTAAGGGTTTTATTTTACAACATCGCATCTAGTATACATGTGTTACCCTTGTTTGGCGGTGAGAGCCCAGTGGTGGGCTAGGTTTTATGCTTTGTGCAGATCGCCGGTGTGTCGATCGCACCGGAGAGGAGGTAGAGCTTAGACTCCCGTGAGGCCATTTGTGGCCCGATTGTGGGTTCTCCCCTAGTGAGAGGGTGGAGGTGCTCGTGCAGATCGCTAGTGCGTGGATCGCACTCGAGGAGCAAAGACGCTTGGCATGTCCGACCGAGGAGTTGGACCCGTTTGTATGGATGTTGAGGCCGCGTCCGGTTGTTTAGCCCGTTGGCGAGTTGGCCCTGGCGGTTGAGTTGCCTAGAGGAGGGGGTAGAGGCTAGCACGCCTCAGTGAGACTCCTTGAGCAGAGTGTGCTCCACCATGAGGGAGTTGATGGCAGTCTTTTAGCTAACAGAGAGCGGAGACCCAGCGCGGCTTTGTAGCGCGTAGTGAGGAGTCTTGGGCATAGATAGCCCGGTGGTAGAGTTTATTTAGGAGACACCCCTCCTTGTAGTTCCGATTGCCGGAGGTTCCGGGAGGGCTTGATCGGCGAGGTTTAGGTGATAAGATAGTTGGCGTTGATCGAGCCGCCGAGTTTGGCAAGTGGAAGCTCAGATTTGGATGTTTTGAGACCCATCGCTAGCGCAAGGTGGTTGGCCAGGATCGAGTTTATCATCCAAGTGTTGTGATGACACGGTGTTGAGGCCGATGACCGGATGTTTAGAGGTCGAGGCGCGCCGCTGCTGGTGTTGTTTGATGCAGCGGTGTGGTGGTGGAAGTCCCTGTGAGAGGCGGACCCAGAGAGTCTCCACCACCACCCGGTCGATTGGCAAGTCGCCAAGTTAGTAGCTTTTGAGGAAGATGTAGAGACATCTTGTCCTCCCGCAAGCCTCTGATCGTTTTCTGGCCAGTTCTTTTAGTACCCTCGTAGCTGAGGGGGTAGTGTGGAGTTTGCTTGTCGAGGACTTAATCCGTTCGTGGTTTTCGGTGGCTATTAGAGAGAAGCACCTTACATTAGCATGTTCCGGGTGTGGAGCTAGGTGCCGCCACCCGAGGGTTGGCCTCGAGTATTCGTTGAGCATCGAGTGGGATGCAGGAGTGGGCCCTGGCTTGTCTGTTAGACGTGAGGTCAGAGAGTAGTCTACTCGATTCTTGAGACTCTTGTGTTGAGTGCCATTGCCCTGTCACCTAGAGTGTGACCTTCCCTACCCTCAGAGTGGCTTGAAGCCCGTAAAGGGATGTTTGTGTTGTAAAGGAAGTAGTGCCTGTTGGCACCAAGCTTTGAGAGGAGGCCTAGATTCAGGCCAGTTGGCATTTTTGTGCAGGTGGTTCCAGGACCCGCCCGGAGTTTAGCATCCCCACTAGTCCTGTACCCATTCATGAGATTTCACCTATTTGGGTTGCATAAGAGATCTAGCTCGGTGGTAGCTAGAGAACTACAAGTTTCAGGTCGTTCGAGGGATAAGTAGGAGCCTTTCAGGGTCACCGAGAGTTGGGTACAAAGGATACTGTTGGTTGTTAAGGGCTAGCGCGTCCGAGATCTCGCGCCTGTGTTGTGGGCTTGTGAGCCAGTTGGATGGTAGTGTGATTCGATTACCCTGGAGTTACCCTAATATGGGTAGGGTTGGCATCGATGATGCGTGGTTGATCCACTGTTAGAGCCATGAGTTGGATGGTTGATCGGAGCACGTTTAGTGGACCATCGGTAGGAGGTAAGTTAGCTTGGTGTGGCTATGCTCTTGTAAGAGTGAGTCGACCAACGTGGCATTCCGTGGTGAGTTGACCACGAGTGGGTTGAACTCTTGTTGCTCCTTTGCTAGAAGTGGCTCTATTGGGAGGCAAAAGTTGCCTTGTGTGAGAATACTTGTTGGTTTGGATCTTAAGGAACCAAGTTGGAGCCGCAGACACGCCAATGTACTTTTGTGTAGCTCGTTCCGTGGTGTATTTTTCAAGAACCACGAGGGTTTTGGGTTGTGAAACCAGTGCTCGATTCCGAGGAGTTAGGACTTTAGTTCTTGGCAAGTGCCCTTGGGTTGAGAGGCTACCGTGCTTGAGAGCCGGATTGTTGCGTAGGAAAGTTATGCTAGTTGGCCCTTGACCTGGGTAGAGGCATTTCTTGTTGATCGATGGTTGGAGTTCAGTTGGAACTGAACAAGGGCGATGGTAGCATAATTGCGTAATTTCTGGCCGCCATGGCTAAGAGAGTTGTTCGGATCCTTACCCTGGATAGAAGCTACGATGTGGCTGATGCTTTGAGCAAGAGGAAGTTTGGGTCTTCCGCTTTTTCCTTTCGGTGGATAGCGAACTCACGATAGGGCATGTCTAGGGGTCGCGATCGGCACCGACCCATGAGTTAGAGCTCGAGAATCGCCGCAGGCGGGGCGGAGCAGCAACGGCTCATTGCATCAAGTGTGGTAAGGCACTTTTCAGATTGTGTGGAGCATCGCCCGTGCTTGCTACAGATGTGGCAAGGAAGAGCTTTTGGCCAGCATAGTTGAGATGCTAGAGGGAGATGTGCTCGTGTAGCCAGCTGTCTGTTAGACCGTTTGACAACAGTGTGTGTCGGAGGGCGATCGGTGGAACCCTAAGTTGTGGAGAGCCTCACCAGAGCTCAGTCAGACCAAGGCAGTGTTCCTCGGTTGAGTTGCTGGATGCTTGCTGTCGGTTAACAAGCTAGAGTTGTTCTTGGTAACCTCCACGTTGATTTTCGGAATTCTTAGCGAGGTGGTGCTTGGTGTTGACCAAGGTTTGGTTCCCTTGTTGTTTCGTGAGCTAGCTCGGTTCGAGCAAGCGGGCGTTGCCATGAGGACTTGTTCCTAGTCAGGTAGTTTTGGGAGTTGGCCTCCCCCTCAGCGGTTGAGTAAGTACCGCTAGTGTTTAGTTGGTGGTTCAAGCAATTGAGGAACCCTTGGATGTTTCCTCCGAGAAGAGTTGGTGGTTGTTACTGTTGAGTTTGAGCAAGACAGCGAGCGTGTGTGAAATTTCTTTGCTCCTTCTAAGTCCGCTTGCTAGGAAATCGTTCTGTAAAGGGAGAGTCACTTAGCTCCTGAGTTTTGTAGTTGATCAGAGTAGCGCAGTGGTCAGCCTAGCGAGAGTGTCCCTGCGTCTGTTTGATAGCAAGCGGAAAGTGTTTGTTCCCGCGAGGGCGAAAAGCCACCAGTTCCAGGGCTTGAGTTGTTGGCGGAAGGTTGTTGGATCTTTGGAGTTTGTGGAACCCCTTAGTTCTTGGGTAGTTGAGTTGCACCGTGGATACCGGCCTCGAGTTTTAACTTTTAAGGTAGTCTTGCCGACTCGTGTTGTTCAGGATCCGCAAGCTTGTGGTCGTCGCTATCCTTATCCCTCGCGATGTTCCGTGGGTGGAGTTTCTGGATTGGAAGAAGAGTTAGGTCTAAGCTATAAGGAGGAAGTCCTTGGAGCAGCCAGATGGGCTTAAGAGTTGAGTGGCAGCTTGGAGGCGAGCTTTGCTCGTTATGAGCTTGGTTTGAGTTTCTGCTAAGCAAGCCTTTCTCGGGCTTTTCTTTTAGTCGTTGTGCATTCGTAGTTGGCATTTTAGCTGAGCCACAGTTGAGTGAGTTGGCACAGAGGTGTCGTGGCATTGGGTGGTAAAGCCCTTGAGTTTCGATCCTCCAGCTATCGTGTTGCTAGTAGCCACGTAACGTTTTATTCCTTGTTGCTCGAGGTTTCCGTGAGAGGAATGTTGTTTGTTTTCCTGTCTGGCGATGTTCACCTAGGCCAGTGGCTGATCGGATTGCATTGGAAAGTTTGTTGTCGGCCGATGAGGGGCTCCGGGTTATTAGTTTGGCTGAGTGGAGCCTGTTCTTGGACCCTGTCGTTCAGGGGTGGCTGAAGCTGAAGTATCAGCTAGTGTGTGTGGTGGTAGCCGTTTGGTGAACCAGAAAAGTGCCCTTGGCTTTGGTGCTTTGATTTCTCGTAAGATGGTTGCTTTAGTGTTGTGGACGCATGCTAGTTGGAGAAGGTTGCCTAGGGATCAGTCACCAGTTGGTGGTTCGAATTGGATTTCGTTAAGGATTGTAGGCAACCAGTGGGGTTCTTACGGTGGGGTTCGCAGGCCTCTTGCGAAGTATGAGTAGGCCGTTTAGTTTCTTAAACCTGGGAGGTTCAGTTGTTTGGTCAGCATGGTGAAGGGTCGAGGCTGTTTGATAACAGCTATGAGCATTCAGAGAAGTTACGCCGGAGCGTGGCGTTGAGTTTTAGAGCTTGTGACCCGTTCACGAGTTTGCTGAGAGTAGCACCGTAGAGAGGCGTTCCGAGTTGGGTTAGCATGGATAAGTGAGCCCTAGAGTCGTAAGACCGTTTGAGAGTTGGTGCGAGTCAGAGGATGTGGCTCACCAACTAGTTATCGCATGTTTTCTTCGAAGCTCAGTGCTAGTTCAGTTTTGGTTGAGATAGTTCGTGGCAGACTCGGCGTCTGTTGGGCTTGGAGCCTTTGGGAACCCAAGAGGGATCGGTTTCAAAGAAGGATTTGTGTTGTCTTTTTCAAGAGCTTGGTTGGTTAAGAACCAGTGGAGTTTTTCTAGAGTTGTTTTCGTCTTAGGACTTTCGGGGACGAAAGTCTTTTAAGGGGGGAGTATTGTAACGGCCCCGTTTCCCTTCCCGGTTAATAGCAAAATTAATTGGGAATTAATTGGATCCTTTGGGATTTGAACCCTTGCCCTAGATGGTGGAATTGGAGTTTTAAAGAAGAATTTGAAGTAAAAAGAGAAAAGAATTTCTTTAGCCGGGACCCGCAAGGGAAAAATCCTTGGGAAGGGAATTTTAGGTTTCCTAACCCTATTTAAAATAAGGAAGAGAAGGAAAAATCAAGAAACCCCTATTTTTTCCCCTTGTTGGCCGTCTCTCTCTCTCTCTCTCTCTCTCTCTCTCTCCTAAAACCCTAGCCGAAAGCAAAACCCTAGCCACACCATCGAACCACCCACCGAGCCACCCCCCTTGACGCACCGTCCATCGCACCACACACCGCCTCGCGGCCCGCACCACACGCCGCGCACGCCTACCGCGCGCGCACTGCACCACACCCGCCCAGCCACCCGCAGACATCGCCGGCCCGCTTCGCCGCCCCGCGACGCGCGCACGACTGGAAGCCCCACCGCCGCGACACCCATCATCGCCGACGCCGCTCGGCGACGCCCGGCCGTCGCGCAAAGACGCACACGCCACGCCAGCAGCCAGCGCGTTCGCCGCGCGCCAACCCAGCCGAGCCGAGCTTCGCTGCGCGCCGCCGCCGCGGCGAGCAGACGCGTTGCCGCGCGCGCGCACGCACTCGTGACGATCGCTGTCCCCCGCCAGACGCCAGCGCCAGCGCTGCTGCCGCCAGCGCCAGCGTCCTTTTTCGCTTGCCGCGCGCCGAGCCCAGCGCCCTCCTCACTGCGCACCAAAGCCAGCGCCCCACTGCCACGGGCGCGAGAGCTCGTGTCCTCTCGGTTGGTAATTCTCGAGCCTTTCCCTTTCGTTTTTTTAAGTCTGCTGGCTCAGATATTTACTTAGGATGCTTTACTTATGCCTAGGTTGCTCGAGTTCGTATTAAGCTCGAGGGTCTCTTTTTGGTTGTAATAGCCATTCTCCACTTGTTTCTGTGTAAGGATTCTTACCGTGGTTGTGTGGACCTGCGATGCTTTCTTGAATGTGCCTTATATGCATGTTTACTTTTATGGACATGATTAGTGGATAGGATGACTTGTGATTGCATTCCCCTGCTAGCATGTTTGCTTGTTTGTACATGTTAGTGCCATGCTAGGATTGTTCTTCCAAGCATGCTTGAGATTCCCGCTTTAAGTTCGTAGTATCATGCTAGGTTATGTATGATTGATGATGATTATGTATGTTTAGCCAGAATCGTTTACACTATACTCTAGCTAGTGTGTTAGAAATTTGTCATCATCTAGAGGCCGAGAGCGGACATAACGCACCTTGTCCCCCCACGGTCGGGAGTAGAGCGTAGCATAACGTACATTGCTTTCCCGAAACCGATGTGGATGTAGCTACCACATCGGCATAAGCCTAGTTTGTAGCTGCTAGAGCGGAACCACGCTAACGGTGCAAGCCCGCCTTGGCCGGTTCTTAGCTTCCGTGTCGGTGGTGGCAGCCGCACAGATGAGTGCCGAGGGCCTCGCACTCATCGTGTTCGGTGACACCGTTTCCGAGTCTTAGGCATGAGTACTGGCCGCGTGAGTTTGCCCTTAGGCCCCGCATTTACGCCGGTTGCGAGAAGAGCATGCGTGTGCGCGCGACACGCTTTAGTCGCCGGCTGCAGAGCTCCCGGGCTAATGTTCGTGAGTACACCAGTTCCTTCTGTTTAGAGCGGACTTGGGTACTCTCCGATAGTCAGATTTATAAGCGAGGGTAAGAGGCCCTTGAGGACACCCATTGGGATTGGCTTTTGAGTGATCATATGGTCGAGGAGAAAGACCCTCGGAGATGTCCCGGGATTGGTTATGAGAGCCAATCATTAGCCGGAAGTAGGAGACTTCCGAGGATTCAGATTCTCGCCTTGTAAGCTCGTTGAGCTATGATCCGTGTTGGTAATTGTTTGCATGTATACTAGGGTGCTAGATGATTGAAGTATCGTATTGTACCGGTTGAGATTCTTACTGAGTATGTTTATACTCACCCTTATTTCTGTGGTTTTCCACCAGGTAACTTGGGACAGCACCGGGACGGCTAGCGGAGGGAGCTGATTGATCATGGGAGCCGCCGGCACTCTGTCTTTATTGTTTGCATATTTGTTCAGCATGTAGATGGACAGGAGTCCTAGGGGAAACATTATTAAAGGTTGTTTGAACTGTTTTGAATGTTTTATATATATACTGGCCAGGCTTATTTTACTTCGTTGGTTTTCTTAAACAAAGTTGTTGATTATGTTTTAAGCATTCCCCGTTATAAATGTTTTGAAAGGTTTTAAATATGAGCACTAAACCGCTCGGTGAAATATTTAACTTGCATGCTGAGTGAGAACCTAGGTTTAGGACCGTATTATGGGTTGGGTTCTTACACGGAGGGAGCTGTTTGATCATGGGGGGCTGCCGGCACTCTGTCGTTTATTGTTTGCAATCATTTATTCAGCATGTAGTTGGACAGGAGTCCTATGGGAATGATGTTTAAGTTGTGTAAACTGTTTTGAATGTTCTTTTATAAATACTGGCCAGGCTTATTTTACCTTGATTGGATTTTCTTATGAAAAATTGTTGGTTACGTTTTAAGTGTTCCACGTTTCCAAATGTTTTGAAAAAGTTTTAAATATGAGCACTAAACCGCTTGTTGAAAAATTTAACTTGCATACTGAGTGAGGACCTAGGTTTAGGACCGTATTCAATGTCGGGTCCTTACAGTTGGTATCAGAGCACAGAGTCATAGATTCTGTAGACTAACCTGCTTTGCAGGTTGTTGCCCCCATGATCATCAGCACTCGCGGCACGGTCGTCAGTTTGTCCGAGTTTATTAAGCTAAGGGTTTTATTTTACAATACTGCATCTAGTATACATGTGTTACCCTTGTTTGGCAGTGAGAGCCCCAGCGTGGGCTAGCTTTTATGCTTTGTGTGGATCGCTAGTAGGTTGATTGCACTTAGAGGAGCAGGGACGTTTGGTATTTCCAACCGAGGAGTTGGACTGTTCATGTTGATCATGAGACCACGTCTAGGGTTGTCTAGACCCGTAGGCCACCTTTGGCCC
Source organism: Sicyos edulis (assembly GCA_036507275.1). Taxonomy (NCBI): domain Eukaryota; kingdom Viridiplantae; phylum Streptophyta; class Magnoliopsida; order Cucurbitales; family Cucurbitaceae; genus Sicyos; species Sicyos edulis. The sequence goes on from CM071847.1 coordinate 26,848,171, forward strand.
TGGCAGATGAGTTGCCAAGAGTAGGGGGGGTTGAGGCTAGCACGCCTCAGAGTGAGACTCTTTGAGCAGAGTGTGCTCCAGCCATGAGGGAGTTGATGGCAGGTCTTTTAGCTAACAGAGAGCGGAGACCCAGGCGCAGTTTGTAGCGCGTAGTGAGGAGTCTTGGGCACAGTTAGCCCAGCTGGTAGAGTTTATTTAGGAGACACCCCTCCTAGTAGCTCCAGTAGCCACGGAGGTTTCCGGAAGGGCAGGATCAGCAAGTTTATGCTGATGAGTTAGTTAGCATTGATGGAGCCGCCGAGTTTGGCAAGTGGAAGCCTGAGGAGCTTGATGCTTTAGAGAACTTCTTTGGTAGCGACAAGGTGGTTGACTGGTTCGAGTTTATCATCCAAGTGTTGGGATGACTCGGTGTTCGAGAGACCGATGACACGATGTTCAGAGGTCGAGGCATGCCGCTCAGTCTTTGTTTGATGCAAAGCAAAGTGTGGTGGTGGAAGTCCCCTGTGAGAGGCGGACCAGCAGAGTCTCCACCAGCCACCCGGGCGAATTGGCCAGCTGCCAAGTTAGTAGCTTTTGAGGAAGATGTAGAGACATCTTGTCCTCCTGCAAGTCTGCAGTCGTTTTGCAGCTAGTTCTTTTAGTACCCTCGTAGCCAAGGGGTACTGTGGAGTTTGCTTGTCAGGACCTAATCCGTCCGTGGTTTCCAGCTGGCTATTAGTGAGAAGCACCTTCTGTTAGCATGTTCCAGGTGTGGAGCTAGGTGCTGCCACCCGAGGGTTGGCCTGAGTATTCGTTGAGCATCGAGTGGGATGCAGGAGTGGGCCTTGGCATGCGTTAGACGTGATGTCAGAGAGTAGCCTACTCGAGTGTTGAGACTCTTGTGTTGAGCGCCATTGCCCTGTCACCTGGAGTGTGACCTTCCCTACCCCCAGAGGGGCTTAAAGCCCGTAAAGGGATGTTTGTGTTGTAAAGAATGTAGTGCCTGTTGGCACCAAGCTTTGGAAGGAGGCCTAGTTTTGGGCCGGTTGGCACTTTTAGTGCGGGTGGTTCCATGCCCGCCGAGTATAGCATCCCCACTAGCCTTGTACCCATTTTTCTGAAGTTGCATCTGTTTGGATTGCTTAAGAGATCTAGCTCGGTGGTAGTCAGAGAACTACAAGTGCGAGGCCGTTTGAGGGAAAAGTAGGAGCTTTTCTGGGTCACCGGGAGTTGGGTACAAAGGATGTTGTAGGTTGGTGAGGGCTAGCGCGTCTGAGTTCTCGCGCTTGTGTGTGGGCTTGTGAGCCAGTTGGATGGTAGTGTGGTTCGACTACCCTGGAGTCACCCTAATATGAGTAGGGTTGGCATCGATGATGCATGGTTGATCCACTGTTAGAGCCATGAGTTGGATGGTTGATCGGAACACGTTTAGTGGACCATCGGTATGAGGTAAGTTAGCTTGGTGTGGCTATGCTCTTGTAAGAGTGAGTTGACCAATGTGGCATTCCGTGGTGAGTTGACCCTGAGTGGGTTGAACTCTTGTTGCTCCTTTGCTAGATGTGGCTCTATTGGGAGGCAAAAGTTGCCTTGTGTGAGAGTACTTGTTGAGTTTGGATCTTAAGGAACCAAGTTGGAGTGTGCACGCGCGGTGTACTTTTGTGTAGCTCGTTTCGTGGTTATGTTTCAGGAACCACTAGAGGATCGTGTTGAGCAGCAAGTGCTCAGTTCTTGAGGTGTTAGGGCTTTAGATCTTAGCAAGCGCCCTAACCTTGGTTGTGAGGATCCTCGGATGTGGCTTTCGAGAGAGTTTGTTGTTGTTGCCCTTGGGTTTGGGCAAGACAGCGAGCGTGTGTGAAGTTCGCTGTCCTTCGGATGTCCGCTTGCTGGTAAATCGTTCCTGTTGAGGAGGAGTCAGCTTAGCTCCTGAGTTGTGTAGTTGATCGAGTAAGCGCGGTCAGCCCATTGAGAGTGCCCTGCGTTTGTTTGTTAGCAAGCGGAAAGTTGTTTGTTTCGCAAGGGCGGAGGCCTGCCAGTTCAAGGGCTTGAGTTGTTGTTGGATCTTTGGAGTTTGTAGAACCCCTTAGTTCTTTGGTAGTTGAGTTGCACCGTGGATGCCGGCCTCGAGTTTTAACTTTTATGGTAGTCTTGCTGACTCGTGTTGTTCATGATCCGCAAGCTTGTGGTCGCCGCTATCCTTATTCCTCACGATGCTTCGTGGGTGGAGTTTCTGGATTGGAAGAAGAGTTAGGTCTAAGCTAAAGGAGGAAGTCCTTTGAGTAGCCAGTTGGACTTAAGAGTTGAGTGGCAGCTTGGAGGCGAGCCTTGCTCGTTATAAGCTTGGGTTGGGTTTCTGCGGAGCAAGCCTTCTCGGGCTTCTTTCCTAGTTGATGTGCGTTCGCAGTTGGCGTTATAGCTGAGCCACAGTTGAGTGGGTTGGCACAGAGATGTCGTGGCATTGGTTGGAAACCTTAGAGTTGTTATCCTCCAGCTTTTGTGTTGCTAGTAGCCGCGTGTTGTTTTATTCCTTGCTGCTCGAGGTTCCTGTGAGAGGAATGTTGTTTGTTTCCCTATCTGGAGATGTTCACCTAGGCCAGTGGCTGATCGGATTGCATTGGAAAGTTTGTTGTCGGCCGTTGAGGGGGCTTGGTTTGTTAGTTTGGCGAGTGGAGCCTGTGGCTGGACCTTGTCTTCTAAAAGTGGCCGAGCTGAAGTTTTGGTGGTGTGTTGGTGGTAGCCGTTTGGTGAACGAGAAAAGTGCCCCTTGGCTTTGGTGCTTGATTTCTCGTAAGATGGTTGCTTTAGTGTTGTGGGCGCATGCTAGTTGGAGAAGGTTGCCTAGAGGATCGATCACCGGTTGGTGGTTCGAATTGGATTTCGTTAAGGATTGTAGGCAACGGTGGGGTTCGCAGTCACTTGCGAAGTAAGAGTAGACCGTTTTGTTTCGAAACACAGGAGGTTCGGTTGTTTGGTCGACATGGTGAAGGGTCGAGGAAATTTGTTTGATAACACTATGAGCATTCAGAGAATTTACGCCGAGCGTGGCGTAGGAGTTTTAGAGCCGTGACCCGTCCACGAGTTTGCTGAGAGTAGCGCCATAGAGAGGCGTTTCGAGTTGGGTTAGCAGGGATAAGTGAGCCCTAGAGTCGTGAGACCGTTTGAGAGTTGGTGCGAGTCAGAGGGTGTGACTCACCGACTAGCTATCACATGATTTCTTCGAAGCTCAGTGTTAGTTCAGTTTTGGTTGAGATAGTTTGTGGCAGACTCGGTGTCTTTTGGGCTTGGAGACTTTGGGAAACCAAGAGGGTTCGGTTTCGAAGAAGGATTTGTGTTGTCTTAACAGGGAGCTTGGTTGGTTAAGAATCGGTGGAGATTTCCTAGAGTTGTTTTTCGTCTTAGGACTTTCGAGGACGAAAGTCTTAAAAGGAGGAGTATTGTAACAGCCCGATTTTCTATTTCGGTTACCAGGTGATTTTGGTCATTATTCGGATGTTCTGGATGGGCCGTTAGAGCTATTTTAACCCTTAGGGGTATTTTGGTCTTTTGCCCCGTCGTGGTTTTGAGGATTTTCAAGATTTCAGGGCCATTCCTACCTTTGTCGAAGCTTAATGGTTGTTGGTTGCAAGACCCGAGAGGTTTGGGCAAGTTGTTTGGAAGTTTGGAGGTGTTTTAGAAAATGGCAAAATTAATTGTAATTTTGGTGCTTCCATTGGGTTTTGATCCCTTGCCTAAATGGTCTTGGAGAGTTCAGTAGGAAAAGAGAGTTTTATTTTTAAAATAAGTTTGCTTAGTAGGGTTTGGAAAGAGGAAGCTTTGGGAAGGGATTTTAGACCTATTTAATTAGGGAAAAAGGAAAGAAAATCAAGAAAATCCCTTTTCCCCTTGTTTTGCAATCTCTCTCTCTCTCTCTCTCTCTCTCTCTCTCTCTCTCTCCTAGCCGACCTCACCAAGAAACCCTAGCCGCCCTAGCCGCACCCGCTCAACCGCTGCTCGGCCAGGCGCGCGAGCGACCAGTTACCTGACCAGAGCGCAGACCAGCAAACCAGCGCACGAGCAGCCCAGCCGCTCCGCACCAGCTGCCCGAGCGCCGCAGACCGACCTACATCGGGTCGCCCAGACGCGCGCCCGACCGACGCAGATCGGGTCGCCCAGATGCGCGCCGCGCCGTCCCGCACCAGCCGCCGCACCAGCCGCGCGCGACGCGCCGCCTCGCTGTGGCGCCCGAGCCCAAGACCGTCCGCGTCTGCGTGCGTACCGCTTCGTCGTCGCGTCCGCCCAGCAGCGCGCTGCGCGCTGTCGCGATCCGCGCGAAGCCAGCGCCCGGCGTCCGTCCCCTGCCGCGCCAGCTCGCAGCCAGTAGCGCAAGTAGCGCCAGCGCCCAGCGCCCAGCCACCCGGCGCCCGCAAAGAGCGCCAAAATCGCTCTGCGCCGAGACCCCGTGCCTTCTCGGTTGCTCGGTTTCGCTTTAAAGCCCGAGGGTCACTATTTGATTGTGAAAGTTATTTCTACTCGTTTCCAGGTAAGGATTTCTTACCTTGGTTGTGTGGACCCTGCAATGCTATCATGATTGTGCCTTGTATGCTTGGTTGTTGTTATGAGTATGTTAGCTATTGAACAGCTTGTGTTTGAAATCTTGCTAGCATGTTGCTTGTTGTTCATGTTAGTGCCATGCTAGGTTTGTTCTTCCAGCATGCCATGTCTTGTGATTGTATGAAATTTCCAGTGGGTAGGTTACATGTTTTCTCTTGCTTCCATATCGTGTTGCTCTTGTGTCCCCTGATATATTCTGTTAGTTCCATGCAAGGGGTTTAATTATCTTGGTATACCTTGTTCTATTTTATCCTGTTAGTTCCGTGCCAGGCTGTGACGAACCCGACCCAAAACATGGTCCTAAACTGGGTTCTCACTCAGCATGCAAGTTAAATATGATAACAAGCGGTTTAGTTCTCATATTTAAAAACCATTCAAAACATATGAGAAGGGGGAACCCTTAAAACATCAACCACAGTTTTCATTTAAACCATCCAACAAAGTAAAACATCCTGGCCAGTATTTAACAAAATATACAATACAATTTAAACAACTTTTTAAACAATGTTCCCCTAGGACTCCTGTCCATCTACATGCTGAATAAACAATGCAACAATAAAAGACAGAGTGCTGGCGGCTCCCATGATCAATCGGCTCCTCCGCTAGCCATCCCGGTGTTGTCCCAAGTTACTGAAAGATAAATAAGGGTGAGTATAAAGATACTCAGTAAGAATCCCCAACCGGGGTACAATACGATACATCCGTCATCTAGCACCTCAACAAGCAAGCAAACAGCCATCAACACAGATCATAGCTCAACGAGCTCAATAAAACAAGATCTGGAATCATCGGAAGTCTCCTACTTCCGGAATCATCGGAAGTCTCCTACTTCCGGCCTAATGATTGGTTCTCATAACCAATCCCGGGACATCTTCGAGGGTCTTTCTCCCTCGGCCATTTAATCACTCAAAACCGATCCCAAGATGTCCGACACCCTCGAGGGTCTTTCTCCCTCGACCAATTGATTAGCTCAAAAGCCAATCCCAATGGGTGTCCTCAAGGGCCTCTTACCCTCGCTATACATCTGGACTATCGGGAGAGTACCCGAAGTCTGGCTCTAAATTGGAAGGAATGGTGTACTCACGAACATTAGCCCGGGGGAGCTCTCCAAACCGGCAACTAACGCGTGTGCGCGCACACCGCATGCTCTTCTGCAACCGGCGTAAATGCGGGGGCCTAAGGGCAAACTCACGCGGGCAGCACGCATGCCTATGACTTGGAAGCGGTGTCACCGATCACGATGAGCGTGAGGCCCTCGGCGCTCATGCAGGCACTGATCCACCGACACGAAGCTAAGAACCGGCCAAGGCGAAGCTTACACCGTTGGCGGGGTTCCGCTCTAGCGGAGCTCTGAGACTAGGCTATGCCGAAGTGGGTAGCTAACTCCACAACCGGCTGGTCGGGCGGGGTAGCAAGATACGTTATGCTTCGCACAATTTACTCCCGACCTGAGCTACTGGGACAAAGTACGTTATGTCCGCTCAGCCTCTGGATGATGACAAACCCTACAACTCTATCTAAGAGTACAGAGCAAAAATCAATGATTCTGGCTAGCAAGCAAAGATCGACATAAATCACATTACCTAGCATGATACTACAACTTAGCAGAATCACAAGCATGCTTTGGCGAACAAACCTAGCATGGCACTAACATGTAAAATCGGGCAAACATGCTAGCAAGAATTCAATCAATCGCTCTATCTCTAACATGCTCATAACAATCAAAGCAAACAAGCAAGGCATATCGAGATATATCGCAGGGTCCACACAACCACGGTAAGAAATCCTTACTTGGGACAAGCAGAAAATAATAATTATAATAAATCTACGAGCGAATCCTCGAGCCTCTAAACGATTCTAAACAGCCTGAACATCAAACAAAGCACCCAAATCACATACATAAACAGCCCAATAAATCCATAACCAGCAGCCAATAAATCCGGGCCCAACGAAGAAAAGACTCGAGAAATACCATCCGAGAAGCCACAAGGCTCAAGGCCAACCAAAGACACAAGGGCAGGCTGGGCGCAGGGCTGGGCTGGCTGGGCGCAGGCAGCGCTGGGCGCAGCCGAGGCGCGCAGGCACGGCGCGCTGGGCGCATTGCGCGCGCGGGCGAGCTGAACGAGGCGAGGCGCGCGCGCGCGCGCGCGCTTTCTCGCTGACGATGACGGCGCGCGGGCGCGAGCTCGGCAAGGACAAGGGACGGCGCGAGGCGACGCGACGCGACGAGCTCGGGCGCTCGATCTGGCACGACACTGTGCGAGGGACGGCGAGCTACAGGGCGCACGGGACGTGGCCGGGCGACTTCGGACTGGGCGAGCTGGCTGGCGGCGGCAACTGGCGAGGCGATCTGGGCGACGCAGGGCTCGCACGACGCGCGCTAGCTGGCTGGCGCTGGGTCGGGCAGAGTCAAGGAGCGAGCTCGGGCGGCGAGGGGTGGCCTGGTGGCGGGGCGAGTGGGCGCTCGGCAGGGGAAGAGGCCAAGGGGGCTCGGGCTGGAGGAGAGAGAAAGGGAAAAATGGGGGAAAAATGAGATTTTTTCCTTTTTTTCTTTTCTTTTTCTCTTTTATTTAAAATCCAAACTTATCCAAATAAATCCAATTTATCCATTTTCCAATTTTTCCAAAAATCCTTAAAATCCTTAAATCTCATTTCCCGGCTTCCTCCTTCGAGACCCGACTGAAGCAACCTTTCCAAACAACAAAACTCACTGAAATTAACCTCCCAAACCAATACTGAAGGCCCGGCTCGAAACCCGAAGGAAACACCCAAACAACCATCATTTTGCCCAAAACCCAAATCACAACCGAACTCCCAAACGAAAAGCCCAAACATCTCGGGACTCGCATGACCACACAACAAACAAGCCTCAACAAAGCGGAGGCGCCTCGAAGCCCCAAAATCCACAAATCCCGCCGGGGAGCAAAAGACCAAAATGCCCCTAAGGGTCCAAACAGCTCTAACGGCCCAACCGAACCACTGAATCTGAACCGGAATGTAACGGCCCAGGTTTTCGTCCCAGTCTTCCAGGTATGCCCTAGGGGTATTTAAGTAATTTGGTCGGGCCGTCAGGGCCGTTTATGTCCTTTCCAGTTACTAAAATTATTGGATGGTTTTATGTAGGTTTTTGGAGGGGTTTGTGGTTTGGTTTGAGCAAGGTTTGATGCAAAAGTAAAAATAAAGGAAATTGTGTCAGAGTGGGGTTTGAACCGGGTCTCCTGGGAAGCTTGTAGAGATGTGTGCCAATTGAGCCATTAGGTGCTCTTGTTGCTCTTTCTGCATCACATCTTAGTTAACCTTGGATCTTTGGTGTTTGGTGCATTTGGTTAAATGAAATAGAAATTAGGTTTGTTGTGTTTTCTTCTCCAAAAGAGTTGTGGCCGCCCAAGCTTTCTCCCAAGCTCTCCTTGCCGATTCTTCATCCTTGCAGCTCCCTTGGATCGTTCATCATCATTAAGGTAAGTCTTCATCCTCTTCATCTTCTCGATTGGGTGTTCTTGTTGGCCGGGAAGGTAAGGAGAAGAGCTTGTGTGTGTGTGTGTTTGTAGCAGTCGCCAAGCATGCCCAGATCTGCCCAGCAGCAAGCCCAGGCCGCCCAGATCGCCCAGCAGCAAGCCCAGATCGCCCGGAGTCGCCCAGCTCCATCGCCCCTGCAGTGCCATCGAGCAGCCTGTCGCTCAGCAGCCGAGCAGACGCTCAGACAGCCTATCGCGGCTCGCAGAGACGCCAGACAGCCCTGTCGCGGCCAAAGAGATGCGCCTGCCGAGCCCTCGCAGCAGAAGAAATCGCGCGTCCAGACGCTCGTCGGCCGCGCGCGCCCGCAAGGCGTGTGTCCGTCGCTTCAGCTTGTCGCGCGCGCGTGCGCTGCGCCGCCGGCCGTCGCTGGCGCAGCGCGCGCGCGCGCGCAGCCTGCCGCCGCCTGCCGCGCGTCGGCGCCCGGTGTGCGGTCTCGCGCCCCATCGGCCCCGCGCTGCGCCCGTCGGCGCCAAAGGCAGCCCGCCGCCGTCTTTGCTGCCCGTCCGCGTGTCAGTCGTGCCGTGTGAGTGCCCCGAGCCGAGCCTGCTTGTTTTATTATATTTTTAGGGCTATAATTGTGATTTCTATTGTGTTTGTTAGGTTCTCGTTAGCTAGCTCGGGATCGATCGCAGCGTAGGATTTTGTGTGTAGTTGCCTCCCGGCCAAGGTAAGGATTTCTTACCGGAGTTGTGTGGGCCCTGCGGTATATTTGTGATTGTTGTTTGTATGCCTGTGTATGATTACTAGCATGTTTAGCCCTAGGTGCTCTGTTCAATTCTCGTGGCATGAACTCTTGTATTGTTTCTCATGTTAGCCCATGCTAGGTTGTTCCATTCTGGCATGTTCGATATCTGTCTTGCTTCGTAGTATCATGCTAGGTTCCTTGTATCCGTTGAGCACGTATTGGGTGCATTGATTGAATCGTTATTATTGTTAAGGTTTAGAATTCAGGTAGATAGCATCATCCGGGCCCGATGCATAAAGTATCTTGCATCTATGGCAAGGACGATTGAGACAGTTCTCCGTCCTTGGACCCCGTGAGGGATTAGCTATCCCAACCGGTAGGCCCTGCAATCTTGGGTGAGGGTGGTAGTCTAAGCGATGCCCCAACGGTCGGGACGATGACTTGGCAACGCCTAGTCCCCGCAGCGCCGGCACGTCCTCGGCGTGTTCGGCAAGAGCCCTTGATTGCCACTGTTAAGGTAAGGGACGGCTTCGGTGTAAGCCTACCATGACCCGTTCCTTAGCCTCAAAGTGCGGTGGTACAGGTGACATAGTTCACGTGTCAGTCTCACACCCCTATGTCAGTGACACCGATCCAGAGATTTAGTTAGGCGTGGTATCCGGATATGGGCAGCTTGCCTCTAGACCCGGCACCCCCCATAGTCTGTAGAAGCACGCGGTGCATCCTTACGCTCATTACAGCGCCGACCGGAGAGCTCCTCGGGATCTTGAGCTAGTGCACCTTTCGTGATCGGCGAGTCAGCCGAGGCGGGACTTGTTCCCGTATAGCGCGTTTAGTGTGTTGTGGTATTTCGGACTAAGACCCCGAGTTGGCATCCGAGGTCCAAGTGTGGACTTAAGCTATGTGCTCTATTCGTGTTTGTACTCATAGCTTGCATACATTCTTCTAGATGATCATGTATATCGTATTGTACCCGGTTGGGGATTCTTCTTCGAGTAATTCGTTACTCACCCTTATTCTCGTGGTTTTCCACAGGTAACCAAGGCGCGAGACAGGAATGGTGAAGGAGGAGCTGTGATCATGGAATCCTGCTGTCATCTCTGATTATTTTATTTTATCATGACTCTTGACTTTTGTTATTTCCCCTGAATGCATGTAGACGGGCACAGAGCCCCAGGATGCTTTCTTACGTTTTATGGATTCCAGCATATTTGTACTTGTGGATTGTTTTAATGGTTTAAATAAATCTCTGATCAGAGTATGCTTTTAGAAATGTATGTTTTGGTGGTTGAATGTTTCTGTTTTTACTTGGGATCCGAAATGTATTTTTCATAATGTCTTTTATTTTCACTACATGCATTGGGGTAAAGGCCCATTTAGAGCCCCTTTTGGGTCGGGTCTTTACAGTTGGTATCAGAGCTCGAGTCATAGATTCGTGAGACTCGACCTTTTGTTGTAGGTCATCCTTCCATGATCACCAAGACTCAAGTGATCATCAGTACGCCTAGGTTTATTGTTTTAGAAAGAAAAAGGGTTAAGAATTTACAATACCTATCATCTTGTGTATGCCTTGTGTAGTGTTGTGGAGCGGAGACGAAAGCGAGTTCGACTCGTTGTTGGTTTGGGCTTAGTGAGCCATCATGCCAACTTTCTCGCAGATCAGGCGAGCGATTTGTTTAGCGGCTTGTTGAGGTATCGAGATAGATTCGGATGCCCCAGGACATCGTTCGAGAGGGAGGCGAGCTTAGACTCCGTTGGCCATTTGTGGCCCGATTGTCGCTTTTCCCTAGTGAGAGGGTGGAGGTGCTTCGCGCAGATCGCGCAAAGATGTTGATCGCACCCGCAGGAGCAGGGCGCTTGGCATGTCCGACCGAGGAGTTGGACCGATCGTGTTGATGTTGAGGCGCGTCCGTGGTTGTTAGGCCCGCATGCCGATTTGGCCCCGGCGATTGAGTTGCCTAGAGGAGGGGGTAGAGGCTAGCGGCGCCTCTGAGTGAGACTCCTTGAGCAGAGTGTGCTCCAGCCATGAGAGATTTGATGGCGAGTCTTTAGCTATCGAGAGCGGAGACCCAGCGCATTTGTAGCGCGTAGTGAGGAGTCCCGGCACGCAGTTAGCCCCGGTGGTGAGTCTGTTTCAAAGCATTTTTCCCCAGTAGCTCTTGTAGCCCCGGAGGTTCTCGGGAGGGCACGATCAGTGAGTTTATTCAGATGAGTTTGTTGGCGTTGTTGGAGACGCCCCGGGTTGGCAAATGGATGCCTGTAGAGCTCGATGTTTTAGTAAGTCCTACCGATAGTAGTAAAGTAGTTGGCAGTTTGAGTTTAGCATCCGTGTGTGGGATGCCCCATTGCTCAAAGGCCGAGGTGTGCCGTTCTGTCTTTGTTTGGTTCATCGGATGGTGGTGGAAATCCCTTGTGAGAGGTGGTCTAGCGAGTCTCCACCATCGCCCGATTGTTTGGCAAGTTGCCGTGTTAGTGGCTTGAGGCGGATGAAGGGTCATCTTTGCCCCTTGCGAGCCTTCTTTGTTGTTTTATGATCCAGCTTCCTCGGATGTGGATTTGGTAGTAGTAGCACTTGAGGTGCATTGGTTGGTGTGCCACTTTGGCACTAAGTCCGGTTCGAGCTTGAGTTTGGCTTGGGCATAGCAGATGGTTCTATGCCGTTCGGAGTTCAGCGTACTCCTTTAGCCTTGGATCTCATTTATGGCGATTGCACCCGTTTAGGTCGTGCTGAGGGCTAGTTCGGTGGTAGTCGATGGACTACAAGCGAAAGGATGATCGAGAGGAGCCGAAGCCTCTTCCCGCTGCTTCCGGAGGTTGAGTAAGTCGTGAGTTGCCGGTTGGTAAATGTTGGTGCGCGTGAGTCCCGCGCTAGTGTTAAGGCCAAGAGATTTTCCTTGTGGTTGGTAGTGCGGTCAACTACCTTCGAGTGCCTAAATCGAGGAGAGTTGAGCATTGTAGATGCGAGTTTGGTCCAACCGAGGGACCATGAGTTGGATGCTTATCGGATGATTTGGATGCCTATGAGGCGAGTTGGATGCTTTTGAGGCGAGATGAGTGATGCCTTGCGAGAGGTTTTGGATGCCTCGGGGGTAAGCACCCTTGGTAGAGGCTTGGTATAAAGTAAGTTTGGTTTGGCATGATTATGCTTTGGTAGAGCAAGGTTGCCTCGGCTTCGAGTATCGTGTGGAGATGGGACTTTTGGTGTTCCTTGGATTGTTTGTATCATTGCCGGGAGTTATCGTTGCTTTGTGGAAAAGCGCTTGTTAGTCTTGGATCTCTAAAGGAAGGTTGGGAGTTATGCACACAAGTGTGTTTTGTGTGGTCCGTTAAAGTGGCGAGAGTTTGAGATCCATGTAGGGTTTGCTTTGGAGATCTCGTGCTCGGTTCCTTGAGAAGTTGGACTCGGTGGTTGTTGTAAGGCTTTGGTTGAGGTGGTAAGGATACCGTGCTCGTGGTATCAAGTTGTTGCTTAGGCAAGATTTGTTAAGTTGGGCCTAAGCTTGGTTGGCGGATCTTCTTGTTGATCGTTGGTTGGAGTTGATTGGAAACCGAACAAGAGCGATGGTAGCTAAGCCGCGTGGTTTCGATCGACATGGCTAAGAGAGTTGTTCGGATCCTTCCTTGGGTAGAAGTTATGTTGTGGCCGATGCTTTGAGTAGGAGGATGACGATTCTGTAGCGTTCGGTCCTCTAGGTTCCCAAGGAGTCGAAGTTGGCCAAACATGGTTGGGATCTTTGGAAATTTGAGTTGTTTGTTCAGCGGTTGTCTGTTAGATCGTATGCCCTAGCAGTGTGTGTCGAGGGTTGCCGAAGAACCCTAGGTTGTGGAGAGCCTCTCTAGAGCTCGGTCGAGCCCAACTAGTGAGTTTCAGATTGGCTAGGCTATTGGAGGCGTGTAGTTTGTAGCCTCGGTGGAGTTGCTAGTGATCTTGGTAGACTAGCAAGCTAGTGTTTATTTGGAGTAAAGTCCGGAGTGGTTTCGGTGTGGTGGCAAGTTGATGCTTGGTGTTGACCAAGTGTGGATTGAAGTTGCTAGAGTTTAGTTTTGCTCGTGGGGCGAGTGGTTTGTGCCATGTTGGTTGTTTTTCTGTTTTCGGGATGTTGAGTTGCCCCGTTTGGCATTTGGAGGTTCAGTCTGAGATGGACCCTTGTTGTGCCGCGTGAGATTAGATGTTGTTGCTCTGGTGGAGCAAGACAGTGAGCGTATGTGGAGTCTCTGTCCGTTGGTTGTCTGCTTGTAGGAGCCGTTTCCTTCGGGAGTTGTCGAGTTACTCCCTTGGTCTTGGAGTTGGTGGTGGAAGCGCTAGCTTGAAGGAAAAGTTTGTTGGTCGCTTGGAAGTAGTCGTTTGTCCATTAAGCGGATTCTTGGAGGGTGTTCTAGAGGCTGCAGTGAAAGGTTGTCCCGCCTCTTATGAGTGTTTGGCCTAGTTGGTTAAGATTTTGTGTGTTGGCATGGAAGATGTTGCACCTTTGTAGTTGAAGGCCCCTTTGTTTCAGTTGTGGATGAGGTTGCACCTTTGTGGCTGGATTAGGGTCTGGACTTATTGAGGGATCCTTGCTGGCTAGTGTAGCTTGCACTCTGCCAGCCATTGTTGGTATTCTTGTTCTTGGTAGTTGGTGTTGACCAGGTAGTGGAGTTCAGTTAATGAAGTTTCGGTGGGAAGGTGCATTAAGCCTAAGCTTGAGGGTTAAGCCTGTATGTGTTATCGTTTGGACTTGTGAGATGTGTTTCATATTTGAGGCGAGCTTTGTTCCGTTGTTTGCATGGAGGTAAGTTTAGTGGATGGAGCCCTCTGGGGCCTGGTTGTTTGCAAGTTGTCTTGCCCAGCTAGTGATTTGAGTCGAGCTAGAGATGAGTGGATTGGCATAGCTATGCAGTTGTAGTTGTTTGAGCTTCCTAGTTCGTAGCACTCAAGTTGTTGGATTGTAAGTTTCCGTGTGGGAGCTGTCAGCTAGTTGAGGTTGTTGTGTGAGTTCGGATTTTTGGAGTATTGACTTGAGAGCTAGAGCTCGCACCTCGGTTGGTGTCTGAGATGCCATTTCTATGGAGTAGAGGCATGTCGGATTCAGAGTTGGAGATGTTGCCATTAGGGTGTGGCAACAAAGGTTTGTTCTAGGCGGTGCGTGGCGAACCGTGATTCAGAGAGTGTTCTTAGAGGCTTATGAGCCGAGTGCGCCATCTTGTAGTGTTTTCACCCTTTTTGTCCGATGGTCTTTTGGGAGGAGTGAGCCAGATCCTTCGGAGCTTGTTGCGAGTTGGTGTTTCCGTGATTAGGCAGCGGGAGACCAGTGTGGTTTTAGGAGGTTGCCTTGGGTAGCAGTTCTCAGCGGTCAGTTCTTGTGGTTCCATTGAGGCATTGTATGGTAAGTGTTGCGAGTCTCTAGTCTTTGTGAGAAAAGGTTGGTGGCCGTCGGTGTTGTTTTGGGTCCTGTGTTGCTGCAGATTGACCGGAGGTGTTGTGCAAGAGGTTGAGCTCGTTTGTGGTTAGCTCAGAGCGAGCATGAAAGTTTCGTCGATGTTCAAGCGTCGAGTTTTAGAGTTTGAGGTTGGGCGGTGCGTGCTTTTAAGGTTGTGCCGTTGTGAGTTGTGTTGAGTTTTGTAAGCGGGAGAAGTGGAGTCTCTGTTGTTGGACCATTTGAGATTCTCGAGAGGATTGGGCAGAGTTGCATATTGGTTAGCTTTTTCTGTCATTGTCGGCCTTGTGCGATATTCTCATGTATCGGTGTGAGGCGGTATGTGTCGGACCCATCGCTCGGTGTGGACTTTGAGCCTTTGCGATTGATTGAGGATTTGAGCTTCAAGGGAAGCCTGTGTGAGTATTCTCAGTCTTTGAGACGAAGGCGTTGCATAATCGTGAGATCCGTTTGGTAAAAGTTCGGTGGAGGTGTTAGAGTTCAGAGGAGGCCGCTTGTGAGCGGGAAGACGGATGAGATTGCAGTATCTGTGTTTTGTTTCAGTCTTAAGGACTTTCGAGGACGAAAGTCATAAAAAGGAGGGAATATTGTAACGGCCCAGGTTTTCGTCCCAGTCTTCCAAGTATGCCCTAGGGGTATTTTAGTAATTTGGTCGGGCCGTCAGGGCCGTTTATATCCTTTCGATTACTAAAATTATTGGATGGTTTTATGTAGGTTTTTGGAGGGGTTTGTGGTTTGGTTTGAGCAAGGTTTGATGCAAAAGTAAAAATAAAGAAAATTGTCTTTGATTTGGGGTTTGAACCGGGTCTCTGGGAAGCTTGTAGAGATGTGTGCCAATTGAGCCATTAGGTGCTCTTGTTGCTCTTTCTGCATCACATCTTAGTTAACCTTGGATCTTTGGTGTTTGGTGCATTTGGTTAAATGAAATAGAAATTAGGTTTGTTGTGTTTTCTTCTCCAAAAGAGTTGTGGCCGCCCAAGCTTTCTCCCAAGCTCTCCTTGCCGATTCTTCATCCTTGCGGCTCCCTTGGATCGTTCATCATCATTAGGGTAAGTCTTCATCCTCTTCATCTTCTCGATTGGGTGTTCTTGTTGGCGAAGGTAAGGAGAAGAGCTTGTGTGTGTGTGTGTTTGTAGCAGTCGCCCAAAGATGCCCAGATCTGCCAAAGAACAAGCCCGAGCCGCCCGATCGCCCAAAGAAGAAGCCCAGATCGCCGAGTCGCCCGGCTCCATCGCCCCTGCGGTGCCATCGAGCGACTTTGTCGCTCAGCGGCCAAAGAGACGCTCGAGCGGCCTATCGCGGCCAAGACGCCCCAGACAGCCCCTAATCGCGGCCAGCAGATGCGCCTGCCGAGCCTGCAGAAGAAGAAGATCGCAAGCGTCAGACGCTTCGTCGGCCGCGCGCCGCGCGCAGCGTGTCCGTCGCTTCCAGCTTGTCGCGCCCGTGCGCTGCGCGGCCGGCCGGCCGTCGCGCAGCAGCAGCATGCGCGCAGCCCTGCCGCCTCTGCCGCCCGTCGGCGCCCGGTGTGCGGTCCTCGCCGCCCATCGCCCCTTCGCGCGTCCGCGCCGCCCAGCAGCCCCCGCCGTCTTTGCCGCCCGTCGTGTCGCGTGTCGATCGTGCCGTGTGAGTGCCTTGAGCCGAGCTCGCTTGTTTTATTATATTTTTAGGGCTATAATTGTGATTTCTATTGTGTTTGTTAGGTTCTCGTTAGCTAGCTCGGGATCGATCGCAGCGTAGGATTTTGTGTGTAGTTGCCTCCCGGCCAAGGTAAGGATTTCTTACCAGGAGTTGTGTGGGCCCTGCGGTATATTTGTGATTGTTGTTTTGTATGCTGTGTATGATTACTAGCATGTTTAGCCCTAGGTGCTCGCTCAATTCTGGTGGCATGAACTCTTGTATTGTTTCTCATGTTAGCCCATGCTAGGTTGTTCCATTCGGCATGTTCGATATCTGTCTTGCTTCGTAGTATCATGCTAGGTTCCTTGTATCCGTTGAGCACGTATTGGACCGCATTGATTGAATCGTTATTATTGTTAAGGTTTAGAATTCGGGTAGATAGCATCATCAGGGCCCGATGCATAAAGTATCTTGCATCTATGGCAAGGACGATTGAGACAGATTCTCGTCCTTGGACCCCGTGAGGATTAGCTATCCCAACCGGTAGGCCCCGCAATCTTGGGTGAGGGTGGTAGTCTAAGCGATGCCCCAACGGTCGGGACGATGACTTGGCAACGCCTAGTCCCGGCGGCCGGCACGTCCTCGGCGTGTTTGGCGAAAGAGCCCTTGATTGCCACTGTTAAGGTAAGGGCGGCTTCTGGTGTAAGCCTACCATGACCCGTTCCTTAGCCTCAGTGCGGTGGTACAGTGACATAGTTCACGTGTCCGAGTCTCACACCCTATGTCGGTGACACCGATCCAGAGATTTAGTTAGGCGTGGTATCCGGATATGGGCGGCTTGCCTCTAGACCCGGCACCCCATAGTCTGTAGAAGCACGCGGTGCATCCTTACGCTCATTACTGGCGCCGACCAGGAGAGCTCCTCGGGATCTTGAGCTAGTGCACCTTTCGTATCGGATGATGAGTCAGGTGAGGCCGGGACTTGTTCCCGTATAGCGCGTTTAGTGTGTTGTGGTATTTCCGGACTAAGACCACGAGTTGGCATCCGAGGTCCAAGTGTGGACTTAAGCTATGTGCTCTATTACGTGTTTGTACTCATAGCTTGCATACATTCTTCTAGATGATCATGTATATCGTATTGTACCCCGGTTGGGGATTCTTCTTGAGTAATTCGTTACTCACCCTTATTCGTGGTTTTCCACAGTAACCAAGCGCGAGACAGGATGGTGAAGGAGGAGCTGTGATCATGGAATCCCTTGTCATCTCTCGATTATTTTATTTTATCATGACTCTTGACTTTTGTTATTTCCCGAATGCATGTAGACGGCACAGAGCCCCAGGATGCTTTCTTACGTTTTATGGATTCCAGCATATTTGTACTTGTGGATTGTTTTAATGGTTTAAATAAATCTCTGATCAGAGTATGCTTTTAGAAATGTATGTTTTGGTGGTTGAATGTTTCTGTTTTTACTTGGGATCCGAAATGTATTTTTCATAATGTCTTTTATTTTCACTACATGCATTGGGGTAAAGGCCCATTTAGAGCCCCTTTTGGGTCGGGTCTTTACACGGAAGCTCCTCGAGAATCGGAATAGAAAACTGGGCCGTTACAATACTCCCTCCTTATAAGACTTTCGTCCTCGAAAGTCCTAAGAAGAAACGGCTCTAGGAATACTCCACTGATTCCTAACCAACTGAACTTCTCGGCTAATACAACACTAGCCCTCTACGAAAACCAAACCCTCTTGGGTTTTCAAAGGCTCAAAGCCACAAAGCTAACCATTCTGCCAAAGACTAGCTCAACAAAGACTGGGCAAAGCTAACCACTGCTTCGATCCGCTCAAGGATCTCAGAAGGCCTACAAACCAGGGGCTCATACAAAACCCTACTAATCCAACACGAAACACCTCTCTACGGTGTTACTCTCAAAGAAACTCATGCATGGCACAAGCTCCAAAACTCAACGCCACGCACTGGCGTAACTTTTCTGAATGCCCACAGCTGTTAACAAACAGCCTCAACTCTACACTATGCTGGCCAAACAACTGAACCTCTCAGGTTCCAGAAACCAAACGGCCTACTCATACATCACATGAGACCAGCGAACCACAAGCTTGCCTAAAGCCTTAACGAAAAGAAAACAAATCACCAACTGGCGATTGATCCAAAAGGCAAACTTTTCCAACAAGCGCAAGCTGAAACTTCAGCTACGGCCAACCCTAAATGGCCAAAACCGAGCCTGAGCTCCACTCGGCCTAGCCAACAACTGGAGCCTCTCAACGGCCGAACACAAACTTTTTCCATGAAAATCTACTAGCAACTGGCCAACGAGAACATTGCCAGGCAAGGAAACAACCAACGTTCCTCTCATGGAAATCTCGGCAGCAAGGACCAAACCCTCACAGGGCTACCAGCAACACAACAGCTTGAGGAGAATAGCCCAAAGGCTAACCAACCAATGCCACGTCACCTCTGTGCCAACTCTCTCAACTGAGGCTCAGCTAACGCCAACTGCGAAAGCACAACAACAAGAAGCAAAGCCCGGGAAGGACTTGCTCAGCCGAACTCAACTCAAGCTCATCGCGAGCAAAGCTCGCCACCAAGCTACCACTCAACTCTTAAGTCCAACTGGCTACTCAAAGGACTTCCTCCTTTTAGCCAAGGCCTAACTCATCTTGCGACTAGAAACTCCACACACGGAACATCGCAAGGAAAATGGACCGACGAGGCTATCTCCAAAGATAACACTCGAGGCTGGCATACATGGTGCAACTCAACCACTAAGGAAACTAGGGGCTCTTCAAACCCCAAAGAACCAACAACTTACCAGCAAAAACTCAACTCTTAAACTGACTGGCCACCGCTCTTGCAGGGACAAACAACTTCGCTTACTAACAACACCATGCGCAGGACCCTTTCATTTGGGCTAACCAACGCTCTACTCGATCAACTACACACTCGGAAGCTACGCTGACTCCTCAACGGGAACGATTTTCCAGCAAGCAAACTCACGGAAGGCGTGAACTACACACACGCTCGCTGACTAGCTCAAACCCAAGGGCAAACAACAACCAACTCTCTTTTAAGCAACACCCAAGGGGAAACCCACCGATTGGACCACCAACCCAAAAAAGGAGAACTTACTCAAATGTCGAGGGGGGGGGTCAACTCCCAAAACAACCTGACTAGGAACAAATCTTCAGGGCAACGCCCTCTGGCTCGAACCGAGCTAGCTCTTGAAACATCAAGAGAACCAAAACTTGGTCAACACCAAGCACCAACTAGCCTCCATAAACCTTCTGCCCAAGGCAAGGATCCGAACAGCTCTCTCAACCATAACAATCAGAAACTACGCGGCTACTACCACCGCTCTTGATCAAATCCAACTAAACTCTGACCAGGCTAAGGACCAACAAGCAAAACTTGCTTAAACAACAACCCGACAATGAGCACGGCATCCTTACAACCAAAGCAGGGGCACTTGCCAAGAACCAAAGCCTTGACAACCCAAAGACTAAGCACTGGCTCCTCAACACGAACCCTTCGTGGTTCTCCAAACATAAACCACGGAACGAGCTACACAAAAGTACACCGGCGTGTACAGCTCCAACTAGATCCAATGCCATCAGGGGCTCTAACACAGGGAAACTCTTGCCTCCAAACAGAGCCACTACTAACCAGGGAGCAACAAGAGTCCAAACCCTCTCGGGGACAACTCACCACGAAAAGCCACATTGGCCAACTTACTCTACAAGAGCAAATCCATACCAAGCAATCAAACCTCAAGCCAATGTGCTCACTAAACAAGCTTCGAACAACCATCCAACTCATGGCTCTAACACTGGATTCATCACGCATCCTCGATGCCAACACTACCCATACTAGGGTAACTAAAGGGTAGCCGAATCATGCTACCATCAAACTGGCTCACAGGCTCACAACACAGGCGCGAGAACTCGAACGCGCTAGCTCTTAACTACCTACAACATCCTTTGCACCCAACTCTCGGTGACCAAGGAAAGCTCCTCCTTTCCCTCGAAAACCTCATACTTGTAGTCCTCTGACTACCACCGAGCTAGATCTCTTATGCAACCAAACAGGTGCAACCTCAGGAAATGGGTACAAGACTAGCGGGGATGCTATACTCTGGGCGGCCATGGAACCACCTGCACAACAGAGCCAACTGGCCTCAATCTAGGCCTCCTCTCAAAGCCTGGTGCCAACAGGCACAACATCCTTTACAACACAAATCAGCCTACAACGAGCTTTATGCCCCTCTGAGGAAAGGTGACACTCCAAATGACGGGGCAATGGCACTCAACACAAGAGTCCAAGAACTCGAGCAGCCTAATCTCTGGCATCTCGACCAACAGACATGCCAGGGCCTACTCCTGCATCCCACTCGATGCTCAACAAAAGCTCAGGCTAACTCCTGCATCTCACTCGATGCTCAACAAAGCTCAGGCCAACTCTTGCATCTCACTCGATGCTCAACAGAAGCTCAGGCCAACTCCTCGGGTGGCAACAACTAGTTCCACACTGGGAACATCCAAATAAAAAAGTGTTCCACTCTACTAGCCCGCTGAAATCCACAAATGGATAAAACCCTGGCAAGCAAACTCCAAACTGCACCCTGGCTACGGGGCACTAAAAGAACTGGCTGCAGAACGACAGCAGGCTTGCAAGGGGGGCAAAGATGGCTCTACATCTGCCTCAAGCCACTAACACGGCAACTTGTCAATCAATCGGGCGACTGGTGGAGACTCAGCTAGTCCACCTCTCTCAAGGGACTACCACCATCAAGCTGCTTTGTACCAAGCAAAGACAGAACGGCACATCTCGGCCTCACGAGCAGCGGGGCATCCCAACTCACGGATGCTAAACTCAAAACTGGCCAACTGCTTTACTACTAGCAGCTGGACTTTCTCAAACAACGAGCTCTACAGGCATCCACTTGCCAAACTGGGCGGCTTCATCAACGCCAATAAACTCGACTGCATAAACCTGCTGATCATGCCCTCCCGGGAACCTCCGGGGCTACAAGAGCTACTGGGGGGAAAATGCTGAAACAAACTCTGCCAGCTGGGCTATCTGTGCCCGGGACTCCTCACTTTGCGCAACAAACTACGCCTGGGTCTCCGCTCTCTGATAGCTGAAGACCTGCCATCAAATCTCTCATGGCTGGAGCACACTCTGCTCAAGGAGTCGCGCTCTGAGGCGTGCTAGCCTCTACCCCCTCCTCTAGGCAACTCAACTGCCAGGGCCAACTCTGGCCAACGGGCTAAACAACCCTGGGACGCGGCCTCAACATCAAAACAAACGGTCCAACTCCTCGGTCGGGCATGCCAAGCGTCCTGCTCCTCAGAGTGCGATCAACACACTGGCGATCTTCACAAAGCATAAATGCTGGCCCACACTGGGGCTCTCACTGCTCAACAAACTGCTCGCACTGCGGAAAATTGACATGATGGCTCTCTAAGCCCAAACCAACAATGAGTCAGAACCTGCTCGACTCCGCTCCACAACTCTACACAGGCATAAAAGCTAGATGAAAAGTATTGTAAATTCTTACCCCTTAGCTTAAATGAACTCAGACAAACCTGGCGGCCGTGGAGTGCTGATGATCATGGGAGCAAACAACCTACAAAGCAGGTTAGTCTACAGAATCTATGACTCGTGCTCGATACCAAGCGTGATTGAACCCGACCCAAAACATGGTCCTAAACTGGGTTCTCACTCAAAGATGCAAGTTAAATATGATAACAAGCGGTTTAGTTCTCATATTTAAAAACCATTCAAAACATATGAGAAGGGGAACCCTTAAAACATAAACCACGATTTTCATTTAAACCATCCAACAAAGTAAAACATCACGGCGAGATTTATCAAAATATACAATACAATTTAAACAACTTTTTAAACAATGTTCCCCTAGGACTCTGTCCATCTACATGCGTTGAATAAACAATGCAACAATAAAAGACAGAGTGCCGGCGGCTCCCCATGATCAATCAGCTCCCTCCGCTAGCCATCCTGGTGTTGTCCCAAGTTACCTGAAAGATAAATAAGGGTGAGTATAAAGATACTCAGTAAGAATCCCCAACCGGGGTACAATACGATACATCCGTCATCTAGCACCTCAACAAGCAAGCAAGCGACCATCAACATGGATCATAGCTCAACGAGCTCAATAAAACAAGATCTGGAATCATCGGAAGTCTCCTACTTCCGGAATCATCGGAAGTCTCCTACTTCCGGCCTAATGATTGGTTCTCATAACCAATCCCGGGACATCTTCGAGGGTCTTTCTCCCTCGGCCATTTGATCAGCTCAAAAACCGATCCCAAGATGTCCGACACCCTCGAGGGTCTTTCTCCCTCGACCAATTGATTAGCTCAAAAGCCAATCCCAATGGGTGTCCTCAAGGGCCTCTTACCCTCGCTATACATCTGGACTATCGGGAGAGTACCCGAAGTCTGGCTCTAAATTGGAAGGAATGGTGTACTCACAAACATTAGCCCGGAGGAGCTCTCCAAACCGGTAACTAACGCGTGTGCGCGCACACCGCATGCTCTTCTGCAACCGGCGTAAATGCGGGGGCCTAAGGGCAAACTACGCGGGCTAGGTACGCATGCCTATGACTTGGAAGCGGTGTCACTGATCACAGTAGCGTGAGGCCCTCGGCGCTCATCTGTGCAGCCTGATCCACCGACCTGAAGCTAAGAACCGGCCAAGGCAGGCTTACACCGTTGGCAGGGTTCCGCTCTAGCAGGCTACAAACTAGGCTATGCCGAAGTGGGTAGCTAACTCCACAACCGGCTGGTCGGGCGGGGTAGCAAGATACGTTATGCTTCGCACAATTTACTCCCGACTTGAGCTACTGGGACAAAGTACGTTATGTCCGCTCAGCCTCTGGATGATGACAAACCCTACAACTCTATCTAAGAGTACAGAGCAAAAATCAATGATTCCTGGCTAGCAAGCAAAGACTGACATAAATCACATTACCTAGCATGATACTACAACTTAAGCAGGAATCACAAGCATCTTTGTGAGAACAAACCTAGCATGGCACTAACATGTAAAATCAGGCAAACATGCTAGCAAGAATTCAATCAACTGCTCTATCTCTAACATGCTCATAACAATCAGCAAACAAGCAAGGCATATCGAGATATATCGCAGGGTCCACACAACCACGGTAAGAAATCCTTACCTGGGACAAGCAGAAAATAATAATTATAATAAATCTACGAGCGAATCCTCGAGCCTCTAAACGATTCTGAACAGCCTGAACATCAAACAAAGCACCCAAATCACATACATAAACAGCCCAATAAATCCATAACCAGCAGCCAATAAATCCGGGCCCAACGAAGAAAAGACTCGGGAAATACCATCCGAGAAGCCACAAGGCTCGGGCCAACCAAAGCACACAACAGGGCAGGCTGGGCGCAGGGCAGGCGCTGGGGCGCAGGCTGGGGCGCGCTGGGGCGCAGGGCACGGGCGCTGGGGCGCAGAGCTGCGCGCGGGCGAGCTGGGACGAGGCGAGGGCGCGCGGCGCGCGGCGCGGCTCGGCACAGTGGACGGCGCGCGGGCGCGAGCTCGGCAAGCACAGGGGACGGCGCGAGGCGACGCGACGCGACGGGCTCGGGCGCTCGATCTGGCACGACACTGTGCGAGGGACGGCGAGCTACAGGGCGCACGGACCAGGGCTGGGCGACTCGGACCTGGGCGAGCTGGCTCGGCGACGGCCTGGGCGAGGCAGATCTGGGCGACGCAGGGGCCTGGGCACGACGCGGGCTAGCTGGCGCTAGGGTCAGTGAGTGGGGGCGAGCTTGGGCGCCAGGGCTCGGGTGGTGGGCGGGGGAGAGCTGGGGCGCGGCAGGAGGAGAGGGCCAAGGGGGCTCGGGCCGAGGAGAGAGAAAGGGAAAATGGGGAAAAATGAGATTTTTTCCTTTTTTTCTTTTCTTTTTCTCTTTTATTTAAAATCCAAACTTATCCAAATAAATCCAATTTATCCATTTTCCAATTTTTCCAAAAATCCTTAAAATCCTTAAATCTCATTTCCCGGCTTCCTCCTTCGAGACCCGACTGAAGCAACCTTTCCAAACAACAAAACTCACTGAAATTAACCTCCCAAACCAATACTGAAGGCCCGGCTCGAAACCCGAAGGAAACACCCAAACAACCATCATTTTGCCCAAAACCCAAATCACAACCGAACTCCCAAACGAAAAGCCCAAACATCTCGGGACTCGCAACCCACAACAAACAAGCCTCAACAAAGGCAGGAGCTGCCTCGAAGCCCTAAAAATCCACAAATCCCGCCAGGAGCAAAAGACCAAAATGCCCCTAAGGGTCCAAAGCAGTTCTAACGCCCAACCAACCATCAATCGATCTAAGCTCCTCGAGAACCAGGAATAGAAAATCGGGCGTTATACAGGCATAGGCGGGTGATGTATAGTGTAGAAGATCGTAGGGGTAACTAGTTTAGGTCCCGCTGGGTAAGACCCCGATGGACATCCGGAGGTGTAAGACACGATGGGCATCCTAGGTGTGTAAGTCCTCGATGGGCATCACCGAGTTGGAGTTGTAAGACACGATGGGCATCCTAGGTGTGTAAGGCCCCACCGGGCATCACCGATTCGAAGGTGTAAGGCCCCGATGGGCATCCTAGGCGTGTAAGGCCCCACCGGGCATCACCGATTCTCGAAGTGTAAGGCCCCGATGGGCATCCTAGGTGTGTAAGTCTCGATGGGCATCACCGAGTTGGAGGTGTAAGACCGATGGGCATCCTAGGTGTGTAAGTCCCCGATGGGCATCACTGAGTTGGAGGTGTAAGACCCTAATGGGCATCCTAGGTGTGTAAGGCCCCACTGGGCATCACTGATTCTGAAGGTGTAAGGCCCCGATGGGCATCCTAGCTGTGTAAGGCCCCACTGGGCATCACTGATTCTGGAAGTGTAAGGCCCCGATGGGCATCCTAGGTGTGTAAGTCCCCGATGGGCATCACTGAGTTGGAGGTGTAAGACCCCGATGGGCATCCTAGGTGTGTAAGTCCCCGATGGGCATCACTGAGTTGGAGGTGTAAGACCCTAATGGGCATCCTAGGTGTGTAAGGCCCCACTGGGAATCACTGATTCTGAAGGTGTAAGGCCCCGATGGGCATCCTAGCTGTGTAAGGCCCCACTGGGCATCACTGATTCTGAAGGTGTAAGGCCCCGATGGGCATCCTAGTTGTGTAAGGCCCCATTGGGCATCACTGATTCTGGAGGTGTAAGGCCCCGATGGGCATCCTAGCTGTGTAAGGCCCCACTGCGCATCACTGATTCTGGAGGTGTAAGGCCCCGATGGGCGTCCTAGGTGTGTAAGGCCCCACTGGGCATCACTGAGTCCTAAGTTGTGTAAGGCCCGAAGGGCATCCAAGTGTAGAACCTAGGATAGGCAGTAGATGAAAGCCCTTGAATAGGCTCGCTCTAGAAGTAGCTCATAGCCTAATTCAACCGTTTTTCTCTAAGTCATTGTTTTATTTGCATGTATACTAGGGTGCTAGATGACTGATGTACCGTATTGTACCCCAGTTGGGGATTCTTACTGAGTATGTTTATACTCACCCTTATTTCTATGGTTTTTCCACCAGGTAACTTGGGACAACACCAGGATGGCTAGCGGAGGGAGCTGTTTGATCATGGGGGGCTGCCGGCACTCTGTCGTTTATTGTTTGCAATCATTTATTCAGCATGTAGTTGGACAGGAGTCCTAGGGGAATGATGTTTAAGTTGTGTAAACTGTTTTGAATGTTCTTTTATAAATACTGGCCAGGCTTATTTTACCTTGATTGGATTTGCTTATGAAAAATTGTTGGTTACGTTTTAAGTGTTCCCCGTTTCCAAATGTTTTGAAAAAGTTTTAAATATGAGCACTAAACCGCTTGTTGAAAAATTTAACTTGCATGCTGAGTGAGGACCTAGGTTTAGGACCGTATTCCAGGTCGGGTCCTTACACCTATTCACTAGGAATCTCATACAGTTACAAGATACAATATGCTAATAAGTATTCGCATGGTCCACACAACCCCGGTAAGAAATCCTTGCCTGGAAACAAGTAGAAAATAACTACCACAACCAACAAGCGACCCTGGAGCTTCAAAGTGAACCCAAGCAACCTAAGCAATCAATAAAATCATCCTAATTAAACAAACAGTAGCTAACATCTTGGGGTCCAAAAGAGTAGAGGCTCGAGAATTACCAACCGAGAAGGCACTAGGTCTCGGCCCAACTCTCTCGGCAAAATAGGCTCTCGGCGGCAAGTGGGCGCAGCGGGACGTCTGCTGGGCGAACAGCCGGGCGCTGGGTGGTGCTGACGCTGTGGCAGAGATCTTGTGCGCGGACGGCTCGCGCTGGAGTTGGGGCGCTGAGGTGCGGAGCTACGCGGGGAAGAACGCTAGAGTCTGAGGCGCGGAAGAACGCTACGGCGCGCGGGCGGAGCGTCTGGGCTGCTGGCAATGTCGCGATGCAGGCGACGGACCTGCTGCTGGCGTGAAACGGGCTGGGCAATGTAGGGGCTGCACGGTGCGACGCTGGGGATGGCGGCAGTGGGCTGGTTGAGGCAGGGGTTGTTCGGTGCGGCGCTGGGGCTGGCGGCAACGTGCGGGCGAGGTAGGGGCTGCTCGGTGCGGCGCTGGGGCTGGCGGCAACGTGCAGGCGAGGCGGGCAACGGCTAGTCTCGGCTGGGGCAGAAACACACACACGAACTCTCAGTTCTTGATTCTTGGAGAGACGGCAAGGTGAGAGGGAGAGAATGAGGGAGGTGTGCGGCAAGAGCAAGGGTGAGAGAGGGTTTCTTGATTTTCTTTCCTTTTTCCTAATTTAATTAGGCTTTGGTGACCTAAAATCCCTTCTCAGGGCTTTCCTCCTTCGAGTCCTAGCTGGCGCGACTTATTTCCTAATTTAAATTTGAGCTTTCAAACCTCCTTTAAGGTTAGGGGTTCGAATCCTCCAGGAAACACTTTTAAAAACCTTATTTTACAATTAACGGAACCTCGGGCCGTTACAAGTCAACTTGCTTTGCGATCATCGAAAGCAACTTGTTTGAGTAGGTATTTTGATGCTGGATATTTTTATATCCTTAAGAGATGGTGGGCCGCGTTCATCTCTTGAGATTGTCTTGAATGGAGATGCTATGATTGTATCTCCGTATGTTGTCTCAATTTCCACTTCTTCAAGTGCGGGGTGATTACCAAGGACGATTCCTCGTTGTGTGGGTTTCCACTTTTATTCAGAGAGGACGTTGACTCCTAGATCCATCCAAATAAAGAATGGAATATCTTTTTGCGTGTCCTCCAAATAGGAATACCATTGAGAACGGAGGATCTTTCGTTCCTCATCTTGATAATCCTTGAAGAATTTATCTCTTCTCTCTTTGTTTCCCTTAGAAAGAAAGTCTTTCTTGAGGAGGTCTTTATTGATGGAGAAGGAGAGGATGACGTTGATCTGGCTTCCCGAGACTGATCGGCTTTCCTTGTCTGATTGAGTGGGGGAAGTAGATCTGTCAACATAATGAACTGAAGCATAGGCATGATCATAATCAACCGATTGTACTAAGACGGAATCCGATCTTCCGATTGATGTTGGAGGTCGTTGAGCTTTAAATGTACTGGGCTAGGATCTCAAGAATTCTTTTGTTCTGGGGAATGTTTCTTGAGCATCCTCAAACTTCACTTCGACGCTTCCGTCGTTGTGTTAAATGATTTGAGTAGGAGTCGACTTCCTTATTACAGGAGAGCTGTAACGGCCCAGGTTTTCATCTCGTTCTTCCAGGTGTGTCCTAAGGGTATTTTGGTAATTTGGTCTGGCCGTTTCTCTCTTTTTTCAGCTGTTAATATTCTTGGATGGTCAAATGTAGGGTTTGGTTGCTTTTGGATGAGTTTGGGCATGGAGAGATGCAAAAAATAAAAATTAGAGTTTTGCTGGATTAAATAGGCTTCAGCTGGGATTCGAGCTTGGATGGCTAGGAAGATAGCGATGTGGTCCTGTGTAACGGCCCAGTTTTCTATTCCAGTTTCCCAGGTGCTTTCGGTTCAATATTTGGTTGTTCGGTTGGGCCGTTAAAGCTATTTTAACCCTTAGAGGTATTTTGGTCTTTTTGCTCCCCGGTCAGGGTTTGTGGATTTTCAGGATTCCAGGGTCATTCCTGCCCTTTATCGAGGCTTGACTGTTGTTGGTTGCAAGACCCAAGAAGTTTGTGCTAGTTGTTCGGAAGTTTCGAGGTGGTTTGGTTATTAGCAAAATTAATGTAAATTAAAGTGCTTCCATTGGGATTTGAACCCTTGACCTAAAGGTAATTTGGAAGCTTGGTTTAAATGAGTAAAATAAGATGCGTTAGTTGGGACTCGAAGGAAGAAAGCCCTGGGACGGGGCTTTGGGTCGCCATACCCTTATTACATTAAGAAAAGGAAAAATAAAACAAAAGAATTCTATTTTTTCCCTTGGTATTGCCGCACACACACACACACACTTTCTTTCTCTCTCTCTCTCTCTCTCTCTCTCTCTCTCTCTCTCTCTCTCTCTCTCTCTCTCTCTCTCTCTCTCTCTCTCTCTCTCTCTCTTTCTCTCTCTCTCTCCCTCTCTCACCCTTGCCGAATTCTTGCTCCTCCTTCCCTATATCCTTTCCGTTTCATCAAGATCAAGAAGCAAGATCAAGAATCATGTAAGTTCCTCTCTTCTCTTTCTATTCTCCATAGTCGAGATTGTTTCCCTTTGGTGTTTGGCCAACCCTAAACGAGGAGTTGATGTTTCCTTGTAGCCGAGACCCTCTTGGATGTTTCTTGGAGTTGCCAAGCCTTGAGTTCCCTTTCTTGGAGAGTGCCGAATTGCCTTCTTGATTCCTCTCTTGGTGTAACCGCAAACCAATTCAAGAACCAAGGCCAAGAGGTGAGTTTTCCTGTCTTTTTTCTTCTTCTCCTTGCCGAAGTCTTTTCCCTTGTTGATTGCGCAAACCCTAACCAAGCAAGAACTCATTGCCCTAGCTTGTAGCTGAGAGGTAGGAGGAGTTTGGGGCTGCCGAAGTTGATGATTCATCTTGCAAAGAACCGAGCCTTCATCCTTGTTCATCCCCATTGTTGCCGAATCAATTCCCTAGCTTTCCTTGCAACTGAAACATCTTGTGGTAAGTTTTTCCTTTCCTTGGCCGAGAACCTTTGGTTGCTGGTTGCTGGTTTTCTAAGTGCTTCTCCTTTGTTTTGCAAGCTCCGAACGAAGTCCGAAGAGTTCCCGCAACTAACCCTAGAAGCCGTGAGCAATAGCCAAGCAAAGTGCAATCTCGAGGTAAAATTCCCCATCCTAGCCGAGAGCTTGATGGTGTGTTTAGGAGTGTGAGGTTTGTTTCCCCGGTTAGCTAACTTGTGTTCTTTCCTGTTGAGGTGAAGCCGAGCAAGTTCTGGGAAGTTGTTGTTTGTGAAGGCCAAAAGCCAAGCTTGGCCGAGAGCTTGTGGGACTAGCTAGGTAGTTTCCCGGCCCTTGTTTCTCTTGATTTGTAGCTAGGGTTAGCTAGTTTAGATGTTAATGTATTTTGGTTGTTTTTCTAGGTTGTTTGTTTCTGCAGCTCAAGGAGCTTTATAATTATTTTCTGCTTGTTTCCAGGTAAGGATTCCTTACCGGGGTTGTGTGGACCCTGCGATGTTTTCTTGATTGTGCCTTGTATGTCTGTTTACTTTTATGAGCATGTTAGTGGATAGGACAGCTTGTGTTTGAATTCCTGCTAGCATGTGACATGTTAGTGCCATGCTAGGTTTGTTCTTCCAGCATTCTTATGATTCCTCCTTTAAGTTCGTAGTATCATGCTAGGTTATGTGTGATTAATGTTGATATGTATGTTTAGCCAGGAATTAATTATTTTGTACTCGTAGTTAGAATAGTAGGGTTTGTCATCATCCAGAGGCTGAGAGTGGACATAACGTACGTTGTCCCCACGGGTCGGAAGTTAGAGCGAAGCATAACTTACATTGCTTCCCCCCGACAGCCGATGTGGATGTAGCTACCACATCGGCATAAGCCTAGTTTGTAGCCTGCTAAAGCAGAACCCTGTCAACGGTGCAAGCCTACCTTGGCCAGTTCTTAGCTTCAGGTCGGTGGTACAAGCTGTTACAGATGAGTGCCGAGGGCCTCGCACTACTGTGTTCATTGACACCGCTTACGAGTCTTTAGCATGCGTACCTGGCCTGCGTAGTTTGTCCCTAGGCCCCCACATTTACGCCGGTTGCAGCAGCATGCGGTGTGCACGCACACGAGTTAGTCACCGGTACGGAGAGCTCCCCCGGGCTAATGTTCGTGAGTACACCAGTTCCTTCCAGTTTAGAACCAGACTTCGGATACTCTCCCGTTAGTCCAGATTTGTTAGCGAGGGTAAGAGGCTCTAGAGGACACCCATTGGGATTGGCTTTTGAGCTAATCATGCGGTCGAGGGAGAGAGAACCTCGAGGGTGTCGGACATCTGTTGGGATCGGTTTTTGAGCTGATCAATTGGCCGAGGGAGAAAGACCCTCGGAGATGTCCTGAGATTGGTTGTGAGAACCAATCATTAGGCCGGAAGTAGGAGACTTCCGAGGACTCCAGATTTTTCCTTGTCAGCTCGTTGAGCTAAGATCTATGTTGATATCTGTATGCATGTGTACTAGGTTGCTAGATGATTGATTGCATCGTATCGTACCCCGGTCGGGGATTCTTACTGAGTATGTTTATACTCACCTTTACTGTGGTTTTCCACCAAGTAACTTGGGACAGCACCGGGGAGGCTAGCGGAGGGAGCTGGGAGATCATGGATGCTGCTGACACTCTGTCGTGTCTTTATTTACGTTATTTTAATTCAGCATGTAGTTGGACATGAGTCCGTAGGGAAAACTTATTTACTGTTACCTCGAACTATCTTTTATGTTTTAAGGAAAAAGTACTGATCAGTCACTATTTTAAATTGGATGGTTTTGCTTAATGATTATCTGACCTTGTTTTAAATGTTTTCCATTCTTTATGTTTGAAAAGTTTTAAATTCGACCTCTGGTTTGTGTTATTTATGCTTTTCACTTGCATGTTGAGTAAAGACCTAGGTTTAGAACCATTTTTCGAGTCGGGTCTTTACATCCTGCCAGTCAAGCTGCAGGTTGTTATTGATGCTCATTCCGCAGGTTATCTTGGTTTGTCGTGGTTTTCGGGATTTAGGTGAGTTTGATTAAAAAGAAAAGAAATAGGTTTTGCATCATTCTTCCTCCAAATCCCTTTGCCATCCATCACCTTCTCTCAAGCTCCTTGCCGTGCGTCTTCTCCCAAGAGCCCCATCGTCTCGTTCGTCCCGGGTAAGCGTTCCTCGATGTCTCTTTCTCTTCCTTTTTGGTGTTGTTCTTGTTGGCCGAGAGAAAAGGATTGAGAGCCTGTGTTTGTGCAGCCCAGTCGAGCAGCCCCAGCCGAGCAGCAGCAGCGCCGATCGCCCAACTACACGCAGCCCTGTCGCATGCAGCCCCTAGCCGATCGCAGCCCTGCTCTTCGTTGCTCGCCCAGCCAGATCGCAGCCCCTGCCGTCGCGTCGCCCAACCTGCAGCAGCCCAGCAGCTCATCGCCTCGCACCCAGCCGGACGTGAGCAGCCCGTTCGCCCGCTTCGCATCTCCCGTCCACGCGCGGCCCAGCGCCGCGATTGCCCGCCGTCATACGCGCGGCCCAGCGCCTTCGCCAGATCGCATCGCTCGCCCGCTTATAGCCCACAGCGCGGCGTCTCATCGCATCTGTCGCGCGCGACCTAGTGCTCTATCGCGTCAGACGCTGACGCTCGATCGTCTCGCACACGCAGCCTCGTAACGGCCAGTGTTTTCATCCCGGTCTTCGAGGTATACCCTGGGGGTATTTTGGTAATTTGGTAGGGCCATCAGGGTCGTTTATGTCTTTTTCCAGTTGCTAAAATTATTGGATGGATTTATGTAAGTTTTTGAGGCTTTGTGGATGGGTTTGAGCATGGATAGATGCAAAAGTAAAAATAAAGGAAATTATGTTGCAGCTGGGATTCGAACCGGGTCTCCCGAAAGCTTCGTGAGGATGCGTGCAGTTGAGCTATGGAGAGCTCTTGTTGCCCTTTCTGCGTCATATTATGGTTATCCTTGGACCTTGGAGTTTGGTGCATTTGGTTAAATGAAAAGAAATTAGGTTTTTTTATGTCTTCTTCTCCAAATGCTCCATGGCCGCCTAACCCTTCCTCTCCCAAGCCCCAAGCCGATTTTCATTCCTTTGCACCCGTGGTTCGATCGTCTTTCGGGTAAGTTTCTTCGTCCCTTCGTCTTCTCCGATTTGAGTTCTTCTTGGCCGAATGTAAATAGAAGAGTGTGGGTGTGTGTGTGTTTGTTTGCACCGCCGAGAGGAGCCCCATCCAAAGGCCCACCGTCGCAGCTCCCCCCCCGCCAGATCGCACCAAAGAAGAAGCCCAGATCGCCCGGAGTCGCCCAGCTCCATCGCCCCTGCAGTGCCATCGAGCGGCAATTGTCGCTCGCGGCCGAGCAGACGCCCCAGACAGCCCCTATCGCGGCCTCAGAGACGCCAGACAGCTATCGCAGCCTCAGATCTCGCCAGCGAGATGCGCCTGCCGAGCCCTGCAGCAGCGAGATCGCGACGTCCAGACGCTTCGTCGGCCCCAAGCGCCCGTCGTCGTCCCAGTTAGCGCCAGCGCTGCGTGTCCGTCGTGTTCAGCTTTGTCGCGCCGTGCGCTGCGGCATGGCGGCCGCCATGTAGCGCGGCGCGCCAGCTCTTCCGCCCATCTGCGCTCATCGGCGCCCAGCGCCCGACCCCACGCGCCCATCAGCGCCCATAGCAGCTCGCCTCGCCATCTTTGCTCGCTCGTCCGCGTGTCGGCCGCGCGCCGCGTGAGTTGTTCCTTGAGCCAAGCCTTGTTTATTTTATTATGTTTAGGCCTATGGATTGTGATTATTATTGTGTTTGTTAGGTTCTCGTTAGCTAGCTCGGGATCGATCGCAGCTTAGGATTTTTGTGTGTAGTTGCCTCCCGGCCAGGTAAGGATTTCTTACCGGAGTTGTGTGGACCCTGCGATGTTCTATGTGATTGATGTTGTATGTTTGTTTGTGATTATCAGCATGTATAGTTTAGGTGCTCTGTTCTGATTTCCTGACTGGCATGACTTCGTATGTTGTTCTTTCATGTTAGTCCATGCTAGGTTGTTCCGCGCTCGCATGCTCATATTCATTCTTGTTCCAGTAGTACCATGCTAGGTCCGCTATATTCTTTTGAGCACGTATTGGATTGTTGCCGATTGTTAAGGCGAGTTAGAATTCGTAGGTAGCATCATCCGGCCCGATGCATAAAGTATCTTGCATCCATGGCGAGGACGTCGAGACGATTCTCCGCCCCTAGACCCCGTTAGGGTTTAGCTAACTGCACCGGTAGGGCCCCGCAATCTTGGGTGAGGGTGGCGATCGTTAAATGCCCCAGCGGTCGGGATGATGACTTCGCATTGCCTCGCCCCGGCAGATCGGCACGTCCTCGGCGTGTTCGGCCGTAGCCCTTGATTGCCACCGATAGGGCAAGGACGGCTTCCGGTGTAAGCCTACCACGAACGCGATTCCTTAGCCTCAAAGTGCGGTGGTTTAGGCCGACATAGTTCACGTGTCAAGGTCTCACACCCCTATGTCGGTGACACCGATCCGGAGATTTAGTTAGGCGTGGTGGACTGGACATGGGCAAAGATGCCACTAGACCCGGCACCCCATAGTATGCGAGCACGCGGTGCGCGCGCTTACGCTCATTACGGCCGCCGACCAGGAGAGCTCCTCGGGATCTTGAGCTAGTGCACCTTTTCGTGATCGACGATGAGACGGCCGAGGCCGGGACTCGTTTCTCGTATAGGGCGTATTGTGTGGTGATTTATCTCCGGACTAAGACCCTGAGTTGGCATCCGAGGTCCAAGTGTGGACTTAAGCTATGTTCTCTATTCTGTGTTTATATTCATAGCTTGCATACACTCATCTAGATGACCATGTGCATCGTGATTGTACCCGGTTGGGGATTCTTCTTGAGTAATTCTTTACTCACCCTTATTTTGTGGTTTTCCACAGGTAACCAAGGTGCGAGACAGGATGGCTGAAGGAGGAGCTGTGATCATGGGAACCTGCTGTCGTCTCTGACTTTTTATTTCTATGACTCTTGTCTTTTTATTTTCCCCTGAATGCATGTAGTCGGGCACGGAGCCCTAGGATGTTTTCTCAATGTTTTCGTGGATTCTCGCTTTATTGAATTTGAGGATGTTTCAAATGTTTTAAGAAATCTCTCGATCGAGTGTACGTTTTGGAAATGTATTTGCCTTGAAACAGTGCTTGGAGACAGGGACGAGTTTCAAAGAAACTATCTTTATTTTTCGATTGAACCTTGATTGTTTTGTTTTAATTGGGAATCCGAAAATTATTTGCATATTGTCCTTTACTTTGAATGCATGCATTGGGGTAAAGGCCTATTTAGAACCCTTTTTGGGTCGTGGTCTTCTGACCCGCTCGTCTCGCACTCCTTGCCGCACGCCGAGCAGCGCGTCGTTGCAACTCGTCCGTCCTCTTGACCCAAAGGCCGTGTGAGTTGCTCCCGATCGAGCCGAGCTCTGTTTGGATTTTTCCTAAGTCTTATATATTGTGATGTTTGTTGTTTGTCTGTTAGGTTCCCGATAGCTAGCTCGGGTTCAGTTGCAGCCTAGGATCCTTTTGTGTGTTGTTGCCTTCCGACCCAAGTAAGGATTTCTTACCAGAGTTGTGTGGACCCTGCGGTATTTTCTTTGATTGTTGATTGTATGCATGTGTATGTTTATCAGCATGTTAGTGGATAGGTGCTCTGTTCTGAATTCTAACTGGCATGATTTCTCGTGTTATTTTTCATGTTTGTTCCATGCTAGGTTGTTCTGTTCTGGCATGTTCGTTATCTGTTCTTGCTCCATAGTATCATGCTAGGTTCATTGTTTCTGCTGAGCACGTAGTGGAATGTTTGTTGTTATCTGTTAGCTTAGAGTTCTGATAGGTAGCATCATCCGGGCGAGGATGCATAACGTAACTTGCATCCGTGGTAGGGACGTGCGAGGCAGTACTCCGTCCCTGATCAGTCGTTAGGGTTTAGCTAACCTTAACAGCTGCCTAGTGCAATCTTGGCTGAGGGTGCAGATTGTTAAATACCCCAACGGTCGGGGGAATGACGAGGCATTGCCTTGTCCCCAACAGTCGACACGACCTCAGCGTGTCGGCAGTAGCCCTTGATTGCCACCTGATAGGGCAAGGACCGGTTCCTGGTGTAAGCCTACCACGGCCGGTTTCTTAGCCTCAAGTGCGGTGGAATAGGCTGACATAGTCATAGTGTCCTGGTCTCACACCACTATGTTCAGTGACACCGATCCAGAGATTATTTAGGCATGCGTATTGGACCAGGACAAAGATGCCCTAGACCCAAAGACCTCCCTCGGTTTACTGAGGCATGCGGTGCGTGCACAAGACACTCATTCTGGGCCGATCGGAGAGCTCCTCGAGATCTTGAGTTGATGCACCTTTCAGATCGCAGAGTAGGAAAGCCGTCGAGGCAGAGTTTAGTTTCTCGTAGAGTATCTAGATGCGTTGTAGATTTCCGGAGTAAGACCGTAAGATGGCATCCATGGTAATTATGTATGGATTAAAGTGATGTGCTCTCTTCTGTGTTTATATTCATAGCTTGCATACTTTATGCTAGATGACCAGTTATATCGTATTGTACCCCGGTTGGGGATTCTTACTGAGTAATTCGTTACTCACCCTTATTTTGTGGCTTTCCACAGGTAATCAGGGCGCGAGACAGGATGGCTGAAGGAGGAGCTGCTGATCATGGAAACCAGCTGTTTTAAAACTCTGAGTTTATGTTTATGTTTTTGTTGTCCTCTGAATGCATGTAGTTGGGCACAGAGCCCTTAGGAATGTTTTTTTATTGTTTTCTGGATTCTAAAACTGTTGTAACTGTCAGGGGTTTTTGAATGATTTAAATAAATCTCTGATAAGAGTATGTTTTAAACTGCTTTGTCCGTAGTTTTTGTCCGTCATTGCTAAGAGTGTTGACCGGATCCCTACCCTGGGTAGAAGCTATGATGTGGTCGATGCTTGAGTTGGAGGCTGACACATTCTGTAGTATTTCTGGTCTTCTTGGTCTTTCGAGGAGTTGGAGTGCGCCAGCATATTTGAGATGCTGGAGAGAGAGTTGTGCCCGTGTAGCCAGTTGTCTGTTAGCCCGTTTGACGGTTGTGTGTGTCAGAGGGTGATCGGAGGAACCCTAGGTTGTGGAGAGCCTCACCAGAGCTCAGTCAGACCCAGGCAGTGTTCCTCGGTTGAGTTGCTGAAAGCTTGTAGTCGGTTGACGAGCTAGTGTTGTTTTAGTACATCCGCGTTGGCTTCGAAACTGTTATCTGTTGGTGCTTGTAGTTGGCCAAAGGGTTGGTTCCCATGTTGTTGTAAGAGCTAGCTTGGTTGGAGCAAGCGGGCGTGGCCCTGAGGACTTGCTCTTGTTTGGAAGGTTTCAAAAGTTGGCACCTCCTTCGGTGTTTGGATAGATACTGCTAGTTCTAAGTTGGTGGTTCAATCGATTGTGGAGTTTCTGGTTGGAAGATGAGTTAGGCCTAAGCTAAAAGGAGGAAGTCATTCGTTTAGCCAGTTGGACTTGAGAGTTGCATGTCCTTGGAGGCGAGCTTCACCAGTTGTAAGCTTGAGTTGAGTTCTGCAGAGCAAGCCTTTCTCAGGCTTTGCTCCTGGTTGTTGCGCGTTCGTGGTTGGCATTTAGTTGAGCCAAAGTTGAGGGGGTTGGCATAGAGGTGTTGTGGCATTGGTTGGTTAAACTTTTGAGTTGTTATCCTCGAGGTGTTGTGTTGCAAGTAGCCGCGTGTTGTTTTATTCCTTGCTGCTCGAAATTTCCGAGAGAGGTATGTTGTTTGTTTTTCTTTCTGGCGATATTCTCTTAGGCCAGTGGCTGATCGGATTGCATTGGAAAGTTGTTGTCGGCCGATGAGGGGCTCCAATATATTAGTTTGGCTGAGTGGAGCCTGTTCCTGGACCTTGTCGTTAATGGGTGGCCGTAGCTGAAGTTTTCAGCTAGTGTGAGTGGTGTTAGCCGTCTGGAGAACCAGGTATGTGCCCCTGGGTTGAGTGCGTCGGTGCTCTTCAAGATGGTTGCTTAAGTGTTGTGGACGCGTTCTAGTTGGACAAGTTTGACTTTGGGATCGGCCGCCAGGTGGTGGTTCGATTGGATTTCGTTAAGGCTTATAGGCAACCATTGGAGTTCGTTGGTCTCTTGTGAAGTAAGAGTAGGCTGACTGGTTTCTGGAACCCGAGAGGTTCAGTTGGTTGGCCAGCATGGTGTAGGGATGAGATTGTTCGTTAACAGCTGTGAGTATTAAGAGAAGTACGTCGGTACGTGGCGTAGAGTTTTAGAGCCTGTGACCCGTCTACAAGTTTGCTGAGAGTAGCGTCGTGGAGAGGCGTTCTGAGATGGGTCAGCAGGGATAAGTGAGCCCTAGGGTTGTGAGACCGTTTGAGAGTTGGTGCGAGTTTGAGGATGTGGCTTACCGACTAGCACTATCGCATCTTTTTCTTCGAAGCTCAGTGTATGTTCAGTTTTGGTTGAGATAGTTTGTGGCAGACTTGATGCCTTTTTGGCTTGAGCCTTTGGAAACCCAAGAGGGTTGGGATTTCGAAGAAGGACTAGTGTTGGCTTGACAAGGAGTTGGTTGGTTAAGGATCAGTGGAGTTTTCCTAGAGTTGTTTTCGTCTTAGGACTTTCGAGGACGAAAGTCTTAAAAGGAGGGAGTATTATAACGGCCCAGTTTTCTATTTCGGTTTCCCAGGTGTTTTCGGGACATTATGCTGGAATTCGGATGGGCCGTTAGAACTATTTTATCCCTCAGGGGTATTTTGGTCTTTTTGCCCCCGGTCAGGGTTTTGTGGATTTTCAGGATTTCAGGGTCACTCATGCCCTTGTCGAGGCTTGATTATTGTTGGTTGCAGGACCCAAGAAGTTCGGGCTAGTTGGTTGGAAGTTTGGAGGTGATTTGGTAATTAACAAAATTATTGTTAATTTAAGTGCTTCCATTGGGATTTGAACCCTTGCCCTTGATGGTGATTTGGGAGCTTGGTTTAAATGAGTTTTAATAAGGATAAAAGGTTGCTTCAGCTGGGACTCGAAGGAGGAAGCCCGGGGAAGAGATTTAGGTCACCAAGACCTATTTAAATTAGGAAAAGGAAAGAAAATCAAGAAAATCCCATTCCCCTTGTTTTACCTCTCTCTCTCTCTCTTTCTCTCTCTCTCCTTGCCGACCTCGCCAAGAAACTCAACCGAGCAACCCCGAGCCACCATTCAGCAGAAGCCCGCACGCCATCGGCCTGTCGCCCGACCATCAGGCCCACGCCCGACCATCAGCCTGTCGCCCGCCCGAGCAAACCCAGACGCTTATCGAGCGCTTATCGCGCCCCGTCGCGCCAGACGCCAGACGGCAGCTAGCCATCGTCGCGACACCGTCGCCAGCGCCAGCGCGCCCGCGTCGGGTTTACGTCTGCTTTACGCACCAGCGCGCGCCGCGCCAGACGATCAGTCGCCAGCTACCGTCGCCGCATTGTCCTCGCGCTTTGTCCCCTGCCGCGCCAGCTCCCGTGTCGTCGTGCCAGCCCCAGCGTGCCAGTGGCCCAAAGCCAGCCCGCCTTGATCTGCGCTCGCCCGGTAGACGCGACGCCCGCCCACCGCGAGCCTGTTTTGCCGAGATAGATGGGACCGAGACCTAGTGCCTTCTCGGTTGGTAATTCCCGAGCCTCCACTCTTTTGGACCTTAAGATGTTAGTTGTTGGTTGCTTAATTAGGATGATTTTTATTGTTTGCTTAGGTTGCTCGGGTACATTTAGAAGCTCGAGGGTTGCTTGTTGGTTGAGGTAGTTAGTTCTGCTTGTTCCCAGGTAAGGATTTCTTACCGTGGTTGTTTGGACCCTGCGATGCTATCATGATTGTGCCTTGTATGCTTGGTTGCTGTTATGAGTATGTTTGCTATTGAACAGCTTGTGTTTGAAATCTTGCTAGCATGTTGCTTGTTGTTCAAGTTAGTGCCATGCTAGGTTTGTTCTTCCAGCATGCCATGTCTTGTGATTGTATGAAATTTCCAGTGGGTAGGTTACATGTTTTCTCTTGCTTCCGGATCGTGTTGCTCTTGTGTCCCCGATATATTCTCGTTAGTTCCATGCAAGGGGTTTAATTATCTTGGCATACCTTGTTCTATTTTATCTGTTAGTTAGTTCCGCGGGCATAG
Organism: Sicyos edulis; assembly: GCA_036507275.1. Lineage (NCBI taxonomy): Eukaryota > Viridiplantae > Streptophyta > Magnoliopsida > Cucurbitales > Cucurbitaceae > Sicyos > Sicyos edulis. Next base: position 26,887,292 of record CM071847.1, read on the forward strand.
GCGGGTGATGTATAGTGTAGAAGGCTGTAGGGGTAACTAGTTTAGGTCCCGCTCAAGGTAAGACCACGATGGACATCCCGAGGTGTAAGACCCGATGGGCATCCTAGGTGTGTAAGTCTCCGATGGGAATCATTGAGTTGGAGGTGTAAGACCCGATGGGCATCCTAGGTGTGTAAGTCTCGATGGGCATCACCGAGTTGGAGGTGTAAGACCACGATGGGCATCCTAGGTGTGTAAGTCTCGATGGGCATCACCGAGTTGGAGGTGTAAGACCACGATGGGCATCCTAGGTGTGTAAGTCCCGATGGGCATCACCGAGTTGGAGGTGTAAGACCACGATGGGCATCCTAGGTGTGTAAGTCCCCGATGGGCATCACTTCAGAACGACCTGTGTTTTTCTTCCCGGTCTTCCGGTATGCCCTAGGGGTAATTTGGTAATTTGGTCGGGCCGTCGTGGTCGTTTGTGTCCTTTCCAGATTACTAAAATTATTGGATGGTTTTATGTAGGTTTTGGAGGGGTTTGTGGTTTGGTTTGAGCACGGTTTGATGCAAAAGTAAAAATAAAGGAAATTGTCTTTGCGCATTGGGGTTTGAACCGGGTCTCTGGGAAGCTTGTAGAGATGTGTGCCAATTGAGCCATTAGGTGCTCTTGTTACTCTTTCGCATCACATCTTAGTTAACCTTGGATTTTGGAGTTTTGGTGCATTTGGTTAAATGAAATAGAATTAGGTTATTTCATCTTCTTCTCCAAAGCATCTCTTGGCCGCCCAAGCTCTCCATCTCCATAGCCTTGCCGATTCTTCATCCTTGCATCTCCTTGGGTTCGATCATCATCATTAGGGTAGGTATTGATCTTCTTCTTCTTCTTCTTCTCATCCGTTTGGTGTGCGTTTGGCCAAGTGAAAAGAGGTGTGTTGTGTGTGTTGTGTTGATTGCACCCACCCGAGTGTAGCCGAGCCAAGACCTGAGATCGCCCATCGCCCGATCGCTCGACGCGTCCAACACCGATCGCTCAGACGCCCAGATCTGTCCCAGCGGCCTTGCGTTCGCCCGGCCAAGAAGACAGACGCCCGATCGCTCGCGCCAGAGGTCTCGCGGCGCTCGCGCGCCTCGCCGTGTCCGCTTGCCGAAGCCGCTCGCCCGCGCGCGCCGCCAGACGTTCGCGCGCGCGCGCTCGTCCTCGCCGAGCTGCCGCGCGCAAGCGCCTTCGCCGACGTTCGCCGCGCGCGTCCTCGCCGAAGCTGCTCGCCGTGTCCGCATCGCGACGCCCGCGCCCGCGCGCGCGCGCGCCACGAGCGCTTCGCCGCGCCCTCGCTCCTGCCGTCTTGCGTGCCGGCTGCGCGGCCAGCAGCGCGTCCTGCGCGTGCCGGCGGGCGCCGGCCAGCAGCCCAAGCTCGTGTCGTCGCGCGCGCGTGAGTTCCCGAGCCGAGCTTGTCGTTTCTATTGTTGTTTAGATATTTTAGATGCCGATTATTGTTGGTTTGCTAGGTTCCCGCCGCTAGCTCGGGATTGTTCCGCAGACTTAGGATTTATGTGTAGAAGCCTCCCACCAAGGTAAGGATTTCTTCTGAGGAGTTGTGTGGGCCTGCGGTATATATGTGATTGTTGTTTTGTATGCCCTGTGTATGATTACTAGCATGATTAGCCCTAGGTGCTCGCTCGTATTCTCGATCGCATGAACTCTTGTATTGTTTCTCATGTTAGCCCATGCTAGGTTGTTCCATTCTCGCATGTTCGATATCTGTCTTGCTTCGTAGTACCATGCTAAGTTCCTTGTATACATTGAGCACGTATTGGACCGCATTGATTGGATCGTTATTATTGTTAAGGTTTAGAATTCAGGTAGATAGCATCATCCGGGCCCGATGCATAAAGTATCTTGCATCTATGGCAAGGACGATTGAGACAGTTCTCCGTCCTTGGACCCCGTGAGGGATTAGCTATCCCAACCCCAGAGGCCCCGCAATCTTGGGTGAGGGTGGTAGTCTAAGCGATGCCCCAATGGTCGGGATGATGACTTGGCAATGCCTAGTCCCCGGCGGCCAAGACGCGTCCTCGGCGTGTTCGGCAAGAGCCCTTGATTGCCACTGTTAAGGTAAGGACGGCTTCGGTGTAAGCCTACCATGACCCGTTCCTTAGCCTCAGGTGCGGTGGTACAGGCTGACATAGTTCACGTGTCCAGGTCTCACACCCCTATGTCAGTGACACCGATCCAGAGATTTAGTTAGGCGTGGTATCCGGATATGGGCAGCTTGCCACTAGACCCGGCACCCCCCATAGTCTGTAGAAGCACGCGGTGCATCCTTACGCTCATTACAACACGATCGGAGAGCTCCTCGGGATCTTGAGCGATTGCACCTTTCGACGATCGGTGAGAAGCAGTGAGGCCGGGACTTGTTCCCGTATAGTGCGTTTAGTGTGTTGTGGTATTTCCGGACTAAGACCCCGAGTTGGCATCCGAGGTCCAAGTGTGGACTTAGCTATGTGCTCCGCTCTGTGTTTGTACTCATAGCTTGCATACATTCTTCTAGATGATCATGTATATCGTATTGTACCCCGGTTGGGGATTCTTCTGGGTAATTCGTTACTCACCCTTATTCTCGTGGTTTTCCCACGGTGTAATCAAGGCGGGAGACAGGATGACTGATGGAGGAGCTGTGATCATGGAATCCTGCTGTCATCTCTGATTATTCTATTTTATTTATCATGACTCTTGACTTTTGGTTATTTCCCCTGAATGCATGTAGACGGGCATAGAGCCCCCATGATGTTTTCTTACGTTTTATGGATTCCAGCATATTTGTACTTGTGGTTTGTTTTAATGGTTTAAATAAATCTCTGATCAGAGTATGCTTTTAGAAATGTATGTTTTGGTTGTTGAATGTTTCTGTTTTTACTTGGGATCCGAAATGTATTTTTCATAATATCTTTTATTTTCACTACATGCATTGGGGTAAAGGCCCATTTAGAGCCCCTTTTATTTTCCATGATCATCAGCACTCCGACAGTCATCAGGTACGCCTAGATTTATTGTTTTAGAAAGGAAAAGGGTTAAGAATTTACAATACCTATCATCTAGTGTATGCCTTGTTTGGTGTTGTGGAATGGTGACAGTGAGTTTTGATTCGTTGTTGGTTTGGATGTAGATCGCCAAAGATGCCAAGATTCGCATCGGGAGAGGAGGTTCGAGAGCGGTCGAGGTATCGAGGATCGGATCGAGCATGCGCAGGACATCGTCCCAAGCCGACATCGATGGCATTCCACCAAAGAGCTCCTCTGTTACGCCTAGAGCGGGCGTTGAGGCGATCTGAGCGCCGTGAGATCGCTCCCGGAGCAAAGTTTCTTTGAGTCTATGAGGGCTTTTATGGTCGCATGTTGAGTGACAGAGAGGCGAGACCAGTGCCTTGTTGGCGCGCATGCACGGGAAGAGTCCCGAGCCCGGATCGAGCGGTGACTCGATTGGTTCAAAGAGAGCTCGTAGCACCTCCGGCTCCACAGGAGCAAGTAGCCCCCGAGGCAGATATGGCAGAGGGTGCCGAGGAATTGGGTAGGTGGTGAAGGATTTTGTGAAGTGGAAGCCCGAGAAGTTTGATGCCACCGGTGATGCGTTATCGGCAGCCGGTGGATTGCCCATTTGGAGTACACCTTCACGATCATGGTGTGCCCCGATATTCAGAGGCCGAGATGTGCGGCTCATGTGCTAGGAGGCACGGCACGAGATGGTGGTGGGAGTCCACCTTGAGCGAGAGACCGGTGGTCTCCACCCGCTACTTGGGAGTTCTTCAAGGCCGAGTTCAAGGTAAAGTTCATCGGTGATGAGGCTCAGGAGAAGATGGTGGAGCTCTTCCGGAACACAAGCAGGGTTCGATTCCATTGAGGAATATGAGCGCAAGTTCTCGAGTATGGATATTTTGCTCCTCGATTGATTGCCACCCCGCAGTGAAGATTCGGAAGTTCATATCCGGTTTGAGGCGTGGTGTTTCCCGAGATGTCGGGGCTCGGCCCCCGACACTTATGCTAGGGCAGCCCCGATTAGCCACGATCTATAATGGGAAGTATCTGCTGGAGCGGGTTGTTGCCGCTCTGCTGGCGTCTGTCCCAGCGGTGTGGGGCGTAAGAGAAAGTTTGACTTTCGGGGTGGCGGCGGCGTCGCCAAGGGCGATTCAAAGCGGGATCGGCATAGGGCCCCGATCCGTTTCGGCCACGCCGGCAGCCAGGCGGTCGAGCGAGTTCTCGCTTGTGCTTATGCGGGAGGACCCACACCGGAGCTTGCATGACAGGCCCGAGTGTGTTTTCGTTGTGGTAAGGAGGGACATATGATCCGTTTTCGTCCTCGGCCCGGCTATGGCGGCTCGGCCAGTAGCAGCAGCAGCAGGTCGAGTGTTTGCTACGACCGTCAGAGGCCGAGCGCACGGATGCCGCCGTGGCGGTACGCTTCTTCTTTTTAGATCACTGCGCATTTGTCTTGTTTGATTCTCGGTTCTACGCATTCATTTGTATCTGTGTTGTTTCTTCAGTATATGACCCGATTTCCTATTCCGCTTTTCGAGGTGCCTTGGGTCAAGATTCGGTTGTTGGTTGGGTCATTAGAGCGGTTTTGCCCCTTGGGGGTATTTTGGTCTTTTGGCTCTCCAGGCAGATTTGTGGTCTTGAGGGCTTCGAGGTAGCTCTCGCCTTTGTTGAGGCTTGTTTGTTGTTGGTCATGAGTCCCGAGATGTTTGGGCTAGTCGTTTGGAAGTTCGGTTGTGGTTTTGGGTTTTGGCAAAGTGATGGTTGTTTGGGTGTTTCTTTTGGGTTTTGAGGCGGAGCCTTTAGTGTTGCTTTGGGAGTTGGATTTAAGTGAGTTTGATTGATTGGAAAAGATTTCTTTGATCGGGTCTCAAGGAGGAAGCAGGGAAATGGGATTTTGAGGTTTTAAAGTGGATAAGGATGGAAAATGGAATTAAAAATCCCATTTTTTCCTTTTTCCCATTTTCCTTTTATTTCTCTTTTTCTTTTCTTTTTTCCCCAAAATGCATCTTTCTCTCTCCTTCTCTCTCTCTCCCCGAGCACCCCCACCTAGTGGCCTAGCCATGGCTCGCGCCCAGCCGTCGTGCGGCCTTGGCTCGCCCGCGCCAGCTAGCCCGAGCCAGCGTCGCGAGCGGCCGAGCTCGCGGCGCGCGCGCCCGCCTCGCCCAGCCCAGCGTCGCGCGCCCTCGCCGTGAGTCGCCCGGCCGCGCGCCCTCGCGCCTGCGTGTGTCGTGTCGCCCGGTGCGCCTGCAGTGCGAAGCCGAGCCACAAGAGCCGCGTCGTCGCGTCGCCCGAGCCTCGCCAGCGCCCCTCCGCGCGCAGCTCGCGCCCAGCGCCCGTGCCAGCGCGCCCCAGCGCGCCCCCTGCGGCCCCAGCGCGCCCAGCCAGCCCCTTTGGCTGCCTAGCCCGTGCAGCCGGCTCGTTCGAGTGTCAGCCGCGCCTCGTGAGTTGCTCCCGAGCCGAGCCCTATTTATTTTAGTGTATTTAGGGCTATTTTATGATTATTGATGTTTTTGCTTGGCTCGATATAGGTTGCTCGGGTTCGATCGCAGTTAATTTATTGTGTGTTGTTGCCTTCCGACCAGGTAAGGATTTCTTACCGGAGTTGTGTGGGCCCTGCGATATTGTCATGATTTTGCCTTGCTTGTTTGCTGACTGTTATGAGCATGATAATAATAGAGCAGCTTTGATTGATTTCTGCTAGCATGTTTGCTTGATATTACATGTTAGTGCCATGCTAGGTTTGTTCTCTGTAGGCATGCTTATGATTCCCGCTTAAGCTCGTAGTATCATGCTAGGTAGTGTGATTGATGTCGGTTTTGCTTGCTAGCCGGGAATCATTGCTTTTTGCTCTGTACTCTTAGATAGAGTTGTAGGGTTTGTCATCATCCGAGGTGAGCGGACATAACGTACTTTGTCCCCAGCGATCGGGAGTAGTGTGCGACGCATAACGTATCTTGCTTCCCCTGGTCACTAAGGTGGATTTAGCTCGGTCGGGAATAAAGTGTGCGCAAAGATAACGTATCTTGCTACCCGCCCGACCAGCCCGGTTGTGGAATTAGCTACCCACTTCGGCATAGCCTAGTTTGTAGCCTGCTAGAGCGGAACCCTGCCACGGCGTAAGCCTGCCTTGGCCGGTTCTTAGCTTCAGGTCGGTGGACCAGGCTCCACAGATGAGCGCCGAGGGCCTCGCGCGCATCGTGTGATCAGTGACACCGCTTCCGAGTCTTAGGCATGCGTACCTGGCCCGCGTAGTTTGCCCTTAGGCCCCCGCATTTACGCCGGTTGCAGAAGAGCATGCGGTGTGCGTGCACACGCGTTAGATGCCGGATCGGAGAGCTCCTTCCGGGCTAATGTTCGTGAGTACACCATTCCTTCCGTTAGAGCCTGACTTCGGGTACTCTCCCGTAAGTCCAGATTAGCAAGGGTAAGAGGCCCTTGAGGACATCCTTGGGATCGGTTTTTGAGCTGATCAATTTAGCTGAGGGAGAAAGACCCTCGAGAGATGTCCCGAGATTGGTTAGGATAACCAATCATTAGGCCGGAAGTAGGAGACTTAGATGATTCCGGAAGTAGGAGACTTAGATGGCTCAGATCTTTCTTTGTAAGCTCGTTGAGCTATGATCTGTGTTGGTAGCTGTTTGCTTGCATGCTTTGGTTCTAGATGATTGATTATATCGTATTGTACCCCGGTTGGGGATTCTTACTGAGTAATTCGTTACTCACCCTTACTTATCTTTCAGGAAACCATGGCGCGAGGCAGGATGGCTGGAGGAGGAGCTGTGATCATGGAAACCCGTTGTTCAACTCTGAGATTTATGTTTATGTTTTAAATGTCCTCTGAATGCATGTAGTTGGGCACGGAGCCCTAGGTTGTTTTATGAATGTATTTCCGGATTCTAGCATTTTTGTAAATGTTGTAAAGCTTGTATGATTTAAATAAATCTCTGATCAGAGTAAGTTTTGGAAATGTATTTGTCTTGGAACAGGTGCTTGGAAACAGGGACAGGTTTCAAGAATTTTGTATTGACTTTTTAAATGAACTCTTGCCGGTTTTTGGTTTTTACTTAGAATCCGAAACAACCCTATTGCAAATTCTAGTGTTGATTTGTATGCATGCATTGAGGTAAGGGCCCATTTAGAGCCCCATTCGGGTCGGGTCCTTACAGTTGGTATCAGAGCTCAGAGTCATAGATTCTGTAGACTGACCTTTTGTTGTAGGTCGTTTTTCCATGATCATCGGCCTCAGAAGCGATCATCAGTGCACGCCTAAGTTATTATTTTAAAGAAAAGGGTAAGAATTTACAATACTTTTCATCTAGCTTTTATGCCTTGTGTTGTGTAGCTGAGACGAAGGTGTTCTCGACTCGTTGTTGGTTTGGGCTTAGTGAGCCATCATGCCAACTTTTCGCGATCTGGCAGCGATTTGTTTAGCAACTTGTTGAGGTATCCGAGATAGATTCGGATGCCCTGGGACGTCGCCCCCAGGGAGGTAGAGCTTAGACTCCGTTGGCCATGTGTGGCCCGATTCTGTCGCTTTTCCCTAGTGAGAGGGTGGAGGTGCTTCGTGCAGATCGCCGATATGTTGATCGCACCTGCAGGAGCAGGACGCTTGGCGAGGTTCGGACCGAGGAGTTGGACCGATCGTGTTGATGTTGAGGCCGCGTCCAGGTTGTTAGGCCCGCATGCCGATTTGGCCCCGGCAGTTGAGTTGCCTAGAGGAGGGGGTAGAGGCTAGTAGCGCCTCAGGTGAGACTCCTTGAGCGAGTGTGCTCCAGCCATGAGAGTTTTGATGGCGTGTCTTTAGCTATCGAGAGGGCGGAGTCCTGTGCGCATTTGTAGAAGCGTAGTGAGGAGTCCGGGCACGGATAGCCCGGTGGCTGAGTTTGTTTCAAAGCATTTCCCAAAGAGCTCTTGTAGCCCGGAGGTTCCGGGAGGGCATGATCAGCGAGTTTATTCAGATGAGTTTGTTGGCGTTGATGGAGCCGCCCGGTTTGGCAAATGGATGCAGAGAGCTCGATGTTTTAGTAAGTCCTACCGCTAGTAGTAAAGTAGTTGGCCAGTTTGAGTTGAGCATCCGTGTGTGGGATGCCCCGCTGCTCGAGGCCGAGGTGTGCCGTTCCGGTCTTTGTTTGGTTCATCGGATGGTGGTGGAAGTCCCTTGTGAGAGGTGGACTAGCAGAGTCTCCACCGCCGCCCGGATTGTTTGGCAAGTTGCCGTGTTAGTGGCTTGAGGCGGATGAAGGGTCATCTTTGCTCCCTTGAGAGCTCTTTGTTGTTTAATGACCCACTTCCTCGAGATGTGGATTTGGTAGTAGTAGCACTTGAGGTGCATTGGTTGGTGTGCCACTTTGGCACTAAGTCCGGGTTCGAGCTTGAGTTTGGCTTGGGCATAGCAGATGGTTCTATGCCGTTCGGAGTTCAGCGCACTCGTTTAGCCTTGGATCCGTTTATGGCAGTTGCACCCGTTTAGGTCGTGCCAGAGGGCTAGTTCAGTGGTAGTCGATGGACTACAAGCGAAAGGATGCTCGAGAGGAGCCGGAGCCTCTTCCTAGTGTTTCTGGAGGTTGAGTAAGTCAGCAGATTGGTTGGTAAGTGTTGGTGCGCTTGAGCCTCGCGCTAGTGTTAAGGCCAAGAGTTTTCTTGTGGTTGGTAGTACGGTCAACTACCTTCGAGTGCCTTTATCTAAGGAGAGTTGAGCATCGTAGATGCGAGTTTGGTCGAGAGAGGACCACGAGTTGGATGCTCATGAGATGATTTGGATGCCTATGAGGCGAGTTGGATGCCATGATTCGAGTTGGATGCTTTTGAGGCGAGTTGAGCTGATGCCTTGCGAGAGGATTTGGATGCCTTATGGGTAAGCACCCTTGGTAGAGGCTTGGTATAAAGTAAGTTCGGTGTGGCATGGTTATGCCTTAGTAAAGCAAGGTTGCCTCAGCTTTGAGCATCGTGTGGAGTTGGAACTTTTGGTGTTCCTTCGGTTGGAGTTCAGTTGGAAACTGAACAGGTGCGGTGGTAGCAAAGCCGCGCAGTTTCTGATCGCCTTGGCTAAGAATGTTGTTTGGATCCTTTCCTTGGGTAGAAGCCTTGTTGAGAGGCTGATGTTTGAGTAGGAGGATGACGCATTCGGTAGCGTTTCGGGTCCTCTAGGTTCCCAAGGAATTGGAGTTGGCCTGCATGGTTGAGATGCTGGAGAGAGTTGTGCCTGTTCAGGCATTTGGCTGTTAGCTCGTTTGTCGGCCGTATGTGTCAGAGGGTGATCGGAGGATCCCTAGGTTTTGGAGAGCCTCTCCAAAGCTCAGTCAGGCCCAGGTAGTGAGTTTCAGTTGGCAAGCTGGAGCCGTGTAGTTTGTAGCCTCGGTGAGGTGCTAGCAGTCTTGGTAGACTAGCAAGCTAGTGTTTGTTTGGAGTAAAGTCCGGATTGGTTCCGGTGTGGTGGCAAGTTGATGCTTGGTGTTGACCAAGGTGTGGTTTGGAGCTGCTAGTGATTTAGATGTTGTTGCTCTAGTGGAGCATGATAGTGAGCGTATGTGGAGCTCTCTGTCCTTTGGTTGTCTGTTTGTAAGAGCCGCTTCCTTCGGGGATTTGTCAGGTTCTCCTTTGGGCTTGGAATTGATGGTAGTGGTGCTAGCAAGAGGGAAAAAATTTGTTGGCTACTTGGAAGTAGTCGTTTGTTCAGTTAAGCGGATTCTTGGTTGGTGTTTTAGAGGCTGCAGTAAGGATTGTTTTGCCTCTTGTGAGTGTTTGGCCAAGATTTGGTTCTCTTGTTGTTTCGAGAGCTAGTTCGGTTCTAGCTGAGGGCGTTGCCCTAAGGTCTTTTTCCTAGTCAGTAAGTTTTGGGAGTTGACCCCTCCCTCGGCAGTTGAGTAAGTTTTGTTGGTTCCGGATTTGTGATCCGATTGGTTGAGTTTTCCCTTGGGTGTTGCTTCCAAGAGAGTTGGTTGCTGTTGCCTTGGGTTTGAGAAAGTCAGCGAGCTTGTGTGAAGTCCGTTGCCCTTCAGAGTTTGCTTGCTGGGGAATTCGTTTCCTGTTTTTGTAGGAGTCAGCTTAGCTCCAGAGTTGTGTAGTTGGTCGGAGTAGCGCAATGGTGTTGTGAGAGGGTCCTCGCATTGTGTTGTTAGCAAGCAAGAGTTGTTTGTCCCCGCAAGGGCGGTGTGACCCAGAAGAGTTGTTTACGGCAAGTTGTTGGTTCTTTGGAGAATGAAGATTTCCCTTTCCCTCTAGCCTCTGTGGTGGTTGAGTTGCTCCATGGATGTCAGCCTCGAGTGTTAGCTTCTGAGGTAGTCTTGCGGAATCGTGTGGCTTAGGATTAAGCTTTGAGGTCGTCGTTATCCGTTTTCCTTGTGAGGTTTCGGGAGTGGAGCTTCTGGTTGGAAGTTGAGTTAGGCTTAAGCTTAAAGGAGAAGTCTTTTGAGTAGCCAGTTGGATTTTAAGAGTTGAGAGGTAGCTTGGAGGCGAGTGTCGCTCGTTATAAGTTTGGGTTGAGTTCACTTTGAGCAAGCCCTTCTCGGGCTTTGCTCCTTGTTGTTGTGCGCTCGCAGTTGGAGTAGCAGAGCCGTTTGAGTGAGTTGGCACAGAGGTGCCGTGGCTTTGGTTGGTAAAGCCGTTGAGCTGTTTTCCTCAAGGTGTTGTGCCGCAGAGAGCTGCGTGATGGTTTAGTCCTTGCAGCCCGAGTTTTCCTTGAGAGGAATTTTTGGTGGTTTCCTTGCCTGGCAGTGTTTTCTTTGGCCAGTTGCTAGTAGATTTGCATGGAAAAGTTTGCTTTCGGCCGTTTGGTTTCGGAATCTGGAAGGGTTTAGTTGTTTGGCGATTTGTTGAAGGGTTGAGTTTGTTTGTTGTCAACTGTGAGTTTCCAGAGGAGTTTTGCCAGTGCGTGGTGTAGAGCTTCATAGCTTGTGGCCAGTCCTCGAGATTCTTTGAGAGTAGCACCGTTTTAGAGTTGGTGCGAGTTGAGGACGTGGTTTGCCGTCTGTTCCCTTGGAGTTCGATGTATGCCCAAAGATGGATGGCATTGTGGCCTTGAGTTTTTGAGAACCCAAGAGAGTTTTGGTTCTCGAAGAGGGCTAGTGTTGTTGGCCGAGAAGTTCGGTTTGGTGGATCGGTGGAGTTTTCTGGAGCTGTTTTTGTCTTAGGACTTTCGAGGACGAAAGTCTTATAAGGAGGAGTATTGTGTGACCGATTTCCTATTCCAGATTTTGAGGTGCCTTCGGGTCAAGATTCGGTTGTTGGTTGGGTCATTAGAGCGGTTTTGCCCCTTGGGGGTATTTTGGTCTTTTGGCTCTCCGGGCAGGATTTGTGGTCTTCAGGGCTTCGAGGTAGCTCCTGCCTTTGTTGAGGCTTGTTTGTTGTTGGCTGCGAGTCCCGAGATGTTTGGGCTAGTCGTTTGGAAGTTCGGTTGTGGTTTTGGGTTTTGGCAAAGTGATGGTTGTTTGGGTGTTTCTTTTGGGTTTCGAGCCCGAGCCTTTAGTGTTGCTTTGGGAGTTGGATTTAAGTGAGTTTGATTGATTGGAAAAGATTTCTTTGATCGGGTCTCGAAGGAGGAAGCCGGGAAATGGGATTTTGAGGTTTTAAAGTGGATAAGGATGGAAAATGGAATTAAAAATCCCATTTTTTCCCTTTTTTCCCATTTTCCTTTTTATTTCTCTTTTTCTTTTCTTTTTTTCCCCAAAATGCATCTTTCTCTCTCCTTCTCTCTCTCTCTCCCGAGCACCCCCACCTAGCCCGACCCCTAGCCATGGCTCGCCCACCCGGCCGTGCGGCCTTGGCTCGCCCGCGCCAACTAGCCCGAGCCCAGCGTCGCCAGAGCCAGCCCGAGCTCGCCCAGCGCTCGCGCGCCCCTGCCTCGCCCAGCCCAAGCGTCGCGCGCCCTCGCCGTGAGTCGCCCAGCCCGCGCGCCCTCGCCCTGCCCGTGTCCGTGTCGCCCGGTGCGCCAGATCAGGCCGCGCCGCAGACAAGCCGCGTCGCGTCGCCGAGCCTCGCCAGCGCCCCTCGCGCGCGGCTCGCGCGCCAGCGTTCGTGCCAGCGCGCCCAGTGCGCCCCCCTGCGGCCCCCAGCGCCCGCCCAGCCCCTTTGGGCGCCTAGCCCGTGCAGCCGGCTCGTTCGAGTGTCAGCCGCGCCTCGTGAGTTGCTCCCGAGCCGAGCCCTGTTTATTTTAGTGTATTTAGGGCTATTTTATGATTATTGATGTTTTTGCTTGGCTCGATATAGGTTGCTCGGGTTCGATCGCAGTTAATTTATTGTGTGTTGTTGCCTTCCACGGTAAGGATTTCTTCACGGAGTTGTGTGGGCCCTGCGATATTGTCATGATTTTGCCTTGCTTGTTTGCTGACTGTTATGAGCATGATAATAATAGAGCAGCTTTGATTGATTTTTCTGCTAGCATGTTTGCTTGATATTACATGTTAGTGCCATGCTAGGTTTGTTCTGCCGGCATGCTTATGATTCCTGCTTAAGCTCGTAGTATCATGCTAGGTAGTGTGATTGATGTCGGTTTTTGCTTGCTAGCCGAGGAATCATTGCTTTTGCTCTGTACTCTTAGATAGAGTTGTAGGGTTTGTCATCATCCGCAGGTCGAGCGGACATAACGTACTTTGTCCCCACTGATCGGGAGTAGTGTGCGACGCATAACGTATCTTGCTTCCCCGGTCACTAAGGTGGATTTAGCTCAGGTCGGGAATAAAGTGTGCGCAGCATAACGTATCTTGCTACCCCGCCCGACCAGCCGGTTAGGAATTAGCTACCCACTTCGGCATAGCCTAGTTTGTAGCTGCTAGAGCGGAACCACGCCACGCGGCGTAAGCCTGCCTTGGCGGTTCTTAGCTTCGTGTCGGTGGACCAGTGCCGCACAGATGGCGCGAGGGCCTCGCGCCATCGTGATCGGTGACACCGCCCGAGTCTTAGGCATGCGCGCACTGCCCGCGTAGTTTGCCCTTAGGCCCCGCATTTACGCCGGTTGCGAGAAGAGCATGCGGTGTGCGTGCACACGCGTTAGATGCCGGATCGGAGAGCTCCTTAGGGCTAATGTTCGTGAGTACACCATTCCTTCCGTTAGAGCGACTTCGGGTACTCCCGTAAGTCCAGTTAGCAAGGGTAAGAGGCCCTTGAGGACATCCTTGGGATCGGTTTTGAGTGATCAATTTAGCCGAGGGAGAAAGACCCTCGAGAGATGTCCCAGATTGGTTAGGATAACCAATCATTAGGCCGGAAGTAGGAGACTTAGATGATTCGGAAGTAGGAGACTTCCGATGGCTCCAGATCTTTCTTTGTAAGCTCGTTGAGCTATGATCTGTGTTGGTAGCTGTTTGCTTGCATGCTTTGGTTCTAGATGATTGATTATATCGTATTGTACCCCGGTTGGGGATTCTTACTGAGTAATTCGTTACTCACCCTTACTTATCTTTCAGGAAACCATGGCGCGAGGCGGATGGATGGGTGGAGGAGGAGCCGTGATCATGGAAACCCATTGTTCAACTCTGAGATTTATGTTTATGTTTTAAATGTCCTCTGAATGCATGTAGTTGGGCACGGAGCCCTAGGTTGTTTTATGAATGTATTTCCGGATTCTAGCATTTTTGTAAATGTTGTAAAGCTTGTATGATTTAAATAAATCTCACGATCGAGTAAGTTTTGGAAATGTATTTGTCTTGGAACAGTGCTTGGAAACAGGGGACGAGTTTCAAGAATTTTGTATTGACTTTTAAATGAACTCTTGCCGGTTTTTGGTTTTACTTAGAATCCAGAAACAACCCTATTGCAAATTCTAGTGTTGATTTGTATGCATGCATTGAGGTAAGGGCCCATTTAGAGCCCCATTCGGGTCGGGTCTTTACATTTGCTGAGCATGCTAAGTTGAGGCTAGAGCCTCTAGGTTTTGAGTTATCTATTGCAACTCCTTCGGGAGTTAGTATGTTAGCTAGAGATAAAATTAAGGATGGCCGGATCGAGATATCCAGGAGAGTTGCTTGTAGCCACACTCATAGTTACGCCTATGAGTGGTTTTGATGTGATTCTTGGTATGGAGTGGTTATTTCGCTAACCACGCGTTGATTGACCGCCACCGGAAAGAAGTAGTGTTCAGGGCCGCCAGTCGGCCCTGACTTTAAGTTTCGTGGAGTCGAGGGTGGAGTTTGCCCGCCGATGGTGTCACCGTGAAAGCTCGTCGTTTGCTAGCTCATGGAGCTTGGGGCTATTTAGCCAAGTTATGCGGGAGAGCCGCCCCGCTGTCTGTTGATCAGTGCCGGGTCGTGCAGGAGTTTGCGGACGTGTTTCGAGGAGTTTGCGGGTTGCCCCCAAGAGAGAGGTTGACTTCACAATTGAGCTCGAGCCAGGACCCTCCCTATCTCGAAGGCTCCGTATCGTATGGCGCCAGCCGTGAGTTAAAGGCAAGATTCGATTTGCGGGAGATGTTAGATCGAGGGTTCATCCGTCCGAGTGTGTCCCGTGGGGAGCACGATTCTGTTTGTGAAAAAGAAGGATGGTTCTATGCGCTTATGTATTGATTACCGCGAGCTTAATAAGGTGGTGATGAAGAATAAGTATCCGTTGCCCGTATCGATGATTTGTTCGATCGGCTTCAGGGAGCTTGAGTGTTCTCCAAGATAGATCTCGAGATCCGGTTACCATCGATTTGCGTATCGGGGATGCCGACATTCCTAAGACGACTTTCGAGTCTAGATATGGTCACTATGAGTTTGTGGTCATGTCGTTTGGATTGACCAATGCCACCCGCGTTCATGGACATGATGGATAGGGTGTTCAAATCATTTTTGGACAACCGTCATCGTGTTCATTGACGATATTCGATTTATTCGAGGTCTAAAGAAGACCATGCAGAGCATTTGAGGCAAGTATTGGCGGCTTTGAGGGAAAACCGGCTTTATGCGAAGTTTTCCAAATGTGATTTCTGGTTGGAGCGGTGGCCTTCCTAGGCCACGTAGTTTCGAGAGATGGTATAGCCGTGGACCCCGCGAAGATTGAGGCCGTGAGTTCTTGGGCCAAGCCGACTTGATTCTGCCGAGATTCGCAGCTTTTCTGGTTTGGCGAGGTTGCTACCGTCGGTTCGTCAAGGACTTCTCTGCTTTAGCCTCGCCCCTCACTCGTCGACGAGGAAGGGTGTCGAGTTTGTTTGGGACAGCAGTGTGATGAGAGCTTTGCCGAGCTCAAGCTGCGCGATTTGACTTGACACGATGTTGGCGATCCGGAGGGGACAGTGGTTTCGTGGTCTCTGATGATGCTTCCAAGTTTGGATTAGGTTGTGTGATGATGCAAAGACGGGAAGGTCATTGCCTATGCTTCCGTCACCGGCCGTATGAGCAGAACTACCCGACTCATGATATGGAGTTGGCGCAGTGGTGTTTGCAATCGAAGATTTGGAGGCATTACATGCACGGTGAGCGGATTCGGATGTTTACCGATCACGAGAGCCTCAAGTATCTGTTTACTCGTAAGGAGTTGAATATGAGGCGAGAGGAGATGGTTAGAGCTGGTAAAGGATTATGACTGCGAGATTTTGTACCATCCGGTAAAGCCAATGTAGTGGCCGATGCTTTGAGCGAGAAGAGCGTCGCACTCTGCGGCGTTGTTGAGTTCAGCCCGGTTTTGCGAGAGAGAGTTCGAGCGGGCCGAGGTTGCATTGTTGTTGGGAGAGGTTACCGCCAGTGGTAGCTCGATTGGACTGCTCAAAATCGATTCGATTCAAATGGATTATAGATGCGGCCGGTTGGGTGACCCCGCACTTAAGAGATTGGTTGACAGAGTCGATCTTGTGGTGACTTTGACTTTGTGTATTCACCAGACAGTGGGTTGACTTATAGAGGCCGGTTGTGTGTTCCGGACATTGCAGGTTTGCGAGCCGAGTTGCTCTCGGAGGCCCACTGTTCCTTCTTTTGCTTGGCACCGGGGTACCAAGATGTATCAGACCTTAAGCAGACTTTTCGGTGGATGGGGATGAAGAGAGATGTGGCAGAGTTTGTCGTAGGTGTCTCACTTGTCGGCAAGTGAAGGCACCTGTGCAGAGGCCGGTGGTTTGTTGCGACCACATCGAGTGTACCCAGTGGAAATGGGAAGAGATCTCCATGGACTTTATCTACGGTTTGCCAAGGACTCGAGGAAGTTCTCTCGAGTTTGGGTGATAGTCGACCGTTTGACCAAGAGCGCACACTTCATTCCCGGTAGAGACACTTATACCGTGGGAACAAAGGGCGTAGCTGCTTTTGGAGCGAGATCATCCGTTATCATGGTGTACCGGTGAGGATTGTGTCCGATCGTGACTCATGGTTCACTTCTCGTTTCGAGAGCGCTCCGAAGGGTTTGGGCACAGAGTGCGATTTCAAAGATGACTTTTCACCCTCGGACGGATGGTCGGTCGAGAGAGTGAATCGATTCTCGAGGATATGTTGAGGGCTTGTGTGTTGGATTTCCCAGTGCGATTGGGACCAGATTACATTACTTGATGGAGTTTGCCTATAACAACGCTTACGATCGGCGATTCGGATGGCTCCATTCGAGGCATTGTATGGTAAGCGTTGTCGGTCCCCCGTGTTCGGGAAGAGGTCGGTGATAGACGAGTTTTGGGTCCCGAAAGTTCTGCAGATTGACCAATGGTGCAAGCGAGTAAGATTAGAGCTCGTATGTTGACATTTCAGAGCGAGTAGAAGAGTTACGCCGATGTTTGCGCGCCGAGATTTGGAGTTTGAGGTTGGTCGGCATGTGTTCCTTAAGGTTGCTCCGATGCGAGGTGTTACGAGGTTTGCAAGCGTGGGAAGTTGAGTCCCCGTTTTGTTGGTCCATTTGAGATCCTAGAGAGGATTGGCGAGTTGCTTACAAGTTAGCCCTACCTCCGTCTCTATCAGTGGTGCATAGTGTTTTTCATGTATCGATGTTGAGGCAAGATGTGCCGGACGTCGCACATTGTGGACTTTGAGCCTTTGCGGTGAATGAGGATTTGAACTTCGAGGAGAAGCGGTGAGGATCCTTGCCTTTGAGACCAAGACGTTGCGTAATCGCGAGATTCGTTTGGTAAAGGTTGATGGAAGAGTCGGGGGTTCGAGGAAGCCACTTGGGAGCGGGAAGACGAGATGAGATTGCATTACCCCGAGTTTTTTGTCTTAAGGACTTTCGAGGACGAAAGTCATAAAAAGGAGGGAATATTGTAACGACCTGTGTTTTTCTTCCGGTCTTCCGTGTATGCCCTAGGGGTAATTTGGTAATTTGGTCGGGCCGTCGTGGTCGTTTGTGTCCTTTCCGATTACTAAAATTATTGGATGGTTTTATGTAGGTTTTTGGAGGGGTTTGTGGTTTGGTTTGAGCACGGTTTGATGCAAAAGTAAAAATAAAGGAAATTGTCTTTGCAATTTGGGGTTTGAACCGGGTCTCTGGGAAGCTTGTAGAGATGTGTGCCAATTGAGCCATTAGGTGCTCTTGTTACTCTTTTCGCATCACATCTTAGTTAACCTTGGATTTTGGAGTTTTGGTGCATTTGGTTAAATGAAATAGAATTAGGTTATTTCATCTTCTTTTCCAAAGCATCTCTTGGCCGCCCAAGCTCTCCATCTCCATAGCCTTGCCGATTCTTCATCCTTGCATCTCCTTGGGTTCGATCATCATCATTCCGGGTAGGTATTGATCTTCTTCTTCTTCTTCTTCTCATCCGTTTGGTGTGCGTTTGGCCAAGTGAAAAGAGGTGTGTTGTGTGTGTTGTGTTGATTGCAGCCAGCCGAGTGTAGCCGAGCCAGCAGACAGATCGCCCATCGCCCGATCGCTCGGCACGTCCAGCCGATCGCTCGCACGCCCAGATCTGTCCCAGCGGCCTTGCCGTTCTCAAGAAGACACATATCGCCGATCGCTCGCGCAGAGGTCTCGCCGGCGCTTCGCGCGCCCTCGCCGTGTCCGCTTGCCGAAGCCGCTCGCCCGCGCGCGCGCCCGAGCGTTCGCCGCAGCGCCTCGCTGCCAGCTGCTCGCCGCTGCGCGCGCCGCTCGACGTTCGCCCGCGCGCTCCTCTCGCCGAAGCCGCTCGCCGTGTCCGCATCGCACGCCATTGCGCCGCGCGGCGCCGCCGCTGAGCCTTTCGCCGCGCGCCTCATCCTGCCGTGCTTGCCGTGCGGCCACGGCCAGTAGCGTCCTTGCCGTGCTGCGCTCGCCGAACCCCAAGCTCGTGTCGTCGCGCGCGCGTGAGAGTTCCCGAGCCGAGCTTTGCTGTTCTATTGTTGTTTAGATATTTTAGATGCCGATTATTGTTGGTTTGCTAGGTTCCCGCCGCTAGCTCGGGATTGTTCCGCAGACTTAGGATTTATGTGTAGAAGCCTCCCGACCAAGGTAAGGATTTCTTACAGGAGTTGTGGGCCCTGCGGTATATATGTGATTGTTGTTTTGTATGCTGTGTATGATTACTAGCATGATTAGCCCTAGGTGCTCGCTCATTATTATTCTGATTGGCATGAACTCTTGTATTGTTTCTCATGTTAGCCCATGCTAGGTTGTTCCATCTCGCATGTTCGATATCTGTCTTGCTTCAGTAGTACCATGCTAAGTTCCTTTGTATCCGTTGAGCACGTATTGGACCGCATTGATTGGATCGTTATTATTGTTAAGGTTTAGAATTCGGGTAGATAGCATCATCGGGCCCGATGCATAAAGTATCTTGCATCTATGGCAAGGACGATTGAGACAGATTCTCCGATCCTTGGACCCCGTGAGGGATTAGCTATCCCAACCGGTAGGCCCCGCAATCTTGGGTGAGGGTGGTAGTCTAAGCGATGCCCCAATGGTCGGGATGATGACTTGGCAATGCCTAGTCCACGGCGGCCGCGCACGTCCTCGGCGTGTTGGCGAAGAGCCCTTGATTGCCACTGTTAAGGTAAGGACGGCTTCTGGTGTAAGCCTACCATGACCCGTTCCTTAGCCTCAGTGCGGTGGTACAGTGACATAGTTCACGTGTCCGAGTCTCACACCCTATGTCGGTGACACCGATCCGAGAGATTTAGTTAGGCGTGGTATCCGGATATGGGCGGCTTGCCACTAGACCCGGCACCCCATAGTCTGTAGAAGCACGCGCGGTGCATCCTTACGCTCATTACTGGCGCCGATCGAGAGCTCCTCGGGATCTTGAGCGATTGCACCTTTCGTATCGGCGGGTGAGACAGCCGAGGCGGGACTTGTTCCCGTATAGTGCGTTTAGTGTGTTGTGGTATTCCGGACTAAGACCACGAGTTGGCATCCGAGGTCCAAGTGTGGACTTAGCTATGTGCTCCGCTCTGTGTTTGTACTCATAGCTTGCATACATTCTTCTAGATGATCATGTATATCGTATTGTACCCGGTTGGGGATTCTTTACTGGGTAATTCGTTACTCACCCTTATTCTCGTGGTTTTCCACTGTAATCAAGGCGGGAGACAGGATGTGATGGAGGAGCCGTGATCATGGAATCTCATTGTCATCTCCGATTATTCTATTTTATTTATCATGACTCTTGACTTTTGGTTATTTCCCTGAATGCATGTAGACGGGCATAGAGCCCCCTGGGATGTTTTCTTACGTTTTATGGATTCAAAGCATATTTGTACTTGTGGTTTGTTTTAATGGTTTAAATAAATCTACGATCGAGTATGCTTTTAGAAATGTATGTTTTGGTTGTTGAATGTTTCTGTTTTTACTTGGGATCCGAAATGTATTTTTCATAATATCTTTTATTTTCACTACATGCATTGGGGTAAAGGCCCATTTAGAGCCCCTTTTTGGGGTCGGGTCTTTACAATCACTGAGTTGGAGGTGTAAGACCTTGATGGGCATCCTAGGTGTGTAAGTCCCCGATGGGCATCACTGAGTTGGAGGTGTAAGACCTCGATGGGGATCCTAGGTGTGTAAGGCCCTACTGGGCATCACTGATTCTGGAGGTGTAAGGCCCCGATGGGCATCCTAGGTGTGTAAGGCCCCATTGGGCATCATTGATTCTGGAGGTGTAAGGCCCCGATGGGCATCCTAGGTGTGTAAGGCCCCACTGGGCATCACTGAGTCCTAGGTGTGTAAGGCCCCACTGGGCATCACTGAGTCCTAGGTTGTGTAAGGCCCGAAGGGCATCCAAGTGTAGAACCTAGGATAGGCTGTAGATGAAAGCCCTTGAATAGGCTCGCTCTAGAAGTAGCTCATAGCCTAATTCAACCGTTTTGCTCTAAGTCATTGTTTTATTTGCATGTATACTAGGGTGCTAGATGACTGATGTATCGTATTGTACCCCGGTTGGGGATTCTTACTGAGTATGTTGATACTCACCCTTATTTCTGTGGTTTTTCCACCAGGTAACTTGGGATAGCACCAGGATGGCTAGCGGAGGGAGCTGTTTGATCATGGGGGCTGCCGGCACTCTGTCGTTTATTGTTTGCATTTATTTATTCAAAGCATGTAGGTGGGCAGAGTCCTAGGGAATGATGTTAAAGTTGTTTAAACTGTTTTGAATGTTCTTTTATAAAATCGCCGGGCTTATTTTACCTTATTGGATTTGCTTTATGAAAATTGTTGGTTATGTTTTAAGTGTTCCCCGTTTCCAAATGTTTTGAAAAAGTTTTAAATATGAACACTGAACCGCTTGTTGAGATATTTAACTTGCATGCTGAGTGAGGACCTAGGTTTAGGACCGTATTTCAGGTCGGGTCCTTACACTACTGCTGAGTGAGTTTCGGATTGAAAATCAAGGTTCTTTGCGTTGACATCTAACACTAAAGCAGACAGGATATTTGGGTCTGGTAATGAAAGAGTCAGATTTGAAAAACAATTGAAGAAGATCGGTCCATTTTTGAGGTTGGACTCGACCATTCCAAGGAGAGAATTTGTATATGTTTTGTGTCTCTTGTCTCGAAGGGAAACAAGGACTGGGATGTCTAGACCGAGTCTAAACAATGGTTTAATGGCTACTTGAACCATTCCAATATGATGACGAAGAATCATGTTCTTTGAGAATAGGTTGAGCGTTGTACTATCTTGATCGATAGGTACTACATGTTCAGAAAGTTAGATACAGTTCTTCTGTAAGAACATTGAATTAGGGTTTTTGTAAACCAGTTTTGACTCAATCTTTGAAATCGACCAATTGTGAAGGGCTTCTTCAACCTTGGCGATTTGCAATTCATTTTGACTCATGTTTGAGAGATGAAGGTCTGAACCTTCAGAAAATTAAGAAGATGAAGATTTGAAATCTTCTTCATTTGAATCAAGTTTCTCTTTACCTTTGAATTTCTTAATCTTAGCTAAAAGTTTGGACATGAATGGCGGCTTCCAGGATTCCTTTCTTCGAAATATAATTCTTCAGTTACTAGATAGAAAATCTGCTATCCTATTTCTGCTGGTCCAAAACGGTCTCACCGCACTACACTACGACTTACGGCCAAAGGAGAACATCGGGCAGGATTTGTGACACCATTGGTGAGCATGCTAGACCCACTCTCACCATGCGTATGAGACCTACTAGGATTTGTTGTCCCCTAGTGACCAAGCTTCTCTACTCATAGGATCCATCAGCCTGGAGTGGGTATTAGAGATTGTCCTTGAGATTTGTGGTTTCTTGTGGATATTTTGGTCTTGGGTATGTGGCCTTAAACTATTATATGTTGTGTGGATCAATGAGACCCTTCGCCTAAGAGCTTGGGTTTGATGGACCCTTTGATTATGTTGTTGATCTGCATGTTTGTGATGCTTTTGACTTGACATATGTCTTTACCCCCAAGCTGGAGGATCCTAATTGAGTAAGCAAAAACTTAGCATTGTGTGGATTGTCACAGGTACTACAATATTGTATCGAGATGGGTGATCGTCGAGCTAGAGATGACCATGGGACCTATGCATTTATTCTGTTTAGAATCTATTAGATTATTCTTTCTCTATGAACTATTTAGGGGCATGCTAAATAGTGTGCATGTTTTATCGAGCTTTTATGTTCGACTCTTGGGTACCCTATTATTTTTTTATCGATTTATTATTTTATAAATTGATTTTTTTTATAGTTATTTTAAGTCAAACACTATTTATCATGCATTTAAAGTTAAAGGACATAGGTTTAGACCTTGATTTGGGTCGGATCCTTACATAATCTCAATTACAACCTGGTTATGAAAGTTGTCAATAATGTAGTTCATAGAAGTAAGCATGTTGTTGAATAATGTGAACAAGCTATTGAGTCCCATTAACAATTAGATTAGTGAAGACAATGGAGAAATAAAAAAGAATTGAGCATTAGAGGCGTCTTATTTGTGCTTCGTTGCCACAACAGACTTGTTGGACCATGCAAGTAGGTCTCATTTGGGTTTTAGATTTGGTTTTGGACAGAAAATTAACAAACAACTTATTAACTATATTTATATATATGTATGCACGTGTGAGTAAGGTACAGTCACGTGCGGGGTAAAGGAAGGCCCTATATAGCTGTCGGCCACATGGCAGATTCGTTGGAACTGTTATTTCACCCTCCTTGAATCCCGGGTGTGACACGCCGTTTCTTAGGATAGGTATCGCTGGCACAAGTTTTTTAATACTTTTTTTTTAAAAGCCCGCATAAGCTTCTTTTCTTTTTTTTTAATGTTTGTTATGTCCACTTATGTTTTTGTGATTCTTGAAGACGTTTAATTTATAGTTTTAGTGACACCCTGGTCTTACGTTTTCTTTTGGAAATTTGCACTGTATAGCAATTTTTTGACCTAAATTTATAATTGTAACAACTTTTTAAAAATAATTCGTTTATAGTAAATTCTGCCTCTTTTTAAAAAAAAATTTATATACCTTTTTTATCGAAAATTTTGATAGAATCTATCATTCTCTAGTGATGGAAGTCTATCAATTTTATCAGTAATTGATTCTATCGGTCTTTATTGAAAGAATCTAATAGAAGTCTATCAATTTACTTTATTTATTAGTAATTGATTTTATCCGCCTCTGTTAATAGAATCTATCAATATGGAAGTCTATCAATTTACATTTTTTGCAAATATTTTCATTATTTTAACCATTTTGTAATATACATGCAAAAACCCATTTTCTTTTTTTACAACGTTTAAAAGTCTATTTTGATTTTTATAGTAGTTTGTGTTTGGTTTATTTTGGTCTACAATATTTTTGAAAAATTACATATTTTATTTTTATTTTTATTTTTTAGTAAATTTCTTGGAGCATAATTTCAGCATGTCATATCGTTTAGGAGCATGTTTGTTTTGGATTAATTCAAGATTTTCGTGAAATAAACATTTCAATTACCTAAATTATTATGTAGAAATATGAGATATTCACATATGTGGTCGAATATCTAGAATGTCTAAACACAAGCCATATAAATACCTTTTTTAGCACCACATATAAATACTTTTGTATGCTTCTTTCAAAACATGAATTTCTAGATTCTCATGTCAGGTATCTATTAAAAACATTTTTTTCATTGACTAATTTTAAATATTACACATTGTGTCCATGATAAATGTCCAGTTAAACTTATTTAGATATATATTTCTTGTTTAGATGTGAATAAAAGATAAGAAGAAACATATTTTATCTTAAAACCTTAAACTGTGGCTAGAGTAGGAGAATCATTTTTGGACTATTATGTTCATTGATTGTTTTAAAATTTCAAACATGCCACTCATGAATATTAATATTATTAAATATATAAGAAAAAAAGAGGAATTAATACATAAGTAAGTGGGGTTGATTTTGCATTAACTAAAAATTAACCACTCTCAATAAATAGATAAAATGTTGCAAGTTGGAGTTAAAAGCCATTTTGTCCCACTCTCAATAAATAGATAAAATGGTTACAAGTGAGGTTAAAATGCATTTTGTCCCATTTATGACTTCATAATCAATTTTTAAGTTTTAGAATTCAAAAGATTTTGTAATTAACTCTAATGGTCTACTATAAAATGAGGCTTCATTCTCACTTCCTCTCTAATATGTTTTGTTTGCACTTTTTCTCAAGTTCTCAAATGTTTCACTCTTCAAAGTCTATATAAATGTTGTGTTGTTGCATTCAAGTTGTATGTGAATCAAGGGTTGAATCAATATTTTGAATTCGGTTTATGATTGTCAAATTTACTTTTATAAATTTGAGCAAAAAATATATGTGTAACGGCCCAAAAATTTCATCCCGGTCATCCCGAGAGGCCCAGGGGCATTTTGGTAATTTTGGGTCGGGCCGACAGGGCCGGTTATGAAATTGTTAATTGCCGGAAAAATTATGAGTCGATTTGAATAGGATCGGGAATTTTGGTGAAGACATTTGGGCTTGGGAAAAAGTAAAAATAAATAGGGAATTAAATAGCGCGTTGAGTGAGATTCGAGCCAAGGACATGCCGTATGCTAAGTGAAAGCACTGCCAGCCGAGCCACTGGGCGCGTTTGTTATATTCATCGCACGATCTAATACATATGCCAGTTTGATGCGCGTTTTGGTTTAAAAGGCCAGCTCGCCCGAGCTTCTCCTTCTTCTTCCCCATTTCCTTCGCGATTTTCTTCTCCAACCGACTGCGTTCCTTCGCGATTTTCTCCCTCGCCGACCAGCCAATTCTGAGCTCCTCCTCTCCAATTGAAGCCCATTCTCCCCTCGAGCGGTGGTAAGTTCTTCCTCTTCTTCCTTTCCTTCGAAAAATCCGATTTCTTTCCCCCTGGTTCTGATTTCGTTCTGCCGGCCGTGGGAGTGAGGAGATTCGTGTGGTTTTTGTGTAGCTAGTGTAGGGGAAGTGGTCCAGCTTCAAATCGCGCGTCGAATCTTCTCCAATCGCCCGGAATCGAGCTCGTTTTCTCCGATCCTCTATTCGCCCCTGTTCGCCCCTGTTCGCCAAGCTCGCGTGCGCAGAAGCAGCCCAGCCGCCGAGCCTCGCCGCACACCGCGCGCGCGCCTCGCCCAGCTCCGTGTCACGCCGTGCTCAGTATGCTGCTGCGCGCGCCCGCGCGCGCCTCGCGCCGCCGCATCGCCAGCATCCGTCCGCGCCCAGCGCGCGCACCAAAGACGCCCATTTATGCGCCCAGTAGCGCCCAGCCAGCCCGTTCTTTGCCCGTTCGTCAGGCTGTCGGCTCGTTCGTGCGTTAAATCTCGCCTCGTGAGTTGCTCCCGAGCTGACCCTTGCTTATTTTATTATATTTAGGCCTATTGTGTGATTTTTGTTGTGATTGATAGGTTCTCGATAGCTAGTTCGGGTTCGCTCGCCACTTAGGGTTTTCGTGTCAAATCGTCCCCGACCTAGGTAAGGATTTCTTACCGGAGTTGTGTGGACCCTGCGATATTATATGTGATTCTTTGATTATTTGCTTGTTTGTGTTTATTGACATGTGTAGCTAGGTATTCTATTCGAATTCCCGATTAGCATGATTTTCCTGATTTAATTCTCATGTTAATCCATGCTAGGTTGTTCCTTTCTAGCATGCTCGTATCTTGTTCCTTGCTTTGTAGTATCATGCTAGGCTCGTTGTATTCTTATTGGGCACGTATTGGATTTTATGGAATTGTTTCTTTGTTTGCTAGGCGAGTTAGAATTGCGGTAGATAGCATCATCCGGAACGATGCATAAAGTACCTTGCATCCATGGCGGGGACGTCGAGCAAGTCATTCGTCCCTGGACCCCGTGAGGATTAGCTAACCCAAGCGGTAGGCCCCGCAATCTTGGGTGAGGGTGGCGATCGTTAAATGCCCCAACCGTCGGGATGATGACTTGGCATTGCCTCGTCCCGGCGATCGGCACGTCCTCAGCGTGTTCGGCCGTAGCCCCTGATTGCCACCTGTTAAGGTAAGGGCGGCTTCCTGGTGTAAGCCTACCACAACCCGTTTCCTTAGCCTCAAGTGCGGTGGTTCAGTGACATAGTTTACGTGTCGAGTCTCACACCCTATGTCGGTGACACCGATCCAAAGATTTAGTTAGGCGTGGCAGGATGGACATGGGCAGCTTGCCTCTAGACCCGGCACCCCATGGTGCTGTAGTAGCACGCGGTGCATGTTTACGCTCATTCTGGCTGGCAGCCAGGAGAGCTCCTCGGGATCTTGAGCGAGTGTACCTTTCGTCGACGTGAGAGAGCAGTGAGGCGGGACTTGTTTCTCGTATAGAGGCGACTTATGTATTGGATTGTGTGGTGATATTATTCCGGACTAAGACCTTAAATTGGCATCCGAGGCCCAAGTGTGGGCTAAGCTATGTGCTCTATTCTCGTGTTTATATTCATAGCTTGCATACGCTCATCGAGATGACCATGTATATCGTATTATACCCGGTTGGAGATTCTTCTTGAGTAATTCGTTACTCACCCTTATTATTGTGGTTTTTCCACGGGTAACCAAGTTGCGAGACAGAATGGTGAAGGAGGAGAGCTGTGATCATGGCCCGATCTTCCAACTCACGATTTTTGTATTATGACTCTTTATGTTTTGTTTCCCTAAATGCATGTGGCGAGACACTGAGCCCTAGGATGTTTTGTAAATGCTTTGTGGATTCCAGCATTTTGTATCCGAACAGTTTTGAATGGTTTTTAGTAAATCTCGATCAGAGTATACTTTGGAATTGTATTTATCTTGGAAGCAGTGCTTGGAAACAGGGGACAGTTCGATGAAATTGTCTAGTTTTTAAAGGGGTTATTTTGAATGTTTTGTTTTAATTGGAATCCGAAATCATGTCTGCATTTAAATGTCCTTTACTTTGAATGCATGCATTGGGATAAGGGCCCATTTAGTGCCCCATTCGGGTCGGTCCCTTACGGTTGGTATCGAGCTCGAGTCATAAATTCGTAGTTTGACCTTTTGTTGTAGGTCGTTTTCCCATGATCACCAAAGACTCTGGCGGTCATCAGTACGCCTAAGTTTGCTTTTTGTTGTAAGAAAAAGGGTTAAGAATTTACAATACCTGTCATCTAGTGTATGCCTTGTGTAGTGTTGTGGAGCGGAGACGAAAGCGAGTTCGACTCGTTATTGGTTTGGGTTTAGAGCGCCATCATGCCAACTTCCCGCAGTGTGTGATGTATGATGTGGCTTGTTGTGGTATCCAGGTAGGTTCGGATGCCCTGGGACATCGTTCCAGAGGGAGGTAGAGATTGGACTCCCATAGGCCAATGTTGGTAGCCTTCGAGGAGATTGATGAGGCATCTTTGTGCTTCTGTGAAGTGTGGTTGTTGTAGCCAGTAAGCCAGAACCCTGTAGTTAAGGGTGCAGCAAGCAGTGTTCTCTACGGACTGGATCCTTTGGTGGTTTCCTCAGTTGTTTGGTAAAAATGAACACTCTTCTTTTGGTAATCCCTAGAGTAGGGCTAGCTGCTGCATGTTGAGAGAGCCGGCAAGAGTTTGTTGAGCATCCTGTGGAGATGCAAGAGTAGGCTGTGAGCCTTCAGCTTGAGGAGATGCCTTAGGCATGGTTGTTGGAGTTGAGCCCTTGTATGCCGAGCCAGAGTTCGTGTCACTTGAGGTTGTGACCTTGTGGCCCCGTTGGTAGTAAGATGTGGATTTGGTAGTAGTGGCACTTGAGGTGCATTGGTTGGTGTGCCGCTTTGGCACTAAATCTGGTTAAGGCCTGAGTTTGGCATGGGCATAGCAGATGGTTCTATGCCGTTTGGAGTTTAGCGTACTCCTTTAGCCTTGGCTCCGTTTATGGTAGTTGCACCTGTGGAGGTCGTGCAAAAGGGCTAGTTCAGTGGTAATCGAAAGATTTCAAGCGAAAGAATGTTCGAGAGGAGCCGGAGCCTTTTTCCCAGTGTTGCTGGAGGTTGAGTAAGTCAAGCAGGTTGACGGTTGGTGAGTGTTAGTGCGCGTGCATCTCACGCTAGTGTTAAGGCCAAGAGATCTTTGTGGTTGGTAGTGCGGTCAACTACCTTCGAGTGCCTAAATCTCAGGAGAGTTGAGCATCGTAGAAGCAAGTTGGGTCCAGCTGAGGGACCATGAGTTGGATGCCTATAAGGTGAGTAGGATGCCTTGTGAGAGGAATGGGATGCCTTATGGGTAAGCACCCTTGGTAGAGGCTTGGTATAAAGTAAGTTTGGTTTGGCATGGTTATGCTTTGGTAGAGCAAGGTTGCCACAGCTTCGAGCATCGTGTGGAGATGGAACTTTGGGTGTTCCGTTGATTGGTTGTATCTCTGCCAGGAACTGTGACGAACCCAACCCAAAACATGGTCCTAAACTGGGGTTCTCACTCAGCATGCAAGTTAAATATGATAACAAGCGATTTAGTGCTCATATTTAAAAACCATTCAAAACATATGAGAAGGGGGAACCCTTAAAACATAAACCACAGTTTTCATTTAAACCATCCAACGAAGTAAAACCACCTGGCCAGTATTTATAAAATCATACAATACAATTTAAACAACTTTTTAAACAATGTTCCCCTAGGACTCTGTCCATTTACATCTTTGAATAAACAATGCAACAATAAAAGACAGTGTCTGGCGGCTCCCATGATCAATCGGCTCCCTCCGCTAGCCATCCTGGTGTTGTCCCAAGTTACCTGAAAGATAAATAAGGGTGAGTATAAAGATACTCAGTAAGAATCCCCAACCGGGGTACAATACGATACATCCGTCATCTAGCACCTCTACAAGCAAGCAAGCGACCATCAACATGATTATAGCTCAACGAGCTCATAAGAAAAGATCTGGAACCATCGGAAGTCTCCTACTTCCAGAATCATCGGAAGTCTCCTACTTAGGCCTAATGATTGGTTCTCATAACCAATCCCGGGACACCTCGAGGGTCTTTCTCCTCGGCCATTTGATCACTCAAAAACCGATCCCAAGATGTCCGACACCCTCGAGGGTCTTTCTCCTCGACCAATTGATTAGCTCAAAAGCCAATCCCAATGGGTGTCTTCAAGGGCCTCTTACCCTCGCTATACATCCGGACTATCGGAGAGTACCGAAGTCCGGCTCTAAAGCTGGAAGGAATGGTGTACTCACGAACATTAGCCCGAGGAGTTCTTGAACCGCAAGAATTCAACGCTGGCGTGCGCGCACACCGCATGCTCTCTCAAACCCGGCGTAAATGCGGGGCCTAAGGGCAAACTACGCGGGCCAGTGCACGCATGCCTATGACTCGAAGCGGTGTCGCGATCACGATGGCGCGAGGCCCTCGGCGCTCATCATGCGGCTGATCCACCGACACGAAGCTAAGAACCGGCCAAGGTAGGCTTACACCGTTGGCGGGGTTCCACTCTAGCGAGCTACAAACTAGGCTTTGGCGGAGTGGGTAGCTAAGTCCACAACCGCGGGTCGGGGGTAGCAAGATACGTTATGCTACGCACACTTTACTCCCGACCTGAGCTACTAGGGACAAAGTACGTTTTTTCCGCTAAGCCTCTGGATGATGACAAACCCTACAACTCTATCTAAGAGTACTGAGCAAAAATCAATGATTCACGGCTAGCAAGCAATGACCGACATAAATCACATTACCTAGCATGATACTACAACTTAAGCGGGAATCACAAGCATCTTTGTGTAACAAACCTAGCATGGCACTAACATGTAAAATCAGGCAAACATGCTAGCAAGAATTCAATCAACTCCTCTATCTCTAACATGCTCATAACAATCAGCAAACAAGCAAGGCATATCGAGATATATCGCAGGGTCCACACAACCACGGTAAGAAATCCTTACCTGGGACAAGCAGAAAACAATAATTATAATAAATCTACGAGCGAATCCTCGAGCCTCTAAACGATCCCAAACAGCCTGAACATCAAACAAAGCACCCAAATGAACACAATAAAGCACCCAATAAATCAACAACGCCAGACCAACAAATCAGGTCCCAACGAAGAAAAGACTCGGAAAATACCATCCGAGAAGCCACAAGGCTCGGGCCAAACCAAACACACACAAGCGGTGTGCCGGCAGGCGTAGGCTGGCCGGGCGCAGCATCGGCGCGGCTGGGGGCTCGGACACGGGCGCAGAGGCAGGCACGCTGGGCGCTAGAGGCGCAGGCACGCGGCGCGGGGGCATGGAGCGCGCGCGCGGGCGAGGCGACGCAGGCAGGCGCGCGGCGCGAGGGCGCGAGCTCAGCAAGCACAGGGGACGGCGCGCACGGGCGCGAGCGACACGAGGCGCTACAAGGACGCGACGGGCTCGGGGAGCTCGATCGCGCGCGGCCGCGGCGAGGTGGGCGACGCGCATCTTGGCGCGGCTCGGCATGAAGGCGGGCGACACGGACCTGGGCGAGCTGGCTCGTAGACGGCCTGGGCGAGGCAGATCTGGGAGACGCAGGGGCCTGGGCGACGCGGGCTTGGGCTAGCAGAGCTGGGCTCGACGCGCACGGGCGAGCTGGGGGCGAGCTCGGGCGGCCAGGGGGGCGAGCTGGGGAGCTCGGGCAGGGAGGAGAGGGCCAAGGGGGGCACGGGCTAGAGGAGAGAGAAAGGGGGAAAATGGGGGAAAATTGGATTTTTTCCTTTTTTTCTTTTCTTTTTCTCTTTTATTCTTATCCAAACTTAAATCCAACTTTATCCAAATAAATCCAATTTTATTCATTTTCCAATTTTTCCAAAAATCCTTAAAATCCTTAAATCTCATTTCCCGGCTTCCTCCTTCGAGACCCGACTAAAGCAACCTTTCCAAACAACAAAACTCACTGAAATCAACCTCCCAAACCAATACTGAAGGCCCAGCTCGAATCCCGAAGGAAACACCTAAACAACCATCATTTTGCCCAAAACCCAAATCACAACCGAACTCCCAAACGAATAACCCAAACATCTCGGGACTCGTAGCCCACAACAAACATGCCTCAACAAAGGCAGAAGCTGCCTCGAAGCCCTGAAAAACCACAAATCCTGCCCAGGGAGCAAAAAGACCAAAATGCCCCTAAGGGTCCAAACGACTCTAACGGCCCAACCAGAACCATCAAATCGAGGCAGGAAGCTCCTCGAGAACCGGGATAGAAAACTGGGCCGTTACAATACTCCCTCCTTATAAGACTTTCGTCCTCGAAAGTCCTAAGAAGAAACGGCTCTAGGAATACTCCACTGATTCCTAGCCAACTGAACTTCTCGGCTAATACAACACTAGCCCTCTACGAAAACCAAACCCTCTTGGGTTCTCAAAGGCTCAAAGCCACAAAGCTAACCATTCTGCCAAAGACTAGCTCAACAAAGACTGGGCAAAGCTAACCAAAAGGCCACTGCTCCGATCCGCTCAAGGATCTCAAAAGTCCTACAAACCAGGGGCTCAATCTAAACCCTGCTAATCCAACACGGAACACCTCTCTACGGTGTTACTCTCAGCAAACTCGCAAACTGGGCACAAGCTCCAAAACTCAACGCCACGCACTGGCGTAACTTCTCTGAAACTCACTGTTTGTTAACAAAGCGGCCTCAACTCTACACTATGCTGGCCAAACAACTGAACCTCTCAGGTTCCAGAAACCAAACGGCCTACTCATACATCACATGAGGCCAGCGAACCACAAAGCTTGCCTAAAGCCTTAACGAAAAGCAAACAAATCACCAACTGGTGATTGATCCAAAAAGGCAAACGTTTCCAATAAGCACAAGCTGAAACTTCAGCTACGGCCAACCCTAAATGGCCAAAACCAGGCACAGGCTCCACTCGGCCTAGCCAACAAACAGGAGCCTCTCAACGGCCGAACACAAACTTTTCCATGAAAATCTACTAGCAACTGGCCAAAGAGAACATTGCCAGGCAAGGAAACAACCAACGCTCCTCTCATGGAAATCTCGGCAGCAAGGACCAAACCCTCATAGGGCTACCAGCAACACAACAGCTTGAGGAGAACAGCCCAAAGGCTAACCAACCAATGCCACGGCACCTCTGTGCCAACTCTCTCAACTGAGGCTCAGCTAACGCCAACTGCAAAAGCACAACAACAAGAAGCAAAGCCCGAGAAGGACTTGCTCAGCAGAACTCAACTCAAGCTCATCGCGAGCAAAGCTCGCCTCCAAGCTACCACTCAACTCTTAAGTCCAACTGGCTACTCAAAGGACTTCCTCCTTTTAGCCAAGGCCTAACTCATCTTGCGACTAGAACCTCCACACTCGGAACATCGCAAGGAATACGGACTGACGAGGCTATCTCCCAAGATAACACTCGAGGCAGGCATCCATGGTGCAACTCAACCACCATAGAAACTAGGAGTTCCTCAAACCCCAAAGAACCAACAACTCACCAGCAAAAACACAACTCTTAAACTGGCTGGCCACCGCTCTTGCGGGGACAAACAACTTCGCTTGCTAACAACACCATGCAGGGACCCTCTCGCTGGGCTAACCACTGCGCTACTCTGATCAACTACACAGCTCAGAAGCTACGCTGACTAGCTCAAACCCAAGGGCAACAACAGCCAACTCTCTTGGAAGCAACACCCAAGGGGAAACCTCAACCGATTGGACCACCAATCCAGAACTAGCAGAACTTACTCAACTGCCGAGGGAGGGGTCAACTCCCAAAACAACCTGACTAGGAACAAATCCTCAGGGCAACGCCCTCTGGCTCGAACCGAGCTAGCTCTTGAAACATCAAGAGAAACAAAACTTGGTCAACACCAAGCACCAACTAGCCTCCATAAACCTTCTGCCCAAGGCAAGGATCCGAACAGCTCTCTCAACCATAACAATCAGAAACTACGCGGCTACTACCACCGCTCTTGATCAGATCCAACTAAACTCTGACCAAGCTAAGGACCAACAAGAAAAACTTGCTTAAACAACAACCCGACAATGAGCACGGCATCCTTACAACCAAAGCTTGGGCTCTTGCCAAGAACCAAAGCCTTGACAACCCAAAGACTGAGCACTGGCTCCTCAACACGAACCCTTCGTGGTTCTCCAAACATAAACCACGGAACGAGCTACACAAAAGTACACCGGCGTGTACAGCTCCAACTAGATCCAAAGCCATCAGGGGCTCTAACACAGGGCAACTTTTGCCTCCAAACAGAGCCACTACTAACCAGGGAGCAACAAGAGTCCAAACCCTCTCGGGGCCAACTCACCACGAAAAGCCACATTGGCCAACTTACTCTACAAGAGCAAATCCATACCAAGCAATCAAACCTCAAGCCAATGTGCTCACTAAACGCGCTCCGATCAGCCATCCAACTCATGGCTCTAACACTGGATTCATCACGCATCCTCAATGCCAACACTACCCATACTAGGGTAACTCAAAGGGTAGTCGAATCATGCTACCATCAAACTGGCTCACAGGCTGACAACACAGGCGCGAGAACTCGAACGCGCTAGCTCTTAATAACCTACAACATCCTTTGCACCCAACTCTCGGTAACCAAGGAAAGCTCCTCCTTTCCCTCGAAAACCTCATACTTGTAGTCCTCTGACTACCACCGAGCTAGATCTCTTATGCAACCAAACAGGTGCAACCTCAGGAAATGGGTACAAGACTAGCGGGGATGCTATACTCTGGGCGGCCATGGAACCACCTGCACAACAAAGCCAACTGGCCTCAATCTATGCCTCCTCTCAAAGCCTGGTGCCAACAGGCACAACATCCTTTACAACACAAATCAGCCTACAACGAGCTTTATGCCCCTCTGAGGAAAGGTCACACTCCAAGTGACGGGGCAATGGCACTCAACACAAGAGTCCAAGAACTCGAGCAGCCTAATCTCTAGCATCTCGACCAACAGACATGCCAAGGCCTACTCCTACATCCCACTCGATGCTCAACAAAAGCTCAGGCTAACTCCTGCATCTCACTCGATGCTCAACAAAGCTCAGGCCAACTCTTGCATCTCACTCGATGCTCAACTGAAGCTCAGGCCAACTCCTCGGGTGGCAACAACTAGTTCCACACTGGGAACATCCAATCAAAAGAGTGCTCCACTCTACTAGCCCGCTGAAATCCACAAATGGATAAAACCCTGGCAAGCAAACTCCAAATTGCACCCTGGCTACGAGGGCACTAAAAGAACTGGCTGCACAACGACAGCAGGCTTGCAAGGGGGGCAAAGATGGCTCTACATCTGCCTCAAGCCACTAACATGGCAACTTGCCAATCAATCGGGCGACTGGTGGAGACTCAGCTAGTCCACCTCTCTCAAGGGACTACCACCATCAACTGCTGTACCAAACATGTAAAGACCCGACCCAAAAGGGGCTCTAAATGGGCCTTTACCCCAATGCATGTAGTGAAAATAAAAGACATTATGAAAAATACATTTCGGATCCCAAGTAAAAACAAAAACATTCAACAACCAAAACATACATTTCTAAAAGCATACTCTGATCAGAGATTTATTTAAACCATTAAAACAATTCACAAGTACAAATATATTTGGAATCCATAAACGTAAGAAAACATCCTGGGGCTCTGTGCCCGTCTACATGCATTCAGGGAAATAACAAAAAGTGAAGAGTCATGATAAAATAAAATAGTCGGAGATGACAAAGAGATTCCATGATCACGGCTCCTCCTTGACCATCCTGTCTCCCGCCTTGATTACTGTGGAAAGCCACAGAATAAGGGTGAGTAACGAATTACCCAAAGTAAGAATCCCCAACGGGGGTACAATACGATATACATGATCATCTAGAAGAATGTATGCAAGCTATGAGTACAAACACAGAGTGGAGCACATAGCTAAGTCCACACTTGGACCTCGGATGCCAACTCGTGGTCTTAGTCCGGAAATACCACAACACACTAAGCGCGCTATACGGGAACAAGTCCGGCCTCGGCTGTCTCATCATCGTCACGAAAGGTGCACTGGCTCAAGATCCCGAGGAGCTCTCTCGATGGGCGCTGTAATGAGCGTAAGCGCGCGCACCGCATGCCACCGCAAACTCGAAGTGCCGGGTCTAGTGGCAAGCCGCCTGTGTTCGATCCACCATGCCTAACTAAATCTCTCGGATCGGTGTCACCGACATAGGGTGTGAGACACGACACGTGAACTATGTCACCTGTACCACCGCACCGAGGCTAAGGAACCGGTCGTGGTAGGCTTACACCAGAAGCGGTCCTTGCCCTAACAGTGGCAATCAAGGGCTACGGCCGAACACGCCGAGGACGTGCCGATCGCGGGGACGAGGCAATGCCAAGTCATCATCCCGACCGTTGGGGCATTTAACGACCGCCACCCTCACCCAAGATTGCGGGGCCACCGTTAGGGTTAGCTAAACCCTAACGGGATCGTGGACGAGTACCATCTCGCACGTCCCCTGTCGGGGATGCAAGTTACGTTATGCAACCGGCCCGGATGATGCTACCTACTTGAACTCTAAACCATAACAATAATAACAATTCATTCAATGCGGTCCAATACGTGCTCAACAGATACAAGGAACCTAGCATGATACTACGAAGCAAGAACAGATATCGAACATGCAGATTGGAACAACCTAGCATGGGCTAACATGAGAAACAATACAAGAGTTCATGCCATCAGAATTGTAACAGAGCACCTAGGCTAAACATGCTAATAATCATACACAGCATACAAAACAACAATCACAAATATACCGCAGGCCCACACAACTCCGGTAAGAAATCCTTACCTTGGTCGGGAGGCTTCTACACACAAATCCTAAGTCATGGAACAATCCCGAGCTAGCGGCGGGAACCTAGCAAACCAACAATAATCAGCATCTAAAATGTCTAAACAACAATAGAAAAAGCAAGCTCGGCTCCGGGAACTCACGCGCGCACGACGACACGAGCTTGGAGGCTGCAGCAAAAAGGTAAGGTTTGGCCCTTGGCGCCTGCACGCAGACGGGCAGGACGCTAGGCTGCTGTGCCGCCAACCGCAACGGCAGGGACGCAGGCAGCGCGCTGGCGAAGCGTCTGGCGGCGCGCGCGGGCGCGGCGTGCGATCGCGACACGGCGAGCGGCTTCGGCGAGGACGCGCGGCGGCTGGCGGCGAGACCTCACGGCGCGCGGCGAGCGATCGGGCGAGGACGAACGACGATCTGGCTGCTTTATTGCTTTGGCGCGATCCGGCGTCGCGGGTCTCGACCGGGCTGGACGTCGCGCGCACGAAGCGTCTGTCTTTCTTTGGCCGACAGCGCAAGGTCGCTAGGCGGATCTGGCGTGCGGCAGGGCTGGTTCGACAGATCTGGGCGTGCGAGCTGGGCTGGTTCGACAGATCTGGGCGTGCGAGCTGGTCGGCGATGATGGCTGCTCCTCTCGGCTGGCTGCAACCAACACAAACACACACACACTCTACATCTTACCTTCGGCCAGCATCAAAAACCAAATGAGGAGATGAAGAGGATGAAGACTTACCGGAATGATGATGATCGAACCCAAGGAGATGCAAGGGAAGAAGAATTCGGCAAGGCAAAGGAGAGGGAGAGCTTGTGCGGCCAAGAGGAGTTTTGGAGAAGAAGATGGAATAACCTAATTCTATTTCATTTAACCAAATGCACCAAAACTCCAAAATCCAAGGTTAACTAAGATGTGATGCAGAAAGAGTAACAAGAGCACCTAATGGCTCAATTGGCACACATCTCTACAAGCTTCCCAGAGACCCGGGTTCAAACCCACTGCAAAGACAAATTCCTTTATTTTTACTTTTGCATCAAACCTTGCTCAAACCAAACCACAAACCCCTCCAAAACCTACATAAAACCATCCAATAATTTTAGTAATGGAAAGGACACAAACGACCACGGACGGCCCGACCAAATTACCAATTTACCCCTAGGGCATACTGGAAGACCGGGAAGAAAAACACGGTCGTTACAATATTCCCTCCTTTTTATGACTTTCGTCCTTGAAAGTCCTTAAGAAGAGAAATAGCTCGGGGGTAATGCAATCTCATCTCGTCTTCCCGCTCCCAAGTGGCTTCCTCGGAACCCGACTCTTCCATCGAACCTTTACCAAACGAATCTCGCGATTACGCAACGTCTTGGTCTCAAAGGCAAGGATCCTCACCGGCTTCTCCTCGAAGTTCAAATCCTCATTTCAGTGCAAAGGCTCAAAGTCCACAATGTGCGACGGGTCCGGCACATCTTGCCTCAACATCGATACATGAAAAACACTATGCACCACTGATAGTGACGGAGGTAGGGCTAACCGGTAAGCAACTCGCCAATCCTCTCTAGGATCTCAAATGGACCAACAAAACGGGGACTCAACTTCCCACGCTTACCAAACCTCGGAACACCTCGCATCGGAGCAACCTTAAGGAACACATGCTTTGACCAACCTCAAACTCCAAATCTCGACGCCGAACATCGGCGTAACTCTTCTGCGCCGCTCCGAGTTTGTCAACATACGAGTTCTAATCTTCTCGCCTTTGCACCATTGGTCAGCTGCGCAGAATCTCGGGACCCAAAACCCGTCTATCACCAACCTCTTCCCGAACACAGGGGACCGATAACGCTTACCATACAATGCCTCGAATGGAGCCATCGAATAAATCGCCGATCGTAATCGTTGTTATAGGCAAACTCCATCAGCATCTGAGAATCTGGTCCCAACTTCCGGGAAATCCAACACACAAGCTCTCAACATATCCTCGAGAATCGATTCACTCTCTCGGTCGACCATCCGTCCGAGGGTGAAAAGTCAGGTCTTTGAAAATGCACTCTGTGCCCAAACCCTTCCGAGCGCTCTCGAAACGAGAAGTGAACCGCGAGTCACGATCGGACACAATCCTCACCGGCACACCATGATAACGGATGATTCGCTCCAAAAACAATCGCGCCTTTGTTCCACGGTATAAGTGTCTCGTCCGGGAATGAAGTGTGCGCTCTTGGTCAAACGGTCGACTATCACCCAAATCGAGAGAACTTCCTGAGTCCTTGGCAAACCAGAGATAAAGTCCATGGAGATCTCTTCCCATTTCCACTGGGTACACTCGGTGGGTGCAACAAACCGGTGGCCTCTGCACGGGTGCCTTCACTTGTCGACAAGTGAGACACCCGGTGACAAACTCGCCACATCTCTCTTCATTCCCATCCACCGAAAGGTCCGCTTAAGGTCTCGATACATCTTGGTACCAGGGGTGCCAAGCAAAAAGGGGAACTGTGGGCCTCCGAGAGCAACTCGCTCGCGCAAACCCGCAATGTCCGGAACACACAACCGGCCTCTATAAGTCAACCCATCGCTGGTTGTAAAGACCCAACCGAAAATGGAACTAAATCTAGGTCTTTACTCAAGATGCAAATTTAAAACATAAAAGGACCCGGCTGTGGTCGGATTAAAAGCTTTTCAAACACATGAACGGAAAACAATCAAAACAAAGTAAACATTCATTAGGCAAAAACGAACCATTCAAATTAAAGCAATGGATCGATCAAGACTTTACTTAAAAACATAAAATAGTTCAAATCATAGTTTTCCCTACGGATCTAAGTCCAACTACATGTTTGAAATCCAAAAGCAGTAAAATAAGACACGGACAGAGTGTCGGCGGCATCCATGATCTCCCAGCTCTCTCCGCTAGCCACCTCGGTCTTTGTCCCAAGTTACCCGTGGAAGAAACCACGATAAGGGTGAGTATAAACATACTCAGAAGAAGAACCCCGACCAGGTACGATACGATGCAATCTATCATCTAGCGACCTAGTACACATGCCACAAATATCAACACGGATCTTAGCTCAATGAGCTCACAAGGCAAATCGGAATCCACGGAAGTCTCCTACTTAGGCCTAATGATTGGCTCTCAAACCAATCCGGGACATCTCCAAGGGTCTTTCTCCCTTGGCCAATTGATCAGCTCAAAACCGATCCCAAGATGTCCGACACCCTCGAGGGTCTTTCTCCTCGACCAATTGATTAACTCTAAAGTCAATCCCAATGGGTGTCCTCAAGGGTCTCTTACCCTCGCTATAATAACCGGACTATCGGGAGAGTACCCAAGTCCGGCTCTAAACAAGAAGGAACGGTGTACTCACGAACATTAGCCCGGGGAGCTCTCCGAACCCGGCTACTAACGCTGCGATGTCTTGCGCACACCGCATGCTCTTCTCGCAACCGGCGTAAATGCGGGGCCTAAGGGCAAACTACGCGGGCAGCACGCATGCCTAAGACTCGGAAAGCGGTGTCACCGATCACGGTGAGTGCGAGGCCCTCGGCACTCATCATGCGGCACTGTACCACCGACACGAAGCTAAGAACCCGCCAAGGTAGGCTTGCACCGTTGGCGTGGTTCCGCTCTAGCGGGCTACAAACTAGGCTTATGCCAATGAGGTAGCTAATCCTCACCGGTTGTTTGCCGGGGAAGCAAGGTACGTTATGCTTCTCTCTACTCCCGACCGGTGGGGACAAGGTACGTTATGTCGCTCTCGGCCTCTAGATGAAGACAAACCCTATCATACTAGCTTAGACTACCAAGTACGTGATTCTGGCTAACATCCACAAAGACATCTGTCATACATAGCCTAGCATGATACTACGAGCTTAAAGCGGGAATCTCAAGCATTTGGAAGAACAAACCTAGCATGGCACTAACATGTACAAAAGGCAAAACATGCTAGCAAGAATTCAATCACTAGCTATCCTATCCACTAACATGCTCATAAAGGTAAACAAGCATACAAGGCACAATTAAGAAAGCATAGCAGGGTCCACACAACCACGGTAGGAAGTCCTTACCTGGAAACAAGTGGAGAATAGCTATCACAACCAAAAAGACCCTCGAGCTTAATACGAACTCGAGCAACCTAGGCATAAATAAAGCATCCTAAGTAAATACATACAACAGCCACTGTAAGCTTAGAAAACACAAAGGGATTGGTTCGGGAATTACCACCGAGAAGACACGGGCCTCAGCGACAAGGAGGGTGGCTTGGCGCCGCTGGTGCAGGCTTGCGCAAAGGCGCTGGGCGCTGGCGCTGGCGCTGGGCGCTGGGGGCGCGTGGCACGTCGGGCGACGCGCAGGCAGCGCGCGTGTGTGTGCGGCTGCAAGGCGGCGCGCGAGCGAGCGGCTCATTGGCCGGGCGCGCGCGAGGGGTCGTATTGGAGTGGGCGCGCTGTCGGGTCGCGCTGAGCGGCGGGGCGCTGCGGCGGCGCGCGCGTCTTAGGCTGCGTTGCGGCACTCGCGGCGACCACGAGCGACGTCCCGCGGCGGCGGGGTGCGGTGGGGTTGCTGGTTCGCAGCGTCGCGCCGCTGCGGCGAAGCGGTGGGGTGGGCGTCAATGTCGTGGTCGGTGCGTGGGGTTGTCGCGGGCAGGGTGTCGGGGCAGGGGTGGTGCGTGCGGCTAGGGTGGGTGGCTCGGGGTGGCTCGATGGTGTGGCTAGGTGCTGCTCGGCTAGGGTTTTAGAGAGAGAGAGAGAGAGAGAGAGAGAGAGAGAGAGAGAGAGAGAGAGAATGCGGCTCTAAGGGGAAAAATTAGGAGTTTCTTGATTTTCCTTCTTTTCCTTATTTTTAAATAGGTTAGGAGCCCTAAATTCCTTTCCCAAGGCTTTTCTCTTACGGGTCCCGCCAAAGAAATTCTTTTTCTTTTCTTTTAATTAAGACTCTTTTCTTAAAACTCCACATTCACCATTTAGGCAAGGCTCAAATCCCAAAAGATTAAATTAATTTTCCAATTAATTTTGTTATTAATTAGGGAAGGAAAGCGGGCCGTTATAATACTCCCCCTTAAAAGACTTTCGTCCCCGAAAGTCCTAAGACTGGAACAACTCCAGGGTAATGAGTCCTCATCTCATCCTCTAGCTCCCACGCCGCTTCCTCCGCCTCTCGATGCCTCCAAAGAACCTTTACTAAACTTATCTCTCGGTTGCGCAATACCTTGCGCGCCACAAGCCAAAATTTGCACGGGCTTCTCCTCGAAGGATAAATCTTTATTCAACTCTAGGGGCTCATGCTCTAGCACATGCGAAGGATCTCGCCACGTATTTTCTCAACATCGAAACGTGGAACACATTATGCACGCGCCCGACAAAGACGGGGTAAAGCTAACCGATAGGCCACCGCTCCGATCCGCTCAAGGATCTCAAAAGGCCCTACAAACACGGGGCTCAAATTTTGCCTCGCTTTCCAAACCTAACACCCCACGCATAGGTGCTACTTTCGGAAAACATGTTGACCCACCTCAAATTCCAAGTCTCTACGCCTCACATCGGCGTAACTTTTCTCGCCTACTTTGTCTTTGTCAACATGCGAGCCCTTATCTTACAGACTGCTGCGTCGTTCGTCATCATCCAAGTAACTCGGGTCCCGTAACTCGCCTATCCCCAACCTCCTCCCTAACACGGGGATCTGCAGCGCTTACCATACAATGCCTCGAATGGGGCCATCGAATAGACTTTGATAGCCGTTGTTGTAAGCGAACTCCATCAAGTACAGATCATTGGTCCCAAGCGCACTGGGAAGTCCAAGACACGGGCTCTCAACATGTCTTCCAGAATCCGATTCACCCTCTCACCGACCATCGGTTTGAGGTGGAAGGCGATCTTTGAAATCGCACTCAGTTCCCAGACCCTTCTGGAGCGCTCTCCAGAAGCGAGATGTGAACCGAGAATCCCGATCTGATACTATCTTTGCGGGTACCCCGTGGTACCGCACAACCTGCTCAAGGAACAACTGTGCCCACTGTTCCACGGTATAACTAATCTTCCCGGGAATAAAGTGTGCACTCTTGGTCAGCCGGTCCACTACTACCCAGATCTGAGTGAACCCTCTCGGTGTCCTCGGCAACCCAGAGATAAAATCCATCGAAATCTCGTCCCACTTCCACTGTGGAACACTTAACGGCTGCAATAAACCTGCAGGTTTCTGTCTGGGGGCCTTCACTTGTTGACAAGTGAGACACCGGCTAACAAACTCCGCTATATCTCGCTTCATGCCCATCCACCGTAACGCCTCGCTTGAGATCTGGTACATCTTGGTACCTCCCGGGTGCCAAGTGAATGGGGAACTATGTGCCTCGGCGAGCAACTCTGCTCGAACCTCTGCGTCATCCGACGCACAATCGACTTCTCGGTACCTCAAGCCTTTCGTGCCGTGTCACAACAAAGTCGAAATCGCCATCGCCTCAACCCTCTCGAGCAACCTCCTCAACTTGGGATCACTCGCCGATCGCCGATGATCCTCTCGCTAGCGACGGCCGAATCGATAGTTTGGGCTACCTCGGCGGTAACCTCTCCCAACAAGATCGCAATACCGGTTCGCTCAAACTCTTTCCGCAATTCAACTTGGGAGCTCAAGAAAGCTGCTGAATGCGACGCCTTTCTACTCGGTGCATCGGCCACAACATTGGCTTTTAGGGATGATACAAAATCTCACAATCGTAGTCCTTTACTAACTCGAGCCACCTCTCTCTGCCTCATGTTCAACTCCTTCTCGAGTGAAGAAATATTTGAGGCTCGTGATCCGTGAACAATGAATCCTCTCACCATATAAGTAATGCCTCCAAATCTTTAGAGCAAAAACAAGCTGCAGCCAACTCCATATCATGAGTTGGATAGTTCTTCTCATAAGGCTTCAATCGCTAGGGAAGCATAAGCTATCACCTTCCCATGCCGCATCAACACACACAGCCTAAACCATACTTGGAAGCATCACTATAAACTACGAAACCTCCCTGTTCTTCCGAATCGCCAACACACAGTCTTTGTCGTCAAGTGAGCTTAAGCCGGGCAAAACTTTCCTCACATCTAGCATCCCAAATAAAGTCAACACCCTTCTTGGTCGACGGGTTAGGGGTGCCGCCTTAGCGGAAAAGTCTTTCACGAAACGCCGGTAATAACTCGCTAGACCCAAAAGCTGCGAATCTCGGCGACCGTCGTCGGCCCGCCC
The DNA here is from genome assembly GCA_036507275.1 of Sicyos edulis. NCBI lineage: Eukaryota > Viridiplantae > Streptophyta > Magnoliopsida > Cucurbitales > Cucurbitaceae > Sicyos > Sicyos edulis. The sequence continues at coordinate 26,929,959 of CM071847.1, forward strand.
ATGAGCTAATCGCCTCTATCTTTTGGGGTCCACCGCTATACCATCTCTTGACACGATATGTCCAAGGAAGGCTACTCTCTCTAGCCAAAATTCACACTTAGAGAACTTTGCGAACAAGCTGGGTTCTCACGCAATGTTTGTCAAAACTTGCCTCAAATGCGAAGCATGGTCCTCCTTTGTCCCGGAATAAATCAAAATGTCGTCTATGAATACGATAACGAAGTTATCCAAGAATGCCTTGAACACTCTGGCCCATCATGTCCATAAACGCTGCTGGGGGCGTTCGTGAGTCCGAAAGACATGACCACGAACTCATAATGACCATACCTCGATCCGAACGCGGTCTTCGGATATATCGCATCTCGAATCCTCGGTGATGGTACCACGACCTCAAATCAATCTTAGAAAACACCGAGGCTCTCGAAGTTGATCAAACAGATCATCTATACGCGGCAAGGGATACTTATTCTTCACCGTGACTTTATTCGCTTCTCTATAGTCTATACACAAGCGCATGGATCCATCCTTCTTCTTAACAAACAGCGAGTGCTCCCACGGGGACACACTCGGGACGGATGAAACCTCGATCCGGCATCTCTTGCAATCTGCACTTTGAGTTCTCTCAACTCACCGGCGCCATACGACACGGGGCTTTGAAATGGGAAGAGTCCCCGGCTCCCACTCAATGGTGAAGTCCAACTCCCGCCGGGGTAAACCCGCAACTCTTCAGTGGAAAACATCGCAAACTCTTGCACCACAGGACCATGTCAAGCGACCAACGCAAAGACTACTATCTCGACAGCGGCTTTGCCAAGAAGCCCCAAGCTCCTCGAGCCAACAATCTATGGGCTTTATTCTGAGATCAAAGCGGGCAAGTTCGCCACTGACACCGCGAAACTTGAAGCTCGGCCTCGAGGCGGCCTAAACACCACTTCTTTCCGCGGCAGTCTATCAAAGCATGGTTCTCTCGCCAACCAATCCATGCCAAGGATTACATCGAAACCGCTCATAGACTGAGCACTATGAGGGTAGCCTCTAAAATCTCATCGGATATCTCGTATCCGCCATGCTTAACTCTCATCGCTAGCTAACATACTCACACCGAAGGAGTGGCAACACACAGCTCAAACCCTAGAGGTTCGAGCTCCACACAAGCTTGTCTAACGAATGCATCGAAACAAAGGAATGGGTCGAACCCGAATCAAACAATACAAATGCATAGTCTTTGTAAGACAAGCAGCGTACACCTGAATCGCATCATCGATGACGCTCCGCCTCCCGGCGAGTAGTGGCAAACACTCGGCCCCGCTGTTGTTGGGTGGCCCCCGCCTTTGCTAAATCCCGAGTGCAGAACGGCCAAGTGCCCCTCCTTGCCACATCTCGTAGCAAGCACGGGCGAAGCTCCACACGTACCAAAATGTGCCTTTCCGCACTTGTTGCAATGAGTGGTTGCTGGTCCCGCCCGCCGGGCGATCCCGGGCTCTACCCCGAGGTCGTGCGCGATCTCGACCCATCGGGTAGCCCGCGCGGCGAGTCTGCTTGACCAGATTGAGCGGAAACCACTAGAAGTCCTGCACTTCCTCTTCTCGCCGAGTATCTTTGGCGGAAGTTGAATCGACCGAGCCATTTGGGCGCAACAGTGGTCTCGTGATCGGGCGGATACTTCGGGTTATAAATCGTGGCCAACTCTATCGCTCGATCATAACTCTCGGGAGCGAGTGCTCGAACATCCCGAGCAACCTCCTTCCTCACCCCACAAATGAACTTCTTAGTCTTGAGCTCCTCGGTGGCAATGAGCTCCGGTGCGAAATAGCTATACTCAGAGAACTTCTTCTCATAGGCAAAGCAATACTATCTCGATCCCTGCTTTTGATTTGAGAAGGCCTCTGCCATCTCCCCGCCGAGCCTCGTCATTAACATACTTAGCTCACGAACTTCGTTCTAAAGAACTCCCAGTGTGGTGGAGAAGACCCAGTGGTCTAGCTCTATCTGTGGACTCCCACCACCACTCGGTGTGTCGAGAGAACATGGGCCGCACATCTCGGCCTCTGTACATCTGGGCATCCCATAACTCTAAAGATGTACTCCATTCTTGCCAACCACCGATCGCCACAAGTGGGTTCTCTCAAGCGCCAAATTCTCTTGGCTTCCACTTGGTGAAATCTTTCAACCACTTGCCAAACTCAGCAGCCTCCTCTGCACTATCAAGTGAGTCGGTGGTCTCGATGACCCTGCCCCTCCGGTTGAGCTACCGAGCTCACCGGGCTACTGGAGCTGCTGGGGTGCTCTTTGCATGAGCTGTGTGTCAACCGGGCTATCTGTGCCCTAGACTCTCTCTCTCTGTGTTGCTAGCTGCGCTGAGTCTCGACTCTCTGCTCGGCCATTAGGCCCATCATCATGTCTCTCATAGCGAAATATCTCCTCCTGGAGCTGCACCTTGAGGCATAGCAGCCTCGCCCCTTCTCTGGGCAAGTTAACCTCTGGTGCCACGGGCGCCTACGAGCTCGATATACCTCGGGCTGGCTCTGCAAAGCATCTCTATTTGCGTTCCAGACGGACTGCTCCACTACGTGTAACCGGCATACTGGCGATCTACACGGAAACCACAACGGGTTAGTCCACGCTCGGACTTTCTCTGTCAACAAAGATAACACATGTGTACTGCATATAGTATCATAAACAAAACCCTTAGCTTATTGAACTTAGACAAACTCGCGGCCTTGGAGTCTTTGGAGATCATGGGAACACAACCTACAAACAAAGTTAGTCTACGAATCTATGACTCGTGCTCGATACCAAATCAGTAAAGACCCAACCCGAAAATGGAACTAAATCTAGGTCTTTACTCAAGATGCAAATTTAAAACATAAAAGGACCAAATGTGGGTCGGATTAAAAGCTTTTCAAACACATGAACGGAAAACAATCAAAACAAAGTAAACATTCATTAGGCAAAAACGAACCATTCAAATTAAAATAAAGGATCGATCAAGACTTTACTTAAAAACATAAAATAGTTCAAATCATAGTTTTCCCTACGGATCTAAGTCCAACTACATCTTTGAAATCCAAAAACAATAAAATAAGACACGGCAGAGTGTCAAAGAAAGATCCATGATCTCCCGCCTCTCTCCGCTAGCCACCTCGGTGTTTGTCCCAAGTTACTCGTGGAAGAAACCACGATAAGGGTGAGTATAAACATACTCGTGAAGAACCCCGACCGGGTACGATACGATGCAATCTATCATCTAGCGACCTAGTACACATGCCACAAATATCAACACGGATCTTAGCTCAATGAGCTCACAAGGCAAATCCGGAATCCACGGAAGTCTCCTACTTAGGCCTAATGATTGGCTCTCAAACCAATCCCGGGACATCTCCAAGGGTCTTTCTCCCTGGCCAATTGATCACTCAAAACCGATCCCAAGATGTCCGACACCCTCGAGGGTCTTTCTCCTCGACCAATTGATTAACTCTAAAGTCAATCCCAATGGGTGTCCTCAAGGGTCTCTTACCTCGCTATAAACTGGACTATCGGGAGAGTACCCAAGTCCGGCTCTAAACAAGAAGGAACCGGTGTACTCACGAACATTAGCCCGGGAGCTCTCCGAACCGGCTACTAACGCGTGCGCGCAAGACACCGCATGCTCTCTCGCAACCGGCGTAAATGCGGGGCCTAAGGGCAAACCACGCGGGCAGTGCACGCATGCCTAAGACTCGGAAACGGTGTGTAACGACCGAGTTTTTCTTCCGGTCTTCCGGGTATGCCCTAGGGGTAATTTGGTAATTTGGTCGGGCCGTCATGGTCGTTTGTGTCTTTTCCAGCTACTAAAATTATTGGTTGGTTTTTGTAGGTTTTGGAGGGGTTTGTGGTTTGGTTTGAGCAAGGTTTGTTGCAAAAGTAAAAATAAAGGAAATTGTGCCGCAGTGTGGGGTTTGAACCCGGTCTCCGGGAAGCTTGTAGAGAGGTGTGCCAAATGAGCCATTAGGTGCTCTTGTTGGTCTTTTCTGCATCACATCTTAGTTAACCTTGGATTTTTGGAGTTTTGGTGCATTTGGTTAAATGAAATAGAAATAGGTTATTTCATCTCCTTCTCCAAAACATCTCTTGGCCGCCCAAGCTCTCCATCTCCATAGCCTTGCCGAGTTCTTCATCCTTGCATCTCCTTGGGTTCGATCATCATCATTAAGGGTAAGTCTTCGTCTTCTTCATCTTCTCATTTGGGTGTTGTTGGCGAATGTAAGAAAAAGGGGTTGTGTGTGTGTGTGTTGTGCAACAAACCGAGAGGAAGCGACCATCATCCTCACCTACCAGACGCCCAGATCGGCCGAGCACTGCCGCGACGCCCAGATCGGCCGAGCCACCGCTGCTGACGACGCCCAGATCGGCCGAGCCACCACATCGACGCCCAGATCGGGCCGAGCGCCTCTGTCGCGACGCCAGATCGGTCGAGCGACCTGCCGCCGCGACGCCTGCACTGCTGCAGCAGCAGCCGCGCTCGCTTCAAAGCAGCAGATCGCCCGATCGCTCGCGACGCCCTCGCCGTGTCCGCTTGCCGAAGTTGCGCGCGCGCGCGCGCTTCGCCAGACGCGTTCGCGCGCCGCGCGCCTTCGACGCAGACGCGCGCCAGCGCGCGCGCGCCGTCGAGCGCTTCGCCCGCGCGCGTGTCCTCGCTTGCAGTGTGCGGTAGCAGCGGCAGTAGCGTGTCCGTGCTGCGTGCGGCAGCGCAACGGGCCGCGTGTCCTCGCTGCCGTGCGGTACGGCGGCGCCCGACCTTTGCCGAGCTAGCTTGCCAAAGAGCCCCAAGCTCGTGTCGTCGCGCGCGTGAGTTCCCCGAGCCGAGCTTGTTGTTCTATTGTTGTTTAGATATTTTAGATAATCGATTATTGTTGGTTTGCTAGGTTCCCGCTCGCTAGCTCGGGATTGTTCCATGACTTAGGATTTGTGTGTAAAAGTCTTCCGACCAAGGTAAGGATTTCTTACAGGGGTTGTGTGGACCTCGCAGTATATTTGTGATTGTTGTTTTGTATGCTGTGTATGTTTACTAGCATGTTTAGCCTAGGTGCTGCATTTCAATTCTCGATCGCATGAACTCTTGTATTGTTTCTCATGTTAGCCCATGCTAGGTTGTTCTATTCTAGCATGTTCGATATCACATTCTTGCTTCGTAGTATCATGCTAGGTTCTTTGTATCCGATGAGCACGTATTGGACCGCATTGATTGAATCGTTATTATTGTTAAGGTTTAGAATTGAGGTAGATAGAATCATCCGGCCCGATGCATAAAGTATCTTGCATCTATGGCAAGGACGTTCGAGACGATTCTCCGTCCTTGGACCCCGTGAGGGATTAGCTATCCCAACCGGTAGGGCCCCGCAATCTTGGGTGAGGGTGGCGATCGTTAAATGCCCCAACGGTCGGGATGATGACTTGGCATTGCCTCGCCCCGGCGATCGACACGTCCTCGGCGTGTTGGCCGTAGCCCTTGATTGCCACTGTTAGGGCAAGGACCGCTTCTCGGTGTAAGCCTACCACGACCGGTTCCTTAGCCAAAGTGCGGTGGTACAGCCGACATAGTTCACGTGTCCGTGTCTCACACCCCTATGTCGGTGACACCGATCCAGAGATTTAGTTAGGCATGGTGATGAACACAGGCGGCTTGCCACTAGACCCGGCACCCCGAGTTTGCGTGTAGCATGCGGTGCGCGCTACGCTCATTCTGGGCGCCGATCGAGAGCTCCTCGGGATCTTGAGCCAGTGCACCTTTTATCGATCGGCGATGACAGCCGAGGCCGGGACTTGTTCCCGTGATAGTGCGTTTAGTGTGTTGTGGTATTTTCCGGACTAAGACCACGAGATGGCATCCGAGGTCCAAGTGTGGACTTAGCTATGTGCTCCGCTCGTGTTTGTTCTCATAGCTTGCATACATTCTTCTAGATGATCATGTATATCGTATTGTACCCCGGTTGGGGATTCTTACTGGGTAATTCGTTACTCACCCTTATTCTCGTGGTTTTCCACAGTGTAATCAAGGCGGGAGACAGGATGGTGAAGGAGGAGCTATGATCATGGAACCTCTTTGTCATCTCTCGATTGTTTTATTTTAATTATCATGACTCTTCACTTTTTGTTATTTCCCCGAATGCATGTAGACGGGCACAGAGCCCCGGGATGTTTTCTTACGTTTTATGGATTCCGGCATATTGGTACTTGTGGATTGTTTTAATGGTTTAAATAAATCTACGATCGAGTGTGCTTTTAGAAATGTATGTTTTGGTTGTTGAATGTTTTGCATTTTTACTTGGAATCCGAAATGTATTTTTCATAATGTCTTTTATTTTCACTACATGCATTGGGGTAAAGGCCCATTTAGAGCCCCTTTTGGGTGGTCTTCTGATTTGGTATCGAGCTCAGAGTCATAGATTCTGTAGATCGACCTTTTGTTGTAGGTCGTTTTCCATGATCATCAAGACTCCGGATACCATCAGTACGCCTAGATTTATTGTTTTAGAAAGGAAAAGGGTTAAGAATTTACAATACCTATCATCTAGTGTATGCCTTGTTTGGTGTTGTGGAATGGTGACAAAGTGTGTTTTGATTCGTTGTTGGTTTGGATGTAGATCGCCAAAGATGCTATCACATCTGCACGGAGAGGAGGTTCGAGAGCAGTCGAGGTATCGGGATCGGATCGATCATGCAGGACATCGCCCCAAGCCGACATCGATGGCATTCCACCAGCAGCTCCTCCCGTTACGCCTAGAGCGGGCGTTGAGGCGATCGAGCGCCGTGAGATCGCTTCTCCGGAGCAGAGTTTGCCGAGTCTATGAGGGCTTTTATGGTCGGCATGTTGAGTGACCGAGGCGAGAGACCTGTGCCTTGTTGGCGTATGCAGCGGAAGAGTCCCGAGCCCGATCGAGCGGTGACTCGATTGGTTGCAGAGCTCAAGAGCACCTCCGGCTCCACAGAGCAAGTAGCCCTGAGGCGATATGGCAGAGGTGCCGAGGAATTGGGTAGGTGGTGAAGGATTTTGTGAAGTGGAAGCTTCGAGAAGTTTGATGCCACCGGTGATGCGTTAGCGGCAGCTGTGTGGATTGCCCATTTGGAGTACACCTTCCCGATCATGGTGTGCCCCGATATTCAGAGGCCGAGATGTGCGGCTCATGTGCTAGGAGGCACAACGAGATGGTGGTGGGAGTCCACCTTGAGCGAGAGACCAGGTGGTCTCCACCCGCTACTTGGGAGTTCTTCAAGGCCGAGTTCAAGGTAAAGTTCATCGGTGATGAGGCTCAGGAGAAGATGGTGGAGCTCTTCCGAACTCAAGCAGGTTCTCGATTCCATTGAGGAATATGAGCGCAAGTTCTCGTGAGTATGGATATTTTGCTCCTCGATTGATTGCCACCCCGGAGTGAAGATTCGGAAGTTCATATCTGGATTGAGGCGGTGGTGTTTCCCAGATGTCGTGGCTCGGGCCCCGACACTTATGCTAAGGCTGCCCGATTAGCCACGATCTATAATGGGAAGTATCCTCTTGGCGGGTTGTTGCCGCTCTGTTCGGCGCCTCCGTCCCCAGCGGTGTGGGGCGTAAGAGGAAGTTTGACTTTCGGGGAGGCGGCGCGCCGCCAAGGGCGATTTGCAGCAGAGACCGGCGGAGAGCTCCAGTCCGTTTCGGCCCGACGGCGAGGAGGACCTGTGCGATTTCCGCTTGTGCTACTTGTGGGAAAGTCCACGCCGAGCTTGTCACTGGACCTAGATTGTGCTACCGTTGTGGTAGAGAGGGGCACATGGCCCGTTTTTGTGATCGGCCCGGCTATGGCGGCTCGGCCATTAGCACAGCAGAACAGGTCGAGTGTTTGCTACGACCCGTCAGAGGCCGAGCGCACGGATGCCGCAGATGGCGTGCACGCTTCTTGTTTTAGATCAACTGCGCATTTGTCTTGTTTGATTCTCGGTTCCACGCATTCATTTGTATCTCGTGTTGTTTCTTCGAGCATGCTAAGTTAAGACTAGAGCCTCTAGGTTTTGAGTTATCTGTTGCAACTCCTTCGGGAGTTAGTATGTTGGCTAGAGATAAGATTAAGGATGGCCGGATCGAGATATCCAGGAGAGTGCTTTAGGCTACGCTCATAGTTACGCCTATGAGCGGTTTTGATGTGATTCTTGGTATGGAGTGGTTAGTCGCTAACCACGCGTTGATTGACCGCCACCGGAAAGAAGTAGTGTTCAGCCGCCAGTCGCCCACTTTAAGTTTCGTGGAGTCAGTGGTGGAGTTTGCCCGCCGATGGTGTCAGTGTGAAAGCTCGTCGTTTGCTAGCTCATGGAGCTTGGGGCTATCTAGCCAAGTTGTTCGGGAAGAGCCGCCCCTCATTCTCATCGATCAGTGCGAGGCCGTGCAAGAGTTCGCGGATGTGTTTTCGAGGAGTTCTGGGGTTGCCCCAAAAAGAGAGGTTGACTTCAATATTGAGCTCGAGCCAGGACCCTCCCTATCTCGAAGGCTCCGTATCGCATGGCGCCAGTGAGTTAAAGGGAATCAAGATTCGATTTGCAGGAGATGTTAGACCGAGGGTTCATCCGCCCAAGTGTGTCCCCGTGGGGAGCACCGATTCTGTTTGTGAAAAAGAAGGATGGTTCTATGCGCTTATGTATTGATTACCGCGAGCTTAATAAGGTGACAGTGAAGAATAAGTATCCGTTGCCCCGTATCGATGATTTGTTCGATCGCCTTCAGGAGCTTCGTGTTCTCCAAGATAGATCTCGAGATCCGGTTACCATCGATTTGCGGATCGGGGATGCCGACATTCCTAAGACGACTTTGAGTCCAGATATGGTCACTATGAGTTTGTGGTTATGTCGTTTGGATTGACCAATGCCCCACCGCGTTCATGGACATGATGGATAGGGTGTTCAAATCATTTTTGGACAGCCGTCATCGTGTTCATTGACGATATTCTCGATTTATTCGAGGTCTAAAGAAGACCATGCGAGCATTTGAGACGAGTATTGGCGGCTTTGAGGAAAACCGGCTTTATGCGAAGTTTTCCAAATGTGATTCTGGTTGGAGCGGTGGCCTTCCTAGGCCACGTGGTTTCGAGAGATGGTATAGCCGTGGACCCCGCGAAGATTGAGGCCGTGAGTTCATGGGCCAAGCCGACTTGATTGCCGAGATTCGCAGACTTTACGGGTTTGGCGAGTTACTACCGTCGGTTCGTCAAGAACTTTTCTGCTTTAGCCTCACCCCTCACTCGTCGACGAGGAAGGGTGTCGAGTTTGTTTGGGACAAGCAGTGTGATGAGAGCTTTGCGTGCTCAAGCGTAGTTTGACTTCAAAGATGTTGGCGATTCGGAGAGGGGACAGTGGTTTCGTGGTCTCTGATGATGCTTCCAAGTTTGGATTAGGTTGTGTGTTGATGCAAAGACGGAAGGTCATTGCCTATGCTTCCCGTCACCAAGCCGTAAGAGCGAACTACCCGACTCATGATATGGAGTTGGCAAAGAGTGGTGTTTGCAATCAAGATTTGGAGGCATTACCGTATGGTGAGCGGATTCAGATGTTTACCGATCACACGAGCCTCAAATATCTGTTTACTCGTAAGGAGTTGAATATGAGGCGAGAGGAGATGGTTAGAGTTGGTAAAGGATTATGATCTGCGAGATTTTGTACCATCCGGGTAAAGCCAATGTAGTGGCCGATGCTTTGAGCGTAAAGACGTCGCACTCTGCGGCGTTGTTGAGTTCCAGCCAGTTTGCGAGAGAGAGTTCGAGCGGGCCGAGGTTGCGATGTTGTTGGGAGAGGTTACCGCTGTAGTAGCTTCGATTGACTATTCACCGCCGATTCGGCAGAATGGATTATAGACACGGCCGGTTGGGTGACCCCGCACTTAAGAGATTGGTTGACAGAGTTAGTCTTGACGGTGACTTTGACTTTGTATATTCACCGGACAATGGGTTGTCTTATAGAGGCCGGTTGTGTGTTCCGGACATTGCAGTTTTGCGAGCGAGTTGCTCTCGGAGGCCCACTGTTCCCCCTTTTGCTTGGCACCCGGGGTACCAAGATGTATCAGTGACCTTAAGCAGACTTTCGGTGGATGGGAATGAAGAGAGATGTGGCAGAGTTTGTCGGTAGGTGTCTCACTTGTCGAGCAAGTGAAGGCACCCAGCAGAGGCCAGTAGTTTGTTGCGACCATCGAGTGTACCCAGTGGAAATGGGAAGAGATCTCTATGGACTTTATATCCGGTTTGCCAAGGACTCGAGGAAGTTCTCTCGATTTGGGTGATAGTCGACCGTTTGACCAAGAGCGCACACTTCATTCCGGTAGAGACACTTATACCAGTGGAACAATGGGGCGCACTGCTTTTGGAGCAGATCATCCGTTATCATGGTGTACCGGTGAGGATTGTGTCCGATCGTGACTCGCATGGTTCACTTCTCGTTCGAGAGCGCCCGTAGGGTTTGGGCACGAGTGCGATTTCAAAGATGACTTTTCACCCTCGACGGATGGTCGACCGAGAGAGTGAATCGATTCTCGAGGATATGTTGAGGGCTTGTGTGTTGGATTTCCCGAGCGATTGGGACCAAAGATTCTGTACTTGATGGAGTTTGCCTATAACAACAGCGATTTACGATCGGCGATTCGAGATGGCTCCATTCGAGGCATTGTATGGTAAGCGTTGTCGGTCCCTGTGTTCGGGAAGAGGTGGGTGATATGCAGTGTTGGGTCCCGAAAGTTCTGCAGATTGACCAATGGCGCAGTCTGCGAAGATTAGAGCTCGTATGTTGACATTTCAGAGCAGCAGAAGAGTTACGCCGATGTTCGGCGCCGAGATTTGGAGTTTGAGGTTGGTCGGCATGTGTTCCTTAAGGTTGCTCCGATGCGAGGTGTTACGAGGTTTGCAAGCGTGGGAAGTTGAGTCCCCGCTTTGTTGGTCCATTTGAGATCCTAGAGAGGATTGGCAGAGTTGCTTACCGGTTAGCCCTACCTCCGTCACTATCTCAGCAGTGCATAGTGTTTTCCATGTATCGATGTTGAGGCAAGTATGTGCCGGACCGTCGCACATTGTGGACTTTGAGCCTTTGCGGTGAATGAGGATTTGAACTTCGAGGAGAAGCCGGTGAGGATCCTTGCCTTTGAGACCAAGACGTTGCGTAATCGCGAGATTCGTTTGGTAAAGGTTGATGGAGGAGTCGGGATTCGAGGAGGCCACTTGGGAGCGGGAAGACGAGATGAGGTTGCATTACCCCGAAGTGTTGTTGTCTTAAGGACTTTCGAGGACGAAAGTCATAAAAAGGAGGGAATATTGTAACGACCCAGGTTTTTCTTCCCGGTCTTCCAGGTATGCCCTAGGGGTAATTTGGTAATTTGGTCGGGCCGTCATGGTCGTTTGTGTCTTTTCCAGCTACTAAAATTATTGGTTGGTTTTTGTAGGTTTTTGGAGGGGTTTGTGGTTTGGTTTGAGCAAGGTTTGTTGCAAAAGTAAAAATAAAGGAAATTGTGCTGCAGCCGGGGTTTGAACCCGGGTCTCCTGGGAAGCTTGTAGAGAGGTGTGCCAAATGAGCCATTAGGTGCTCTTGTTGGTCTTTCTGCATCACATCTTAGTTAACCTTGGATTTTTGGAGTTTTGGTGCATTTGGTTAAATGAAATAGAAATAGGTTATTTCATCTCCTTCTCCAAAACATCTCTTGGCCGCCCAAGCTCTCCATCTCCATAGCCTTGCCGAGTTCTTCATCCTTGCATCTCCTTGGGTTCGATCATCATCATTCCGGGTAAGTCTTCGTCTTCTTCATCTTCTCATTTGGGTGTTGTTGGCCGAATGTAAGAAAAAGGGGTTGTGTGTGTGTGTGTGTTGTGCAACCCGGAGAGAGGAGCGACCATCATCCCCCGGCTACCGACGCGCCAGATCGGCCGAGCGACCTGTCAGACGCCCGGATCGGCCGAGCAGCCTCGCCGCGCGACCAGATCGGCCGAGCAGCCTGCCGCGACGCCCAGATCGGCCGAGCACTGCTGTCGACGCCCAGATCGGTCGAGCAGCCTGCCTGCGCGACGCCTGACACTGTTTCGCAGCAGCCGCGCCGTTCGCCCAGAGATCGCCCGATCGCTCAGACGCCCTCGCCGTGTCCGCTTGCCGAAGCTGCTCGCCGCGCCGCTCGCTCCGACGTTCGCGCGCGCGCCTTCGCGCGACGGCGCCGCGCGCGCCGGCCGTCGACGCAGCTCGCCGCCGCGCGCGTGTCCTCGCTGCGCTGCCGTGCGGTAGCAAGGCAGTAACGTGGCGTCCGTGCCGTGCGTGCAGCGTAACCAGCCGCGTAGCGTGTCCTGCTGCGTGTGCGCGGCACGGCGCCCGACCTTGCCGAGCGAGCGGCTTGCAAAGACCCAAGCTCGTCGTGTCGTCGCGCGCGTGAGTTCCCGAGCCGAGCTTGTTTGTTCTATTGTTGTTTAGATATTTTAGATAATCGATTATTGTTGGTTTGCTAGGTTCCCGCCGCTAGCTCGGGATTGTTCCGCACTTAGGATTTGTGTGTAAAAGTCTTCCACCAAGGTAAGGATTTCTTACAGGGGTTGTGTGGACTCTGCGGTATATTTGTGATTGTTGTTTTGTATGCCTGTGTATGTTTACTAGCATGTTTAGCCTAGGTGCTCTGCTCAATTCTCGATGGCATGAACTCTTGTATTGTTTCTCATGTTAGCCCATGCTAGGTTGTTCTATTCTAGCATGTTCGATATCTGTTCTTGCTTCGTAGTATCATGCTAGGTTCTTTGTATCCGATGAGCACGTATTGGACCGCATTGATTGAATCGTTATTATTGTTAAGGTTTAGAATTGAGGTAGATAGAATCATCGGGCCCGATGCATAAAGTATCTTGCATCTATGGCAAGGACGTTCGAGACAGTTCTCCGTCCTTGACCCCGTGAGGGATTAGCTATCCCAACCGGTAGGCCCCGCAATCTTGGGTGAGGGTGGCGATCGTTAAATGCCCCAACGGTCGGGATGATGACTTGGCATTGCCTCGCCCCCCGGCGATCGACACGCCCTCGGCGTGTTCGGCCGTAGCCCTTGATTGCCACTGTTAGGGCAAGGACCGCTTCTCGGTGTAAGCCTACCACGACCGGTTCCTTAGCCTCAAAGTGCGGTGGTACAGCCGACATAGTTCACGTGTCGTGTCTCACACCCTATGTCGGTGACACCGATCCAGAGATTTAGTTAGGCATGGTGATCGAACTCGGGCAGCTTGCCACTAGACCCGCACCCGCGAGTTTGCGGTAGCATGCGGTGCGCGCTTACGCTCATTACGGCGCCGATCGAGAGCTCTCGGGATCTTGAGCGAGTGCACCTTTCGTATCGGCGATGAGACAGCCGAGGCCGGGACTTGTTCCCGTATAGTGCGTTTAGTGTGTTGTGGTATTTTCCGGACTAAGACCACGAGATGGCATCCGAGGTCCAAGTGTGGACTTAGCTATGTGCTCCGCTCTCGTGTTTGTTCTCATAGCTTGCATACATTCTTCTAGATGATCATGTATATCGTATTGTACCGGTTGGGGATTCTTACTGGTAATTCGTTACTCACCCTTATTACGTGGTTTTCCACAAGGTAATCAAGGCGGGAGACAGGATGGTGAAGGAGGAGCTATGATCATGGAACTGCTTTGTCATCTCGATTGTTTTATTTTAATTATCATGACTCTTCACTTTTTGTTATTTCCCCGAATGCATGTAGACGGGCACAGAGCCCCAGGATGTTTTCTTACGTTTTATGGATTCCAAAGATATTGGTACTTGTGGATTGTTTTAATGGTTTAAATAAATCTCGATCGAGTGTGCTTTTAGAAATGTATGTTTTGGTTGTTGAATGTTTCTGTTTTTACTTGGAATCCGGAAATGTATTTTTCATAATGTCTTTTATTTTCACTACATGCATTGGGGTAAAGGCCCATTTAGAGCCCCTTTTGGGTCGGGTCTTTACACGGTGTCACTGATCACAGAGTGCGAGGCCCTCGGCACTCATCCGTGCAAAACTGTACCACCGACGAAGCTAAGAACGGCCAAGGTAGGCTTGCACCGTTGGCGGTGGTTCCTCTCTGTGAGCTACAAACTAGGCTTATGCCAATGAGGTAGCTAATCCTCACGGCTGCCGGGGAAGCAAGGTACGTTATGCTTCGCTCTACTCCCGACCTGGTGGGGACAAGGTACGTTATGTCCGCTCTCGGCCTCTAGATGAAGACAAACCCTATCATACTAGCTTAGACTACCAAGCACGTGATTCTGGCTAACATCCACAAAGACATCTCTGTCATACATAGCCTAGCATGATACTACGAGCTTAAAGCGGGAATCTCAAGCATGCTTTGGAAGAACAAACCTAGCATGGCACTAACATGTACAAAAGGCAAAACATGCTAGCAAGAATTCAATCACTAGCTATCCTATCCACTAACATGCTCATAAAGGTAAACAAGCATACAAGGCACAATTAAGAAAGCATAGCAGGGGTCCACACAACCACGGTAGGAAGTCCTTACACGGAAACAAGTGGAGAATAGCTATCACAACGAAAAGACCCTCGAGCTTAATACGAACTCGAGCAACCTAGGCATAAATAAAGCATCCTAAGTAAATACATACAAAGAGCCTAAGCTTAGAAAACACAAAGGGATTGGTTCGGGAATTACCACCGAGAAGACACGGGCCTCGCAAGAAGAAGGAGGGTGGCTTGGCGCCGCTGCTTGTGCTGGGCAGCGGGCGCTGGGCGCTGGCGCTGGGCGCTGGGCGCTGGGCGCGCGACACGCCGGGCGGACGCGCAGGCGCCAAGGCGTGTGCAAGTGCTGCAAGGCGGCGCGCGAGAGCGAGCGGCTCATTGGCCGGCGCGCGCGCAGGGGGGTCGCGCTGTGAGTGGGCGCTGCTGTGGGTCGCGCTGAGCGGCGGCGCGCGGCGGCGCGCGGGCGCGAGGCTGCGTTGCGGCAGCGGCGGCGACCACGAGCGACGCCGGGCGCGATGGTGTGCGGCGGTGAAATGGGTTCGCAGCGTGCGTGCGCTGGGCGGGCAGGGGGTGGGCGGTTCGTGGTCAGTGCGGTGGGTGGTTTGCGGGCGGGCGGGTGCGCGGCAGGGTGGTGGCGTGCGCGGCTAGGGCTGGGTGGCTCGGGGGTGGCTCGATGGTGTGGCTAGGGCTGCTCGGCTAGGGTTTTAGGAGAGAGAGAGAGAGAGAGAGAGAGAGAGAGAGAATGCGGCTCTAAGGGGAAAAATTAGGAGTTTCTTGATTTTCCTTCTTTTCCTTATTTTTAAATAGGTTAGGAGCCCTAAATTCCTTTCCCAAGGCTTTTCTCTTACGGGTCCCGGCCAAAGAAATTCTTTTCTCTTTTTCTTTTTAATTAAGACTCTTTTCTTAAAACTCCACATTCACCAATTAGGCAAGGCTCAAATCCCAAAAGATTAAATTAATTTTCCAATTAATTTTGTTATTAAAGGGAAGGAAGCGGGGCCGTTATAATCGTGAATACACAAAGTCAAAGTCACCACAAGACTAACTGTCAACCAATCTCTTAAGTGCGGGTCCTCTAACTGGTGTCTATAATCCACGCCTAATCGACGGCCGAAGCAATCAATCGAGCTACCCGGCGGTAACCTCACCCAACAACATCTTTGCACCTCGCCCGCTCGAACTCTCTTCGCAAACTGGGGAACTCAACAACGCCGCAGAGTGCGACGTCTTTCTACTCAAAGCATCGGCCACTAAGTTGGCTTTACCCGGATGGTACAAAATCTCGCAGATCATAATCCTTTACCAACTCTAACCATCTCTCTCGCCTCATATTCAACTCCTTCGAGTAAAGCAGATACTTGAGGCTCGTGATCGGTAAACATCCGAATCCGCTCACCATACGGTAATGCCTCCAAATCTTGATTGCAAACACCATGCACGCCAACTCCATATCATGAGTCGGGTAGTTCTCGCTCTTACGGCTTCGGTGACGGGAAGCATAGGCAATGACCTTCCGCGGCCGCATCAACACACAACCTAATCCAAACTTGGAAGCATCACTTTCAGACCACGAAACCACTGTCCCCTCCGGATCGCCAACATCAGTCTTTGAAGTCAAAGCGCGCGCTTGAGCACCGCAAAGCTCTCATCACACTCGCTTTGTCCCAAACAAACTCGACACCCTTCCTCGCCGACGAGTGAGGGGCGAGGCTATAGCGAAAAAAGTCTTGACGAACCGAGCGGTAGTAACTCGCCAAACCTGTAAAGTCGCGAATCTCGGCAGAATCAAGTCGGCTTGGCCCATAAACTCACGGCCTCAATCTTCGCGGGGTCCACGGCTATACCATCTCTCGAAACCACGTGGCCTAGGAAGGCCACCGCTCCAACCAGAAGTCACATTTGGAAAACTTCGCATAAAGTGGTTTTCCTCAAAGCCGCCAATACTCGCCTCAAATGCTCGCATGGTCTTCTTTAGACCTCGAATAAATCGAATATCGTCAATGAACACGATGACGACGGTTGTCCAAAAATGATTTGAACACCCTATCCATCATGTCCATGAACGCGGTGGGGCATTGGTCAATCCAAACGACATGACCACAAACTCATAGTGACCATATCTAGACTCGAAAAATTTGTCTTAGGAATGTCGGCATCCCCGATCCGCAATCGATGGTAACCGGATCTCGAGATCTATCTTGGAGAACACGAAGCTCCCGAAGCCGATCGAACAAATCATCGATACGGGGCAGCGGATACTTATTCTTCATTTGTCACCTTATTAAGCTCGCGGTAATCAATACATAAGCGCATAGAACCATCCTTCTTTTCACAAACAGAATCGGTGCTCTCCACACGGGACACACTCGGATGGATGAACCCTCGATCTAACATCTCCCGCAATCGAATCTTCGCCTTTAACTCACTGGCGCCATACGATCACGGAGCCTTCGAGATAGGGAGGGTCCACGGCTCGAGCTCAATTGTGAAGTCAACTCTCTCTCTCTTGGGGCAACCCCAGTAACTCCTCAGAAACACGTCCGCAAACTCTCGCACGACCGTGCACACGATCAATAGAGCAGCGAGGGGCGGCTCTTCCCGCACAACTTGGCTAGATAGCCCCAAGCTCCATGAGCTAGCAAACGACGAGCTTTCACGGTGACACCATCGGCGGGCAAACTCCCACCTGGACTCCACGAAACTTAAAGTTGGGCGACTGGCGGCTGAACACTACTTCTTTCCGGTGGCGGTCAATCAACGCGTGGTTAGCGACTAACCACTCCATACCAAGAATCACATCAAAACCGCTCATAGGCGTAACTATGAGCGTAGCCACTAGCAACTCTCCGGATATCTCGATCCGGCCATCCCTAATCTTATCTCTAGCCAACATATCAACTCCCGAAGGAGTTGCAACAGATAACTTCGAAACCTAGAGGCTCTAGTCTTAACTTAGCATGCTCAAGAAACAACACAGATACAAATGAATGCGTGGAACCGAGAATCAAACAAGACAAATGCGCAGATGATCTAAAACAAGAAGCGTGCACCGCCACGGCGGCATCCAGACGCTCGGCCTCCGACGGTCGTAGCAAACACTCGACTCGCTGCTGCTGCTGGCCGAGCCGCCATATTTGGTGATCACAAAAACGGGCCATGTGCCCCTCCCTACCACAACGGAAGCACAATCTAGGTCCAGCCGACAAGCTCCGCGCGTGGACTTTCCCACAAGTAGCACAAGCGGGAACTCGCTGGGTCCTCCACGCTGCCGGGGCTGAAACGGACCGGAGCTCTCCGCAGATCTCGTTCAAAGCGCCCTTGGCGCGCTGCCGCCGCCCCGAAAATCAAACTTCCTCTTTCGCCCTACAGCCATTGGGACGGATGGCCGAGCAACAGAGCGGCAACAACCGCCAAGCAGGATACTTCCCATTATAGATCGTGGCTAGCTGGGATGACCCTAGCATAAGTGTCGGGGCCCGAGCCACGACATCTCGGGAAACACCCGCCTCAATCCAGATATGAACTTCCGAATCTTCACCCGGTGGCAATCAATTGAGGAGCAAAATATCCATACTCGAGAACTTGCGCTCATAATCCTCAATGGAATCGAACCCCGCTTCGTGTTCCGGAAGAGCTCCACCATCTTCTCTTGAGCCTCATCACCGATGAACTTTACCTTGAACTCACCTTGAAGAACTCCCAAGTAGCGGGTGGAGACCCCGGTGGTCTCTCGCTCAAGGTGGACTCCCACCACCATCTCATTGTGCCTCCTAGCACATGAGCCGCACACCTCGGCCTCTCGAATATCGGGGCACACCATGATCGTGAAGGTGTACTCCAAATGGGCAATCCACTGGCCGCCGCTAACGCATCACCGGTGGCATCGAACTTCTCAAAGCTTCCACTTCACAAAATCCTTCACCACCTACCCAATTCCTCGGCACCCTCTCGCCATATCGCCTCTGGGGCTACTTGCTCCTCGAGGAGCTGGAGGAGCTACCGAGCTCATTTGAACCAATCGAGTCACCGCTCGATCTGGGCTCGGGACTCTTCCCGCTGCACGCCAACAAGGCACCGGTCTCTCGCCCTCCGGTCACTCAACATGCGCGACCATAAAATCCTCATAGACTCGGCAAACTCTGCTCCAAGAGCGATCTCACGGCGCTCGATCGCCTCAACGCCCGCTCTAGGCGTAACAGAGGAGCTTTGGTGGAATGCCATCGATGTCGGCTTGGGACGATGTCCCCGCGATGTCGAGATCCGATCCCGATACCTCGACCGCTCTCGAACCTCCTCTCTCGATGACGGGTGGTCGCATCTTGGCGATCTACATCCAAACCAACAACGAATCAAAACACACACTGTCACCACTCCACAACACCAAACAAGGCATACACTAGATGATAGGTATTGTAAATTCTTAACCCTTTTCCTTTCTAAAACAATAAATCTAGGCGTACTGATGTATCGTCAGTCTTTGGTGATCATGGAAGGATGACCTACAACAAAGGTCGGTCCTACAGAATCTATGACTCGAGCTCGATACCAATCAGTAAAGACCCGACCCAAAAGGGGCTCTAAATGGGCCTTTACCCCAATGCATGTAGTGAAAATAAAAGACATTATGAAAAATACATTTCGGATCCCAAGTAAAAACAAAAACATTCAACAACCAAAACATACATTTCTAAAAGCATACTCGATCAGAGATTTATTTAAACCATTAAAACAATTCACAAGTACAAATATGCTGGAATCCATAAAACGTAAGAAAACATCCCTGGGCTCTCTGTGCCCGTCTACATGCATTCAGGGAAATAACAAAAAGTGAAGAGTCATGATAAAATAAAATAGTCGAGAGATGACAAAGCAGGATTCCATGATCACAGCCTCCTCCTTCACCATCCTGTCTCCCGCCTTGATTACCCGTGGAAAGCCACGAGAATAAGGGTGAGTAACGAATTACCAAAGAAGAATCCCCAACCGGGGTACAATACGATATACATGATCATCTAGAAGAATGTATGCAAGCTATGAGTACAAACACAGAGTGGAGCACATAGCTAAGTCCACACTTGGACCTCGGATGCCAACTCGTGGTCTTAGTCCGGAAATACCACAACACACTAAACGCGCTTATACGGGAACAAGTCCCGGCCTCACCGCATACATCGCCGATACGAAAGGTGCACTCGCTCAAGATCCCGAGGAGCTCTCGATCGTATTTGTAATGAGCGTAAGCGCGCACCGCATGCTACCGCAAACTCGGGGTGCCGGGTCCAGTGGCAAGTCGCCTGTGTTCGACCACCATGCCTAACTAAATCTCTGGATCGGTGTCACCGACATAGGGGTGTGAGACTCGACACGCGAACTATGTCACGGCAGACCACCGCACCGAGGCTAAGGAACCGGCCGTGGTAGGCTTACACCAGAAGCGGTCCTTGCCCTAACAGTGGCAATCAAGGGCTACGGCCGAACACGCCGAGGACGTGCCGATCGCCGGGACGAGGCAATGCCAAGTCATCATCCCGACCGTTGGGGCATTTAACGACCGCCACCCTCACCCAAGATTGCGGGGCCACCGTTAGGGTTAGCTAAACCCTAACGGGATCGTGGACGAGTACCATCTCGCACGTCCCTCATCGAGGATGCAAGTTACGTTATGCATCCGGCCCGGATGATGCTACCTACTTGAACTCTAAACCATAACAATAATAACAATTCATTCAATGCAGTCCAATACGTGCTCAACAGATACAAGGAACCTAGCATGATACTACGAAGCAAGAACAGATATCGAACATGCCAGATTGGAACAACCTAGCATGGGCTAACATGAGAAACAATACAAGAGTTCATGCCATCAGAATTGAACAGAGCACCTAGGCTAAACATGCTAATAATCATACACAGCATACAAAACAACAATCACAAATATACCGCAGGCCCACACAACTCCGGTAAGAAATCCTTACCTTGGTCGGGAGGCTTCTACACACAAATCCTAAGTCATGGAACAATCCCGAGCTAGCGGCGGGAACCTAGCAAACCAACAATAATCGGCATCTAAAATGTCTAAACAACAATAGAAATGCAAGCTCGGCTCGGGAACTCACGCGCACGCACGACACGAGCTTGGAGCTGCCGCGGCAGCCGGGCCTGGCGCTGGATGCGCTACCGGCACGGCACGACAGCAGGACGCGCTACTGGCCGCGCTACCGCACGGCACGGCAGGACGCTGGCGCGCGGGCGAAGCGCTCGGGCGGCGGCGGCGCTGGCGCTGGCGCGGCGATGCGCGGACACGGCGAGCGGCTCGGCAGGACGCGCGGGCGCTGGCGAGGGACTCTCGGCGCGGCGAGCGATCGGGCGAGGACGAACAGCGATCCGGGCTGCCGTTGCTTTGGCGCGATCCGGCGTCTTGGTCCGACCCGGCTGGACGCGGCGACGGCAGACGGGCGATCTGTCGGCTGGATGACGAACGGCAAGGTCGCTAGGCGGATCGGGCGTCGCGGCAGGCTGGTTCGACAGATCCGGGCGCGGCGAGCTGGCTGGTTCGACAGATCCGGGCGGCGAAGTGGTCGGCGATGATGGTCGCTCTCTCTCTACCTGGCTGCAACCAACACAAACACACACACACTCTACATCTTACCTTCGCCAAAGATCAAAAACCAAATGAGGAGATGAAGAGGATGAAGACTTACCCGGAATGATGATGATCGAACCCAAGGAGATGCAAGGGAAGAAGAATTCGGCAAGGCAAAGGAGAGGGAGAGCTTGTGCGGCCAAGAGGAGTTTTGGAGAAGAAGATGGAATAACCTAATTCTATTTCATTTAACCAAATGCACCAAAACTTCAAAATCCAAGGTTAACTAAGATGTGATGCAGAAAGAGTAACAAGAGCACCTAATGGCTCAATTGGCACACATCTCTACAAGCTTCCCAGAGACCGGGTTCAAACCCTATTGCAAAGACAAATTCCTTTATTTTTACTTTTGCATCAAACCTTGCTCAAACCAAACCACAAACCCCTCCAAAACCTACATAAAACCATCCAATAATTTTAGTAATGGAAAGGACACAAACGACCTCGACGGCCCGACCAAATTACCAATTTACCCCTAGGGCATACCGGAAGACCGGGAAGAAAAACACTGGTCGTTACAAAGCAAAGACATGAACGGCACATCTCGGCCTCTCGAGCAAAGAGGCATCCCAACTCACGGATGCTAAACTCAAAATCGCCAATCGCTTTACTACTAGCGGTGGACTTTCTCAAACAACGAGCTCTACAGGCATCCACTTGCCAAACCGGGCGCTTCATCAACGCCAACAAACTCGATCGCATAAAACTGCACGACCATGCCCTCCCGGGAACCTCGGGGCTACAAGAGCTACCGGGGAAAAATGCTGAAACAAACTCGCCACGGTGGGCTATCTGTGCCGGGACTCCTCACTATGCGCTACAAATCGCGCTGGGTCTTCGCTCTCGATAGTCAAGACTCGCCATCAAATCTCTCATGGTGGAGCACACTCGCTCAAGGAGTCTCTCACCGAGGCGTGCTAGCCTCTACCCTCCTCTAGGCAACTCAACTGCCAGGGCCAACTCTGGCCAACGGGCTAAACAACCCTAGACGCGGCCTCAACATCAATACAAACGGTCCAACTCCTCGGTCGAACATGCCAAGCGTCCTGCTCCTCAGAGTGCGATCAACACTTTGGCGACCGCACGAGCACCTCCACCCTCTCACTAGGGGAAAAGCAACAATCGGGCCACAAATTGCCTACGGAGTCCAAGCTCGCCTCCTCCTGCGGGTGCGATCGACACACTGGCGATCTGCACAAAGCATAAAAGCTGGCCCACAATGGGGCTCTCACTGCTCAACAAGCTGCTCGCACTGCGGGAAAGTTGACATGATGGCTCTCTAAGCCCAAACCAACAATGAGTCAGAACCTGCTCGACTCCGCTCCACAACTCTACACAAGGCATAAAAGCTAGATGAAAAGTATTGTAAATTCTTACCCCTTAGCTTAATTGAACTCGCAGAAAACTGGCGCCGTGGAGTCTTGATGATCATGGGAGCAAACAACCTACAAAGCAGGTTAGTCTACAGAATCTACGACTCTGTGCTCTGATACCAAATGTGACGAACATAACCCAAAACATGGTCCTAAACCGGGTTCTCACTCAGCATGCAAGCTAAATATGATAACAAGCGGTTTAGTGCTCATATTTAAAAACCATTCAAAACATATGAGAAGGGGGAACCCTTAAAACATAAACCACAGTTTTCATTTAAACCATCCAACGAAGTAAAACCACGCCAGATTTATAAAATCATACAATACAATTTAAACAACTTTTTAAACAATGTTCCCTAGGACTCTGTCCATCTACATCTTTGAATAAACAATGCAACAATAAAAGACAGAGTGTGGCGGCTCCCCATGATCAATCGGCTCCCGCTAGCCATCCCGGTGTTGTCCCAAGTTACCCGAAAGATAAATAAGGGTGAGTATAAAGATACTCAAGAAGAATCCCCAACCGGGTACAATACGATACATCCGTCATCTAGCACCTCTACAAGCAAGCAAAGCGACCATCAACATGCATTATAGCTCAACGAGCTCATAAGAAAAGATCTGGAACCATCGGAAGTCTCCTACTTAGGAATCATCGGAAGTCTCCTACTTCCGCCTAATGATTGGTTCTCATAACCAATCCGGGACACCTCCGAGGGTCTTTCTCCTCGGCCATTTGATCACTCAAAAACCGATCCCAAGATGTCCGACACCCTCGAGGGTCTTTCTCCTCGACCAATTGATTAGCTCAAAAGCCAATCCCAATGGGTGTCCTCAAGGGCCTCTTACCCTCGCTATACATCTAGACTATCGGGAGAGTACCCGAAGTCTGGCTCTAAACTGGAAGGAATGGTGTACTCACGAACATTAGCCCGAAGGAGCTCTCCGAACCGGCAACTAACGCTGTGCAGGTGCGCGCACACCGCATGCTCTCTGAAACCGGCGTAAATGCGGGGCCTAAGGGCAAACTACGCGGGCAGTGCACGCATGCCTATGACTCTAAGCGGTGTCACCGATCACGCGATGAGCGAGGCCCTCGGCGCTCATCGTGCAAACGATCCACCGACCTGAAGCTAAGAACCGGCCAAGGTAGGCTTACACCGTTGGCAGGGTTCCGCTCTAGCAGGCTACAAACTAGGCTTTGGCCGGAGTGGGTAGCTAAGTCCACAACCGGCGGGTCGGGGGGGTAGCAAGATACGTTATGCTACGCACACTTTACTCCCGACCTGAGCTACTAGGGACAAAGTACGTTTTGTCCGCTAAGCCTCTGGATGATGACAAACCCTACAACTCTATCTAAGAGTACATTGCAAAAATCAATGATTCCTGGCTAGCAAGCAATGACTGACATAAATCACATTACCTAGCATGATACTACAACTTAAGCAGGAATCACAAGCATGCTGGCAGAACAAACCTAGCATGGCACTAACATGTAAAATCAGGCAAACATGCTAGCAAGAATTCAATCAACTGCTCTATCTCTAACATGCTCATAACAATCAGCAAACAAGCAAGGCATATCGAGATATATCGCAGGGTCCACACAACCACGGTAAGAAATCCTTACCTGGGACAAGCAGAAAACAATAATTATAATAAATCTACGAGCGAATCCTCGAGCCTCTTAACGATCCCAAACAGCCTGAACATCAAACAAAGCACCCAAATGAACACAATAAAACAGCCCAATAAATCAACAACCAGCAGCCAACAAATCAGGTCCCAACGAAGAAAAGACTCGGAAAATACCATCCGAGAAGCCACAAGGCTCGGGCCAAACCAACACACACAAGCAGCCGCTTCGGCAGGCGTAGGCCGGCCGGGCGCAGCAATCGGGCGCGGGCTGGGGCTCGGACACGGGCGCAGAAGCACGCTGGGGCGCTAGGGCGCAGGGCACGGGCGCAGGGGCGTGGAGCTGCGCGCGGGCGAGCTGGGACGAGGCAAGGGCACGCGGTGCGGCTCAGCACGTTGGACGGCGAGCGGGCGCGAGCTCAGCAAGCACAGGGGACGGCGCGCACGGGCGCGAGCGACACGAGGCGCTACAGGGACGCGACGGGCTCGGGGCGCTCGACCGCGCGATCGCGGCGAGGTCGGGCGACGAGGCACGTGGCGTGGTTTCGCACGATCGCGGGCGACACGGACCTGGGCGAGCTGGCTCGGGGACGGCCTGGGCGAGGCAAATCTGGGCGACGTAGGGGCCTGGGCGACGCGGGCTTGGGCGAGCAGGGCTGGGCTCGACGCGCACGGGCGAGCTGGGGGTGAGCTCGGGCGGCCAGGGGCTCAGGCTGGGCGGCCAGGGGGCGAGCTGGGGCGCTCGGGCAGGGAGGAGAGGGCCAAGGGGGGCTCGGGCTGGAGGAGAGAGAAAGGGGAAAAATGGGGGAAAATTTTATTTTTTCCTTTTTTTCTTTTCTTTTTCTCTTTTATTCTTATCCAAACTTAAATCCAACTTTATCCAAATAAATCCAATTTTATTCATTTTCCAATTTTTCCAAAAATCCTTAAAATCCTTAAATCTCATTTCCCGACTTCCTCCTTCGAGACCCGACTGAAGCAACCTTTCCAAACAACAAAACTCACTGAAATCAACCTCCCAAACCAATACTGAAGGCCCGGCTCGAATCCCGAAGGAAACACCCAAACAACCATCATTTTGCCCAAAACCCAAATCACAACCGAACTCCCAAACGAATAACCCAAACATCTCGGGACTCGCAACCCACAACAAACAAGCCTCAACAAAGGCAGAAGCTGCCTCGAAGCCCTGAAAAACCACAAATCCTCGCCCGCCAGGAGCAAAAGACCAAAATGCCCCTAAGGGTCCAAACAGCTCTAACGGCCCAACCGAACCACTGAAACTGAACCGGAAGCTCCTCGAAAACCGGGATAGAAAACTGGGCCGTTACAGCTAGTGTGGCTTTTGGGAAAAGCATTTGTTAGTCTTGGATCGCTAAATGAAGGTTGGGAGTTGTGCACACAAGTGTGTTTTGTGTGGTTCGTTCTGTGGCAAGAGTTTCAGATCCATGTAGGGTTGCTTTGGGGATCTGGTGCTCAGTTCTTGGAAAAGTTGGACTTTAGGTGGATGTTGTAAGGCTTTAGTGAGGAGGTAAGGATACCATGCTCGTGGTATCAGGTTGTTGCTTAGGTAAGATTTGTTAAGTTGGACCTAAGCTTGGTTGGCGGATCTTCTTGTTGATCGTCATGACTGAGAGAGTTGTTCGGATCCTTCCTTGGGTAGGAGTTATGTTGTGGTTGATGTCTGAGTAGGAGGATGACGCATTCGGTAGCGTTTCGGGTCCTCTTGGTTTCCAAGGAGTTGGAGTTGGCCAGCATGATTGTGTTGCTGGAAAAAGAAGTTGTTGTTGTTCAGGCAGTTGGTTGTTAGTCCGTTAGTTGGCAGTGGGTTTCGAGGGTTGTCGGAGAACCCTGGGTTGTGAAGAGCTTCTCTAGAGCTCAGTCAGGCCCAGGTAGTGAGTTGTAGTTGGCAAGCTGGAGCCGTGTAGTTTGTAGCCTCGGGGGAAATTGCTGGCAATCTTGGTAGCCTAGCAAGTTAGTATTTGTTTGGAGTAGAGTCCGGATTGGTTCCGGTATGGTGACAAGTTGATGCTTGGTGTTGACCAAGGTGTGGATTGGAATTGCTAGAAGTCAGTTTTGCTCGTGGGGCGAATGGTTCGTGCCCTGTTGGTTGTCTTCATGTTTCCAAGAAAGTTGAGAGTTGCCCCGTTGGTATTTGGAGGTTCAATCCGTGGTAGACCCCTGTTGCTACCCCGTGAGATTAGATCTTGTTGCTTTAGTGGAGCAAGACAGTGAGTGTATGTGGAGCTCTCTGTCCTTCGGTTGTCTGCTCGTGGGAGCCGTTTCTTTCTGGGTTTAGCGGTTTGCTACCGTCGGTTTGTTAAGGATTTTTCCGCCATAGCCTCGCCCCTCACTCGTCTGACGAGGAAGGGGGTCGAGTTTATTTGGAACAGTAAGTGTGATGAGAGCTTTGCTAGGCTCAAGCGCAGTTTGCCTCAAAGACTGATGTTGGCGATCCGGAGGGACAGGTGATTTCGTGATTTACAGCGATGCTTCCAAATTCGGGTTAGGTTGTGTGTTGATGCAGCACGGGAAGGTCATTGCTTATGCCTCCCGCCAGCTGAAGCTATATGAGCAGAACTATCTGACTCATGATATGGAGTTGGCAGCAGTGGTGTTTGCACTGAAGATTTGGAGGCATTACCTGTATGGTGAGCGGATTCAGATGTTTTCCGATCACCAGAG
Organism: Sicyos edulis; assembly: GCA_036507275.1. Lineage (NCBI taxonomy): Eukaryota > Viridiplantae > Streptophyta > Magnoliopsida > Cucurbitales > Cucurbitaceae > Sicyos > Sicyos edulis. The sequence goes on from CM071847.1 coordinate 26,956,766, forward strand.
CCTCAAGTATCTGTTTACTCAGAAGGAATTCAATATGAGGCAGAGGAGATGGTTAGAGTTGGTAAAAGATTATGACTGCGAGGTTTTGTACCATCCGGGCAAAGCGAATGTTGTAGCTGATGCTTTGAGTAGAAAGACGTCGCACTCCGCGGTGTTGTTGAGTTCCCAGCCCAGATTGCAGCGAGAGTTTGAGCGGGCTGAGGTTGCAGTGTTGTTGGGTGAGGTTACTGCCAGAGTAGCTCAGTTGTTAGTTCAGCCATCGATTAGACAGCGGATTATCGATAATCAGCTGAGTGACCCCGCACTTAAGAAATTGGGTGACAGAGTTAGTGCTGATGGAGATTTTGACTTCGTATATTCACCAGATAGTGGGTTGGCTTACAGAGGCCGATTGTGTGTTCCGAACGTGGCAGGTTTGCGAGCAGAGTTGCTCTAAGGGCCACAGTTCCCCGTTTGCTTGGCACCCCGGGAGTACCAAAATGTATCAGGATCTTAAGCAGACATTCTGGTGGATGGGTACGAAAAGAGATGTTGCGGAGTTTGTCAGTCGATGTCTCACTTGTCAGCAAGTGAAGGCACCCAGGCAGAGACCAGTCGGTTTGTTGCAGCCGTTGAGTGTGCCTCAATGGAAATGGGAAGAGATCTCCATGGACTTTATTTCTGGTTTGCCGAGGACTCCGAGGAAGTTCTCTCAGATTTGGGTGATAGTCGACCGATTGGCTAAGAGCGCACACTTCATCCCCGGTAGAGACACTTATACCGTAGAACAGTGGGCGCAGTTGTTTTTTAAGCAGATCATTTGTTATCACGGTGTGCCTGTGAGGATTATGTCTGACCGTGATTCGAGGGCTTGTGTGTTGGATTTCCCGGGTAGTTGGGACCAGTACCTATATCTGATGGAGTTTGCATATAACAACAGTTATCAGTCGACGATTCAGATGGCTCCATTCGAGGCTTTGTATGGTAAGTGTTGCCGATCTCCTGTGTTCTGGGAAGAGGTTGGTGATAGGCAGGTTTTGGGTCCCGAGTTGCTGCAGTTGACCAATGGTGCCGTGCAGAAGATTAGAGCTCGTATGTTGACAGCTCAGAGCAGACAGAAGAGTTATGCCGATGTTCGGCGTCGGGATTTGGAGTTTGAGGTTGGTCGACATGTATTCCTAAAGGTCGCACCGATGCGAGGTGTTTTGAGGTTTGGCAAGCGTGGAAAGCTGAGTCCCCGTTGTGTTGGTCCGTTGTGATTCTGGAGAGGATCGGCAAGGTTGCTTAACGATTAGCCTTGCCTCCGTCATTGTCAGCAGTGCACAGTGTTTTTCATGTTTCGATGTTGAGACAGTACGTGCCGGATCCGTCGCACATTGTTGATTTTGAGCCTTTGCAGCTGAATGAGGATTTGAGCTTCGAGGAGAAGCCAGTGGGGATTCTTGCTTTTGAGACAAAGACACTGCGTAATCGTAAAATCCGGTTGGTAAAGGTTCAGTGGAGGAGTCAGAGTTCAGAGGAAGCCACTTGGGAGCGGGAGGAGGAGATGAGATTGCAGTATCCCGAGCTGTTCCAATCTTAAGTGACTTTCGAGGACGAAAGTCTTATAAGGGGGAATATTGTAACGGCCCAGAAATTTCATCCCGATCTTCCCGAGAGGCCCATGGGCATTTTGGTAATTTTGGGTCGGGCCGACAGGGCCGGTTATGAAATTGTTAATTGCCGGAAAAATTATGAGTCGATTTGAATAGGATCGGGAATTTTGGTGAAGACATTTGGGCTTGGGAAAAAGTAAAAATAAATAAGGAATTAAATAGCACGTCGAGTGAGATTAGAGCCAAGGACGTGCCGCATGCTAGGCGGAGGGCGCTGCCAGCCGAGCCACTGGGCACATTTGTTATCTTTATCGCACGATCTAATACATATGCCTGTTTGATGCACGTTTTGGTTTAAAAGGCCAGCTGTAAGGGACCGACCCGAATGGGGCACTAAATGGGCCCTTACCCCAATGCATGCATTCAAAGTAAAGGACATTTAAACAGACATGATTTCGGATTCCAATTAAAACAAAACATTCAAAATAACCCCTTTAAAAACTAAACAATTTCCCTGGAACCTGTCCCTGTTTCCAAGCACCTGTTCCAAGATAAATACATTTCCAAAGTATACTCCGATCAGAGATTTCTTAAAATCATTCAAAACATGTCTAGATACCATAATGCTGGAATCCACAAAATATTCAGAAAACATCCTAGGGCTCCGTGCCCGCCACATGCATTCGTGGGAAAATAAAACACAAAGAGTCATAACATAAAATCGAGTTGGAAGCTGGGCCCCATGATCACGGCTCTCCTCCTTTGACCATCCTGTCTCGCAACTTGGTTACCCGTGGAAAACCACAGAATAATAAGGGTGAGTAACGAATTACTCAAGAAGAATCCCCAACCGGGGTACAATACGATATACATGGTCATCTCGATGAGCGTATGCAAGCTATGAATATAAACACAGAATAGAGCACATAGCTTAGCCCACACTTGGGCCTCGGATGCCAACTCTGTGGCTTAGTCCGGAATAATATCATCATACAGTCCAATACATGAGTCGCCATATACGAGAAACAAGTCCCGACCTCAGCCTGTCTACTGTCGACGAAAGGTACACTGGCTCACAATCCCGAGGAGCTCTCGATCGGGCGCAGAATGAGCGTAAGCATGCACCGCGTGCTACTGCAGACTATGGGGGGTTGCCGGGTCTAGAGGCAAGCTGCCCATATCTAGTCACCACGCCTAACTAAATCTTTGGATCGGTGTCACTGACATAGGGGTGTGAGACTTGGACACGTAAACTATGTCAGCCTGAACCACCGCACCTGGGGCCAAGGAACAGTCGTGGTAGGCTTACACCAGGAAGCCATCCTTGCCTTAACAGGTGGCAATGAGGGGCTACTGCCAAACATGCTGAGGACATGCCGGCTGCCGGAGACGAGGCAATGCAAAGTCATCATCCCGACCGTTGGGGCATTTAATAGTCTGCCACCCTCACCCAAGATTGCAGGGCCTACCGCTTGGGTTAGCTAATCCCTCACGGGGTCCAGGGACGGAATGACTTGCTCGACGTCCCTGCCATGGATGCAAGGTTCTTTATGCATCGAGCCGGATGATGCTATCTACCGCAATTCTAACCGCCTAGCAAACAAAAGCAAACAATTCCATAAAATCCAATACGTGCTCAATAAGAATACAACGAGCCTAGCATGATACTACGAAGCAAGGAGCAGATACGAGCATGCTAGAAGGGAACAACCTAGCATGGATTAACATGAGAATTAATCAGGAACAACATGCTAATAGGGAATTCAGAATTGAGTACCTAGCTATACATGTCAATAAACACAAACAAGCAATCAATCAGCAATCACATATAATATCGCAGGGTCCACACAACTCCGGTAAGAAATCCTTACCTTGGTCGGGGACAATTTGACACGAAAACCTAAGCGGCGAACGAACCCGAACTAGCTACCGAGAACCTATCAATCACAACAAAAATCACACAATAGGCCTAAATTTAATAAAATAAATGAGGCTCAGCTCGGGAGCAACTCACGAGGCACGCATTTAACGCACGAACGGGCCGATTGCACGAACGAGGCAGCAACGGGGCGCGCTGGGCGCGCTGGGCGCACTGGGGCGCAGAGTGGGCGAGCTGGGCGCGCTGGGTGCGCACGCTGGGGAGCGGACGCGCGCGGACAGATGCTGGGCGAAGCAGGAGCGCCAGGAAGCGGGCGCGCGAGCGAGGTAGAGCGGCACAGCTGGGACGGCGCGCGGCGTGGCACGGAGCTGGGCGAGGCGTGCGCGCGAGCGCGAGGCGATGCGCGGCGTGGCTCGGCGGAGGCTCTGCTTCTGCGCGCGGCGACGGGACGAACAGGCTCTGTTTTTTCGCGCAAACAGGGGCGATGGAGAAAATCCGAATTCGATCCACGGGGATTCGATGAGCGATTCTTTGATGACGAACTCCCCTACCCTAGCTGCACAAAACCCATACCTCAAATTACCTCAACTCGGCCGGAAATGGCGAAGCCCGAAGCAAGGGTGAAGAACTCGAATTTTCAAGGAGAAGAAGAAGAAGAAGAAGAAGAAGAGAAGAGAAAGGGAGGGAGAACTCACTGGAGGAGATCGATCGGTCGAGGGAGAAGCGCGAAGGAGAGAAATGAGGAAGAAGAAGAAGAAGGTTCGGGCGATTTTTGGCTTTTAAATCAAAACTCACCTCGAACAGGCTTAACATAAAGGTGGCGCGTTTAGAAGCACAAGAGCGCTCAGTGGCTCGAATGGCAGCGCCCCCTACCTAGCACCTGACATGTCCCTAGTTCGAATCTCACTCGACGCGCTATTTACTTCCCTATTTATTTTAACCTTTCCCCAAGCCCAAAGGCCTTCACCAAAATTCCCGATCCCATTCAAATCGACTCATAAATATTCCGGCAATTAACAATTTCAAAACCGGCTCTGTCGGCCCAACCCAAAATTACCAAAATGCCCCTGGGCCTCCCGGGAAGATCGGGATGAAATTTTCGGGCCGTTACACCAGCTCGCCCGAGCTTCTCCTTCTTCTTCCCCATTTCCTTCGCGATTTTCTTCTCCAACCGACAGCGTTCCTTCGCGATTTTCTCCCTCGCCGACCAGCCAATTCCGAGCTCCTCCTCTCCAATTCGAAGCCCATTCTCCCTCCGAGCAGCTGGTAAGTTCTTCCTCTTCTTCCTTTCCTTCGAAACATCCGATTTCTTTCCCCCTGGTTCTGATTTCGTTCACGCTCGCCGGCCGTGGGAGTGAGGAGATTCGTGTGGTTTTTGTGCGACTAGTGTAGGGAAGTGGTCCAAACTTCAAATCGCGCGTCGAATCTTCTCCAATCGCGCGGAATTGAGCTCGTTTTCTCCGATCCTCTGCGCGCCTGTTCGCGAGCTCGCGGCGGCGCAGGCAGCCACCACCGAGCCTCGCGCGCACACGCGCGCGTGCCTCGCCCAGCTCCGTGTCACGCCGCGCCGCCCCGCTTGTACTGCCGCTTCGCGCGCGCCTCGCGCCCAGACGCGCCAGCATCGCCGCGCAATCCGCGCCAGCGCTCCAAAGACGCACGCCCATTTGTGCGCCCAGCGCGCCAGCCCGACCAATTCTGCTGCCCATTTCGTGCAATCGGCTCGTTCGTGCGTTCGTCGTGCCTCGTGAGTTGCTCCCGAGCTGAGCCTTGCTTATTTTATTATATTTAGGCCTATTGTGTGATTTTTGTTGTGATTGATAGGTTCTCGATAGCTAGTTCGGGTTCGCTCGCCACCTAGGGTTTTCGTGTCAAATCGTCCCCGACCAAGGTAAGGATTTCTTACCTGAGTTGTGTGGACCCTGCGATATTATATGTGATTGTTGATTGACTGCTGGTTTGTGTTTATTGACATGTGTAGCTAGGTATTCTATTCTGAATTCCCGATTAGCATGATTTTCATGATTTAATTCTCATGTTAATCCATGCTAGGTTGTTCCTTTCTAGCATGCTCGTATCTGTTCCTTGCTTCGTAGTATCATGCTAGGCTCGTTGTATTCTTATTGAGCACGTATTGGATTTTATGGAATTGTTTGCTGTTTGCTAGGGCATGTTAGAATTGCAGGTAGATAGCATCATCCGGGCCTGATGCATAAAGTACCTTGCATCCATGGCAGGGACGTCAAGCAAGTCATTCCGTCCCTGGACCCCATGAGGGATTAGCTAACCCAAGCGGTAGGCCCTGCAATGTAAAGACCCGACCCAAAAGGGGCTCTAAATGGGCCTTTACCCCAATGCATGTATTGAAAATAAAAGACATTATGAAAAATACATTTCGGATCCCAAGTAAAAACAGAAACATTCAATAATCAAAACATACATTTCTAAAAGCATACTCTGATCAGAGATTTATTTAAACCATTTAAACATTCCACAAGTACAAATATGCTGGAATCCATAAAACGTAAGAAAACATCCTAGGGCTCGTGCCCGTCTACATGCATTCGGGGAAATAACAAAAGTCAAGAGTCATGATATAATAAAATGGTCGAGGAGATGACAAGCAGGATTCCATGATCACGGCTCCTCTCCTTCACCATCCTGTCTCGCGCCTTGGTTACTGTGGAAAACCACAGAATAAGGGTGAGTAACGAATTACCCAAGAAGAATCCCCAACAGGGGTACAATACGATATACATGATCATCTAGAAGAATGTATGCAAGCTATGAGTACAAACACAGAGCGGAGCACATAGCTAAGTCCACACTTGGACCTCGGATGCCAACTCAGGGTCTTAGTCCGAAAAAATACCACAACACACTATACGCGCTATACGGAACAAGTCCGGCCTCACCGCTCACTCGACGCGATACGAAAGGTGCACTGGCTCAAGATCCCGAGGAGCTCTCCGGTCGGCGCTGTAATGAGCGTAAGCGCGCACCGCATGCTACCGCAAACTCGGGGTGCCGGGTCTAGTGGCAAGCCGCCTGAGTTCGACCACCATGCCTAACTAAATCTCTCGGATCGGTGTCACCGACATAGGGGTGTGAGACACGACACGTGAACTATGTCGGCCTGTACCACCACCGCACTGAGGCTAAGGAACCGGTCGTGGTAGGCTTACACCGTGAAGCGGTCCTTGCCCTAACAGTGGCAATCAAGGGCTACGGCCGAACACGCCGAGGACGTGCCGATCGCTGAGGGACGAGGCAATGCCAAGTCATCATCCCGACCTTTGGGGCATTTAACGATACCGCCACCCTCACCCAAGATTGCGGGGCGGCCGTTAGGGTTAGCTAAACCCTAACGGGATCGGGACGGAGTACCATCTCGTGACGTCCTCATCGGGGATGCAAGTTACGTTATGCATCCGGCCGGATGATGCTACCTACTTGAACTCTAAACCATAACAATAATAACAATTCATTCAATGCGGTCCAATACGTGCTCAATAGATACAAGGAACCTAGCATGATACTACGAAGCAAGAACAGATATCGAACATGCCGAATGGAACAACCTAGCATGGGCTAACATGAGAAACAATACAAGAGTTCATGCGATCAGAATTGTAACAGAGCACCTAGGGCTAAACATGCTAATAATCATACACAGGCATACAAAACAACAATCACAAATATACCGCAGGCCCACACAACTCCGGTAAGAAATCCTTACCTTGGTGGGAGGCTTCTACACACAAATCCTAAGGCTGCGGAACAATCCCGAGCTAGCGGCGGGAACCTAGCAAACCAATAATAATCAGCATCTAAAACGTCTAAACAACAATAGAACGAGCAAGCTCGGCTCGGGGAACTCACGCGACACGGCGACACGAGCTTGGAGCTGGCGGCAAGCGCGGCCGGCAGCGGCAGGTATGGCGCAGGCGCGCCGGGCACGGGCAGGCGGCGCGGCGCACGCAGACGCACGGCACGGATTCACGGGCGGAGCGCGCGCGGCGGCAGCGTCGGGCGCGGCGCAAGCGAGCGGCTTCGGGCGAAGGCGCTTTGGTGTTGGCGGCGCGGCGGCAGCGACGCGGACGCGGGTGGCGGCGCGCGGCGAGCAGCTCGGGCGCGGCGCGCGCTGGCGCTGGCGTCGGCGCTCTCTGCTGCTGCGCGCGACCGCACGACCGCGAGCGGCGATGGCGCGGCGCAGGCCGCTTCAACAGATCTGGGCGACTGGTGAGCGATGGCGTCTGGCGTCTCGCTGCGCGCGCGATTCGCACGATCCGGCGGCGATGGCGCGGCGGCAGAGGTCGCTTCAACAGATCCGGGCGACTGGTGAGCGATGGCGCGGCGGCAGGTTGTTTGCTCTGATCTGGGCGATCTGGTGCGGCTGCAGGGGCGATCTCGGTGCGGCAGCGAGGGCGTCGTCAGGCCGCCGCTTTGGCTCGATCCGGCGTCGCGATCGCCGTGGTGGGCGGCGACGATGGTCGCTGGCCGGGGCTCTCTCGGTGGCCGCAATCAACACAAACACACACAACACACCTCTTTTCACTTGGCCAAAAGCACACCAAACGGATGAGAAGAAGAAGAGGAAGATCGATACCTACGGAATGATGATGAACGATCCAAGGGAGCTGCAAGGATGAAGAATCGGCAAGGGCTATGGAGAGGAGAGCTTGTGCGGCCAAGAGGAGATTTGGAGAAGAAGATGGAATAAACCTAATTTCTATTTCATTTAACCAAATGCACCAAAACTCCAAAATCCAAGGCTAACCATAAAATGATGCAGAAGAGCAACAAGAGCACCTAATGGCTCAATTGGCACACATCTCCACAAGCTTTCCAGAGACCGGGTTCAAACCCCAGTGCAAAGACAATTCCCTTTTATTTTTACTTTTGCATCAAACCTTGCTCAAACCAAACCACAAACCCCTACAAAAACCATCCAATAATTTTAGTAACTGGAAAAGACACAAACGACCCTGACGGCCCGACCAAATTACCAAATTACCCCTAGGGCATACTTGGAAGACCGGGAAGAAAACACTGGTCGTTACAATATTCCCTCCTTTTTATGACTTTCGTCCTCGAAAGTCCTTAAGAAAAGCAGCTCGAGGGTAATGCAATCTCATCTCGTCTTCCCGCTCCCAAGTGGCTTCCTCGAACCTCGACTCTTCCATCGAACCTTTACTAAACGAATCTCGCGATTACGCAACGTCTTGGTCTCAAAGGCAAGGATCCTCACCGGCTTCTCCTCGAAGTTCAAATCCTCATTCATTTGCAAAGGCTCAAAGTCCACAATGTGCGACGGGTCCGGCACATACCGCCTCAACATCGATACATGAAAAACACTATGCACCGCTGATAGTGACGGAGGAAGGGCTAACCGGTAAGCAACTCGCCAATCCTCTCTAGGATCTCAAATGGACCAACAAAGCGGGGACTCAACTTCCCACGCTTGCAAACCTCGAACACCTCGCATCGGAGCAACCTTAAGGAACACATGCGCCGACCAACCTCAAACTCCAAATCTCGACGCCGAACATCGGCGTAACTCTTCTTCTACTGCTCTGTGGCACTGTCAACATACGAGCTCTAATCTTCGCCTTTGCACCATTGGTCAAGCTGCAGTAACTCGGGACCCAAAACTGTCTATCACCAACCTCTTCCCGCAACACGGGGGACCGACAACGCTTACCATACAAAGCCTCGAATGGAACCATCTCGAATCGATCGATCGTAATCGTTGTTATAGGCAAACTCCATCAAATGCATGATCATCTGGTCCCAATCGCTGGGAAATCCAACACACAAGCCCTCAACATATCCTCGAGAATCGATTCACTCTCTCGATCGACCATCCGTCTCGAGGGTGAAAAGTCAGTTTGAAATCGCACTCGTGCCCAAACCCTTCGGAGCGCTCTCGTAAACGAGAAGTGAACCGCGAGTCACGATCGGACACAATCCTCACCGGCACACCATGATAACGGATGATCTGTTCCAAAAACAATCGCACCTTTGTTCCACGGTATAAGTGTCTCTACGGGAATGAAGTGTGCGCTCTTGGTCAAACGATCAACTATTACCCGGATCTGCGAGAACTTCCCTGAGTCCTCGGCAAACCAGAAATAAAGTCCATGGAGATCTCTTCCCATTTCCACCGAGGCACACTCGTGGTCGTAATGCATGACCGGTGGCCTCTGCTCGGGCGCCTTCACTTGGCGACAAGTGAGGCACTGCCGACAAACTCGCAACATCTCTTTTCATGCCCATCCACCGGAAAGTGCGCTTAAGGTCCAGATACATCTTGGTACCCGGGGTGCCAAGCAAAAGGAGAACTATGGGCCTCTAAGAGCAACTCGCTCGCAATCCAAAGAACATCCGGAACACACAACCGGCCTCTATAAGTCAACCTTCATGCTGGCGAGAAAACGAAATCAAAATCTCGTCGGCAAGACTAACTGTCAAACAATCTCTTAAGCGCGGGGTCACTCGGTGGCTATCAATAATCCATTTGCCTAATCGACGGTGAGCAGTCAATCGAGCTACCCTGGCGGTAACCTCACCCAACAACAACACTGCAACCTCGCCCGCTCGAACTCTCTCTCTCGCAAAACGGGCTGGGAACTCAACAACGCCACGGAGTGCGACGTCTTTCTACTCAAAGCATCGGCCACTACATTGGCTTTACCGGATGGTACAAAATCTCGCATCATAATCCTTTACCAACTCCAACCATCTCCTCGCCTCATATTCAACTCCTTTTGAGTAAACAGATACTTGAGGCTCGGTGATCGGTAAACATCTCGAATCCGCTCACCATACGGTAATGCCTCCAAATCTTGATTGCAAACACCACTCACGCCAACTCCATATCATGAGTCGGGTAGTTCTCGCTCATACGCTTCCGGTGCGGGAAGTATAGGCAATGACCTTCCCGTCTTTGCATCAACACACAACCTAACCCAAACTTGGAAGCATCGTGTAAACTACGAAACCACTTGTCCCCTCCGGATCGCCAACACAGGTTTGAAGTCAAACTACGCTTGAGCACGGCAAAGCTCTCATCACACTTATCGCCCCAAACGAACTCGACACCCTTCCTCGTCGGACGAGTGAGGGGCAAGGCTAAAGCAGAAAAGTCCTGATTTAACCGAAGCGTAGTAGTAACTCGCCAAACCCAGAAAGTCTGCGAATCTCGGAATCTGAAGTCGGCTTGGCCCATGAACTCACGGCCTCAATCTTCGCGGGTCCACGGCTATACCATCTCTCGAAACCACGTGGCCTAGGAAGGCCACTGCTCCAACCAGAAATCACATTTGGAAAACTTCGCATAAAGTGGTTTTCCTCAAAGCCGCCAATACTCACCTCAAATGCTCGCATGGTCTTCTTTAGACCTCGAATAAATCAGAATATCGTCAATGAACACGATGACGAAGCTGTCCAAAAATGATTTGAACACCCTATCCATCATGTCCATGAACGCGGTGGGGCATTGGTCAATCCAAACGACATGACCACAAACTCATAGTGACCATATCTAGACACGAAAGTCTGTCTTAGGAATGTCGGCATCCCCGATCCGCAGAATCGATGGTAACCGGATCTCAGATCTATCTTGGAGAACACGGAAGCTCCTCGAAGGTGATCGAACAAATCATCGATCACGGGGCAAGCGGATACTTATTCTTCATCGTCACCTTATTAAGCTCGCGGTAATCAATACATAAGCGCATAGAACCATCCTTCTTTTCACAAACAGAATCGGTGCTCCCACGGGGACACACTCGGACGGATGAACCCTCGATCTAACATCTCCCAGTGAATCTTCTTCGCCTTTAACTCACTGGCGCCATACGATCACGGAGCCTTCGAGATAGGGAGGGTCCCCGGCTCGAGCTCAATTGTGAAGTCAACCTCTCTCTTGGGGCAACCCGGTAACTCCTCAGAAACACGTCCGCAAACTCCTCGCGCACGACCTGCACACGATCATGCACAGCCGAAGGGGCGGCTCTTCCCGCACAACTTGGCTAGATAGCCCCAAGCTCCATGAGCTAGCAAACGACGAGCTTTCACGGTGACACCATCGGCGGCAACTCCACCACGACTCCACGAAACTTAAAGCCGAGCCGACTGCGGCGGCCGAACACTACTTCTTTCCGGTGGCGGTCAATCAACGCGTGGTTAGCGACTAACCACTCCATACCAAGAATCACATCAAAAGCGCTCATAGGCGGAACTATGAGCGTAGCCACAAGCAACTCTCCGGATATCTCGATCCGGCCATCCCTAATCTTATCTCTAGCCAACATATTAACTCCCGAAGGAGTTGCAGCAGAGATAACTCGAAACCTAGAGGCTCTAGTCTTAACTTAGCATGCTCAAAGAAACAACACGAGATACAAATGAATGCGTAGAACGAGAATCAAACAAGACAAATGCGCAGTGATCTAAAATAAGAAGCGCGTACGCCGCACGGCGGCATCCGTGACGCTCGGCCTCTGACGACGGGTCGTAGCAAACACTCGACCTGCTGCTGCTACTGGTGATCACAAAAAGCGGGCCATGTGCCCTCTCTACCACAACGGAAGCACAATCTAGGTCCGGCTCGACAAGCTCCGCGTGGACTTTCCCACAAGTAGCACAAGCGGGAACTCCGCTCGGGTCCTCCTGCTGCGTCGGGCTGAAACGGACTGGAGCTCTCCGCCGATCTCTCGTTCGAATCGCCTTTGCGGCGGCGCCGCCGCCTCCCGAAAATCAAACTTCCTCTTTCGCCCCACACCGCTGGGACAGGACGCTGAACAGAGCGGCAACAACGCCGGCAGCAGGATACTTCCCATTATAGATCGTGGCTAAGCTGGACAACCCTAGCATAAGTGTCGGGGCACGAGCCACGACATCTCGGGAGAGACACCCGCCTCAATCCGGATATGAACTTCGAATCTTCACTCCGGGGTGGCAATCAAGCGAGGAGCAAAATACCCATACTCGAGAACTTGCGCTCATATTCCTCAATGGAATCGAACCACGCTTCGAGGTTGGAAGAGCTCCACCATCTTCTCTTGAGCCTCATCACTTATGAACTTTACCTTGAACTCGGCCTTGAAGAACTCCCAAGTAGCGGGTGGAGACCAGGTGGTCTCTCGCTCAAGGTGGACTCCCACCACCATCTCATTTGTGCCTCCTAGCACATGAGCCGCACACCTCGGCCCTCACGAATATCGGGGCACACCATGATCGGGAAGGTGTACTCCAAATGGGCAATCCACACTGGCCGCCGCTAACGCATCACCGGTGGCATCAAACTTCTCGAGCTTCCACTTCACAAAATCCTTCACCACCTACCCAATTCCTCGGCACCCTCTCGCCATATCCGCCTCTGGGGCTACTTGCTCTGTGGAGTGGAGGTGCTACTCGAGCTCTCTTTGAACCAATCGAGTCACCGCTCGATCTGGGCTCGGGACTCTTCCCGGCTGCGCCGCCAACAAGGCACAGGTCTCGCCCTCTGGTCACTCAACATGCTGACCATAAAAGCCCTCATAGACTCAAGCAAACTCGCTCCAGGAGGAAGCGATCTCACGGCGCTTCGATCGCCTCAACGCCCGCTCTAGGCGTAACAGAGGAGCTGCTGGTGGAATGCCATCGATCTCGGCTTGGGACGATGTCCTGCAGATGTCGGATCCGATCCACGATACCTCGACCGCTCTCGAACCTCCTCTCCGATGCGGGTGGATCATCATTTGGCGATCTACATCCAAACCAACAACGAATCAAAACCTGCCTGTCACCATTCCACAACACCAAACAAGGCATACACTAGATGATAGGTATTGTAAATTCTTAACCCTTTTTCTTTCTAAAACAATAAACCTAGGCGTACCTGATGACTGTCGGAGTGCTGGTGATCATGGAAGGATGACCTACAACAAAGGTCAGTCTACAGAATCTATGACTCTGAGCTCTGATACCAACTGTAAAGACCCGACCCAAAAGGGGCTCTAAATGGGCCTTTACCCCAATGCATGTATTGAAAATAAAAGACATTATGAAAAATACATTTCGGATCCCAAGTAAAAACAGAAACATTCAATAATCAAAACATACATTTCTAAAAGCATACTCTGATCAGAGATTTATTTAAACCATTTAAACATTCCACAAGTACAAATATGCTGGAATCCATAAAACGTAAGAAAACATCCTAGGGCTCCGTGCCCGTCTACATGCATTCAGGGGAAATAACAAAAGTCAAGAGTCATGATATAATAAAATGGTCGAGATGACAAGCAGGATTCCATGATCACAGCTCCTCCTTCACCATCATCCTGTCTCGCGCTTGGTTACTGTGGAAAACCACAGAATAAGGGTGAGTAACGAATTACCCAAAGAAGAATCCCCAACCGGGTACAATACGATATACATGATCATCTAGAAGAATGTATGCAAGCTATGAGTACAAACACAGAGCGGAGCACATAGCTAAGTCCACACTTGGACCTCGGATGCCAACTCGTGGTCTTAGTCGGAAAAAATACCACAACACACTATACGCGCTATACGGGAACAAGTCCCGGCCTCACCGCATCTCATCGACGATACGAAAGGTGCATGGCTCAAGATCCCGAGGAGCTCTCCGGTCGGCGCTGTAATGAGCGTAAGCGCGCACCGCATGCTCTCGCGCAAACTCGGGGTGCCGGGTCTAGTGGCAAGCCGCCCGTGTTCGATCACCATGTCTAACTAAATCTCGGATCGGTGTCAGCGACATAGGGGTGTGAGACACGGACACGTGAACTATGTCACCTGTACCACCGCACTTTGAGGCTAAGGAACCGGTCGTGGTAGGCTTACACCAGAAGCGGTCCTTGCCCTAACAGTGGCAATCAAGGGCTACGGCCGAACACGCCGAGGACGTGCCGATCGCCGCGGGACGAGGCAATGCCAAGTCATCATCCCGACCTTTGGGGCATTTAACGATCCGCCACCCTCACCCAAGATTGCGGGGCCGGCCGTTAGGGTTAGCTAAACCCTAACGGGATCAGTGGACGAGTACCATCTCGCACGTCCCATCGGGGATGCAAGTTACGTTATGCATCCGGCCCGGATGATGCTACCTACTTGAACTCTAAACCATAACAATAATAACAATTCATTCAATGCAGTCCAATACGTGCTCAAGAGATACAAGGAACCTAGCATGATACTACGAAGCAAGAACAGATATCGAACATGCCAGAATGGAACAACCTAGCATGGGCTAACATGAGAAACAATACAAGAGTTCATGCCGATCGAGAATTGAACAGAGCACCTAGGGCTAAACATGCTAATAATCATACACAGGCATACAAAACAACAATCACAAATATACCGCAGGGCCCACACAACTCCGGTAAGAAATCCTTACCTTGGTCGGGAGGCTTCTACACACAAATCCTAAGCTGCGGAACAATCCCGAGCTAGCGAGCGGGAACCTAGCAAACCAATAATAATCAGCATCTAAAACGTCTAAACAACAATAGAACAGCAAGCTCGGCTCGGGGAACTCACGCGGCACGGCGACACGAGCTTGGAGCTGCTGGCAAGCTGGCACGGTAGGGTCGGGCGCAGCCGCGCTACCGGGCACGGCAGGGCGGGCGCTGGCCGCTACTGCACGGCAGACGGCACGGATTCACGGCAGGACGCGCGCGCGCAGCGAGCATCTGGGCGCGGGCGAGCGGCTTCGGACGAAGGCGCGCGGGTGTTGGCGTGCGACAAGCGACGCGGACGCGGCTGGGCGCGCGGGCGAGCAGCTCGGGCGAAGGCGCGCGGGCGCTGGCGTCTGGCGTCTGCTGCTGCGCGCGATCTGGCACGATCTGGCGAGCGATGGCGTGCGGCAGGGCTGCTTCAACAGATCTGGGCGACCTGGTGAGCGATGGCGTCTGGCGTCTGCTGCTGCGCGCGATCTGGCACGATCTGGCGAGCGATGGCGTGCGGCAGGGCTGCTTCAACAGATCTGGGCGACCTGGTGAGCGATGGCGTGCGGCAGGGGCTGCTCAACAGATCTGGGCGATCTGGTGCGACTGCAGGGGCGATCTGGTGCGACGGCAGGGGCGATCTGTGCTGCTGCTGGCGCGATCCGGCGTGCGATCTGGCCGGCTGGACGTGCGACGATGGCTGCTGGCTGGGCTTCTCTCGGCTGGCTGCAATCAACACAAACACACACAACACACCTCTTTTCACTTGGCCAAAAGCACACCAAACGGATGAGAAGAAGAAGAGGAAGATCGATACCTACCCGGAATGATGATGAACGATCCAAGGGAGCTGCAAGGATGAAGAATCGGCAAGGGCTATGGAGAGGGAGAGCTTGTGCGGCCAAGAGGAGATTTGGAGAAGAAGATGGAATAAACCTAATTTCTATTTCATTTAACCAAATGCACCAAAACTCCAAAATCCAAGGCTAACCATAAAATGATGCAGGAAGGGCAACAAGAGCACCTAATGGCTCAATTGGCACACATCTCCACAAGCTTCACAGGAGACCCGGGTTCAAACCCCAGCTGCAGCACAATTCCCTTTTATTTTTACTTTTGCATCAAACCTTGCTCAAACCAAACCACAAACCCCTCCAAAAACCTACAAAACCATCCAATAATTTTAGTAACTGGAAAAGACACAAACGACCCTAACGGCCCGACCAAATTACCAAATTACCCCTAGGGCATACCTGGAAGACCGGGAAGAAAAACCTGGGTCGTTACATGCAATCTTGGGTGAGGGTGGCAGACTGTTAAATGCCCCAACCGTCGGGATGATGACTTGGCATTGCCTCGTCCCCGGCAGTCGGCACGTCCTCAGTGTGTTCGGTCGTAGCCCCGATTGCCACTGTTAAGGTAAGGGCGACTTCTGGTGTAAGCCTACCACGACCCGTTTCCTTAGCCTCAGGTGCGGTGGTTCAGGCTGACATAGTTTACGTGTCCAGGTCTCACACCCCTATGTCAGTGACACCGATCCAAAGATTTAGTTAGGCGTGGTGACTGGACATGGGCAGCTTGCCTCTAGACCCGGCACCCCCCATGGTCTGCAGTAGCACGCGGTGCATGTTTACGCTCATTACACGCCGGCCAGGAGAGCTCCTCGGGATCTTGAGCCAGTGTACCTTTCGGCGAAAGAGACAAAGCCGAGGCGGGACTTGTTTCTCGTATAGGCGACTTATGTATTGGGGTGTGTGGTGATATTATTCTGGACTAAGACCTTAAATTGGCATCCGAGGCCCAAGTGTGGGCTAAGCTATGTGCCCTATTCTGTGTTTATATTCATAGCTTGCATACGCTCATCGAGATGACCATGTATATCGTATTGTACCCCGGTTGGGGATTCTTACTGAGTAATTCGTTACTCACCCTTATTATTGTGGTTTTTCCACAGGTAACCAAGTTGCGAGACAGGATGGCTGAAGGAGGAGCTGTGATCATGGGGCCCAGTCTTCCAACTCTGATTTTTGTATTATGACTCTTTATGTTTTGTTTCCCCTAAATGCATGTAGCCGGGCACGGAGCCCTAGGATGTTTTGTAAATGCTTTGTGGATTCCAGCATTTTGTATCTGAATAGGTTTTGAATGGTTTTTAGTAAATCTCTGATCAGAGTATACTTTGGAAATGTATTTATCTTGGAACAGGTGCTTGGAAACAGGGACAGGTTCCAGGGAAATTGTCTAGTTTTTAAAGGGGTTATTTTGAATGTTTTGTTTTAATTGGAATCCGAAATCATGTCTGTTTAAATGTCCTTTACTTTGAATGCATGCATTGGGATAAGGGCCCATTTAGTGCCCCATTCGGGTCGGTCCCTTACAATATGTATAGCAAACGATAATGGATGTATAACTTGAGATTCGAATATTTCTATGTTGTTATTATTTATGTTTTTGTTGTATTTATATCATTATTGTATATTTTGTTAAAATACTAATTTCTTTCTCAAATAAAACTTTTGTAATACATGTTATCCAATTTTCATCTCTTTTAATGTTTCTTACTTCTTTATATCCGGTCTTATTTTGTATTTAATTTTATTAGCAGTCTTCAATCACTTTTTTATTATGTTTGGAATTGGAGAAATCATTTGGCCTATATCGTCAATATGTCTATTTTTAGTTGCATAGCAAAACTTTGTTTTATATTATTATTCTAAGAGTGTAATCATTTTTAGACTAATAATTTGCCCTAGTGATAATTTAAAAAATCCAAATATGTCCCTACATGAATTAAAATTTATCACTTAACTTGACACTTTCATATCCACCTACACCCACAAATTCAAGTTTGCATGTTGTTTTAATATTATATTTTATAACTTTCATCACATTATTATATTTAGTATATTGTATAATTATTACTTATAGTTTAACCTCTTTTCATATTCCTACCTTCATATTAACCTATTCAATATTCAATATAAATGATTAGTAAATGCAAATGTTTTTTTTTTAAATAATGTAAATGAAAATGTTAGAATATGATAACTTGTATCTTTTTATTTCTATAACTTAATTCTTAAAATTAATGAGTATATTTTTAATTATATTTAATGGTGAAAATTAAAAGGTTTTGTAACTTTCTTAGTTTCAAAACGATTTTGAAGATGGAAGAGAAAATAAAGATGACAACCATAAATTATAATTGGTTAAAGAAAGAAAAAATTTGTGAAACTATAGATAGAAAGTTGCATGTACGATCACTAGTAGAATATTGGGTATTGATGGCGGGCAAAGGCCCGCCATCGATAACACTGTCATTAAAACGTTTTGGTGGCGGGCATGCCCGCCACCTATATTGTGTATTTCATAATGGCAGACAAGAAAAGGTGGGGGGCATTTTTTTTTTTTTTTGCCCGCCACCGATTTTTTTTTTTTTTTTACATCCCCACTCGACCATAACCTAATATTTTTTTTCTAAATGGTTAGATGTAGTATAGTAAATAGGGGCTTTCGCATGTATATTACAAAATGGATAAAATATTACATGAATAGCACAATAATGAAAATATTTGCACATATAGCAAAAATTATAAATTGATAGACTTCATATTGATAGATTCTATCGATAAAGGGTGATAGAATCAATTACTAATAAATAAAGTAAATTGATAGACTTCCATCAGATTCTATCAAGAGTCTATCAATAAGAACCGATAGAATCAATCACTGATAAAATTGATAGACTTCCATCACTAGAGAATGATAGATTCTATCAAAGTCTTCTATAAAAAAGGTAAATAATGTTTTTTCAAAAAAATGTCAGAATTTGCTATAAAAGAATTATTTTTAAAAATGTACTATAATTGTAAACTGTGGTAAAAAAGTTGCTATACAACGCAAATTCCTAGTAAATAATGATAAAAAAGAAGATTGTGTCCGCCATCAAAAGTTTTAATTTGGTCAAAAAATAATGAAATAGGACAATATGGAGCCCGCCCGCCATTAAAAGACATTACTTTATAAACAAAATGATAGATATTGTGGCCCGCCATTAAAAGACACTATATCATTTTACTAAAATTGTGCTCGCCATCAAAAGTTTCAACACTTAATATTTAAACAATCTCCTAATTAACCAATTCCATATAACACATTCACAAATTCATATGTGAAAATAATTCTAACTTCTTAATAAACACTCACACCCACTAACTCATGTTATATGGTTCTAACTTCTAAACACACATACCACTAAACTCATGTTGAAAATTTGAACTTCTAAACACATGCAACAAAAATTTCTGCAGCATAACGGGGCACTAATGCGATTCCCAAAAAAATATTACACCTGTTATAAACAACACTTCCACCTGTATATTAACATAATGAAAAATCCAGATTGCATATTCATAAATGAGATTATGGTCCCTCTATAATTTAAACTACACATTTATGTTTCTCCATACCTTAAACACTAATTTTGTATCATGTGTCTAGCTATAAAATCTGACAATTCTACTCGTACCTCATCAATATCAGCTTGAGTAAATGTGTTTGGGTCGTTGGCGAACTACAAGTATTAAACATATAATTAAAAACATCATTCTTGTGTACTATGATTAAATTTAACATGAATGTGTAAACAATACTTACAAGTCTCAATATATGCGTGGATGAGTTGTAAATCATCTTTCGTATGAAGATTTGGACATAAAATCAACATAATACCGATCCAGTTTGTTGAGGGCACTAGTGAAAAGAATAGTTACATACTTAGTACGGATAAGTCAAACATCACAAAAAAAAAAGAATAAAGAAATTATAATTTAACTTTACCTTCACCCAGTTCCAAAATAATTGTTTGTTTTTCAATGAGTGTATTGCAAGCCAAGCTCGGTATGCACTATATTAAGCAAGTTAAAACTTTAGGATACTTTGCATGTAATATAAATTCAATGTCCAAAAGTTTATTTATTCACTTACCCTATTACAGTTTGGTATAAGTTTTCATCGATCGAATTTTGACCTAATGAGTTGAATACGTACACCATACTCTCCTTAAGAATTATCACGATCAAAATCCAATGGTTCCTATACAATTAATTAATATTTATTATGATATAAACATTCATATAAGTATTAAACAATGTAAAATTTCGAACACATACCCAGTATTGAAGGGAAAGAACATTCGTTGATCTATATCTGTCAACATGTTGAACCTTTCAACAAGACGTCTAATTCGATCTTGTTGATTTGTTTTTTTCAATACCGAGGCAAAGTTGCTACCATCTATTAGTAGATAATTCTGAAGTACTTGTTGATCGCAATTAGCCCATATGTAACTGAAATAGAATGAGGAAACGTTATTAAACAAGACAACCACGTAAAGTATTATGAGGATATAGAACCGTTTACTTACCCGATGTAGCATAGTATAGGAGTATATCCTATTTCTTCCATATTGCAATATTGTAGGATCTCTTTACCGTCAATATAACAATCGGAAGCAAAACCATCTATGGTAAGCGGTATACTTACTATGCCATCTGCACCCAAGTGATCTCGAACATAATTACGTACTAGCTTGATCATCATTGGAATGGTCATGTTTGATTGATGGGATTGCGAATCCGAAACAACCTTTTTACCACTAGTAACTAATATAGACTTGTTCTTGTTCGGTCGTTTAGGATTAGAGGGCTATGACAATAAATAGACATGTATTATTAGTAAAACAAATGTGGTACATGCATGTAATTAAATTATTATAAATATATAATGTACAATTATATACCTCCTTTGCTGCAGTATTTGTCGTAAAAATTAGTGATCTTGGTCATGGCACAAAAGTGTTGCGAGCGTGTCAAGGTATTGCAGCTCGACGTTTATAGGGATGGGCAGGTCTAAGTCTTCATTGCCTACTAGTATCATGTCGACCGAGACCCGCTCATTGAATTTTCCGAGAGGCATACCATGTAACCTACTAGAAGAGCCGCTTGATTCATACACTGTGCCAATTGCAACAACATCACCTCTGTGTTCAACGGCTAGTTGACATGCCATACCCTTTAAAAAAAAGAAAAAATAGAGCATAATTAACATATAAATGATTCACATGTTTGATTAATACTAAATAATATGAAACTTACTTCTCCTAAATCAACGGGTTCTTCAGCGGGTTCTCCAACGCCGCTGACCTCTTGAAGGATTACTTGTTCTTCCCTTATGGCATGATTTCTATTACTCCCTTCACACATAGAGTTGAATCTTTGAGAATAATCAGCTCGATTTGGTTGTATATCCATCTTAAACTTTGGATGAGCCATCTTAAAGAAAATTGATGGCGATACAAATCGACCTACTCCCCTAACACGCCCACGATGTTCTGGCATACCTAATGCTTCAACCAGAATATCTTGACCTGGATGATTTTGTCATTCCAATTCAATCTTTTGCAGAATAGTTTTAGATTCACACCCTAAGAGTTGGACTCAAACCATACAAGAAATAGAACACGAAATTACAATTTTATCAACCGCTTCAATAGTGTCATGGTTGTCGTACTCTTGATTTTTTCCCGTTCGAGTTGCTTTCCATAGTTCAGCACGGGCTTAAGGATCAGTTTTAATATCTATATTCTACAATTAAAGTTTTAGTGCACATGACTTAGTAAAGTAGAAAATACATAATGATCAGAACATATTTTTTAGGGTTTAGAGAATTTCTTACTAGTTCATGACCGAGCTGCGCATATCCTTTTCGAGCCATGTGATGAGGATACTTTGGTAGAGCTTGCAACTCTTTTTTCTCCTAACTTTGTTTCTGTATAATACATCATTATATGAGGTCGTAGACATTAAAGGTTGTAGACATTAAACTAATAAAATAAATATGAAATTACCTGAAATTTTTCAGACAATCTAATGTCCACAAAAACATTCTAGTCCGCTTGTGAGATCCAAGGGTATTTAGCAGGTGGTGTTCTCAAAATATCTGGTTGATCCAAAAATGGTTGGATGTACTTTTTATTTAAGTTGTATCTGAATGTTCTAAACGCAGTTGACATCGACATCATTACATTATGTTTCTACATAGGATCCAACTTAAACGACATCTGTTAACAGAATAATACGTTCAATTAAAAAGTAAGTATGAAATACATGATGAAATTTAGATAATATGTAGGTACCTCTATACAATCCCAAATGGTCTCTTTCAGTTGGTCAGGGACAGCATGCCAATCTTCGTATGTTATAGGTATTTGGTTTCTAACACATATACCAATATAACTACGTAACTTGGTTGAAGCCTCGCCGACGTCCTGTCCCATGGAGTTATATTGAACAGTCGACGCTCTCCTGACATCCTATCTTGGACCAGCTCGCGCAAGACTGTTGGTCCTGTCCCATGGGAACATCGTCAGCATGATCGCTACCAAATCCAGACATTATAAGAACCTACATATATAAGAAACAATCTTTGTTAATCGCATATAGAAAATATTGTACAAAGAATGAGTTAAATATTCACAAAAACACTAACACATTATTAAAGGTTGTATATAAAAACAATAACACTAACCTATTTATTAATCCATATACCATCAAATCATTTCTAATATAGGTGTCTGATTCATCATCGACAATATTAGGTAGGGATTCTATGACCCCGTACCCACAATCTTGGTCAATATCAACTTCATCATGACCATGTTCTACAACTATCCTTTGTGAAGGCGTTAGCACCACTGACCAACGAGGATTAATTGGATCTTTTATGTAGAACACCTGTTTGGCTTGAGTGGCTAAAATGAAGGAGTCAGATTTATGTCCAATGAGATTAAGGTCTATGGTCGTAAATCCCAAGTCGTCTACTTTAATCCCTCCATTGTTTTCAACCCAATCACATTTGAATAGGACGACTTTAAAACTATTATAATCGAGCTCCCAAATTTCTTGTACTATGCCATAAAAAGTCATGTCTGACATGATTGGATTTTTGTCCTTGGAACTAGATATTTGCATAGTTTCGGCTGTTATCATAACTCCACTATTTTGCACACTTCTAAAATCATCACGTTTTTTTGTATGATATTGAATACCATTAACCATGTAACTTTCGTAAGTGGTAACTTCTAAAAGAGGTCCATGTGATATCCACCTTAACGTAGATGATATAGAATGTCATGGAACCCCTAAAGCCAACCCAACCCAATCACGCAACCAACTGCTAAATTTGCGATTATGTTCATCTTGAAGCCATTTTTTATTTTTAGACTTAGTAGGATTCACTTTACACAATATTTCCATGTGTTGATCTACATATGGAAGCACTTCATCTACGTTATGAAGTATATACATATGTGCTTGATCAATCATATCTTTAGTTGGTGATTTATAACTGGCAGCAGATAATGGTCGATCGATATTTGAATCTATCATTTTGCTCGATGGTCGCAACCCCACTGATTCAACTCCTTGTAAAAATTCAGAACAAAACTCTATTGACTCTTCCAATATGTAATTTTCTCCAATGCATCCCTCCGAACGATTTCTATTACGAACATAACCTTTCAAAACTTTCATATACCTTTCAAAAGGATACATCCACCTTAAATAAACTGGTCCACAATATTCAATCTCTCTTACAAGATGCACCACAAGGTGAACCATAATTGTGAAAAATGTTGGTGGAAAATACTTCTCTAGTAGGCATAAAGTGATTACTACATCATCCTGCAATCCTTTCAATTTAGATGAATCAATGGACTTACTGCATATGTATTTAAAGAAGAAACAGAGTCGAATGATCGCATATCTAACATGTTTAGGCAAAACACCACGAATTGCAATAGGTAACAATTGTTGCATCAAAACGTGATGGTCATGCGATTTAAGTTCATAAAGTTTCAAATCAGTAAGGGACACTAATTTTCTTATGTTGGATGAATAACCTTCAGGAACTTTAAGTTCAGATAAGCTTTTTGTAAGGGACCGACCCGAATGGGGCACTAAATGGGCCCTTATCCCAATGCATGCATTCAAAATAAAGGACATTTAAACAGACATGATTTCGGATTCCAATTAAAACAAAAACATTCAAAATAACTCCTTTAAAAACTAGACAATTTCCTGGAACTCGTCCCCTGTTTCCAAGCACTGCTCCAAGATAAATACATTTCCAAAGTTTACTCGATCAGAGATTTACTAAAAGCCATTCAAAACACATTCGGATACAAAATCTTTGGAATCCACAAATATTTACAAACATCCTAGGGCTCCGTGCCCGACTACATGCATTCAGGGAAAACAAAACACACGAGAGTCATAATACAAAAATCAGAGTTGGAAGACTGGGCCCCATGATCACAGCTCCTCCTTCAGCCATCCTGTCTCGCAACTTCGGTTACTGTGGAAAAACCACAATAATAAGGGTGAGCAACGAATCGCCAAGAAGAATCCCCAACCGGGGTACAATACGATATACATGGTCATCTCGATGAGCGTATGCAAGCTATGAATAAAAACACAGAATAGAGCACATAGCTTAGCCCACACTTGGGCCTTGGATGCCAACTCAGGGTCTTAGTCCGGAATAGTATCATCACACAGTCCAATACATAAGTCGCTCTATACGAGAAACAAGTCCCGGCCTCACCGCTTCTCGTCGTCGACGAAAGGTACACTGGCTCAAGATCCCGAGGAGCTCTCCGGTCGGCGCAACAGAATGAGCGTAAACATGCACCGCGTGCTCTTTGCAGACCATGGGGGTGCGGGTCTAGAAGCAAGCTTCCCATGTCCAGTCACCACGCCTAACTAATTCTTTGGATCGGTGTCACTGACATAGGGGTGTGAGACCTGGACACGTAAACTATGTCAGCCTGAACCACCGCACCTGAGGCTAAGGAAACGGGTTGTGGTAGGCTTACACCAGGAAGCCGCCTTTACCTTAACAGGTGGCAATCAGGGGCTACGGCCGAACACGCTGAGGACGTGCCGATCGCCGGGACGAGGCAATGCCAAGTCATCATCCCGACGGTTGGGGCATTTAACAGTCTGCCACCCTCACCCAAGATTGCAGAGCCTACCACTCGGGTTAGCTAATCCCTCACGGGGTCCAGGGACGGAATGACTTGCTCGACGTCCCTGCCATGGATGCAAGGTACTTTATGCATCAGGCCCGGATGATGCTATCTACACCGCAATTCTAACCCGCCCTAGCAAATAGCAAACAATTCCATAAAATCCAATACGTGCTCAATAAGATTACAACGAGCCTAGCATGATACTACGAAGCAAGGAACAGATACGAGCATGCTAGGAAGGAACAACCTAGCATGGATTAACATGAGAATCAAATCGGAAAATCATGCTAATCGAGAATTCAGATTAGAGAACCTAGCTACATATGTCAATAAACACAAACAAGCAATCAATCAAAGAATCACATATAATATCGCAGGTCCACACAACTCCGGTAAGAAATCCTTACCTTGGTGGGGACGATGGCACGAAAAACCTAAGCCGCGAACTATCTCGAACTAGCTACCAAGAACCTATCAATCACAACAAAAATCACACAATAGGCCTAAATATAATAAAATAAATGAGGCTCGGCTCGGAGCAACTCACGAGGTACGATTTAACGCACGAACGAGCCGATTGCACAGAACGGGGCAGCAATAGGGCTTGTTGGGCGCGCGGGTGCTGTGTCGCTGCATACTAGGCGCGGACGCGCGCGGATGGCGCGGCTGCTTGCGGCGTGGCGATGCGGCGAAGCAGAGCGTGGCTCGTCTCGGGCGGCGCCGCGATGCAACGCGACACGAGGCTGGTGAGGACGCGCGCGAGCTCGGGACGAAGTGCGGCGTGGCTCGGCGGGTGGGTGGTGCTGCTGCTTGCAACGCGAACGGTGGCGAGCTCGACGAGCAGGGCGAACAGAGCGAGCTTCCGCGCGAGGGAAAACGAGCTCGAATTCGAGCGATCGGAGAGGATTCGGACAGGCGATTTGTTGATGGCGAACTCCCTACACTAGCTGCACAAAACCCATACCTCAAATCACCTTGTCTCGACCAGGAAATGGCGAAGCCCAAACAGAGAACTCGGATTGAAGAAGAGGAGAGGAAAAGCATACTCTTTGCCGGAATAGAAATTCAACTTCGAAGATGGAGGGAGAACTCGGTCGAATTGGAGCTGGAGAAGGAAGAATCGCCGGGAATCTCTGTCGGTCAGAGGATCGGTCGCGAAGGAGAAGAAGAAAGGAAATGAGGGAGAAGGCTCGGGCGAGTGCCTTTTAAACCAAAAAACAGGGACGAACGACCATAAATAAAAGATGGCGCGCCTAAAGCAACAAGAGCGCTTGATAGCTCAAGTGGCAATGCCACCCGCCTAGCCTACCACACGGCCCTGGTTCGATTCCCGCTTGACGCACTATTTAATTCCCTATTTATTTTAACCTTTCCCCAAGCCCAATTGCCTTCACCAAAAACCCCGATCCTATTCGAATTGACTCATAATTATTCTGGCAATTTTTAATTTCAAAACCGGCCCTGTCGGCCCGACCCAAAAATTACCAAAATGCCCCTGGGCCTCCCGAAAAGAACGGGATGAAATTTCCGGGCCGTTACACTTTTACACACACTCATCTTCTATGTTCTCGATAGTGTGTAACATGCTGGAGGCAAGAATGTCTTTTTTTCTCCCAGGTTAATTGGGGCTAATTCAGGCCTTAATTTAGCCAAGTCTTCACGAGTTTTTAGTCCATCCTTTGTTTTGCCAGGAAAATCAAGAAGGGTTCCAATAATATTCGAACACACATTTTTCTCAATGTGCATGACATCTAAACAATGTCGCACGTGAAAATGTTTCCAATACTCCAATTCAAAAAAGATCGATTTCTTCTTCCAATAAGATTCGGTAGGCTGTTGTCCCTTTCCATACGAAAATTGAAGACCATTCAATTGCGCAAGAATCTCTTCGCCACTTAACGGTTTAGGAGGTATTCCATATTCTTGTTCTTCATTAAATGCCTTTCTTTGTCTTCTAAAGGCATGCTCAATTGGTAAATATTTTCGATGTCCAAGATACACATTCTTTTTTCCGCTAGGTAGATAAATTGATGATGTATTATCTCCACAAATCGGACATGCTTTATAACCTTTTGTGGTGCACCCACACATGTTGCCATATGCTGGAAAATCATTAATGGTCCACAACAAAAAAGCTTTTCAGGGTGAAGCATTCTTGTCGATGTGCATCAAAACATTCAATGCCCGTGTCCCACAACATTTTCAAATCGTCTATTAACGGAGCTAAATAGACATCTATATCATTTCTAGGTTGTTTGGGTCCTGAGATTAATGAATTTAACATAAAAAACTTTCGCTTCATGCACAACCATGGAGGTAGATTGTAAGTCACCAACATAACTGACCAACAACTATATCTAGTACTTTGGTCACCATGTGGATTGACTCCATCTGTTGATAGGGCTAGGCTAAGGTTCCTTGTCTCTAAACTAAAATCAGGCCACCTTTCGTCTATTTCTTTCCATGAGCGTGTGTCGGCTGGATGTCGTATGTACCCATCGACCTGGCGATCCGTAGCATGCCATGTCAATAATCTCGAAGTTTCTTTACTTCGAAACATTCGTTCAAATCTTGGAATAGGAGAGAAATACCACATAACTTTTGCTGGAATTTTTTTTACTTCTTTCATATTCTTCCGAACCATCCATCTTGATGTTTTACATGTAGGACACAATTCTGCATCAACAAGTTCTTTTCGATACAAACAACAATCATTGATGCAAGCATGGATCTTTTCATAATTCATTCCTAAGGTACTTAAAATCCTTTTTGCATAATAGGTGGATGTTGGAATTTCATTAGAACTATGCAATAAAACGCTCAATAATTCTAAAAGCTCTGTGAAACTTTTATCGCTCCATCCATACTTTGCTTTCAAATTATAAAGCTTAATCAGTGTTGATATCTTCGTAAAATCTTTACAATTTGGGTACAATGGTTTCTTGGAATCCTCTAATGCTTTCTCAAATAAAGGGGATTTGTCGTTAAAATAATTTTGTGTAGCCTCAAACATCCCGATTGGGTCATCCGGGTCATCCACATTCTCATCTACAACTTGATCTATTGGAACACTTTCACTATTTCTTTTTCTGGAAATTGATTCTCCATGCCAAATCCATGTGTTGTAACTTTGGTCGATACCATTACAAAATAAATGGTCTCTTATTACATTCACATTTTGGTACTTGGCATTCACACATTTCAAACATGGAAAACAAACGACATTCAACCCTTTTGAATGTCGTATGGCATTGTTTATAAATATCTCAACACCCAATCTGTATTCCGGTGACATTCGATCCTTAAACATCCATGACTTAACCATAGTCATTTTAGTAATTCTAGTCAACTAGAGAAATATATACCTACAATTGTTTTTTTTTAAAAAGTAAAGTGGAGTCACATATCTCACATTCTAACTAAACTTAAATTAATCAACAAAGAAAATATAGCTAAAATCAACCCAACATGCATATGGAAAGAGTATTAAATTAAATTTAAGTTTCCAAAATTTAAGAAATGTCCATATGAAACAACTTTCGATATCCACTTAAAGAAGATGCTAAATCCACAACATGCTAAAATCCATAAGAAATGTCCATGGAAAGGGTAGCTAAAGTTCACAACTAAATTGGGATTTAAGAAATTATATCCAAAATTTAAGTTTTTTATACTAAGTTTGGAAACAAATGTCTATATAAAACAAACAAACACTTAGAGAAGATGGATAACATTTATCACAAACTTGAGGCATATATGAGGTTTGAAGTACAAATGAACAAATTTGAAACATATATGAAAAGATTACAAAAATGGATTCATGAAAAATGACCTAAAAAAAAAGAAAATGGCTAACATTTTATCACAAATATGAAATACATGGAAAGATTTGCTCCATAAATGCACCAATTTGAAATATGTATGGAAATATTACAACAAGATTTGGTAAAAAAAAAACTTAAAAAGAACTTTAAAAATGAAAATGGACTAAGAAATTACCAAGTTTTTGGGAAGAAATACCACAAATTTGAGAAAGAGGAACCTCGGGACGGCGGCGGTGGTGTTGATGGTCGGAAAACGGCCGGGAATGACCGGAGAAGTGGCGGCAGTGGCGTGGGGGGTAGGGTTTGGTTGAAGAGAAGAGAAGAGAGAAAGGGGGAAAATGGCTCGGTAGAGAGAAAAAAGGAAAGAAAGGAAAGAAAAAAGAGGGAAGAAGAATAGGTGGCGGGCGGGCCTTGCCCGCCACCAAAAATGGCCCAACCTGTCATCGAAAAAAAAAGGTGGCGGGTCCAATTTGGCCCCCCACCAAAAGTCCTACCCGCCACCTATCATCCGCGTTTTTGAAACTCCAATTTTTAGCCCGCCACATATTGATTAAATTGTTGTAGTGGATTTTTTTTTTAGGGGTTGAGCAAGATGAGATTCAAGTTCTTCCTTTCTTTCTCATTTTAATATAAATATATAATCGTATTCTTATCGAACCATAGTCATTGATATTGATTTAAAAAAAACTAAAAAATAATAGTTATTAATATTTTTATGAAAAGATAATTATTGATATTGATTTCAAAAAAAACAAAAATTAATAGTCATTGATATTTATTTAAAGAATTTCAATTTTGAATATGTTGGATAACATTTTTTTCATATTTAAAGTTATATTGAAAATAGAATAGAGAGAAGACATAGTGATTTAAAAAAGAATATATTTATTAAAATATAAACGCATGCATTATAGGTTCAAATTTGAGGAGGACATGAGAAAGAAAATCACGTGCAAGAACGTTCTAAATTTCTAGTTTAATAAAATGAATGAAATAATACCTATATCACTTTTATTTATTATATTACAATTTTTCATGGGGATTGTCATGTATAAACGAAAATTGATGAATAGAAAATTTTTGAAAATATTTCATATATATAGTAGAAAATTTGGCCGGTCCATGTAAAATGATCCAAATGCCTACCATTCAATGAGTTCAATTGATAGCTTTCAATCGGCTTAACAGATAGGCTTATTAGTTCATCAGATAACCTTCAATAAGTTCGTTTATAGCCCTCAATCAATTTACTTATAATCTTCAATCAGTTTGTTGTTACCCTCCAAGATTTCCTAGATTATTCTTGATTTTTGACTATTCTGTTAGTGGTCGATTTTGGTATGAGTTGTGGATTAGAATCATTTTATTTAAAGTGTTCTATTATTCTTTGTTTTTTCTTTTTAATATTTAAGGCGTGTTTATTTTGAGATGAGATGAGTTGAAGTGTTGAAACCCAACATCTTGTTTGGCCAAGGTGTTATTTATCTCATCTCATCTCATCTCCTCTCATCTTCTCTTTCTTTTATTTTAATTTTAAATACATTTTTTCATCTTTATATATATATATTTACGTTTTATGTTTGATATATTTTTATTATAATAATTATACTATTATTATATAAAATGTTTATTTAAATAAAGGGAATTTGCACAATATAACAACTTTTTTACCGCAGTTTACCAATATAAAAACTTTTTTAAAATAATTTATTTATAGCAAATTCTACCTTTAAAAAAAATTATATTTACCCTTTTTGATCGAAAAATTTGATAGAATCTATCATTCTCTAGTGATGGAAGTCTATCAATTTTATCGGTAATTCATTATATCAGCTCTTATTGATAGAATCTGAAGTCAATCAATTTACTTTATTTATTAGTAATTGATTTTATGAGCTTCTATCGATAGAATCTATCAATATGGAAGTCAATCAATTTACAATTTTTGCTCTATGTGCAAATATTTTTATTATTGTGGTATTCATGGAATATTTTAGCCCTTTTGTAATATATATATGCAAAAGCCCCTTAAATAAATTTGAATTTTAAAAATTAAAATAAATAGATATATATTATCTCTTAATATATGACGTTAAATTTTCATATTTTTATTCCTTTTTTAATTATTCTTAATAACAAAAAAAATTATAAAATTTCAATTGTTTAGAGATAGACCATAAATATCGTATTAAAAAATTTATAATTAAAAATTATTGCAAGAAAATAATGTGTTTCTTTTTAATATTAACAATAAATACATCAATTTATTATTAAAAAAATTCAATTTAAATAATTTATACACATTCAATTTTTATTCTTAGTTTACAATAGATTTAAAAGTATGAATTTATTTTCAACAAACTTAAAAAGATTCAAATTTTATACTCTTGTGAATAGCTACGCTTTGAAATAATAGTCGGAGTGAATTTTTTTTTGAAGGGATAAATTAATTTAAATAATTTTGAGAGTTTTGTTTGTATATACAAAAAAAACTATAAGTTTTAAGACTTGTATGGGTCATACGGATTGAAATCTATTCTACCTAATAAAAAAAACAATAAATTCTAAAATTTGAGGGGTAGTTTATTGGTTCCATGTAATAATTATTATCAAAAGAGAATTTGCTAACAATAGCATTTTTTGGCCCACCTATTTTAATTTATAGCACAAATTATAAAAATATTCATGCATAGTAGATTTTTTACATTCTTTTTCAATTTCCAAATATACCCTTCTTTCCGTTCTTCTCTGCAATTTCTTCCTCCTCTTCAAGCTTCGACCGATAGATTTCTATCAGTTCCACTGATATACTTCTATTAGTGGAACTGATAGACTTCTATCAGCTGAACCAAAGTGAATATGCACCGATAGCATTCTATCAGTGGAACTGATAGACTTCTATCAGTTGAACCCCTACGTCTTCCCCCATGCTCTTCAGAAGCTCCACCTTCTTAGTCGTCGATAACACTGCAAGCTGCGAATTGTCGAACATCTGAACACCACGGACAAAGAACTCTGTCGCCGCCCCAAACTCGTTTTGCAGCGCCACCCCAAGCCGTTGAATAGAAGAAAGTACGCTAAAATGGGAACGGAGAAGAAGAATAGAAAGCCAGAGAAGCCGCCAGTGAGATCGACAGCGAAGAACGTGGTTCCGGCGAAGGTGACGGCGATGAGAAGTTGCGACGATTGGGAAGAAATCGTGTTGGGAGGGTTCTTTTTTTTTTTTTTACGAAAAAGGTGTGTACAGTGTTTGTGTGGGATGAAATCTTATGGGAGAGTTTTAAGCAGGGGTCTTTTGGTAATTTTACAAACTTAAGGTATTTTTTTGCTACAAATGAATAAATTTAAGAAATGTGCTGTGGAGATAATTAATTATTTATTTTTTAATATCCATGAAAAAACCCCTTATCAAAATGTGATGGAGTTCTCTTTTCACTACAAAAATACAATAAATAAATTTTTTTAGCGGCGTTTATGGTTCCCCAGAAGTATAAATAATGACTAATAAGATAAATATATTTAATTTATTATTACCTATTAATTAGTGTATTTTATTAACAATTCTTTGACATTCAATAACCATGAATATGAATGTATAAAGGTATAAGAAAATAGTTTTTTTGTAATAAAATAAAAATTTCTATCGAGATTTTATAATGACTAGTTTAACCAAATGGTTTTATTTTTATTTTTTAATAAATAGAATCTTGGTATTTTTTTTATTATTTAAGTCTAACAAATCTTTTTAAAAAAAGTTATTAATGATCTACAAATATTTTAGATTAGTCAAACTTTATTTTTGTGGTGAAATTTTTTTTTTCTCATAATTATTTTTTTAATTTAACGATATTTAAGTATGAAAGATTAGAAACTTTTAACCTATGTCGTACATAATATCATTGAAACTACGTGTTTTTTAATATAAACATTAAGATGATTAATGGTGTTTAATATTAATTTCATATTACTTACATTTTATTTATGATAGTGGTTATATTTACATTTTTATTATATTAATAACTAAATATTTGAGAATAATTATTTTAAAAAAAAAAAGAAAAAGAACAATTTTATTGTTTAAAAAAAAGAATAGATAAAAAAATGACATATATTAACATCTCATATTCTCTCCCTCCATCCCAAATAAGTTTTTCTGACATCTCTATCTCATCTCCGGTACACTCAAATAAATATCTCATCTCCGGTACACTCAAATAAATTTTTTCTATCATTTCATCCTATACCAAACACTCCTTTTTTAGAGTGGTTTTGTATCTATTATATTTAATAAGTGGATTTTGATTTTTTTTTTTTTTTTAAACATTTGTATTAGAGATCAGTATTGGAAATGTGATTAAAGTCTCAGGTTGGGCTAGAAAGCGGATCATTATAGCTAATAAATGAGACATAATATCTATATTAGTAGGGTTTTCAGTGAAACAAAATAAAACCTTAAATTTTACTATGAAACAGAATGATTATATAGAAATTGATAATCTTTCTTTGGAATAAAAAATATTAATGTGAAAAAAAATATTATTTCAGGTTTAAGTTGAAGAAAATAGATATGATTAAAATAAAATAATGAATATGAAAGTGAATAAAAATAGATTGATAAATTGTGAGAAATGCGTAAACCTTCTCATTTTTTATTAATTTTTCACAAATATAGTAGATGAAATATAAAATCTTGTAAGAAATCGTATATAAAACCAATGTATATACTAATAAATCATAAAAGAGCAAAACCAAAAATAGATATAGAAAAATGAAGGATGGATTCAAATATGGGTTACATTTTGTAAATGGCATTTAAGGCTGGGGTTTTATGGTGTGTGAATGTGTATGGTAAGTAGAAATGAATGGTTGTGATTGGTGAGCAAATTATGGATGCGTTGCGTGCTTTTGTGTGCGGAGGATTAGGTAAAGTCGGAGACAGTTGTGTGTGGAAATTTGTAAAATCCGATATAAAAAATGTTAGTGTCGGAGGCGTGTCCTTGTGAATTTTATGGTACCCATACCCATAAAGAGAGTGGCGATTGATTGATTGAATAGATAGAGTTTCCTCATAAAATCACAAACCCCCACGAGGGAACCTACAACTTTGTTATCAAACCATATTCAAAACAAAAAAAGATTTTGTGAATTAGAGTGGCCCAATCTGTCATTCTAACTTCACCAACTCTCTCCCCCAATCATATCCTTCCTGTCTACATCACATGTCAACATCTCTCTCTCCCTCTCCTTCTAAAACCATTTTTAGCAACACAATCATTATGTTTGTTTGTTTTAGGGCTACGAGGGTATTTGAAGTAAAAGAATAGAAATTAGAAGGAAAAAATAATTTTTAGGCAGGCAACCGGGATATACCGTCTTATCCTACAAAATTTAGATGTCAAGAAAATTCGTAGGAAATTAATTTTTCAGTAGGTGATTACCATAGATTAAACTTATCACCTTAAGCATCGTAAAACCCCCATTGACCACGCCACCTCGTGATGCTTATGAGGTGATAAGTTCAATTCATGATCACCACGTATTTATAAATTAATTTGATGTATTATATCATTTATCATCAATAAGACTTTTTCTTGGCATATGATAAATTCAAGAGATGTAGATTAGAAAATAAATTGAGATGGTCAAAGTGAACTTAATTCAACTGGCATTCTAAAATGTATTAGAAATTATGAAGTTTGAGTTTCCAAATTTCTTTTGTATAAAAAAAAATAAACAATAAATTGCAGTGGAAACTTTCTTAATAAACTTCATTCTTTTGCGAACAAGAGTAGTAGTTCAATAGTATTACACCAAATGATCAAGATGTCATGTGTTTGAATTCATACACCAAAATTGATATATATATATATATATATATATATATATATTTTTTTTTTTTTTAATGTTTTTGAACATTTTTTTGTTTGCTACTCTAGAATAGTTCACGGAATTACAATTTTGTGATTGAAACTCAATCAACTACATAGGAGAAAGTACAAAAACTTTCCTTCGTCTTTTTAATATTCAATTCTACAAATAATAATAATAATAAATAAATAAAAGAACTTCCAATTAATTTTTCTTGCCACATTTTGGATTAGTTCACAACTTTAAAATTTAGGGCTTGTTTGGCTACCGCGGGAAGGAAAGGGAAGGAAAGGAAGGGAAAGGAAATGAGAGTAAATAAGTGTTTGGTGGAAAGAGAAGATAAAAAAAGTAAAAGTAAATTGGAGTTTGGTGAGATGGGAAGGGAAGAGAAATGAAATGATAGTAAATTGGTGTTTGATGAGATGAGAAAAATATGTTTTTTTATTTAAAAATAGATATTTAATATTTTAATATATCGTTTTATATTTATTTTATTTATTATTAAATAAAATTTAAAATCTAATAACTTCCATTATCAAAATACTTAAATTTCATAATTGTTAAAAAATGAAAATAATAAATCAAAATGAATGGATAACATAATTTCTATTCTAAAAAAATATCATGACTTTTATAATAAAAATTAAGTTTAGAAACTCAAAATCGAGATGGATGAGGTAAAAAATAAAATAAAATAATAACTAGTTTAATTATTTTGAGTATCATATCTTAGATTTATGTAATATAGATTTATATTCGTCTACAAAAATGTATAAGTTTAGAAAAGTTTGAAAATAAAAATCTATATTTATTAATATATATTTGTGTATAACAAATTGTAAATGCTTACATTATTGATAAAAATCAAATGCATGAAATAAATATTGTTTAGAGAACATGATACATCTAAAAATAATAATAAATATTGCATTTTAAAAGAAAAAAATGTACATAAATAATACGAACATATTCAATTGGACGAGTTGGTAAAAATTGACAACCTTACATTTTTATTTAAGAAAAAGTTAGAATTCAAATCTTAATTTTGACGATTTAATTTTGAATAACTATTACAACCATGTAATTATATATATATAAATAAAAGAAGTTGATTTGGAAATTTAAAATAATATTAATACTACTAAAAAAATGGAGGAAGCTTAAATTCAAAATTAAAAAAAAATTGAAGGAAAATTTCAGAAAGGAAAGAAGAAAGTTAAAAAAAAAAAGGGTTAAACGCGCGGGGTCCACGTGCAGGGATATTTGGGCGCGTGGGACCCACGCACTGTGTTAGGCAAGGATAAAAATCCTTGTTGGCCAAAAGCTGGGAAGGAACCCTTCCCTTCCCTTTCCGACAGGCCAAACGTCCCCTTAAGATATTTTATTTAGGCAACTATTTTGGATAACTATTTAGATCTCGTTCCATAATTATTTAGGTTTATAGTCATTTGACTTTTAAGTATTTAAATTTATTAATGCAATTTTCACATCTAGTGTTATCTAATTAATATATATATATGTTTTAAAAAACCAAATCGTATTTGGGAAACAAAAAAAAGTAGGCTATAACCATTTTTTTTAATTAATTTTTGGTTTTTAAAATTACGACTATACAATTACATCACATTTATTTTTTCTTATTTGGATATATACATCTTACCTATACTTTTTAAAACAAAATAAAATGTTGAAAACAAAAAAAAAAATAGCTACCAAATATTTGTTTTGATTTTTAAAATTTAGTTAACATTACCATAATTTTTTAAGAAAAGATGGAACACGTATTTTTTATAAAAATAAGTTTAAATTTCAAAAATAAAAAATCAAATGATTATAAAATGGAAAACTTTCAAAATTTTATTTTGTTTTGAAATTTTGATCACAATTCAAATAATTTAGGGAATTTTCATGTATAATAAAAATAAATTAAAAAAATTATAAATAATAATTTTTCGAAGAAATTCTTTCATAACAAAAAATTGAAGTAGGCCTAGGACGAAAAAGCTCATGCACCTAATAGTTTCAATCAGTACATATATAATCTCAATCAATATCACAAACTGTCTTTAATCATGGTGTATATAGTCTTTGATGATTGCCATAAATACTTTTCATTCAATGCCATAGACAGTTTTCATTCAATATATTGTCATCATTAATTAAATAGATAGTCTTCAATCAGGAGAAGGTGAATGAAAATAATTGAAATATGCAAAAAAAAAAAAAAAAACACCCAAAATCCTATTATGGATGAAATATATCTAAAAAAGCTATAATTAAAATAGACAATAAAAAAAGTTTACCACCTAAAATAAATTTCCAATATTTTATGAAGGAATGCAAAACCTATAATAGATAAGTCCAAAGAAATAAGCTTAATTTTCGTAAGCAAAAAAACGAAAATTTTCTTGATTTTGTTATCTACTAAGTATATATATTTAAAAACTAAGCTAAAAAAAGTAGTTCTTTTTCTATCTAAAAAGTCATTTTTGTTTTTGAATAGAGCTAGGAATTAACAGAGACCTATGATAGAAAAGTTGAGAAAAGATAATCTTGTTTAAAAAAAAAAAAAACAAACAACCAAATCAAATCAACATGACCTTATTTTATATTATTATTATTTTAAGTTATACCTATAAATATTATTTCGATCAAAGTCTTTCTATGTTTTTTTCTTTCTACTTTTTATATACGCGTTAAAAAAAGGAATAAGTTAAAATTATTTAAAAACTAAAAAAATTAGGGAAATGGTAGGAAATGGCTACATTTAGTGAAAAACTAGAGTCGGTGACTTTTATGTATTGAACTTTAAATGCATGGTTAAAAGCAAAATCAAGGAGGAGATATAAATGTTTTCATCTCCAAATTACGCTTTTAGTTATTTTTCTATTTAGGTGTTTCACGGAAAAACAAAAAAGAAAAAAACTAAAATATCCCTAAATCTAAGTATAACCAAGTTTCTCTTAAATCCAACCATAATCAATTTGATAATATTTCAAATTTAAAATACTAATAATAACTAACAAACCCCTAAAATTTGGGAGGGATTAAAAAAAAATTAAAAAATGGAAACTGCATTTGATTTCACGAGGAACACAAAAAATAATTGAAGATCACGATCAATCAAGAGTTGCCAGCAAACATTTCAGTCGTTCCACATAAATATCTATCTAGTAAAACTCAATCCAGATCTAGGTAAAAGTGTTAATCATTCCAATTTGTAGTAAAAATTCAATCCTTCTTCCACCTCTGTTCAAGAATAATACAATCGGATTTCTATGGATCTCATACCCGTAACTGTTGCGTTCAACGGTATTTGGGATGACAGGGACATATATTAATGTGCCAACAATATCTAAAATATGCATAAACTTAAAAAAAATGTTATTCACAAAAATATATACACCCTTATTATAACATGATATGTACAAAATATGTGCCAATAATGTCTAACTTATGCAAAAAAAAAAAAAGTTACTCACATTATATATACAAATGATAACACTAATTGTAAAGGCCCAGGATTTTTATTCCGATTCTCCAAGTAAGTTCGGTTAATTATTCGGTAGTTCGGTTAGGTCGTTAAGGCAGTTGAGCCTTTAGGGGCATTTTGGTCATTTTGCCCTCAGGGCCGGTTTTGTGCTTAACCAGGGTTTCAAGGCTATTTCTGCCATTTACTGAGTACGGTTATTCTTCAGTTTTAGGTTCCAAGGCTAAAGTGACATTTTGAGAAGTTTGGAAATCATTCGGTTAAAAGAGAAAAAAATAAGATTTAATTGTGTGATTGCTGGGACTCGAAGTAGTGATTGACAAGGAATTTGGAGACTTGTTTTAAAATAGAAGAAAAATGTGTTTTTCTGGGACTCGAAGGCGGGTGGCCAGGGACACGTGGCGAGAGAGGATTCATTTTACGATTAAAATGAAAACGGTTGCGTTCATTTCCTTCCTGTAGCCGCACGTCATCTTCCCCATCTCACCTTGCCCATTCCTCTTCATCTTCTCCTTCTCCATCATCGACTTTTCTCCTTCTACCACAAGCTCTTCTTGTTGCCTAAATCCCCAAGCTTCATCAACTCTTTTGGCCGCAAACCCTAGCCTTCACCATCATTAATTGAATCTTACCGCAAAACAGCCCCCTAGTCGAGAGCCTTCTTCTCCATTTGTTCTTGTTGCTGCACTAGCTTACCGAGAGCTCATTCTTATTTGGTTCTTGTTGCCGAAACTAGCAAGACTCGCAAAACATATCCTTGCCGAGGAGCACCATTGCCACACACACAAATCCAAGCCTTGAAGCTGTGGAGCCACTTGTCGAGGACATCTTTGTTGCTGCCGAGTTTGGAGACTCTCGGATTGGGTTTTTCTTGTGTTGATTCTGCATCTCGAGGAGAAATTGTTCCCTGTTGATTGTTTGTCTCTGTTGTAGGTAAGGGTTCCTTGCCGGGGTTGTGTGGACCCTGCACTTGGCTTTGATAGCTCCTAGCTGCTTGTCTTGTTTGAATTGTATAACTAGTGGATAGGGTTTAATTGTTATTTCTGGCTCGATTAAATGTTAGTGGATAGGCTCGTGCATGTTGTCTGAATGATGTGATGTTAATGATTATGCCCTGTTTCTTGAATGTATATTGTAAAGCATGTTAGTTGATACGGAATGTATGTTCTGCTTGTTAAGACTTGGCAGGTATAATATTGCCCCCTGCTGGTTATACTTCCTGTTTACATTGACTGCTAGTTATGATTATGTTATCCCGCTTTGAAATGCAATGTTAGGTGTTGAACTTTGTTAGCCCTAGGACATTGCATCTTGATAGAGCCTGTTAGGATTGTCCCAGGTTGGTCCAGTTGTGTGCTAACACGGTCCACTCAGGACTAGCCCAGTGTGTGCTGTCCAAGGTAGGCCCAGTTGTGTGTTGACCGAGTTTACTCACGACAAGCCCAGTTGTGTGGTGTACAAAGACTAGCTCAGAGGTGTTCTGTCAAAGATTAGCCATGTGTGAGCTGATCCAAGGCTTAGCCCAGTTGTGTGCTACCCGAGTTTTTGTTCAGGACTAGCCCAGTTGTGTGCGGTCCAAGATTGGCCTAGTGGTGTGGTGATCTAGGGTTTGGCCCAGTCGTGTGCCGCCTAAGTTTGCTCCAGACTAGCCCAGTGGTATGCGGTCCAGGATTAGCCAGGTGT
The DNA here is from genome assembly GCA_036507275.1 of Sicyos edulis. Classification (NCBI taxonomy): domain Eukaryota; kingdom Viridiplantae; phylum Streptophyta; class Magnoliopsida; order Cucurbitales; family Cucurbitaceae; genus Sicyos; species Sicyos edulis. Next base: position 26,996,630 of record CM071847.1, read on the forward strand.
GAGCTGATTTAGGGTTTTGCCCAATTGTGCGCTGCCCAAGCATGTCTAAGACAAACCCAGTTGTGTGTTGTCTAGGTTAGCCCAGTTGTGTGCTAACCAAGTTTGTCTTAGATTTAGAAACTCTCGTGCTCCCGAGGTCACGTAGTTGGTCCTCCTGTTTAGTTAGCCCAGTGTGTGCTGACCTCGCTTGAGACTTGTTGCATGTTACTGTTGAGAGTGCCTTACTGTATTGTTGTTATGATTGTATGCTAGGATGCTACATGATTTGTCTTGCGTATTATACCCTGGTTGAGGAATCCTTACTAAGTGCTTTTGTACTCACCCTTTATGTGGTTCTTTCCACCAGGTAACTTGGCACAACATCGAGATGGCTAGAGGAGGAGCTGGATGATCATAGGAGAGTCTGTTGCATTTGTCTACCTCTATTTTATAGGCTTTCATGTTGGAACATTTTAGTTATGAAACTTTGTAAGTGTTTTACTATACTCTGGCCAAAGGCTTAAACTGTTTTCACATTTTGAACTTAAGTATCTTGATTTAGGAATTACCTATGAAATGGTTGTTTTCTTATTTCTGTTTTAAGCTACTTGTGTTTTTTTTTAAAAGTGCATCTTTGAGTAAAGGCCAATTAGGACCATTTGGTGTCGGGTCTTTACACTAATGTAACTAATATATGCGTCAAATAGTCTATACAGAGTAGGTGTGTGACGAACCCGACCCAAAACATGGTCCTAAACTGGGGTTTTCACTCAGCATGCAAGTAAATATGATATCAAGTGGTTTAGTGCTCATATTTAAAAACCATTCAAAACATATGAGAAGGGGGAACCCTTAAAACATAATCAACAATTTTCATTTAAACCAACCAACGAAGTAAAACTACCTGGCCAGTATTTATAAAATCATACAATACATTTTAAACAACTTTTTAAACAATGTTCCCTAGGACTCTGTCCATCTACATTTGAATAAACAATGCAACAATAAATGACAGAGTGTCGGCGCTCCCCATGATCAATCGGCTCCTCCGCTAGCCATCCCGGTGTTGTCCCAAGTTACCCGAAAGATAAATAAGGGTGAGTATAAAGATACTCGGTAAGAATCCCCAACGGGGTACAATACGATACATCCGTCATCTAGCACCTCAACATGCAAGCAAACTGCCATCAACACAGATCATAGCTCAACGAGCTCATAAGGAAAGATCTGGAACCATCGGAAGTCTCCTACTTCCGGAATCATCGGAAGTCTCCTACTTCCGGCCTAATGATTGGTTCTCATAACCAATCCCGGGACATCTCCGAGGGTCTTTCTCCCTCGGCCATTTGATCAGCTCAAAAACCGATCCCAAGATGTCCGACACCCTCGAGGGTCTTTCTCCCTCGACCAATTGATTAGCTCAAAAGCCAATCCCAATGGGTGTCCTCAAGGGCCTCTTACCCTCGCTATACATCTGGACTATCGGGAGAGTACCCGAAGTCTGGCTCTAAACTGGAAGGAATGGTGTACTCACGAACATTAGCCCGGGGGAGCTCTCCGAACCGGCAACTAACGCGTGTGCGCGCACACCGCATGCTCTCTGAAACCGGCGTAAATGCGGGGGCCTAAGGGCAAACTACGCGGGCCAGGTACGCATGCCTATGACTCGGAAGCGGTGTCACTGATCACAGTAGCGCGAGGCCCTCGGCGCTCATCTGTGCAGCCTGATCCACCGACCTGAAGCTAAGAACCGGCCAAGGTAGGCTTACACCGTTGGCAGGGTTCCGCTCTAGCAGGCTACAACCTAGGCTTTGGCCGGAGTGGGTAGCTAAGTCCACAACCGGCGGGGGGGGGGGGGTAGCAAGATACGTTATGCTACGCACACTTTACTCCCGACCTGAGCTACTAGGGACAAAGTACGTTTTGTCCGCTCAGCCTCTAGATGATGACAAACCCTACAACTCTATCTAAGAGTACAGAGCAAAAATCAATGATTCCTGGCTAGCAAGCAATGACTGACAATATCCACATTACCTAGCATGATACTACAACTTAAGCAAGAATCAATAGCATGCTGGCAGAACAAACCTAGCATGGCACTAACATGTAAAATCAGGCAAACATGCTAGCAAGAAATCAATCAACTGCTCTATCTCTAACATGCTCATAACAATCAGCAAACAAGCAAGGCATATCGAGATATATCGCAGGGTCCACACAACCAAGGTAAGAAATCCTTACCTGGGACAAGCAGAAAACAATAATTATAATAAATCTACGAGCGAATCCTCGAGCCTCTAGACGATCCCGAACAGCCTGAACATCAAACAAAACACCCAAATCAAATACATAAACAGCCCAATAAATCAACAACCAGCAGCCAACAAATCAGGGCCAAACGAAGAAAAGACTCGGGAAATACCATCCGAGAAGCCACAAGGCTCGGGCCAAACCAACACACACACGCAGGCTGGCGGCAGGGCAGAGGCTGGCTGGGCGCAGGCACTAGGCGAGCTGGGGGCTCGGACACGGGCGCAGAGGCAGCGCTGGGCGCTAGCTTAGGGCGCAGGCACGGCGCGCGGAATCTGCGGCGGGCGAGCTGGGACTAGGCGAGGCGCGCGCAGCGCGGCGCGTTTCCAAGACAGGGACGGCGCGCGGGCGCGCGAGCTCGGCAAGCACTGTGGGCGCGCGGGCGGCGGCGAGCTACTGTGGCGCTCGGCGCGAGCGACACGAGATACTGAGACACTCGGCCGGCACGGCACGCGCGGCGCACGGGTTGGGCGACGCGGACCAGGCGAGCCGCTGTGGACGGCAGGCGAGGCGAGGCGGTCGGGCGATGCAGGACTGTGGCGACGCGCAGGCGAGAAGGCGGCTAGGCTCGCGACCATGGCGAGTGGGCGACCAGAGCCGCCTGGGCGGGAGGTGAGGGCCAAGGGGGGGGGGCTCGGGCTGGAGGAGAGAGAAAGGGGAAAATGGGAAAAAAATGGATTTTTCCTTTTTTTTCTTTTCTTTTTCTCTTTTATTTAATTCCAACCTTATCCAAATAAATCCAATTTATCCATTTTCCAATTTTTCCAAAAATCCTTAAAATCCTTAAATCTCATTTCCCGGCTTCCTCCTTCGAGACCCGACTGAAGCAACCTTTCGAAACAACAAAACTCACTGAAATCAACCTCTCAAACCAATACTGAAGGCCCGGCTCGAATCCCGAAGGAAACACCCAAACATCTCGGGACTCGCAGCCCACAACAAACAAGCCTCAACAAAGGCAGGAGCTGCCTCGAAGCCCTGAAAATCCACAAATCCTGCACGGGGAGCAAAAAGACCAAAATGCCCCTAAGGGACAAAACAGCTTTAACGGCCCAACCGAACCACTGAATCTGAACCGGAAGCTCCTCGAAAACCGGGATAGAAAACTGGGCCGTTACAAGGTGCCAACAGTAACTAACATAAGATATGTACAGAATATGTGCAACCAATGTATAACATATGCAAAATATATATATAAAAAATAATACAAGAAAATATAAAAATAATACAAAGTAGAGATTCTATTAAGTATAAAATGTGTGCCAACCATGTCTAACACATGCAAAAAAAAAAAAAAAAAATTAAAAACAAACAAAATCCCAAAAAAGTAGGAATTTGATTTAGAAGTTAATATCTTTAAAAACAACCATTTGAGAGATTTGGAAGCTTTCACTAGAAAAAATGTCGGAGCACCTAAAATATTTAAAAGATTACCCAGAAAAGTTTTGTTGGGAGCGAATCGCAACACACAATTTTAGAAATTAATAATTAAGAAGAATGATGACGTGACTTGTTCAAGGCTTCGCCAAAGCAAAGTCTCTACTTCTGATTAAGCGAAATGTGTGTGTGTGATCCCCAAAGGTTGTGCAAATATACACAATCTTTGTTGCAGCAAGTTTTAAAGTAAGTAAATGTCATCTTCACAGGGAATAGTTATTAGTGTCATGTTTAAGCGAAATCAAGAGTCAGGGTAACGGGGGAAAGTGTTGTGGCGAAATTAATCAAAACTAAGTAAATGTAAGATAAATCGATTGACGAAATACATCAGAAGGGGATAACACATTTTCAGAGAGTTTCTGTAAAGAACCGACCCGAATGGGGTTCTAAAATAGGCCTTTACCTCAATGCATGTGTTCAAAACATAAAGACAATATGCAAGAATGGTTTTCGGATTCTAAGTGAAAACTAAAAACATGCATACAACCATTTAAAACAAACACAGTTATAGAATTCCTGAAACCTGTCCCTGTTTCCAAGCACCTGTTCCAAGACAAATACATTTCCAAAACTCACTCTGATCAGAGATTTATTTAAAACTTTCAAAACTTTCCATTAGATACAACAGTGCTAGAATCCGGAAAAACAGTCAGAAAACAACCTAGGGCTCCGTGCCCAACTACATGCATTCAGAGGAAAATAAAACACAAAGAATCATAGACATAAACTCAGAGTTCGAACAACGAGTTTCCATGATCACAGCTCCTCCTTCATCCATCCTGTCTCGCACCATGGTTACCTGTGGAAAACCACAAAATAAGGGTGAGTAACGAATTACTCAGTAAGAATCCCCAACCGGGGTACAATACGATATACATGGTCATCTAGCAGAAAGGTATGCAAGCTATGAATATAAACACAGAAGAGAGCACATAGCTTAAATCCACACATAAACTTCGGATGCTGTAACGGCCCAGTTTTCTATTTCGGTTTCCCAGGTGTTTCCGGTTCATTATTCGGATGTTCGGATGGGTCGTTAGTGCTATTTTAACCCTTAAGGGCATTTTGGTCTTTTTGCCCCCGGTCAGGGTTTTGTGGATTTTGAGGACTCCAAGGTCACGAGCCTTTGTCGAGGCTTGATTGTTGTTGGTTGCAGGACCCAAGAAGTTCGGGCTAGTTGTTTGGAAGTTTGGAGGTGTTTTGGAAATTAGCAAAATTATTGTTAATTAGAGTGCTTTCTTTGGGAATTGAACCCTTGACCTAAAGGTGATTAGGAGGCTTGATTTAAATGAGTTTTATTAAATAGAAAAGAATGCGTCAGCTAGGATTCGAAGGAGGAAAGCCTTGGGAAGGGATTTTGGACCACCCAAAGCCTATTTAATTTAGGAAAAAGAAAAAGAAAAGAGAAAAACCCTTATTCTTTCCCCTTCTCTCTCTCTCTCTCTCTCCTTGCCGACCTCACCAAGAAACCCAACCGAGCCACACCGAGCCGCACCGAGCCACCAGCAGCAGCAGCAGCAGCCCTGCCTGTCGCAAAGCCGGCCGAGCAGCCTAGACGCTCAAAGACGGCCCGCACATCGCCGCATACCCGGCGAGCAGCCAGACGCCCCAAAGGCCTCGCATCACGCCCAGACGCCCCGCCAGCCTGCTCGTGTCGCTCCCAGTCCTTGTCGACGTGCCGCGCCCGCGCGTCGCACAGTCTGTAGCCCAGCGCCAGCGCGCCCGCGTCGAGCGTCTTCGTCTGCATCGCGAGCCAGCGCGCTCGCGCCCCAGCGCCGTCCGCGTCTGCGCGCCCGTGTCGTCGTGCCAACGCCAGTCCCCTGCCGCGCCAGTACGCCAAAGAAGCCGCCTTGATCGCTCGCCCCGGTACCACGTCCTGCCGCCCACTTGCCGAGAGAGCTGTTTTTGCCGAGATAGATGGGACCGAGACCTAGTGCTTTCTCGGTTGGTAATTTCCGAGCCTCCACTCTTTTGGACCTTAAGATGTTAGTTGTTGATTGCTTAATTAGGATGATTTTTATTGTTTGCTTAGGTTGCTCGGGTTCATTTAGAAGCTCGAGGGTTGCTTGTTCGTTGAGGTAGTTAGTTCTGCTTGTTTCCAGGTAAGGATTTCTTACCGTGGTTGTGTGGACCCTGCGATGCTTTCAGGATTGTGCTTTGTATGCTTGGTTACTG